>OY728135.1:1653760093-1656260093 GCA_963277665.1 Viscum album | reverse complement strand
TATCATCCTAGAATACTTATTTTTTGTGTAAATCCAAAAAATAAGTTCCTTTGGTGCAAACCAAAAGAAGTTACAAAAAGAAGAGGCAACATTCTTCAACAAACATTTTTATTTTATTTCTTACTGCACTTCATTAAATACTTAAAAACCATTATTATATAATAAAATCATTATATTACATATACTTATATGTTATTTTGTTAATGTAATAAACTAAATCCTTCTTCTCTTCTATAAAATGGGTTACGAAATCATCATTCATGTGTACGGAGGACTACCGCCTCAAGAACCGATGTCATTCAATTTCAATTACCACCTCTCGCAGTTGGGTATTATGATGGACATAAAGTATCTATAAGATATTTATAAAATAATTATACCTATGGATTCATTATATCATATATAATTTTTTTTGCTTTCTATCCCCTAGGTGGTATGATAATGTCACTCATGTGTACGATGGAGTACCGCCTCACGAAGGAATGTGATTCGTCTTTGACTAACACTTTACATTGAAAGTATTAAGGATAAAGTTAATGAATATATGTGATATTTACGAAATATTTATTATATATATGAAATATCTACCATTATTAAAGGTTAATATATCATTTCCTTTTTTTACACTAAATAACGATAACATCATTTGGGTACGTGTGGACTACCGCCTTCACGAAGTGATGCGAATCTCTTTTCATCACCAAAACACCTGTATAATATATATAAGTATATTTAAAGAAATAATATTGTATATATTTTATTATTATAATTTTATAAATAATTTTTTAATTACCTTCTTTCCATAATGATCATTGAAAAATTAAAACATTACATATGCGTATGTACGACCTACCGTCTCCATGATCGTAACATACTTTATTTTTAAAAACCTTTTTAACAATTAGTATTAAAATTAAAATTGAAGTATAAATATGATAATTATGTAATTATTATTATTATTTATATGATGGAACTATATTATATGGACAAGAATCATAACTTTCATGAAAAATCGTGAATGAAAAAACAGGGAAATTAATACATGAAACAACGAAAACAATGAAAGATGATTAATGAATGGGAAATAATATATTATGGAAGGATAATATATGATATTATAAATATTATTATGGTTATTAAATAATTTAATAACATGTTTAAAACTACTATATAGTATGTTAAATAATGTTTAACCAAAAGGAAGCGTTAGGTTATAGATTTCTAGTCTCTCTTTTATTTCTTGGAGACATATGAAAATTCACCACTAGTTTCTTTTGTGTGGTGTATATAATACCCATTTTACAAGTTATAAAAGAATCAATTTTTTAAGTATATTTAAAGTTTCATTGATGTTATTATTTCTCGTGGATTATGATTCAAAATATTACTAAAGTGGCACAATATTTTTAGCTCAATTTTCCTTCTTTGAGAATTATGTCATGTTATCCACCTATATTATTTTATGAGGATTATGTACAGACCATTTCCAATGATATTTTAAGTTTAATTTTATGTTATACTTTCATGGGTATTATGATTTAAAGTTACCAAAGTGGTAAGATTTTTATGTTACAATATCATCATTTATTAGGATTGTTTAGGATTAAGTCTACAATGTTGAATTATTATGACCTACCTATCAAGTATTGTTATGAAATTTGTTATCACCTGGTTATATATGATATTTTCAAGTAATATTACCATTTTCCTACTCTTTTTTATTTAAAATAATTGAATAAATATTAAAAAAATTGTCTTTATTTCTCTCTACGGTCAAAACCCTTTTTCTTCTAAAACCATGTTTTAAAAAAATGTTTTCCAAAATGTTTTTATAATTATTGAAATAATTTGTTAAAGAAATTTTTACCCATGTTTTACTTTATAAAAAATTCTTTGAAAAGAATCTTCATACCATTTTCCAAACAATTCCCATTTGTTTTTTACTAAAAATTTGAAATAAATATCTATTGTAAGGTATTCTCATGAACACAATTTTCTACCATCATGACCATTATTTTATTTTATGGTTCCTTTATGTGTTTTCAAGGTTATTTTAAAATAAAAGGATTTTTAAATTTATTTATTCTTTAAAGTGTCTCAAGAAGGGAGAGAATATTTTCTTCATGAAATGTTTAAAATGATTTTTACTGATTCATTTATATGTTTTCAAGATTATTTTAAAATAAAAGGATTTTCATAAAATTTTATGAATTTTAACTTTTTAAAAATTTATTTCTCAAAATTAAAATATTTTTTCCTCAAAATTTTGTTAATGATATTTTAATGTCATTATAATTCATTATCATCAACAAACCTTATTGTTTATTATGCTCCAATGGGGATATTTTTATATTATACCATCCTCATTCTTTCTCTGGATGAATTAAGATAGTTTCAAATAGATTTTTATGAAACCTTTTTCTTTTCCATGGGTTAATCATGTTACTAAGAGATTATTATGGAACCTGTTTCTTTTCCACAGGTTAATCATGTTTCAAATAGATTGCTTTAGGACCCATTTATTTTCCATGGTTTAATGTTTTTTATGAAAGGAATAATGATTATTTTTATTCAAGCTCTATGTACATTATTCATGTTGTTTTTCTTGGGCATTATGCCTGATGGGTACGCCCAGATAGCTCTGGATGAGATTGATATATCTTTTACAATGGGTGAACCTAGATATCACTCAAATGAATTAGGTAATTATTATGTTTTCTGATAAATTATATTTTAATATGACCTAATGATTATTCTATTTCTAAGGGTTATGTAAGGGAAATGTAAGTGTTTTATGTTGATGATGTTCCAAGATACTAACACATTTTATCTATTCTTTCCATGGGTTTATATTTTTTCCTTTGATCAAGATTGATATAAAATGGATCATGACTATTTATTTTTATGAATCTTTCCTTTTTTTAAAATCCTTATTCCATGTTTTATGATTGGTGATTTAGGTATTTATGAGTATGAGTTCTTTTATGATTCACTCATGCACTTTGATTATGTCATCATACCCTTATTCACTTCTTATGCTCATTGATGACTTTCAATTATTAATGATTATGTTTACCTATTCTGATAATTTGAGCTCACCCTTATTATGTTTTATATTCCCCAAGTTATAAATAATGAGTTTGAATGAATTATTTATTGAAGGGATTTCATATGGATTATGATGATGACTTAATGTGAAATAAGAAAAGTTGGGCTAAGTGGGAGAAATTATCATTTAACGACATGAGTATTGTTTATGTATGAGTTTTTCTTAATTATCTAAAACTCTAAACCTAAAAGGTCCTTGAGAATTTAAGTGATCCAATTTTCTGTTTTTATACTTTAATTTATGGATGAAAAAAACTGGGTCACAATTATCGGTAACAAAGATGAAAATGTAATGTTTATAATTTTAGCATTGGATCTAGGAGTAAGGGTTCCAGGATGCTATAGTTGATGTAGCATCCCAAACCTAATTAGCCACCTGAACAATGCTATCAGGTTGGGTTTCACTAACCTTAGAAGCACCTTTCCAAATTCCAAAGGATGCTTGTCATGACCCGACCCGTACCGGGGCTTGAGCCGCAACTACCCCAAGCCCGCCTCCATAGGCCAAGGGCTGGAGACTAGTGCTGAAGGCACAACAAAATCGGGGAGGCCTTTGCCTAAGAAACTGTACACACACACAGAAAAACTCAATGAAAAAGTTCAGAGAAAGGAAAGCAAGATAAAACACTACTACAAAGGGGGAACCAACATACATGCATCGACCTCTAACCAGTACAAGAAAAGTGCTGAAAAGTACTCGCAAGTAAACTGAAAAGTAAAAGGGAAAAAACACGCACCCAACCAAAAAGGTGCCACAACCTGGAAACAGGTAAAACAAAGGTAAACCGCTGGTGAGTCTCACACCCAGAAAGTCCTTCTATAACCACTGAACGCAACCCAAGCTCATGTGTCCTCTATGCACCTTCGTAGTCTCGACTGACCTGTTCGTCATCTGCAAGGGCACACCAAGTGCGGGAAAATCCCAAGCAGGGGTGATTATAAAAAATACTCAGTAGGATGCCCCAAAAGCTTGAGGGAGAAACAAGGGAGGTACTAAAATGGTGAGTAGTATACAAAGTAAAGAACAGTGGAAGAGTGCAAAAGAGAGAGTGCAGCTCAACCCAACAAGAGAAATGAATCACACTCATCCGGATGCAAGGAGCTAGAGACGGTGAGAAGACGAACTTCTCTTCAAGTCTTCAATTCCTATATCAGGAGAGTAGACTCATCCAACAAAGAGGATCTGGACACAGAAAGCACGTGGCATACCCCGCGCGTCTTCGCCCCTCCTAGAAGGAGAGTAATCAAACCCGAGTGGGATAAATAGTAGGGTGTATATATATATGCTCAACGAGAAACCTGAATGAGTGTGTAAAGGGATCTTTATCTCCAAGCTCATCCCATTAAGAGTCACCAATAGTTCAAAGGACATCCAACACTGAACCCAATCTTCCTGTATGTCAACCTAGGAGGTACAAGTCAAAGGGGCTCAATCACCGCACCTCGATACTATCCGCTTTGGGCGGCACTGACTTGCCCGCATGGCTTTTAGGTCACGTAGTAAGGACGTGTCTCGGTGGGAAAAGTGCCCCTCATCCTCATATGTACTAAGGTCACGTCAAAGCTATCACATCACTAACCCATACAACCAAGAGTCCCGCTCTGGTAGTCACGGAGAAAAGTCACCAACTAGCCTCATAAGAAGGCTTGAGTCTGAAATGCCAACGAGTGACCCACTGCCCAGCCCTGCTGGAGGGTAGACCCGGAATACGTCAACATGCGACCCACTACCCAGCCCTGCTAGAGGGTAGACCCAGAATACATCAACAGGTGACCCACTACCCAGCCCTGCTGGAGGGTAGACCCGAAATACGTTGAAAGGTGACCCATTGCCCAGCCCTGGTGGAGGGTAGACCTAAAATACATCGACAGGAAACCCACTAACCAGTCTCTGCTAGAGGGTAAACTCGGAAGAAGTTGACGACCAACCCACTACCCGGTCTCTGCTGGAGGGTAAACCCAGAAGAAGCCGATGATCAACCCACTGCCCAGTCTTTGCTGAAGGGTAAACCCAGAAGAAGTCGACGAGCAACCCACTGCCCAGTCTCTGCTTAAGGGTCAACCCAAAACTACTCTGGCCATCCCAACTAGATGGTACAATACTGGGCAACAGAACATGGAGTGGGTATCATGCAACCACCCATCTCAAGAACAAATCACATAGTAGAGGTTAAGTGCCCATGCAATCACTGGGTGTCACTAGCACCCCTACTGTGTGTAGGTTCAGAGTGCGTCAAAGGAACCTCCAGACATCGCCCTTCCAATGTTCCACATTTAATACGATCACGTAAGAGGCTCCGCTCTCCTGAACAGATTACACCATTGTAATCCTCATGGAAAAACACGCGAGATAGACTATTTACTCGCTGGAAACAGGCTCCCAGTGGAAAAGTTATTTAACACCGCTTTATGCCCATACTGCATCTCATGGGGCCCACACCTCGGTCCCAAAAGTGGTCGGGAGAATTGCGCCATCGCGATGCCCTCAGAAAAACATGCTGAAACAACTATCCATACGCCCCAGACGAACTCCATATGAAAAAGTCATAGTATGCTGCACACAGCTCTAAGGACAGCATGTGGGGCCCATGCTTAAACTCCGGTTTCAACGCCTGAAACCACCCCGGTCAATTCCCCTCGATGCCAGGGTCGTAACGCTGCTGACGGCGCCTAAAACAGACTCCAGATGTAGAAGATGCAATTTCCCACGTTATACGCAAATGGGGCCACGTAGGGCCCACACCTCAGGCCAAAATTTTGGTGGGTAGATTGCACCGCTGTAATCCCCTTAGAAAAACACTCAGAAAGAAGTACTCAAACACCCCAAACAGATGTCGGGTGAAAAAGTGGCGTTTCACTGTAAAACATGTGAACTAGGACCTGTGGGGCCCGAACCTTTTCTTCAACCCGAGCGCTTCAAAATGTATCTCAAAAAGTCCGCACAAGGACTGGGGTCACGTTGCCGCTGGCGGCATGTCAATCGGACATCCCAAGTAGGAGATAGGTCTGACGCAACAATTAATTAATTAATCTCTCACATTGTGTTTTGTGCCGCCGATCAACGAAACCAACCCGCAAAGGTTTCAAACCAACCTTGGAAGGATCGTCTCAGCTCCGGGGCCACAGCGCCTCTGACGGCGCATCAGACGGACGTCCGGCTCACAAAGCCCGTCCATTGAAAACTTTAATAATAATTTGATATTATTAAATTAAAGACCCTCGGGTAACCCGTTCTCAGGTGAATTACCGAAAAACCCCTAAAATCACTTTAAAAGGTCCGCCTCGTCGATACGGTCCCCCAGCCACAGACGGCGTGTCAATAGGATGCACCGTTTAGGAGATACAGCCCCCCGAATGCAAGGGGGCCCAAAATGGGCCGGTCCCCCGCCGCGGCCCGCTGGCCGTGGCCCACCTCAAACCACCGGACCCACCTCGACTCAGGTTCACTAGAGCTGACCGGCCAAAAGGCCAGTTTTGTTTGCGTCGCCCAGCAGGACCCGCGAACCGTGGGTCCCTGCTTCCTCCGCACGCCTGAGGCGCTGACCTCCTCAGGTTCCACCTGCTGACCGCGACAACAACGAAGTCACCCGCGTCAGCCTCTCCACCGGCTTCTCCTTCAATCGCAACGGACCCAGCCCACCAACGCCGCTCTGAGATCCGCACCAGCCGAATCTGCGGCTCGACCTCTGCCCGGTCACCTCGCCGCAGCCGCCACCTCCGGCCCGCTGCTCCCTTTGAGCTCCACTGTGACGCCGCCGCACCCCCCAGACTCTGGTCCCTGCCTGATCGACCACACCACGGCCGCCCACTTGCCGCTCTGCCGACCGAGCACACCACCCGACCTGGTCCCCTACTCCGCCGAAGCTGCCCGGGTCAGAAACCACCATGCACCGGCCGCAAGCCTCCTCTCCGCCCGAGCCCCTCCAGCTCGACCACTGCCCAACGCCCGACCTCCGACCACCACCCTTACCGGAGCATGGACTTCCAACGGACTCTGCCACCGATCTGGTGGCCCGATTTCAGAACCGAACGCAGGTTCGGGATCCTCGGGATGAGGCCTTCACACCACCTTCCCCCAATTATTGATCCGCCGAGAATTTGATGCATCCGAAAATTAGAGCAGGTGTTCGCGAAGAATGGAACCAAGAACAGGGCTCGGGCGATGGCCGTGTTCGTTTATCCATCGCCCCAATTCAAGAATTACATAAAATTAAAACGAAAAAATTGAAAGAAACACAAAAAATTGAAGAAGGTGCGGAAATTTAGCAGAAATCCTACCTCGTTGGATCCGTTCGTAGTTGGGGACGCGTCCGCTCGATCCTGCTTCGATCCACCGGAGTCCGATCCTTAATCCAAAGAAGAACAACTAAGAACACCGAAGAACGACGAATAAAACTAGATAGAGAGAGAGAGGGATGGAGAGAGAGAGATAGGGAGGAAGAAATGGGTCTCCCCTCAACACTTAGTGAATTTATAAAAATTCACTAAAACTCTCCCAACGGACGCGGATTCTGAAACCTCTGCGCCCGCCTATTTTATATCACTCCTAGGAAAAACACCCCATTTTGAACTCAACGGAAGTCTCAGATTTCTATTCTGAGAATTTTTTTAAAGGTTATTTGAAAGGAACGTCAGTTATAAAAATAACTAAGTGGTCATTTCGAAATGACCATTTTACCCCTAGGTGACATCTCTCGCAGCAGGCCCGCGCCCGCAACTTTTACCCCCTGCCTTGGGTAAATGGCACGCTCCGAACTCAACGGTACCCTTAGTTTTCCTATATGAGAAGCTGTTTAGGAGTTACTTGGGTTTGTGCTATTAAAGGAATAATTTGATAATTTAATCATCCATTTAACACACCACCAAAGAGCGAGGGGTCCAAACGTCTCACACTGACTCATTTTTGTCGCTCTTAGGGTAAAAACCTGCATTCCGGACCCAACCGTGGTCTCTGATTTCTGATCTGATCAACCTTCTAAGAGATATCACATTTTATTTAGTTAACCATGAGTGTGTAATATAAAAACACTTAACATTTTTATATAATTAATTCTGGGCATACCGGGCCTCGGAATTGCACGCCGTCTGAACGTCCTGCTCTGGAATGACATCAATAAATTTTCAAAGTCTTAGAGTCCCAAAAATTGGGTTCTTACATCATTCCCTCCTTCAAGCTTTTCGTCCCCAAAAATAAAAACTAGGTAAAAAAACTCAGAATACAGAGCTCACACCTAGCTCTCCCGCGCCCAAGAAAACTTGCACATCACCATGCTAACACAACACGCGAACTAAAGGGATGGTTATTATAAGGTTTTCTGCTCTCAAGGACATGTGTAAGAATACGCATGCACCTCATCATTCATGACACGTGGAAGACATCGTGTTCCCACTCCTACTGTTGGGCGGGTAGGGAAAGATGGTAGGCAACCTCTCAACCGTTTGCACGATTCCCGAACAGCCCAAAGAAACTATGGGGTCTTTCTCTGCCGCACCTCTAATTTCCACATTGTGACCGAAATCACGGTTTGTTCCTGGAACATGGTCTTGTGATTCCCTCCTTTAGAATACCCATATGGTGAAACACCCAAGGATATCCCGTCATACAAGTTTTCAAAGTTGGTGCATCATGACCGAGACTCTCTTACACGCTCAACCGTCAAAGGAGTTGGCTTTATCAACTACAGACAAGCCATACCCTCCTGTAGAATCTCCAGCCAGCACCGTCATCTCTGGTTCAAGTCTCACTATGTGGGGACACACATGAGAAACTGGTGGTCTGAGCAAACCACAAAGCGCTCTCCCCGAAGATAGCGTCTCCACATTCTCAGGTGAAAACTACCACCACCAGTACCAACACAGGGTTACACCAATACGCCGCGTCACCCTCGGTAACCCCTCGAGCAAGGAGTTAGACTAAAGAGTACCTCACATAGTGTCTAACAAGTTCTACTAAGAAAAGTAGAAAAATGTAACGACCCAAATTTTTTCAATGAAAAATTCCCTTCTTATATCTATGTCATAAAAACACCAAATAATGAACTACTAAGTGATAAGTGACCTTTAAACATAATTTTGTCACCCCTATGTTTGTAATTTTAAAAATCCGACATACACGGTTGTGTTCAAGATAGTTTTGGAGTCTAATGAAACAAAAATAATTTTTGGTGAATAGTAACCTACCCTTATGAATAGTAACCTACCCTTATGAATATTAATATGACCCTTATGAATAGTAAATAAGAGTAACATTACCTATGAATAATAAAATAAAATTTATACATCTTAGAAAGTGACAATTTGACCTTAGTAAACGTTTTTGGTATTTTATAAGTCATAAATAATTAATTATAATTAATTAATTAATTTAAAAGAGTATTTATTTTCCTGTAATGTATTCATAAATTATTGAATCAATGTCTAATAGTTTTTAGATATTTTTATAAAACCCTACGTAATTTTTGATAGAACTATAAATTCAGTTTTAATCTTAAAAAAACTGTTTTTTAAGTAAATTATGATTTTTATTAATTATTAAATTAATAATATTTAGAAAATTATTTTTGAAAAATAGAATTCATTTTTGGATTCTACACGTCAAAAAATGGTTGGGGTAAATTTTTGGGATTTTTCGGAGAAACTTGATTTTTTTGTGAATAGTAGAATACATTAATTTACCATATAAATACATTTTAATTAAAACCCACTATTCTTGACATCACAAATGATGTAAGAACCCAAATCCCGAACTCACATGCCTTTTTTACTATTCTTGGTCATCCAAGACTCACTATTCCTTATCTTAGGTGAAATTAATAAACTAATCAATTTTATATTAAGGAAACCCCTCTCCCCTCCACTATAAAAGCCACCATTCACTCCCTCTTTTCCTCACACCTCTCAAGATTTAATCCTTCTCTACAAACTGCCCAAACACCTTCCCTAGCTCATCCCCCACGTCCAAAAGCTTCTGGTTTCATCAAAAGACCAATCCTAACTTCCTTAAAGAGGATCTCAAGAGGAGAATTCTAGAGGTAATTTCTCTCTCTCTTCTCCTTTAATTTCCTTTCAAGTTCAAGTTCCTTTCTTGATCTCTCCCTAACTATCTTCATCCAAATTGTTCTGTAAATCTATTATTATATATATAATGTAATATTATGATTCTAATGTTATATTATATCACCCCACACCCTTTCCCTCTTCCTTTTATTTTATTAAAGAGAACGTTGTTCATGAGGTGTTAAATTTATCACCTTCAAAAACGACATGTTATCTTCTTCCATTTCTACCTTCAATCTAATCATGAAACCATTTTATGGTTGAACAAGAATATATTATATTTATTATGTTCTATTTTAAGTTCTGGAAATAACCTATTTTCATATTACTACGTGAAAAGTTAAAACGAGTTCATTGTGATCCAAAAACCGCTCAAATAAACCCAAATAATCTTCATTTAATTCTTATCTAATGATTCGTCCACATGGATCTAATATAACTCATTATAAAATCATTAAAGCTTCTTTAAATAACGTGTAATATCATTTCTGGATGTTTACCCATGATCTACCAAAACATCAAATTAAGAATACAAGTGGACCGCTCAAGAAAACCATGAAAACGAACATCCCCGATCAATGTTTTTAAACTCTATAAGTCATCCAAAGGAACATAATATGAAATAATGAAACCATAATGAACCCTATTAATTTATAAAAGGTTCTGTAATTTCTAATTAATTAATATAATGTCATTATACAGGACATTAAGGAGAAGGAGGCATTCGAGTACAAGGTAAGGGGAAATCTCGAACCCAATTTTCTTCCTTCGGGTTCTCCCTCTTTCACTCCATTTTTGGTATGGTTACTCCTCAAAGATAATTTTTTCATCATTTCCTTTACTTTTCTAGGATATACATGTTTTTCACTGGTTTTTATGTCCATCAAAATGTTTTTTCCAAAAGAACTCTTCTTTCAAGATCTCACATTTTACCTCTCATTCAAGGTTGATGGTTCTTGTATCATGTATGTTGTTCCCTATTTCTTTTGGAAACCCAAAGCTTATGAATGTGATATTATGAGATGAAACCCATTCCTTTCCATGGGTTATTTATGTACATGTTTGAAATGTGTTCTATGTGGCAAGAATGATAATGATAATTTTATGATGTGACGGGTGCGCCCAGAATTATATAGCGCAATATGAATGTTTAAATATGACAGGTGCGCCCGGAATTATATAGCGCTCCAATGCATTGGGTAAAGTGATGAATATCATGAGTAAATGTGAAATGATGTGTGAACATGATGATAGCTTTTTTCACAAGAATGTTTGGTAGTTAACCACTACGACATGATGTTTCATTTTTATGCATTGCCACATTTCAAGTTTATTGTTTATGCTCCTCTCATGTTCATGATCTTTTGCCTATGTCATGATTATGATCACCCCATGATGTATTGTTCTTATATATCCTCTTACTGGGCTTTTAGATCAACCCTTTTTATGTATATCCTCAGGTGGATACATGTACTAAGGAGAGGTCAAGTGCCACTAAGAAGCTAGTGAAGAAGAAATTAAATAAATGTTTATGGTTGATGTTGTATTTGTTATGTATGGTCCTAGTTTTCCCAAGAAACTAAACCTATAGATCCTCCATGTGTAATACTATTGTGTTGTTTATCTTTAAAATGATGTAATAGTAATGTAAGAACAGGCCGGGTCACTATAGTTGGTATCAGAGGAATGGTTTAGTTAATTTGGGGATTAGGATTAGTGAACCCTAGAGAAAACCTACAACATGAGACTAAGTACAAATATGCACACAATGATATTTACCTAGGGATCCCATATTTTATGTTTTGGTATAATTGTCTAAATGAATAAGTTATTCATGACTTGTTTACTTATGTTTTGTTCTAACCTTTTATATTTTATAAAATGGTGGGAACCAGGAGAAATCAGGCCAACAACTCTTGTGAGGGACAATGCAACGATTGCCCGAACGACATCCCCAATTATTTTGGTGGTGGAGTTCAAAACTTCATGGCGATTCTTACCCAAATATCTCAGGTTATGAATAATAACCATAATAATGGGGAACGTCCTCCTTCACCAAAGAGGGAGCAACTAGATATCAGATGTTTTATGCGGCAACAACCACCGACATTTTGTGGATCTTCCGATCCACTAGTTGCAGAACATTGGGTCAACTCCATGGAGAAGATCTTTTCTATTCTTCACTGTTCTGAGACAGAGAAGGTGACTCTAGCCGTTTATCGTCTAGATGGGGAAGCTGATCAATGGTGGGCTTTGATTAAGAACACCAAGCCAAGGGAGGAAATTGAAGAGATGGAATGGGAAGACTTTAAGATAATGTTTCTTAATAAGTACTTCCCAAGAACTCTTCGTACGAAGATGGAGAGAGAATTCATAGAGCTCAAGAAAAAAGAAGGATAATCTATCACAACCTATGAAGCAAATTTCATAAGGCTCGCAAGGTATGCTTCGGGTTTTGTTATCAACAATGATAGCAAAATTGATAGATTCTTTAGTGATTTAAAACCACATCTTCGAAAGGCTCTTGCTATTCGAGACTTTGGAAGTTATGAAGAAGTTGTTCGGTGTGCTCTCAAAGTGGATATGGAGTTTGGAGAATAGTCCCATGGCTATGGTGATAAGAAAAGAAAGATGGAGTTTCAAGCTGGTGGATCTAGTGACAAAGGTGGGAAGAAAAATTGACCCACATGCAAAAAATGTGGGAAGTTGCACCATGGGAACTGCCTAAAAGGTAAGGCGAAATGCTTTAAGTGTGGTAAAGAAGGACACCAAGCTCACGAGTGTCGAAAAGACATGAAAAGGAAGGATAATGTAGCCGATTAAAGGAGAGAACCACTCGTGGTTCAATGCTACAACTGTAGGGAGCTAGAGCACTATTCAAACCAGTGCACTAAACCTCGAGCTCTCGAGGGTAATCAGCGCCAACAACCACCAAAGCCAAAGGAACAAGGGAAGGCTTATTCCATCACTACTGTAGATGTGGAAAATGATAATGAAGTTGTACAAGGTACACTTCCTATTCACTCAAGAATGGAAAAAGTCTTATTTGATTCTGGTTCTACGCATTCCTTTATATCTTGCAAGTTTGCTAGAACTATAGAATCGAAGCCCCGAAACCTTGAAGTAGAGATATCTATAAAAACACCAAGTGGTGCAATCATTGCAACCCAAGTGTTTGACTCTTCTCCTATTGATTTATGTGGGAAGATTCTTCTGGAAAATCTTGTAATACTTCCCTTGGTGGAATTCGACGCTATAATGGGAATGGATTGGCTCTCGTTATATAGAGAACATATCAACTGTCGGGAAAAGGAAATATATTTTCATATTCTGAACCATCCCATGCTCCTCTACAAATGTAAGGAAGATCATGAATATCCTTTGAAAAATCCTTCAATGGTGTGGGCGTTGATTCCCTATGAAGAAGCATACCTCGCCCAAATGGTTGAGTCGAAGGAAAGTTCCAACCATGAGGAAATGCCCATCGTAAGGGAATACGGCGATGTATTTACCGAAGAGTTACCCGGAATTTCCCCAGATCGTGAGGTAGAGTTCTCAATTGAACTCATACCCGGAGCCACTCCTATCTCGAAGTGCCCCTATAGGATGGATTCTATCGAACTGGAGGAGTTAAAGAAGCAGCTGTAAGAGCATCTGGACAAAGGGTTCATACGCCCTAGTGCATCACCTTGGGGTACGCCGGTGCTCTTTGTGAAGAAGAAGGATGGAACCATGCGGCTGTGTATCAAGTATCGGGAACTCAACAAGATCACCATAAAGAACAAGTATCCTCTCCCAAGGATTGATGGCTTGTTCGACCAGTTAAGAGGAGATCAATACTTCTCAAAGGTGGATCTTCGTTCTGGATATCATCAAGTAAAGGTGAAGAAGGAAGATATTCATAAGACTACCTTCCGTACAAGGTATGGGCACTATGAGTTTTTGGTGATGCCCTTCGGACTTACTAATGCCCCTGCAATCTTCATGGATTTGATGAATAGAGTCTTTAGACATTACCTCGACAAATTTGTGGTAGTGTTTATTGATGATTTTCTCATATACTCCAAGAGAAAGGAGGAACATGAAGAACATCTAAGACTTGTGTTGGCGACATTGAGAAAGGAGAAGTTGTACGCCAAGTTCAGAAAGTGTGACTTTTGGATGAATCAAGTCACGTTCTTGGGACATGTGATCACAAGCGAGGGAATTTCTGTAGACCCTTCAAAGACAAAGGCGATTGAAGAATGGCCCAGGCCCTATAGTGTCACAGAAATCTGTAGTTTTCTTGGATTAGCTGGGTACTATCGACGTTTTGTGAGAAACTTATCACTATTGTGAAGCCCGCTAACTAAGTTAACAAGGAAAGGGGTAAAGTATGTATGGACGGAAGAATGTGAGGGAAGCTTCAAGGAGCTAAAGAGAAGGTTGATCACTGCACCTGTACTCACACTACCGAAAAGTGGAGAAAGTTCTGTGATATACAGTGATGCATCAAAGAAAGGCTTGGGTTGTGTACTCATGAAAAATGATAATGTGATAGCCTACGCCTCACGACCGTTGAAGATCCATGAGAAGAACTACCCGACACATGATCTAGAGCTGGCATCCGTGATTTTTGCATTGAAAATATGGCGGCACTACCTTTATGGTGAGAAGTGTGACATATACACCGACCACAGGAGCCTAAAGTATATATTCACACAAAAGGAGCTCAACATGCGTCAAAGGAGATGGTTCGAGCTAATCAAGGATTACGATTTCTCTATTCACTATCATCCAGGAAAGGCGAACAAGGTAGCTGATGCTCTAAGCAGGAAAGAACCTGCTACTCTATCCATGTTGAGGATTGAGAAAGACCCTATCTTCTTGGATATGAAAGGGATGGATTTGGGAATCGTAAGGGCAGGGGATACATCCTACCTTGCACAAATGATTGCGCAACCATCCATCCAACAGAAGATTAAGGAAGCACAAAGGGATGATGTGGAGATACAAAAGAGGGTGAATGCAGTGAAGGAAGGGAAGCTGCAAGAGTTCCATATTGAAGATGATGGTGTTATTCGGTTTGGAATACGGCTTTGTGTGCCTTCATCACCCGGGATAAATAAGGAGCTATTGGATAATGCACATAGCTCAAATTTCTCTATTCATCCTGGAAGCACCAAGATGTATCGTGATCTCCGAGAACACTTCTGGTGGGATAACATGAAGAAGGAGATTGCAGAATATATATCAAGGTGCTTGGTATGTCAGTAAGTTAAAGATGAGCGGCAAAAGTCCAAAGGTATGATGCAGTCATTGCCTATACCCATATGGAAATGGGATAATGTTACTATGGACTTTGTCACGGGTCTCCCAAAAACGTCAAGAGGAAATAATGCGATATGGGTTGTGGTTGATCGACTCACCAATACTGTCCATTTTATCGCTATTTGGGAAGACCTCTCACTTGAACAACTTGCAAGGATATATGTGAAGGAAGTAGTGAGATTGCATGGTGTTCCACTCTCGATTGTCTCTGACCGTGATCCAAGGTTCACATCTAAATTCTGGAGGAGCCTTCAACATGCTTTGAGTACTGAATTAAATTTCAGCACGGCCTATCACCCCCAAACTTATGGCCAGTCTGAAAGGAATATTCAAACACTTGAAGATATGCTAAGAGCCTGCTCTCTTGAATTCAAAGGTGGTTGGGATCAACATCTCCCATTAGTTGAGTTCTCATACAACAATAGCTTCCACTCGAGTATTCAGATGGCTCCGTATGAAGCTCTTTATGGGAAGCGATGTAGAACTCCAACCTATTGAGATGAAGTTGGAGAACAAAAGCTACTTGGTCCTGATCTTGTTCAAGAGATGACCGAGAAGGTTCAAGTCATCCAGAAACACATCAAAGCTGCTCAAAGTCGGAAAAAGAGCTATGCTGACAACCGTCAAAGGGACTTGGAGTTCGATGTTGGAGACAAAGTCTTCCTTCAAATATCTCCATGGAAGAGAGTCATGAGATTTGGGAAGAAAGGGAAGCTAAGCCCAAGGTACATTGGCCCCTTTGATATCCTTGATCGTATTGGAGCCGTGGACTATCGTCTGGCACTTCCACCGAATATGGCTCAAGTTCATGATGTGTTTCATGTATCACTACTGAGGAAGTACATACCAGACCCCTCACATGTACTAAACTCAGAGGTGTTACAGCTGGACGATGATCTCTCCTATGAGGAGCAACTGGTAAAATTTTTGGACCGAAGTGATAAGGTTCTACCCAACAAGACAAACCGCCTTGTCAAAGTGTTGTGGATGAACCATAAGTTTAAGGAAGCAACTTGGGAACCAGAAGAGGCAATGAAGGAGAAGTACCCTCCCCTATTTGTGTAAAGTGAAATTTCGAGGGCGAAATTGCTTAAGGGGGGAAGAATGTAACGACCCAAAGTTTTTCAATGGAAAATTCCCTTCTTATATCTATGTCATAAAAGCACCAAATAATGAACTACTAAGTGATAAGTGACCTTTAAACATAATTTTGTCACCCCTATGTTTGTAATTTTAAAAATCCGACATACATAGTTGTGTTCAAGATAGTTTTGGAGTCTAATAAAACAAAAATAATTTTTGGTGAATAGTAACCTACCCTTATGAATAGTAACCTACCCTTATAAATAGTAATATGACCCTTATGAATATTAAATAAGAGTAACATTACCTATGAATAATAAAATAAAATTTAGACATCTTAGAAAGTGACCATTTGACCTTAGTAAACATTTTTGGTATTCTATAAGTCATAAATAATTAACTATAATTAATTAATTAATTTAAAAGAATATTTATTTTTCTTTAATGTATTCATAAATTATTTAATGAATGTATAATAGTTTTTAGATATTTTTATAAGACCCTACGTAATTTTTGATAGAACTATAAATTCAGTTTTAATCTTAAAAAATTGTTTTTTTTAAGTAAATTATGATTTTTATTAATTATTAAATTAATAATATTTAAAAAATTATTTTTGAAAAATGGACTTCATTTTTGGATTCTACACGTCAAAAAATGGTTGGGGTAAATTTTTGGGATTTTTCGGAGAAACTTGAATTTTTTGTGAATAGTAGAATACATTAATTTACCATATAAATACATTTTAATTAAAACCCACTATTCCTGACATCACAAATGATGTAAGCACCCAAATCCCGAAATCACATGCCTTTTTTACTATTCTTGGTCATCCAAGACTCACTATTCCTTGTCTTAGGTGAAATTAATAAACTAATCAATTTTATATTAAGGAAACCCCTCTCCCCTCCACTATAAAAGCCACCCTTCACTCCCTCTTTTCCTCACACCTCTCAAGCTCCAAGAATTCTCTACACTCGGCCCAAACACCTTCCCTAGCTCATCCACCACGTACAGAAGCTTCTGGTCTCATCAAAAGACTAAGCCTAGCTTCTTTAAAGCGGATCTCAAGAGGAGAATTCTAGAGGTAATTTCTCTCCCTCTTCTCCTTTAATTTCCTTTCAAGTTCAAGTTCCTTTATTGAACTCTCCCTACCTATATTCATCCAAATTGTTCTGTAAATCCAGTATTATATATATACTATAATATTATGATTCTAATGTTATATTATATCACCCCACACCCTTTCCCTCTTCCTTTTATTTTATTAAAGAGAACGTTGTTCATGAGGTGTTAAATTTATCACCTTAAAAAACGACATGTTCTCTTCTTCCATTTCTACCTTCAATCTGGTCATGAAACCATTTTATGGTTGAACCAGAATATTTTATATGTATTATGTTCTATTTTAAGTTCTGGAAATAACCTATGTCCATATTACTAAGTGAAAAGTTAAAACGAGTTCATTGTGATCCAAAAACTGCTCAAATAAACCCAAATAATCTTCATTTAATTATTATCTAATGATTCGTCCACATGGATCTAATATAACTCATTATAAAATCATTCGAGCTTCTGTAAATAATGTGTAATATCGTTTCTGGACGTTTACCCATGATCTACCCAAACATCAAATTAATAATACAAGTGGACCGCTCAAGAAAACCATGAAAACGAACATCCTCGATCAATGTTTTTAAACTCTATAAGTCATCCAAAGGAACATAATATGAAATAATGAAACCAGAATGAACCCTATTAATGTATAAAAGGTTCAGAAATTTCTAATTAATTAATATAATGTCATTATACAGGACATTAAGGAGAAGGAGGCATTCGAGTACAAGGTAAGGGGAAATCTCGAACCCAATTTTCTTCCTTCGGGTTCTCCCTCTTTCACTCCATTTTTGATATGGTTACTCCTAAAAGATAATTTTATCATCATTTCCTTTACTTTTCTGGGATATAAATTTTTGTCACTGGTTTTTATGTCCATAAAAATGTTTTCCAAAAGAACTCTTCTTTGAAGATCTCACATTTTACCTCTCATTCAAGGTTGATGGTTCTTGTATCATGTATGTTGTTCCCTCTTTCTTTTGGGAACCCAAAGCTTATGACTGTGATATTATGAGATGAAACCCATTCCTTTCCATGGGTTATTTATGTACATGTTTGATATGTGTTATATGTGGAAATCATGATAATGATAATGTTATGATGTGACGGGTGCGCCCGGAATTATATAGCGCAATATGAATGTTTAAATGTGACGGGTGCGCCAAGAATTATATAGCGCTCCAATGCATTGGGTAAAGTGATGAATATCATGAGTAAATGTTAAATGATGTGTGAACATGATGCTAGCTTTTTTCACAAGAATGTGTGGTAGTTAACCACTAAGACATGATGTTTCATTTTTATGCATTGCCACATTTCAAGTTTATTGTTTATGCTCCTCTCATGTTCATGATCTTTTGCCTATGTCATGATTATGCTCACCCCATGATGTATTGTTCTTATCTATCCTCTTACTGGGCTTTTATCTCACCCCTTTTTATGTATATCCTCAGGTGGCTACATGTACTAAGGAGAGGTCAAGTGCCACTAAGAAGCTAGTGAAGAAGAAATTAAATAAATGTTTATGGTTGATGTTGTATTTGTTATGTATGGTCCTAGTTTTCCCAAGACACTAAATTTCTGGATCCTCTATGTGTAATACTATTGTGTTTTTTATCTTTAAAATGATGTAATGGTAATGTAATAACAGGCCGAGTTGCTATAAAAAAGACACAGAGCATACCTCTTATCATCTCTTGCGCTGCAGGATTGTAAACAACCACAGCACACAACCACCCACAGCCCCGTCCTTTAGCTCCCTGAGCCTGACATGGTCCACCTAGTGGTGGTGGAAAGAACTCGAAATGTCGTCCTCCAACCATAGTTCTTCCTGCTTCCTGCCAACACCACCTCCCTTGGGACCACCCTGTCCTCACCTGGGAGTTATCTATTCACGACACTGCCTCTATCGTGGCGGTGCACCTACCAACTATCCAGAAGACTCAGCACATTTTGTCGAGTAGTCTTATGCCACATGATCTCACACATCACAAACATAGAACTAGTCCTTATTGGGCTATCTCAATGCTCTACGTTGTCCCCGAACATGTGCTTGAGTCTCATCAAGGGAAACCTCTGACGTAAAGGCCCCACCAATCGATGTCCCTCTACCAAAAATTTCTCTATCACCAGTTCCTGCTCTAGTACCCTGAGATGGGTGAGGTTGCACAAGGGCACTACGCTGGCATGAATCTCCTCTACATAGATATCGTTCAAATTTCTATGCTCATAAGTTTTCATCATGGACCACATCCAAAGAGTATCGAGTAAGGTCTGCGAACCTAGTCACGTGCCCAGCCACTGCCAACACTCCCCACTGAAGCTCCAGTAGCTCCTAAAACCATAAAGAGTGTAAGTAGGAGGGGTATTACTCCTCATGAAATAGCTTCTAGAAGTCATCCCATGAGAGTACCAACTCATCATGTATTTGAGTAACCCTGGCTCTACTATGCCAAACTGTGTGGTGGAAAAAGACTGGATGTCAAAGACACCATCTAACCTGTTAGTGTTCCAACAAGCCTGAAGAGGCAGACCACCGACTCTAGCTAACCCTTCACTGTCTGAGGGTATGGATCACAGTGGAACCTCTGTGGTCTATGACGCTGGAACTCACGTAGCATGCCTCACCTGTGATCGTCATCAACCCTCGCTGCCGGTACTATCCGCCACTCCACAGGTGGAGGTGTTACCGCCTGTCCTCCTGGAGAAAGGGTAATCGTATGATGGATCTTGAACTGAGGCCTCATCACTCACGGAATCGTCATCACGAACCAGATCTAGTATCCTGGCTGGCTGTCTTCGTGGAGACATCCAGAATATTATCAAGGAGTGCCACGATCAGATGAGCATATATGTATATCACAACAAAAACAATGGGGTGCTGACTCAAGAAGGACAGTCAAGAATCGATCCAATGCGATGCACAAACCAATTTTCCCTACAATGAGTGTCTTAGTGTTCCAAGTCGACAAGCGGGTTATTAGGGTCTTGGTGAATGGATATGTCGGTCGCCACACCATCACTGGACTCCCTAGCCTAAGAGCCACTCTCAAGACATGTTAACACTGTTGCCCTAAATCCCAACCAATTCTTTTTTAGGGATGTCTGAACAATGTCCCAAGGAACGAACCACCCTTTGATACCAATTTATCACGGCCCGACCCATACCGGGGCTTGAGCCTCAACTACCCCAAGCCTGCCTCCATAGGCCCGGGGCTGGCGACTAGCGCTGAAGGCACAACAAACTAGGGGAGGCCTTTTCCTAAGAAACTGTACATACACACGCAACCAAACTCAATGCAAAAGTGCAGAGAAAGGAATGAAAGATACAACACTGCTATAAAGGGGGAACCAACATACCTGCATCGACCTCTAATCAGTACAAGAAAAGTGCTAAAAAGTACTGGCAAGTAAACTGAACAGTAAAAGGGAAAAAACACAAGCCCAACCAGAAAGGTGCCACAACACGTAAATAGGTAAAACAAAGGTAAACCTCTGGTGATTCTCACACCCAAAAGTCCTAATATGACCATTGAATGCAGCCCAAGCTCATGTTTTCTCTACACACCTTCGTAGTCTTGACCGACCTGTCCATCGTCTGCAAGGGCACACCAAGTGTGGGTAAAGCCCAAGTAGGGGTGAGTATAAAAAATACTCAGTAGGATGCCCCAAAATCTTGAGGGAGAAACAAGGGAGGTACTAAAATGGTGAGCAGTAGACAAATCAAATAAAAGTACAAGAGTGCAAAAGAGAGAGAGTGCAGCTCAACCCAACAAGAGAAAGGAAGCACACTCATCCAGACGCAAGGAGCTAGAGACGGTGAGAAGACATACTTCTTGTCGAGTCTTCGCTGCCTATAGCAGGAGAGTAGACTCGTCCAACCAAGAGGAGCTAGACACGGAAAGCACGTGGAATACCCCACGCATCTTCACCCATCCTAGAAGGAGAGTAATCGAACCCAAGGAGTGGGATCAATAGTAGGGTGTATATATATATGCTCAATGAGAAACCCGAATGAGTGTGTAAGGGGATCTCTATCTCTAAGATCAGCCCAAGAAGTGTCACCAATAGTTCAAAGGACATCCAAAACTGAACCCAAACGTCCTATAAGTCAACCTAGGAGGTACAACTCAAAGGGGCACAATCACCGCAGCTCGATACTATCCAATTTAGGCGTCAGTGACTCACCTGCACGGCTTTTAGGTCACGTCGAAAGGATGCATCTTGGTGGGAAAAGCACCCCTCGTCCTCGAATGTCCTAAGGTCATGTCAAAGATGTCACATCACTGAACCGTATAACCAAGAGTCCCGCTCCGGTAGTCATAGAGAAAAGTCACCGACTAGCCTCATAAGAAGGCCTGAGTATAAAATGCCAATGGGTGACCCACTTCCCAGCCCCGCTGGAGGGTAAACCCTAATACATCATCAGGCGACCCACTGCCCTGCCCTGCTAGAGGGTAGACCCAGAATACATCGACATGCGACCCACTGCCCAGACCTGCTGGAGGGTAGACCTGGAATACGTCGACAGGTGACCCACTACCTAGACCTATTGGAGGGTAGACCCGAAATACGTCAACAGGCGACCCACTGCCCAGCCCTGCTAGAGGGTAGACCAGAAATGCATTGACAGGCAACCCACTGACTAGTCTCTGCTAGAGGGTAAACCCGGAAGAAGTCAACGAGCAAACCACTACCCAATCTCTGCTATAGGGTAAACCTGGAAGAAGTAGACGAGCAACCCACTGCCCAGTCTCTACTAGAGGGTAAACCCAGAAGAAGTCGACGAGCAACCCACTGCCCAGTCTCTGCTGAAGGGTAAACCCGGAACTGCTCTATCCATCCCAACTAGATGGTACAGCATTGGGAAACAGAACCTGGAGTGGGTATCGCACAACCACCCAACTCGAGAACAAATCACATAGTAGAGGTTCAGTGCCCGTTCCATCACTGGGTGTAACTAGCACCCCTACCATGCGTAGGTTCAGAGTGCGTCAAAGGAACCTTCGGCCATCGACCTTCCATGTTTCCACATTTAATACGATCATGTAAGAGGCTTCGCTCACTAGAACAGATTACACCGTTGTAATCCTCATGGAAAAACACGTGAGATAGACTAATTACTCGCTGGAAATGAGCTCCCAGTGGATAAGTTATTCAACACCTCTTTATTCCCATACTACATCTCGTGGGGCCCACACCTTGGTTCCTAAAGAGGTCGGGCGAACAACGCCATTACAATGCCCTCGGAAAAACATGCCGAAATGACTATCCATACACCCTAGATGGACGCCAGATGGAAAAGTCACAGTATGCTGCACACAGCTCTAAGGACGGCCCGTGGGGCCTATGCTTAAACTCCAGTTTCAACACCTGAAACCACCCCAGTCAATTCACCTCGATGCTAGGGTCGTAACACCGCTGATGGCGCCTAAAACAGACTCCAGATGCAGAAGCTGCAATTCCCCATGTTATAAGCAAATGGGGCCCCGTGGGGCCCACACCTCGGGCCCGAATTTAGGCGTTCAGATTGCACCACTGTAATCCCCTCAGAAAAACACTCAGAAATGAGTACTCAAACCCCCCAAATGGATGTCGGGTGAAAAAGTGGCGTTTCACCGTAAAACGTGCGAACTATGCCTTGTGGGTCCCTCACATTGTCTCCAACCCGAGTGCTTCATTAAGAAACTTAAAAAGTCTGCACGAGGATTGGGGTCATGATGCCGCGTACGGCGTGTCAATCAGACATCCCAAGCAGGAGTTAGGTCTGACGCAACAATTAATTAATTAATTAATTAATCTCTCACATTGTGTTTCGTACCGCCGAGCAATGAAACCAACCCGCAAAGGTTCCGAACCAACCTTAGAAGGACCGTCTCAGCTCCGGGGCCAGAGCTCCTCTGACGGCGCATCATACGGACATCCGGTTTGCAAAGCCCGTCCGTTGCAAACTTTAATAATAATTTGATATTATTAAATTAAAGTCCCACAGGTCACCCATCCTTGGGCGCATAACCAAAAAACCCCTAAACTCACTTTAAAAGGGCCACCCCATCGATACAGTCCCCCATCCATAGATGGCGCGTCAATCGGACATGCCGTTTAGGAGATACGACCCCCCGAATGAAAGGGGGCACAAAATGGGACGGTCCAGACCGTCTGGCCCGGTCCAGACCACCGGTCTGGTCCAACCCACCGCGGCCCGCTGGCCGCGACCCACCTCAAATCACCGGACCCGACTCGGGTCCGATTCACCAGAGCAGACTAGCCAAAAGGCCTGTCTTGGTCGCGTCGCCCAATAGGACCCGCGAACCGCGGGTCCTTGCTTCCTCTGCACGCCTGAGGCGCTGACCGCCTTGGGTTCCACCTTCCGACCGCGATAACCACGAAGTTGCCCGCGCCGGCCTCTCCACCGGCTTCTCCTTTGATCGCAATAGACCCAGGTCGCCGACGCCGCTCCTAGCTCCGCACCAGCCGACCCTCCAGCTCGACCTTCGCCCGGCTCCTCCCGGTCACCTCGCCGCAACCGCTGCCTCCAGCCCACTCCTCCCTCTGAGCTCCACTGTGCCGCTGCCGCACCCCCCAGATTCCAGTCCCTGCCTGATCGACCACACCGCGACCACCTTCTCTCCGCTCTGCCGACCGCGCACACCATCTGGCCTGGTCCCCTGCTCCGCCGAAGCAGCCCCGGACGGAAACCACCACGCACTGGCCGCAAGCCTCCTCTCCGCCCAAGACCCTCAGGCTCGACTATTGCCCAACGCCCGACCTCCGGCCACCGCCCTTGCCAGAGCCGAGACTTCCGATGGCCGCTACCACCAATCCGGTGGCCGGATTTCAGAACCGAACATGGGTTCGAGATCCTCAGGATGAGGCCTTCACACCACCTTCCCCCAATCGTTTATCCGTTGAGAATTTGATGCGTTCGAAAATTATAGCGGGTGTTCGCGAAGAATGAAACCAAGAACGAGGCTCGGAAGATGGCCGTGTTCGTTCAGCCATTGCCCCAATTCAAGAATTATAGAAAATTAAAACAAAAAAATTGAAAGAAACACCAGAAATTGATGAAGGTGTGGAAATTTATTTGAAATCCTACCTCGTTGGATCCGTTTTTCATTGGCGACACATCCGCTCGATCCTGCTTCGATCCGCCGGAGTCCGCTCCTTAATCCAGTGAAGAACAGCGAAGAACTCTGAAGAATGACGAAGAACACTAGAGATAGAGAGAGAGGGAGAGAGAGAGAGTGGGAGGAAGAAATGGGTCTCCCCTCAACACTTAGTGAATTTATAAAAATTCACTAAAACTCTCCCAATGGATGCGGATTCTGAAACCTCCGCGCCCGCCTATTTTATATCACTCATAGGAAAAAAACCCCATTTTGAACTCAACGGAAGTCTCAGATTTCTATTCTGAGAATTTTTTTAAAGGTTATTTGAAAGGAACGTCAGTTATAAAAATAACTAAGTGGTCATTTCGAAATGACCATTTTACCCCTAGGTGACATCTCTCGCAGCAGGCCCGCGCCCGCAACTTTTACCCCCTGCCTTGGGTAAATGGCACGCTCCGAACTCAACGGTACCCTAAATTTTTCTATCTGAGCGGACATTTAGGAGTTACTTTGGTTTGTTCTATTAAAGGAATAATTTGATAATTTAATCATCCATTTAACACACTGCCAATGAGAGAGGGGTCCGGACTTCTCACGCCGACTCATTTTATGTCGCTCTTAGGGTAAAAACCGCATTCCAGACCCAACCGTGGTCTCAGATTTTTGATCCGATCAACCGTCTAAGATATATCACATTTTCTTTAGTTAACCACGCGTGCATAATATAAAAACACTTAACATTTTTATATAATTAATTCCGGGCACACCGGGCCTCGGAATTGCACGCCGTCTGAATGTCCTACTCTGGAATGACATCAAGAAATTTTCAAAGTCTCAGAGTCCCAAAACTTGGGTTCTTACAATGATGACTAGCAGTGAGGGTGTAAAGAGGGAAACTGGGGAGGATATAACCTCATGGAAAAAATATAATAATGGTTTGAGTAACATATATAACATGAAGTGGGAGAATAAAAACTCATTAGGATTGAACCAGAACCACCAATAGAGGAAGCATAATCAATCCTAACCAATAGTAGAAGAATAAATGAAAAAATCATAGGAAATAAATAAACATGACAACATACCACTTATAACACTAAAACAAGACTTGTATACAATATAGTTCATACAAAACAATATCCATAAATGGGTTGAAAATGGTTGACCAATAATATCTACATATGTATAAGCATGTTGATACAAAAGGAAAAAAAGGAAAAACTCAAAAGTAACTTCTACATAGGTAAGAACCTCAAGGTCCCTTGCCAACATTCCATGCCAAATAGCTACTAAGGTCTAGCTCCTGAAGACGATCCATTACTTGAATGTAAAGACATAAAGTCTCCATGCATCCTAAAGGTACCATATAGGGAGTGAGAACATGTCTTAGTAGGATACCAACCACATGTGTGTACCCAACACATGTGACTAAGTAGGTGTAAATTATAATAAAAGTAAGCATCACATTTTTAAAATAAAAAAGAACTTACCTGGTGCACAATAGCCACCAGGAAGTCATCACCTACCTCATCCAATGATGAAATCATATAATAGGAGAGGATCCTTGGACCATGGCCCAAGGTATCCCCTGTTGTCACATATCCCAGGCGAACCTTTAGATTCCATTTCAAATTAGGTAAGTTAAAACCACATGCCTCTTAACACCTTATGTCTCAACAAAGTACTGATGTCCTGAAGGCATGTCCAAATGAAAGTAATCAGTCCCTCAGACCCCTACTAAAAATCACTCATCAGTTCAAATCCTAACATCTAGAGGCACAACGATACGTATACTCAAATAAAAAACACCATCGGCTCAAATCCCGACTTCCCGAGGAATGGTGATATTTTTCCTATAATATAAGTCCAGGCCTAATGTCCTCAATCAAAACAAGCCTCATTCTCCAACCGATAGGCTCAACGCTATCAGCCTAAGGTTTCTCACTTTCCACGTGACTTTATAGAGAAACCCATCAACATTCACCTAATCCACACTACCAGGGTCCTCTACCCTCATGATTAGTCAAAAACAATTCATCACTGAGTTATCCTATGTGCACATGAATCCTATCAGTGTTTTGATTATCACAGGTGAGCATCAATCACTAAAATAAATACCTAATACACACTAACTCTGGCACCTTGTAACCTTGCGACCATGTCACTAAATTCTAATGGACTCTTGAATGCGTTGTCATGACACGTCAAATTGATTATGATTTTAAGGCTGATTTATAATCTAGGGAAGACCCTAGGTCGTCTCTCAAGGATAATTGGTGGGTTTAGAGTGTGTGTTTTTAAAAAGAAGTGCTAAAATAGGGGTGGTTTTGAAAATAGTTTTAGGATGAAATAACATAATTGAAAGTTTAAAAGTTGATAAACCAAATGGATTTTGAAAAATATGAGATAAAATGGTCATTTTGATTTCAATACACACATTTCAAGTTCATTGATCATAGATATTCATTTAGGTTTGGAGTAATTCCTTGGTTGAAATTAATTGGAATCCTGATTAATTCCTAAGATTTTTTTTCAATGCTTAAAGAACCAAACCATGACGTAAAAATCATATTGTCAAGGTATAGAACTTATGTATGGAATAATACCATCCAAATAATATTGAAATCTCAAGAAGAATGATATGAAGAGGATTCTTGTACTGCCCAATCAGAACAATACAAGTCACACACTCAAAACCTCACACCGATCGGTTAGAAATTAAGAGTATCTCAATCACATGCATCAAAACAAGATTTCAAATATGTAATTATGTAATATAAATGGAAAGAAATGTTTTCACACCAAAATTACTCCAAACCAGTATCTAAAATAAGAATCGTAACTCCTTTGATATGTGCGTAGCACCCTCACAACGAACGCCCACCGTTTAGCTCGACATCGGGAGGAGGAGGAAGCTCGGGTGGAACTCCTTCTTCATTATTGATCACCCTATGAGGATAGGGGCCTCTAGAACTTCAAGAATGATGAGGATACTACTCTAGGACTTCAATATGGCAGAGTTTCACTTCTGGTTTGAACTTAAAAATGGGGATCCCAACATCCATTCTATAGGCAAAGTGGATGGTGGTTTTGAGCATCCTGATTTAGAGAAACCACTTAGTTCATGGTTTTCAATGTTCAGACAGTATTATATCACTTTTTAAAAAACTAAAAAGTTTTATAAAAACCTCCCAACTATTTTCAACAAAAGTTTTATGCCATTTGGACAATCACATCTCTAGATATTAACATATTACAGAACGCCACTTTTGACTTTGTGCATATTCAGTGACTTGGACAGATAAGTTCGGATGGCCCCCTTAGAGTCCGAATAGGGATTGGGTTCTTTGAGATGAAATGTATCTTATTACATATTGGAACATTCCACAAAATTTTATCCCATTTGAATTCATGGTATAGTAACAATTTACGGATTAATCAACTGGGGTGCTTGGGTCTTGCGCAGTTTGGCCCATTTTTCTTGGACTTCATCATGGGTCCTCCAAATCACCTTCACCTTCAATGAAATTTTCAAAACAAGTAACATTTACCTTTTTAATAGTGATAAACACAAAATAATTGAATCAAACATGAAGCTCATTTTGTTATTATATTTTTAATTTACAATACAAATTCAGTTTAATACAATGGTGTAAGGGTGAAAATGACACAGTGAATCATGGTACGATCACACCCCCACACCTAAATATTTTCACACCTGGTAAAAGTAATATTTCCAAAAATTATTCATGTAGATATTTTAAACTTCATAAATATTTAACATTCAATGAAAATTAATTCCTGATAGAAATGTGATCAAAGCAAAAATTATACAAAGGAGTAATTCTCAACGATCATTGAAAAAGACGTCTAAAAAACTGTATCCAAATGAAATTCCAAGAGTTTCATGATAACAATCAAAGAAATAATTCAAAAGTTAATCATGTCACTAATTCTCTACATGTTTGTGTGACAACCATTTCATGATATTCTTTCCAATTTTTATCAAGTAAATATAAGTTATTTTAATAATTATCTAATTACAAGATCTTTTCCACCAAACTTTCCCCACATAATTTGCAATAAAATTTCAAGATACACTCACTTAACCATTCTAGAATTCAAACCATAAGATCCCGACCTCAATATCCCCATATTTTGTACATTTCATCACGCCCCTCATTTTTTTTTTCAAAAGTTGCACTTGGAAAAAATCTCACACTCTTCTCCCAACCCATGTTTGATCTACTCATGACACTAATTGTAACAGTTATAACAAGATCAAAGGTTGAGGAAGGGTGTCTTTTAACCTACCCAATATACAACCCTTTTTTATTTTTTTGAGGGCATACAATAGTAGGATAACATGTACACACACATAGGTTAATCTAGTATAGTAATAAAATAGATCGGATAAAGAATGAACTTATGGAAAAATGATTTTGTAAAGTAGAGAAAAATAAACCTAACATATATTTACCTTTTATTAAGTATAAATTTTCACACTTTATGGTTGGGTGAAAAGTTGTGTAGAGAAATTAAGTGACACAATTTTCCCTTAAACTATTCACAAAAGGGAACTGTTCTTCTCAAAGGTTTCAAAATTATACAACCATTTATATTATCGAAAAAGAACTAAATTTCAAAAGAAAATCACACCACAATATTTAATTTTTTTGCTAAAATACACATTGAATCATATTTTTTTGAATGCCAAAACAACATGGAATACGGAAATTCCACATGCATTTTCAATAACTTCCATGATTAAACGGGCATCATTTTCCATGATAAAGTGCGAATAAAAAAAGTAATATTTCATAAAAAAGTGACCAGAAGGGAAAGGGGGGAATGTAACAATACTATTGTGCAAGATAAAAAGAGAAAAAGAATAAATATGATGAAAATTCCTAACCAACCCAGGAATATACCCATCCCTCCACACCTAGAGTGTTTAGTGTCTTCACTATAATAAAATAGAATGTGGTAAGTAAGGATAAAACCCGATGGGTGTTATTCATAGAATGCTTCTTGAAATTGGAGTTTCTATATTGGGGACTCTAAAAGGGCTTCGTGGAAGTACTTCAGCCGCCACCCATTGACAGTGAAGGTTTTCTTGGTTTCTTAATTTTGAACCTAAACAACACCAAATAGAGATACATTAGTAAAAATGTATGGTCCAAACCAGTGGGAAAAAAGCTAAATTAGATGTAACTTCAATATTTCATTGTAGAGGAGGACCTTATGCCCAATGTGGAACTGGCGATGAAGGATGATATGGTCATGGGGATCCTTGGTTCACTCTATAAATCCTGAGGTTTTCATATACATCTCTTCTCATTTCCTCCAGCTCTTGAATCTATAACTTCCTTTGAGAACCTAAACCAGAGAGATTAGAATTTCATTGTCTAATGGAAAAGTAGGCCCAATTCTCAATCTCAATAGGTAGGTGACAACTCTTTCCAAACACAATCCGATAGGGAGACATTCCAATGGTAGTTTTGAAAGAAGTATGGTAGGCCCATAATGAATCATCAAGTCAAAGACTCCAATATTTTCTATTGGGTTGAACTGTTTTTTTCAAGAATCTATTTTACCTCTCTATTTGTCACCTCAGCTTGATCATTTTTCTATGGGTGATATGCAGTAGACACGCTATGACTGACCCCATACTGATGCAAAAATGATTTCATTGTTCGGTTACATAAATGAGAACCCTGGTCACTGATGATGAACCTAGGTAATCCAAACCTACAAAATATTTGGGTTCTCAAAAATTCTACAAATGCCTTAAAATCATCAATACTTGTAGCCTGTGCCTCTACCCATTTTAACAAATAATAAACTACCAGAAGAATGTACAAGTTTCCAAAGGAATTGGGAAATGGACCCATAAATTCAATACCCCAAACATAAAAAATGTCATGAAAGAGAAATGGTTGTTGTGGCATTTCATTTATTTTAGAGACATTACCCATTCTTTGACAATGAGGAAAAGATCTACAAAAGTCATGGGAATCCCAAAAAAGTGTTGGCCAAAAGATACCAGAATCAAGGACATTGTGAGCAATCTGTTGGGGAGAAAAGTGGCCCCCACAAGCAAGAGTGTGGTATAATCTAAGAATAGACTGAAACTCGCTATCAGGAACACAACGACTAAGGACTTGATCGATACATGTGCGCCAGAGGTATGGGTCATCCCAAATATACCAACGAGACTCATGTTTTAGATGAATGACTTGGTTTTTATTAAAATCATTTGGAATGAAAGATGCTACCAAATAATTTACAATTTCAGCATACCAAGGAATAACATTTTACACTCAGTACAATTTCTCATCGGGAAACATGCCATTTATAGGAATACATGGGGATGAGTTATTGTCCAAGGATGGTGGAATCCTGCTGATATGGATAGCCACCACATTCTCTAATCCTTTTTATCTCTTATTTATATATTGAATTCTTGAAGGAGGAGCATCCAACGAATGAGATGTGGTTTGGATTCCAGTTTCTTAAGGAGATACTGGAGGGATGCATGGTCTGAGAACACAATTTCTTTGGAACCCAAAAGGTATGACCTGAATTTGTCCAAGGAAAACACAATGGCAAGGAATTATTTTCATTTGTGGTGTATTTTTCTTGGGCAGGGTCCAAAGTACGTGAGACATAAGCAATGACATGTGAAGCTCAATCGACCCTTTGTGACAAGACTTCCCCAACTTCATAGTTAGAGGTGTCACACATGAGATCAAATGGTAAATCCCACCATGGTGGTTGGATTACCGAGGGTTCCATGAGACTCTATTTTAACTTGTTAAAAAATTCCTCACATTCTTTATCAAAAACAAATTCTTTTTTTGGAGTAACCGGGAGAGTGGGAGTGAAATCTTACTAAAGTCATGAATGAAACGATGATAAAATATAGAATGACCTAGGAAAGACCGTACATATCGTACATTTTTGGGGAATGTTAAGGAAGAAATGACATCCACTTTTGATTTATCAACTTGGATACCATCCCTAGAAATGGAATTCCCCAAAACTATACCTTTTCTCACCATGAAATGATATTTATCATAATTTAATAAAAGATTATTTTCAATACAGTGACGTAGGAATGAATCAAGACTACTCAAACATTCATCAAAAGAAGATCCATAAATAGTTAAATCATCCATGAATACTTCCATACAATTCTCTATGTAATCTGAAGAAATACTAACCATACATCGTTGGAAAGTAACCAGAGCATTACACAGACCAAATGGAATCCTTCTATATACAAATGTGCCAAAGGGACAAGTGAAGGTAGTATTTTCCTAGTCCTCATGGGAAATATGGATATGAAAGTATCTAGAATACCCATCAAGGAAACAGTAGCAAGACTTACCCGCTAGCCTCTCTAGCATTTGGTCAATGAATTGAAAAGGTAAATAGTCCTTCCTAGTGTGTTGGTTTATTCGACGATAGTCTTTGTAGACACACCAACTATTCTACACATGAGTTGTAAACAATTAATTATTTTCATTTTTGATTAATGTAAGGCCAATTGTTTTAGGAAATACTTGAATGGTACTGACCGATTGTCTTTCAAAGATATGGTAAATGATTCCAGCATCCAATAATTTTGTTTCCTCCTTTTTCAAAACTTCTAAGAGGTTTGGGTTCAGTCGACGTTGTGCTTGCCTCACCGGTTTAGCCTCATCATTTAACAAAATATGATGTGTGAAAATTGATGGGATAATACCAGGAATGTCAGGAAGTGTCCATCCCAAAGCTTGTTTATACTCCCTCAAAAGTTCAAAAAGTCAAAACTCATGCTCAGGAGGGAGTGAACTAGCAATGATGACGAACAACTTGTTTCCATTCTCAAGATATGAATATTTTAAATCTTAAGGCAGATATTTTAGTTCCAATTTAGGTGGATTTTGGATTGATGTAAGTGTGTGTGTGAAAGTGAGAGGTCACTAATCTCATCTAACTACTCAATGGTATCATCCTTAGACGAGGAATGAGCTTTTACAAGCTTAGCAGTATCATCGATGGTCATTGGATCCCCAGTGTTCAAGAAATTATCAATCAATAAACATGCATGAAACTTTTCTAGACCACTACAAAAATCAATGCATGATTTATTACCAAGAAATTCAATCTAGGATAAAAACTCAGATAGGGGATCAGGGGAATGAAATGGAGTTTTTCCAAGGGAAGGGAGTACATCTATAGAATTAACACAGAGAGAGGAATGTTCTTTTGAGGGGTGATTCATGATATCAAGGATATTGAAGTGGAAAATGTCACCACAAAACTCTATAGATAATGTACCATTGTGGATATTAATTATGGTTTTGGTAGTTTTCAAGAAGGTTCTCCCCAATATAATCAGGGCATGTCCATTCATCCTATCATCCTCCATTTTAAGAACATAAAATTTAGTAGGAAAAATTAAATTTTGAACCCTCACAAGAAAATACACTAACACACCAGAGGGGTGTGTGGTAATCCAGTTGGCTATTTGAACAAAAATCCCAGTTGGCTTCAATTCTCCAACCTAAAATGATGAGTAAATGGAGTGAGACATCACATTTATAGAAGCACCTAAATCAATCATAGCATTAAAAAAATAATACTCCCTTATTGTGCACAGAATTGGGAATGTTCTAGGATCATTGCACTTGGTGGGAAGTGATGGCTCTATCAATGCTGAAACATTCCTCCCCAATCTCACCTTCTCATCTCCATGAAGTCTCCTTCGGTGTTTACACATCTACTTTAGAAATTTTGCATATCTTGTAATTTGTTTCACAACATCAATGAAGGGGATGTTATCCTGCACTTTTTTTGAAAGTTTCCAATATTTCCTTATAAAGTTCAGTTTCCTTTAGTTTTCTTGGTTGGGTGTCCCTTTGGGGAAATGGAGGAGTAATGGTTGGGATATGTGACTCATCGACATACACACTCTTTCATTTGGAAGGACTTCTCTCAGGACAAGTATTTTCTTCTCTTGGACCATTTTTAGTAGTGGTTGGGATGGTGGTTTCCTCAGGAGGGGATAACCCTAATGGAGGATTCATTTGGTTTTTAAGATGAGTTCCACTCCTAAGGGTGATGGCACTAACATTTCCTTTATCCCTAGGGTTAACTACTCGTTGAGAGGGTAGTTTAACCAACCCAAGACATTGAATTTACCCCACCGAGTTAGCTAGTTATCCTAATTAGGTTTTTAGGTCTTGTATGGCATCTTGGGTGGATTGTTGCAATTGGAAATTATTGGTAGCCATTTGTTTCATCATGCCTTCTAAGATAGGCTTGGGTTTTGTAGGGGTTTGTTGGGAAGACCTTTTTTGTGGTTAAGTATTTATGGGTGGTGGTGGTTGAATACTCTTCCCCAATTGGTTCCATTGTTGTTGAGGTTGGTTTGAATACCCCCTTGCCTATAGGATTGGTTGTCTTTCCACCCAGGATTGGATGGATAGTATGGTTATTTCCTAAAGGGTTGGTTATAGGGGTGGCCTAGAAAGATTGCCTCACAAATATTAGAATTTTCTCTCAATTGGGGGCATTGGTCAGAATAAAGGGTGTTAGAAGAGAAGATTCCAAAATGTATGGGAGGAGGATATTGAGATTTCTCTTGGGAAAGAGAAATTTTTCGAAGAAGGGTACTTACCTCTTCGAAATTTGTTGCCACCTTATTCTCAAATTTAGTAGATTACACCTCATAGACACATTGAATGGGTACACTAGACCTTGTACCGAATTTTTGAGTTTCTTTGCACGTTGTTATCAATTAAGGTTCTTGTAGCAATTGGGGTCTTATCCACTAGTGCACCACATGTAGCAACATCAATCATATTTTGGTCAATAGGAATCAAAACTTCATAAAAATACTAAATTAAAAGTTGATCACTTATTTGGTGGTGTGGACAGCTTGAACAAAACCTTTCAAAGCATTCTGAATATTCATGAAGTGTTTCCACTTGAGATTTTATTATCCTAAAAATTTCTTTCCTTATAGTTTCAGTGCGAGAGGCTGGGAAATATTTTTCAAGAAAAAGGCATTTCATGTCTTCCAAACCTCTTATTGGGGAATTAACATAATAAATCCAGTCTTTTACAGTGTCTTCTAATGAAAAAGGGAATTCCCTTAACTTTACTCATTCTTCATCCACATTAGAAGGTTTTAATTTTTAACAAACTTTATGAAATTCTTTTAAGTGCTTGTGTGGATCCTCTCCAGGAAGTCCATGGAATCTTGGTAATAGATGAATTAAACTAGATTTTAGTTCAAAATTGGGTGCCTCGCCTTGTAATTGAATGTATATGGGATGGATATCAACATCAGGTGAGGTTAGTTCATTTTGTGTTATACTATTTTCATCCATTTTATACAAGTTTATTTCATTTTTGATGTCAGTTCCAGAAGAAGATGAAGGGTGAAGAAGAGTTTCAATGTGTGGTGTGTCCTCCTTCAAAGTGTTGTCTTGTGTGTCTCGGTGTCGTTGACGTAGGGTCCTCTCTGGTTTGGGTTCGAAATGTTCTAAATATCCCGGCGTAGAACACATCATGAAAAAAACTACACAATAAATAGATCATATAAAAAAGTTATTAAAAAGGTATAAGAGAAAACAAATAAATATTCACAAAAATTACAAAAACATTATAAAAAACATGCACTAAAAATCAAAGCGCTCCCCGGAAACAACGCCAAAATTTGAATGCATTGTCATGAAACATCAAATTGATTATGATTTTAAGGTTGATTTATATTCTAGGGAATACCCTAGGTCGTCTCTAAAGGAGCGTTGGTGGGTATAGAGTGTGCGTTTTTTAAAAAGAAGTGCTAAAATAGTGGTGGTTTTGAAAATAGTTTTAGGATGAAATGACGTAATTGAAAGTTTAAAAGTTGAGAAACCAAATGGATTTTGAAAAATATGAGATAAAAGGTTTAATTGAGATTTCACTACACACATTTAAAGTTCATTGTTCATAGATATTCATTTAGGTTTGGAGTAATTACTTGGTTGAAATTAATTGGAATCCTGATTAATTCCTAAGCTTTTATTTCAATGCTTAAAGAACCAAACCTTGACATAAAAATTGTATTGTAAAGGTCCTTAACATATTCATGGAATAATATCTTCCAAATAGTATTGAAATCTCAAGAAGGTGGGTATGAAAAGGATTCTTGTGCTGCCCAATCGGAATAACACAAGTCACGCACTCAAAACCTCATACTGATCGGTTAGAAATTAAGAGTATCTCAATCACATGCATCAAAACAAGAATTAAAATATATAATTATATAAGATACATGGAAAGAAATTTTTTCAAACCAAAATTAATCCCAACCAGTAGATAAAATAATAATCTTAACTCCCTCACAACGAACGCCCACTGTTTAGCTTGACATCGGGAGGAGGAGGAAGCTCGGGTGAAACTCCTTCTTCATTATTGATCCCCATATGAGGATAGGGGACCCCAGAACTTAAAGGATGATTAGTAGACTCATATATAACTTCAAAATGGTAGAGTTACACTTCTGGTTCTAACTTACAAATGGGAAGGCCAAGCATCCATTTTATAGGCAAATTGGAAGGTGGTTTTGAGCATCCTGGTTTCTAGAAACCACATGGTTCGTGATTTTAGATGGCCAAAAAGTTTTATATAACTTTTGAAAAAACTAAAAAGTTTTATCCCCACCTCTTGAATATCTACACCGAAAGTTTGGCACCATTTGGACAATCATAGCTTTAGATATTGACATATTACAGAACGCCACTTTGGACTTTGTGCATATTCGGTGGCTCGGACAGATCAGTTCTGATGGGCCCCATAGAAGCAAAATCACGATTGGGTTCCTTGAGATGAAATATATCCTATTAAATATTGGACCATCCCACAAAAGTTTATCCAATTTGGATGCACATTATAGTAACAGTGTGTGGATTAATCCACTGGTGTGCTTGGGTCTTGCGCAGTTTGGTCTATTTTTCTTGGACTTCATCATGGGTCCTCCAAATCACCTCCACCTTCAATGAAATTTTAAAAACAAGTAACATTTCCCATTTTAATAGTGATAAACACAAAATAATTGAATCAAAAATTATTTTTATTTTATTATTGTATTTGTAATTTACAATACAAATTTAGTTTAATACAATGGTATAAGGGTGAAAATGACATAGTGAATCATGGTATGATCACCTCTCCATCCCATAACACATGCCATAAAATTAACATGAAAATATTTGCACCTCAAACCAACATCCAAGATTCTCCATACTATGATTCAAAATCACTCAATCAATCCATGCCAAGCCCAACCAAATGACCACTTCGCCTCAATCCTGATGGCCATTGCATCTCAATTCCCTAGGACAAGCCTATCATGACCCCATGGGTAACAACATTATATCACAAGAAATTACATATATATAATTACCTTAACTTTAAATAACCAATTTAATTAAAATAAGCAATCCAATTTAATACGATTGAATTGTGTAATTTAATGAACATATACAATTGAATAGAATAACTACAATTTAAATAAAACAACAATTTAATATAATTGAATTGTACAATTCCAACTTAAACAAAAAAAATAAATGAAATTGAATTGAATAATTAAAAACCAAATAAAAAATTCCAATTGATTTAAATAATGCCCTAGACAAACCACCCAAGGAATGACGACCTCTAACCCATGATTGCTTGTATAAACAAAGTGATGGAACACCCAACTACATATAATAAGGTCATATGGTAAATTTAATAACTATCATGGGGGGTCTCTCTCAATTCCCAATGTTGTGATAAAAGCTTCACCCCCAAAAGACCATGAAAACATGAAGAAATTTATGCTCCACCTACATTGGAATCATAGATATAAACACATTCCATATTTGGCTCTAACTCTAAGAGTTTCGAGAGAAATCAAAGTTTCTATCAATCACCCTAAAAATAGGGTAAAATAGATCAGACAGATTCAGAGATCCATAAGGAGAAATCAAAACAAGAAGGAGGTATGGGTGAGGAGAGACTTACTAAGGCGGTTCTGTTTCACCCAATGATGAACAAAATAGAGAACCGATGAAGAATCTAGGCCACACCCTAGGAGAAGAGGAGGAGGAGTTCTTACTCCTGCTATGTGCGAGACCAATATGGAGAAAAGAGGGAGGAATATATAAATAGGAGAGGAGGAAAAAATTTACATTACACAAATTTTAAGGGCCACATGGTTATATTTCACATTTTTTCAAACTATGGGAAAATCATATGGGATATAGTGTATAGGTACTTCTTAAGTGGAAGTGCCCTTGTAGATTACTGCATGATTTTCTCTAAAAATGTGCAAACCATGTAGTTACCATCTGAAAAAATTGTAGATAAGGACACATGACCATGAAAAACCCTGTATAGTTTACCCAAACTGTACGGTAGTTCAAAATCGGGGTGAACAGTTAGCTGTAAGAGGCTACACAGTTTACCCTAAATCACGTTCCCTGACCTAAAACTCCAAAAAAGCCTTAAAAACTCCCAAAATCTCTTCTAAACGCCCAAGGATTCATATTAACTCTTAAACCATCCAAAAAACTGATATAAGGCTAATGGAACTCCTAAAATTTGGTTCTGATCATAAAAAATGGCATATCCACTAATTCAAAAATTAAAAAAAGAGTGATTTTTGACCCGACTCAAAAAATTTGGACGATACAATATCCCCACCTTAACACATATCTCAATCTATCAAAATAAACAAGGATATGGTACTATACATACCCATCCTATTATAAACAACCTGAATTACCCTGATCTCAAGGGTATAAGTCAACTACCTCAAGGGGATCCCCACTTTAGGAGTGACCTACCCTGGTACATCCCGACCAAAACTAAAACCAATCCACTAGTCCAATGAACATTCAAAAAATCAAAATTCCTCTCATGACACATTGTCACTCACACACCTCATCAAGTTCTCCTGTGCTATTCACAACACCCATCAACATCCCACACCGTATCAGCGATCGCCTTGTTCCCATGTCACACATGGCACCAATGAGGTCCTGCATTTCAAAATATGCTCGATTAAAGTCCTGGTGCCTCACACCTCAATAAATTACCATATTGTAATGGTTCCCAGATGCATATTCACATCAAATAACCACATATCCTTGATTCCCTGAGGCTAAAACACCTTAATAATCACACATCCATCGATGATCAACTATAAAACCTAGTGAATCACACCTCATATACATATATACAATGCACCCAATCCAGTGAAAACCTACTAAAAATTTTCTGGTTAGTCCATTTACATATCTCGTGCACCTTGTTCACTCAAAAATGAAATTCCTCAACATGCCATTCCAATATAAAACAAAAATAATGTCCATTCACTCTCACAGAGTACCTATGACTATCGTCGGCTCACCTGCCTACTCATCCCCTGATAGCTTCATGGTATGCACCTAACCTGATGACCAACTTCCTAAAGCCTGGAATCCCTATGCTGATGCACCATCCACAGGCCACTAACCCCACTACTAGGTCCCACTACCTCTACCACGACCTCTGCATGTAGCTAAAGCTCGACCACCCTCTTATGGTACCGATCTCAAACCAACCTCAGAAGCCCAAGTCTGACCCGATCCTTGACATTTAGCTATCTGAGAAGTATTCTTACAGAGCCTCTCAATATTCCCAACCTATAAACATGCCCAACACTCCTTTAGAGTTCACTCACATTAAGTTTAGACATGTACTGGATTCCCACATTAAAAGAAAACTATAGAGGATCCACTATGAAGTGGCCTTATCAATTCCTTGGCCTGACCACCCTACTAGAACTTGTCTTTGCCTCGCTTCCTGTCATTTGAATCATCACCACTAAAATCACCTAAAGCTACTTCCCAGCTCAAGTAAGACATATCCATCCGATTTTCCTCATCTATGAGTGCTTGGTTCACCGCCTATGATAATGAGGCCAACCTAAAGATGATTACCCACACCATAATGGCATGCCATAAACCATCCTTGAAGTGACTCATTCTTGAGGTGTCATTTCTCACTATTCTGGGTGTAAAATGATATAATTTAGTGAACATCACTACATAGTCCACAACGTAAATGTCACCTTGATGAAGGCTCAAGAACTCCCAATCACTTTCTTCCCACAACATCTTTGGGAAGAAATTCTTGAAGAACCTGGCTTCAAAGCCCTTCTAGTCCAGTCCCTCATGTCTGTCTTCCTGAACTTGCATTTCTCACCAACACTTAGCTGGTCCTATGATCATATAGGTTGTTAGTTTCACCATTCAACTAGGATGAATCTATAACTACTCCAAGATCATTTGCATCGACTCGATCCAGTTTTCAAACACTTGATGGACACCATCAACCTAAAACAGTGATGGGTTCTATGAATGAAACTCCCGAGTAAGGTATTCCATAGAAGGATATTCTCCCTGAACACACCTATCAATCCCCTGGATTACCCGTACCAAGATCATTCAGAGATTCTCGTTGATCCATGACCCAAATGCTATAAAATCTGACAGCTGCCCCGCCTACACTAGAACCTGTGCTTGAGCCTATACTTGCTCTACCCGAACCTCAGGTGTCTCAACTTTCTCATGCTCTGGAGGTACCTTATCATCGCTTGACTGGCAATCCATCTGATCCATCTAGGTGGAAACCCACTGAATACCATCAACATGGTCAAAAAACCCATATATATAATTATATAATTTATATTGGGAAAGTATTAATAAGAAGTGTATCCCCACTACCCTTACCCTTTCCTTTTACAACCATGACACATGGAATCCCAGCCTCATGGCCTCTTTAACCTCCCTCAATAGATCTAAGTATCGACTATACCCTAGTCCATTCCCTTCCTAACAACCAAAGTTGCCTCAAACTAAGAACCTGGTCACCCAACCTAGTGATCAACATCACCCCATGCCATAGTACCTACCTGATTCTAGAAGAGAAATGACCATTTCACATATTTCAAGAAATATATATATATATATATATCATAGGCACACAGATACATATTTAGATCACATTTGACAAGAAATTTTCACAGGCACATGATCATATATAAAATTGAACATCCTATCATGTTCCTATTAAAGCATAAACATGAATCTGAACATTACAAACAAATCTTTCCATACTAGGACAAGGGTCCAAAAACCTCATACTTTTTCATACTAGTCCAAGGTCACATGTAATAACAAATATCCATCACATTAGAAATAATTCAACTAAGGTGGAAATCATATAAACCATAAACTAAGAAAAATAGAATGAAAATTTACACCCATGGAAACTAAGTCTGTCCCTCATACATGGGGATGCAGACACTCAAGAAAAAGCTATGAATCTAGTTTCAACCACATCCTTATCTTCAGTATACCATAACCCAAATAGAAAGTCCAGAAGAGAATAAAAGTAAAATTAATCTTGATATCATTAGTATTGTAACACCCGAGACTTTTATGTTATATAAATTATCAAAGGAATCTTTTTCTACGCAACACTTGCTTGACTTGCTTTACACGCAATCACGACCTTCCTCGATAGCTTGCGTCGTACGCAATACCGAGTTTCACTAAACAACAATATGCTATTAAAACTAGCCGTTATGAATAGTAATAACCACTTTTTGAAATTTTATAAATTTTATTTTTCAAAATGGACTTCATTTTTGGACTCAGAATATCGAAATTAGCCTAGGGTGAAATTTTGGTATTTTTCTGAAAACTTTCAATTTTTGATGAATAGTGAAACCACTAAGTGGTAGGTTAAAAACTGAATTTTGCATAAAACTTAATTTTACCGCTTCTGTGAATGGAATTTCAAAAATCCGAGAGACACGGTTAATATCAAGGACTAAAATGTGGTTCAATGAGATGAAAATAATTTTTTTGGTGAATAGTAACTTTTTACTATTTTTACCGCGGTTAATAGTAAATAGGGTAACTAAGGGTAAATATGATATCAATATTACCCTAACACATGTCCTAATACTATTGGACAAGTGTAATTAGACCAAAAACAAACTTAGGAATAAAATATGACCATTTAGGCCCACTTGGATTAGATTAGGACATTTATTATTAATTTATTTAAAGAAGGGTTAAAATAGTTAAAATTAAAGTTTAACAAGTAAATCATTTTTAATATAGGGTTATACATAAGATAAATTCGATTGTAAATATTCATTAGAAAGCTAAAAAGATTTCCTACATGATGGTATTTTATTTGTAATTTTTAGACATCAAATAATTTAATTTATTTATGACACAAAGATGATGCAGTAATTATCTTATTAATGAAATATTGAAAAAATTGATAATATAAATACCAAAATAAATGTAATTTGAGACTTTTTATGAATTCCACTAATTTTCTAGGTTACTATGATATATTAGTGTTGATTTAATCAACTTGGTTCGAACATATAATTCTGTTATGACTTTCACAAAAATCATATATCAAATAGTGTCAAAATTGACACAAAATAGTTTTTAAATCAAATATTATATTATTAATTGTTATTTTATTCCTAAAAATCTAAGGTTCGGCCAAATGACTTAGATAAGGATATATATATTAATAATAAACAATTTGGGGTTCGTTTGGCATGTTATAGAAAGTTTATTAACCATATAGTGAAAGAAAACAAAAAGACACGGTAAAAGTTAAATTAATTAACTTAGAGTTAAATCTAATTGATAAGGTTAAAATAATACCCTAAACTTGTCTAAATCCTATTGGTTGATAGGATTTCGACCCTTCCCCACTTTATCTTCGAAATAAGACCCTTTGGAACCATTATAAACCGATTTTGACTTTAATATAAAATAATATTTTGAGATATTCCTAAGGTGCCCCTCTCCTCCCTTATAAAAGGGCACCTCCTCCCCCTCCTCCTCACACCAATTTGAGCACTCAAGCTCGGTCAACCCCTGCCATTTTCCCTTCTCCACTTCCCTAGAATAATCCTAGAGGTCCTGGTCTTCTCCAAAGACCAATCTTAGTTCCTTAAGTGGAGGATTCAAAAAGGCGTTCCAAAGAAGAGGTAATATCCATTACCGATCTTTTCAATTTCTTTCTTCTTCAACTTCTTCTTCTTCAGTTGTTTCATGATAAAGTAATAACATCAGTATTACTTACATACTGATATGTTATTATAAATATGAAACAACCCTAATTCACCTTCTATCCATCCTACGGAAAAATGAAATCACCGCGCGTGCGTACGTACGGAATACCGTCTCCACGCCGTGGTGTAATCTATTTTCCACCATCACCTTACAAGGATGGGTATAATGGTGTAATGAGTAACTATATATGATTATTATTAAGTAATATTGATACTGAAATAATATATATATATACTCCAATACAATTCCACGATCATAGGAACGATATCATCACTCGTGCGTACGTACGGAATACCGTCTCCACGATGTGATGCGACTCGTTCTACATGATCTTCATTTCATAATGATTGTATAAATGAATTGAATGAATGAATATGGTATATACTACACTAATACCATTCTGGAAATTAATTATCTATAACCTAAAGATAAGAATAAGAATTTATTCGACAAAACACGCATAAGAACAAAAAGTTATAAAGACCCGAGTAACAAGTAACAATGAAATATTACTAACAAGAAGCTAATAATATGACCATATATGATCTCATATCAATATGTATGATTCTGGAATAAGTCAATAACATTATTTAAACCATTATACAGGAGCTTCGGACACGAACAAAGCAAATCGGACCTAAGGTAAGGGAAATATCACAATCTCATTTTTATCCGAGATTGTTTATTCGTAAGTATTTACTGGGGTGTATTTTATCATCCACATCCATGTTCCCTCAATATGTAATATTGTTTCCATCCACTTGAAATAGTTTAAATCCAATTTTACCCTTAGGTTAGTTTTTAGTAAAGAATATGAAAGGAATCTTTTGTCGTTTTTCCGTACGAGGTACTTTTTGACTTTTCCGACAAAAGTACGAAGAATGTTTTTTTTTAACTTATACGACATGAATGGATTTTTAAAACATTACTTCAAAGAATCTTCCTTTACAAGTTTTCAAGTTTATTTTTAATCAACTTCTTTTATTTTAAAGTTGTATGACATGTTATGAAAGGAAAAATGTTTTTGAAGAAGAAAGGATATTTTCCTCAAGAATTCAATTCAAGTGTTTTATCAAAATTATTTTCCATCTAAGATAATAAAGGGTTCTGTTTCTATCCATATTTTTACATTGGTTTGACTATGTTGTGATGGAATTATGTTTATGAATTCCTTTATCATATATGAATTGATTTATGATGTCATGATGTTTCAAGAATCCCATTTTTGTTACATGTGTTATGCGATGATGTATGATTATGTGGCACACATAAGAAAGGATTCATTATAAGATGGGTGGGACCTATATCTCCCTCCAATGCATTGGGTAAAGATTTTATATCTCATGAGATAGACATGGCTGGAACGGAAGGTTATTTCGGTTCAGTGATACAGGACTGAAACGAGGAGTGAACTCGGTTCAGAAAGGGACTTTGTCCACTAAGATAGTCTTGGCAATGAGTCATGACTAACAAGAAATGATCTCCATGATTATGTGTGCATGCCACAAAGTTTCAAGTTTTATGTTATGATTTTGGGGATCTCATTTTCACTTCTATGATTTATTCCATGTTAATATATTATGATCTCTTTTGCAGGTTTTGATTTTCATAAAGATATGATATGATTTTTATTTCCTTTATTTTCCCTTGCTGAGCATTTGAGCTCACCCTTTTATGTTTTCTTTTCCCCAGGTCAGGAAGATGGATATTAAGTAGAATATGCTAAAAGGGACCCTAGATATGATGAAATAAATGGGAGACACTGTAGAAGATTTATGAACCAGTTGTTTTTGTTTCCCAGTTTCTAAAGACACTATACCTATACGGTCCTTTGTGGTTTTGTCATATGTTGTAATAAGTGTGCTTCAATTTTGAAGTATTAACAATGTATGTAAAGTGTGGGTCATTATAGTTGGTATCAGAGGAAAGGTATAGTCAACCTTTGGAAACTAGGATGTGAAAGCCTTAGTAAGAACCCTAAGGATAAGTCTAAGCATAGAACACAATCTTAGTGTTTTAGAAATGGCCTTGAATAACCTAGGATAAGACCTTAAGCATGAAAATTTTATTCTTGAATTATGTGGTTTCCTATTATAATTAGTGTTGCTCACACTATTCTTCTTGGTTTTAGTCAATGGCTGGAACCCGAAGGAACCGTGTTAATGCGGAATGCGATGGGCAATGTAATGATTGTCCCCCTGAGCAACCAAACGATATGGGAGCTGGAATGCAAAATCTTGTAGCCATGCTCACACAACTTTCTCAAGCTATGAATCATGCAGGATTTCCAAACGAACAAAGAAGGGAGCAACATTCTGTTGAATCCTTCATGAGGCAGCGTCCACCATCTTTCAGCGGGTCTACTGATCCATTAGTTGCTGAACAATGGATTAGTACTACTGAAAAGATATTTTCAGTTCTTCAATGTTCTGAGCATGATAAAGTCATCCTAGCAGTGTATCGTTTGGAAGGAGATGCAGATCAATGGTGGAATCTTGTTAAGAATACGAGGCAAAGGGATGAAATTGAGTCTATGGAATGGGACGAGTTCAAGAACTTATTTTTCAATAAGTACTTCCCTCGTATTCTCCGAACAAAGATGGAGAAAGAGTTCCTTGAACTGAAGCAAAGGGATGATGAATCTGTTAGTACCTATGAAGCAAATTTTACAAGACTTGCAAGGTACGCTTCTGGTATTATTATCTAACCTGAGAGTAAGATCGATCGATTCTTTAGTGGCTTAAAACCAAGTCTTCGAAGGGCGTTAGCCATAAGGGACTTCAATAGCTACGAGGAAATCGTTCGATGTGCTCTCAAAGTCGAGATGGAGATTGGAGTAACCCATCAGTCACATGGGTTTGATAAGAAGAGGAAGATGGAATTCAAAGAAAAATCTAAAGAGCACACGGAAAAGAAGATGAACTTTCCCTTATGCTCAAAGTGTGGAAAGAAACATGGAGGGAGTTGTCTTAAAGGGACAAGTAAATGTTTTAAATGTGGAAAGGAAGGCCATCGGGCATTTGAATGCCGTGATAATGGGAAGAAGATGTCTAATGATGCAAACAAAGGAAGGGATACACAGAATGAACCTGCTACACTTCAATGTTTCAAGTGCAAGGAGATGGGGCATTATGCCAATCAATGCCCAAATCCAAGGGTTGATGATGATGGTCGACGTCAACAAACTCTTAAGGCTAAAGACAAAGGAAAGTCACATGCAATTTCTATCAGCGATGTGGAGTACGATAACGATGTGGTGAAAGGTACACTTACCATCCACTCTAAAGTAGCAAATGTTTTATTTGATTCTGGATCCACCCACTCTTTTATTTCTGAAAAATTTTCTAAGGGTATCACCGTATTACCTCAACAATTAGATGTTGAGTTATCTGTGACAACACCTAATGGCACATCAATCGCATCAGAAGTTTATAATTCTTCTCCGATCGAAGTTTGTGGGAAAGTGCTTCCTGCAAATCTTGTGATCCTTCCTTTAGTGGAATTTGATGTGATTCTTGGCATGGATTGGCTTTCTCTACATGGAGCTCATATCAATTTCCAAAGAAGGGAAGTCACATTTCATATTCCAGATCAACCTACGATCGTCTATCAATGCAAGGATGAACATAACCTTCCTGTGGAAATTTCTTCCATCTTATGGGTACTGATTCCACTAAATGAAGGTTATTTATCTCAAATGGTTGGTGAGAAACTCACGATTAAGAATATTCCCATTGTACGGGAGTTTGATGATGTCTTTCCGGAGGAATTGCCGGGTCTTCCACCAAATCGTGAAGTTGAGTTTTCAATAGAACTCGTACCGGGTGCTTTGCCTATTTCAAAGACACCTTATAGAATGGCCCCAATTGAGTTGCAGGAATTGAAGAAGCAACTCCAAGAGAATCTTGATAAGGGATTCATACGCCCTAGTGCGTCACCTTGGGGAGCACCTGTTCTATTTGTTAAGAAGAAAGATGGATCAATGAGACTCTGCATTGATTATCGAGAACTTAACAAGATCACTATCAAGAACAAATATCCTCTCCCACGCATTGATGACTTATTTGACCAACTACGCGGAGCTCAATACTTTTCCAAGATTGATCTTCGTTCAGGGTATCATCAATTAAGGGTCAAAAGGGAGGATATACCAAAGACGGCTTTCCGTACAAGGTATGGACACTATGAATTTATAGTGATGCCATTTGGTCTTACTAATGCCCCTGCTATCTTCATGGATCTAATGAATAGAGTCTTTAGAGACTATCTTGATCAATTTGTGGTAGTCTTTATAGACGATATTCTTGTCTATTCAAAGAGCAAGGAAGAACATGAAGATCACTTGAGAATTATATTGAAGACCCTGAGAAAGGAGAAGCTTTATGCCAAATTTACCAAGTGTGAATTTTGGCTTCAAAAAGTTGCATTTTTGGGTCATATAATCTCAAAAGAGGGGATATCTGTGGATCCAGCAAAAACAGAGGTTATCGAAAGATGGTCAAGACCAACAACAGTAACTGAGATCCGAAGTTTTCTTGGTTTGGCTGGATATTATCGACGTTTTGTAAAAGATTTTTCACGATTATCTAATCCACTCACCAAGTTGACTCGGAAAGGAGTTAAGTTTGTCTGGACAGAGGAATGTGAAGAGAATTTCAAGGAGTTGAAAAGAAGGTTATCCAGTGCACCTGTGCTCACACTGCCTTGTAGTGGAGAAAGGTTTGTGATCTACAGTGATGCATCCAAGAAGGGATTGGGGTGTGTTCTTATGCAAAATGATATGGTGATAGCTTATGCCTCACGACAGTTGAAAATCCATGAGCAAAATTACCCAACACATGATTTGGAGTTGGCTGTGGTAATCTTTGCATTAAAGATTTGGAGGCATTACCTTTATGGTGAAAGGTGTGATATTTATACTGATCATAAAAGTTTAAAGTATATTTTCACACAAAAGGAGTTGAATATGCGCCAAAGAAGATGGTTGGAGCTGATTAAGGATTATGACTGCTCAATCCATTACCACCCTGGGAAAGCAAACAAGGTGGCAGATGCATTAAGTCGACAAGACCATGCTAGTTTATCCATGATGAGGATCACAAAAGATCCAATATTTATGGATTTACAAAGGATGGATCTTGGAATTATAATGGAAGGGGAAAAATCTTATCTTTCTCAAATGAATGTTCAACCATCTATACATGTGAAGATTAAAGAGGCACAGAAAGAAGATGTCGAGTTACAAAAGAAGGTGAGAAATGTTCCTGAATTCAACCTTGATTGTGATGGGATAATAAAGTTCAGGAATCGTGTTTGCATTCCTCCCATCCCCGAATTAAAGAATGAGCTGCTGGATGAGGCTCATAGTTCATCATTTTCTATTCATCCTGGAAGCACGAAGATGTATAGGGACCTGAAAGAGTACTTCTGGTGGGATGGCATGAAAAGAGATGTTGCTGAATATGTCTCTCGATGCTTGGTTTGTCAACAAGTTAAAGCTGAGAGACAGAAGTCTAAGGGGATGTTACAACCATTACCCATACCCGAATGGAAATGGGAAAACATCACTATGGACTTTGTCACAGGACTTCCTAAAACATCCAAAGGCAATAATGCTATCTGGGTCATAGTTGATCGTCTTACAAAGTCTGCACACTTCATCGCTATTAGAGAGGATTTCTCTCTAGATCAGCTTGCCAGGATATATGTAAAGGAAGTGGTAAGATTGCATGGAGTACCACTTTCTATTATATCTGATCGAGATCCGAGATTTACCTCGAAGTTCTGGCGAAGTCTTCAGCATACTCTGGATACAGAGTTGAGTTTCAGCACTGCTTATCATCCCCAGACAGACGGTCAGTCTGAGAGAACAATTCAAACCCTAGAAGATATGTTGAGAGCTTGCTCTATGGATTTCAAAGGAGGTTGGGATCAACACCTACCTTTGGTGGAATTTTCTTATAATAATAGCTTTCACTCCAGTATTCAGATGGCTCCTTATGAAGCTCTCTATGGAAAGAAATGCAGGACTCCAACTTGCTGGGATGAAGTTGGGGAAAGAAAGCTATTAGGACCTGATCTCGTTGATGAAATGGTAGAAAAGGTTAGATCTATTCAACAACACATAAGAGCAGCTCAAAGTCGACAGAAAAGTTATGCCGACAACCGAAGAAAAGACCTAGAGTTTGAAGTGGGCGATAAAGTGTTCTTACGAATATCTCCCTGGAAGAGGGTTATGAGATTTGGAAAGAAGGGGAAGTTGAGCCCTAGATATATCGGCCCTTTTGAAATACTGGATCGTGTTGGGAAGGTAGCTTACCGATTGGCGCTTCCACCGAATCTCTCTCAAGTTCATGATGTGTTCCACGTATCTCTCCTGAGAAAGTACATACCAGATCCTTCACATGTACTCAGCTCAGAAGTTGTACCGCTGGAGCAAGATCTTTCTTATGAAGAACAGCCGATAGAGATTCTGGATCGTAGCGAAAAAGTCCTACGAAACAAGACCACTCGCTTGGTGAAAGTTTTATGGAGGAACCACCAACTTGAAGAAGCTACATGGGAGCTTGAGGATATGATGAGGGAGAAGTATCCTCATCTATTTGTTACAAAGTGACGAATTTCGAGGGCGAAATTCTTTTTAAGGGGGGTAGAATGTAACACCCGAGACTTTTATGTTATATAAATTATCAAAGGAATCTTTTTCTACGCAACACTTGCTTGACTTGCTTTACACGCAATCGCGACCTTCCTCGATAGCTTGCGTCGTACGCAATACCGAGTTTCACTAAACAACAATATGCTATTAAAACTAGCCGTTATGAATAGTAATAACCACTTTTTGAAATTTTATAAATTTTATTTTTCAAAATGGACTTCATTTTTGGACTCAGAATATCGAAATTAGCCTAGGGTGAAATTTTGGTATTTTTCTGAAAACTTTCAATTTTTGATGAATAGTGAAACCACTAAGTGGTAGGTTAAAAACTGAATTTTGCATAAAACTTAATTTTACCGCTTCTGTGAATGGAATTTCAAAAATCCGAGAGACACGGTTAATATCAAGGACTAAAATGTGGTTCAATGAGATGAAAATAATTTTTTTGGTGAATAGTAACTTTTTACTATTTTTACCGCGGTTAATAGTAAATAGGGTAACTAAGGGTAAATATGATATCAATATTACCCTAACACATGTCCTAATACTATTGGACAAGTGTAATTCGACCAAAAGAAAACTTAGGAATAAAATATGACCATTTAGGCCCACTTGGATTAGATTAGGACATTTATTATTAATTTATTTAAAGAAGGGTTAAAATAGTTAAAATCAAAGTTTAACAAGTAAATCATTTTTAATATAGGGTTATACATAAGATAAATTCGATTGTAAATATTCATTAGAAAGCTAAAAAGATTTCCTACATGATGGTATTTTATTTGTAATTTTTAGACATCAAATAATTTAATTTATTTATGACACAAAGATGATGCAGTAATTATCTTATTAATGAAATATTGAAAAAATTGATAATATAAATACCAAAATAAATGTAATTTGAGACTTTTTATGAATTCCACTAATTTTCTAGGTTACTATGATATATTAGTGTTGATTTAATCAACTTGGTTCGAACATATAATTCTGTTATGACTTTCACAAAAATCATATATCAAATAGTGTCAAAATTGACACAAAATAGTTTTTAAATCAAATATTATATTATTAATTGTTATTTTATTCCTAAAAATCTAAGGTTCGGCCAAATGACTTAGATAAGGATATATATATTAATAATAAACAATTTGGGGTTCGTTTGGCATGTTATAGAAAGTTTATTAACCATATAGTGAAAGAAAACAAAAAGACACGGTAAAAGTTAAATTAATTAACTTAGAGTTAAATCTAATTGATAAGGTTAAAATAATACCCTAAACTTGTCTAAATCCTATTGGTTGATAGGATTTCGACCCTTCCCCACTTTATCTTCGAAATAAGACCCTTTGGAACCATTATAAACCGATTTTGACTTTAATATAAAATAATATTTTGAGATATTCCTAAGGTGCCCCTCTCCTCCCTTATAAAAGGGCACCTCCTCCCCCTCCTCCTCACACCAATTTGAGCACTCAAGCTCAGCCAACCCCTGCCATTTTCCCTTCTCCACTTCCCTAGAATAATCCTAGAGGTCCTGGTCTTCTCCAAAGACCAATCTTAGTTCCTTAAGTGGAGGATTCAAAAAGGCGTTCCAAAGAAGAGGTAATATCCATTACCGATCTTTTCAATTTCTTTCTTCTTCAACTTCTTCTTCTTCAGTTGTTTCATGATAAAGTAATAACATCAGTATTAATTACATACTGATATGTTATTATAAATATGAAACAACCCTAATTCACCTTCTATCCATCCTACGGAAAAATGAAATCACCGCGCGTGCGTACGTACGGAATACCGTCTCCACGCCGTGGTGTAATCTATTTTCCACCATCACCTTACAAGGATGGGTATAATGGTGTAATGAGTAACTATATATGATTATTATTAAGTAATATTGATACTGAAATAATATATATATATACTCCAATACAATTCCACGATCATAGGAACGATATCATCACTCGTGCGTACGTACGGAATACCGTCTCCACGATGTGATGCGACTCGTTCTACATGATCTTCATTTCATAATGATTGTATAAATGAATTGAATGAATGAATATGGTATATACTACACTAATACCATTCTGGAAATTAATTATCTATAACCTAAAGATAAGAATAAGAATTTATTCGACAAAACACGCATAAGAACAAAAAGTTATAAAGACCCGAGTAACAAGTAACAATGAAATATTACTAACAAGAAGCTAATAATATGACCATATATGATCTCATATCAATATGTATGATTCTGGAATAAGTCAATAACATTATTTAAACCATTATACAGGAGCTTCGGACACGAACAAAGCAAATCGGACCTAAGGTAAGGGAAATATCACAATCTCATTTTTATCCGAGATTGTTTATTCGTAAGTATTTACTGGGGTGTATTTTATCATCCACATCCATGTTCCCTCAATATGTAATATTGTTTCCATCCACTTGAAATAGTTTAAATCCAATTTTACCCTTAGGTTAGTTTTTAGTAAAGAATATGAAAGGAATCTTTTGTCGTTTTTCCGTACGAGGTACTTTTTGACTTTTCCGACAAAAGTACGAAGAATGTTTTTTTTAACTTATACGGCATGAATGGATTTTTAAAACATTACTTCAAAGAATCTTCCTTTACAAGTTTTCAAGTTTATTTTTAATCAACTTATTTTATTTTAAAGTTGTATGACATGTTATGAAAGGAAAAATGTTTTTGAAGAAGAAAGGATATTTTCCTCAAGAATTCAATTCAAGTGTTTTATCAAAATTATTTTCCATCTAAGATAATAAAGGGTTCTGTTTCTATCCATATTTTTACATTGGTTTGACTATGTTGTGATGGAATTATGTTTATGAATTCCTTTATCATATATGAATTGATTTATGATGTCATGATGTTTCAAGAATCCCATTTTTGTTACATGTGTTATGCGATGATGTATGATTATGTGGCACACATAAGAAAGGATTCATTATAAGATGGTTGGGACCTATATCTCCCTCCAATGCATTGGGTAAAGATTTTATATCTCATGAGATAGACATGGCTGGAACGGAAGGTTATTTCGGTTCAGTGATACAGGACTGAAACGAGGAGTGAACTCGGTTCAGAAAGGGACTTTGTCCACTAAGATAGTCTTGGCAATGAGTCATGACTAACAAGAAATGATCTCCATGATTATGTGTGCATGCCACAAAGTTTCAAGTTTTATGTTATGATTTTGGGGATCTCATTTTCACTTCTATGATTTATTCCATGTTAAGATATTATGATCTCTTTTGCAGGTTTTGATTTTCATAAAGATATGATATGATTTTTATTTCCTTTATTTGCCCTTGCTGAGCATTTGAGCTCACCCTTTTATGTTTTCTTTTCCCCAGGTCAGGAAGATGGATATTAAGTAGAATATGCTAAAAGGGACCCTAGATATGATAAAATAAATGGGAGACACTGTAGAAGATTTATGAACCAGTTGTTTTTGTTTCCCAGTTTCTAAAGACACTATACCTATACGGTCCTTTGTGGTTTTGTCATATGTTGTAATAAGTGTGCTTCAATTTTGAAGTATTAACAATGTATGTAAAGTGTGGGTCGTTATAAGTATCCAACCAAACATTAATAACAAATCGTAGTCAAGAACTTTTAGATACCATTTGTAGCATCCCTGACCCAATTATCCACTCAGACAGTGCTATCAGACCGAGTGCCACTAGACTTTGGTGAACCTCCCCAAATTCCAAAGGTAGATGACTAGTATTGTGGGTGTAAATAGGGAAGGTTGGGAGGCTACACCCTCATGTAAAAGATATAATAATATTTTGATTATTATATATAACATGTATCTGAATAATAAAGACTCATCAGACTCAAACTAGACCCACTAAGGGGGGAAGCACAATCAATCATAAGAAACAACATAAGAATAATTGAATAAATTAGTGGAAATAAATAAAAATTATAGTATACCACTTGTAGAACTAAAATAATACATGCATACAATACAGGTTATAGAGAACAATATCTAGAAAGGGGTCGCCAATGGCTGACCAATATTAGATACATACGTATAAGCATGTTGATACAAAAGGAAACAAAATGAAAAATAAAAAGTATCTTTTGCAGAGGAAAGAACCTCAAGGTCCCCTGCCAAAATCCCATGACAAATAGCTACTAAGTTTCATCTTTTAAAGTTGATCCCTTACTTGAACATAAAGAAATAAATCCTACACACATCCCAAAGGGCTCATTTAGGGTGTGATAGTGTGTCTAATTAGGATACCACCCATATGTGAGTACCCAAAATACATGTTTAAGAAGGCATGAATTATTTTAAAAGTAAGAAGCACATGCATAAAATAAACCAGAACTTCCCTGGTGCTCAACAACCACCAGAAAGTCATCATCTGCCTCGAAAAATGAAAAAATTACTAAATATAAGATAATCCTTGTCTTATGTCCCAAGTTATCCCCTGATTTCACATAGACCATGTGAATCCTTAGGTTCCACCTCAAATCAGGTAACCTGGCACCATATACCTCCTCACACCTCATGTCTCAACAAAGTAATGATGTCCCAAAGGCACATCCAAACCAAAGTAACTGGTCGCTTAGACCCCTACCCAAAATAACTCACCAGCTTGAATCCTGACATCTAGAGGCACAATGATACCTTTCCTCAAATAAAAACCACCATCAACTCATAGCACAACATCATGAGGAATGATGATATCCATCCTTTAATATAAATCCAGGCCCAACAACCTCAATAACGGTAAGCCTTAACCCCCAACCAAAGGCCTCAACACTATGAAATGAAGGTTACTCAACTTCCAAATGGATTTCTATCAAAATCACCCCAAAACATTTACCCAAACTTCACTAATATGGGAATATACCCACAAAAGTGCTCAAAAACACCTCACCAATGATTCATCTTATGTGCACACAAATCCTTTCGGCACTTTGGCCATTATGGGTGAGTGAAAATCACCAAAATAAATACATAAGCCACACCAACTCTAGAACCTGGTGCCCCTACAACCATGCCACTCAATTATGAAGTCCTCACTATCCGATAACATGAGCCATGCCCTTTATCCTGATGTCCCTATTGCCTCAAAATGATATCCACAATGCCCCATCCTATGATTCAACATCACTCAATCAATCTGGGCCAAGCCTAACCAGACAACCATGTCACCTCAATCCTGATGGCCATTCCATCTCAATTCCCTAGGCCAAGCCCATCACGACCCCATGGGTCACAACAGTATATCCTAAACAATTACATATATATCATGAACTACACTTTAAATAACCAATTTAATTCAAATAATCAATTAAATTTAATATAATTTAATTGCATAATTTAATGAACATATATAACTGAAATGACTAACTCTAATTTAAATAAACCAAAAATTAAATATAATAGAATTGTACAATTATAACGTAAAAAAAATTCAATGAAATTGAATTGAATACTTAAAAACAAAATAAATAATTCCATGTGATTTAAACAATTCCCCTGACCAAACCACCCAAGGATAGATGACCTCTAACCTGACCTCACACATATAAACAAAGTGAGGGAACACCCAATGACATCCCATTAGGTTATAAAGTCAATTTAATAATAAGCATGGGGGTGTTTCTTAATTCCCAATGGCATGATAAAATCCAAACCCCCAAAACTACCATGAAAACATGAATTAATGTACGCATCACCTACCTTGGAATCGAAGATGGAATCACATATAGTATTAGGCTCTAACTCCAAGTGATTTAAGAGAAATTAGAGTTTCTACCAATCGCCCTGAAAATAGGGTAAAACAGATCAAAAGGATTTAACAATAGGTAAGGTGAAAGAAAAAAGAGGAGGAGGTATGGGTGAGGATAGAATTACAAAGGTAGTTATATTTCACCTGGTGGTGACCAAAACAAAGCACCGATGAAGAATCTAAGCCACACCCTAGGAGGAGAGGAGGATGAGTTCTTCCTACCGCTGTGCACATGACCAAGAAGGAGAAAAGAGAGAGAAAGAGAGAAATAGAACAATAGAAAAAATGGACATTTCACACATTTTAAGGGCCTCATGGTTAGCTTACATGATTTTCCAAACAGTGCAAAAACCATATGAGCTATAGTGCATAGTTACTGCCTAACTGGCAGTACCCGTGTGGCTTACCACACAATTTTATCTATCTATGCACAAACCATGTTCATTCCATGTGAATTTATCTTAAGAGTTATGGATAACATCTTAGGTATATAATATTAATGTTTATAACAAGTTCAAAGTCTTAGAAACCCCTTTGAGGTTTTAAGCAGTGAGATCTAAAAATGAGCTTTTGTTTAATGTGAAGTATGTATTTACATTTTTTTTGGAAACAATATTTAAGGTATTTAAAACCTTTAGGGTTTATATGATCTTGAATGTTGAGGTAATTATGTGAACATAATTTTTACTATATAGATAACCACGAGATTGAAAAATGATTTGGTGACTAAGTGATTAATGCTATTTCAAAAAAATGATCACCATATTTTTGGGCTTGAAAGATGAAAGCTATGTGATAACCTTTGAGGTTAAACCACTGTTTAATTTTGAGGTTATTGAGGTTATTTGGGATATAGGGATATGAAATTATTTAGTTTCCACTGTGGTTATTATTGTTTAATTTTAAAGATTAATGTATCATATGGAGGTTTAATCATTTTGGGAATTATCTTACCATGTGCTAACCATCTTGTATTTGGTTAATTTATAAATATAGGAAGAATATATTATTATCCCTTTTATGGTTATGTGGTCTTTAAAAGTTGATTTTAGTATTTATGTATGAAGAATTCATCTTGAATATTCATCGTTTGGACAAAAAATGATATTATGGTGAAAATTGACAAAAGGATGAAATTATAATCATCAAGTAAGTATATTTCCTTATACTCTTAGTTTATATGGAACATAATTCTTAAACTCTAGGAAAAGAATCTTGAAAACAAAATTTTATCCTATTATTAGCATTTTTGATGAAATCAATGACCATTTTCATACCACTATGGTTTATGGATTTGAGTTTCTAAAATTTATATTGATCATTCAACTTCTTATGATCAATGATCACTATCACACTATATCATTATTTAAACATTATTATTTTTATCTAGGTCCAAATATTCACTTCCCACTAATGTTCTCCTATTCAGAAACCTAATATGTGTTATACCAGATAAAATTTATAATTCCCCTTCTATTTTATAAAAAATATGTTTTATTATCTCTTTTTATGATTTAGGTTTAGAAAAAAAAGTATTTTTAAATATAAAACATTTTATTACCAAGATAAAGTTTAAATTGTGAGGATGCAATTTATTAGGGGGGATGTAACACCCGCTGAGATTTAAAAAAAGAATGTTATGTTCAATAGCATAAGTAAAACTCAACAATGAGATTAGAAGAGAATTTAACACCCCGATACATTACGATATATTTCTTTTTAAATTTATTTAATCTCTTTAATATATTACGATACAAGAAACACTGATGTTTTTATGTTTGATAGTGTATTCAACACAGAACACCAAGCTTAAACAAACCCCAATATATATACCCATTATAACATAGACGTTAAATTATATAGTACTAATAGTATTAAATAATTTATGACATATATATATATAAAATTCCTAATAAATATAAATTATTGATAAATGTTTATTAAATAATTAATCAATTTTTAGTAAAGTGGTTTTATTCTCCAAAAACATGTTTTCTTCAAAAATGATTTCTATTACTTTTCATGAAGAAATATTATAATAATTTTTTAGAAATTTTATAAAATTTATTTGATAAAATTATATTCGTTTTTTGAATTAGAATATCAAAATTTACTTCAGTTGAAATTTTGTGACTTTTTTGTGAAATACTGATTTCTCAATAAATAGTTAAAATACCGATTTTTTTAAAACTATAATTTATTTTCAATAAATTAAGTAATTTAAATTACCCATTATTTTTTAAGGTAACATAAGTATTATTTAGTTATATTTTATCCTCTTAATTTACTTTGAATCAACTTTATATTTCATTTTAGTATAATTTTATTTTTGGGTTTAAAAAAGGGTTTTTTCTTCAGGGAATTATTTTAATGTGTATAATGTTTCTCCATTTTAATAAAATAAAATAAAACATAATGATGAATATTTTAAATGAAATTTATATATTATATATAAATAAATTTTAATTTATATCCATAAAATGATTATTAGTATACATAGAGTTAATATAAAATCTTCTTGTGCTTAGAAAATACACTTCTTGAAAACTTGCTTTTTCAACGCATCTGTGAGTTTTATTTTAAATTTAATTTATAAAATTTTTAGAAAATTTATTTCTTAAAATAAAATTATTTTTAAATAATAATTTCAAAATTTTATTTGGGTTAATTTTTTATAATTTTATGAAAATATTATTTTTTGATAAATAATGAAAATGTTGAATTTTAATTGAAACCAGTTTTTTTAAAATTATTTATGAAGTTAAATTGAATTAAAAATTTGTTTTAAATTAAAATTATTTAAATTATATATCTATTAATCTAATTTAGTTAATTTTAATAAATTTAGTATTAAAATTGGATATAAAAACTTTGTAAAATTTTGAACATTTTCTCTTTGAAAAATCGTTTTCTCATTGCATTTGCTGGATTAATTTTAAATTAAATTTTATAACTTATGTGAATTGAATTTTGAAAAATGTATTAAATATTTGAAATAATAATAATTTATATCATCTAATAAGGTAAAATTAATTTTTTACTTAAATTAGTAGTGAAAATAATAAAAATTAATTACTGCGGTTAAGGTAAAAAATGGATTTTCTAGGGGGGTTAATCTAAAAAGATAAGGGTAAAAATGACCTAAAATCATTTCTAAAATATATTTTATATCTATATTTAGGCCTTTTAAATTATATTCTCAATAATTTTCCATTATTGTATCCTTTTTACATGAAGTAAACATGGGTGGAATTCATTCTTTTCAAGAATTACAAGTGTGCCACTCACCTCACTTATAAATGGCCACTCCCTCTTCACCTCTCTTCACACATTCAAAACCCATTTTTTTAGAAAATAATTAAAAAATTAACTTCTATAATTCCATCATATAATCCTATAATCCTTATTTTTTTTCATAAATCCAACCAAGTAAGGCCTTTGGTGCAAACCAAAATAAGTTACCCGAAGAAGAGGTAATATTCTTTAATAAAAATTTTTATTTTGTTTCTTTTTCCACATACTTTAATCCTTATAAAAAAATATTATATAACATAATAAGTATATTATATATAATTATATATTATTTTTTTAATTTCATAACCGAAATACTTATCCCCTTCCATCAAATGGGGTTTGAAATCATTATTTGTGTGTATGGTGGAATGCCGCCTCACGAACCAATGTCATTCATTTTTTCATTACAACCTATCAAATTTGGGTATGATGATGGATATAAAGTATATATATGATATTTATAACATAATTATAACTATTTAATCATTATATAATATGTATTTTTTTTAATTTTTATTTTGTAGGAGGTATCATAATGCTGCTCGTGTGTACGACGAACTACCCCCTTATGAAGTGCCTTGACTGGTCTTTCACTAACACTTTACATTGAATATAATAAGGATAAAGTTAATGAATATATGTTGTATAAATGAAATAATTATAGTAATCATGAAATATTTATCATTTTTAAAATATAATAGTTCTTTTTCTTTTTTTACACGGAAAAAATGATAACATCGTTCATGTACGTGTGGACTATTGCCTTTACAAAGCGACGTGGCTCTCTTTTCATCACAAAACCACATGAATGATATATATAATTATATTTAAATAAATAATATGATATATATGATATTATTATAATTATATAAATATAAAATATTTCTTACCTCTTTTACATAATGATCATTGAAAAATGGAAACATTACTCATGCGTACGTACAACCTACAGTCTCCATGATCGTAACATACTTAATTGTTCAAAACCATCATTCATGATTGGTATTAAAATTATAATTTATGTTTAAATATGATAATTATTTCATTATTATTATTATGTATATTATGGAATGATATAATATTTACAAGAACCATAACATTCATGAAAAAGCACAAATGAGAAAACAAGTCAATTAATACATGAAACAATGAAAACAACGAAGGATGATTAAAGAATGGGTTTTAAGATATTAAAAAAGGATCATATATGATATTATAAATGTTAATATGGTTTTTTAATAACTTAATAACTTGTTTAAAATCACTATATATGAGTTTAAATCACGTTTAACTAAAAGAAATCACCAGGTAAGAGATTTCTAGTCTCTATTATTTTCAGGAGACATATGAAAATTCACCATTAATTTCGTTTATGTGGTGTTTATACTAACCCTTTTACATGTTATATAATTAATACCATTTTTTCATGATATTTAAAGTTTCATTTTATGTTATTATTTATTGTGGATTATGATTCAAATGATTACTAAAGCAGTAAGAGATTTTGTCTCAATTTTCCTTCTTTCAGACTTATGTCTTGTTATGAACCTATATTATTTTATGAGGTGTATATAAATCCCATTTGACATGTAATATCATGAATTTATTTATTACCATGACATTTTATGTTTCATTTAATGTTATACTTTCATAAGGCTTATTATTTAAATATACCAAAGTAGTGATAGTTTTATGTTACAATCTCATTGTTTATCAGGATTGTTTATGATTAAGTATCCAATGTTAAAATTTTATGATCTAAATATAAATTATTCCAATGAAATATATTCTATGGTTATTCATGATATTTTAATGTAATATTAAAAATTCCCACTCATTGGTACTTAAAATAATTTAAAAAATATTTTTAAGAAAAATCATCTTTATTTATATCTTTGGTTGAAAAACATTTTTCTTATAAAAACATGTTTTTTAAAAATGATATTTTTTTTTATAATTATTAAAATTATTTATTATAGAAATTTTTACCCATGTTTTTATTTTTATTTTTTTTAAAGTGATCTTCATATCATTTTCCAAATAATGCTCGTTTGGATTTTATCAAAAATATGAAAGGAATATTTGTTTTAACATGTACAAAATGAATATAATTTTACACCATCATGACCATTATCTTCTTTTAAAATTCTTTTATAAATTTTCAAGATTATTTTCAAAGAAAAGTTTTTTCAAAATGCTTTATCTTTTAAAAAGTTTTTTTTTTCAAAATTGAAATAATATTTTCTTGAAGAAATATTTTAAATGATTTTTAAATCTTCCTTTATATGTTTACAATGTTTTTTTAAATGAAAATGATTTTGAAAATATTTTTTGATTTTTTAGTTTAAAAAAATTGATTTTTGAAAATGAAAAGTTTATTTTCCAAAAAATGCATTTAATGATATTTTAATGGTATTCCCATTCATCAACATCAAAAAACCTTGTTTTTTCTTAAAATATATTGAGGATATTTTGTAAAGATACTATCCTCATTATTTATCTGGATGGATTAAGATTGTTTAAAATAGATTTTTCTAGAACCTATTTCTTTTCCATAGGCTAATCATGTTTCAAAGAGATTTTCGTGGAACCCATTTCTTTTCTATAAGTTAATATTGTTTCAAATAAATAGTTATGGAACTCATTTATTTTACATGGGTTAATCATTTTATTAAAGGAATAATGATTGTTTTAATGTAAGATCTATACACCTTATTCCTTTTGTGGTTCTTGGATATTATATATGATGGGTACACCCAGATAGTTCCAGGTGAGCTCGATATAAATTATAAGATTAGTGTGCCTAGATAGTACTATAATGTATTGGATAATGATTATGTTTTCTTGTGAATCATATTATAAGTAGACCATATGGTTATTCCATTTTTAAGGGTTCTATAGGTGTTTTATATTGATGATGTTCAACGATAACAACACGTTTTAACTATGCTTTCTATAGTTTTATAATGTTTAATTTGATCAATATTAATATCACCTAGATCATGTTTATTTATTTTTATGAATCTTTCCTTTTTAAATACATATTAAATGTTTCATGATTGATTATTTAGGTATTTATGGGTATGATTTCTTTTATGATTCACTCATGTACTCCAATTATGTCGTCTTTCCCTTATTCACTTCTTATGCTAATTGATGGATTTCAATTATTAATGCTTATATTTAACCTTACTGATCATTTAAGCTCACCCTTATTATATTTACTCTTCCCAAGGTTATAAATACTAAGGTTGAATGAATTATGTTTAGAAGGTATTTCATATGGATGGTGATGATGAATTAATATGAAATAAGAAAATTTTGGTTAAGTGGGAGGAATGATCATTTAACGACATGGGTATTGTTTATGTAGGGGTTTTAATAATTCCATAAAACTCTAAATGTAAAAATTTCTTGAGAATGTAAGTGATCCATTTTTTAATTTTGGTATTTTAAGTCTTTTATAGGAAAAAAATTGGGTTATAATTATCAGTATCAATGTTGGATATGTAAAATTTATTATTTTAGCACAGGATCCAAGAGTGTAGGTTTCGATATATTATATAGGATGATATTATTAAGAGCTTCGAAACACCTTAAGAGGGATTTATAAAGGGATAGGGAGAGATAAATGGATTTTGAGTGAATGAGAGTGGGAGGTTGGATGGGTATTTATAGAAAAATAGAGGGAAATTATTTATTAATCTCTAAATATAGGGTTTTGACTCTATATGATAACATAATAAAAACCACAGACCTTATCATAGTTTTTTCCATAGTTTCTAACAAATAGGAGTGTTTTTTAAATAGTTTAGAAGTAAAATAACTATAAATATTAATATAATACCATTGGTTATGTAGAAGTGTTCCATGTTCATAATGAAATGATTTTAAAATATTAAAATATAATATAGGCTTTGAAGGATTCATTTAAGATTTATAAAATTAATAAAACAACTTCAAAAGAAAATTATTTTAACGACTAAATCTTTTTTATTCATGGGTACTATTTATAGTATTTTTTTAAATCACTTTTTTCATAATAGATACTATATGTTTACACTGTATTTAATTTTTAACCAAAAAACTGAAATGACTCAGAAAATTATATAAAATTTACCATTGGATAATTTTGACAGACTGAATTCAAAAATAATATTTATTTTATCAAAATTAGTCTCTAAATATGAGAATTTAAACTTATAAATAAAAATCCTCATTTATTAAAAAATACCATTTTTATGATAATAGCAATTCTTGACCCTTATAAATATTATATTGGACTTCATTAAATTATATTATTTGTATATAAATAAATATTATTTAATAAAATATCATTTATTTCAAAATTCTTGATTTTATCAAAAAATTTGTTTTAATTAAAACCATATACATACAATTTTGGTTTCTACATATTAAAATTGAATTTTCATCGAACCACATATAATTATATATATTAAGTAATAATAAAAAGGGATAAATATAATCATTATTTTATTAAAAAGGAAAATATAAAAATTCATACTATTAGAGTATATACACATAGACCATTATTACACTACTATACACTCTAAAGGTAAGGTTTGCAATGGTGGTGCTTTCTTAGGATGGGTTTACCTACATAGTTTGGAATGGGATCTCGATAAACTTGAAATTCTCTCATAAATGGTTTCATTTGTGCATCATTTGTTGAATTTCAGCTTGGGTTTGGTCAAGGGAAATCTTAGTGATTCCATATTCCTTATAATATTAGATAAATGGGATTCATATGGTATGGTCCTACTAGTCGAGGCCATCTCTTCTTCCATCTATCACAATTGGACTTTATCATAACCATTAATATATTAATATTAATGGTCACTGTATGATGTCTATATTATCAATGGTTATAATGGTTAATAGTCTTTTAAATCTGAAATTATATATTTTATAGTGGTCCAAAATAACCCAATAAGTTCATGTGTTTTCAATAACTACATTTCTTAATAAGGAATCTATTCATTTAAAATGGGTTTTCATTTATAAAAGTTTGGGTCATTACATTCTTCCCCCCCTTCACAAATTTTACCCTCAAAATTTCATTTCATGAACTAAAACAGATGATGATACTTTTGTTTCATCACATCTTCAAATTCCCAAATTACTTCCTCAAACTTATGGTTATTTCACAAAACTTTGACTCAGTGACTTGTCATGTTTCATAAAACCTTGTCCCTATGATCTAAGATCTTCACTGGATTCTCCTCATATGAAATATCATTCTCTAACAATACCACAACTCGATTCAATACATGTGAGGGGTTTGGTATGTACTTCCTCAAGAGGCTACATGGGATATATCATGTACTTGGGATAAGTTGGGTGATATTTCTAGTCGATAGACCATAGCTCTGATACAATCAAAGATATCAATGGGGGCAATGTATCTTGGACTAAGATTTCCCTTCTTCCCAAACCACATGACACTCTTCCACATCGATATGAAAATGAAACACCTTGTCCCTGACCTCAAACTCTAGGTCTCGTAGATGATTATATGTATATATTTTCCCTTGAATTTGTATGGATTTCATATAAAATTGAATGGTTTGAAACTTCTCTGTTACTTCTTGAATAATATTAGATCACATGAGATTTTGCTCTCAAATTTATCTAAACATGTTGAATTCCAACATCTCTTCTTATACATAGCCTCATAAATTTCCATTTTAATGCTATAATGGTAACTATTTTTATATTAGAACACCACTAGGGGAAGGTGTTAGTCCCAAAATCATAGGAAATCCATTGAACATGACATCATCATATCCTATAGAGTTTTAATGGTTTTATTAGACAGAACATATACCTAAGGGTGATAAGAATCACTTAAACTCATCTATATATCCAACACATTCTAAAGACTTCTCAAGAACCTGAAGGTAAACCTTAGATCTTGATCAAATACAATATAAAGTGATAATACATGTATCCTTACCAATTCCCTGTATATATATTTATGAGTTGGTTGGGAGAGAAATATTCCTTGATAGTAATGAAATGTATTGACTTTATAAGGTAATTACTACCACCCAAATGATGTTATTTCCATTATATTTATTGTGGAATACTTTGAATAAATCCATGGTTTTGTTTTCCCATTTTCATACTTATATAAGAAATGATTGTATGATTCCCTTAGACTTCTATCATTCAGCCTTGACTTATCGGCATACTAAGTATCAAGATACAAACTTCATAATATCCTTCTTCATGCTATCCCACCAGAAGTTTTAATTCAGGTCTTTATACAACTTAGTGTTCCCTAGATGAATAGAGAAGGATGAGATATGTTCATATTATGGAAATTTATTCATTAGATCTGTTTTTATGGGACATATATCTAGGTTCTAAAACTTATAACTCATTCTTTAGCAAATTTTAACACTAAAATAGTTTCTACCTTTATCTGTAGCTCCTCATCATCATTTTCAGACTCGTTGATCCTATAAATAATGGATGGTTGAGAAGTTATTTGAGAAAGTTAAGGTGAATATCCTTGTATTATTTCCATGCCTATCCTTTCATTTATAATAAGATATTTTCCCTTTCAGTCCTCATCATGGATATGGTTTGAAGATTATTTCTACTCAGAGCATAAACCACTTTGTTCGCCTTCCCAGGATGGTAATGTATTGAACAATCATAAACCTTGATCAAATCTAACCACCTTCATTAGTTCATATTAAGATCCTTTTGTGTGAATATATACATGAGGATTTTATGATCTGTATATATCTCACACTTCTAATCATAGAGATAATGCTTATATATATTTAATGAAAAGATTACTATAGCCAATTCCAGATCATGGGTTGGCTAGTTCTTCTCATGAATATTTAATTGGTTTGAGGCATAAGCCATCATTTTTTCATCTTGTATGAGTAAAAAACCCAAGACGTTTTTGGATTCATTAGTCTAGATCATAAATCATTCCCTACTGGAATGTAATGCGAGCCTAGGTTTAGTGATTAGCTTTTTCTTTAACTCTTTAAATATTAACTTTCATTCATAAGTCCATAAAAAAATTAACCCCTTTTGAGTTAGTTTGGTTAGTGAGATTAAAAATATGATAATTTTATCACAAATCAATGATAGTACCCATCTAATCCAAGGAAACTATAGATCTCCATCACAAATTTTGTTTTGGGACATCCTTTAATTACCTCTATTTTTGAAGGATCCACATATATCCCTTTATTGGTGATCAAATGTCCCATTAATATTACTTTCTCCATCAAAAATTCACATTTACTATACTTTTCATATATATTTTCCTTTTATAAGGTCTTCAATACATCATTCAAATTCTCCTCATACCCCTCATTGTTTTTGGAGTAGATAAGATTATAGTCTATAAAGAATACCACAGATTTGTTATGGTAATCCTTAATGACTCTATTAATTAATTATATGAAGATATACATAGATTTATTGAATCCAAATGGAGTCACTATCAACTCATAGAGCTCAAACCTTATATAAAAAGAAGTATTGGGGTTATCCAACTTATTCACATTTACTTGATAAAATACATACTGAAGATCCACCTTAGAGAAGTATTGGGCTCCATGCAGCTGATCAAAAAAGTCATCAATCCATGGAAAATGATACTTTTTCATTATCATGATCTTGTTGAGGTCATCATAATCAATGTAAAGACATACTGACTCATCTATCTTCTTGACAATGAGGACTGACACACCCCAAGTTGAAGCATTTGGGACTATAAAAACTTTATCAAGGATCTCATGTAGTTTATTATTTAGTTATTGATGTTAAAAAATAGCCATTATCTATGGAGTCTTGGATAAAGAAAATATTCAAGTATAAGATAAATTGAGAACTCAACCTCACAGCTTAGAGGAAGACCATAAAATTCTTTAGGAAACACATCAGTATATTCCCTTACAATGGGAATGTCATCAAGGATGATTTTTTCCTTAGTATCACTAATTTGAGATAGATATTATTTATCATAAAGAAATAATATCCATTTTTGAGATAATGATTCTAAAGGATACCCATCCTCATCCTCGCACCTGTATAGAACCGGAGGGTGATTTGGGTTACAAAGGGTGATTTCATTCTCTTGATAATTTATGTTTTCTATATACAAGGAAAGAAGATACATAGCCAGAATAGAATTTAATTCCACTAAAGTGAGTATCCCAAGGTTTGTTGGGAAGTTCATCCCACAAATATGTATAGGGGAGAATTTATATACTTTAGATGTAATGAATTCCCCATTTTCCATTTTCACTGATAGCTCCACCTCAATGTTTTCAGGTGGTGTTTGAATATTTCTACTAAACTTTTATGATATGAAATAATACATAAGAGTAAAATAAAATAGTACATTCTCCATCCTTGTATGAATAACTACCATAAATATCACCACGACATTATCAGTATCCACCTCATCAGTTTTGATTGAATAATATCACCTTTTACCTTTAGGTCATGAAGGTTATTATCTTAGATCAACATCAATAACCCATGTATTAGTTCATTGATTCACATAGTTTCCTTGTTCCTTGAAATTAAAACATTGGAAAATATGATTAGGGTTGGCTGGATAATTCCTTTATTCCATCACATTGATGGAGTTCTACCACTTACATTTAATAGTAATGTGACCTTCCTTCCCTCACCTAAAACATTTCCTTATCCAATTTAGGAAATATATAAGATTATTTTTCCCACACATTTGATAAGTGGGATGTTGAAATTTCTTTACACCATGATATTTCTCCATTGCTCCCCCAAAATTAAACTCTATTCTCCCCTTCCAATCTCCAGACCAATGAGAACCTTGAGATTTTATAATATACATTTCAACTTTATGGGAACATAGAAAAATTCCTCATAACTATTAAAGTCTCAAATCATAATTTTTTTATATATTTGTATTTTTTCCACTAAATAAATGGTTAACTTTACTTTTAGTGTCAATAAAAAATATTGAGGAGTATTTTGAATGTCTTGTGAAGTTCACCTCATATACCATGATTGATCCAACATCCTTTTTCTTGAGGCTAAGGAAATCACTCTCTATTTCAAGTTATAGAGCGAGAGGAAAAGATTTATCATTTTTCTGGAATTATTTACACTCCATCACTTTTTTATCTTAATTGGGCTTTGTATTTTTGATCAAAAACCATAATTGATCTGATTCTCCCTCCATATGATAAACAACCAACATAAACTTCTCTTTATTATATCATTGAAGGACAAATAAGATCTTTTAAATGGTATGGATCCATTATTTTGAAATTAAAGGATCATAAGATCCACTAAATATTGACATTATTTTCTTATAAAGGCCTCAATTGAAACTAGATATTTATTAGGGGGACATGGGTTTACCCATTAATTCAACTTTCTATTCCAAACTTCAGTTAATTGAGAAAGTAATGTCATGAATTTCCCAACTCCCACTACCATTCGATTGAGAATCTGATTTGGGCAGTCATTATGTTGCCCTTCACATTGATATTTGAATCAGTTCCTCATATTTACATCCATTGACTAAAATAAAGGTAAAATTTGGGATGATAATTTTCAAACTATTAAACACATAAATCAGAAACTGTGAAAATTAAAGGGATAACTCATAAATGACATACATTCCTTAAGATATGAATTTATAGGTTTTAATATAAGTTATCCATAGTCTATCTCATAATAAAAAAATTTATTTACATTTATATTCCCCTCATAGTGCTTCATAAGGATATTCTGAATTCACTAAAGAATATCCTCAAGGAGTTTCAAACTATGTGTGAAGCAATGAATATCCTTAGGAAGTGTTTATAGGTTACCCATCAAATTGATATTTTACTCAATTCCTCATATTTACATCCATTGAATAAAATAAAGGTAAAATTAGGGATGAGAATTTTTAAACTATTAAATAAAAAAATTAGAAACTATGAAAATTTTATGGATAACTCATAAATGACATACATTACTTAAGATATGAATTTATAGGTTTCAATATAAGTTATCCATAGTCTATCTCATAATATAAATTTTTTGTACATTTTTATTCCCCTCATAGTAGTTCATAAGGATCTTGTGAATTTACTAAATAATATCCCCAAGGAGTATCAAACTATGTGTGAAGCAAGGCTGCTTTATCATGGACTAGGTGCTGATCGATTTAATACCCAATGTTCCCTTTTTTAGGGTTATTACCCTTAGGTAAAACTATGCTATATCCATATCTACTTATAGTATATAGACAAGGATTTTGTTTCTTGGAAAACACTTAATCTATAATTCACCAAAATATAGGGATGTTTTAATATGTTTAGTATTATCCCATAGTATTTAACTAAGGTTTTATAATACTAATCCCTAAAAATTACTAGACCTTACTCTGATACCAACTATGAAAAATCAAATCTTGTACAAACTTTATTTCATGATTTATTACATAAATATACACAAAATAAAATATCAAAATATTGATAGGTGTAGTGTATTTGGGTAATTATTTAGATACAATAATAACTTTAAATAGGATTATAATGACATTATTTAAAACTCTTTAACATGTTCTTAAAATTCCATCTCTTTTCTAAAACTGCATGGGATAACCTGGGGATGTAGATAAGAAATGGGTGGGATATAAAGCCCATTAAGATAATAATAAAAGAATAAAATGATGAAATTAATACATGTGAGTCATGAGGAATATTAATGTGACATAAAATGGGTGATAATTATAATCATAAACATTATAAAATTATATAATATGATAATATCAAGGTAATATAAGAAAGTGGAAACAAAATAAAACATGACATCAAAAGAATAATTTGAGGATAAATTCCGAGACATCATAATATAGTTGGATTAGGATAACATCCCATGAAATATATATTATATCTCATGAGATAAAAACATTATCCAATGCGTTGTAGGGATATATAATTCTGATCCCACCTATCACATTCATATCATGCCCATGCATTTATTTTCTACATAGATCATACAACATAAAGATGTATTTGATCAATTTTAATCCCATGATTAAGGAGTGTGTGTTACATAAATGTAATTAATTAATCAATAATGTATATTTATATATATATTAATACACTGGAGTGAAAATGAGCATGGGCATTCAGTATACAAAATTTGGCATGGAAAATCGCATGATAATTTTGGCAGCATAAAAGGTGTGCATAAAGATTTATCAAAGGGTTTAATGAGAGTGAAAGGTGATATCTCATTAACTAGTAATAATAATTATATTAAATGTATGTGTAAAAATATAGGCCAATATGAAAAATTGTAAATCTAAATGCATAACTCAACAAAAGTTCTTAAATAAAGAGGGGGAGGAGATAATCCCCTTACTTTGAGAGGGAACCTCTAAATGATTGCAAGGAGATTATTAATAGACTGGAAAAAATTTAGGAGTTCTTTAACAAGGGATATGGAGAGGAAATTAATGATCAATAAGTTTTTATTGAATAGTATTGGGAGTTTGGGTGCATATTTATATCAAAAGAGAGGGTAATTCTTTATTAATTTCTAAACATATGTTTTGAACTCTATATGATAAAATAATCAAAACCAAAATCTTTACCATAGTTTTTGCTGATGGTTTCTACCAAATAAGAGTTTTTTTTCAATATTTTATATGTCCAAGAACCAAATATATTAATATAATACCATTTTTCTGTGTAAGTGAGTCATGTTTATAAATAAATGATTTTAAAACCTTAAAATCTAATACAGGTTTTGGTGGATTCATTAAAGGGTTATAAAATCAATTAAATAACTTAAAAAATATTATTTTAAGGGTGAAATATATTTTTTGTTTTTTATTAATTTTATAGTATTTATTACCCCACTTTTGGTCTATTATGATGTTATAATTGATATCATATATTTATATTGTATTTACGTTTTACCCAAAAATCCATCTATCTTAGAAAATATTGAAAAATTCACCATTAGATAATTTTAACATGGTTATTTCAAAAATAATATTTATTTTATCAACATAATTTTACAAATATGAGAATTTAAACTTTTAAATCAAAATCCTCATTTATTGAAAAATATTGGTTTTTACGATATTAATAGTTTTCTGACCCTTATAAATATTATATTGAACTTCATTCAATTATATTATCATTTGTATATAACTAAATATTATTTAATAAAATAAAATTTAATAAAAAATTCTTGAAATTATAATTTTTTTTCTTTAAGTAAAACCGTATATAAAAATTTGCTTCCTTCGTATGAAAATCTAGTTTTCATCAACCTATATATAATTTTTTATATAAAGTAATAATTAAATGGGATAAATATAATCATTATTTTATTAAAAAGAAAAATTTTAAAATTCATACAACTATGGTCTAGATACGTAAATTTTTATTACACCACTTTACCACCTAAGGGTAAGGTGTGCGATGGTGGTACTTTATTTGGGTGGCTTGTTGAATATGGTTTGGGATACGATCTCGATAAGCCTGAGCTTCTCCCATAAATCCATTTTTTTGCATTTGTTGTTGAATTTTAGCTTGGACTCAGTCAAGGGAAAAGCCTAATATTTTCATCCCAAATAAATTGACTTCATAGGGTATGATCCTACTGGTTGAGGCCATCACTTCTTCTATACGTATCAATTGGACTTTATTATAACCCTTATTATACTAATATTAATGGTTACTGTACAATGACTATATTATCGACGACTATGATTCTTAACGACCTTTTAAACAAGAAATGATATATTTTATAATGGTTAAAAATAACCAAATTAGTGCATATTTTTTCTATAAATAGAGTAACTAATAAAGAATTAGTCATTTAGAAAAGGGATTTCATTTATAAAAGTTTGGGTTATTACACAAAATCATATCACCAATGTTCACCACTAAGGTGTCATAAAACATATTACCAAGTTTATTCACCAAGGTATCATAAAAAATTTCATATATAGAGACTAATTATTTACCCAATGAATTAGAGTATTATAAGATAAAACCCTTCATATGTGTTAAGGTAAGCTACATCCATCATAATAAATAATTTCATTAATAACCCACGGAAAATAAAGAATAGGTTTCATATAAATTCTTTGAGTACATAAGTGTTTAAAGACTTGAACATTTAATCATTTTTGTCCCATGAGAATGGTATGTGGGTTTAAAACATGGAAATAACTAATAAGGAATTATTATTAAATCTATATGAATATCCTTGAATACAAATAGGGTAGGGTATTAATTACATAAAAAGCGAGGTGTGGAAAATCAAAAAATGATTTCAATTGCATAATATGTATATGATTTTTTATGGAAATAGATTAATTAGAGATAAAAGAAGTAACTCATTGATATAAAAAAATTTATACAGTAATAGAATGATCTTCAGTTGATGGGACCAAAATAACTTTGAAATTAGAAGACTAACTATAAAGGAAGTACTTGGATAAAAATGTGGGGAAGAGAATCCATTACATTGCGAGATAGCTTCTTAAATCTTGAGGAGAGTTCCTTAGAAGAAACTCCATGGAAGGAATATAGAGAGGTACAATTATAGGAATTTCATTCTTAATGGTTTTTGAATGAATGAAATGTGTTGGAGAGGTGTATATATATAGAAAATGTAGTAGGATTATTTATTAATTTCTAAATATAAACCTGTAAAATCTAGGCTGTGGAAAATAAAAATCTATTGGATTAACCATGGGTTTGGATCACGTTTGATGACATTAAGAAGGTTGTTTTTTACATATATTATATTTAGAACCGAAATCCAATATTTTTAATTATTTTTTTCCTGAAAAAATATTTTCCCAAATAAAATATTTTAAAACCTTAATTCCCATTTTAGACTTTGGAAAGTTATTTATAGGTTTTAAAATTAATTTTAACTAATTAAAATACAATATATTAATAAAATAACTTATTTTTGTTCGTATATTCTATTTTATTAATTATTAAATCTTCATTAACTATTTTTTAAGTCTTAAAACATACTGAAAACCCAAATATATATTTTTTCAATTCAATGAAAAGTATTTTAGAAAATTATCAAAATTTCACCCTAACCTAATTTTGATGTGATGATTTCAAATAAATGTTTATTTTATCAAAATAAATTCCTAAGTATGAGAAAGAAATATTTTAAATAAAAATTATACATTTTCTATAAAATACTACTTTTAATGGGTAACACATTATTTATTTAATTTAACAAATTTTAATTTTTTATAATAGCATATGTATTTACTCATAAATAAAATATTTAAAATATAATTATAATAATTTTGAATTTTATTTTAAACATATATTTTATTATTTCTTTGGGTATTATTACTATTCCAATGGTCATATAATGGTCACATTGCAAAGACCAGGTAACTATCATATATCGTTTAGATCTTAATAGTCACATTACCTTTTACACCCTATATATACTACAACATTCTCATATATAACCATACACTACTTCAATTAGAAAATTTTTATGCGTCCATTAATAATTTCTATCATATTCCTAATGGTTATATTTATTTTTATAATGATTAGGGTGGGAGAAATATTTATGGGAGAATTTGTGCCTATAGAGTTTCCTTTAGTGTGTATTATTTTTTGTACATATCCTTATATTATTTTTACCTATATTAGTAAATATTATTTCTTGATATGTAATGTTATTATAAAATGTAATATTCTTTATATGTTATGTAGAATAAACCAATAATTGTAAAATAAGAGCTCTTAATAACATAAAGGAATTTTTTTGGGCCATTAAAAAAATTATTATAAAAATTATATGACATGAAATAATGTGAAGATATATAATAAAATAAGTAATTTTTATATTTGGAGTGAATAACATGTGTACCTTTTACTACTTTATTATCACAATCAACATTTACGATATTAATGGAATATTTTCTTCCTTACTACCTTGGTTTAGGAGGTTTCTAGGGTCTATTATATTCAATATCTCTAGGGTTATGGAACTGATTTTCATTATTCCCAACTCTTTATATTTGATTAAGTAATGTGTGGGTGGAACATTTTTCAAGTCCTTATTTTCTCCCATTTTTTTATTGGTCATTTCATAAACCCTTAACATTGATGGGATTGAAAACCAAACCTTCCACACATAATTTTTTTTACCTTTTTAGTATTCTATATGGTTTCATACTCAACACCTTTTATATATAGAAATTTTAGTTTTATTCCCTTTATTTGAATTTTTATGGAACTCCATTTTTCTTTTCCTATCCATAAAAACATGAGAAGAATGGGAGTATCCATTCTCTATTTCAACATTTAGGGAACATAGAATAATATATTTATATATTCTAAAAAATCTTATAAGAAAAACCTTTCAATGAATTTGTTTTATTACACTAAAGAACCAGTCGATCTTGCTTTTAGTACTTGTGATAAAATGAGAGGCATACCCCACGAGTCTTGTGATGTTTTATTCATAAGTCCCAATGGATTCATCTATTTTTTGTTTCAAGTACATGAATTATCTACACATATTTATGTGAATATTTTGAAGAAAATAATTTTTGAATAATAATTTATTGAACTCCTCACATTATAGGGGGTCTACTTATTCCTTTTGAGTCATATTCTAAATAATATCCAACTATTATCTAGCCTTACCTTCTAAACAATGAACAATTAAAACAACTTTCTCATACTCCAAGCACTAGAGAACAAAAAATATATTTTCCATCACACTGTTACATTACTCAAAAATAAGTGTATTATAATATATACAAAAGTATGGTGGAAATTTTCATATAAAATACTCAATGGTAAGTTACTCCATCCTTGGTACATTTGAAATATCAACATGATTTTTATCATTCTTCACAACTTGAAAAAGTTGAGTGAGAATTTATATGATGTTTTGTTCTCTGGGTCCCATATCATTGGGTTTCTCATTGATATAATCACTTCATTTTACTTCAAATATCTTGTTAACTTGGTTCCTCCTTATTTTAACCATTACTTAAAAAAAATTTAAGGATGAGGATAATTAAATAAATAAATGCACTGAGGGTAAATTATGATATTAAAAGAAATAATTCATAAATTATGTGCATACCTACACTCATGAATCTATAGGATTCAATCTAGGTTATCCATGGTATTTTTTTCTATTAGGTTTACTAACCTAAAAATATTTAAATCCCTCATAATGTTTCATAAAGTGTGAGTGAATTTCCAAATAATTTCCCTTGGGTATGTCTATCCAAGTGTGCAACCATATGCCAGTTCATCATCCACTAAGTGAGATAGAGTTGATACTAAATGGCCTTTTCTAGGTGAATATCCCTAGGTGGATCTATGATAAAACTAAATCCACTTTCTAGTATCCATGAATTAATATAATTTCTAAGAAATCACACAATATCTAATTTACTAAAAATTCAATATTTTTTAACACTTAAACTTATCCTTAGGGTTTTTACTAAATTTCTCTTATAATAATCCCCAAAAATAAAAAATAATAATCATAAGAAGTAACTAAACCCTTATTTGATTCCAACTTAGGCATAAAAAGCTAAACATATCATTATTTTACATGATTTTCATATGATAATATTTACATCTCATAATACAAAAAAACAAAAGGTTTAGTTTCTTTGAGGACTAAATATATGAGAAACTTATTTTATAATAATTATTGATATTTATGCATAATATAATCACTATATACCCCCCTTATAAGCTTCTATTAAGTTATAAATATCTTCATAAACTAGGGAAATTCAAACATAAGAAATAGTGATGTCATAAGATTAGTAAGGGAAAATATAAGAGATATTAAATAATGATCATAAGTGATCATAAGATAAGAAAATGGGTATGAGATCATAATCAATGTCCATGAACATAACATTAGTAAATCATACCCAAATAATCTTCGATCATCAATAAAAATAAAATCATAAGGATATGATATTTTCACAAGGCATTAATCATGATAATATAAATATATTACAAAAAATATGTATATAGTTCAATCATAAGAAAATAAAAACATATCATTATGAACATAGGATAACCAAAATTATTTCCACACATAGTCCAATTAGTATAACTTAACCACAATTACAACCATGCACAACCCTATGAGCATAGATTAACTACAATTTCACCCACACACAATATTGTGAGAATAACTTAACCACAACGACACCATATATAAAATCATTATCTCTTGAGATATCCAACTTTACCTATTACATTTTAGGGCTATAATGGACTCACCCATCCCATAATGTTAAACCACTCATATGTGTTCCATATGAAAACATTCATATTTCCAACAATACTTAATTAACCCATGGAAAATAGATGGGTTTTAAAATAACTTCTGTCAAACATTTTCTAGGACACCAATATAAATAACTTGTACAATAGTGTAAAAACATAATGTAGTCTAACATAAGTAACATTGAAGGATATAGATTAAAAACACCCTTTCAAAAAAATAACATCAGATAAATTAATTTAAATAAATTCCCCTTTTAATTTTCAATAATATTTAAACATAAATAATATTTTGGAGAAATATAAAAAAAATGTAAAGAAATATTATCAAATAAGAATTGATGTGAAGGAGGAAAAAATCATCCACATTGAAAATGTTAAAAGTTATTATTTTCATACTTTTTGAAAAAAATGTAAGCAGAAAATGTGAAGAGATTTATTTAATTTTTTTAAAAGAAATTTAAGGTAGTATAAAATCACCTTACTCAATTATTGAGGCATAGATAAGTGATTTTGTAAAATTGTCCAATGAATATGGACATAAGAGAGAAGGAATCCTAACTAAAAAGAAGAGGTAGGGCCCGTTTCACTTATAATGATCACAATGGGTAAGTTATGAGCCCAGGGGAATTAAAATTGTGAGGGAACATATATAAACTCAAGAATAAGTAGTGGAAAAGAAAATTATGTTGGTTTTATAGATAAGGAACAAGAAATTACCCAGATAGATGATCTTTCATAAGTAATCTTGATGTAAAAATATGAGCTTAGAAAAGTGTCACTTACGACTTTGGAAACCCTTTAGGAGAAAGGACATGAAAGATAAAAGTTTGTAAGGATATATAATATCTTTTATTCTTATTGAAAACATGATAAAAATACTCCATGAAACTATAAAAACCTAAAAAAAGAAGACAAGTGGTGGATATGATAAAAGTTTCAGAGAATAAAAATTCAGATAAGAAACCCCTTACCTTAATTCCCGAATTCCATGAATGTTATTTTTCCACCCTTTTAACAAAAATAACTATATTAATTAACTATTTAATAACCTTATTAATATATAAAACCTTTTATAAACTTCATTTACAATAATTTATTACAAATATATTAGTTATTTATATTTTTTTTCATCATCAGATGTTATTAGTTTTGAGTGCTTATTTAGTATCAGTTTCATAATGGAAGTGTCAATTATTATTTATAGATTAAAATTTCACCATTATAATGTCATTATTGGTATAAAAATATGTGTTTTATAATGATTTATAACTTTATAATTTTATTCTATGAGAGTTTTGGTTATTATTCAGGAAGATGAAGTTAGAGATAAGCTTGTTCCATTAATTTTTAACCAACAAGAGGTGGTATATTAATATTGGGTTAAATTATAATTTTACCATTTAAAAAAAAAATTATTTACTTATTATTATCCAATATCAGCAGTAACTAAGATTCCATAGTTATCCGTGACATAAATTTAAAGCATCATTTATATAGGTGGTTAAACAGACCCAAACTAGAACATCCTATAATCGATGAGTGAGTATGATAATAAAGTGATTATTTTAGCATAATATCATTATTAAATAATAATAAATATATTATTTATATGTTTTTAGTGTATGAAATCACATTTGAATATATTTTGTTAAAATAATAAAAAACTTGTTGAAAAACGAAATATGTCACTTTTGTATAGGTGGTAGTCCACACATACGCACAAGCGATGTGTTCATTTCCATATAACATGGGAAGATAGAGAATGATTTATAATTTATGAATATTAATATTTTTAAAAATATCACATAAATCCATTAAATACCCCTTTTAACCATCCATGAAATGTGGTGGTGATAAATTAAATATGTCATTCATGGAGGTGGTAGTCCACATGTATGCATGAAGAGGTTTTAATTTTTATAAATAAAAGGGTGAAAAATAAGTAATTATCATTCTATTAAAAAAATAAAATTAATTGTAATAATAATATTGATTTGATTATAATATAATAGAAAAAATGAAATTTTAATAGAAATATATAGAGGAAAAGATATGAGTATGATTAGTACTAATGTTGAGAACTAGATATTTCCCTCAAAGTACTTCTTATAAATGGAAGAGTTAGGACAATGTATTATGACCAGAGTATTAAGGACATGGGAGAGTATTTTAGGGGAATTAAAAAATTAAGGGTTTCATATAGGATTCAAATTTTATATTTATCTCAATGGGGTGGTGGAAAAACCCTTTTATAAGTGAAGAGAATGACATTTTTGTAAATATAACTTATTAATATAAAGAGAACAAATTTTTTACATAAAAAAGGACTCCAAAGTGTAAAATAATGGATATGGGGATGATTTGTAATTTATAAACCCTAAAACTTTCATTTTAACAAATGTTTTTAACATGTTTTTAAGTATTTTACTCTTGATTTTTTCACATTTACTATTTTGGGATTTTGTCATGGTAATTAATTTTTACCTACATAACTGACTTTTGGTGAAAATATATGGAACTTAATATATAATTTGGACCTAATGATTTCAAATATTAAATCCATTTTATCAATTAAAACTTATAAGTGAGAGAAAAACTAATTTTAATGTTAGGGTGTAAAAACTCTTTTTAGAAAAAGTGTCTTTTTAAACCTAAAAATTATTTTTAAGATAAAATTATCAATGTTACTGATTAACATGACATAAATTTGTTTATTATTAAAAAATAAGATTTTTTATATAGTAAATCAAGTTAAAACCAAAATCTATGATGATAGAACTTAATTTTAGGGGAAATTTGATTTTTTTTATTTGGATAAAAGATTACTTAAGTTTTCAAAACACAAAATACAAGTTTTATAAATTCAAAATTGTATTCGTAAATGAATAATTTTACTCCTTAAATATTTTTTTTAAAATTATTAATGTTTTACAAGTTTTTAAGTCATACTTACCTCATGATATTGTCATAAATGCTACATATTAGTAAAAAATGTATTTTTCCCTATTCACCTAATTTTTTTTTAAAAAAAATACCAAAAAATCACCCTAAGATAATATTAACATGTAAAATTAAAAATGAAGTTAATTTTATACTAAATTATAAAATATTTATAAAATAATTTTTAATATAAGAATTATTTTCATGGAAAATATAAAATATCTCTTATATTGATATATTCCCCTTTTAATTAACAATATAAAATTTATTAATAATTATATGTTTGAATTATACAAAATTATACTCTCTACATAGTTTTCATAATTTTTTTAATTCTATTTATACCACCTTATTTAATGAATATATTATAATAATTTTATTTAATAATTTTATTTTATCAAGGTATCACAGTTCTTGTTTTTTTTCAGTGTTGCATGGGAAGGAAGATATTCAAAACAATATTTATTTAAGAAGAATTATTTACTAAAATAATGGATTATTGTATTAGTTTCTTTAATTAATACCCCATGTAAAATGTCAATATGACATAACCAAATGGTTTGTGACACCAATGAATTCCAATAAGATATAAAAAATTCACATATCCACTTATGGATAGAAGCAAACAGAGTGATAATAAAATATTCATTTGGAATTAGGCAGTGAAATATGTCTAAAAATGTTTATTAGAAGAAATAATATTTTATAGGATATATATATTGATAACATATGAAAATAGAAAGTCGGTCATACCATATTGTTTAAACTAAAAAAAGAAATTTCTCTAAGAATGACTTAAAAATAAAAACCTAGTGCTAGGGAACAAGATCTACATATTTAGATATACAAGGTTGATTAATATAGTAATATTACATATGTTTATCATGTATTTAAAATACTAAAAGGAACAATTAAAAAATAAATTGTTTCCTAAGTATAATGGTATGAAATATCTCCATGATAGCATGTGTGGTAATAGGATAAAATTATGAATATAATTTCATAATATTAAAAGATAGGAATATATCTAATATTCCATGATATGTATTGATATTTGATATTACTTATGAATGATGCATGAAGTAAAAATATTAAACAAATAAAAGTGGAACTACACTGAAATTTTGGTAAAATTATCTGATAGTACTTAAAAAAGTTGAAATGGATGAGTTCCTAGTAAAATAATAAATGAGAATACTAGTGTTTAAGGGGATATTACACTTGTTTTCCATCATATAATTTTTATCTATTATTATAGTAAGGATAAGGTAATATGTAAGATAAACTTATTACTGTCAAGAGTTTACATATTTATAATAACCATGTACATTTGGATTCTAATGTAGTTTAAGAAGCAACTTGTCAATGATTTGCTCAATTTTGGGTTCTACCAAAATAGCAGGAGTATTATAATTTTATAATAGGAATTAACTATAGTATTATCTAAGTTGTTATACTTATTATAGGGGAACAAAATGGATACTTGAGTATATTACTACTTGGGGGATTTTCTCAAGGATGTGAAGTCATAATGAATAGAGTTACAATAAATGTATATTATTGAACCAACCCTAGCCACAAAGATGTGGTATGTACAAAAATGATATCCATAATTAGTATTATCATGTTTTACAAAAGAGGACAAACCAGTCAGTTATCTATTGTCTCTAGTGAATGTGAGATTACATTGGAGTTATTTTCCTAGGAACCAACTACTTTATACTTTAGATTTATTGTATATCCATAGACTTGAATATCAATAACTACCTTATTATATATCTGTTATTTTTATTTGTAAATTTAATGTGATAATTTCCTAGAATATCTGCCACATGGAAAAGGTAATAGAGGTTACTCACTATGATAAAAAAACTTGAAATAATATGAAGATATTATTAAACTATATATCATATGGTCATATGATGTTATTTGATGGTACACAGATGATGCATACTGTCAGGTTCGAGTACTCATAAGCAGATGAGACTTCACCTTATAAAGTTCACACTCAGTAATATCCAAGATGAGAGTTTATGAGGACAATCCTTCCTGTAGGAATTTCATATGTTATGCGTGTCATCGAATATTCCTATATGTGAACATGTTTAATCATCCTTAGAATATGATTATTATTAATACATATCATAAGCCATGTACTTAGATATATTTTCGTAAATTGTGATGACATATGTTCATAGAAAATCTGGATACATTGGGTGCTTCATTAATGGTATGTTATTAAAAAATAAGTCAAAGAATGATTTTTATCTTTAATAAATATTTAAGAGAGCATAACACACTCCCTTAAAATTGTGATGATATACTCAAGATAGTGTGAATATTTATTTTAATAATATGTGTGCTGGACTCATTGGAGTAATATGGAAATTTCTGTTATTTAGAACCTGTAATTGAGCCAATAAATTTCACTAATAAATATCATTGCATCTGTATATATATATATTCCAAGGATTAAATATTCCATTAAATTTATGAAATATATTTTATAGTCACTATTTTATGCGAGTTGAATATTAAAATAAATATATATTAACTATAATGTGAATATTATATTTATTTAATTATCAAATTAATAATATTTATTATTTAAGGTTCATTAAATTCCAAGGAAGATGGATGAGATAGATGATAGGATTTATAGTTCACAATAACAAGATTGATATAATAAATATAATTTAAATAAATATTAATTTATTTATTGATATTTATATTATCCATGAGACATGTTCACAACAAAGAAATAATAATAATAATCATATTATTAGATGTGGGGTTCACTAAGTACTAATATATTGTTTAAGGGACTTTTTTGAAATTACCAATTCTATAATTCTATATCTACATATACCTAATTATATCATTTATGCAATTGAGTGAGAATAATTTTAGTTGTGCACAGTGGTTTCCACTCTAGAGAATTATCTCTATGAAGAACATCTTTAGGATTTTATCTCAAGTTCAATATAATATCTTTCACATCCCTCCTTCTCAGGAATGAAAAAACCAGAAGCAATCCTTCAACCTTGAAGGATTGTGTTGTGATCAAAGGGGAGTACTGCAAGATAATCATTACCAACACACTAGAATCCAAAGTACCATTTATTATGCTTCAAGATCAAAAGGATAATGTGTGGATTAATACAAGAGGGATTCTAATTTTGATCCTCTCGAATCAATTATGGTACAACCAAACGTAGTTTGGAACAATCAACACTTACATTGAATAAATAACCTAAGATCGAAGTAATTTCTAGTTATTAAATTAATAATAAATTTAATATAAAAAGATCCTCTCTAGTGTTCTAGGATCATTTTATCATTATTTTCAAAACATAATCACAAGGCATTCCATTGTTGTCATTTTCTTATGATTTATTTGTTGGATTCAATAAAAAGATATCATTAGGCATAGGCTCGACCGACTTTCCCTCTGACTAAAACCATAGGATATTACATGGTGGATTCTAGCCCCAATTATTATTATGAGATGTTATAGAATGGATTCACTACCCCTGATGTGATATATATATGATATGGATGGGAGGAATACACTACCTCATGATAATAAATGAATATAATAAATGTGATGGATGGTAGGGATGCACTACCCCCAAGGTTATATAAATATAAGATGGATGAGAGGGATGCACTGCCCCTGAAGAGATGTATATATGAGACGATTCAAGCAGTATGATCCACCCCCTATGTGATTGTATATTCTTGATATGTACATATGATATTATTAAGGTGGGATTATTTACCCCCTAAGTGATTTTATATTATTTATATACGTATATGAGATGATCAGGGGGGATATTCCACCCCATGAGTGATTGTATATACTTATGATGATATTTGGGGCTAACATTTACTCAACTATTGATTGTATTTTTCTATATTATCAGAGACATCCATCACTATCCAAAGAAGGTATTTTTGATCTTTATTGTCACCTTATAACTCTAAAATTGATAATATATATTTTTATTATGTTCATATGTTCATTTATTTTTTAAGAATACCACATATGCATACTCCATTTTAATGGTTATGTTAGGGATGAAATTGGTGATGGGCTATTGAATTTTACTCACACCCTGATTGGGTGGCCATGACACTTTGATACCCGAGAATACCTCAATGTTCATAGTTTTAGGTAGGTAAGATGCACAAACTAGCATGATTGGGCCAAAACAACTTTATGGGGATTTAGAGACTATGATGTGATAAGGATTTGGGATGGTATTAGAGCCTATATTTTATTCACTTTTTTTTAATGTATATGTGGTTAGAAAAATGGGTGAATATTTGATATGTTGACTTTATACTTCCATACTACATTATTATAGCATGTTTTGTTATTTATTGATTATGTATACTCTTATTATTGTGGATTCTATTTTTCTATTGTATGATATCTTTACTATTGTATCAATATGATATGAGGGTATAATATCTCCAATGTAACACCTTAAACCCTCACTACTAGTAAAAAACCTATGATATATGGGGAGGTATGCTTGAAGGCATGTAACACCTATGGTCCAGAAACTAGTGAGTGATCTTGGACCAGGGATGACACAAAGTCTTATATAAGCATACTTTTATTTTTCTTAATAATTTGGGGTATCATAGATAGGTAATATATACATGTCATATCTTGAGATAGACCTCATACTAGTATGTTAGGAATGCCTTCCCTAGTGGTAATTCTAGGTTACCAGGGATATGGGATTGTTATTCTTGGTTTTCATTTTTATGATTGAGATATTTATTCAAGTATGATGTGTGTATTTGGTAGTATTAGTATGGTTTTGGATCTTTTCCCATTGGTAAGAGAATGATGTACATGAATCATTTTTTTCATGTAGGATTCACATGAAATTCTTGTTCTTGTGTGTGATTGATATCACTAATGAAAAATATTTCAGATATTTAAAGTGTTAACAATAAATTATTTTTTGTTTTCCCATATAACTTTTTGGTGGAATTCCACTTAGCAAGACTGAATTATTTATTTTGATGATAGTTTATATAGATCTTATGATGAGATGTTCTTCAATGATTTCTATACAACACCTATGTGTAAGAGATGTATGGTGAACCTTAATGGTCTAGTATAGTCATTAGATACCTTGATACTAGTTAAGGAATGAAAATAGGTTTGGTTACCAAAGTGTCAACAACAACCTATATGATGTTTTCCTATATAGTTTTTTGGTGGCATTCTAATTAATTGATCCATATACCACTGGCTATCCTCGATGCTAATCATCATAGGATGATTTCATTATATAGATAGGGATGATATCATGACCCTTGAGGGGGTAGTATGGTTTATTGATTCTAGATTAATATTAGTTCATTAGGGTGGGTATATTAGTTGGCATGTGATTCTTGACATGTATATGTATATGAGAACCATATAGTGAGTGTTTTTTCACATGAGTTGCCTTTTGATATTTGATATGGGAGTAGGGATATTGAAGTTTGAATTTTAATATCTATTATGCATGATTTATGAGCTAGGTGGGAAATCCTAATTCCCTGATATGCAACTCAATATATTAGAGATTCAGGTGTTAGGTCAAAATAATAGGGTGATTTCTTATTTTTTTTAGATAGTTATGATATACTAGGGTAGCCTGTGAGAGGAGTTATCATGGACTTGTGTGTTACCTTAGACATGGGAAGGTGGGTAGCTCCTTGAATTCAATATTTATGTGTGGGAAGTGCTATTGGATATGTGTTATCATCACATAGACACCTTAGGATTTTATGAGGTAAATAACTTGTGGTGATTTTAGTATTAAGGTTTGGTTTTAGAGGGTAGGATTCGCTAGATATCATGAATTGTTGATTCAGGTGTGGTTCTCCATGTAGTTTTAGATCATGATCCTAGAAGGATGGATCTTGGATGGATAAATCACTATTAGACACTTATGGTTTTGAGATGATGCCTAGGTGGTGGGAGATTGTGTGATTGTCTATAATATGAGTGAGATGCCTAGGCTGGTTGGAAAAAGCATTTAGGCGATTGTAGTTAAATAAGATTGATGTGAAAGGGGTGCATGTTTAGTGATATAGGTGCATGAAACTATGTTTGATGATGCATGACCCATGATTGTGTGAGTTGGGTTATGTAATCTTGTGATACAGAAGAGTAAATCTATTGGGGTCAAATGAGATTGAGTCGGACAATGGGTAAGAACTTGTGAGAGGGTTCTTATAGGATCACTCTTCCTTAGAAGAGGAGAGTGATATTTGACATGTTTTTTTGATAAAATCCTTGATGTGAGATGGAAAGAACACACTAGTTATGCATGATTCCTGTTTTGTTTGTGAAATAGTGAGTGGCTGTGTACGGGTTTTGGACTGATGGTTTCAATGCGACACTTGAAAACATTACTGGCCAAATTTTTGATGAGATTGTGAGGTATCCCTCTATAGTGATGGGTGACATCAAGAATGGATCAAGGTACCATATAATAGTTGATCCAACACTATTTCATGATATTGGTTGATAGGATGGGTGGGCATGGATCAGAGGAGCAATACACATGTGATAATGGGACCCAGTTTGATAGGTGTTCATATATTAGTGTAAGGCAAGCCATATAATGGGGAGATCACCATTGGTGGTAAAAGGGTGTGTCCATTTTTGTGGATAGAATTTTTATAGATATTAAGGATGATGTTCTTAGTGAGTCGAGAATGGGTAGAAATTGATGTTTCACATTGTCCCTTAGGTATGAGAAAGATATCCACCTCCCGTCATTACATGAAACCATGGAGGAAGTTTGGACTATGAAGATCATAATTTTGGTTCTATATAGAGATTATGATGATACATCTATGGTAAGGAACATCCTATCAGCCATAGCTACATGGCCCTTGTGTGGGAAGGGTCATGGATGTAGTGAGATGGGTAGGTGGATGGTCGAGATGGATCCATGATACTAGTAAGTAGGAAAAATATGATTTTATCTGGTTCCTTAGTAAACACTAGATTTGAGATTCTTATATGGAATATAATGGAGTCTATGTGTTAGAATTAGTCTTGGGATAGAGTTGAATTGATATGAGGTTTAGTTGTATTATAGATGCATCAATTTTCATAGTAGAATGTGATGGTGGATTTGGTTGGATGAGGGTGTTTAGATGATTACGTGATGCCTTATAGGACTTATAAATCATGAGATAGAATGTCAGAATGTAAGGTAGAACATTTTCATGATAATTTATCCTGATGTGGATTGATTAATAGATTGACATGAAATCAGGTGTAGTGGTATGTAACCCACATTCAACATATTGAAGATCCACTAAAAGTGTATTTTGGTAGGTGATTCCTATGGTAGGGAGTACGATGGCTTGGAATCATCCTTTATGAGTAGATCCTAATGGTGGGGAGCACTATGAATATTAAGATGATATATTCATGATACCTTTATGTCTTAGGATAGATGTGCACAATTGAACTTCATCTCATTATTGGTGTTTGTGATGAGTGAGTAGCTTGACTATTAGTGAATAGTGAAAATTGTGTTTGGAGTTGCATATCATAAGCTCATTTGAAATTTAGGGATAGAATGTGGTGAGTTGATAGTAAATTTATAATGAAAATTATTTTAATATACTTTGTTGTCCATTTATTTTCTGATAATGTCACTTACATATACACTACTTTATTGGTTATGTTAAGGATTCCATTGGTGGTGTGTTATTGAGTTTTACTCATACCCTTCTTAGGACATGATAACCCATATTTTAATACACATTAATTAATGATTTATTACATAAATATACACTTAATAACACCCTATAATATTATTATTCCTTGTGTATTTGGGTAATTAGGTACATAATACAAGAACTTGAAATAGAGAAACAACAATATTATTTTAAACTCCATTAACATGCTCTTAAAAAAATCCACTGCTCTTCTAAAACTGCATGGGATAACCTGGAGAACTACAAAAGAAAGTGGTGAGATATAAAGGCTAGTAAGATAATAATCAAAGAATGTAATAAGTTAAATTAATACATGTGTCCCAATAGGTATATCAATGTAACATAAGAGAGGTGAAAATAATAAACTTGAACATCGAAGCGTGATATAAGATGATAACATAACGACAACATCAGAATGTGGAAACAACATAAAATATGACATCATAATAATTATTCAAGTATAATTGTTGAGACATAATAATATAATGTTCTTAATATAAAATACCTTTCACTATACATGGCGTCTCATGAGATAAAAATATTACCCAATGCATTGGAGGTTTATATAATTCTAGGTCCACCTGTCACATTCATATTATGTACTTGAATAAGTGTGCCACATAGATCATTCAATATAAGATCATATTTCATCACATTTAATCCCATGATTAAGGATTGTGGGTTATATAAATTTAAGGACCCAATAAATGAAGTATAGGTACATCTTGGTGAATACCATTAAGTGGAAATGGGGATTGGTATTCACTATACAAATGTTTGGGACAGAACAAGTGAAGGATAATTTCAGCAACAAAACTGGGGTACATAAAGATTCATGGAAGGGTTTAATGAGATTGAAATGGGTATATCATAACTTTTAAATCATAAGGAAAGTGATAAGGATGAGTAAAAACATATCCCAACCTAAATAATTGGGTATCAAAAGGAATAATATAAAGAATATGCTTGAATAAAGAGGAGAAGAGAATCCCTTACCTTGATATAGTGCTTCTTAAATATTGGGAGGAGCTTCTTAAGAGCTTAAAGACAACTTTGTAGGGATCTAGGGAGGTAAGGTAAGAGTTAATTCACAGTACATGGATTTTTATTAAATATTAATTGCAGGTTGGGTGGGTTTTTATAGTAAGAGAGGGAAATTCTTTATTAATTTCCAAACTTTGGTTTTGGACTCTATACGATAAAGTAATCAAGACCAAAAATATTTCCATGGTTATTAACCCTTGTTTTATTCCAATTAGGAGTATATTTCATTATTTCACATGGATAATAACTGAAATACTTAAAATAATAACCTTTTGATGAGGAAGTGAGTCATGTTTTTAATGAATTGATTTTAAAACCTTAAAATATAATATATGTTTTAGAGGATTCATTAAAGGTTTATAAATCTAATAACATAATTTTAAAAACACACTATTTTAAAGGTGATTTTCTTGGTATTGGGAACCTTATATAGTATTTATTACATTACTTTTGGAATTTTATTATGTCATAATACATATTGTAAAATTATAATGTGTTTAATTTTTACCCAAACATTCAAATTTCTTATAAAATTATGAAAAAATACCATTGGATAATTTCATAATTATGATTTAAAAAACAATATTTATTTTATCAAAATAACTCTATAAATATTATAATTTACATTTTTAAATAAAAAATCACTATTTATTAAAAAATACTAGGGTTTTGATCAATAATAGTTTCCAGACGCTTATAAAAATTATATTTGAATTCATAAAATTTTATTATCATTTATATTTGAAAAAATATTATTTAATAATAATATTTTAATAAAATTTAATTTATTTAAAAAATTATTGAATTCATCAAAAACAAGTGTCTTGATTGAAACAACATATTTTCTAAAAATTTAATTTTGGTTTCACTATATAAAAATAAAATTTCTATCAAACATATTATTTAATCATTATAAAGTATAAACGATAAATATAATCATTATATTATTAAAAATATAAATATTAAGATTCATACTACTAGGGTCTAGATACATTTCCCTTTATTACACCCTTGAATAATCTAAGGGTACAGTGTGTGATGGTGAGATTTTCCAGGGATGGTTCAACATACATAGTTTGGGTTGTGATCTCAACGAGCTTGAACTTCTCCTGTAAATGGTTTTGATCATGATTTAGGTGTTGAATCTCCAATTAGGATTGGTCAAGGAAGAATCCTAATTATTCTATCTCCCTTAGAAGCTCTGATAAGTGAGATTCATATGGTATGATCCTATTGGTCGAGGCTATCCCTTTCTTTGTCCATTTCAAATGGATTTATCATAACCCTATATATATACTAATAATATGATCCCTTTATAATGGATATATGATCAAAAATTATGATGTTTAATGGTATTTTAAATATGATAGGATATAACTTATAATAGTACCAAATAACTAAAGTAGTGCATGATTGTATACAATTTAATTTCATAATAAGGCATCTACAAATTTAAAAAGAGAATTTCATTTAAATTTTCTAGGTCATTAAATTATCCCACCTTCAGAAATTTCACCCTTGAAATTTCATTCATACACTAAAAAAGATGAAGGTGCTTCTATTTTATCACCTCTTACAGTTCTTAAGTCACTTCCTCAAACTTATGATTCCACCATAACACTTTAACCAGGTGGGTTATCCTACTTCATAGAACCTTGTCTCTATGATCTTATATTTTCAGTGGTTTCTCCTCATATGAAATATAATTATCCAGTGGCACTACCTATGGATTCAATACATGTGAGGGGGCTGGTATGTACTTCCTCAAGAGGTATACATTGGATACATCATACACTTGAGATATGTTAGGTGGGAGTTTTACTCGGTAGGCCACTACTTCAAGGTGATAAAGTATCTCAAAGGGGCCAATGTATAATGAACTAAGATTTCCATTCTTCTGAAACCTCTTGCATTTCTTCCATGGTGATATACAAAGGAAAAATTTATCTTTGACCTCAAACTATAAGTCTCATTGATGATTTTGTATATATATTTTCTATTGACTTTGAACAGTTTTCATATGATATTAAATGGTTTTAACCTTCTATATCATATCTTAAACAAGATCAAATCCCATAATCTTCTGATCTTTAACTTTATCCCCGCATGTTGGAGTCTGACACCACTTCTCATATAGATCCACATAAGGTGACATTTGAATTATAGATTAGAAACTATTATTATTTGATAACTACACTAGGGGAAGGTGATGATCCCAATATCCTTGGAAATCCATTGAATAAGATATTATCATATAATCTTGCGTTTTAACCATTCTTTCAGTTTGAATATCCATCTAAGGGTGAATAGAATTTTGGAATCGCTATTCTATATCCAAAATTTTCTGAAGGCTTATCTAAAACCTTTAGGTAGACCCTAGATCTCGATCAAGTAATATAGAGAGTGGAACTCCATGTAGTCTTACCACTTCCCTTATATATATATAAATATATATATATATATATATCTTGGTGATTTGGTCAAGAGAGAAATAATACTTGATAAAAATGAAACGTGTTGAATTAATAAGGTGACAAACTACAACCTATATGGCGTTATTAATTTTAGGGGTCCTAGGGAGACCTACGATGAAATCCATGGTTATTTTTTCCCATTCCCACACTAGTATGGGAAATTTTTGTATTATACACTTATAATTCTATCATTCAGACTTGACTTATTGGAATACCAAGCATGGTGATACAAATTCTTCTATCTATCTCTTTATATTCTTCAAACATAATTTTTTCTTAAATTCTATATATTTTATTGGTTCCTTAATGAATATAGAATGATGAGATATGCACATCTTTTAAAATTTCCCTATTTAGTTCTAGTTTTTATGGAATACATATCAGAGTTCCAAAACTTATAACTTCATCATTAGAACATTTGAACTTTAGAATATTCACTACCTTTGTCTATAAAACCTCATCACATTTTCAAGCCTTTTAGATACTCTAAAAAATATATGGTTGATATGTTATTTGAGTAAGGTAGGATTAATATCCTTTTACTATTACCATATACGGCATCTACATGTCTGAGAAGATTTGATCCCTTGCAATCCTTATCATGGATAGTTTTGCAGGATCCTTTTTTAATCAGCACATATTACACTTTGTTCACCTTTATAAGATCCAAATGGATTGAAAAAAAATATTCCTTTATCATCTCTAACCACATTAATTGGCACATATTGATCTCTTTCTTCTTGAATATATACTTGAGGATTTTATGATCTGTATATATATAACACTTCTCCCCATAGAGGTAATCTTGCCAGATATTAAATTCAAAGACCACTAAATCTAATTCTAGATTGTGGGTTGGGTAGTTCTACTCATGAATCATCAATTGGAATGTGGAATAAGCTATAAATATTTCATCTTGCATGAGTACAAAACCCAATCCATTTTTTTATTTATCACTATAGATCACAAATCCTTCCCCACTAGCAGGTAATGTTAGTACAGGTTTAGTGACTAGCCTCTTTTTTACCTCTTTAATTCTTTCTTCGCATTCATCATTCCATAAAAACTTCACCCCCTTTTAAGTTATCTTTCTTAGTGGGCTTGAAAATTATTATAAGTTTCTTACAAATCAGTGATAGTTCCCAGCTAATTCAAGGAAACTACATATTTCCATCACTGAGGTTGGACTGGGACATCCTTCAATTACCTCTATTTTTGAAGGTTCCGTAGATATAAATTTTCTGGTAATAACATGCCCCCATAATGTTACTTTATCCTTCCAAAACATTCATTTAATTTACTTTTAATGAATATTTTATTTCCACAAGGCCATTAGTAAAACATTCAAATTATCCTCATGTTCCTCATTTATTTTTTAGTAGATAAGAATATCTTCTATAATGACTACCATAAATATTTCATGATAAACCCTAAAGAATCTATTCATTACATCTATAAAGATTTACTGATCATTAGTGAGTCTAAATGGAATCACTATGAACTCATAGTGCTTATACCTTATATAAAAATAAATCTTGGGGATATCCTCTTTCACCTTCACTTCATAATATCCTGACCAAAGATCCACCTTAGAGAATTACCGAGTTGTACACATCTAATTGAACAAGTCATAAATCTATAGTATATGACACGTTTTCTTTATCACAATCTTATTAAGATCATGATAATCAATACAAATACACATTGTCCCATACTTCTTCTTGATGAAGAGGATTGTATCTATAAGGACCCGGCCTTAAAACATTACATAATCATGAATTAAATTAATAATTCACATAGAGGATCTTTTCAGGTTTAGAGTTTTAGAGAATTAGGACATAACTATTACATCTCAAAAGATAACAAAGTAGACACATGTAATCAGTTTCCATTTTTTCAAAAAATATAAACTCTTGAATAAAAGAGTCATGTCTAGTTCCATGTTTTAGACATCATGACATTTCCTTGATCCCATCCTTGACCGTATTGCACTTTAAGTCCTGTGGAAAACATTTCAAAAACATGGGATGAGCATAAGAAGCTCAGTAAGGGATATAAAAATACGAAAAGAAAACATTAGTCCATGTATACATAAGAATAAATAAAATCATACTTTACTCATAAAACACAAGCACTTTAACATACCTCATGAAATAATAAGATTCATGAATAACCCATAGAATTCATAAGAGATAAAGGTAACCTGAGGCATTCATAACATTCTTACGTAGGGAGTAACCCTCATGGTTACGTTTGGAATAACCATCACAGTATATTCCCTAAATCTCTTCATAGAAACCTTAGCGTTTAACCCCTTAGCATTACCCAATGCATTGGAGAGCTATATCGGGCTCACCTGCCCTTAGTTTATCATGGAACCACCCGTCTTCATAAACAATTCCCAAGAACCATAATATAATCATATCACATAAAACATGCATAAAGGAAACATAAAATTTCCACATTTCAATCACAAAATATCCATACAACACATTGATATAATCAAAACATTATCGAAACCATTTTCAATACCAAAATAAAAGAAAATTAAAACATGGTGTTTATTTTTCATTTAAAAAAAGTTATGGATTATAGAGGAAGCTGAAACTCAAATAATGGTCATGGCGGTGAAGAAGTCGTTTTCCCCGCATACATTTGACAAAAACATTACCTTTTGTCATTTAGTAAAACGCTTAATATAAAAAATATTCCTTTTGAATAAAAGTAAAAGTCAAAGGGGTTTATACACCGTATAAACTAAAGTTGTGTATAAAACAAAATATGTCTCAATGAAAGGAGATTGAGATGAAGTCCCATACAAAGACGGTATCCTTAGATTAAGGATAAATCAATTACATAAATATGTGTGACAAACATAAATACACCCAATATAAGTGGATATTAAGTGTAAAACAATCATAGGTCATCTACACATATTAACAACATGTAATAATCAATAATTAGAGGTTTAACCCAAAGAATTAAAATTGGGTTACGAAGATCCCTTACAGAAATTCAACAGCCTAATGACATCACTTTAAAATTAAGAAAATGAGATGATGAGAGACAAAAAGGGTATCTCATCACTTGGAAATAACATTTACAACAATAAGGATATATAATAACATAACCCAACATAATAAGATGTAAATTAAAAGACCTAACAAAAAGAAGTTTTTTAAAAATAGGAGGGTGAAAGGTTCCCTTATCGACTTGGATAACTTTCGAAACGTACACCCCATGAAAGAAGGAATATACAACATTGATGTAAATACTCATAAAAAATTTATATTAAAAAAAAGTATAATAATGGTAAGTACATACACAACTGAAAGGAAATGGTGGGAAATGTAGCATAAATCTCATGGGAATAAAAGTGAGATGAAAAATCCCTTACGAAAACTTGGCAGCCTAACGACGCCACTTAAAACTTCCAAAAATGGATTTATGAGATAAAATAGGGTCTCTAATAATATGAACATAAAAAGTACAGAATTAGGAATATAAAATAACATCCCCAAACATAATAAAGATGAGCTTAAAAGAAATGACATAAAAGAGAGTACTTAAAAAGAAAGAGAGAGGTAGGATCCCTTACCTCAAGTCCGGCTTGTCTTGTTACTTTATTTATATTCCTGAATAATAAACTTTTGTCAATTTATAATTGATTAAGTACCTCCTATTATTATTCATTTCATATCATATATTATAATGCTATAATAATTGGTTAATAATGTGAGTTCATATCAGACGTTTTTGTCGATGTTCGGTACATGAGTCAAAATTGAACTTGTTGGAAAAGGATTTTCCATGTAGTTATAGGTACATCATCTAAAAAATATTATTAATGATTTAAATATCATATATATAAAGTATATATTAATTTTATACTATTACATAACATTTTGAGATAAAAAAATGAAATGCACCATTCATGGAGACGGTAGTCCGTACGTACGCATGAACGCTACTTTCATTTCTTTGTCATATTAATAGAATTAAAACTAAATGAGAGATATATATATTATAATTCCATAATTATATCCATAATTTATATGTAATATATGACATATATATCCATTATATATATGTACTTATAATAGTATATAACATTTGGAGATAAGAAATGAAATGTATCGTTCATGGAGATGGTAAGCCGTACGTACGCATGAACGCTACTTTCAATTATATTTCATAATTTAATGGAATGAAAACATAATGATACATAGGTATATTATAATTATAGTATAAAATCATATATAACATCATTAAATCCATACTTTATACATCCCACATATGGCATTAACGATTCAAATCATTTTGAGGGGGCGGTAGTCGGCACTTCCTAAAATGAAATTATCACGTTTACCCATTATAGAAACCATAACGGTATGACATAAATGAAAAATGCATAAGAATAAGAAATACATAAAAATAATTTATATATCATATATAAATACAGTGACATCTTATTGGCCACCATGAGAGGTGTTAAAAGAAGATTTAACAATCATCGTTTCTTGAGGCAGTAATTCGCCATCCACAGAAACAATATGTTCTTTAACCATTAGAAAGAGGTGTGTGTATGTGTAGCTCGAATAATTATAATAAAAACATCATAGTATATTTAAGATACTGGTTTTATTACAAAATAAAGTAATAAAAATAGTTTAGGGGGTCGGAGAAGCAAAATAAAACTAAATAACATAAGAGAAGACATTACCTTTAAATCGGGTAACTCCTCTTGGTTTGAACCAAAAGTGTTTATTGAAGAGATTTATGCCTAAGGTAAGGCTTCTATGATTAATAGAGGGATGTGTAGAGATTAAATGATCAGATTTTGGCCGAGAAAATGGCTTTAGAGGTGTGGTTAAGGTGGTATAGGTGGGGGCGTTTAATAAGAGGGAGGATGGGAACCTTGGAAAGTCTTGAAAAGTTACTTTATTATAAAATGATTTTTGGATATTAAAGGTCCCAAAATTATATATTTATAGGATAAGGTGATAAGGTTTCTAAATACACCCATAAAATAGGTTTTAGACAAGTTTAAGTCTTATATTTTACCTTATCTTTTCATTTTATTTAAATCGTTCATTAATGAGGTAATCACTGCATCATCATGGTGTCATAAATAAATTTATTTATTTAATTTATAAAAATTATAAAAAAATATAATGGTGTAGGAAATCTTTTTATATTTCTAATTAATATTTATAGTTAAAAATTTGACTTGTATAACCCCATGTAAAAATTGTTTTAGTAAAACAATACATGTTTGTGACATTTTTATTTTAACTTTAAATAAAAAGTTATTAATGTCATTTTCTTACCCATGTGGCTCCATGGGGTCCCCAAGTTGACCCATGGATTTTCTTGGTCGGACATGACTCATCAAATAAGGGTATGACATGTGTCAATGTCATTTCATATTATTATACCATTATCTTTACCTTAAATTATACTAATTACCTTTAATCGCGATTAACAAAACATAAAAGTTACTATTCACCAACAATTATTTTCATCCCACTGAACCACATTTTACTTAATAATGAAAACCATGTATTTTAGATTTTTTAAATTTAATTCACAGAAGTGGTAAAGTTTCATTTAAATGAAAAATCAGTTTTTAACTACCACTTAGTGGTTTCACTATTTATCAAAAATTGAAGTTTTTCAGAAAAGTACCAAAAAATCACCCAAAGCTATATTTTACATTACGAATTCAAAAATGATGTATATTTTAAAAAATTCAAAACATATAATTTGCATTAATCAATTTAATAATTAATTCCCATTGTCAAAACAAATAGCATGTTTTTAAGAAACAAAATATATCAAAAGATTAACACTAGTTTATGTCCAATTTAAAAGTGAAATTAATTTCAATGACCACCATTGGATTAAATGGTAAAAATATATTCTAATTGCACTTTAAAACTAATTCAAAATATAATCTAATAATATAAATAAATTAGATTAACATTAGGTTTTGAATTAAAATACAACATTTTTTACTTATTCATTAAAAATGAACTTTATCGGAAAAATTACAAAAATATACACAAAGTAAATTTTGATGTCCCAATTCTAAAGAAGGATTTTATTTGGTCAAATAGAATGTATAAGAGTGACCAAAACTATTTTTAAAGAGGGTTATCCCTCAAAAGGCGATAAATCGACCTTTTTGTGAATATTAGAGTATTTATGCTTAAAATTGAATTCTTTTCTTATTTTAAGTCTTTATCTTTTATTGGATAAATGTAAAAACATTTAACAAACATATATAATCATATTTTAGTTATTTATATTCATTCCCGCCAATAAAACAGCTACGTGTTAACTACCATTTAAAATAATATTATTATATTATTAGTGTGCAACTTAAGATTTCAAAGAAACTCATTGTTGCGTATCGGGTATGCTATCGAACATAGAAACAATTTTGAAGTAAAATTAATATTTAATTCACAAATATTAATAAATATGAAGATTTCTTATTCTTTATTTACTTGGGATATTATAGGTTCACCCCTGGGTGAAGCACTTTGGTGTATAAACCCTTTATCTAGATTCTCCTATAGTTGCTTCTTCAGCTCCTCAAGTTAAACAATAGCCATTATATAGAGAGTTTTGGATATTGTAAAATATTTAGGTATTATCTTGATTGATAAATCAACCACATGGATAGGAATAAAATCAAGATATTGTTCAGGAAACACATCAGAATATTCCCTTACAATGGGAATTTCCTCATGGATGATCTTTTCCATCATCTCAATCATTTAAACAAGATATTCTTTCTCATAAGGAAATAATATCCATTCTCGAGATGATGATACCAAAGGAGATTCATCCTTATCCTTGAACTTTTATTGAATTAGAGAGTGATTTGTGATATGGAGGGTGATTTCCTTATCTCAGAAATTCATGTTGTCTTTATATAAGGAAAGCCAATCCATACCTAAAATAACATCAAATTATTTAAAACGGAGTATCATAAGGTTTATCTAAATTTCAACCTAAAAATATAGATATGGGAAGAGTTATATACTTGGGATAAAATAAATTACCCCTGTTTTATCTCCACCTATAACTTGACTTACATGTTTTTTGGTGGTGCTTGAATAGTTATACTAATCCTATGTGATAAAAAAAGAATTCATATAACTATAGGTTATAAGCTCACCTTTTACTATTTTATTCTGGTTCTAATATTTTATGATATCCAAAATAAACTTTGGGATTAGAATTTTCAAACTGTTAATCATGTAAATGGTAAACTATAAAAATTTAATATATAACCCATAAATGACATATATTTTATAACCTATGAATTTTTATCTTTAAATCTAAATTATCAATTTTCTATGTCTTAACATAAAGACTTTTGGGAATTTTTCCTATGAATTTACCAAATCAAATCCCATGAGACTATCAAACTAGGTGTACATCAAGGATTTTTTTCAATCACCAGGTGAAAATTGAGTCTAAATCAATGTCCCCCTTTTAGGTTTATTACTTCTAAGTAAAATTGTATCAGAGCCACATTCACTTTTAGTATCCAGAAAGGGACGTATTTTCTAAGAAACCAATTAATCTATAATTTACCAAATTTTTTGGATTATTTACTATGTTTACTATTATCCCTAATTATTTAACTAGAGTTTTCTATTTATAATCCCCAAAAATAACTAGAAATTTCCTTGATACTAACTATGACAACCAATATTTTAACGCACCTTAATTTATGATTTATTACATAAAGATATACTTAATAGAATCCCAGAATATCATGAAGCCTAGTGTATTTTGGTAATTAGTTACATAACATAATAACTTAAAATATAAAAATAACAATATCATTTAAAACTCATTTAACATTCTCTTAAAAAAAGAAGCTACTCTTCTAAAACTGTATGGGATAACCTTGGAGTATACATAAGAAACAGGTGAACTATATAGCCTAGTAAGGTAATAATCGAATCATTTCATAAGTAAAATAAGTACATGTGATCCAAGAGGCCTATCAAGGTAATATAATTGGGGTGATAATCATAAAATTGAACATAAAATCATAATATAAGATGACAACATAAGGGAAACATGATAATGTGGAAATAATATAAAACCTAACATCATAAGAATAAGTCAAGGATAAACACCAATAAATCACAACATAGTGTGCTTATGATAACCTCAATTGAACTATATATGGAATATCATGAGATAAAAAAATTACCCAATGCATTGGAGGGCTATATAATTCCATGCCCACCTATCACATTAATATTATGAACATGCATAAGTGTCACATAGATCATTCAACATAGGATTATATTTTGTCACATTTAATACCATGGTTAAGGAGTGTGGGTTACATAAAAGGAAGTTCCCAATAAATGAAATATAGGTACCTTTATATGAATACCAATGAGTGGAAATGGTGATGGGTATTCACTACACAAATGTTTGGCATGAAACAATCCTAGGATAATTTCAACAACATAATAGTGGAACATAAAGATTCATGGAAGGGTTTAATGATATTTAAAGGGATATATCATCACTTTCAGATCATAATGAAAGTAAGAATTATGTGTAAAAAAATATCCATAAATTAATTATTGGGAATAAAAGGGCATAATAAAAATAAGGTGCTCAAATAAATATAGGGAGATGATCCCTTACATTGAGAGGGCGCTTCTTAAAGCTTGGAAGGAGTTTCTTAAGCTCTCTCCTTAGACAATGCCCTAAAACTAATGTCCTGAAACCATGATCCCCCCTCTCGATCGGAGAGGGGAGGTCTGTGAGATCATGGAAGAGATAAGGCCTTCTTACCGTTCATAAATATAGAGTTATTTCCTTCATTTCTGAGGATTAAGCTCTCTTTGAAAGTTCCTGATTTCTTACAAGGAGTGCCTCAACTTGATCTTTCCCCGAGGGAGATTAATGGTGCAACAGATCTCTACAACCTTACACTGGTAGCTCATTTTCGTCATCAGCTCCCTTTAGTTGATGATTTTGACCACTTTATCTTCAATTCGTGGGATCTTAAGGAGCGTGCGATTGTCAGCTTACTTGATCGGAAGCATCTGATGATACGGTTTGAGACGGAAGATGATCTAATCACTACCTGGTCCCGATCCCCTTGAAGCTACAATGGAGATTCCTTCTTTCTTCTTTGATGGAGTTTTGACTTCCACATGAGGCGTGACCACTCGACGATGGAGATTTGGGTGAGTCTTCCTGGTCTCCCTCTCTCCTTTCAAAATCCCTCCATTTTGTGTTCCATTGGGAATTTGATCGGTCGATATTTATGCTCGGATCATCGGACAAAGGTAGTCTGTCATCCCATTTATCCATGAATTTGCGTAGAGGTTGATTTTGTGAGGTCTCCTGTCAATTGGGTTTGGATTACAGATGGGAAGGAATTTAGGTGGAAGTAGGATGTCAAATTTGAGTCTTGGATGTCTTTCTGTGTTTCATGTTTCCATCTTGGGCATGATGTTTCTGTTTGTCGAATGAATGATCTATGTGGGGATTCATCGAGGGAATTGAGAATGGGTAATACGGGTTATATCCCATCTGGTTCAGCCTCACTGGTGGTGAAGAAGTTTTCTAGGAGCACTGGGCCACAACATGAGCTTGTTGCGGGCACTCAAGGTCGGATGGATTCCACTGCACATGCTATGAATCCTCGGGCTATTGTTCCGGTTGCTGAGAGGTTTGGTCATGTCTCCAAATCATAGGGGATTTATCAGAAGAAGGCAAAAGAGAGGCCACCAGACCCAACTGTTAGGCAGGTCTTCAAGCGTTTAAAGAGTGATCTTGGGATTACTAATGTGGTGATAGTGGATAGTTAGGATTCATGTTCCCACCGGGAGGAGTCTGTGTCTGACCAGCAGCTGGAACCAGTCTATTCTGATCCGAGGGAAGTGGTTGATTTTGATGAGGAGTGGATAGGGTGGGAGGATGCTGGAGGAATTTAAATCATGGTCTCCACTGGTAATAGGTTTCTGGGCTTGGAAAATGAGGTCAACTCTCATGTAGAGGCATATGATTCCAGGCAGGAGGGTGGCTTGCTGCAGGTTGTTTCTTCCTTTGAAGATGCTGCAACTGGTAATGTAGAGGCAGATGGTACAAGGCAGGAGGGCGGATTGCTGCTGGTTGATCCCTTCTTTAAGGATGCTGTAACTAGGAATGTTCTATAGGATGTTGTAGAGCAACCACAATGTTTTTCCATGGTTGAATGCACCAATCAATTTCAGCAAGATCGGGATTTGAATTATCAAGAAGTGAAAATCCCGTGAAAGTGGGGTGATATTTCTGACAGTGGAAAATAAAATGAGAATGGTATGGTTTAGATTTCCTATAGTGATGTGGTTCAGGGTGTGGGGATGAGGATGTCTCAGAATAAGGGTGCTATGACTATCCCTGCACAGCGGAGGTTGAGAAAAGACTATTCTTCTCTTCCAAGGTCGTTGCTCACCAGATCATCAACTGTGAAGGAAAGTGGTGTCCGGTTGTCCTCAAAGGAATTCTTGTCTTTGGAAAAGTTGAATTTAAGAAGGAAATTTTCCAAGGTCCTCAAGCATTATGCAAGCTCAGAGTGGGAATCTGTGAATTCGGAAGAAGGAATCTATAATGGTTGTGGTGATGGGTGTGATTTTTATGATATGTAGCTTTCTTTTCTACCTCGCTGTTTATTGTTGACATTTTCTCTTTATTAATAAATGGTTATAGGAATACCTCTGAATGAGCTTTCTTGTTAGTAATGGTATTTTGTGTTGGTTTTTATAGAAAATGAGGGGAATTATTTATTAATTTTCAAACTCAGATTTTGGACTCTATATGATAAAGTAATCAAAACTACAAAACTTACCATGGTTTTTTATCTTTGTTTCTAAAAAATATGAGTCTATTTAATTATTTTATAAGGATAATAACCAAAATCCTTAAAATAATACCCTTTTTGATGTGTAAGTGAGTAATTTATATAATAAATGTATTTCAAAACCTTAAAATATAATAAAAGTTTTGGATAATTCATTAAGGGTTTATAAAATTAATAAAATAAATTTTAAAACAAATTATTTTAAAATAAAAGTATAATTTTGTTCATCTGTGCACTTTATAGTATTTATTACATAACTTTTGGGCTTTTATGATGTCATAGTACATACTTTATAATTATATCGATTTAATTTTTACCTAAAAATTCAACTATCTTAGAAAATTATGAAAAATTCACTGTTGGATAATTTTGATATGATGATTCTAGAAATAAGATTTATTTTATCAGAAAAATTATCTAAATGTGATAATTTAAAATTTTAAATAAAAAGTTCCCATTTTTTTTAAATACTGGTTTTTTTACAATAACGGTTTTCAGACACTTATAACAATTAAATTTGAATTTATAAAATTATATTATCATTTATATTTGATAATTATATTTTTTTAAACATCATTTATTTCTAAAATTATTGTATTCATAAAAAATAGTGTCTTGATTGTAACTATATATTTCCTAAAAAATACAATTTTTTTGAATCATATAAAAATGTAATTGTTATCAAACTTATTATTTAATCATTACAAATTAATAATAGATAAGTACAATCATTATTTTATTAAAAATAAAAATTTAAAAATCTATAATATCTTGGTCTAGATACGCAACCCTTTATTACACAAGTTAATTCCCTAAGGGTAAGGTGCGTAATAATGAGATTTTCCAGGGGTGGTTCAGAGAACATAGTTTGGGCTATGATTTTGATAAGCATAAAATTATCTCAGAAATAGTTTCTCTAATGATTTATTTGTTGAATATTGGCTTGGGTTTAGTCAAGGGAAAAGTTTAGTGATGCTATCAACCTTAGAGGATTCTATAAATGGCCTTCATAGGGTAAAATCCTATTGGTTGAGGACATAACTTTCTTTATCAGTGTCAAATAGATTTATCATAACCCTATATATATAATAATAATACTATCACTGTATGATGGATATATTATAAATGAATATGATTCTTAATTGTCTTTTAAATTTTACAGGATATAACTTTTAAGGATCCAAAATAACCGAAGTAGTATATGTGTATTCTATAATTTCATTTCTCAATAATTAGTTCACTAATTTAAAAACTAAATTTCATTTATAAATGTTTGGGTCATTACAAAGAAGACCATGAAAATTTAATACCCAAGAAAACCACACTATTTTAAAGTTCTGGTAGGGAATAGGCATGGAGTTTCATGACTGAGCTATAGCATCTTGATGAGGATTTGGAGGCTGGGACATAATGAGGCTTAGGGATGGTAGTAGAGACTCCTTATATTTTATTATATTATTTATATTGTTTACTTGGTTAGCCTAATGAGTGACTAGTTGGGATGTTTGACTATATGATTCCACATTACATTGTTATAACATGTTGAATTGTTTATTGATTATGTGTACTATGATTATTATGGATTATTTTTGGATATTTTGTGATATTTTTACTATTTTGTCACTTTGATATGAGGGTATAGTCTCCCCATGGTAATATCTTAGACCCTTATTTCTAGTTAGAAACCTATGGTGTATGGGGTTGTGTGGTTGAGGTCACATAACACCTATGTTCCGAACAATGGTGAGTGGTATCTGGGAGAGGGTTTTATAATATATTGATAAGTACCAACCAGATTAGATTAATTTTTCCATCCAATAATATACATTAAGTATTCAACCACATCACCAATATATGAAGGTGGAAACATGGATCATCAAAACTGACATAGTTATAATTTTTTCTTATAATCCAAGAAATAAATATTAAATTAATTATTTGAGAACAATAAATAGTGTAGAGGGTTCTCATGGAGGATTTTATAGATGAACAATTCATCTATATCATATATGTTAATAACTTTTGAAACTTTATGGAGAAATATTTCTATGAGAAACCCACCATCACCATCCCCTACAACTAGAACCTAAATAATACATTATGAAGATATAATTAAGGGTAAAATATGATACATATTTATTTCATTTAAAAAACATTAAACGCTATAAGAGATGAGATATATATGATACACCACTATCTCCTACCTATAGAAATAGGTAATAAACATTCCTAATAAATTTCTAAATAAATAAATGATTCCACCCTTGTAAATTTTGGTAAAAAGTAATTTATTATACATGTTTTTTCTAGCGAAGGAAAGGGAAAAAACATGTAATCACTATTAGAAAAGAATAAATGAGTTATAATGGATGTAATGTTTTATATATTTATTTAATGCATCTATTATTAATCTTATTAGACTAAATGATGAATGAGTACCAATGATCAATTCTTCTTAATATTTTTGGATATGTTCCTTAAGAGAATCACAACTAGGATATGGTATATTGATTGTCTATAACATAACATGTTAATCATCACATATTTATGGTATGATGGAAGAAAAATTAATTTTTTAGAATGATAAATACTTTAATAATAATTATTTTGATAAACATGAAAGTTTTTTTTTCTGTAAGTATAGATAATACAATGAGTGTGGAACCTAATTATATCTAATAAATTATATATAAATTAATATGGTTTTAGACTTATGTAATTTTATAGAAGATATGATTTATAAACTATATAGACCACAACATGTCCATACATATATTACAAATAATCAAATTTCTCACCTATCCATTGATCTATTTAAACTAAAAAACATGTAAAATTTATTGTTTATATAGAAACTAACATGTATTATTACACATGAAATATGAGACTAGTCTATGAAATGATAAAATATTTGAACATAACTATAATTGTACATATTTAATTTGATTTATAAGAATGTAATAACCAAGGAAAAATAACTTAATGGTCAAAAAATACCAAACCTTATAGATTATGAGAACATATTCTCCAATTTACCTTTCCCTTAGGTAAAATTTATCCAAACTTTCACCTAAAAACTATCATATAAATTTGAGAATATAAACTCTAAACTCAATTTCAGTTTTCATTTTTTCTACCCAATCCTACATTCATCTAAGGTTTATTTGGATGGAAAGTATTATGATGATATATGAAAAAAATTGATATAATATTCAAAATAAATATTTTATCCTTAATAAAATGGTACCATTCAACCTGAAAATATCATTTTTTTTATTTTTTAAATAAGGATAAAACAATTATGTTATTCATTATCTTAATTGAAATTGGAAAATCATGAAGTACATGTGTCCTTGAAAAAAACTTAAACTTATTGTTGGGAAAAAATACCTCAAGGTATCCTCTCAGTAAGTTTTGGGTGTGATTGTGTTTGTTGACAATACCAGATTACCATGAATGAGTATGGTAGGAATTTACTGAAGTAGGTGTATAAAGTATCATAGTTTCCTAGTGTTTTCCAAATTTTTGGGCCTCAAAATCAGAATTTTGGTTTTTTTAAAAGGAAGATTTTCACATAGTAGTGAATAGTACGCAGACCATAAAGTACTATTCTTGGATTGGAAAAGAGGTATTCAAAATGGTTCGTGGAAGGTGGAATGGTATGTGGAAGACAAATAGTTCACAAGGAGGATCACAGTTCATGGAAGAAGAACAATTTATGGAAATAGTTCACGGGATGGAATATAGTACACAGAAGGCTTACAGTACGTAGGATGGCTTGTTGTTAGTGGAAAAGAGGTGGTGATTTCAGAATCCATAAAGTGAGTCGTTTCAGAAAAAAAGATAGTGATTTTGGCCACCACAAAGTAATAAAGGCAATACATGGACCGCATAGGGAAACAGTTTGCGGAAGGAGCAGTATGTAGTGAAGGTGGGGACACATTGAATATTTGGTTAAATCTATGATTAATATATTTTGAGGATCTATTTTCCCATATGATGAGCACTAATCCCATAATTAATAAGAGATTTTTTCAAAAGAAAACATCTTTAGTCTGGGAATTTGGTGAAGTTTAAACGTGGTTCGCGAGGGAGATTTCCATGAAGGGTGAAGAAGTTTGTCAAATAAATTCCATGAAACGATTTTGTGAGGCACTGAAGCTCATAAAGGAAGAAGTGGTTCATGGAAGAAGGAACACCATAAGAGGTACATGGAAGTAATGTTAGTACATGGAATCAAAGACATAATGAGAAATCTAGAACAATACATGGAGGTGGTACGCAGAAGTAGAGGAGAAGCGGTCTGTGAAGGAGGAGGGTTTGGAAAAGTGGAATCAGTCTATGGAGAGATGATCTGTGAAGAATAATCGCCACACAGTATATGTAGGAAGAAATGAGGTTCGAATAGGACACAAATAATATTTTAAAAGCACTATAAATGTTTGTGAAATCAATTTTCAGTAACCTAACATTACGTGGAAAAGTGGATATTATCTACGGGTGAAAAAGGAACTCCAAAAGAGTATCTACCTATAGTTTAGGATGCTTTCTTTCATGAAAATTAAGGAAACTAAAATTTCATAAACTATGAGTGGATACCTTCCTAGAGTAGTGAGTAATGGAAAAGAAATATGGTGATCCTTTCCATCGAAAATGGTTTAGAGAAAGTGACATAGGTAGTGACCCTTGGGAACACAGTGAGAAAACCCTAAATCTTGTAAATGTAGTGATCCTGGACATTAAAGTGATCTAACCCAAAACATGTAATTTTAAGTTATATTTAGTGGATTTGGTTCATCGGCACATCATTGTTGTATGCTCCTTGGATGTATCCTAGTGATAGCGAATCAAGTAAAATCACTATGTCCTATGCATGATTTCATTTCTGTTTATATATTTCTAAGGGATAAAGAGAGAGGTGTGTTTTGTTTAACAACAAAACAAGATATGAAGGGACAATAGTTGTATTCTATCATACCTTGATTCACCCCCTATATCACGGTATTTGACCTAGTGAACCTAACAATTAGTATCAGAGAAAAGGGTTAAAAGTCAGTGGTTCTCTCTCAGTAGAATAAATGGGGGTGGTCAATCACAATAGAATTCCGATATTCGATGATTTTTTTTTCAAATATGGAAGAATGAGATGAAACACTAATTTAAATCATTATGAATGGATTTATTCACAGTATCTATGCATGAAATGTTATCTGATATCAATAGTGGTATTTTATCAAAAGTTGGAAGAAGATAATTGGATACTGATTCTAAAGGGATAAATTCTTTAAGGGGAGCCCTATCAAATGAAATTTATACAAAGGTGATGTCATGTAAAACATCACATGCTATGTGGGAAAAGATATTAAATATTTATGAAGAATATTCAAAGGCCAGAGAGGAAAATCTATAAGTTTTTTGGAATAAGTATGAAGATATGAGAATGAACCCAAATGAATCTGTTGATGCATTCCTTGACAAGGTGAATGTTGTTGTGGAATATGTGCATAGTATTGGTGAAGTCATTGAATATATAAAGATTGTGAAACATATCTTAAATAAACTTCCACCTTGGTTTAATCCTAAAGTTTTAATATTGGAAGATAAATATACAAAGGATTTGACATTGGATAACTTGCACAATACTCTTGTTTCATAAGAAATAAGAAATGATGATAAATATGATGTGGAAAAGGGGAATTTTGAAGAAGTGGAGTTCAAGGCCATGAAGAAGATATATCTTAAAGAAATTTAGGAGGAAGAAAATTTGGATGATGTCATGTAATTTCTATCCTCAAATCTGCAAATAGGAAGTGGAAAGTTCAAAGGTAATGTAACGTCCCGGTTCCGGGTGCCACTCAACGGGTGCCCCGAACCCAGTTCACCACGTGACCTCAAGCGCATTTCCTCAAACGCCAGAGGCTGCTGACTAGCAGCGATGGAATAGGTCTGATAGTGGGGAAACTATGCCCTTATTTGTCAAAGTGTAGCGCAGTGGAATATAATATAAACATACAATAATAGCGGAAGTAGTAACAGTATATATAACAGAAATGGATAACTGATAACAAAAAGGGAAACCAGCAGTCACATATATATATATATATGAAGATGCAGTATGTCACTATTCTATAAAACAACCATAACATGTTACACTGTAATATAATACATTACAACTAAAGTACAAGTACAGAAAAGCAAAATAGAACATCCAACGGCATCGCAAGCCTAGGCTCGGTCCCATGCCCTCCTACTCCTCAACAACAATCAAGTACCTGTATAGGGACTCTTGCCCCTATCCACACCTACAACAATAAAATCTATTTGGGATAAAAAGAATGACCCAAATAGGGTGTGAGAAATAATCTCAGTAGGTACCCACCAAAGGCCCATGCTCAACTGTGTGTAAACATGCAACAATAGTGTGCAACAGTAAATGCAATAAACTAAGCAGTACTCAAAAGTAACTAACTTACCAATTATATTTCCATTTTAATATCCATTTAATCATTTAATTTAAAATATCACCATAGTGAATATTCTAAGTAAACATCCAATGTCCTCATACATGTAAACTCCTACCCTCGGGTAAAGAGAAACCAAACACAAGAATCTTCTCACAGGCGTACGAATATTTCCCTCAGGCATAAAAAGTGTCGCCCACAGGCACAAAATCAACTGCCCACAGGCATGGAAGATGTAACATCCCAAGTAAGTAATGAATAATAGATATTTTTATCTATGTCTATTAATGAATTAGATAGTGTTTTAGAGGCTTAAAATGAAAATAAATCCAATCTTAAGCATAGAATACACTAATATTTTTTAAAATATTTTTTTATTGCCTTTTGATGGCAAACCATTTTTAAATCTATATTTTGACAATTTTATAAGCTATGTTTGTAAAAATAAACTTATTCTTTATGATTGGGACATTCAAATTTACATTGGATAAATTTTTGGTATTTTTCTGACAATGTTCATTTTTTAATGAATAGTGAAAAATACTGCATTTTACATCAAAACTGTTTTTTCATTTAATTTAATTATATGGTTAGATTATCATTTTAAGTGGTCTTAAAGTGTAATCTGAATATATTTTTACCATTTAATCCAATGGTGGTAATTAGGATTAATTTCACTTTGGAATTGGTTATAAACTAATGCCAAACTTTTCATAGATATTGTTTCAAAAAAAACCGCTCTTTGTTTTGACAACGAGAATTATTTTTAAATCAATTATTGAAATTTCTGTGTTTGGAATTTGGTAAAATGGATTACATATTTGTAATCAGAAGTTCCAAATTATTTAATCAAGATTATTTTGTTTTTTGGACATTATAAATAGTAACGATGGTAATTATCTTTAATTATCTTGATTAATGAGTAATCAGGTAGTTAAAGATAATAAAATGATATCATAATAACACAAAAAGAACAAAACATCTATCATAAGGTTACTGGTTGTATCATGGCCGACCATGGGATGCCTTGTACCAAACTTGGGGGCCCCATGGAATCACTTTTGTGAGAAAGTGACTTTTTATCTTTTTATTTTTAAAGAATGTTAAATGTGACAAAGAATGTATCACCTAAGTAAAATATTTTTAATTTTGTCAACATAAATGATCTTTTGGACTATAAATATTCATTAGAAATCTAAAAAGATTTACTAGATCATGATATTTGTTTTATAATTTTTAGACATTAAATTTATTAAATTATTTATGACATCATGATGATTCAGTGATTACATTATTAATAAAGGATTTAAATAAAATGGAAAGATAATATAAACTCTAAGACCTAAACATGTCCAAAACCTATTGGATGAGTGGATTTCGAACCCTTATCACCTTATCCTCGAAATACATCAATGTGGGACCATTAATATCCGAAATTCATTCTAAAATAATGTAACATTTCCTTACTTTCCAAGAGTGCCCCTCCTCTCCTCTTATAAAAGGCCCCCACCTCTACCTCCTTACCCACACACCCAAAGACTTTGGCTCGGCCAAAACCTGCCCATTTTGTCTCTAAACTTCTTTATATTACTCCTTGAAGCCTCACTTTGGGCAGAATTCTTCCCAAGGAAGCCTTTTATCTCAAACCAAAGGGAGTTACCCGATTTTAAGGTAATGTCTTCACTTGAGTCCTTTTGTTTTATTTTGCTTCTCCAACCCCCTAAACTCTTTTTATTAATTTATTTTGTAACAAATACAGTATATTAAATATACTAGGATGTTGTTATAAGAAGGATTCGAGCTACACTTACACACACCTACATCTAATGGTTAAAGGACATACTGTTTCTGTGAATGGTGAATTTATGCCTCCCGAAATGATGATTGTTCAAAATTCTTTTAACACCTTCAAAGGTGGACATTAAGATGTCACTATATTTATATATGATATATAATATGTTTATGTTTTCCTTAATCTTATTTATTTTTCATTTTGGGCATACCTTTATGGTTTCCATTATGGGTAAACGCGATATCTTCATTTAAGGAAGTGCAGACTACCGCCCCCTCAAAGTGATTTGATTCGTTAAATACCATATGTGGGACGTATAAAGGATGGAACTATGATATTATATATGATATTATACTGGAATTATAATATAACTTTATATCATTATGATTCCATTCTTTAAAATACGAAATAGAAATGAAAGTAGCGTTCATGCGTACGTACGGCTTACCGTCTCCATGAACGGTGCATTTCATTTCTTACCTTTAAATGATTATGTAATATTATAAATGCATGTATATACTGGATATATATGATATATACATCATGATTATAATTCTGGATATAATGGATACATGAACAACTTGTAATTATAAAGGGTTTATTTTTTACTCAATTACCAATGATCGTTAAAACGACCGTTATTAACTTAAATAATTACACAGTGTTCATGACATGGAAATAAGTGATATAAAAGGAATAATGAACTTGAAAAAGGTTCTTAAGCAAGTAGAAATTAACTCAAGTTTATTATTCAGGACATTAAAGAACTATCGAGTCAATTCGGACCCGAGGTACGGGACTTCGTCTCAATCTCCTTTCATTGAGGCATATTTTTTTTTATACACAACCTTCTTTTATACGGTGTATAAACCCCTTTTACTTTTACGTTTATCCAAAAGGAATCTTTTTTATATGTAGCGTTTTACTAAATGACAAAAGGGAATGTTTTGGTCGTACGTATGCGGCGACAACGACTTCTCCGCCGCTGTGACCGTTATTTGAGTTTTAGCTTCCTCTACAAGCCATACCTTTTTTTTAAAGAAAAATAAATACCATGTTTTACTTTTATTTTATTTTGGTATTGAAAATGGTTTTCATAATGTTTTTATTATATCAATGTGTTTTATTTATATGTTGTGACTAAAATGTGGAAATGTTATGTTTCCTTTATGTATGTTTTATGTGATACGATTATGTTATGGTTCTTGGTAATTATTATGAAGACGGGTGGTTTCGTGATAAACTAAGGGAGGGTGAGCCCGATATAGCTCTCCAATGCATTGGGTAGCGCGAAGGAGTGAAACATTAAGGTTTCTCCGAAGAGATTTAGGGAATATACTATGATGGGTATTCCAAACGTAACCAAGAGGGTTACTCCCTACGTAAGAATGTTATGAATGCCTCAAGTTACCTTTATGTATTATGATTTCTATGATTTATTCATGATTTGATGAGGTATGTTAAAGTGCTTATGTTTTATGGGTAAAGTATGATTACATTCTTACGTATATATGTACCCATGTTTCCTTTCCATATTTTTATATCCCTTACTGAGCTTTTTATGCTCATCCCAAGTTTTTTTGAAATGTTTTTCACAGGTCAAGGGAAAGGTACATGATATGATGATAGTGTCAAGGAAGTTTCAAGAAAGAATCCATGTTTTATTTTAAATATGTTTCCATTGATGGGAAAGAAGAATACTATCTTTATGTAACCACTCTGTTTATATGTGGAATGTAATGAAAGTTTTATGATCTAATTCTCTAAAAATCAAAACCCGAAAAGATCCTCAATGTGTAATCTTGTAATAACTCAAGATTAAGTAAGGTTTAAGGCTGGGGCCTTATAGTTGGTATCAGAGGTCGGTTTAGATAACTTTAGGAGTTGGAATTCTATTAAATTATTATCCAAAAATATTTTTTTTATGGTCAAATTGAAGCGATATAGCATTTGAAGATTACCATGTTGCTTCATCTAAGACATGTTTGTTCAGAATGGTTTTACGTAGAGGAAAGAGGGAATCAGTGCTAGGAAGGTATACAGAAGGAAATAACCTTCCGAATCAGCATCCTTAGATGGTCAGAATTGGAACTGAACAGTTTGATGCAGTAATGGAGCAATTGACTCAAGCGATAAATGGTGGTGGTATCCATGCACGAGATCAGCCAGATCAACCGCAGAGGAACATGTCAGTGGTGGAACATTTCATGAGGCAACATCCCCCATCATTCAGAGGATCATCTGACTCTGTGCTAGCTGAAGGGTGGATTAAAGCACTGGAGAAGATTTTCAATGTCATGGGGTGTTCAGACAATCAAAAGGTTAGTCTTGCTATTTACCGTTTGGAGGGTGAAGCAGATCAGTGGTGGTCAATGGTTAAAAATATCAGGGACGATGATGAGATTTATGCTCTCGACTGGGATGAATTTAAAGGTATGTTTCTTGAGAAGTATTTTCCTAAGGCTGTTTGACTTAGGATGGAAAAGCAATTATTGGAATTGAGGCAAGAGGAAGACTCAGTGGCTACTTATGAAGAAAGGTTCACTTGATTGGCATGGTATGCTCCAAATTTTATCCGAGACCTTGATAGTAAAATCAATCGTTTTTACTCAGGATTAAAGCCAAAATATCGAAGAGAATTAGCTTCTCGTGAGTTTAAAAGTTATGAAAAGCTTGTTCTATGCGCTGAGAAGGTTGAAATGGAGTTTTCCGATGATCAAGTGTTCTATAACAACCAACAGAAGAAGAGACCGAGGTGGCAGGAGAAAGGGAAGAATTCTTCAAAAAATTCTGATGGTAAGAAATCTAAGTTTCCAGTTTGTGATAAATGTGGTAAAAGGCATGCTGGGGAATGTCTTCTGAATTCTGGAAAGTGCTACTGATGTGGTAAGATGGGACATAAGGCTCGTGATTGCACTGAAAAAGATCAAGGTGAAGGTAAGAACAAATTAGATTTACTGTTAGTGAAATGTTTTAAGTTCAATGAGATGGGTCACTATGAAAACGAGTGTCCGAAAAAGAGCTTGGGTGATTTGAAGCAGTTAGACTACAAGAAGAAAGGGGTGGTGAAATCCTTTGCAACTACTTCAGCAGATGTCAGGCCATCAAATGAAGTTGTATCAGGTACTTTGTTTGTTTTTTCAGATTATGCCAGTGTGTTGTTTGATTTGGGGTCTACACATTCTTTCTTCTCTGAAACCTTTTCTAGTAAAATGGGAATACCATATCAAGAAATGACTCATGAACTTTTGGTAAAAACACCTGGGGGAAATGTTGAGGCAAAAAGAATTTATAAGAATCTTCCTATCCTTATCTGTGGAAAGAACCTACATGAAAACCTTATTGTTCTACCTCTAGTAGAGTTTGATGTTATCCTGGGTATGGATTGGCTCTCTATTTACCATGCTAAGATTGACTGTAGAGCTAAAGAAGTTTCTTTTCATAAAGACTTTTAGTTTGTGTACAAGAATGAACCCTTACTGTTAATAACTTATCAAGAGGCCAAGAAACTTGTAAAAGATGGAAATAAATGTTACCTTGCACACATCGTTGAAAATAAAGGAACTGTTTAGATTAATGATGTGCCAGTGGTAAATGAGTATCCTGATGTTTTTCCTGATGAGTTTCCTGGAATAATACCAGATCGGGAAGTTGAGTTTATCGTTGACTTAATTCCTGATGCTAAGCCAATTTCAAAACCCCCTTATCGAATGGCTCAAATTTAACTTTTAGAGTTGAAGGAGCAATTGCAAGATTTATTAGAGAAAGGTTTCATTCGACCTAGCACATCACCATGGGGTGCTCCTGTTTTATTTGTTAAAAAGAAAGATGGTTCAATGAGACTTTTCATTGATTATAGAGCCTTGAATAACATCACTGTTAAGAACAAATATCCTTTGCCTCATATCGATGATTTGTTTGATCAGCTCTAGGGAGCTCAGTATTTTTCAAAGATTGACTTGAGATCGGGGTACCATCAGCTGAAGGTAAAGGAAGCAGATGTTCCGAAGACCACATTCCGTACAAGATATGGCCATTATGAATTTGTAGTAATGCCTTTCGGGCTAACCAATGCACCTGCTGTATTCATGGACTTAATGAATAGAATTTTCCATGAGTTCTTGGATAAGTTTGTGGTGGTTTTCATTGATGATATTTTGGTGTTTTCTAAAAGTAAAGAGGAGCATGAAATACATTTAAGGGTTATCTTGAAAACCTTAAAATAAAAGAAACTGTATGGAAAATTCAGCAAGTGTGAGTTTTGGTTGCAACAAATTTATTTCCTTGGTCACATTGTTTCTAAAGATGGGATAACTGATGATCTTGCAAAAACAAAAGTTGTGGAAGACTGGACAAGACCCACAAATGTAACTGAGATTCGTAGCTTACTTGGTTTGGAAGGCTATTACCGAAGGTTTGTTAGAAATTTTTCACGGTTATCTAGTCCAATGACTAAGATAACTCGGAAGGGTGTTAAGTTTATCTGGAAAAAAAGAATGTGATGATTATTTTCAGGAGTTGAAAAGAAGATTGGTGAATGCTCCAGTTTTGGCACTACCTTCCAGGAATGGTGAGTTTGTTATCTACAGTGATGCTTCATTGAAAGGACTTGGTTGCATCCTAATGCAGAATGATCAGGTAATTGCTTATGCTTCACGACAGTTGAAAACTCATGAGGTAAATTACCCTACACATGATTTGGAATTAGCTGCTGTTGTTTTCGCTTTTAAAATTTAGAGGCATCATTTGTATGGAGTAAAGTGTGAAATACATACTGATCACAAAAGTTTAAAGTATATATTCACTCAAAAAGAGTTAAACATGATACAGAGGAGATGTCTGGAATTAATCAAGGATTATGATTGTACAATTCATTACCATCCGGGAAAAGCAAATAAAGTGGCTGATGCTTTGAGTCGAAAAAGTAATGCTTCATTAGCAATGTTGCGTTTGGAACGTGATCCTTTGGTTAAGGATTTGATGAAATTTGGCATAGAAGTTGTTGGTGCAGGAAGTTCTTCTGTTTTGTTTCAGGTATTAGTTAGATCATCTCTATCAGACAGAATCAAGCAAGCACAGAAGCAAGATAGTGAGTTGCAGAAAAAGGTAGAGTTGGTTGAGAAGGGTAAGTTGCCTGAATTAAACATTGATAGTGATTGTGTTTTGAGATTTGGGAAGAGATTGTGTGTGCCTTGTGATTCACAGTTGAAGAGAGAGTTGTTATGTGAAGCTCATAGTTCTCCTTTTTCAGTTCATCCTGGCAGTACTAAGATGTACAGAGATCTGCGAGAGTATTACTGGTGGGATGGAATGAAAAGAGATATTGCTGATTTTACTGTGAAGTGTTTGACATGTCAACAGGTTAAAGAAGAGTGGCAGTTACCGAAAGGGATGATTCAGCCTCTACCAGTGCCAGAGTGGAAATGGGAGAATATATCCATGGACTTTGTTGTGGGATTACCGAAGACATCTCGAGGTAATAATGCAATCTGGGTTATTGTTGATCGCTTGACTAAATCTGCTCATTTCCTTGCTATACGAGATAATTTTTCCCTAGATCAACATTTCCATTTGTATCTTAAAGAGATAGTCAGGTTACATGGAGTTCCCCTCTCCATTGTATCTGATCGTGATCCCAGGTTCACTTCTAACTTTTGGAAAGGCCTTCAGAAGTCGTTGGGTACTGAATTAAATTTTAGTACAGATTTTCATCCTCAATCAGATGGGCAGTCAGAACGAACAATTCAGACCTTGGAGGATATTCTACAAGCTTGTTCAATGGATTATCAGGGAAGTTGGGACCAACATCTTTCTTTGGTTGAATTTTCATATAATAACAGTTTTCATTCCAGTATACAAATGGCACCATTTGAGGCGTTATATGGGAAGCGGTGTCGAACTCTAGATTTCTTGGATGAAGTGGGTGAAAGGAAGTTGATGGGACTAGAATTGGTAGAAGAGATGGCAGAAAAAGTTCAGCTGATTGAGAAACACATGAGAACAGCTCAAGGTAGGCAGAAGAGTTATGTAGACAACAGGAGGAAGGATCTATCTTTTGAGGTAGGTAATCATGTTTTTCTCAAAGTCTCGCCATGGAAAAGTGTGATGCGATTTGGTAAGAAAGGAAAGCTGAGTCCAAGGTTCATTGGACCATATGAAATTCTGGAGAGAGTTGGATCAGTTGCATACCGGGTGGATTTACCTCCGAGTTTATCTCAGGTACACAATGTTTTTCATGTTTCGATGTTGAGAAAGTATATGCCAGATCCATCTCATGTTTTGAGTCCAGAGGTAGTTCAGCTGGAAGAGAACCTATCTTATGAGGAACAACCGGTCCAGATTATTAACCACAAGGAGAAAGTGTTACGAAATAAGGTGATTAATCAGGTAAAGGTTTTGTGGAAAAACCACATGATGGAAGAGGCAACATGAGAATCTGAAAATGCAATGAGGGATAAGTACCCCCATTTATTTGATAAGTAAATAAATTGTGGGGACGCAATTTTCTAAAGGGGGGAAGGATGTAACATCCCAAGTAAGTAATGAATAATAGATATTTTTATCTATGTCTATTAATGAATTAGATAGTGTTTTAGAGGCTTAAAATGAAAATAAATCCAATCTTAAGCATGGAATACACTAATATTTTTTAAAAGATTGTTTTACTGCCTTTTGATGGAAAACCATTTTTAAATCTATCTTTTGACAATTTTATAAGCTATGTTTGTCAAAATAAACTTATTCTTTATGATTGGGACATTGAAATTTACATTGGATAAATTTTTGGTATTTTTCTGACAATGTTCATTTTTTAATGAATAGTGAAAAATACTGCATTTTACATCAAAACTGATTTTTCATTTAATTTAATTATATGGTTAGATTATCCTTTTAAGTGGTATTAAAGTGTAATCTGAATATATTTTTACCATTTAATCCAATGGTGGTCATTATTATTAATTTCACTTTGGAATTGTTCATAAACTAATGCCAAACGTTTCATAGATACTGTTTCAAAAAAAACCCGCTATTTGTTTTGACAATGGGAATTATTTTTAAATAAATTATTGAAATTTATGTGTTTGGAATTTGGTAAAATGGATTACATATTTGGAATCAGAAGTTCCAAATTATGTAATCAAGACTCTTTTGTTTTTGGACATTATAAATAGTAACGATGGTAATTATCTTTAATTATCTTGATTAATGAGTAATCAGGTAGTTAAAGATAATAAAATGATATCATAATAATACAAAAAGACCACAACATGTGTCCTAAGGTTACGGGTTGTCTCATGGACGACCATTAGATTACTTTTGACAAACTTGGAGGCCCCATGGAATCACTTTTGTGAGAAAGTGACTTTTTATCTTTTTATTTTTAAAGAATGTTAAATGTGACAAAGAATGTATCACCTAAGTAAAATATTTTTAATTTTGTCTACATAAATGATATTTTGGTCTATAAATATTCATTAGAAAGCTAAAAAGATTTCCTACATCATGATATTTGTTTTATAATTTTTAGACATTAAATTTATTAAATTATTTATGACATCATGATGATGCAGCGATTACCTCATTAATAAAGGATTTAAATAAAATGGAAATATAATGTAAAATATAAGACCTACACTTGTCCAAAACCAATTAGATGAGTTTATTTCGAACCCTTATCACCTTATCCTCGAAACACATCAATGTGGGACCATTAAGATCCGAAATTAATTCTAAAATAATGTAACATTTCCTTACTTTCTAAGAGTGCCCCTCCTCTCCTCTTATAAAAGGCCCCCACCTCTACCTCCTTACCCACACTCCCAAAGCCTTTGGCTCGGCCAAACCCTCGCCATTTTGTCTCTAAAATTCCCTATCTTACTCCCTAAAGCCTCAAATTGGTCAGAATTCTTCCCAAAGAAGCCTTTGATCTCAAACCAAAGGGAGTTACCCGATTTTAAGGTAATGTCTTCACTTGAGTCCTTTTGTTTTATTTTGCTTCTCAGACCCCCTAAACTCTTTTTATTCATTTCTTTTGTAACAACTCCAGTATCTTAAATATACTAGGATGTTTTTATAAGATGGATTCGAGCTACAATTACACACACCTACATCTAATGGTTAAAGTACATACTGTTTCCGTGGATGGTGAATTTATGCCTCCCGAAACGATGATTGTTCAACATTCTTTTAAGACCTTCAAAGGTGGACATTAAGATGTTAATATATTTATATATGATATATAATATGTTTATGTTTTCCTTAAGATTCTGTATTTTTCATTTTGGGCATACCTTTATGGTTTCCATTATGGGTAAACGTGATATCTTCATTTAAGGAAGTGCGGACTACCACCCCCTCAAAGTGATTTGATTCGTTAAATACCATATGTGGGACGCATAAAGGATGGAACTATGATATTATATATGATATTATACTGTAATTATAATATACCTTTATATAATTATGATTCCATTCTATAAAATACGAAATAGAAATGAAAGTAGCGTTCATGCGTACGTACGGCTTACCGTCTCTATGAACGGTGCATTTCATTTCTTACCTCTAAATGATTATGTAATATTATAAATGCATGTATATACTGGATATATATGATATATACATCATGATTATAATTCTGGATATAATGGATACATGAACAACTTGTAATTATAAAGGGTTTATTTTTGACTCAAGTACCAATGATCGTTAAAACGACCGTTATTAACTTAAATAATTACATAGTGTTCATGACATGAAAATAAGTGATATAAAAGGAATAATGAACTTGAAAAAGTTTCTTAAGCAAGTAGAAATTAACTCAAGTTTATTATTCAGGACATTAAAGAACGATCGAGTCAAGTCGGACCCGAGGTATGGGACTTCGTCTCAATCTCCTTTCATTGAGGCATATTTTGTTTTATACACAACCTTCTTTTATACGGTATATAAACCCCTTTTACTTTTATGTTTATCCAAAAGGAATCTTTTTTATATGTATCATTTTACTAAACGAAAAAATGGAATGTTTTTGTCGTACGTATGCGACGACAACGACTTCTCCGCTGTCGTGACCGTTATTTGAGTTTCGGATTCCTCTACAAGCCATACCTTTTTTTTAAAGAAAAATAAATACCATGTTTTACTTTTCTTTTATTTTGGTATTGAAAATGGTTTTTATATTATTTTTATTATATCAATGTGTTTTATTGATATCTTGTGATTGAAATGTGGAAATTTTATGTTTCCTTTATGTATGTTTTATGTGATATTATTATGTTATGGTTCTTGGGAATTATTATGAAGATGGGTGGTTCCGTGATAAACTAAGTGTGGGTAAGCCCGATATAGCTCTCCAATGCATTGGGTAATGCGAAGGAGTGAAACGTTAAGGTTTCTCCAAATATATTTAGGGAATATACTGTGATGGGTATTCCAAACGTAACCAAGAGGGTTACTTCCTATGTAAGAATGTTATGAATGACTCAAGTTACCTTTATGTCTTATGATTTCTATGATTTATTCATGATTTGATGAGGTATGTTAAAGTGCTTATGTTTTATGGGTAAAGTATGATTTCATTCTTATGTATATATGTACCCATGTTTCCTTTCCATATTTTTATATCCCTTACTGAGCTTTTTATGCTCATCCCATGTTTTTTTGAAATGTTTTTCACAGGTAAAGGGAAAGGTACATGATATGATGATAGTGTCAAGGAAGTGTCAAGAAAGAATCCATGTTTTATTTTAAATATGTTTCTATTGATGGGAAAGAACAATACTATCTTTATGTAACCACTTTGTTTATATGTGGCATGTAATGAAAGTTTTATGATCTAATTCTCTAAAACTCTAAACCTGAAAAGATCCTCAATGTGTAATCTTGTAATAACTCAAGATTAAGTAAGGTTTAAGGATGGGGCCTTATAGAAGAAGTTGCCCTCAGGCTAAAAGATTCACTGCCCTCAGGCTAAGTAAAACACTACCCTCATGCTAAAAAAGTAATCGGGCCATGACCAACATGTAAACAAGCCATACACAAGAAATTCCTCTCTTGGAAATTCTATAATCATTATTATAAAGGCTTACCCTCGGGTATCCTGGCCAAATGGCTAAACAGAGGAACGCACCCCCCCAGGGTGGTCTGGGATCCAAGCAGTGATCCCAAAAAACATTTTAATATCACATTTAATTACCTATAAAATTCTAGGTATTTAATTCAACAAGTCCTCAGCCATACAACACCCCATTCATGGGAACGTATTACAATGGTACAAAAAATGCACAACATTTGGAAACTAAAAACCAAGCCACCTACCTTAAATTCCCCTGATCAGTATAATTGAATGTCACTTCCGAAAACAACCAAGAACGATGTATATATGACGTAGAATAAAACTCAATTAAACTTAAATAACTTCCATTAGAGGAAGAATTGGCAGGTAATACACAAGGAGAAGGAAGCTCTTACCCGTGCGGTCCCAACGTGATCGACGGAAGTGGAAATGAATTCCCGACGCTCGATCTGGAGATCCACGAAGGTTCTTCCATCCTCTCCCGAGCTCCTATACGGTTCTAAGCCTTCCCTATGAACAGGGTTGGTTACTGCCCATTTTAAGCGAAAAAAAAAACAAATTACATGGTGTGTACTTTTGAGTACATGATGTGTACTTCCTTCATTTAACTGTTCCCCTGGAGGTACCACCAAACTGTTCATCCGTCGACATGAGTACATGTCGTGTATTCCCGAATACATGGCGTGTAGTCGGTTTTTACACCTTTTTTCACTGGCATGGCTACACACCCTCTGTACTCATCCCACACGACCAAAAGTACACAGTGTGTACTTCCAAAATTTGGGATTTTCCCCCATTTTCCTTATTTTCTCAAAATCACTTAAGGAAAATCAAAAAGAAGGAACCCGTACCTCAAAAATTAAGAACCGGGTTCTTACAAACATCCCCCCTTAAATCAATTCGTCCCCGAATTGCCCTTCCAAGGGTGGAAAAGATAAAGCTCAGAACAGCTCTGGCCACTGAGCACGTACGTCAGTCTCCCGCTCCCAAGTTTCGTCCTGCACTTGGCCATGCTGCCATAGCACCCGTACAAGAGGAACTGACTGACCTCGGAGAACCTTCGTTCTCCTATCAACAATAAGAATCAGATGCTCCTCAAAGGACACATCTACTTCCAGCTCAACCTCCTCAGGCTGAAAGACGTGAGACGAGTCTGAATGATAGCGGTGCACCTGAGATACATGGAAGACGTCGTGCATGGAACGATATCTCTGGGGTAACTACAACCTATAGGCAACCAGACTGACTCTCTCCAGAATCTCAAATGGCCCCACATACCTCGGTGAAAGTTTACCCTATCTCCTAATCCGCTTGTGTCCCAACCTCGATGAAACACGCAAAAAAACCTGATCCCCAACAATGAAATCTAAAGGTCGTCTATGGAAATCAGCATAAGACTTCTGACTAGACTGCGTGGTAGCCATCCGCTTCTGAATCAACTGGACCTGCTCAGTAGTCTCCTGCATGAGCTGTGGTCCTAGTAAAGCTGCCTCACCTACCTCTGACCAGCACAAGGGTGATCGGCATGACCTACCATATAAAGCCTCGTATGGTACCATCTCAATAGTTTCCTGTAAACTATTATTATAGGCAAACTCGACTATGGGTATATGATTCTCCCAAGAGCCCCCAAAGTCTAGGACGCATGCACGTAGTATGTCCTCTAGCACTTGTATCGTACGCTCTAACTGGCCATCGGTCTGAGTGTGGTAAGCTGTACTCAGAAGCACCTGTGTACCCAGTGCCCTTTGAAAACTCTTCCAGAAACGAGATGTAAAACGAGCGTCCCTATTTGAAATGATAGAAAGAAGGACCCCATGAAGTTGTATGACCTCTCGGATATAAAAATTCCCAAGACCGTCAACCATGAAGGTCTCCTTGATTGGCAAGAAGTGAGCTAACTTCATGAGTATGTCCACAACAAACCACACGACATCATTGCCTCTAGGTGACCTCAGTAACCCAGTCACAAAGTCCATCGTGACATCATCCCATTTCCACTCTGGGATGTGTAACTGCTGTAACAGTCCGGTTGGCCTATGATGCTCCGTCTTCACCTGCTGACAGGTTGAACACCTCATAACAAAACCAGCTACATCACTCTTCATACCCGGCCACCGGTACTGACGTCTCAAGTCATAGTACATCTTGGTAACCCTGGGATGAATAGCCTAAGCTGAAGCATGAAAATACCGCATCATCTCCTCACGTATATCTTCTAGAACCCATAATCGTCGATGGAAACACAGAATTTCATCATCGACTATCTTCCAACCAGGAGGAGGGTCCTCACTTGCCACTAAATCCCGTAGAACTAGGCCTTCTAAATCAGATAGTTATCTCATCCTGACTCAATCCAGAAGGGTAGAAGTCACAGCTATAGAGGAAAGATAAGTTTGCCCCTGACTGTCATGCACCCCCAAATGCATCTCGAAGAACAAAGCCATGAGCTGCCACTCGCCACTGGCCTCCTGCACAGCCTGTATCTGAGTCTTCCTGCTCAGTGCATCAGCTACTGCATTACCTTTACTAGGTGTATAGGCATGCTCATAATTGAAGGACTGAAGGTATTTGACCCACCTTCGCTTCCTCATATTCAAGTCACACTGAGTAAAGATATACTTGAGACTTTTGTGGTCGATGTAAACCACAAACGTTCTCCCAATATATAATGTCTCCAACAGCGCAACACATGCACAACTGAAGCCAACTCGAGATCATGCGTCAGGTAATTCCTAACATGTGGCCTCAACTGCCGAGAACCGTAGGCAACAACTTGATCGCCCTGCATCAACACTGATCCTAGCCCAATACCTGATGCATCATAGTAAACTGTATAGCTCTTCCCGTGCTCTGGGAGTATCAATACTGGTGCTGATGTCAACCTTCCTTTCAGATCTTGAAAGGTTGTCTCGCAAGCTTCCGACCAAACAAACATCACACCCTTATTAGTAAAACCCTTCAATGGAGCTTCTAAGTGGGAGAAGTCCTGGATGAAACATCGGTAGTAACCAGACAGCCCTAAGAAACTTCATATCTCAAACATGTTCTTAGGATGCTCCCAGAAAACTACTGCTCTCACCTTCTCTGGGTCTACTGAAACTCTTTCCTTTGAGATTATGTGACATAGGAAGTGAATCCGGTCCATCCAAAAGTGGCACTTTGAGAGCTTAACATATAGCCGATGCTCTCTCAGTGTACTCAATAAAATCTCAAGATGGGTGGCATGGTCATGTCGAGTGTTAGAGTACACCAAGATATCGTCCACGAATACTACCAAAAAAGAGTCCAGATAAGGATGGAACACACAATTCATCAGAGCCATAAAAACTGCTGGTGCGCTCGTGAGTCCAAACAGCATAACCGTATACTCATATAGACCATACATACTCCTCAAAGCTGTGATAGGTATATAAGATGGTCTAACGTGCAACTGATGATATCCTGACCTCAAGTCAATCTTCAAGAACACTTGTGCTCCACAAAGTTGATCAAAAAGATTGTCTATCCTTGGCAAGGGATATCGGTTCTTAACCGTAAACTGGTTCAGCTTCCGATAATCCATACAGAGTCTGAGGGTATCGTCCACCTTATTCGCAAAAAGGACCAGAGAACCCCAAGGAGAAGTACTAGGTTGGATAAAACCCTTTCACTGTAACTCTTCTAACTGTCGCTTGAGCTCCTACAACTCAGGCGTGGCCATCCTATAAGGAGGAATGGACACCGGTGTTGCCCCTGGCATAAGCTCAATAAGGAAATCCACCTCTTGCTTTGGAGGTAGACTTGAAAAGTCATCCGGGAAAACATCCCTGAAACGATCAACCACTGGAGGGAAATCCGTCTAAAAAATCCCCTGATCATACAAATATAAAATCGCAATCTGGGCTGTCACTCCACCTCACCCACGATGCTCTGGTCCAGCTCAACCTGCCTGAACATCCCACTCACCCTTGTATAGAAACTCTCCGCTATCTGGTGACGTGAAACTCACCCTGTGACGATAGCAATATACAAAGGCTCGAAAGGGAACCAACCAGTCCATCCCAAGAATGACATCATAGCTCGTCATATCTAGGACATAGATGTCCCATAGAAAGTGACACCCACCAACCTCAAGGGGGAACTCCTTTCACTGACGCACACCAGCCGTTCTAGTCCCCAACGGAGTGTCTAGAATCATGATATAAGAAGAAGTATAAACACAAAGCCCAAGGCTCTCCACAACAGGTACAAATATGAAACTATGTGTAGAACCCATATCAAAAAGTTCTGAAGATAAGACAGAAGCTACTAGAATAGTACCTCTGACTGTAGAAGGTCTGGGATCCTGCTCCTTCTGGGTCTGTTTCACTGCATATGCCTGCCTAGTGCCATGGCCCTGCGACACAGCCTGGCTACCCTAAGCTATCCCGCCCTATTTCCTATGAGATCCTGGTGTCTGGCTACCACGAACACGACCACCATCTCTGCCTGCACGCCCTGACGTATTCCAGCTCCCTGACTGGTAAGAATCCACTGGTCCTGCTCCCACACGCGAAGTCTGTACAGAACCCCTCTCACTATCAATGGGTGGAAACGCCCTTCAAAAGCACTGCAAATGACACATATTGCCGCAAGCTCGGCACTCCACTGGGTCACGTGGACACTGAGGTATCTTGTTCCCCTTTTTACCACACTGGTAGCACATGACCTGTCCATCGGAAACATTCTTCTGGCTGGTACTGCCACCCTGAGAGAAGTCCATCTATCTCTTCCTCTTACCAGTAGAAATAGTACCAGAAACTGGTGCTGAACCACCCTGACCCACACCACTAGCTTCCCGCAGCTTCCTCTCTGTAATCAGCGCCTGATTCACGATAGCATGCACTGAAGGCAACCTGAAAACATTCACCAGCGCTCAGATGTAATATCGAAGACCACCCTCAAAGTGCCTAGCCCTCAACGTCTCATCACCCACCAAAACAGGTGCAAAACGCTGAATCTCGGTAAAGCGAGTAGAATAATCCATCACTGACATAGCACCCTACTGTAGATTCATGAACTCTCGAGCTCGACCTGACCTCAGTGTCTCTGGGAAGAAGAAGTCATAGAAGGATATCTGGAAATATTCCCACACCATGTCTCTGTGATGCTTTGTCTAGGTTGTAACATCCCACCACCTCTTTGCGGAATCACACAGCATATACATCGAAAGCTTGACCCTCCGCCTCAGAGGTGTCTCAAAATTATCAAAAATAGTCTGCATCGATCTTAGCCAAGATTCTGCAGCCTGTGGTCTACCATCCCCTGATAACATCGGCAAATGATGTTGCTGGAAGATACGAGTCAGCTCAGCTATAGATGTGGCAGCCGACGGTGCTCCCTAAAAGGTCTGCATGAACCGTATAAAGCCTTCACAGAACTGCACCTCCGCACCTGTGTCTGGTATAATGGATGGCACCGCATCTGGCTCTGCTGGAGGATCTACTGGTAGCCCATGACCTACCATCTCTAGAGTATACTCGTTGCCACTCTCCTAGAGAACAACGCGTGGTCGTCTCGGCAGCATGACTCTACAAGGTCAAATGCACACCTTAGATCATGATTATCAACGACCTAAAAGGAAGAAACCAAAAAAGGAAAAGGAGGAAGAATGTATTTAAAATTTTCAAAACAAGACTACACAGTGTTTATAATGACTACACGGCGTGTACTTGACTTCTCTTTCCCTTCCCGGGTCCTTATACACGGCTAAGCCACACGGCTCCCATTGAACAAAACTACACGGTGTGTATATAATCTACACGACATGTATGGTGTAATTTTACAACTGCCTGTGTCGTTTGTGACACGGCTGACTACTCGGCTTGACACTACACAGCGTGTGACACCCGTACACGGTGTGTACACCACCCCATTTCCCTGCCACACAACTAACTCCACACGGTCTGTCCTCAGACAAGACTACATGGCATGTCCCACAGGTATACGACGTGTACCAGACAAGCTCCGCAGACCTGTGTTGTTAGTTACACAGCCGGATACATGGATCAACCTACACGACGTGTTCTATATACACACGTCTTGTACACAAAAGTATTTCCTTGACCCGTGTTGTTAGTTACACGGCCAGGTACCCAGGTCACACTACACGGCGTGTTCAAGAAACGATTACACCGGACCGTGTTTGTTAGTTACACGGTCGGGTCTCCGGGTCAACACTACACGGCGTGTACATCTGGTACACGGCGCGTTCGCCCCAAGAATTTCCCTACCTCGTGTCCCTACCCACACGGTCTTTGACATGGGAAGAAATTACACGACGTGTACTTAGGGTACACGGCGTGTACTCAAAAAGTTTTCTTTTCTTCCCGAACAGAAGAATATACACTGTGTGTTTAAGGTACTACACGGTGTGTATACTGGGTTTCGGGACATTATGCCTCAGAAACTTCTCCAGAACCCAGAAAATACTGAAAAAACAACACCTAAGTGCCAAATTCCGATTCGTGAGGGCCCATACTCCCCGCGAATCAAATTTTGTCATCTTATATGTGTTTTAACCGGATAAACAATCAATGATCCACCAAATTCCGGTCAATGAGGTCCCATACTCCCAAAAAACCAAAATTTGGAGTCCATTCAATAAATAGGCTTACATGATAATACCCTATCAAATAGCAGGTATCTATCGAAGCAACGATCACAACAACATGCTTTTACTAGCACAACATCTATCACAACAACATGCAATTTCTAATGCACCTACATGGCATGGAAACTATGCATGGCATGTGATTTCTAACATGTTCCAAAATGATGCATGAGATGGCATACTTTCATCTCATCGGTTTGCAACTAAATAGAACCCATGAATAAAATATAAACAACACAATCACAAGTACGTCACCCTTCGGTAAAAATCAATTCAACTGTAAAATTGTAAAATCAGCAAAATTGCAACACGAGGTAAATTGGCTTTTCCCTGTACACATGTTAGCTACTCCCAGGAACTGCTTATTACCAACTACCTTTCTCGTCCTATCCTTGACTAAGGCTCTAAATAGTAATTCAAAGAAAATACCTCCTCTGATACCACTTTGTAACGTCCCGGTTCCGGGTGCTACTCAACGGGTGCCCCGAACCCGGTTCGCCACGTGACCTCAAGCGGATTTCCCCAAACACCGAAGGCTTATGACTAGCAGCAAGGGCCTAGGTCTAATAGTGGGGAAACTATGTCCTCATTTTTCAAAGTGTAGTGCAGCGGAATATAATATAAACATACAACAACAGCGGAAGCAGTAACATTATATATAACTGAAATGAATAACTGATAACAAAAAGGGAAACCAGAAGTCATATATATATATATATGAAGATGCAGCATGTCACTATTCTATAAAATAGCCAGAACATGTTACACTTTAATACAATACATTACAACTAAAGTACAAGTACAGAAAAGAAAAACAGAATAGCCAGCGGCATCGCGATCCTAGGCATGGTCCCATGCCCTCCTACTTTTCAGCAACAATCAAGTACCTATATAGGGACTCTTTCCACTATCCACACCTACAACAATATAATCTGTTTGGGCTGAAAAGCATGACCCAAACAAGGTGTGATAAATAATCTATGTAGGCACTCACCAAAGGCCCGAGCTCAACTATGTGTAAACATGCAACAACCGTGTGCAAAAGTAAATGCAATAAACTAATAAGTACTCAAAAGTAACTAACTTACCAGTTTTTATTCCATTTTAATATCCATTTAACTATTTAATTTAAAATATCACCACAATGAATATTCTAATTAAACATCCAATTTCCTCCGAAATGCAAACTTCTACCCTTGGGTAAAGAGAAACCAAACATAAGAATCTTCCCACAGGCATACAGATATTTCCCTCGGGCATATAAAGTGTCGCCCACTGGCACAGAATCAACTGCCCACAGGCACGGATGAAGTTTCCCTCATGCTAAATGACGCACTAACCTCAGGCTAAGTAAAACACTTCCCTTGGGCTAAACAAGTAACTGGGCCATGCCCAACATGTAAACAAGCCATACACAAGAATATACTCTCAAGGAAATTCTATAATCATTATTATAAAGGCATACCCTCGGGTATCCTGACCAAATGGCTAAACAGAGGAACGCACCCCCTGGGGTGGTCCTGGGTCCAAGCAGTGATCCCAAACAACATTTTAATATCACATTTAATTACTTATACAATTCTAGGTATTTAATTAAACAAGGCCACAACCATAAAACACCCCATTCATGGGAACGTATTACAACGGTACACAAAACACACAATAGTTGGAAACTAAACACCAATCCACCTACCTTAAATGCCCCTGATCAGTATACTCGAACGTCGCTTCCAAAAACGCCCAAGAATGACGTAGATCTGATGTAGAAGAAAAATAACTTAAACTTAAATAACTTCCATTACAGGAATAATTGCCAAGAAATACGCTAGGATAAGGAAGCTCTTACCCGTGCGGTCCCAACGTGATCGACAGAAGTGAAAACGGATTCTCGATGCCCGATCTGGAGATCCACGAAGGTTAGGCCGTCCTCTCTCGAGCTCTTATCTAGTTCTAAGCCTTCCCTATGAACAGGGTTGGCTACTTCCCATTTTAAGTGAAAAAACAAAGTACCCGGTGTGTACTTTTGAGTACACGGTGTGCACTTCCTTCATTTAACTGTTCCCCTGGTGGCACCGCCAAACTGTTCATCCATCGACATGAGTACACATCATATATTCCCGACTACATGACGTGTAGTCGGTTTTTACACCCTTCGTCGCCGGCATGGCTACACACCCTGTGTACTCATCCTACATGACCAAAAGTACATGGCGTGTACTTCCAAAATTTGGGAATTTTCCCCATTTTTCTTATTTTCTCAAAATAACTTAAGGAAAAGTGAAAAGAAGGAACCCATACCTCAAAAAATAAGAACCGGGTTCTTACAAGTAAACTTCCACTTACATGCTTCCAATGTGGAAGGATTGGATATTTTGCAGTAAAGTTTCCTAAGAAGTTTTAAGATAATGATGAATACATTGATGAAATCCCATGGAATAAGTATTCAACCAATGTGAAAGGTAGGAGAAGCATAAAGAAAAATTTCTTCAAAAAGAAGAACCTGATTTCAAAGGAAGACAAAAGTTTAGATGAAACTGAGGCAGAAGAGTTGGAGGACTATAAGGATCATGAGGTAGATGCTTTGGTGGCAGTTGTTGAAAATTCTATAACAAAAGAAGAAACTGACAATGAAGAAGGAAAAGTTGAACGAAGTGTTGAAATTTAGCCTGAACTAAAAGCTTATCTTGAAGAGATAGAAGTTTGGAGAGACCAAACACAGAAATCTAACGAAGTGGTTCATGATTCCCAAATCTATATGTAGTAGCAGGAAGAAGTGATGTCTGAGTAGAATGAGGAAATTGAAAAACTGAAGTTTTCAACACCAGAAATCTCAAAAAAGGTCGTTGAGTACAAAATCAAAAGTAAAGAACAAAAAAGATAGATTGATAGTTTGACTGAAACTGGAAAAGATCAAATCAAACTTATCAAAGAACTTGAAGAAGAAGTAGTTGGTCTGTGGAGAAGTGTTAACAATAAAGAAAAATCATTGAATCATAGAATAATGTTGAGAAAAATAGATAACATAAGAAACATAAAATATGAAAGTAGTGAACAATTGTCTACCATAATAGAAGCAATAGTCAAATCTAAATAATAAGGTTAGTATGGGGCTTGATCAAAAATAGAAAGAAGTTATTGTTGAAGTCAGACCACAAGTACCCACTCTGAGAATAAAGATTTATTTGAGTATGAAGAAGAATAATATATGTAACGACCCGAATTTTTAAATAAATATTGTTTCCTAATTTTATGTGTTATTTTATTTTATTTTTATACTCAACAAAAATGTTTCATTTGATAACATGAGTATAATTAAAATGATACTGTTGGGTTTTGACTGTTATTTGACCATTGGTCAATATGACCGCTGGAAACTAAACATTTTGACTATTGTCTCTAAATACAAGCAATCTTGGTTAATTAATATAGAAAGAAGATTCGATGGCCTCACCCAGTAGTCTTGGACCGATCGAAGCCCATCTAACAGAACTTGGGAAAGAGATAGCACCACTGGGCTTTGCTCTGGACCAAACCCAAGCTGAACTTCATCGTATAAAGCAAGAATGGGATCGCCTTCGCGAGAAGTTCAAACTGATAGAAATTACTACTCGTGCGATGTTGGCCGAGCCTCCCTCGGATTCTCTCATCTTAGCACACCTTACACTTAGGTCCTATACTGGTGTGATAAGGGGCTATGTAAGGAGACCGTAACTGGCTTTTGTAATCCTTTGTTTTAAATAAAAATTTCGATTTCTTTTATGAATTTTCAAATGACCGGATAAATATAGTATGCATATTTTTGATGAATTTTAGAAAACAGATATTTTAAATATGTTTATGTAAACCCTAAATAATTAAAAATGTGTAATTATTTTCAAAAAATGGTCTTCTACAATTATTTTCAGTACGAAATTTAGAGTCTAATAAGATCAACTTGATTTTTGATGAATAGTAAATTATGACTAGTGATTTTATGATTAGGATTAATAATGTGTCCAAATGGATTAGTAATCTCACTTAAATAAAGTATTAAAATAATATAGGCACTTTGATTAAGTAATGTGATTCAATAAAATGGTTAAATAACGGTTTCATAAATTATTATTCAAGTATTAGTTTTTTCGGATGAATAGTTTTTTTAATTAAAATTTTAATTAAAAATATTTAGAAAATTATTTTTATAAAATGGACTTCATTTTTGAACTCAGAGCATTGATATTATGTTAAGGTAATTTTTGGGGATTTTTCTGAAAAAAATAAATTTTCGATGAATAGTGTTTTTAATTAAAAATTTAATTAAAATTATTTAGAAAATTATTTTTATAAAATGGATTTCATTTTTGAAATCAGAGCATTGATATTTGGTTAAGGTGAAATTTTGGGACTATTCTGAGAAAATTGAATTTTCAATGAATAGTGAAAATACAGTTTTTAAGTTACGGGTGTTTAATGACATAATTAAAAGATGTATTAAGTATGTAATCAATATGGTCGACTTATGAATAGTAAGATAAGGAATTAGGTGTCCCAAGTGGCCAATACCATGGGCAAATACCATGGTCAAGCCCATGGTTTTTCCAAAACCACTAATGAGGTGTCCCTTGGCCATTAATGCCTTGTCCCCTCACTTTCCCTATAAATACCAAGCCATCCTCTCATCCATTCGACTCCCCACTCTCCCCCAACGAAGTTCCAGTCTCCTTACCTCCCAAGGAGTCCTCCCAAGGTTACCCCAATCCCTCAAGGTCCAAACCTTTTAGTTTTAAGAGTTACGTTTTAAGGTAAGGGATCTGACCCCTCTCTTTCTTTTCAAGTGATCTCTTTTATGTCATTCCTTTTATGCTCCATGTTCTTATGTTGGAGGATGTTCTTTTATACTCCTCTTAATTCCCTTTTCATGTTAAAATAATGAGAGATCCCCTCTTACTCTCATTATATCGTTTTATGAAGTTTTAAGTGCCGCCGTTAGGCTGCCAAAATTTTTGTAACAGATTCTTTCTCCCTTCTCATTTTTCAAGATCTATTTTCATGTAAAGTATTTCAAGTTCCTTTTTATTATGTTGGGGTATGATCTCTAAATTTATCATACTGATATTTTATGATCATATGATGAGAGACCCCATTTTATCTCTTCAATTCAACATTTTGAAGTTTTAAGTGGCGCCGTTAGGCTGCCAAATTTTTAAGTGGTTCTTCACCCTTCTCGTTTTGAAGTTCAACTTTCATGTTAATTCTTTCAAGTTCCTTTTTTTTATGTTGGGGTATGATCTCTATATCTATAATACTGATCTTTTATGACCATATTATGAGAGACCCCATTTTATCTCTTCAATTCAGTATTTTGAAGTTTTAAGTGGCGCCGTTAAGCTGCCGAATTTTTAAGTGGTTCTTCACCCTTCTCGTTTTGAAGTTCTACTTTCATGTCAATTATTTCAAGTTCCTTTTTGTTATGTTGGGGTATGATCTCTATATCTATCATACTGATCTTTTATGACCATATGATGAGAGACCCCATTTGATCTCTTCAATTCAGTATTTTGAAGTTTAAGTGGCGTCGTTAGGCTACTGAATTTTTAAGTGGTCCTTGCACCTTTCTCCCTTTTCAAAGTTCTAATTCCATGTCAAGTCTTTCAAGTTCCTTTTTATTATGTTGGGGTATTATCTCTATATCTATCATACTGATCTTTTATGTTCATATGATGAGATACCCTATTTGATCTCATCAATTCATTTTTGGTTGAAGTTTATGTAACGCAGTTAGGCTGCCGATTTTTCATAAGAGAAATCTTATTTTTGTCTTCCTTTCATGTTCTTCATTTCATATGGTATATTTTAAAATTTCATTACCATGTTCATATATCCTTCTTATTCTTCCCCTCTACTATTTTATGGGTCATTTATGAATGTTGGACCCATTTCCCCTCTCTTTTCAATATTTTCTAAAACCCCAAAACATAGCCGTTATGCTGCAGAATTTTCGTCTCAAAATGCCTCTCTCTTTTCTCAAAATTTTTTTAAGTTATAAAGTGAATACTCAAAGCTCTTATTTCTACAGGGTTATTCACATATATATCAAAATGTTTTATTTTAAATTCTGGGATTTACATACATGAAACCCGTTTTCCCTTTCCATGGGTTTAAAGTGACGTAAAGATCATGTTTTTAAAGCAGTTTTTAAAACGTTATGATTATGAAATGAAACCCATTTATTTTATGCTATATGGGTTATTTATGAAATGTTTGATGATGATATATGTGGCTCACATGATAATAAAGCCAAATTTAAGGGTGCACCCTGATAGCGCTCCAATGCATTGGGTAATGATGTAACCACTAGAGATTACAATTTTCACGATACCTTGGTGAATAACCTTGGTAATTTTCAAATGACACCTTGGGGATGGACCTTGGGGATATGTTCATGATTGTCTATGTTAAATTATGTAGCCAAATCTTCAAGTTATGAAAAAGTTTTATTTTTATTATGATATGCCTCATGATTTCATTTTCATGCCTTAAAGTTCTTTTCATGACTTTATTGATGTATCTCAAGTTCATATGTAAAATGTTTCACTTGTTTCCCTTGTTGGGCCTTCTGCTCACCCTTTCTTTTTATGTATGTCCCCAGGTTATGAGATGCAGTAATGAGACTAGGGTGAACTTGAGGAGAAGCCTTTCAAGTGTTTAAGAAGAATGTTTTTTTGTTTAATGTTTTATGTTCCTTGTTTCCAAGACACTAAACCTTAAAGATCCTCAGTTCCGTGTAATGGAATGAAAGTTATGTTATAAAAAGACGGGATGCTATAGTTGGTATCAAAGGATGGTTTAGTTATTTGTGGAAATTAGGATATGAAAACTCTAGGAAGAACCCTATAGAAAAGTTTAAATATAGGAAATCTTCCTGGTATTTTGGTGAGTATTGAGTAAGGGGTTGCCAAGCAAATACATCCCTGTCTGGATATGAGCAGGTAGAGGTGGATCTGGCACAGATGTACATAAGGGTAAAACCCGAAAACACCACTTTGAGTTAGACTCGAACGGGAACTGGTACACGACAATGGGCCTTGCTGCACTCTTGGTTACGACACTCCCGGGGGATATGCTTTGGTAAATTCATAAGCTTTGTATGAACCATTGTTAAAGGAACAAAGATAAAATAAAATAAAGATTCACATAAGAATATATGATCATGGATAACCTAGATGGGAACCTAGGGGATCACAAGTTAGGGTATACTTTTCTTCTACAAGTTATCCTTATATGCTTTAAGTTCCTTTTCATGATTATTGGTTAAGTATTTAAGCCTCTAATTATACTTTATCTTCTTAGTTAATGGTGGGAAATGGAATAACGTGTCCCAACAACCAATGTGATAGGAAATTCGACAATTTCCGTATTAATATGACAGAGATGATTAGGGGATTAAAAGATGATTATTATTTTGGAAGACGTTCACTATTTTGGGGACCCTATATGATCGAGGTAAATAGATTACTATAGTATTTTCATTGAGGAGTAAGGTTGACTTATATTTTGAAGAATTGATGAATTTAAGGTGGACTTATAGTAATTTAGGTTACTTATGGGAATGATTAACCTATCTTGGGTAAAATATTTTTAGGTTAGCTACTTTGGTTATAAGATGTTAGGATTGGTTGATGTTGTCTGGAGATGAACAATGAAGTTGTTTTGGAAGACCATGTTATCAAATCCTTCTTGTATTTGGGTTTCAATCTTAGTTTGGTTTATTTTGAGGAATTTTAAGGACCGTTATTTATGGAATGGTCTATGATGAAATTTGGGTAGTACCATGGAACTTTGGATATTTAAAATTAGTTTCCATTCCTATGGGATTCTTTCTTTTTGAAGAGTTTTTTTACCTTAACCTTTCTGTTTTTGGGATAATGTTTAAAGATAGAAGAAATAGATAGTTAATATTTTGTAGATTATGTGATTCTCTAGAAGATGATTCTTGTGCTTTTATGAGACCAAGTGTTTTTGAAGTCTCATCATTTGGAGAAAAGATTAGTGTTGGTAGGGACTTATTAAAGGATGAAACTCTACTTGAAGGTAAGTATATTTTCTTATGTTTTTGTTCTATGTAGTAAATGAATTCCTCAAAATTATGAAAAGTAACGTAAAACAAAAATGTTGTTTGTTTACGTTTCCTACTAGGTAATCAAAGACCGTTTACACACATCATAAGTTTGGGATTTTCTTATGGTTAACTTTCTCCTAATCATGTTCTCTATCACTCTCCCTCAGAACTTGACCCTTGGTTTTCTCCTCCATGTCCATGTTTTCCTACATGGAATCCTAGTGTGGGTTAACTCGGGTGACCTTTATACTTCACTTTCTCTCTTTTAAAGTAATAGTTTTACTGACTCCTTTTCTGATGTGGGACTTTCAATGAAATTTCAAAACCCAATTTTAAAAAATTGCAAGGACGCAATTTCTTAAGGGGGGAATATTGTAACGACCCGAATTTTTAAATAAATATTGTTTCCTAATTTTATATGTTATTTTATTTTATTTTTATACTCAACAAAAATGTTTCATTTGATAACATGAGTATAATTAAAATGAGACTATTGGGTTTTGACTGTTATTTGACCATTGGTCAATATGACCGCTGGAAACTAAACATTTTGACTATTGTCTCTAAATACAAGCAAAATTGGTTAATTAATATAGAAAGAAGATTCGATGGCCTCACCCAGTAGTCTTGGACCGATCGAAGCCCATCTAATAGAACTTGGGAAGGAGGTAGCACCACTGGGCTTTGCTCTGGACCAAACCCAAGATGAACTTCATCGTATAAAGCTAGAACGAGATCGCCTTCGCGAGAAGTTCAAACTGATAGAAATTACTACTCATGTGATGTTGGTCGAGCCTCCCTCAGATTCTCTCACCTTAGCACACCTTACACTTAGGTCCTGTGCTGGTGTGATAAGGGGCTATGTAAGGAGACCATAACTGTCTTTTGTAATCCTTTGTTTTAAATAAAAATTTCGATTTCTTTTATGAATTTTCAAATGACCGGATAAATATAGTATGCATATTTTTGATGAATTTTAGAAAAAGGATATTTTAAATATGTTTATGTAAACCCTAAATAATTAAAAATGTGTAATGATTTTCAAAAAATGGTCTTATACAATTATGTTCAGTACGAAATTTAGAGTCTAATAAGATCAACTTGATTTTTGATGAATAGTAAATTATGAATAGTGATTTTATGATTAGGATTAATAATGTGTCCAAATGGATTAGTAATCTCACTTAAAGAAAGTATTAAAATAATCTAGGCACTTTGATTAAGTAATGTGATTCAATAAAATGGTTAAATAACGGTTTCATAAATTATTATTCAAGTATTAGTTTTTTCATATGAATAGTGTTTTTAATTAAAATTTTAATTAAAAATATTTAGAAAATTATTTTTTATAAAATGGACTTCATTTTTGAACTCAGAGCATCGATATTATGTTAAGGTAATTTTTGGGGATTTTTCTGAAAAAAATAAATTTTCGATGAATAGTGTTTTTAATTAAAAATTTAATTAAAAATATTTAGAAAAATATTTTTATAAAATGGATTTCATTTTTGAAATCAGAGCATTGATATTTGGTTAAGGTGAAATTTTGGGACTATTCTGAGAAAATTGAATTTTCGATGAATAGTGAAAATACAGTTTTTAAGTTACGAGTGTTTAATGATATAATTAAATGATGTATTAAGTATGTAATCAATATGGTAGAATTATGAATAGTAAGATAAGGAATGAGGTGTCCCAAGTGGCCAATACCATGGGAAAATACCATGGGCAAGCCCATGGTTTTGCCAAAACCACTAATGAGGTGTCCCTTGGCCATTAATGCCTTGTCCCCTCACTTTCCCTATAAATACCAAGCCATCCTCTCATCCATTCGACTCCCCACTCTCCCCCAACGAAGTTCTGATCTCTTTACCTCCCAAGGAGTCCTCCCAAGGTGCCCCCAAGCCCTCAAGGTCCGAACCTTTGAGTTTTAAGAGTTACGTTTTAAGGTAAGGGATCCGACCCCTCTCTTTCTTTTCAAGTGATCTCTTTTATGTCATTCCTTTTATGCTCCATGTTCTTATGTTGGAGGATGTTCTTTTATACTCCTCTTACTTCCCTTTTCATGTTCACATAATTATAGATCCCCTATTACTCTCATTATTTCGTTTTATGAAGTTTTAAGTGGCGTTGGTAGGCTGCCGAAATTTTTGTAACAGATTCTTTCTCCCTTCTCATTTTTCAAGATCTATTTTCATGTAAAGTATTTCAAGTTCCTTTTTATTATGTTGGGGTATGATCTATAAATTTATCATACTGATCTTTTATGATCATATGATGATAGATCCCATTTTATCTCTTCAATTCAGCATTTTGAAGTTTTAAGTGGCGCCGTTAGGCTGCCGAATTTTTAAGTGGTTCTTCACCCTTCTCGTTTTGAAGTTCTACTTTCATGTTAATTCTTTCAAGTTCCTTTTTGTTATGTTGGGGTATTATCTATATATCTATCATACTGATCTTTTATGACCATATGATGAGAGACCCCATTTGATCTCTTTAATTCAGTATTTTGAAGTTTTAAGTGGCGCCGTTAGGCTGCTGAATTTTTAAGTGGTTCTTCACCCTTCTCGTTTTGAAGTTCTACTTTCATGTAAATTCTTTCAAGTTCCTTTTTGTTATGTTGGGGTATTATCTCTATATCTATCATACTGATCATTTATGACCATATGATGAGAGACCCCATTTTATCTCTTCAATTCTGTATTTTGAAGTTTAAGTGGCGTCGTTAGGCTACGGAATTTTTAAGTGGTCCTTGCACCTTTCTCCCTTTTCAAAGTTCTAATTCCATGTCAAGTCTTGCAAGTTCCTTTTTATTATGTTGGGGTATTATCTCTATATATATCATACTGATATTTTATGTTCATATGATGAGATACCCTATTTGATCTCATCAATTCATTTTTGGTTGAAGTTTATGTAACGTAGTTAGGCTGTCGAATTTTCATAAGAGAAATCTTATTTTTGTCTTCCTTTCATGTTCTTCATTTCATATGGTATATTTTCAAATTTCATTACCATGTTCATATATCCTTCTTATTCTTCCCCTCTACTATTTTATGGGTCATTTATGAATTTTGGACCCATTTCCCCTCTCTTTTCAATATTTTCTAAAACCCCAAAACATAGTCGTTATGATGCAGAATTTTCGTCTCAAAATGCCTCTCTCTTTTCTCAAAAATTATTTTAAGTTATAAAGTGAATACTCAAAGTTCTTATTTCTACAGGGGTATTCACATATATATCAAAATGTTCTATTTTAAATTCTGGGATTTACATACATGAAACCCACTTTCCCTTTCCGTGGGTTTAAAGTGAAGTAAAGATCATGTCTTTAAAGCAGTTTTTAAAACGTTATGATTATGAAATGAAACCCATTTATTTTATGTTATATGGGTTATTTATGAAATTTTTGATGATGATATATGTGGCTCACATGATAATAATGTCAAATTTAAGGGTGCGCCCTGATAGCGCTCCAATGCATTGGGTAATGATGTAACCACTAGAGATTACAATTTTCACGATACCTTGGTGAATAACCTTGGTAATTTTCAAATGACACCATGGGGATGGAACTTGGTGATATTTTCATGATTTTCTATGTTAAATGATGTAGCCACATCTTCAAGTTATGAAAAAGTTTTATTTTTATTATGATATGCCTCATGATTTCATTTTCATGCCTTAAAGTTCTTTTCATGACTTTATTGATATATCTCAAGTTCATATGTAAAATGTTTCACTTGTTTCCCTTGCTGGGCCTTCTTCTCACCCTTTCTTTTGATGTATGTCCCCAGGTTATGAGATGCAGTAATGAGCCTAGGGTGAACTTGAGGAGAAGCCTTTCAAGTGTTTAAGAAGAATGTTTTTTTTGTTTAATGTTTTATGTTCCTTGTTTCCAAGATACTATACCTTAAAGATCCTCAGTTCCGTGTAATTGAATGAAAGTTATGTTATAAAAAGATGGGATGCTATAATATGATTCATAGGACCCAAGGGATAATCAGTTATGTGGTATTTCCACATAGTAATATACCTCACATAAGATTATGTTGTTGTGGAAATATGAGTCACTCACAAAATGTTTGTTCCATAGAAAAAAGGTACCAAATGGAATAAGACCAATAGAGGCAGTCCAATATAGATTAATTTTCCAGGTCATCATTTGATTATCACTGTTTTAGGTGTGAAGGATTCATACACATGGTAAGATATTTCTCATAAAAAATATAGAAGAATTTGCTAAAGAAAATTGAAATTGGTTATAAGAAACTAAAAACAAATGAGATGAAAATGAAAAATCAATTGTCATCTCTATAATATGAAACTGGGCCATCACATTTTGAGGGATTTCAAGAGTATTAATCTATACAGGGTATGAAATAAAAAAAACATATGAAAACAAAATATCTTAGTAGTAATTGGTTGTAGAAATTGTGTTCAAGGCATTAGATTGCATAGGGATATGGATCATTGATAGTGGATGTACCTCCCATATGATAGAAAACAAGTATTTGGTGATGGGAATCAGGTAAAATAAAAAAGGTATCATAATACTTGGTAATGATGAAGGGATAAAAATTATTAGCTCTAGGAAATAAAATTTTTGGGAAAAATACATGAGAAGTGTAGATGTCTTGGTTGTTAAGGTCCTATTCAAAACATATTAACTGTAAGTAAATTATTTGAATTGGGACATGAAATAATATTTTCCAAGAAATTATGTTTCATAAAGGTAAAATATGGTGCTATTATACTGTAGGGAAAGCATACAAAAGATAATCTCTATCTCATGAGTGGAGAAGGAGAAATGTTCTTTCTGTATAAGGAAAAATAAAATAAGTTGTGGCATAAACGTCTTAGCCACATGATCCAAACGTCCTTGGAACATCTGGTGAAATATGATGTTGCTCGAGACCTCCCTATATTATCATGCGATCATACATGTGTGATGCCTTTCAACAAGGGAAGATCATTAGAAAGACGTATAAGGAATAATAGAGAAGGTCAATAGGATTTCTCGAGTTGGTTCATATTGATGTGTGTAGAGAAATTTCACTAAGATCACTTGATGGGAGGAGATATTATGTTCTCTTAATCAATGATTATAATATAATAGCATGGGTATCAATAATTACCAAGAAAGCTGAGGTGTTCAGTTTCATTATAAAATACTGAAAAGAAGTTGAAAAGAAGATAGGTCAGAAAATCCATAGGATCTAAACAAATAATGGAACCAAGTTCACAAATATCCAAGTGGAGGATTATCTCGAGAAACATGGGATAAGGAATCAAGTGTCAGCAATGACAACTTTATTGTAGAATAGAGTAGTTTAGAGAATAAATCAGATTGTCAACAACATGTCTAGAACAATGATCATTGAGAAAGACCTTCTTGAGAAATTTTGAAAAGAAACAGTAATGGAATAAGTATACACATAAAATACAGTGTTACTATGTATAAAAGAATATAAGACTTCATATGATTTATGGTATGGAAGGAATCCATCATTGAAGTAATTTAGGTTCTTTGTAAGAAAGTGTTTCATTCTCAAAAAGAAGAAACATATAAAGTTTGAATCCTATGGAGATGAAGGGATAGTTATTAGATACTCAAAAAAATCATATAAATGCTTCATAAATATTCTAGGAAATATTTTTGAAATACATGATGTAACCACAGTGGATAATGATCAGAATCTTCAGCAAATACATGATCAGTCTCAGGAGGATAGTGATGAAGAAATAAGTAGATCAGGGGATGATTTAGTTCTAGAGGATGATATAGAAGAATTAATAGATGATGAGAAGTATGAGGATAAATTATTATATATAAAAATATATAAGAGAAGATCCAAAATTTATAAGCAAAAAATAATTGGTGATCATACAATGCTAGTGCAGACAAGGAGGATGAAGTCTCTACAGAAAGCATCATACTTATCACAGGAAGAGCCTAAATGTTTTAGTGAAGAAGTTGGTGAAGAGAATTGGGTTTACGCTGTGAATGAAAATCTTGACCAAATTGAGAAGAATCAGACATGAGATATTTTTTTGAGACCAATAGACAAAAATTTCATTGGGACTAAATGGGTCTTTCATAACAAAATGAATGAATATGGTGTTTTGATTTTAGACAAAGCACAAATAGTGTGAAAAGGGTACTCTCAGATAGAGTATATCAATTTTGATGAAACATTTTCACCTATTTCAATGCTAGAGACAATTCAATTATTCTTGGCCATAGTAGTGCCAAAAAAGTTCAAGGCTATTCATATGGATGTCAAGTCAAAATTTCTGAATGGGGTTCTAGAAGAAGAAGTTTATATTGAGAAGCTATATGGTTTTCTCATTCATGATGATGAGAACAATGTTTTTCAGCTGAAGAAGGTTTTATATGGTTTGAAACAATCACCAAGAGCATGGTATTCAAGGCTATATCAGTTTTTGAAAAAGATTGGTTTTCAGCATGGTGGAGTTGATTGAAATCTATATTTGAACCATAAAAGTTATCAAAGGATGATGGTTCTGGTATATATCAATGACATAATAATTGAAGTATCGGATGAATCTCAAGGAATACAATTTTCCAAATTCATGAAAAGTGAGTTCAAAATGTCAATGATCCATGAACTGATGTTTTTCCTTGGTTCACAAGTAAAAAAATGAAAGAATGACACATTCATTTCTCAATCTAAATATGTCAACGAAGTTTTGAGAAGGTTTGGAATGGATAATTCCAAGGATATAAAGACTCTAGTGGATACCCTAATGAAACTATCAAGGGATGATGAATGCAATGTTGTTAATATCACTGAATATAGGAAAATCATTGGTAGTCTATTGTACCTAACAGTGATAAGACATGATTTTTTTTTCCACATTCCAAGTAGTGATATATCCAATCAATCCAAATTAAATCCACATGCTTGCAGTGAAAAGAATACTTTGGTATATCAAGGGAATAATGGAATTCAGTTTGATGTACAATGATAAATCTCAATAAGAGTTATTAGGATATAAAGATGCAGATTGGGATGGATCAAAAAATGATAGAAAATTAATGTTAGGAGGTTATTTTTATCTTAGTGTATTAGTGTATTTCTTAGTGGATGAAGTAGCAACTTTGTGATATGAGAGTTGAAGTGAAGTCTCTGATCAGAATCCATTGTGATAATTCAATTGATATTAATCTTATAAAAAATCTATTCCATCACTCAAAAACAAAGCACATTGAAATTAAATATCACTTTATCAAGGAGAAGGTGAAGCAAGGGCTTGTGAATTTGGAGTATGTGCCTACAGAAAAACAAGTTGCATATATTCTTACAAAGTCCTTAACCAAATAAGCATTTTAGAGACATCTTCTGGCTCCTGGAGTTCAGCTGACTCCCCGCACTTGAAAAAGTGTGGATGTGGCCCCCCTCTCCCTGAGGTATAGTGTGCTTTTACTAATGTACTAATCTGTGTTCTTTACGCTATTGTAGAGATCAAAGGAATTCACTAAAAATGGGAGATAAATTTTGGCTATAGAAGGGATAAAATGTCTTTGTCAAGACACGAGGAGAAGTTTTTAGGTGGAGTAGCAAGATAGGGGGAGTTGAATCTATTTGGGGGAGTAGTGACATAAGGAGAGTATTAAATCTTATGATGTTAGACATGATTGATCATAGGATACATATCATGACAACTGAGGTTCCTGATGAAAGTAGAAGAGTGGTGTTGGAATGTAATGAAGTGATTAGTTGATGAAATTTTCATTATAATCTAGTTTCTCATACCGATCATGGATAATGTGGTCTTAGAGAATGTGTTGAGTAAATCCTTGATCACTATCTTAATCGTAAGAAGCGAATACTGGAAAAAGTTGGAAGAATATTTAATGAGATATCAAATTATTAAAGTATTGTCAAAAAACCCAAAGGGTGAGATTGTTGGGAAACAATCCCTCAAGGTATCCTCTCAGTTTGTTTTTTGTGTGATTTTGTTTATTGAAAACTCTAGAATACCATGGTTTAGAGAAAGTGACATAGGTAGTGACCCTTGGAATGCAGTGAGAAAACCCTAAATCTTGTAAATGTAGTGATCCTGGACATTGAAGTGATCTAACACAAAACTTGTAATTTTAAGTGAGCTTTATTGGATTTGGTACATCGAAACATCATTTTTGTATGCTCCTTGGATGTAGTCTAGTGATAGTGAACCAAGTAAAATCACTATGTCTTATGCATGATTTCATTTCTGTTTATATATTTATAAGGGAGAAAGAGAGAAGTGTGTTTTGTTTAACAACAAAATAAGATATGAAGGGAAAATAGTTTTAATCTATCATACCTTGATTCACCCCCTATATCATGGTATTTGACCAAGTGAACCTAACAATTAGTATCAGATAAAAGGGTTAAAAGTCAGTGGTTCTTTATCAATAAAAGAAATGGGGGTGGTCAATCACAATGGAATTCCAATATTCGATGAAAAAAATTTTCAACTATGGAAGAATCAGATGAAACACTAATTTCAATCATTAGGAATAGATGTATTCACAGTAGCTATGCATGAAATTTTATCTGATATCAATAGTGGTATTTTATCAGAAGTTAGAAGAAGATAATTGGATGCCGATTCTAAAGGGATCAATTCTTTAAGGGGAGACCTATCAAATAAAATTTATACAAAGGTGATGTCATGTAAAACATCACATGATATGTTGGAAAAGCTGTTAAATATCTATGAAGGATATTCAAAGGCCAGGGAGGAAAAGCTATAAGTTTTTTGGAATAAGTATGAAGATATGAGAATGAACCCAAATGAATTCGTTGATGCATTCTTTGACAAGGTGAATGTTGTAGTGGAATATGTGCATGGTATTGGTGAAGTCATTGAATATATAAAGATTGTGAAGCATATCTTAAGGGAACTTCCACCTTGGTTTAATCCTAAAGTTTCAATATTGGAAGATAAATATACAAAGGAGTTGACATTTGATAACTTTCACAATACTCTTGTTTCATAAGAAATAAGAAATAATGATAAAGATGATGTGGAAAAGGGGAAGTTTGAAGAAGTGGAGTTCAAGGCCATGAAGAAGCTCTCTCTTAAAGATAGTTAGGAGGAAGACAATTTGGATGATGTCATGTCATTTCTATCCTCAAATCTGTAAATAGGAAATGGAAAGTTAAAAGGAAATGTAACGTCCCGGTTCCGGGTGCCACTCAATGGGTGCCCTGAACCCGGTTCGCCATGTGACCTCAAGTGAATTTCCCCAAACTCCAGAGGCTGCCGACTAGTAGTGAGGGCCCAGGTCTGATAGTGGGGAAACTATGCCCTCATTTGTCAAAGTGTAGCGCAATAGAATATAATATAAACATACAACAACAGCGGAAGCAAGAACAATATATATAACTGAAATGGATAACTGATAACAAAAAGGAAAACCATCAGTCATATATATATATATGAAGATGCAGCATGTCACTATTCTATAAAATAGTCAGAACATGTTACACTATAATACAATACATTAAAAATGAATTAAAAGTACAGAAAAGAAAAATAGAACAGCCAGCGGCATCGTGAGCCTAGGCTCGGTCCCATGCCCTCTTACTCCTCAGCAACAATCAAGTACCTGTATAGGGACTCTTGCCCCTATCCACACCTGCAGAAATATAATCTGTTTGGGCCGAAAATCATGACCCAAACAGGGTGTGATAAATAATATCAGTAGGAACCCACCAAAGGCTCGTGCTCAACTGTGTGTAAACATGCAACAACAGTGTGCAAAACTAAATGCAATAAACTAAGCTATACTCAAAAGTAACTAACTTACCAGTTATATAGCCATTTTAATATTTATTTAATCATTTAATTTAAAATATCACCACAGTGAATATTCTAAGTAAACAACCAATGTCCTCAGACACGCAAACTGCTACCCTCGGGTAAAGAGAAACCAAACACAAGAATCTGCCCACAGGCATACGGATATTGCCCTCGGGTGTAATAAGTGTTGCCCATAGGCACAGAATCAACTGGCCACAGGCACGAAAGAAGTTGCCCTTAGGCTAAAAGATACACTGCCCTCAGGATAAGTAAAGCACTGCCCTCGAGATAAACAAGTAACTGGGCCATGCCCAACATGTAAACATGCCATACACATTGAATTCCTCTCAAGGCAATTCAGTAATCATTATTATAACGGCAGACCCTCGGGTATCCTGTCCAAATGGCTAAACAGAAGAACGCACCCCTCGGGGTGGTCCTGGATCCAAGCAGCAAACCCAAACAACATTTTAATATCACATTTAATTACTTATACAATTATAGGTATTTAATTCAACAAATATTCAGCCATACAACACCCCATTCATGGGTGTGTATTACAACGGTACACAAAATGCACAATAGTTGGAAACTAAACACCAAGCCACCTACCTTAAACACCCCTGATCAGTATACTCGAACGTCACTTCCAGAAACACCCAAGAACGACGTAGATTTGACATAGAATAAAACTCACTTAAACTTAAATAAATTAAATTTGAGGAAGAATTGTAAGGAAATATGCAAGGAGAAGGAATCTCTTACCCGTGCGGTCCCAACGTGATCGACGGTAGCGGAAATGGATTCCTGACACCCAATCTAGAGATCCATGAAGGTTCGACCATCCTCTCCCGATCTCCCGTCCGATTCTAAGCCTTCCCTATGAACAGGGTTGGATAATGCCCATTTTAAGTGAAAAAAACAAAGTACACGGTGTGTAATTTTGAGTACACGGCGTGTACTTCCTTCATTTAACTGTTCCCCTGGTGGCACCGCCAAACTGTTCATCGGTCGACATGAGTACACGACATGTATTCCCGACTACACGGCATGTAGTCAGTTTTTACACCCTTCATCCCTAGTTTGGCTACACACCCTATGTACTCATCCCACACGACCAAAAGTACACAGCATGTAGAAAAGTACATGGTTTGTACTTTCAAAATTTGGGATTTTCCCCCATTTTTCTTATTTTCTCAAAATCACTTAAGGAAAAGTGAAAAGAAGGAACTCGTACCTAAAAAAATAAGAACCAGGTTCTTACAAACTTCCCCCCTTAAAGAAATTCATCCCTGAATTTCCCTTCCAAGGGTGGCAAAGATAAAGCTCAGAACAGCTCTGGCTACTGAGCATGTACGTCGGTCTCCCACTCCTAGGTTTCATCCTGTACTCGGCCATACTGCCATAGCCCCCGTACGAGAGGAGCTGACTGGCCTTGGAGAACCTTCATGCTCATATCAACAATACGAAACAGATGATCCTCAAAGGACACATATACTTCCATCTCAACCTCCTCGGGATGAAAGACGTGAGATAGGTCTGAATGATAACGGCGCAACTGAGATACATGGAAGACGTTGTGCATGTTCTGATACCTCTGGGTTAACTGCAACCTATAGGCAACCGACCCGACTCTCTCCAGAATCTCAAATGGCCCCACATAAATTGGTGAATGTTTACCCTGTCTCCTAATCCGCTTGTGTCCCAATGTCGGTGAAACACGAAAAAAAACCTGATCCCCGACCACAAACTCTAAAGGTCGTCTGCAGCGATCAACATAAGACTTCTGATGAGACTGCATGGTATCCATCCACTTCTGAATCAACTGGACCTGCTCAGTAGTCTCCTGCACGAGCTGTGGTCTTAGTAAAGCTGCCTCACCTGCCACTAACCAGCACAAGGGTGATCGGCATGGCCTATCATATAAAGTCTCGTATGGTTCCATCTCAATAGTTTCCTAGAAAATGTTATTATAGGAAAACTTGACTAGGGGTATATGCTTTTCCCAAGAGCCCCCAAAGTCTAGGACGCATGAACGCAGCATGTCCTCTAGCACCTTTATTGTACCCTCTGACTGGCCATCAGTCTGAGGGTGGTAAGCTATTCTCAAAAGCACCTGTGTACCCTGTGCCCTATGAAAACTCTTCCAGAAACGAGACGTAAAACAGGAGTCCCTATCTGAAATGATAGAAAGAGGGACCCCATGAAGACGTACGACCTCTCGGATATTCAACTTCTTGAGCTCGTCAAAACCGAAGGTCTCCTTGATTGGCTAGAAGTGAGCTACCTTCGTGAGTTTGTCCACAACAACCCACACAACATCATTGCCTCTAGGTGACCTCGGCAACCCAGTCACGATGTCCATCGCGACATCATCCCATTTCCACTTTGGGATGGGTAATTGCTGTAACAGTCCGGCTGGCCTCTGATGCTCCGCATTAACTTGATGACAATTGGAACACCTAGTAACAAAACCAGCTACATCACTCTTCATTCCCGGCCAACAATACTGAAGTCTCAAGTCACGGTACATCTTGGTAACCCCGGGATGAACTACCCAAGCTGAAGCATGAAACTCCTACATCATCTTATCGCGTATATCCCCTAGAACCCATACTCATCCATGGAAACGCAGAATTTCGTCATCGCCTATCGTCCAACCAGGAGGAGGTTCCTCACTTGCCACCGACTCCCGTAGAAGTAGGCCTTCTGAATCAGATAGATGTCTCATCCTGACTCTATCCAGGAGGGTAGAAGTCACAGCTATAGAGGAAAGATAAGTTTTCCCCTGAATGTCATGAAACTCTAAATGCATCTCGGAGAACAAATACATGACCTTCCACTCGCCACTGGCCTCCTGCACAGCTTGTATCTGAGTCTTCCTGCTCGGTGCATCAGCTACTGCATTACCTTTACCAGGTGTATAGGAAAGCTCAAAATCGAAGGACTGAAGGTATTAGTCCCACCTTCGCTGCCTCAGATTCATGTCAAGCTGAGTAAATATATAATTGAGACTTTTGTGGTCAGTGTAAACCACAAAACGTTCTCCCAATAGATAATGTCTCCAACAGAGCAATGCATGCACAACTGCAGCCAACTCGAGATCATGCATCGGGTAATTCCTCTCATGTGGCCTCAAATGCTAAGAACCGCACACAACAACTCGATCTTCCTACACCAACACTACTCCTATCCCAATACCTGATGCATCACAGTAAACTGTATAGCTCTCCCCTGATCTGGGAGTATCAGGACTGGTGCTGATGTCAACCTTCCTTTCAGATCCTTAAAGGCTATCTCGCAAGCTTCCAACCAAACGAACTTCACACCCTTCTTAGTAAAACCCGTCAACGGCGCTGCTAAGCAGGAGAAGTCCTAGATGAAACATCTGTAGTAACCAGCTAGCCCTAAGAAACTTCATATCTCAAACACGTTCTTAGGCTGATCCTAGTAAACTACTGCTCTCACCTTCTCTAGGTCTACTGAAACTCCTACCTCTGAGATGATATGACCTAGGAAGTGAATCCGGTCCATCCAAAAGTGGAACTTTGAGAGCTTATTATATAGTCGATGCTCTCTCAGTGTACTCAATACGATCTCAAGATGGGTGGCATGGTCGTGTCGAGTGTGAGAGTACACCAAGATATCGTCCACAAATACTACCACAAAAGAGTCTAGATAAGGATGGAACACATGATTCATCAGAGCCATAAAAATTTCTGGTGCATTCGTGAATCCGAACGGCATAACCACTTACTCATATAGACCATACCTACCCCTGAAATCTATGAGAGGTATATCATATGGGCTAACGCGCAACTGATGATATCCTGACCTCAAGTCAATATTCGAGAACACTCATGCTCCACAAATTTGATCAAAAAGATTGTTTATCCTTAGCATGGGATATCAGTTCTTAACCATCAACTGGTTCAACTTCCGATAATCCACACAGAGTCTAAGGGTATCGTCCGCCTTCTTCGCAAAAAGAACCAGAGAATCCCAAGGAGAAGTACTAGGTCAGATAAAACCCTTTGACTGTAACTCCTCTAACTGCTATTTGAGCTCCTGAAACTCAGGCGTGGCCATCCTTTAAGGAGGAATGGACACCGGTGTTGCCCCTAGACCAAGATCAATAGAGAAATCCACCTCTCGCTTTAGAGGTAGACCAGAAAAGTCATCTGGGAAAACATCCCTAAAATGATCAACCACTGGAGGGAAATCCGTCTGAAAAATCCCCTGATCATCCAGATATAAACTCGCAATCTGGGCTGTGACTCCACCTCACCCACGATGCTCTGGTCCATCTTGACTCGCCTGAACATCCCACTCACCCTTGTATAGATACTGTCCGCCCTCTGGTGATGTGGAACTCACCCTGCGACGACAGAAATCTACAAAGGCTCGAAAGGGAACCAACCAGTCCATCCCAAGAATGACATCATAGCTCGTCATCTATAGGACATAGAGGTCCCATATAAAGTGACAGCCACCAACCTCAAGGGGGAACTCCTTGCACTTACGCACACCAGCCGTTCTAGTCCCCAATGGAGTGTCTAGTATCATGATATCAGAAGAAGTAGAAAAACAGAGCCCAAGGCTCTCCACAATGTGTACATATATGAAACTATGTGTAGCACCCATATCAAAAAGTACTGAAGATAATAAAGAAGATACTAGAATAGTACCTCTTATTGTAGAAGGTACAGGATCCTGCTCCTGCTGGGTCTGTTGCACTGCATATGCCTACCCAGTTCTCCGACCCTGCGACACAGCATGGCTACCCTGAGTTGTCCTGCCCTGTTGCCTCTGAGATCCTGGTGTATGGCTACAATGGCCACGACCACCATCTCTGCCTGCATGCCCTGACGTATTCCAGTTCCCTGACTGGTAATAATCCACTGGTCCTACTCCCGCAGGTGGAGTCTATATAGAACCCCTTTCACTAGCCACAGGTGGAAACTCCCTGCAAAAGCGCTGCAAATGACCCATCTTGCCACAAGCTCGGCACTCCACTGGGTCACGTAGACACTGAGGTCGTTTGTGCCCCTCCTTACCACACTGGCAGCACATGACCTATCCACCTGAAACATTATTCTAGCTGGTACTGCCACCCTGAGAGAAGTCCATCTGTCTCTTCCTCTTACCAGTAGAAATAGTACCAGAAACTGGTGCTGAACCGCCCTGTCCCACACCACTAGCTTCCCGCAGGTTCCTCTATGTAATCAGTGCCTGATTCATGATAGCATGGACTGAATGCAACATGAAAACATTTACCAGTGCTTAGATGTCATATCAATGGCCATCCTCAAAGCGCCTGGACCTCAACGTCTCATCACCCACCAGAACAGGTGAAAAACGCTGAATCTCGGTAAAGCGAGCAGAATAATCCATCACTAGCATAGCACCCTGTTGCAGATTCATGAACTCTCGAGCTTAATCTGCCCTCAGTGTCTCTAGGAATAAGAAGTAATAGAAGGATGTTTGGAAATCTTCCTACGCCATGTCTCTGTGATGCTCTATCTTAGTGGTAACATCCCACCACCTCTTGGATGAATCACGCAACATATACGTCGCGAGCTTGAACCTCCACCCTGGAGGAGTCTCAAGATGCTCGAAAATAGTCTGCATCGATCCTAGCCAAGATTTTGCAGCCTGTGGTCCTCCATACCCTAAGAACATGGGCAGATGCTTCTTCTAGAAGATATGAGTCAGCTCATCCATAGATGTGGCAGCCGATGGTCCTCCCTGAAAGGTCTGCATGAACCACATAAAGCCTTCATGGAACTGCGCCTCCTCTCCTGTGTCCGGTATAATTTTTGGCGCTGCATCTGTCTCTACTAGAGGATCCACTGGTAGCCCCTGGCCTACCATCTTTGGAGTATACTTGTTGCCTCTCTCCTGGTGAACAACGTGTGGTCGTCTCAACGACATGACTCTACAAGGTAAAATGCACACCTTAGATCAAGATTAACAACGACTGAAAACGAAGAAACCCAAAAAGGAACAGGAGTAAGAAGGAATTTAAAATTTGAAAAACAAGACTACACAGCGTGTATAATGACTACACGGTGTGTACTTGACTTCTCTTTCCCTGCCAGGGTCCTTCTACACGGCTAAGCCACATGACTCCCATTGAACAAAACTACACGACGTGTATATAATCTACATGGAGTGTATGGTGTAATTTTCCAACTGCCCGTGTCATTTGTGACATGGCCAACTACTTGGCTTGACACTACACGGTGTGTGACACACGCACACGGCATGTACACCACCCCATTTCCCTGCCACACGGCTAACACCACATGATCTGTCCTCGGACAAGACTACACGACATGTCCCATAGGTAAACGTCGTGTACCAGAAGAGATCATCTGACCCGTGTTGTTAGTTACACTGCCGGATACACGGCTCAACCTACATGGTGTGTTCTATATACACGCGACGTGTACACGAAAGGATTTCCCCAACCTGTGTTTTTAGTTACACGGCCGGGTCCCCAGGTCACAATACACGGCGTGTTCTTCATTGACGCGGTCTGTTCAAGAAACGATTACACCGTCCCGTTTTTGTTAGTTACACGACCGGGTCTCCAGGTCAACACTACATGACGTGTACATCCGATACACGACGCATTCGCCCCAAGAATTTCCCCTCCCCGTGTCCCTACCCACACGGTCTCTGATACAGGAAGAGATTACACGGCGTGTACTTAGGGCACACGACATGTACTTAAAAAGTTTTCTTTTCTTCCCGAACAGAAGAACATACACAGCGTGTTTAAGGTACTACACAGTGGGTATACTGGGTTTCCGGACAATATGTCTCAGAAACTTCTCCAAAACCTAGAAAATACTGAAAAAACAGCACCTAAGTGCCAAATTTCGATCCGCGAGGGCCCATACTCCCCGCGAATCAAATTTTGGCATCTTATATGTGTTATAACCGGATAAACAGTCAACGATCCACCAAATTCCGATCAATGAGAGCCCATACTCTCTAAAAACAAATGTTTGAAGTCCATTCAATAAAAAGTCATAAACGATAATACCCTATCAAATAGCAGGTATCAATCCAAGTAGCTATCAAAACATCATGCTTTTACTAGCACAACATCTATCACAACAACATGAAATTTCTAATGCACCTACATGGCATGGAAAATATGCATGGCATGTGATTTCTAGCATGGGCCTAAATGATGCATGAGATGGTATAGCCTCATCTCATCGGGTTGCAACTAAATAGAACCCATGAATAAAATATAAACAGCACAATCACAAGTGTGTCACCCTTCGGTGAAAATCAATTCAACTATAAAATTGAAAAATCAGAAAAATTGCAACACAAGGTAAATTGGATTTTCCTTGTACACGAGTTAGCTACTCCCGAGCACTGCTTATTACCAACTACCATTCTCATCCTATCCCTGTCTAAGGCTCCAAATTGTAAGTCAAAGAAAAGACCTACTCTGATACCACTTTGTATCGTCCCGGTTCCGGGTGCCACTCAACGGGTGCCCTGAACCCGATTTTCCACGTGACCTAAAGAGGATTTACCCAAATGCCAGAGGCTGCCGACTAGCAGCGAGGGCCAAAGTCTGATAGTGGGGAAACTATGCCCTCATTTTTCAAAGTGTAGCGCAACGGAATATAATATAAACATACAACAACAACGGAAGCAGTAAGAGTATATATAACTAAAATGGATAACTGATAACAAAAAGGGAAACCAGCAGTCATATATATATATATGAAGATGCAACATGTCACTATTCTATAAAATATCTAGAACATGTTACACTATAATAAAATAATTTACAACTGAAGTACAAGTATAGAAAAGAAAAACAGAACAACCAGCGACATCGCGAGCCTAGGCTCGGTCCCATGCCCTCCTACTCCTCAGCAACAATCAAGTACCTGTATAGGGACTCTTACCCCTATTCACACCTACATCAATATAATCTATTTGGGCTGAAAAGAATGACCCAAACAGGGTGTGAGACATAATCTCAGTAGGCACCCACCAAAGGCCCGCGCTCAACTGTGTGTAAACATGCAAAAACAGTGTGCAAAAGTAAATGCAATAAACTAAGCCGTACTCAAAAGTAACTAACTTACCAGTTATATTTCCATTTTAATATCCATTTAATCATTTAATTTAAAAGATCACCACAGTGAATATTTTAAGTAAAAAACCAATGTCCTCAGACACGTAAGCTCCTACCCTCAGGTAAAGAGAAACCAAACACAAGAATCTTCCCACATGCATACGGATATTGCCCTCAGGTGTAAGAAGTGTTGCCCACAGGCACAGAATCAACTGCCCATAGGCACGGAAGAGGTTTCCCTCAGGCTAAAAGATGCACTACCCTCAGGCTAAGGGAAAAGTAAAACACTTCTCTTGGGATAAACAAGTAACCGAGACATGCCCAACATGTAAACAAGCCATACACAAGAAATTACTCTCAAGACAATTATATAATCATTATTATAAAGGCATAACCTCGGGTATCTTGGCCAAATGGCTAAACAGAGGAAAGCACCCCCGGGGTGGTCCTGGATCCAAGCAGCAATTCCAAACAACATTTTAATATCACATTTAATTACCTATACAATTCTAGGTATTTAATTCAACAAGGACTCAACCATAAAACACCACATTCATGGGCGCATATTACAACGGTACACAAAATGCACAACAGTTGGAAACTAAACACCAAGCCACCTACCTTAAACGCCCCTGATCAATATACTCAAACGTCACTTCCAGAAACGCCCAAGAACAACGTAGATCTAACGTAGAAGAAAACTCACTAAAACATAAATAACTTCTATTAGAGTAATAATTGGCAGTAAATACACAAGGAGAAGGAAGCTATTACCCGTGTGGTCCCAACGTGATTGACAGAAGCAGAAATGGATTCCCGACGCCCGATCTAGAGATCCACGAAGGTTCGACCGTCCTCTCTCGAGCTCCCATCTGGTTCTAAGCCTTCCCTGTGAACAGGGTTGGCTACTGCCCATTTTGAGTGAAAAAACAAAGTACCCGCCATATAATTTTGAGTACACGGTGTGTACTTCCTTCATTTAACTGTTCCCCTGGCGGCACCACCAAACTGTTCATCCATCGACATGAGTACATGACGTGTATTCCCAACTACACGGCGTGTAGTCGGTTTTTACACCCTTCATCACCGGAAAGGCTACACACCTTGTGTACTCATCCCAAATGGACAAAAGTACACAACGTGTGGAAAAGTACACAGCACGTACTTCCAAAATTTGGGATTTTTCCCCATTTTCCTTATCTTCTCAAAATCACTTAAGGAAAAGTGATAAGAAGGAACCCGTAACCTCAAAAAATAAGAACTAGGTTCTTACAGGTAAACTTCCACTTACATTCTTCCAATGCGGAAGGATTGGATATTTTGCAGTAAAGTTTCCTAAAAAATTTTAAGATAATGATGAAGAAATTGATGAAACCCCCTAGAAGAAGTATTCAACCAATGTGAAAGGTAGGAGAAGCATAAAGAAAATTTTCTTCAAAAAGAAGAACCAGCTTTCAAAGGAAGATAAAATTTTAGATGAAACTGAGGTAGAAGAGTTGGAGGACTATAAGGATAATGAGGTAGATGCTTTGGTGGAAGTTTTTGAAAATTCCATAACAAAAGAAGAAACTGACAATAAAGAAGGAAAAGTTGAAGGAAGTGCTGAAATTTAGACTGAACTAAAAGCTTCTCTTGAAGAGATATATGTTTGGAGAGACAAAACAAAGAAATCTAACCAAGTGGTTCATGATTCCCAACTCTATATGCAGTAGTAGGAAGAGGTGAAGTCTGATCAGAATGAAGAAATTGAAAAACTGAAGTTTTCAACACCATAAATCTCAAAAAAGGTGGTTGAGTACAAAATCAAAATTAAATAAAAAAAAGATAGATTGATAGTTTGACTAAAACTGGAAAAGATCAAATCAAAATTATCAAAGAACTTGAAGAAGAAGTAGTTGGTCTGTGGTGAAGTGTTAACAACAAATAAAAATCATTGAATCATAGAACAATGTTGATAAAAAAAATAACATAGGAAACATAAAATATGAAAGTAGAGCACAATTTTCTACCATAATAGAAGCAATAGTCAAATCTAAATAATAAGTTTAGTATGGGGATAGATCAAAAATACAAATAAGTGATGGTTGATGTTAGACCACAAGCACCCACTTCAAGAATAAAGATTGATTTGAGTATGAAGAAGAATAATATGATTCATAGAACCCAATGGATAATCAGTTATGTGGTATTTCCACATATAAATGTACCTCACATAAGATGATGTTGTTGTGGAAATATGAGACACTCACAAAATTTTTATTCCATAGCAAAAAGGTACAAAAGGGAATAAGACTAATAGAGGCAGTCCTATATAGATTAATTTTCCAGGTCATCATTTGATTATCACTGTTTCAGGTGTGGAGGATTCATACACATGGTAAGATATTGCTCATAAAAAATATAGAGGAATTTCCTGAAGAAAATTGAAATTAGTTATAAGCAACTGAAAAATGTATCATCAATTGAGATGAAAATGAAAAATCTATTGTCATCTCTATAAGATGAAACTAGTCCATCACATTCTGAGGGATTTCAAGAGTATAAACCTATACAGGGTATGAAATAAAAACACTTATAAAAAAGAAAATATCTTAGTAGGAAGTGGTTGTAGAAATTGTGTTCAAGGCATTAGATTTCATAGGGATATGGATCATTGACAGTGGATCTACCTCCCATATGATAGGAAACAAGGATTTGGTGATAAGAATCAGGTATAATAAAGAAGGTATCATAAGACTTGGTAATGATGAAGGGATAAAAATTATTAGCTCTAGGAAAGAAAATATTTAGGGAAAATACATGAGAAGTGTAGATGTATTGGTTGTTGAAGGTCTTATTCAAAACTTATTAAGTGTAAGTCAATTGTGTGAATTGGGACATTCAATAATATTTTCCAAGAAATTATGTGTCATAAAGGTAAAATATGTTTCTATTGTACTGTAGGGAAAGCATACAAAAGATAATCTCTGTCTCATGAGTGGAGAAGGAGAAATGTTCTTTCTGTCTAAGGAAAAAGAAAATAAGTTATGGCATAAACGTCTTATCCACATGAGCCAAACGCCCTTGTAAGATCTGGTTAAATTTGATGTTTCTCAAGACCTCACTATATTATCATGCGATTGTACACATGTGATGCCTTTCAACAAGGTAAAATCATTTGAAAGACATATAAGGAAAAAGAGAGAAGGTCAACAATATTGCTCGAGTTGGTTCATATTGATGTGTGTAGAGCAATTTCACTAAGAGATCTAATTGGGAGGAGATATTATGTTCTCTTAATCAATGATTATAATAGAATAACATGGGTATCAATCATTACCAACAAATCTGAGGTGTTCAGTTGTATTATAAAATACTAAAAGGAAGTTGAAAAGATGCTAGGTCAGAAAATCCATAGGATCTGAACAAATAATGGAACCAAGTTCACAAATATACAAGTGCAGGATTATCTCGAGAAATATGGGATAAGGCATCAAGTGTCAGCAATGAGAACTCCATTGCAGAATGAAGTAGTTGAGAGAAGAAATCAGATTGTCAAAAACATGTCTAGAACAATTCTCATCGAGAAATACCTTCTTGAGAAATTTTGAAAAGAAACAGTAATGGAATAAGTCTACACATAAAATAGAGTGTTACTATGTATAAAATAAGAGAAGACTCCATATGATTTATGGTATGGAAGGAATCCATCATTGAAGTAATTTTGATTATTTGTAAGCAAGTGTTTCATTCTCAAAAAGGAGAAACATAGAAAGTTTTAATCCTATGGAGATGAAGGGATATTTATTAGATACACAAAAAAATAAAATCATATAAATTCTTCAAAAATATTCTAGGAAATATTGTTGAAATACATGATGTAACCATAGTGGATAATGATCAGAATCTTTAGCAAATACATGATCAGTCTCACGAGGATAGTGATGAAGAAATCAGTAGATTAGGGGATGATTTAGTTATAGAGGATGATTTAGAAGAATTCATAGATGATGATAAGGATGAGGATAAATTATTATATATAAAAATATAGAAGAGAAGATCCAAAATTTATAAACAAAACATAATTGGTGATCAGACAATGCTAGTACAGACAAGGAGGATGAAGTCTCTACAGAAAGCATCATACTTATCATAGGAAGAGCCTAAATGTTTTAGTGAATCAGTTGGTGATGAGAATTGGGTTTATGCTGTGAGTGAAGATCTTGTCCAAATTGAGAAGAATCAGACATGAGATATTTTTTCGAGACCAATAGACAAAAATGTCATTGGGACTAAATGGGTCTTTCATAATAAAATGAATGAATATGGTGTTTTAATTTTAAACAAAGCATGAATAGTGGGAAAAGGGTACTCTTAGATAGAGTATATCAATGTTGATGAAACATTTTCACCTATTTCAAGGCTAGAGACAGTTCAATTATTCTTGGCCATAGTAGTGCCAGAAAAGTTCAAGGTTATTCAGATGGATGTCAAGTCAGCATTTCTGAATTGGGTTATGGAAGAAGAAGTTTATATTGATAAGATGTATGGTTTTATCATTAATGAAGATGAGAAAAAAGTTTTTCAGCTGAATAATGACTTATATGGTTTGAAACAATCATCAAGAGCATGGTATTCAAGGCTATATCAGTTTCTGAAAAAGATTTGTTTTCAGCATGGTGGAGTTGATTAAAATATATATTTGAACCATAAAAGTTATCAAAGGATGATGTTTTTGGTATATATCAATGACATAATCATTGGAGTATCAGATGAATCTAAATGAATACAATTTTCCAAATTCATGAAAAGTGAGTTCAAAATGTCAATGATCCATGAACTGATGTTTTTCCTTGGTTCACAGGTAACACAATGAAAGAATGACACATTATTTTCTCAATATAAATATGTCAAGGAAGTTTTGAGAAGGTTTGGAATGGATAATTCCGAGGATATAAAGACTCTAGTGGATACCCTAATGAAACTATCAAGGGATGTTGATTGCAATGTAGTTAATATCACTAAATATAGGAAAATCATTGGTAGTCTATTGTACTTGACAGTGATAATACATGACATTGGTTTTTCCACATTCCAAGTAGTGAGATATCTAATCAATCCAAATTAAATCCACATGCTTGTAGTGAAAAGAATACTTTGGTATATCAAGGGAATAATGGAATTCAATTTGATTTACAATGATAAATCTCAATAAGAGTTATTAGGATATAAAGATGCAGATTGGGATGGATCAAAAAATGATAGAAAATTAATGTTAGGAGGTGCTTTTTATCTTGGTGGATTGTGTATTTCTTGGCTTAGAAATAAATAATATTGCATTTCATTGATCACCATAGAAGCTGAATACATTGAGGCCACTCAAACGTGCATGTAATTATTGTGGATGAAGTAACAACTTTGTGATATGACAGTTGAAGTGAAGTCTCTGATCAGAATCCATTGTGATAATTAAATTGATATTAATATTATTAAAAATTTATTCCATCACTCAATAAAAAAAGACATTGAAATTATATATCACTTTATCAAGGAGAAGGTGAAGCAAGGGTTTGTGAATTTGGAGTATGTGCCTACAGAAAAACAAGTTGCAGATATTCTTACAAAGCCCTTAACTAAATAAGAATTTGAGAGACATCTTCTGGCTCTAGGAGTTCAGTTGACTCCCCACACTTGAAAAAGTGTGGATGTGGCCCCCTCTCTTTGAGGTATGGTGTGATTTTACTAATGTACTAATATGTGTTCATTACCCTGTTGTAGAGATCAAAGGAATTCGCTAAAAAAGGGAGATAAATTGTGGCTGTAGAAGGGATAAAATGCATTAGTCAAGACATGGGGAGAAGTTTTTAGGTGGAGTAGCAAGATAGGGGGAGTTGAAGCTGTTTGGGGGAGTAGTGACATAGGGGGAGTGTTAAATCTTATGATGTTAGACGTGATTGATCATAGGATACATATCATGAAAAATGAGGTTCCTAATAAAAGTAGAAGAGTGGTGTTGGAATGGAATGAAGTGATTCGTTGGTGAGATTTTCATTATACTCTTGTTTCTCATACCGATCATGGATAATGTGGTCTTAGAGTATGTGTTGAGTAAATCCTTGATCACTATCTCAATCGTAAGAAGCGAATGCTGGAAAAAGTTAGAAGAATCTTTAATGAGATATCAAATTATTAAAGTGTTGTCAAAAAACACAAAGGGGGAGATTTTTGGGAAAAAATCCCTCAAGGTATCCTCTCAGTTTGTTTTTTGTGTGATTTTGTTTATTGACAAATCCAGAATATCATGAATGAGTATGGTTGGTGTTTTCTGAAGTAGATGTTTAAGGTGGCTTAGTTTCCCAGTGTTTGCCAAATTTTTGGGCCTCAAAATTAGGAGTTTGGTTTTTGGAAAAGCAATATTTCCGCATAGGAGTGAGTAGTACGTGGACCAAAAAGTATAGTTCATGGATTGAAAATTAGTTACGTGGAAGTATTCTCAAAAGGTGGAATGGTACGCGGAAGGAAAATGGTTTGTGGGGAGGCTCACGGTTTTTGGAAGGAAAACAGTTCATGGAAATGGTTCACAAGATGACATGTGGTACATAGAAGGCTTGTGGTACGTGGGATGCCTTGTCATTGGAGGAAATGAGGTGGTGATTTGAGAAGTTGTGAAGGGAGTCATTTTTGAAAATGATATGGTGATTTTGGATACCTCGAAGGAAGAAAGGTAGTATGTGGACATGTAGGGAAATAGTTTGCAGAATGAGCAGTACTTGGTGAAGGTAATTCCACATTGAATATTTTGGTAAACCTCGAATTACATGATTTTATAGATCTATTTTACTATATAAGGAGCACTAATCCCTTATTTAGGTAGAGATTTTTTTAATAAAACATATTTTCTCTAAGAATTCGGTGAAGTCTAAAAGTGGTTTGCGAGAGAGATTTTTTGTGAAGGGTGAAGAAGTTCACGAAAAAAAATTCAAAAGGATTTTGTGAGGAACTGAAGCCTATAAAGGAATAATTCATTCACAAAATAAAGAACTCTATAGTTGGTATGCAGAAGAAAAGGAGGTATGAAAAAGCAAAGATAGTACATGGAAGTTGGGCAATACATAGTGGCAGTACGCAGAAGCAGAGGAGCAGTAGTTTGTGAAGGAGGGTGGTTCATGAAAGAGGAAGTAGTCTATGGAGAGGTGATATGCAAAGCACACCCATTACACAGTATGCATAGGAATCAAGGAGGTTCATAGAGGACTCAAGGAAGCTTGCAAAATCACTAGAACAATTCGTGAAAGCAATTTACGCTAACCTAATAGTACACAAAAAAGTGGATTTCATCGATGGGTGAAAAAATAACATTAACATAACATCTACATATAGTTGAGGATGCGTACTTTCATGAAAATGAAGGGGCTTACAAGTCCATAAAATGTGAGTGGATCTCTTCCTATAGTAGTGAGAAAATGAAGAGGAAGATGATGATCCTTTCCACTAGTAGTGAGCTAGATAAAGAGACACATGGAGTGACTCTTGGGAATGTAGAGAGGATACACTAAATCTTGTAATGTTAGTGAGCCTAGGCATAAAAGTGATCTATCCTAAACCTTGTAATTGGCAGTGAGCTTTAGTGGATTTGGTACATCAGCACATCCCAGTTGTATTCTACTTGGACATAGCCTACCGAGGGTGAACCAAGTAAAATCAACATGTCTTGTGCATGATTTCATTTATGTTCATATATTTCTATGGGAGAAAGAGAGAAGTGTGTTTTGTTTTAATGACAAAACACGATCCAAAGGTGCATTAGTTTTAATCTCTCATATCCTGATTCACCCCTCTATCATGGTATTTAACCCAGTGAACCTAACACTCATCAAAATGTATTAAATCATAATGTGTAGACATGACCATTTTCTAGTGGTTGATTCATACGAAAATTTTCTACACTATGAAATAACTTCACAAAAACATGTTGGAGGAATACATTATCATGATTTTATGTAATCCATAACATGATAAAATGAATATTTTAGGACTATTTTGAGCTAATATCCATAAAAAATTCAATTATAATCCATATTATTGTAGATCCTAGACAGATCATACAAGGACACTAAGGGTTGGGGGTGGATATGTGTGCCCAACTTTTTACAGAATTTATAATTTCTTTTCAATTAGCCCCTATTACTCATGAACCTCTACCCCAGTTAAGAAGAATGTATATTTTGTGTTCTCTCAAAAATCACATAAACAGGCAATACAAATAATAAAATAAACAACAACACATAGATATTTTTACAAGGTTCAATACAAAGACCAACTCTTTACCATGATCAACCTTTAGTTGTTTCACAGTTTCTCCTATCACTATAAGTTAACAATGATTAAAAATGAATAGAATTTTCATACAATGTTCTGGTTGATAAAAATTAATCTTCTCGAGTTAGTGTAATTCTTTATATCGGAACCACTAGTCTACAATGATGTTTTTATACTGGAACCACTAGTTCTTCAAATATATTAAATAAAAACTTTGAAAAAGATACATCTACTGCACTGGATGACTTTCCATCAACTGGATAACCTTGTTCTTCAACTAAGGTCTTTGATTACTACTATATCAACAATATTATATGCACTTGAACCTGGTACTCTTCAATAAATGCAATATATAACTTCCACTCCAACTCATTAACTTTTTTTAATGATTAACTGGAGAATATATCAACACACTAAAAGTTATATTCTTCCTTGATAATAAAATTAAATACACTTCATGAAAGGATTACATGGAATCCAAAATCCTAGAAAATTAATTTATGTTCTTTATTATTGTATTCTTCTCAATTATGTTTTGAGTAGTTCTCAAGGTTTTTACATATACATGGAAGCATTCAAGCACCACTTTCACCTTATAATTTCAAGATTCACAAACCTCACATACACCTTATGCATGCATGTTATCACATGTAGGTGTAACTTATGTAAAATGAAAATCATTCACAAAAGGTTGTGTAGACACTTTCCACTTATTTTTTTCTTCACACACACTTTGTGTGCACACACATTGTCCAATTTTATTCTTTTTTGGTTCAATTCATGTGTGTCATGCATGTTAACATGCAAATACTTTGTGAAAGGGTGGGCATGCACACACTATATTCTTCACACATAGTGAATCCTCAATCACTACTCAAGCTTCTGTGTTCTTTACTCAAGGTAGAGTATGTGGTTTCTAAGTTATAGTTCAAATAAACCTGGAAGATAATGCATAAAGGTATTAAAAAAATTTGAGTGGATTTATAGAACAAGTTCTTAATGAATCACCTTGAGTTTGATATGAAAAAGGAGAGTACTCACAACCACATATTGATTCTCGCTCAAATTTACCCAAGAGAAGAAGGTAAGACGGTCCTTGTAGTTTAGCTTGGGTTATCGAATCCACAGAGACCTAAGAAGAAACCTATAGACACGTACATTATATGGACAGTTTTCAGCTATGAAGTGGCCTAATTGGAATGATTTTGGATGGGTTTTAAAGATATCTAACAGATTTAAGTGAATTCAATTTAAAATAACAAGTTGATCCTAGGTTATTGCTCGGGGTGGATTGGACGTATTTTCTTTTTAATGATTTCAATTTCTTAAATTTGAGATGGGTTCATTTAAGGAGATAAAAGAATATCATCACTTACTGGTTTAATTCCTACACCCTTTAATACTAATCACCTATAAACTTGAAGGATCAAAGTTTTGAGCACTTCAAGGTAAAGGTTCGTATTAGTACTTGAAGTGTGTGGCCTTAAATTCAACAAGGACGATGGAGTTTAAAAATCATCAAATAAAAATCCCAATTAAAGAAGTGATTATACATTAATTAGGTGATAAATAACATCCAATACAGCCCCTTTATACTCCCTTGGATCAACCCATAAGTGTTTTATCCCTCTATTGATCCCATGGTTTCAATGGAAGCGGAAAGTAGACTCATGAGGGAGGAAATGAAGAAGTAAAGAAAACAACAAAAATAAAATGATCACTCCACCATTGTGTGAATAATTTCACAAGAGTTGGTGTGAATAAATTCACACCTTGATCCAAAGGTATCAAAGTTATATGAATAACAAAAAAATAAGAGTAGAAGAATAACTTTTATTAAGAAACTAAATTGAATTGAACAACTTACATGTGAAAGACAAATTTGAGGCAACAAAAATGCTGCATAACATTACAATTGAACAAAGCATCCAAGATCCTCAACTCCTTCACCACCACTACCTTAAATAGGCATTTTGGGAGCCTTGGGTAGAGCCTCCAACAGTACAAAGTATCTCAATTAATTTTGGTAGGCCATAGGTGGTGGAAAGCTTGTGGAATTTGAACTTTTCCACATTTGACCCGAGGTGGCAGCCATCTTTCCTTCACCGAACAGACGCATCTAGAAGACCTTCTAGACGGCCGAATCAGGGTGGGCCATAGAATAAGAAAATGGATCTCTCAATGTCTGCTAACTGCCTGTAATGTTTGGTCCCATTTGAAGTTTCGTATTCCGAGATATGATCAAATTAGTGGATTGTTTTTCTGGGCCGCAGAATCTGGACCAAAATTTTATCTCTAAATTGGGCCGCTTTAATGACCACAATAGAGGCCGAATTAGCATTGGCGCATGAATAGGTATTTGTTCCTATGAATGTCGTCTAGAATCCCAAAAAATTTGGGATTAATTGGGCATGTATGTTGGGCTCCACAGCCTCATCAGTGGGATGATGTCCAATCTGCCTTCTCCAGAATTACTTCCTTTCATTTCCAAATATCTCCATCATCCTCCATGAATTCTCCACGGATCCCTGAATCAAACATGTTCATATTTAAGTATAAATCAATTTCAAAAAATATCAAATTAAAATATTTATAATTAAATTCCTTAAAATCAGATGAATCATTGGGTACTTTAAATGATGTTAAAAAATGTACCACATAATAGTGCATTTTAAGAAGGTATTACAATCATAATGTGAAATGATGTTCAAAGTGTAAAATGCACTAAAATGGTGTTTATAAATAACAAAGAACATGAATATTATATATATTAACAATGAATATTATCCTTATTTAGTGGCTAATCACATATTCTTATTCATTAAATAATACTCTATACAGAAAATCCACCTCACAAAACTTCATTTTTCAATTCTATATTTTTTTATAAAACACAAGGGATTCTAAAAAATTATCTGCTACATTATCATCCTCGAAATATCTTCTTTTATAGATAAGGATAATCTTGCCTTGCACTATCTCTCCTTCAATTTTTATGTTGTGATATAGTTCCAATTTTTATTCCATGTCCCCACATATCTCATCTCATTCGATTCATTTGGGTTTATTCAAATATATGGATAGTTTCATGGAATATTTTCATACATTATGTGAGTTCTAATTAAAACCTCACATGCATTCAATAAGGATTGCATGAATCTTTTATCCTAAGAAATTGAACTCATCCATGGTGATCAACTACTTGAAATTATACCTACAACTTCATTGGGATTTTATAATAGCTTCATTCTTCAAACATACTCATGCATGCAAGAAAGAGATTGTATACATAGAGTTTTGTGTCCTCATCTCTTCAAAATCGTGATCTTGAAATGATCATATTGGGATTAGTCTTGATCGAAAGAGGTTTAACCTGAGATCTGATGAAATGGAATTCTCTAACAAAGGGTTGGGGATAAATATGAAATCCCCAACATGATCGAATCGATAAGATCAAGATGATTGAGTGACGATCATTCTATACAACTTTTAAATGATATAGGAAGAGTATCTGGGTGCACACATCACACATCAATATATAACTTGGTTATGTGGCACTTTATTAATGATAAATTCTAATCAAGTGGTCAGAAGTGAGTATGGGGTTCTCTCCCTAGAACTACCTTTCCATGTAGCTCCTCAGTAGCATGGCCTATTTCTCTTAGTGGGACTATATAAGGCCTGACCCATGCGCCTTATATAAAAGATCACTTCGGGATTATACACAACCCACTATGCCTCCATGTGGCCTCTTTGGTCATGCTCTCCCATGAGGCTGACCTAGAGTCCCTCAAGTGTGGTTGAGGGATAGCCCTTTGGGGATTCTATGGTTGGCCCCATAATTTTTAATGAACACCCAAAACACTTAGTAATTACTATGTGTGAATTTCCTTGACAACCTTCTTCAAAATAATGCAAAAATATAAATATATTTTTCATTCCCCCATTTAATTACTTATCTGAATTTCCAATTCATCATTATGCAGTATATGATATGAATTATTTCTAATTAATCTTCTCAAAACATTTATTTATGAAAATTAACATTTAAATTATCTTCAAAAACTAAAAAATCCACATGCAATATTGTTCATATTTCCTAGACACCTTTTTTAACTTCTTAAATAAAAAATTAAAAGGATGATCAATCATAAAAATATGAACCATATCCAATTATTAATTTATTCAAACTAATGATGATTGATAATCATAATAATAATATCTTCTTCAAATGATGTAAATAATGTGCAATCTACTTTTTCAATTGGAACATGTATTTTAACCTAAGAACAGATCAAACAATCTTTATATTAAACCATGAGAATTGTTTAAGCATGAAATAGAATTCCATTAAATGAATTTATAAAAATTATCCAGAAATCATCACTAATTATAGAGAATACATATAAAAATATTTTCGTCTTTCTCTTTCCATGATCAATCAATAATCCTATAGGACTTCATTATATATTGAATTTTGATTCCTTTTTATATATTTACAATATATATAACCATACTCATATCCTATCCACATGGGCTTTTAAATACCCCCCTTTGGGTTATTTGTGAGTACCATTTCATTAAATGAAGTTAATATATCTTTTCACCCTTATTTATAGTAAATTAAAAGGATTAATTCAAGGGTTTTTCTTATTCTTCTTCATTTCAATAAATTTTTAAATAACTTCTCCTTTTTATAAAAGAAGGATGGTACCACATGTTTCTCTTATAAAAGAGCCTTTAGTTGGTATACTCTATGTCTATGAAGTCTAAAGTGGTGTAGAGAGAAAGAGAGATACAACCAAGGTTTTCTATGCTATCCATTAACAACCATGCATGTCTTATCATGTTCAAAACTTACTTATTTCTCAAAATTAGAGATGTATAAAATAAATTTATCAAGAAACATATTATCCCAAACACTTCAGAAAACACATCAGATATTTCAGGTGTAAGAATAATTTTATCCCCCTTTATATGAGATTACTCATCAACCAACACCTCCTCATTATTCACATATTTGAAACTATCAATACAAGGGAAATATGTGTTTTTAGGATACCTATATCTTAAACTTCTATAGAGATGTATTGATCTTTAAAATGTACATGGAACAATACTTGATACCATCTAATATATATTTTATCCCTAATAAGGGAAGAACTCTCTTTATTTTAAATAGTGTATAGTTTCATCAAATAATCTTCCATATGGTCATATTGATAATCCACCGTTGTGAAAAAATTCAAGTTTTTATCATATCTTAAATAATCATTTCAGCTTTTGTATTCCACTTTTTCAATTTAGTTCTCCTCTTAAAAATAAAATTCACCTTTAATTACAAACAATGTAGGAACACAAAAACTAAAAAACAAGTAAGGGAATAAGGTGGAACACCTATGATATTATAAATAAGTGAAGTGGGGATTATAATTTTATCTCAACCCAGAGACTCTTTTCCTTGTAGTTATAAAGTGTTTGGTACTCTTCATGATCATGTATTCTCTAAATTTCAGATTATGATATTTCTTTAATAACATGGAAACTTTACTTCCATTAACCTATATCTTGTGTGGATTATTTATATTCACATCTTCCAGTAGTGAGATAACTTCCCATGATGTTTGTTTTTCTATATTTAGCATCTCCTTTTGAGAAGGTGGAATAATTATACAATTTATTTCATAATATATAGTCTACTTGAACCTTAAAAACAATTGTTTTAAAACTTTGGAGTTTTTATTTGTTTAAAACCACTCATGAAATTTGAAATCTTATTCATGTGGAACAATCTGTTTTCCCTTTTCCTTTTCTCTAGCTAGTGCTTAATCTTAATCTTTTTTCATTTCTATAACAAATATCACCTATTCATGAAAAAATATTGATCATTCCTTCTTATCATATTCTATTTTGGAGCTTCCACATGGATTATTTGATGTTTTTGAGTTAACTTTCTTGGGAAACTTATCAAAATTTTCTTCAGTAATTTAATCGATCAATAATATCTTCTAGTTTCTCTCATATTTTGATCCTCTTTTTGACATTAGATTACTTCTATTAATTTCCATGGCCTATTTTTAGTGGTCCATTGTATGACCTATCTTTCCAGAATAAAAGTATATTTTCTTGGTTTATATGGAGTTATTTCCCTCCATATTTTTAGGAGTGGGTTTTTAGGAATTTTTTTCCTTTGAACATATTTCATCCTTGGTTTATCTCCCAAGATAGCTGATTACCTTATCCTTCCAACCATCTTCTATGTAGGTTGTCGTATTCTAATTTCATTAGAGTATAATTTGTACCTGGATGGTGAATACCATCACTCTTATTCTATGTGACCATATGTGTTGAATCTTTGATATAAATATTCAATACATTTGAATATGTTTTTAGTGTATTGATTCATTTTCTTCTATGGAATCTAATTCTGTTTAGCAGGTTTCTTCATTTGTTCACCTCTACTCCCCTAAATGAATTCTTAATATATTCCTCATAAATTATCATATTTTTCCAATATTCAGTAGCCTAATGTGAAAACATCCAATAACATTAACAATATCCAACAAATCTCTTTATTTTTCTTATAGTACAAGTCTTGCAACATTTAGTACTGTGATGTTTATGGGTTTGTATTTACTTCTTTGGATAATTATGTTGAGTGTAATTTCTCTTGATATTTCAATTATCCACCCTTAGTGTTTTTATATATTTATTAAAAATTTTATCCAACTATATTTTTATAGATTTTAACTATAACTAACATTAGAAGATGAGACTACATTAGTAGAAACTGAATTAATTGGGTTATGTGTTACCTTCTCCCATGAGCATGTCAAAAGGTTGATTAAGAGATGATTTTGAGTTCTAATTTCCACCAATATGATTCTCTTTAGAGACATGATTCTAATCAATAGTTTTTATAGAAACATACCTTTTTGAGGTTTGACTCTCTTCATATGTTTGGGTGGTAGAGTTATTATTATAAACAACTAGGAAAGTTAAGGCACGTGTCTTCATCAAACTTATCAATTCAATTTAAAGTTCTAGAAATTTCATACTTAAGGAAAACCTCCCATTTTCAACTGATGTCATCCTACATTCCCATTAACTTATCATTTTATTAATATGATCATCATGCTATTTTATACCTTTATTCAAACAATTGTTAAGGTTTTTAATTCTTCTAGCCTTAACTTCAAATTGAGCTTACTTGACAATAATAGTAGCATTATGTGATTCTTATAGAGCATATATCTTCTGAATATATTGTTCATGTATCTTGGTCTTTTCATCTACTAACATATTAATCTATTTCAACTTATTTATTTTTTCTTCAATATGAGAATCTATAACATTCATTGAAACATTGAACAGTGTTTTAAGTGCATTAATTACTTCACCAAAAACATGTTTACTCATAGTTCTAATATAATAATTCCATTTCAATTATTATTTAATTATTAATTTTTTTATTGCAATGAGTCACAAATTCATCATTTTATTCAACAAGGTTTGTAAGAACATTTCACCTTTTAAATTTTATGCCAAGTTAATTTTCATGTTTATTGATTTCCTCTTCAAGTTGTACTATGTCATCAAAAATTTCCTTGAAAGATAATAATTTATATGAAATCAATTATTAAATAAAATTGTTTATATATATGTAAATTTGAGAGTAGAATTCTTAAATAATTTTGATAGACTCATCTTCCTCATACTCTACATATCCTGAGATAATGTTTTTCAAAAGGATAACTTTGAATTGATTTGATAAAGGATCACTGATACATATCATATTTTTTTGAGATTTTTCACAATATATTTAATTCCCTATCCTTGATGTTTTTCAAAATAATGGGAGAGAACTTCATGTCTTCTTCAATTGTGGTGGAAAATAAGTTTTCCACTTGAGGTACATCATTATCAACATCAAATCTAGACTTCATTTAAAACTTGTAAAATCAACGAGGATAGAAACTGTTATCCAATCATAGGAAAAAATTCACTCTTATACAACTTTTTAAGCCCATATGGATCATGTAGGGATGATTAGGGGGGGGGGGTGAATCTGTGTACCCAAAATTTTCACCAAATTTATACTTTCTTTTTAATTAGACCATTTTACCCTTGAACCTATGACTTGGATAAAATGAATGGATCCATTGTGTGATCTCAATAATCACATACACATGAAATGAATATAGTAAAAGAAATAGAAAAACATAGATATTTTTACAAGGTTACATACAAAGATCCACTCATTTCTATTATTAGCCTTTGATTATTTCATGTATTATCTTATCAATATAACTTAAAAATGATTAAAAACAACTAGAATTTTTATAAAATGATCAGGAAGAGGACAATTAATCTTATTGAGTTAGTGGAATTTTTTATATTGGGCCCAAAAGTATTCAATGTTTTTGTTCATACTGTCACAAATAGTTATTCAAAGACATTCAATAAACACTATTAACATGATCTATCTACTACAATAGATGATGTTTCATCAACTAGATAATATTGTTCCTCAATTGAGGTATTTTACTACTACTACATCAACAATATTCTATGCACTTTGGCCAAGTACTATTTAATAAATGGAATATAAAACTTCCACTCTAACTTACTATCTTTTTAGAATGATCAACTGAGTAATCTGTCAACACATTGTAAGTTATCATATTCCTTGATAATCAATTTAAGTACACTTCATTATGCATGGATTTCATGGCATCCAAATCCCTAGAAAATTCATTTATGTTCCTCTTTTATTTTATGCTTCTCAATTATGTTTTGGGTTGTTATCAAGGTTTTTACATATGTATGAAAGCATGCACACACCTGTTTCACATTTTTATTTCAATATTCACTCACCTCACATACAACTTATACATGTATGTTATCATATGCATGTGTATTTCATATAAATTGAAAATCCTTCGTGAAAGGATATGTATACACTGTTCACTTATTTGTTTCTTCATGCACACCTTGTATGAACATACACATTTCACTTTTCTTCTATTTTGGTTAAATTTATGCATTTTATGTATGTGAAATGCAAATATTTCATGAAACGGTTGGTGTACACCCACACACACTGACTTCTTCACCCAAAGTGGATCCTCAAAAACAACTCAAGATTCCATGTTCTTTGAAAAAGGTATAGTACATGGTATATCAACTAAATTACATGAAAACAAGGAGGATAACACATCAAGGTATCCTGAAACTTCGAATGTCTATGTGGAACAAGTTCTTCATGAAGCACATTGAGTGTGCTATGCATAAGTCAAGTGCTCATGGACACCTCTTCTTCTTCACACAAGATAAGGCTACACAAAAACTCCTCATGAAAATAAATTTTTTGGATGCTCTATTTTTAGAAAACATGATCACTTCTCAAAAATTCTCAGCTACATTCTCAACCTCATAATACATATTTTTATAGATAATTATTATTGTTCCTTACACCACCTCTCCTCTAGTTTTTATGTCATGTTGTATCTCTGAGGTTTATTTTGTGTCAATACATATCTCATATGACTCGATTAATTTTGGTTTATTCAAATTTATGCTGAGTTTCATGGTTTATTTTATTATGTTACAATAGTTCACATTAAAATCTCATTTTCATTCAATAAATATCCCATGAATATTTTATTTCAAAAACAAAAACTCATCAATGGTGATTGACTACTTGAAATTCCACTTTAACTTCATTTTAATTAAATAGTAGCTTCCTTATTTGAACATCCTAATGAATGAAGGATGGATATTGAATTCATGGAGTTTTGTGGCCCCATCTCTTCACAATCTCAATATTGAAATGATCATAGAAGACTCAGACTTGATCAAAGGATATTTATCCTGATATCTAGTGAAATGGAATGCTCAGACGAATGGATGAGGATGAAGAAGACATCCATGACTTGATCAAATAGCTAAGACCAGGATGATAAAGTGGCACTCATTATATCTAACTTTTAAATGATGGATGGAAAACGTCTCATTGAAAACACCCCACATCAATCCTAAACTTTTTTTCAGGTCAATTTTTTAGTGATCCATTCCCTTTAAGTGGCCATAAGAAAGTACATAGTCTTCCCCTATCCACTACCTTGTCACACTACCACCCCTACAATGTATCCCATTTTCCATAGTGGGCCTATACACATCCTATCCCATGTACCTTATTCAAGGGTGTGATCAGGGCTTATACACATCCCACCGTGCTGCCATGCAGTCTCTTTGGATAGGCTCTCCCATGAGGTTGAACTAGAGTTCCTCAAGTGTAGTTGAGGAGTATCCCTTGTGGGATTCTATGGTAGGTTCCATAATTTTTAATAAACACACAACACACTTAGTTATTATTAAGCATGAATTTACAATCCAAAATTCTTCAAAATAATGAATAAAATATAAATATATTTTTTCATTCCTTCCTTTAATTCATTATATTCACTTTCAATTCATCACCATACAATATATTTTATTCAGGGTTTTCAATTACTCTTATAAAAAAACTTCTTCATGGAAATTAAAATTTTCATTTTCTTCATCAACTAAAAACTCCTCATGAAATATTTTTCATATTGCATGGACACATTTTTTAACTTCTCAAATCAATAATTCAAAGTATGATCAATCATTAAAATATGAACCATCTCCAATTATTCATTTCTTCAACCTAATGATGATTAATAATCATCATCACAAAATATTCTTCAAATACTATAAAAAATAAACAATCTTCTATTGAAATTGGAAAAAGTATTTGAACTTAAGAATAGATTAAATAATTGTCATATTAAATATGGAGAATTTTTCTGGTATGACATACAATTACATTAAATTAATCCATAACAATTCTCCAAGAATCATTACCAATCATGGGGAATATGTCTCAAACTCTTTCCATCTTTCTCTTTCCAGGATTAATCACTAATCATAGAGGAATTCATCATAAATTAACATTTTATTCATTATTATATATTGATAGAATGTACAACCATACTCATCAACCATCCAAATGGGATTCTCAATTATAAACAAATAATAGATAGGATAATGTGTTTTAATGAAAAAAATAAGAAACTACTAGAATTTGTACTTATTTGTTCCACAATATTTATTGATAATTGTTTTTTCATAAACCATACCCAATGGTAACCCCTACTAGTCCAGTAGTGAAGAAATTTGTGACCCCTCGGGCCCACATATAATAGGCCCCATGTTGGATACTAACACCGAGGGTACGAAATAAGAAAATGGGATACATTTACCTCATAAATCATAAGGACATAATAAAAAAACTACCAATAAAAAAAATAATATGAAATAAAACATATAAACCATAATAAACCACAATGTATGAAAATTTAATACAAATAAAAATCACTAAGGACAAATAGTTGAATAAACTCATCTGTAGTAACTCCGACAATGATCTGCATGCTCCAAAATTGTAATTCCCAACTCAATCTCCAAATCTCTCATCTAAAACTATAAAATAGATTTATATATACGGTTTCAAATACATGTATACTCAATAGGAACCTCCTAAATATCTCTTATGTAAGTGTGGATGAAGCATACTAATGATTCATTGAATAAATAATTGATCCAACACGCACTTAATAGGTCCGAAAACACACAAACTCGTCAAGGACTAGTCACCCAATATCACATTCTAGTATAATAACATAATATTAGAAGAATATATAAAACAGTAAAACTGAAACCACTTTCCCATTTATTTATTTCTCTCATTCCCCAATGAAAAATTTATTGGTGGTCCCATCCCTTCCATATACAAAAATATTCACATATCTACATCACAATATCACTGAGACATCATCATCAATACATACCAAATACCACATCATATCACATACCACATCATACCACAAACCATATCCACAACTTCATACCACTACAACATTATTATACCTTATACCCTCATCACAATAGGGTGATGTGAACATGAAGGAAATTAACCTTATTCTCTCTTCCTACCATGCATGGACCTCAGCACATGCCACATCCTCTACCACATCATAATCAGATCACATAAAATCATACCAATTTTTTGCTATCATAGTCAATTACACATATGGAATAAAAAGTAGGAATTATGGAGTTATCAAGAATCTATTCCCTTTCAAACATGGATGTTGCAGAAAACACCCTAAAACCAAAACATTTGTGAATCAGTAAGGTTATTTGACTCGAGTAAGGTGTGTGTAAAACTATAAGGAAAATAAAATTATAATACAACCACACATAAGACCATCATAAAGGGTTCACACCAAAATAAAATTTCCACACCCATTCCAACCATCACCCTATCACATACACATTCTATGATCACTACAATTTACTATACCATGAAATATCCCCACTCCCCACACAAAAAAATCACATCAACACTTACGTTTCCCTATTTTATCAGATCATTTAACCATTTCTAGATTTATCATTTACTAGCCATATTACATTCATTAATCCATGAAATTATATATTTAATGAAAAAAATATTCTTAGACATTACCCACATTTCATTCCATCCATTACTCATCCATTACTAATCTATTTCAATTATTAACATTCCATCAAAAACCCACAACTTATTCATTTGTAGAAAAAAACCTTTAATCACTTTATCATTAAAAATCACAAATTCCATACCACTAGGAAGTTATATTACTATCCCACAACACACAACCAACCACTAAAAAATAACCTCATAACATGAGACAATACCCCCATAATTACCATGAAACCATCACTTTCCCACAAAACCAACTATACCATGCTCGTTATTAATGACCACATCTCAAATTTCCAATTATGTTATGTAAAAAACAATTCCCATTGTTCAACACATCCCCTCACCAAAAACCATCCATAAAAATTACCACAAAATAACCACCTCATAGCCACACATTTTGAAATAATAGTACATGAATACCAAACACACACAATAACCAATAACAAAAATTAGAATCTTCCATAATTTATTTTTAAAACATTCCACTATATTCATTTAATAATCATTTCATGGGTGATGATACAACAATTATAGATTCTATATAACTAGTTCATTACCATATTTACTTAATTAACCTTTTATGAAAGGGTGATCCAACTGATTCAATCTTAGAAAAAACACATATATATATCACAAAAAAAAATATTTTCAGTAATAATAAAGGGTATCCATCAATCTCATAATAAAAATCATGGTAACATGTAACCACATGAGATTCTCTCTATTTACCAACATTTCTTTAGTATAAATTTTTATATTTATTAAATAAATTATTACCATCCCCCAAAGAAAAATTAAAAAATTAAACTCCTATCATTTATATATAATTAAAGGTGAGTTCTAAAATCCTCTACCTCAACCTACCCATCTATAATCACTGTGCAAGATCATAGTGAATAAGATGATTCACAAATCCAAAACCATACAAGGAACAACCCAATCTACATAAAAAACAAAAATTTCCAATCAAAATCACATATTAAGGTTATAAAAATTAAAATTTAACAAAAACCATATCCTTTTTAGATGAAAAATAGAGAAAATACCAAGGATAAAAGAAAAAAACTCCCCTAAAATCACCACTAGTTTATTTCTTGAATCCAAAGGATAAAAAAAATCAATGGACACACCTATGATCACCTGAGGTTTTAGATAAATCAAAGGAAAATAAAATAATTAAAATGGGATTCTAAGTTTATACCAACATTGGAATTTAATTAATCATGGTTTGATATATAATATTTGTGAAATGATGGGGAAAACTCCACCAGACCTCTAGAAATCACATTGTGAGAACCCCAAAACATGACCTCAAGGACTAAAAACCATTAAAAATATGAATAAACCAAAAAATGAAACTATAAAAAACATATAAATAATCCCCTCATATAGTATTCCTTGAAATATAGGAACCAAACATTGATGAACTCTTATAGAAATAACTGAAAACTCCCCCAAGGAACATCTCACCATGAACCAAACATCCTCCCTATGATGAGGAAACTATCAAAAAAATCATAAGGTTAAAATAAAATTACACATTCGTAATTTTAGTGAAAATAAGGTTTTACACTTAGAAGAAACCTTCTTAAGTCCATAAAAATTACATCCATAAACACCACGCCATAACAGGAATCCCTCCTTGAAATAGAGTACAGGATAACTATCACAGACTACACATATGAGACACAAAACCTCAACCACACTGTGAATCATCACCAATAGATGTACGCTCGACTAGAACTATATATTCAAACTATAACTCAAATGACCATGCTAAAATATTGTTTTTGAAGATGAAATCTCAGTTCAAACAACACCTCCATCCATTTAATCTCTCATCCCCCCAAACTCCCAAGCGCACACAATGTAATGGGTTGGAAAGGTGTAAACCGTTATACTAGACCTTTATCAAATGATTATCATCATAAAGAATCAAAACTAAACTGTAAAAGAAAACAAAAAAACCAAACCAACACTCTCTGATAAATACCTCTCAAACAATAAAAGCACCACAACCAAAAAAAAACAACATCAAATGAATCAACTAAAAAAATAGACATAAACAATCATTGCATTCAATTTAGAACAAAACCAAACATCTCATCAAAAGAAAACATGGAAAAAATATCTCAATATACTGATCAGGAATCTGTGACTCACACTACCATGTAGTTTCCTCTAAACCACCATTCCTATATAAAATACAAACTAAAGGGATAACACTTCCACACAACACATTCTATTTTTGATCCTGAATATCAAACGATTGATCCATAAATGTGACTTAATTCCTAACATAAAACTAACCTACATAAATGGAATTGAAATCATTATGATAAAATAAAAAAATAACTCATAAAAGGAATCATTGATTCAGATCAACTTTAAAGGAATCACCAATCGATATGCCACCTCATCGACATACCCCAATACTTCTATAGGGTCAATAAACCAAGGAAAATGTTACTCCCTAGACCAAACCTCTAATAACCATAAAAAAGGAACTAAATCAATAATTAATTATATCTAGCCTCAAAATATAGAGCTATCCTCCTTTAATAATCATAATACTTATGAAAATTCTATTCCACCTTTATTATATTTCTAATCATTTAGACCTTCACTATGATTCTTTGCACTACATTTTTACCAAGGACCGCTGAATCTCCAAAATTTTTATAGCATACTGGAGATATGAAAGGCCACACATATAACCCCCCAAACAAAGACATTATAATAGAAGAGTTGTAGCTATTTTTATAAGAAAACTAAACTAATGGAAAGTGCTTCACCCATTTTAAGGACCTAGTATTAAACAATCTGTAAAATTTATTCTTTAGAAAATAATTTATTTCCTTGCATTCCTAGCTATGTTTTAGGTTTTCAGTCTTAAATAATTAGGTCATCACCCTAAAATAAATAAATATTAAATCAAAAAGTGTACGCTACTACTCAATATTCATTTTTTTCACAATAGAAAACCTCTAAAATAAAACCTATTTTATTTTTATAAAATATGTTCACAATTTCCATATTTAACTCATACTTTTCCCTGATAATCCTTAAAAGATTGTGTATAAGACTTAAAAACATGGAATGAGAAGAAAAAGTTCAATAAGGGACATATAAAAAGAAATAAATAAAACCCATTAGTCCATGAATATTGTTAAAAAATTGTCTTTTTTAAAATAAACTTTGGGTTCAAAATAAAAATTTACATAACCAAGAAATCCACTTCTCTACCCAAATATTAAAAAAAATAAGAAAAATTAATGGAAAAATAAAACACATAAATGTTTCTTTAAAATCATGAAAAATCATGAAAAGTTATAAATTTCACCCATAATAAGTATCATAAAATTCACTTTAAACTTATGCTCATTGCCTTACCATGTGAAATCATAAGATACCTATGAAAACCCATTGGATGAATAGATAAATAATATAGCTAACTTGGGACATAATAATAATATAACTCTTACAACCAATCTTAAAAAAATAAATAACCTACTTGGTAAATTCTTCCAATATCTTGGGAGAAACCTAACTAGTTAAATCTATCCCTTTACTCGACACATTGGAGAACTATATCAGGCTAATCAGTTGTTAGTTTATAATGGAAATACTTGTACTTAGTTTATAAAATTACCACACATAATCAAAAATAATTTCCAAGAAACATTATATAATCATAAAATATGAAATATTTCATTTTCATCATTATACTTATAAAAATTTTCTTTGCACCCATAAGAAAAACATTTCCAGATATTGAGATATCCATTCTATTTGAAACCATTTCTGAAAATATTTAGAACAATAGGAAATAGAGATTTGTTTAAAGATACCATGAAATATTTTAAAGGAAAATAAATAATAAAGAATAATTATGGTGGGGAAAAACCATTGATGTTGTATACGTTAAAATAAGACATTCATTTTCCTTTTTGTCAAAATGGTCTGTATAATACATGAACAAAATATTTCTTTTAAAAACCTATAAAAGAAATTAAAAAGAAACATTAAAATTATTTTATAATTAATTTATGTCTATATAAATTAAAAAATAAAATAATTTTAAGAATATGGTCAAGGAATAAAAAGATTTAGAAAATAAAGATTCTAAAATATTTAAAATGCAGTTTTAATGTAAAGTGTCCCTTACCTTGAGTCTGATTCATCACATATGTTATTTATATTACTTAATAATAAACTTATATTAATTATTTACTTTCTTGAGAACCTTTTTAAATATTATTATTCATTTTATATTATTTATTACTATATTATATACAATTACCTCATCAATTAAGTTCACATCAGATGTTTTGATGATATTTAGATCATATGTCCAAAATCAATTTGGTAAGTTGAATATAGTAAAATATTTAATTATTAAATTAACTCAAGAATAATAATCCTGAAATAATTATCAATTTTATAAATTTATTATACATTTAAAACCATCTCTGAAATATTGTTATTAAAAATGAATTATGTTACAATCATTGAGATGGTAGACCACACACATCCATGAATAAAATTTTCATTTTTCAAAGAGCATGAAGGATATAATGTAAATATAATTTTAAATTTATGGTATAAAGATTATATAATAAATATAATATTATTTATTTAAATTCACTTATTTATAGTTTCTATGTGATTTGGTCTTGAAAAACGAATTACATCACTTCGTGGAGGTGCTAATCCACATGTACACATACACAACATTATCATTTTTCAGTGGATGGAAGTGTAAGAAATAAGATGATATATTATATTTAAATAATTATAAATATTTAATTAATATCATATATGTAAATTAAATACATAATTATATCCAACCATGAGAGGCGGTGATGGAAAATAAATTATATAAGTTCACGTGACAATAGTCCTCCGTATAGTTAAATGATGGTTTCATTTCAAATTTGATAGAAGAGGGAGAAGGATATAGGTTATTCCACTAACATAAAAATATATTCGCATATGTATGATACTCTAGTTATTATTTCAACATGTTTTAAGAATATTTTAATGAGGTAAAAGAATAAAAAAAATGAAAACTCTCAGTTAATAACTATTCCTCTTCTTCAGGAAACCTCTTTTGGTTTATACCTAAATCCTTCTTAGGTTGGTTTTCTAATAAAACTAGGGAATGTAGAACATGTTTAGTGATTTAAGGAATGTATTTTGGTATTTATTGGATAAATAAGGCTCTTGAAGTGTGAATATGAGAGGTGATGGGGTGTCCTTTTATAAGTGGGTAGAGGAAACACTTGGATTTTTTAAAAATAATAAAATGTATTAATTTACTACTCAAATAAAATGATATAGGGTCTAAATATTCCCTAAAATAAAATTTAGACAAGTTATAGGTCATTTAAACCCTTATCACTTATGTTTAACCCCCATTAAACCTATTTTAACATTATCCATGGTAAAATATTTTTACTGTTTTTATTATTCAATATAACCAAAAATTAAGTTGAAATTATTAAATAATACTAATTATGACGATTCAAAACATAGAATAAAAATTATTAAATTTAATTAAAATAAGTGAAAGAATTTAATTTTAAATTAAATTGGGGAAAAGTGAAATAAAATAGTTTTTTCATAAAAATGTAATTTTAAGTATAAAAATGTTTTTATAGAAAATTAAAGTATAAAATTCATTAAAATACCATAATTGGATTATTAATAATATAATTAAACTAATTTTTATTTGAAAATATTTTAAAACAAAATCAAAATTTTTAAATTATTTAAATTAAAAAATAGTTTTCAATAAAAATAAGTATTTTCACTATTCATTAAAAAAATAAATTTTTTTATAAAATTCTAAAAAATTAATACTAATCTAATTTTTAAATGATGAATTGAAAAATTTAGTTCATTTTTTCAAATTTTAACTTTATAATTTTAAAGTAAATCTGTAAAAAATCCAAATAATGCATTAAAACCCAATTTGGTTAGAAATAATGTTTTTTAGTTTTGATTGAAAAATTACCTAATATTATTATAATGGACATAAATGTATAAAATAAAATTAATGAATATTAATAATACATGAAAATGATTTGTATTAAAATTAAATTATTTGTTACATTCTTCCCCCCCCCCTTTTGAAATTGCATCCTTGCAATTTTATTAATTACTTAAACAATTTGGTATATTTTTCCTTCATAGAATTTTCTGATTATCATATTGCTTATTCAATAATATGGGTTTTCAAAAAAACCTTAACCTTAAAAATGAATTTATTCCATTACACTTTCTCAATATAGTTAAGAATATTTATTGGTTAATTCATATAATTAAGGATTTTAATCCAACTGAACAACTTTATGGATCAAAACATGAAATAAATTCGACACATATTTTCATGATAGCAAAACATGAAATATAAAATGTAATTAAGATAAAATATAAGGTTAGACCACTTGATATGGAACCAATCCAACATTGTACAGGATTTCATATGGTCTAATGAACCATGGAATTAACTCTCCCTTTTTACTAAAATGGACAACACTTTTCAACGAAGATACTTTAAAAAAACATGATAACCAACCTAAAAATAAAAATCTTTTCTCCAGTTATTTGTATAACATTTATTCCTAATACGAGTCATCCTCTTTTTATTCTCTATCTCATTTACAATATCAACCCTTTTGTACCAATTATAGTCTAAAAAACTTTATTTCCCCGACTTTATCCTAACAAGTTGCAGTTTGACATCACTTCCCATATAATGTCTAAAATGGTGCAATCTATATACTAGAATGAAAAGTGTTATTATAAAAAAACTTAACCAAAGTCATATTATGATTCCAACTCCCCTAATAATTCATTTAACAATATGAAAGAATATTTTCTAAAGTTTTAATAGTTTTCTATGACTGTCCATCATATTGAGTATGAAAGGATGCACTGAAATTTAATTCAATACCCAATGACTTGTAAAGACTTTTCATAAAATTAGATGTAAACCTGAGATCATAGTTAGATACAATATAGAGAGGTAATACATTTAAAATAATTATCTTCTTAACAAAAATTCAAGAAAGTTGATCTAAACACATATTATCTTGAATGGGAATAAAATGAATATATTTAGTTAATTTATCAATAATAACCCATATCACATTATTACCTTAGGATATATTTGGTAATCCAAATATGAAATCAATAGATATATGATCCCATTTACATTTTGGCATTGGAAAAGGCTAAATCATTGCATTAGATAATTTTCCTTCATATTTAACTTATTGAAAATTCTAATACTTCATAGTATAATCAGTAATATATTTCTTCATTCTTTCCCAATATAAATGTTATTAAAGGCCCATATACATTTTTGTGCTACCAGGATGAATAAAAAATAGAGAACTATGAGCCTCACTCAATAGTTATTTCTTTAACTAGGGGTCACATGAAAAACATAAAATTATTTTGAATCTCAAAATTCCTTCTTTTTCAAAATTAAAATTATAAAAATTACCTTTCTTAATCAATTATACATTTTATTATAAAACAATGTCTTCATTCTGAATTTTCTTAATTTTATTTGACAAAGATTATTATACTAACACCTAGAACAAAATAGATGGTGTTATGACATGCATAATTTCTAATCCAAAATTTATCAAATCAATAACTAAAGGATCATATTATAGATGTAACATAGTTAATTTATCATTATCTTTGCTACTCAAATCATCAACTACTATGTTTTCTTTACTTCGATGGTAATGAATTGTGTAGTCATAAACCTTTATCAATTCCATCCATCTTCTATATATCATGTAAAAGTATTTATGAGTGAATATATACATCAATATTTTATTATTGGTATATATTTAAAAATTTATGATTTATAAATGATTTCTCAAAATTTTAAAAGAAAAAACTATAGATTCCATTTCAAGTTCATGCATAGGATAATTTTTATCATGTGGAATTAATTGAATTGAATCATAAGTAATTAATTGACCATTATTTATTAAAACACAACCCATTCCCTTTAATTAAGCATCACTGTATATATCAAAGTCACCATTTCTAGATGGTAGGACCAAAATTGGAGATTTCGATAATCCTATTTTCAATTATTGGATACATTCATCACATTCCTTTATCCAAATGAACCTAACTCCTTTTCATGTTATATTTGTTAGTGTGCTAGATAACTGTATTTTTTTATTCAAAAAACCATCTTTAATAGCCTGCTAATCCAAGAAAAATATGAATCTCAGTCACATTTATAGGTATAACTCATTCATAAACCACTTTAGTTTTATCAGGATGAATATTTATTTTATATTTATTTATGATTTAACCAAGGAATTAAACTAAATATAATCAAAAATAACATTTACTAAATTTTCTATATAACTTCTTTTCATTCAATTTTTATTAAAAAATCCTTATATATTTTTTCATGATCCTCATAACTTTTAGATTAAACAAAAATATCATCAGAAAACACAATTAAAAACCTATCAAAATATTCATGGAAAACTCCATTCATAAGATCCATAAATACAACTATGTAATTTAAAAACAAAAGGGGATAACCATAAACTCATAATTACCATATCTAGTATGAAATACTATCTTTTGGATGTCATCCTCCTCTAACTTTAGGTAATGTTACACATACCTGATATCAACCTTTGAAAAATACTGAGCTCCCTAGATATGATCAAACGAGTCATCGATATGAAGCAATATATACCTATTATTAATATAAGTTTTATTCAATGAACTATAATCAATTAAAATACTCATTAAACCATTTTTATTTTTAATAAATAAAATAGGAGAACACCATGGTGAATTAATAGGATGAAAGAAACCTTTATCAAGCAACTTCTACAACAAATGTTTCAATTCTAAAATTTATACTTGAGATATTCAATAAGGGGGATTTGAAATTATATTAACCTTAAAAACTAATTCAAAAATAAACTCAACTTCTTAATTATGTATAACACTAGGTAACTCATCAGAAAAACCATATAGATATTATTTTACTTCTAGAACATAATTAATTTTAATAATTCCCTTATTTTTAACAATACGAGGAAGGTAACTTTCATTTCTATCTCTTAACACTTTATCATATTCTTGATATGTTATCAAAGGTATGAAATGATTATTATATTAAAAAAAATCATTTAAAAAAATAATTTCTTTGGCTCTACAATACATCTTAACATGATAAACTGAAATCCAATCCATACCCATAATAATATTAAACTCTATAATAGGAAAGATAAAAAGGTTTGTATTGAAAAATATTTCACATATGATAAGAAGATACTCTTTGTAAATTCTTGGTTCCTTAAAAATGATCCAAGGTGTTTTTACCAAAAGTCATGGCCTAATTTCTTGAGGTGAAAATTTCATTTTTTGAGAAAATTTATTAGAAATAAAATAATTTGTAGTCCTCGAATCAAACAAGACATTAGAATAATCTGAATAAACAAACAATGTACCTATTACCACTTCATTAGATGGACCAACATCTTTTGAAGTAGTTTCAAAAGACTTAAAAACACCCTTATGACTATATTATTTTTTCTTACCATCATTAGTTCTCTTTTTTGGAAACAAATCCACATAAAAACCCATATTATTACATTTGAAACAACTTACATCCAGCTTATTGAAATTTTTCTTACCACTACCAAGAGATTTTTATTTTTAATCATGATCTATATTCCCAAAATTTCAACATTATAAGTACTTATTAGATTTCATAAGTCATTACATATGGTGTTTTTTAATAAATATATCACAATTTGAAAACGTTATTTTCATACATTCATATTTATTTGATGTATTTTTCTCATTTTCCTACCACCTAGATTTATTTTCCTCCTCATTGTCAAAGAATAAATGGTCATCATAAGACTCCATTTTTACCTTCTTATAAGAGATAAAAAGTTTTTAAAAACCTTTGAATTCATGAGAGTGGAAATATCTTTTTTATATTGGATTTAATACTGAGTAAAAAATGATTAATTTTAATATTAACATCCCAAATTCAATTTGGTGCATACCTTTCCAATCAGGTGAAGTTTGTGTTATAATCAACTAATGAATATTCGTACTTCTAGATCAATTCCAAGAATTAATTTTCCATCCTAATTCAAACAGCATTACTCTAATACTTATTAAGTAAAATAATCCTAAATGTATCATATTCCATGGAATCAATATTTTATTTTTCTCAATAATTCTTAACTATTGACCACCATTAATCAAATTAACCTTTAAAATGGTAAATAATAAGAGTTACCTTTTCATTATATGAAAAATCCATAAATTCAAATATCTCTTCCTGAGCTTTAATATATCCCTCAAATATCATTGATTTGGAATATCCATTTAATGTTGGAGGGTGGTGTCCTATAAAATTCCCCACTATCGACATGTTCCTCTATGGTAGATTTGGTTTCTCTCTATCATAGATACCACAACCAATCATATCTTGTTTTAGCTAATCCATTATGAAAAAAACTACTCAATTACAATTAAAACTATTCTAGGTTTATGATTTTGAAGGATATTTTGTAATTACAGGAATATTTATAAATAAAATCATCTTTTTAAATGATTAAATTCCTTATTAAGAAATTAAGGTAGAGAAAAAAATTACACTACTTCAGTTATTTTGGACCATTATGTGGTATGAAAATTTTTAAAGACTATTAAGGATTATAAAACTTGATAATATATCCATTTTACAATGACTATTATGATTAGTATATCAAGGGTTATGATAAATTCCATTTGACATAGGCAGAAGAAGTGATGACCTTGACTAGTAGGATAATACCAATGAATCCCATTTATCAAATCTTTTAAGGGAAATAACATCACTAGGATTTCCCTTTACCCAAGAAAAATATTAAATTCAACAAATAAAGTATCAATAAAACCATTTATGGGATAATTTAAAGATTATGAAGACCATGACCCTAACCATGTTTGCCGAACCACCATGGAAAATCTCACCATTACACAACTTGACCTTAGGGAATCTCAGGTGTAATAAATGGTTATGTGTCTATACCCTAATAGTATGAATTTATATATATTATTTTTAATAAAATAATGATTATATTTATTCCTTTTTAATATTAATTTTTAAATTATTAAATAATGAGTTTATAAAAATTAGTTTTTGATATGATGAAACACAAATTGTATTTTTGGGAAATATATAGTTTCAATCAAAAAATTTTTTTTTGATGAATTTAATAATTTTTGAGATAAATTATATTATTATAATATATTATTATAATATTATATTTATTAAATATTAATTATAATATAATTTTACAGAGTCAAATGTAATTTTTACAAGGGTTAGAAAACTATTATTGTTAAAAAAATAGTATTTTAAAATAAATAGGATTTTTTGTTTAAAAGGGTAAATTATCATATTTAGAACATTTTTATGATAAAATAAATATTATTTTTTAAATAATAACATCAAAATTATCCAAGGGTTAATTTTTCATAATTTTATAAGATAATTGAACTTTTGGGTAAAAATTAAATATGGTATAATTATACCGTATGTATTATGACATCATATAAGACCAAAGGTGATGTAATAAATACTCTAATGAGTATCTGTGACCAAAATTATGTGTCCATTTTAAAATAATTTTTTTTTGATGTTATTTTATTAAATGTTTAAATCCTAAATGATTCTTCTAATACCTACATTATATTTTAATGATTTAAAATTAATAATTTTTAAACATGAATCACTTCTACATCACCAAGTGAATTATTTTAATGTTTTCTGTTATTATAATTATAAAATAATGAAAAGAACTATTATTTTGAATAAACCATAGGGAAAAACCATGGTAAGGTTTTTATTTTTGATTACTTTATCATATAGAGTCCAAAAGTTAAGTTTGGAAATTAATAAATAATTATCCTCTATTTCACTATATAAACCCAACCAAACCCTAATTAATCTTCACTAAAAACTCTTGGAGAATTAATTTACTTTTACCTTCCCTCTATTGTTGTTAAAAAGTTCCCACAATCTCTTAATAAGCTCCTCCCAAGCTTTTATAAGTATCTTCTCAAGGTAAGGGATCCTCTCATTCTCTTCTTTATTCAACACCTTCTTTATATCATTCCTTTTGATTTCCAATTTTTTAAGTAGGGATATGTTTTTAAAAATATCTATTACATTCCTTCTGATTAATAATTAATTATATACCCATTTTCTATCATTAATCACTTCTATAAACCATTATGTATAATTGTTATGTTGTTGAAATTATCCTATAATTTTACATTATAAACATTTTTGTAGTGAATACACATGTCCATTTCCACTAAATGGTATTAAACTAGTTCTACCTACCCTAAATGGATTAGGTATTTACATATATGTAACCTTAAATCCTTATTAATTAGGTTAAAATTGATAAAAACAACCTTATATGTTATGATTTATGTGGAACCCTTATGCTTGTACATGATATGAAAGTGAAAGGTGGGCCTAGAATTATATTTCCATCCAATGAATTAGGTATTATTTTTTATGTCATGGTATTCCATGTATAGTGAATAGGAGGTTATCCTAGGAAAAATGTTATGTTTTCTAAGAGGCCAGCCTTGAATTATGTTTTTGATTTCATGTTTTATGTTGTCTTTACATTCCTATGTTGCCATTATTTTACCATGTTATATCATGCCACATTGTTCAAGATTATGATTCTAAACACTCATATGTTACCTTAATACGACTATTGTATCACATGTACTACTTTAGTACATGATACTCATTGATTGTTACCGTATTGGGATTTGTAGTTCACCCGTTTCTTATATTCATCCCTAGGCTATCCTATGTAATTTTAGAAGAATGATGGAATTTTTAGAGCATATTAATGTAGCTTTAATTAACTTCATTGTATTTATATTGCATTTTTTATGATATATACCTAATATCCAAAAGAAACTGGGCTTCACAATCTTCTGGGATAATATAATATGTATCATTATGTAATAAATAATGAAATAAAGTGTATTAAAGATATAGGTTGTCATAGTTGATCTCATAAAAATGTATAGTTATTTTTGGGATTAGTATTATAAGACTCTAGTGAAATTATTAGGGATAATACTAAACATAGTAAAACATCCTTAAATTTTTGTAAAGTATAGAGTAAGTGGTTTCTAAGAAAATATAGTCCTTTTAGTATACTTTAAGTGGATATAGCTTTGTCACAATTGTACCTTGGGGTAATAACCTTGAAAATAGTTCATTCATCTAGACTCAATCATCACCTAGTGAAAAACAAAAATCCTTTATATACACATGGTTTTACACTCTTAGGGTATATGATTTTTTATATTCAGAATCTCATTATAAACAACTATTTAAGTAACAAAAATTACCACAATAATTTATTTTAATAAATTGATCATGGGTAACCCATATTGGTTCCTACAAATTAATAAGTGAAGGAATATATGTCATTAATGATTTATCCATTTAATGTTCTTGGTTTCCCATTTATGTGTTTAATAGCTTAAAAATTTTCACCCCTATATCTATTTTGGATGAAGTAAATGATTAAATCTAGAATCAAATAGAGATAGGAATACTTATCATCCATGGATTTACACATTATTTCATATCATTAAAGTTTAGTATAACTATTCAAACACCACCTCAAAACATGGAAGTTAGGTTATTAGTAAATATGAAAAATGGGATAGTTGTTATATAAAAAACATACATCCCCTGTCAAAATTTATGGGATAAATTTCCTAAAAAACCTTGTGATACCCCCTTAGTGGAATTTGATGATATTATGGGCATGGATTGGATTTATGTATAAAGATCCAATATAAATTTATAATAGAAATAAATCACCCTCCATATAAAAAATCACCCTACGATTCTATAAATGTTTAAGGTGGAGGATGAATCTTATTTGTTTCCAACATATCAGGAATGAATATTATTTCCGTGAGAGTAATTATATCTAGCTCAAATGATTAAGAATAAATAAAATATCATCCTTTATGACATTTCCATTGTAAGGTAGTTTGATGATATGTTTCCTGAAGAATTTATTGATCCTCCTCCTAGATGTGAGGTTGAATTCTCAATTGAGATCATAATTGGAGATTTTCAAATATCCAAGTATCCATATAGAATGACCATTTTTAATCTTGAGGAGATGAAGAAACCATTACAGGATAATCTAGATAAAGGGTTTATTAACCCAAGTGCTCTACTATGGGATGTACTTAGCCTATTAATTAAGAATAAGGATATATCAATTCTGCGTCGATTATTAGGATCTGAATAAGACCATGATAAATAAAACGTATCATATTCCATGTTTTGATGACTTTTTTGATCAACTACATGGATCCCAATACTTGTCTAAGGTGGATTTTTGGTTAGGATATTACCAAGAAAAGGTGAATAAGTAGGATATCCCCAAGGCGGATTTGTATACAAGGGACAATCACTATGAGTTCATAATGATTCCATTTAGAATCACTAATTTTCCATCAATATTTATGGAAATTATGAATAGAGTCTTTTGGGATTTCATTAATAATTTATTAATAGTATTTTTAGATATTATTTTTATCTACTCCAAAATCAAGGAGGAACATGAGGATCATTTTAATGTCATACTGAAGAATTTTTTAAATGGAAATTTATTTTTGAAGTACTATAAATGTGACTTTTGGAAGGATATTGTTACTTTAATGGGGTATGTTATCACCAGGAAAATTATATATTTGGATCCTTTAAAAATATAGGTAATTAAAGGATGGTCTAGATTAATATATATGATACAAATTCATAGATTCCTTGGATTAGCTGGGTATTATCATAAATTTTTTATAAAATTACCATGATTTTCAAGCACGCTAACCAAGATACTTCGAAGGGATTCATGTTTTTTTTGGAATGATTAATGCAAGAAAATATTTAAAGAGATAAAGAAGTGGCTAGTCACTGTACCCTTACTCATATTACCCACTATTGGGGAAGTATTTGAGATCTACAATGATGCATACAAAAAGGGATTGGGTTGTATAATCATGCAAGGTGGAAAAGTGATAGCCTATGCTTCATGCCAATTAAATGTCCCTGAGAAGAACTACCCAACCCATGATCTAGAATTGACAGTAGTGATCTTCACCATGAATATTTGACGACATTATCTCTATGGAGAAAAACATGACATATATACTGATCATAAAAACATAAATTATATATTCACACAAAATGAGCTAAATACGAACCTATGATAGTGGTTAAATATATTAAAGGAATAAGATTTTTCAATCCATTACCATATTGGGAAAGTAAATAAAGTTTTAGATGTTCTGAGTATAAAGGATCCAATGACCCTATCCATGATGAGGATTGAAAGGGATCCAATCTTGTTGTAAATGCAAAGGATGGACATGATAATCAAAAAAGGATATATATTATACTTTTCTAAAATAACTTCTCAAACATAAGTTATTGTGAGGATCTAAGAGGCATTGAAAGATAAAGAGTTTCTATAGAAAAAGGTAGAAAATATTCAAGAGTTAAACTTTGTTAAATATGGAGTTATAAGGATTGAAGCCCGTATATGTGTCCCATCAAAATCATAACAAAAGAGGGAACTTATGGATGATGCACATAGCTCATCCTTCCCTATTTATCTTGGAAGTACTATGATTTATATATATTGGAAGAAAAAATTATAGTGGGATAACATAAAGAGGGATATTTTAGAGTTTTTATCTTGATTCTTAGTATGAAAAAAAGTCAAGGTGGAATGACATAAGTCTAATGGTATGATGAAACCATTACCCATACCAGTATATAAATTGGAAAATAAAACCATAGATTTTATCATAGGACTTCCCAGGACACCTAAATACAATAAAAACATCTGGGTGTTAGTTGAAAACCTTATAAAGTTAGCACATTTTATTGTTATCAAGGAAGATTTATTTTTCAAACAACTCACAAAAATATACACAAGGAAAGTGGTGAGACTGCATGAAGTTCCATTCTCTATTGTATCTTATCGAGATCCAAGGTTTACCTAAAGGTTTTGGAGAATCCTTCAGAAAGTGTTGGATATAGAACTGAGCTTCATCACTACTTATTACCCCTATAAATATTATTAGTATGAAATAAATATTCAAACTCTACTGGATTTACTGAGATCATGTTCCATGGATTTCAAAGGATGTTGGGACCAACACCTTCCCCTAGAAGAGTTCTCATATAACAATAGTTTCTATTCTAGAATGAAAATGACACTTTATAGGGCTCTATATGGTAAGTGGTATCAGACTATGACATGATGGGATTTCATTAGAGAGTGGATGTTTATTGAAGATGATCTTATCCAAGAAATGAAAGATAAGGTTCAAACCATTTAACATCATATAAAATCCTAACAAAGTCAATAGAAAAGATTTGCATACAATCATCAACATAACTTGGAGTTTGAGGTTAGAGGTAAAGTGTTCCTATATATATCATCAATGAATAAAGTCAAGAGGATTAGGAAAAAGGTAAAGCTTAGTACTAGATACATTGACTTTTTTGATATCCTTAATCACATATAAGTGGTGGATTATTGACTAGCATACCCACATAACCTATCTCAAGTACATGATGTGTTCCATGTATCCATATTGAGTAATTAAAGACCAGAACCATCAAATTTACTAAAAAAATAGGTGGTACCACTGGATAATGATCTTTTATACAAGGATAAATCAGTGAAGATATTAGAATTTAGAGACAAAGTTCTAAAAAACAAGACAAATCACATAGTCAAAGTGCTATGGAGGAACCAAAAGATTGAGGAAGTATTATGGGAACAAAAAGAGGTGATTGAGTATAGGTACCCTCAAAAGTTTTAGTGTATGACATGAAAATTTCAAGGGATAAATTTCTAAAGGGGGGAATAATGTAATAAACCAAACATTTATAAATAAAATTCCTTTTTGAAATGAGTAATTTCTATTTTAATAAATGACGTTATTGAAAACACAAGAATTAATTTGGTTATTTTGGACAGTTTTTTTGTCTTTCAAATTTAAAAGACCTTTAACAATTATAAGAATTGATAATATAGCTATTTTATAGCGACCATTAATATTAATATATTAAGGGTTATGATAAAGTCCATTTGGCATAGAAAACAGAAATGATTGGCAGAACCTATAGATTCATACCTTATGAAGCCCATTTCTCATATCTTTAAAGGGAGATATAATCACAAAGATTATCCCTTGATAAAGCCCAAGATGATATTCAAAAACAAAATCATGAGTTATACCATTTATTAGAGAAGTTCAATATCATTGAGATTATGACCCAAACCATGTTCTCCAAACCACCCACTCAAAATCTCACTATCACACACCTTACCCTTAAGAAATTTACTACTGTAATAAAGGGATATGTATCTAGATGCTAATAGTATGAATTTATATAGATATATATATTATTTTAATAAAACAATGATTATATTTATTCATTTTTAATATTAATTTTTATATAAGTAAATAATAAGTTTGATAAAAAATAGTTTTTGATAAGTTGAAACCCAAGTTTTATTTTTGGGAAGTATATAGATTAAATCAAGACCCTTTTTTTTATAAATTTAATAAGTTTTGAAATAAATTTTATTTTAATAAAATATTATTATTAAATTATATTTATTAAATATGAATGGTAATATAATTTTATAAAGTAAAATATAATTTTTATAAGGGTTTGAAAACTATTATTGTAAAAAAGAAACTATTTTTAAATAAATAGGTATTTTTGATTTAAAAGTGTAAATTCAAATATTTAAATTATTTTTTTTAAATTAATATTATTATTTAAATCGTCATGTTGAAATTATCCAACTGTTATTTTTTCTTAATTTTATGAGACATTTGAATTTTTGGGTAAAAAAAATATGATATAATTTTACAGTATGTATTATGACATCATAAATTCCAAAAACTGATATAATAAATATTATAAAGACTATCAATGAACAAAATTATGTTTCCCATTTAAAATAATATGTTTTTATGTTATTTTATTAATTTTATAAAGCCTTAATGAATCCTACAAAACCTATATTATATTTTTAGGTTTTAAAATTGATTCTTTATTAACATGACTCACTTCCACATCAGAAAAGGAATTATTTTAATTTGTTTGGTTATTATCCTTAAAAAATAATAAAAAATCAATCCTATTTGGTATATAACATGGTAAAAAATCATGGAATGGTTTGTGGTTTTGATTAATTTATCATATAGAGTTCAATACCTAATTTTAAATATTAATAAATAATTCTCATATATTTTTCTATATAAACCCACCCAAACTCCATTTACTATTCAGTAAAATAATATTAGAGAATGAATATAATCTACCCTTCCTTATATATATACCACTAAAGGTTTTATTAATCTCTTAATAAGTTCCACTCAAACTTTTAGAAGCCTCCTCTCAAGGTAATAGATCCTCTAATTCTCATATTTATCTAAGAACCTTATTTATATCATACCTTTTGATCTCCAATTTTTAATTCTGGAATATATTTTTACACATTAATATTACATTCCTTATTATTCATAATTAATGAGATAATCCTTTATCTCTTATCCTCCCATTCTATAAAACTTTATGTACACCTGTTATACTGTCAAAATTATCATATGATTTTCCATGACAAACATTTGTGTAGTGAATACCCATCTCCATTTCCACCCAAGGGTATTAACCTAATTATAACCACCCTTCATTAATTAGGTGTCTTCATGTATGTAACCATAAATACTTAATCGTGGGGTTAAAAATTTATTAAATAAAACCTTAAGTTTTATGATCTATTTGGAACACTTAAGCATGTCGATGATATGAATGTGATGGGTGGGTCCAAAATTATATAACCCTCCAATGTATTGGGTAATGTTTTTACCAAATGAGATTCCATGTATGGTTTATAGGAGGATATCATAAAAATAATATATTATTTTTTCTTAGAATTTATCTTTGAATTATTTTTATAATGTCATGTTTTATGTTGTTGTCACATTCCTTTGTTTCCTTTTTGATATAATGTTATATCATGCCTCATTGTTCAAGATTATGATTCTAACACCTATTATGTCACCTTGATATGCCTCTTGGATCTCATTTAATACTTTACCTTATGATATTATTTTATTATTCCCTTACTGGGCTTTATAGGTCACCCCTTTCTTATGTACACACCCAGGTTATCCTCTGCAGTTTTAAAATAACTATAGAATTTTAGAATCATTTTAAGGAAGTTTTCGACAATGTCATTGAAGTTCTATTGAAAATTGTTATACTATGTAACTAAATTCCAAAATACAATGGGTTTCCTAATATTCTAGGATTTTATAACGTGTATCATTACTTAATAAATCATGAAATAATGTTTATTTAACACTACAAGAAAAATGGATTATTGCAATAGACTATTTTCAATGTATGATCTATCTGTCACAAATAGTCTATTAAAATGAGATATTTGTGACATGAAAATCTTTCTATTGAAAATAATAGGTAATTATGATGTAATTTACATTTCCATCTCAAATAATTTTTGTGTTCTTACACGTGAGTATTATAGGTGACAACTAATAGTGAAAAAAATATCATATCCTCTGCCAATAATTTTTTCATGCAAGCCTTTTACGATAAATATTGATGTACGTCACAAAAGGGTTATACAAAAACCTTTTATGATATGTTAAATTATATATCTATTAAACATAAATAAAATAAAATTAACCAAAAAAACACGACCTTATCTCCTACTCCTCCTCCTCCTCATTTTACTTATCTAAAAACTCTACCCTTCCAGATGATCACCATCTGATGCAAAACGCCTGAAATTTCCTAAAAATGCTAATCAGACCAATTTTTTTCTTCAGATTTTGGATTAGATATATCAAGTATAGACTCCAATTTCCTATTTCTTTATTATTTTTTGGGATTTTAATTTAAATATTTCAAAAATTATTATGGTAAAAACATAGGTCAATAAGTTTACCCAATTTTCATGGTTTATTTGATATTTAGGGTTTCTATACATTTATTATTGCTTATTTTGATGTCCATTATATTTGAACAAGTTAATTGAAATTTATTTGAGTTATTTTTCTTATTTTTGAAGGAGTTTATTTAAAAAAAATTAATTGGTCAATTTTATTTCATGGTTATGGTGATATATGTTTTGACGAATAATGATAATTTTTGTATTGTCACATTGATGTTTAATTGTTCAATTGTCTCTTCTGTTATTGTTGCTGAATTTTTTTCATTTTTTCATCACAATTTAGTTTGGGAAAACCCTATTTTAAGAATTTTTATTTTATTTTCATGCTTTATTTGGTAGTTATGGTTGATTAAAATTTATTATTTTCTATTTACATGTTTATCGGGTCTGTGTGTTATTTCAAAAAATTTAGATATTTTTTTCATTGTTTAATTTTTAAATTATATAGACTTTTCTATTTAAGATTTTAGGTTAATTACTATATATTTTTTATGCTTTAATTCAAAAAATTATTTCATTTTTATAAAATTCAAAATATAAAATTTGTAAAATTTACTTTTAAATTAAATAATGTAATATATTAGCAAATTTTTTTTACTAAATAAAATTATTTATTAACTTTATTTTTTCTTAATCAATTTTCCTTATAAATTAATAATTAAACGAGTGTTACTTTTTAAAATTATGAGTATAAAATTTTAATTAGAGTAATAATTTAAAATTGTTCAATTTAATTTAATGAGATAAAAATACATAATATATAGAAAATACAATTATTTGAGAGATAAGTATTTTTAACCCAAAATGATTTTAATAACATCTAACCATTAAATTTCATCAATTAATTTATATTATAAAAACTAAAATTATTAATTAAAATATTAATTATAATATGTAAGGAATTAAAGTAATTCATCGTAGAAATCATTTTATTTATTGGTGGTTTCACTTTTTAAATTTTTTATTCATATTTCACATTTCATTCTCATGATGTAGTAATGTTTATCTTGAACTGTAAAATAGATTTTGTTAGATATAAATATGAGATATATGGATATTAAGATCGTAAATAATATGTTATTGATGGCTCAATTATAGGGGGAAGATGAATTGTAGTTTTAAAACCATTAGTTTAAAGTAGTTTAAACTAATCAAAACCACAAACCACTTTATGTAAAAAGACCAGATTCAGACTTGTACCTTAGTCTAATTACTTAAGTATCATAATTAGGATGATTTTGATATATTATAGTATAAGTTTTTAATCTGAGTAGATATGATTATATTAGAGTGAAATAATCATAATCACATAAGATTCAATTATAAAAATGTAAACAAACTGGTTTCACAGAAGATCCTATTAAAAAATTAACATTTATCGTATTATGTTACGTTATAATAAAACAATTACAAACAATAAAAATATAATTTAAGACTTATAAGAAACAAGTAATTCAATAGAAACAATATAAGAAGTAATTAAAGATGTTAAAAAAATTAATGATCTCTTTTATCCTTAAGAGTAAGGTAGCCACAAACCTTTTCTAAAGGTACCCTTGTTTAATACTTACAAGAAAGTATGTATTTTATCAACAAGTAAATACCTAAATAAGATGGTCATATTTTTTTGTTTTCCTATCCTCAGTAGCCCTCGATCTAATGGATCGACTTTTTCTTTCTATCCTCGCAATCCCTCAATCAAAAGATCAAATTCTCTATATTTCTATCCCCACAAGCCCTCGAATGTAATCACATATCGTATGCATGATTGCAATGCAAAAGTATTATTAAGGGGAAAACTTGAAAAGGTTTCCTTAAGAAGAAAAACACTAAAATAATTACAAAAGAATAAGAACAATCCATTCATGATTTGTAATATGTAGAACTCTCACACAATGTAATCAATTCGCATTGTAGAAATTTCTTCAAACTCTTTGAATGACTTGGTATTTATAAGAAAATCCCCAATGGTCATATTTTCTTCCCAATGATCATATTTCTTTGAGTTTATCACAATGAATTAGACACTTTGCACTTCAATGACTCTTTTGTAACTAAATGTTCTACATTATATTGAATTACACCATTACAGTGTAAAAAAGTTTTATTTAAATTAGAAATAAATTTTTTGTATTCATAATTTAAACTTAGTTAGTCTGATTTAATTCCTTAAATATGTTATTATTATAATATTTATGAGTGTAAATACGATGCTTGTCGGTTCTGACATTAGTCATATTATAATTATTTTGCCAGTACGAAGACAAGACAAAAAGTATTATATCTGATCTAATAAAGGTGCATCCTATTTTTATCGGATCTATACTCATTACGATAATCATAATGAAGAATTTTATTTTATATTCCATAATACTTTAGAACTATTTCTAAGTATGGTAAAAGTATATTCTTTCTAAAAAAACATTATAAAAACACTTTGGACATAAAAAATTATAATCAAATATATAAGTAAGTGTTTGTGATTTCCAAAACAAAAGGAATGGAAAATTCATAAATAAAACTTTTGACTCGACACATTTTAGATTAATGCATGTATATTATTTGATGTATTTATATTAATTAAGAAATATTGATATATATATATATATATTACATTGTGAAAATTTAAAAAAACATGTAAGGTTTTTAATATATATATATATGTATGTATTTTTATAAAGATGTGAATATATATATTTATATAAGTTTTAAAAAACATGTATGGTTTTTAATATATATATATATATTTATATAAAAAATGTGTAAGGTTTTTAATATATAGATATATGTATGTATATAAACATGTGAATATATATATATAATTTTTTTAAGAAACTTTCTAAGGTTATATATATATATATATATATATTAACATCTTAATATTTATATATAAACATTTTAAAAAACATACAAGGTTAATTATATATATATATATATCTTTGTGTGTGTGTGTGTGTTTATATATATTTGAAATGTATATTTGTTTAAAAAAGTTAGAATATATATGATGTATTTATATTAATTATTAAATCATGATATATATAGTAATTATTAAAAATGTAATAATGATTTTAATAATTTAAATTATTAGTAATAATCATTAAATAATTTATAATAATTAATAATTAATTAGTCGATATTATTAATAAATAGTAAATATTTGTAATTATTAGAAAATCACAATAATTCATATAAATGTTGTATTAATTAAAATAATTTGTATTAATAATTCATAAAAATGTTGTAATATATATATATAATATTAATTAAATATTAAAAATGTTACTCTTACATGTGATGTTACAAAACACCTGACACACACAAATTTTATTGTCATGTCCCGGGTAATCCTTATATTCCAGAACTAACGGTGGTCTCCGATTTTTCATACAATACATAGTTTTGGAGGTACAATTTTTTTTATAAAAAATTATAATATAAATATTAAATGAATTACCCTCACAAGAAATTTAAAAAAACACTTGACACACACAACTATTATATCATGGCTAGGGTAAACCCCTTATCCCGGATGTAACAATGATCTCATATTTCCCATACGAGACGCTGTTAAGGAGATATTCCATTATTTTTGGAAAATGGCATGCTTGTGATACAATATATTTAATCTTATTATTTTATCCATGTCAAGTCTCTATGGGCCCCGAAATCCAGTACTAAACCAATTCCTCACTCTGATCATATTATATATAATATTTCAAGTTGTTAAAATATAATATTAATTTAAATTTAATCACAATGAGTAATAATAATTATTATTTATGTTGTTTTTTAGATAAATATGGACTTATGAAGTAGACATCATTTTATATTATGTGATCATGATTGGATACATTGTTGCAAAAATACTTATGGATCTGGTTTAAATCCTATTTATATTGAAGGTGTTGAAACATTTATATCATATTCATCATTGAATTCAGATTTTGTTTCTGAAGGAATAATTAAATGTCTATATCAGAAATGTGATATTAGGAGATTCGAAGCTTTTGACAATGTTGGAATTTATCTATTGTATTTTGGCTTTCAGAAAGATTATGTTTTTTGGTATCACCATGGTGAATATAATCTAGTAGATAATAAAAAATTTGTGGTTCTAAATCCATCATTTTAGAATTTAGTACATGAGGCAGTTGACCCGTCTATTTTGGAAGCAAAAAATTAGAATGATATTCAAAATCCTAAATCCGAACCTTCTCAATTTTACAATTTATTAAAATCTACTGAGGAATACTTATATCTTGGATGTTTTGTGAACAAACTTGAAGTTGTTACAAAATTTATGGTTATTAAATCATATTCTGGAATATCAAATAGTTGTTTCAATTATATTTTATCTTTTGTTAAACTATTGTTTCCTAATGGAAATACATTACCCGCAAGTTTCTATAAAAGTAAGAGTTTGGTTCATAATTTGGATCTTATCTATCAGAAGATACATGCATGTTCAAAGGAATGAATCTAATATTCTGGTGGTTATGAATCATTAGTTAATTCTCCAACATGTGGACAATCAAGGTATAAAAGGAACAATAGGGAAAGTCTATAGTTCTTGTGAAATAATTGAAGTATTTTCTAATTACACCTCATTTACACCATTTATTTATATCTTGAAACACAACTGGATTGATGACATGGCATAAATAAAATATTTCCGTTTGTAAAATATTAAATCATCCATGTGATGATGATTCATGGAAACAATTTGATCATATGAATCCTTATTTTTCTTTAGATCCTTATAACATATGGTTGGGCTATTCTACAGATAGTTTTTGTCAATTTGGTATATATGACTGTCAATATTCTTATTGGACCATTTTCATTACTCCTTAAAACTTACCTTCTTGGATATTGATGAAGGAACCATATATATATATTTGGAGCTATTAGTTCCAAGACATCCAAAGAAGAATATTGATGTTAATTGGAAGCCACTAATTGATGAGTTAATTTCATTATGGAACAGTGATGTGACTACATTTGATATAGTTTTAGATCAAAATTATATATTGAAGGTAGCATTAATATGGATGATTAGTGAATTTATGGAATATGGTATATTATCTATATGAAGTACACATGGTCTAGAATCATGTCTGTATTGAATATATGAGAATAAATAATTTATTATTGGTAATGAGAGAAAGGCTAGTTATTTTGACTGTCCTCAGATATTTCTTACTAATGATCACCCTTTTTTATGGAATAAAAATAATTTTATAAAAGGACAAATTGAAACAGATGAACCTATTATAGTGCTCCATGGTAATCAGGTAAAATCTATTTTCTCTACATTACCTCTTGTTTATAGTAACCCAATCTTAACATACATCGATATTACACCATTTAGATGAATATTTAGTACATTTTAATAATACATGCATGAGGATCATAATAGTTTAGTGTCTTTGGAAACTTGGAAACAAAAGTTTCTATCTTGGGGAAAGATCTTCAATATCTCCCATAAATATCTCCACCTTTAATACTTATATCTAAAACCTTTCTTCATAACCTAAGGAAAGGAAATATAAAAAAGGGGTGATTTCAAATGCTCAGTAAGGGTAAAAAAGGGAGATATGTAAGCATAATCATGAACATAAGGGTATGATAACATGATCATAAAAATAGAAGTGCATACCCCGCATATCAAAGACTATATACATGAATCATAAAATAAATATTGGCAGTTCATAAGGCATGAATCTTAAGGAAATAAAGAACATAATCCAAGAAATAATTACATAGGAATAAAACATGGAATTGTAGAATATAGATAATAATATGTAATGATTTCCATAGTAGTCAAGGCATTTCTGTCGAGACCATATTAGTGGAAAAAGTCCTTTACTGAAATGGGTTCACAACCTGTCCTAACCCTATATTACTGAACAAATTTCACCCCGCATTCCATCCCTATATTACTAAACTTAGTTCACCCCTTATTCCAACCCTGTATTACTTAACTGTGTTCACCCCTCATTCTGACCCCATATAGCTGAACCAAATTTATTTCCCATTCTAGCCATATAATACTGAACTGAGTTCATTTCTCATTCCATCAATGTTTATCTCATAAGATATAAATCTTTACCCAATACATTAAAGGGAGATATAAGTCCCACCCATCTCATAGTGAAATCATACATACATGTTCCATAAAATAAAAAATAATAATATCATAACCCATGTAATGTAATGGGTATCACAAACATGTAAACATATCACAACATATTGAAAAGTATATGGGTTTCATAACCATTTCATCAAAGCATTACCCTATGAAAAGAAATGGGTTTTAAAAGAGTATAACCCGGGGAAGAGAAAAATGTGTCATAATAATTATTACTTCAAAATATAAACCATTAAGGAAATTATATGAATTAAACCTTTGAATTATTTATTATAAGGGTATGAGTAACATCAACAGATGTCATCTTAGAAGGAAAATAACTTGGAATGATTTTTTTAAATAATTTCTTGTGGAAAAATATCCTATATTCTTTGAAAAAACATTATTTAAAACATAAAACATTTTGAAAACCATTTCCTTTGAAAAAAATTTAGAAACATATAAATAAGGATTTAAAATTTTTTGAAATTTTTTTCCTAGAAAACTTATAAAATAATATTTAAAACATTTTGAAAATAATTTTCCTTGAAAACTTATAAAATAATATTGAAGAAATTTTCAGAAAAAAATTCTATTAAAACATATAAAATAAGATTCAAAAAATTTTGAAAACATTTTTATTTGTAAATATTATTAAAAAAATTAAACAGATATTGAAAATGTTTTAAAATATATTTTATTTAAAATACTTTGAGAACTTAGAAAGAAATCTAAAAAACATTTTGAAAACCATTTCATTGAAAATAATTTGAAAAATTATAAAGAAAGTTTGGATTTTTTAAAACCATTTATTTTGAAATAATTTGAAAACATATAATGAAATATTGAAAATGTTTTTAAAACCTTTTTACAAGACATGGTTTTGAAATAACATAGATTTCCGATTGAAGAGAGAGGTAAATTTGAACATTCTTAAAAACACTTTCTTAAAAATATTATATAACAAATGACAGAATAAATGGTACAAATATATGAATAAATAATTAATAAATAGAGTAGAAGAAAATTCCTGAATTTTATTGAGATTCGGATAATAATATTTCATCAAAGAAAGCATAAACATAAACAATCTTGAAAAACAGTGAGACTATCTCAATAAACTCTTACAACTTGGTAACTTGTCATAATACACTCCATGTAAGATAATAAAATTAAAAAAAGCTTAAAATATCATGAAAATAATTAAATTCATCATATAACATATAAAATGGATGTATGTACACCTCTAAAGGGAATTTAGGTTCATAACAAAACATGAGTCTCAAAGAAGGACAATTGAGACAAAAATATTTAACCTATTTGGTAAATTTTGAAACTTAAACTCCATGAAATAAATGTAATAAAATGGATATGTAAATAACTATAAATTTAATTATATCATAAATAGAATAAAATCATGGGTAGTAAATACATCCCAAAAAAGGAAAGAGTGGTGAACATATCATGTATCTCACAGAAATAAAAAGTGAGATGAAATCCCCTTACCTCGTGCCTTAACTCTCATCATACTCATTGTAACCTCCCATATAATAAATATAATTTTACTATAAGTATTTTAAAGAAAAATATTCTTATATATAATACCATATATGGTTTTATTATGACCATATATTACCCACTTGTTAACCATCCCATGTTAAGCTTTCACTTTGGGTAATATTCACTTTGTTTTTCGTAGGTGTCTTAATTTGTTATATTGTTGGTCCTTATACTTATATCATGATTACAGAATGTAAACCATGATATAAATATAATTTATATATAGTATATTTTTATTATAATAATCTATAGAATATATATTTATGAAGTAGATTACACGGTTCATGGAGACAGTAGGTTGTATATACGCATAAACTCTATTTCCATTTAGTTTTCATGTTGAAAGAAATAAATTAAAGGACATATATGTGTGGGCATATATATATATATATCATTATTAAAGTATATGGATTATATCATATATATATATATATATCATATATATATATATATCATATATATTCACTTAATACATCCTTAATACATTCCATGTAGTGTGTGAATGAATCACATCGTTTTGAGGGGGCGATAGTATACACTTCCTCAAGAAAAATTATCATATTAACACCAAATGGAATGTAAAAAACATATATTTTTAAAGGAATAAATAATATTAAATAAATAATAAATATTATACATAATATATATAAAACTAGTTTCCATCACAATATCCACCATGAAAGGCGGTAAGGAAAATTGAATAATCATCGTTTAGTGAGTCATTAGTTCATCGTACAAACAAATAGTATGTTTGTTATCCATTAGATGTACATGTGTGTAAGTGTAGGTTTAAAACATATAATAACAACATCCTAGTATATTTAGGATACTTGTGTTTTTACAAAGTCATTTAAAAATAATGTGGAGTGGGTGGAGAAAGAAAATAAAAGAAATGACTTGAGAGAAGACGTTACCTCTTAATCAGGTAACTCCTTTTGGTTTGTGCCAAAAGCCAACCATGGATTTTCTTCTTCACAAGGGAAAGATTTTAGGTGTAATTTAGTATTTATGGGAAGTGTATTGGGTAGATCTTGGATGAACCTATGAGGTTTGAGAGGTTTGAGGATGTGGTATAGGTGGTGGCCTTTTATAGGGAAGGAAAAGTACTCACTTGGATTTTTTGAAAACCTGTTAGGTGTACACATGTTCTTACCTAAAAAAAGTCATAAAAAACTGAATAAATAATGTAAGGTTTATGGAATAAATATTTCTAGAAGATGGGTTTTGGATAAGTGTCTAGGTCATTTGGGTTCCTAAGATTAATATTTAGTCCCAAATTAAGCTTAATTTGACCTTAATTGCTGTAATTAATTTTAATTACTTTTACAGATCAATGTAGTCAAAAATCAACATGATATAATTAAAATATAAATATTATAATTATTAAAATGTTTTATTTATATTATTATAAATTATATTCATATAATGTAAAAAATTAAAATTAATTCTAATCCCTGAGATGAGATGAAATTATGGGTTTTTGAAGTAGAAAGAAGTTCAGAAGTTTATTAATTTTTTATATTCAGTTTCAAAGTGAATTTAGCAGTAATGAACTAAATTTTATTAATATATTCATAATTGATCTAATTTGACATTAATTTTATTAATATAACTTAACATTAATAATTGTTTAAATGAAAAGGCATTTTTTCACTAAAAAGTAGTATTTTTCATTATTCATAAAAAATGAAGTTTCTTAGAAAAAAACAACCAAACAATCACCCTAAGATAATTTATACATTCTAAATTCAAAAATAAAGTTTATTTTATAAAATTAAATTCCTAAATGTATCTAAAATTAAATTTATTATTAAAAGTGGTTCATTTGAAAAAATGGTATTTTTAAACATAAAAGGACTTTACCAAAAATCATATCTTTCATTACCAATATGTTTTATATATATAAAAAAATTATAAATAATATTTTAAATTTAGTTATTACTATTCATATTACTGTGTTTAATGAGTAGTTTATAATTATCTCATTTAAATAATTATAATAATAAAATGATATTTCGTAGAAACATCTGTGTTGCGTGTAACGTACTCCAAGTCGGTGTTGCATGTAGCCCAAGCTAAGTCAGTATCGCATGTATTGCAAGACAAATTGGTATTGCGTGTAGAAAAATACAAGTCGGTGCTATGTGAATGTAATATTTGAATTATTTTTTTAATATATATATATATATATATATATATATATATATATATATAAAGAACTAATTCTATTGTCACGTGAATTGAAAAATATGAAAAAGATAAATTAATTTGAAAAACATAATTTAAAAAATCTCACGGTGATACATTCTACCCCCATTAAATGAATTTAAACCTCTAAATCCTTCTAGGTTATAAAAGGTTTAATAATTGAAATTTTCATTCATAGAAAACTACATATGAAAATGGATACTAAAACTTCCTTAAAAAAAGAATGTGGGCAACATAGCGGTTACCCAAAGTAATATATAACTAGGTTTCCATATAAGAGAACATATATGGGAAGTGAAAATATGGATATGAAATAAAAATATAACAATCAAGTCCTGATAGAGAGTGATAACTAAAATGGTCAGTAGAATGTTAAAAATTAGAAAGACATAAATTTGTGATGAACTAAGGGACCATCTGATTCATCAGAAATGGAAGTACTAGGATAAATTTTTTAATTTCAAGATAATTTTTCCTAAATTTAAATAATTTTCATGAAAATATATACCTTCATTATTTCTGAACAACCTCACCCTTTTTTTGTTCCTTGATCCACTTCACCCCTTTCTCCATAAAGGAAGGTGAATTTTTCATTCCCGAAGTAGTAACAGATCACAAGATCTATGATATGCCATCCTTATATCATCATCTATAATAAACACCACATTTTTATAATAGGTTATCCAATATTATTAAATCCTTATATGGTAATATAATACTTTATTCTCAAAAACATCATCCAAAGTCTAACTTAATCTTTCCATAAATGGTTATCCTTATAACTCTTCTCATGGATGAAAATACAAAACTTTAGAAAGAGAATCATGAAATCAGATTAACATTGAACCCCCAGATAACACAAAGTAGGTCTTGTTTGTCACATTCAAAACACATAGATAACCTCATGATAAATTCTCTTGGAAAATTTTAACAACCTAAATTACCATAAATACTTAGGGAAAATATGAATGCTTCCTATTATATAGATTATGGGATATATTCCATAAATCCAAGAAGTTTTAAACTTCATCCATTATAGCCTGAACTACTTTTCAATATTTCCATAATTAGTTCACAATTAATCAGTACCTTCCAATTTACTTATACATATCCCACATATCTTTATCCAAAAACATAATCATAATTTAAGGAACATATTAAGGGTTATATTTCCCTTAATCATGTGTTTTCCATGGATATAACCTTTCCATTATATCAATTTTCTATTCCATCAAAACCATATAACATGTTCTTGTAAATACGTAGTGAAAAACATAAACTAAACAATCCTTATATATTTCACCGTTCAAAATTATTGAATCCAAATACATTAAAACATTGATTACTTTATCCTTAAGTCACTAAAATGGCTACCTCATCATAATACCAATTTACTTTCACATTTAATTCATAGTATCTTTATCATCATCAATGTAACCATTAATCTTACCAACTTTATGATCCTCCTTAGGTGATTTACTCTTAGGACATTGAGTTTCATAATGACTATTTATTACATACTCAAAACACTTAACCTTTGATGATTTCATAGGGAGGCCAATATTCTCATCCATTTTGTTAATCGAACTCTTTATTTTTACCTTAAAGTAACTTTATTTGTGTTCTTTTTTTACACAATAAAAACATCTTCTTGTTACTAGAATACATTCACATAGGTGATTCTTTACACATTCTTGACACAAAGGAAACTAAATATTCTTTCCTCCATATTCTCCATTACCTAAAATATTAGGGAAATACTTCTTTCTCTTCCTTGGTTAGTCCAAAAGTTGGTGAAGATATACATTGTCAATCACGTTCCATGAAAACTGATTAGGCATAATCACAAAATCTCTCACTCTAGTAATCATCCCAATTGAGTTCTGATCAGCAATTTTTCAATCACATTCATGGTAATCCAGTTCCTTCTGGTTCCCTCCATTAACTAAAACCTGAAGCATAGTGTGAGCGTTACTTATAAAAGTAGAAAACCACATATTCATAAAAATAATTACTTATGTGGTTTCAAAATCATTAAAACTTACTTAATTTATTACACCCTATGTTTTTCATTGGTTATTCATAGACAACTTATATTTAAATCCTTCACGATGGTTCATGAAGAGTTTGTGAACTACCAAAGTATATTCCTCAGGACTGTCAAACTAGGTGTGAATCGAGACCAATTTTCATGTACGAGATTACCCTGATTTAGGCCTAGAACATATTGTAAGAGTTGTTACCCCTAGGTACATCTGTTCGAGAGGCACATCTTCTTGTAGTATCCAGACATGGATGTATTTATAGGAAACCACTTACTCTATCATTTACCAAAATTCTAGGATATTTTCCTAAACATTAACTCTTTGTTATAATTTTACTTATAAACATCCCTAGACATATCCTTAGAAATATACCTAGGGATATCACTAATGTTTTATCATCTTAGTTTCCAAAGGTTTTCTAAACATTTCCTTTAATACCAAATATAGAGACCCAAGCTTAACATACATAGATATTACACCATTGTAGATGAATATTTTGTATATTATAATAATAAATTCCCAAGTACTGTAATAGTTTAGTGTCTTTGGAAAATTTTAAAAAAATATTCTATCATGGTGAAAGATCTTCAACATCTCCCATAAAGATCTCCACCTTTATTACTTCTACCTAAAAAATTTCTTCTTAACTAGTGAAAAGGAAACATAAGAAATAGGTGAGATCAAATGCTCAGTAAGGGTAAAAAAGGGAGATATATAAGCATAATATTGAGCCTAAGGGTATGATAACATGATCCTGAAAATCGAAGATCATATCCTGTATATTAAAGATAATATACATGAATAATAGCATAATTATTGGTAGTTCATAAGGCATGAATCTTAAGGAAATGAAGAACATAATCCTTGAAAGAATAACATAGGAATAAAACATGGAATTATGAAATGCACATAAGCATATATAATGATTTCCATAGTAGTAAAGGCATTGATTTTGAGACCATATTAGTGGAAAAAGTCCTTTACCGAATTGGGTTTACACTCCATTGCAGCCCTGTATTACTAAATCAAGTTCCACCCTCATTCCCCCCTATATTACTAAATCCAGTTCACCCCTTTTTCTAGACCTATATTATTTAATTGAGTTCATCCCTTGTTCTAACCTTTTATTAATGAACCAATTTCATTTCTTGTTTCAACCCTGTAATACTAAATTGAGTTCATTTCTCATTCCGACCATATTTATCTCATGATATATAAATATTTACCCAATGCATTGGAGGGAAATATAGGTCTCACCCATATCATAGTTAAATAATACATACATGTGCCACAAAATCCTAAAAAAGTCATATAATAAGCCATGTAATGAAATGGGTATCATAAACATGTAAACATATTATAACCTATGTAAAAAGATACAGGTTTCATAACCATTTCATCGAAGTATTACCTATGAAATTAAGTGGGTTTCAAAAGCGTATAACCCATGGAAGAGAAACACGTGTCATAAGAATTTTTACAACAAAACATAAACCATTTAAGAACTAATATGAATGGAACCTTTGTATTATTTTCTAGAAGGTCTTGAGTAACATCAATAGATTTCATCTTATAAGGAAAATAACTTGGAAGGATATTTTGAAAACATTTATTAAGGAAAAATATCCTTTATTCATTGAAAAATGTTCTTTAAAATTTATAACCTTTTTTAAATCATTTCCTTTGAAAAAACATTGAAAACTTATAAATAATTCTTGAAAAAATTTTGAAAAATTTTTTTCCTTTAAAACTTATAAAATAATCTTGAAAACATTTTGAAAATCATTTTCCTTGAAAACTTATAAAAGAATATTGAAAAAATTTTGAAAAAAATTTTCCTTGAAAATATATAAAAAAATATTCAGAAAATTTTAATAAACTTTTTCTTTGAAAACACTTTTAAAAAATTTAAAGAAAAATTGAAAACTTTCTGAAATCCATTTCATTGAAAATACTTTGAAAATTTATAAAGAAATATTGAATATGTTTTGAAAACCATTTCATTGAAAATACCTTGAAAACTTATAAATAAATATTTATTTTTTTAAATCCATTTTTTTAAAAAAAATTAAAACTTATAATTAATTATTGAAAATAATTTGAAAACTATTGTAGAAAACATGGTTTTAAAGAACATAGATTTCCGATTGAAGAGAGAAGTAAAGTAAAACTTTCTTAAAAACACTTTGTAAACTATATTATATACCAAAGAGTAGAATTAATTGTACTAATATATGAATAAATTATTAATAAATATATTATAAGAAAATTCATGAATGTTATTGATATATTGATAACAATATTTTATCAAAGGAAGCATAAACATAAACAATCTTGAAAAGAGATGAGATTGTCTCAATAAACTCATATAAATTGGTAACTTGGAAACATACTCTCCATGTAAGAAAATGAAATTACATGAATCTTAAAATATCATGAAAATAATTAAATTCATGATATAAGATATAAAATGGATGTATATACACCTCTAAAGGGAATTTAGGTCCATACCAAAACATGAGTCTCAAAGAAGGAAATTTGAGACAAAATTATTTCACCTATTTGGTAACTTTGAAACTTAAACCCCATGAAATAAATATCATAAATGGATATGTATATTACCATAAATTTAAGTATAAGATACATAGAATTCAATAATGTCCAGTACATACACCACACAAATGGAAAGAGTGACGAACATAGCATGTATCTCACAAAAATAAAAAGTGAGATGAAATCCCCTTACAATGTGTCTTAACTCCCATCGTACTCATTCAGAACACTTGTATAATAAAAATAAATTTATTATAAATATTTTAAATAACAATATTATTATATATAATACCATATATGTTTTTATTATGACCATATATTACCTTCTTGTTAACCATCTTATGTTAAGGTTTCACTTCAGGTAATATTCGCTTTGTTTTTCGTTTGGGTCTTAATTTGTTATATTATTGGTCCTTATAATTATATAATGATTATAGAATGTAAAAAATGATATAAATATAATTTATATACCCTATATTAGTATTATAATAATCTATATATTATATAAGTATGAAATTGAATACACCATTCATAGAGATAGTAGGTCATACTACACATGGACACTTTTTCCGTTTAATTATCATGTTAGAATAAAAAAAGAAATATACATATATGTATATATATATTTATATCATTATTAAATTTGTTTATTATATCATATATATTATTTATATTCACTAAATACATCCTTACTACATTCCATGTAGTGTGTGAATGAATCAAATCACTTTGAGTGGGCAGTAGTCCACACTTCCTCAAACGAGATTATCGTATTAACACCAAATAGAAAGTAAAAATAAATGTTTTTTTAAAAGAAATAAAGAAGATTAAAGAAATAATAAATATAATACATAATATATATAAATAAAGTGTGCATAATAATATCCCCCATGATATGTGGTAAGTAAAATTGAACAATCATTGTTTAGTGAGGTAGTAGTTCACTGTACAGATAAAAAATATGTTCGTTATCCATTAGATGGAGGTATGTGTAAGTGTAGGTTGAAATATTAGAATAAATACAACCTAGTACATTTATTATATTGGTTTTTTTATAAAATAATGGGAATATAAAGTGTAGGGGGTGGTTAAAGAAAATAAAATAAAGGACTCGAGAGAAGATGTTACCTCTTAATCGAGTAACTCCTTTTGGTTTATGACGAAAGGATTTCATGAAATTTCTTATAACCAAGGGAAGTATTATAGGAGTAAGGGATGATTTTTTGGAAGTTAATTGGTCATATATTTTCTAAAACTAAGAGGTTTTATATGTGTGATGATTTGGGATAGGTGTTGGCCTTTTATAGGGAAGGAAAAGGATTCACATGGAATTTTTGAAAACAAGTTAGGTGTAAACATGTTATTACCTAAAAAAAGTCATAAAAACCCAACATAAATAAATATTTGAATCTATTTTGACAAAATATGTCCATAAAATGGGTTTTATACAAGTTTATAGGTCATTTGGGCTCCTAAGAATAAGGTTTAGTCCCTAATTAAGCTTAATTTTACCTTAATCGCTGTGATTAATTTTAATCACTTTTACTAATCATTTTGGTAAAAAATAAACCTGATATAATTAGAATATAAATGTTATTATAACTAAAAAAAATTAGGTTAGTTTTTAAAAATTCAATTAATATAAGAGAAAAAATTAAGATTAATGCTAATCCCATAGATAAGATGAAATTACGAGTTTTTAGTAAAAGGAAGTTCAAAACTTATTAAATTTTTATATTTAATTTCAAAATGAAATTGATCTTAATGAACTAAATTGTATTATTATATTTATAATTGATCTAATTTTACCTTAAAAAATTTATAATATAATTAAAAATTAATAATTATTTAAATGAAAATCTAGTTTTTAACTAAAGAGTAGTATTTTTCACTATTCATCAAAAAATGAAGTTTCTCAGAAAAATCCAAAAAAATAACCTTAAGATAATTTTGACATTATAAATTTAAAAATAAATTTTATTTTATCAAATTATATTTATAAATGTTTCTAAAATTAATTTTATTTTTAAAATCAGTTCATTCGAGAAAAAGATATTTTTAAACACAAAAGGACTTTACCAGAAATCATATCTTTCATTAACGTTATGTTTTATCTACATAAAAAAGTTATAAATAATATTTTAAAATTAGTTATTACTATTCATATAACTATGTTTAACTCCTAGTTTATAATTATCTAATTTAAATAATAATAATAATAAAATTATTTTTTGTAGAAACATATGTGATGCATGTACTATTTTCTAAGTCGGTGTTGCTTATAGAGCAAGCCAAGTCAGTACTACGTATAGAAAAACCCAAGTTAGTATTGAATATAGAAACTTCCAAGTCAGCGTCATGTGAAATGAATGTTTGACTTAGTGTTTTAATATATATATATATATAAAGAACTATTTCCATTGTCACATGAAATGAAAAATATTAAAAAGATAAATTAATTCAAAAAATAATAATTCACAAAATCTCAGGGTGTTACACTGTTACTTTTAGACCAACCATAAACAAACAAAAAATAAATTATTTTGGGAGATATCATAATTATATGAATAAAAGTATTTTTTGGGACTTTCCATATTGTTCTGATTTTTTAGTTTGCCACATGTTAGATGTAATTCATATTGAGAATTTTTTTTTGATAAAATACTTTATACCGTACTGGACACATGTGGTAAGACCAAAGATAATGTAAAGGCATGGTTATATCTTTCTCATATATACAGATAACCTTAAATTCAATTATTTGAAGATGAAAGATCACATAAAACAAGATAACCAAAATAAAAAAACTTCTTTACTAAAGAGAATCATTTATGATTCTATAAATGGATTAGTTATTTGAGGATATTAGATGGTCATGCTTCTAATTTTCCTCACTGCATCAGAAATGAGCATATTACTGGATAAAAAGTCATGAATTCTATGTTATAATTGAAAGATTATTTACTATTGGCCTGAGAGGGATGTTTAAATCTTTAATCTGGGATGTGTTGACTAAAATATCATATTTTTTGAGATATTTTGTGTGTGTAAAAATTGAATTATAATTTATTGAGTTTGATAGAAAAAGAAGTTGTTTTAATTTTATATAAATTTGAAAAAATATTCTCGTCAGGCTTATTTTATTTAATGTAACATTTAATATTGCATTTTCCATATAAAGATAAATATGGAGGTCCATCATAATTTCACTGGACGAATACATTTGAGATATGTATGATTAATGAAGAAAGTATATAAAAAAACCTCAGTAGAAGGGTTGATTGTAGAAGCATATTTCCAGGGTGAAAATTCAAATTTATGCTCTTATTATTTTTTATTAGAATATCCTTCAAAACATAATCGCATGGGTCACAATGAGGCATATGTTGATGATGTCACAGACTATCAGTTATCAGTTTATAATCATCTCTATCTTGATTTTGGTGTTTATCATGAATGATGTATTATAGATGAAGAACTAAAAATAACTTATACATATGGTCTACCGTATTATAATGAAGTGAAATGATTTTTGTAATAAGTACTACTTATTTTTTTTAACTTTTTATAATAGATACATTAATATACATTATTTTTTTGTAGACTATATAATGACTATATAAAAAAATACAAATAACATCTGATCCTCTAGAAGAACATCATCAAAAAAATTTTGTATATCAGTTTCAAAGACTGGTAAGTTAATTGTTTTTAATAGAACATTAAACATTTTTTTAATGATATCTATTATTAATATCTTTTGTTGTTTTTTGGCAACACAACATGAAAGTAAAATTGATAGTCGATTATATGTGTGAAAAAACCCTTCCATGAAATTGGTAAAATATTACAATGGGTATGTGGTTAACGGATTTTGATTCCATATGTTTATTAATGATGAATCAAAGAAATCAATGAATAGTGGTGTTTAAAAAAATTCTATCATCATAAAGAAAGTGAAGTTGATTTTCATGGAATACTGGATGAAATAACTGATTTGTGTTATCTAGGACCAAATAATGTAACAATGTTTAAATTCTATTAGTATGATATTGATTCAGGGTTGTGAGTTCATCCACAAAATGATGTCACATGCATTAAATATAATAGTCTTCTTGCATTAAATGAACTACTTATATTGGTACATCAAGAACAAAAAATTTATTATGAAAATTATTTGTGACATTTTAAGGGATTTGAATGGCTTGTGGAGTGAAATAAAAATAAAATCTCATGACAATCAGTATATTGAAAATGAAAATGGTTATGTGGAAGTTCAACATATTAAAATTTTTCAAGAAGCATCCCCAAATATATCTATTATCTGATAAGATATAAATACTGATGATGGAACCTCCCACTTAATGGATGATGATATTGATAATGTTGATGAAGTAATAAGGGATAATGAAACCGAAATTCACATGGATGTTGATGATGGCGAAGATGAGGATGAAGACATTGTCCTTGATGAATATGAATAAGAAGATGAAAATTGATGTCTTATATTCGGGTATTTATTAATTTTTTCATATTGTATATTTTTATTAACAATTATTTACATATAAGAATGTTTGTTTTATACGGTTGGACCTGATGATCTAATATGTTTCATTACTGATGCGAGTAATTATTATTTTTATATATTTTTATCTGTAATAAAAATAATTAATAGATAATAATATTATATTATTCATGCTTAATAGTTTTTATAATATATATACTAACAAATATTTAAAGGTTAGATTATTATGTTTTGGTTTTTATTTAATGGTAATTATTATATTATAATATTTATTAGTTTTTTATATTTGATATATGTATTGAAAACTTTGTTCAGGTAATATTATTTTACCCTGGTCTTTATTAGTGTTTTATATTTGATATCTATATTAACAAATTCTTATGGGTATACTTATTACATTCCAATATTTATTAGTTTTTTAATATTTTATATATGTATTGAGATTTTTTTAACTGGTAATATAATTTTGTTCAAGTGATTAGAGATACTCCCAATGGTATAATTCTTTCTCTCACTAATATTGGACTTCCTAATGATGAGCCTAATTCAACTGATCTGTAGGATACTTCACCTTTTAGGAGGGGACATGGTCTTGCTCAATTGATGATTCCAGACCTGGTTCTAGAGAGACATCCATATATGGATTTTGATCCTCATTTACTGAGGTATGTTCAGTTGTTTAATATATTTATTTCATATTAAGTTTATGTATTTATTTTGGAAATAATATTCTGATTATTTTGTTTTTATTTCCACAACTTTTTTTATTTATCTATTAGGAAGGCTGATGAGATTCTCAAAAATTATTTTTTTGAGCCATGGATGTCATGGTATCTGGTTCCCACTGTAGATCATCACTAAATGTTCAACCATTAGATTGTATGTTATTAAATAATATATTTTATTTTAAATTTATTTAATTAGTGAAATATTGTTTTTAATTGTCTTGTAGTATTTATGGTCTCTAATTGATGATATTATGAGAGCTCCAATCCGGGAGGTGCTTTGTCTAGAAATTTATATACTCATTTCCAAAAATATCCATCTTTCCTTATCATTAATCCATTGATCCTAAAATAAAATATTTTAGACACAAATTGATTAGTCATATCCAAAAATATAAAATTAAAATAATTAAAATAATTAATTCCACAATTATATGATTAATTAGGCCCAAATTCTCACTTTATACATGAATTGAACATGTGATGAGAAATGAAGTTCAATTTATAAAATGAACTAAAACTGATGATTATAAACATTAAAACCCTTGAATATTAAAATATGATCAATGAATATCATAATCTTTTAATGGATAATTAGGAGTCTTGGGAGATTTTTATACATGAATGTTTTAATAGTTTTTAAACAACCTCAAAAAGTAAACCGTAGACAAAGATTCTACAACTTTTTTCAATCAGTATTACATCTCTCATCGACCAGCCTATATATCAGATCAGGTAAGGAATGTATTATTCTCATATTGTATAGGAGAGACTTTTAGAATGAGATAATCATCTAGAAATTATAACCAGTGGAGGAAGGAGATTATAGATAGGGCAAGAGTCGTACATTTGGTATATATTGACGAAATATGGTAAGTAATATTTTTTTATTAATGTATATATACTTTAAATGTAATTTTTTATTATATTATGTAGGAATATACTGAACCCTATATTACTTAGTTTTAAGTTTATAAAAATATATACACTAATCCTAGTACAGGATAGATTTCTAGTGACGGACAATGCCTTATTGTGGTAAGTAATTTTTTTAAAAAATTTACTGATATTAATTTTACTATTAATCTAATAAATAATTATATTTGAACGAAACATATGAGGTTGTGAATTATCATACATGAGAGATTCGAGCTGCGAGTGAAGTAGATTCTATTGGAGAGTTAAGTTTTGATTAGGGGGATTGGATACATGAGACTTTACATGGTTTTGAGAAAGGATAGGTGACTAGTATTGGTTCACTATTGACACTTTCCACTTATTATGGTACTTATGTGATGTCATTGACTAACAAAAAGGGAGATCATGTAGAGTGGTCTTCATCATACACTATAAAGTATGAGAATAGGTTGAAAGCTTAGGATGAGATGATACAAAAAAATTAGAGAGAGAGGGAGTAGGAGTATGGGTAGCAGTGCATGAGATATGAGTAGATGTAAGAGTATATGCGATGACTTGCACATAGTGTTGGTATGAAGTTTCCTCCTTTGGGACCTTCGACTGATCCTCCTCCATCTGATAATACTGGTTCATGTTTTTTGATTTTAGAAAATCGTTTTTTATTTATGATTGATAAAACATATTATGTGTGGAAAGATTTATTAATGTTGTTGTTGGTTTAACTATTTTTCATTACTTTAAATTATTTAATTTTAATTATTTTTTGGGTATTTTTTTAATTTTTTTTTGAAAAAGAGAATTTCCAATGGAAACATCTTTCCATAACAAATGATTTTTTTGTGATAGGTCATAAAAAATAAATATTTTATGATGTAATATCACAAATGTTTATTTAATACCCTTTATGGGAGTTATTTGTGATAGATAAGTCTTACATCACAAATAAAAACCATTTACAGCGGGCCATTGCAAATAGCTGTATTTGTGATGTGATCTTCTACGATGGTGTATTTGCGATGGCCTCCTATCGCAAATGATTTTTTTTTGCAACGAGATTCCATAAAAAATAAACCATTTAAAAAATTTTAAATTCAAGTTATGAAATATATGGGTTTTCATATATTTTCCTCTTGGCACCTTCTTACTTCAACTTCTCTATTTCTGCTATGAAATCCTATTCTGAATAGACTTAGTTTAGATGAATCAACATGATAATATTTAAATTATATACAATGATAACCATAAATTAGAACCACTTAATGGTATTTAATTATATTATCCTAACCTATAAAATTACGTAAAAATTTTCTCTGACACATATTATAATGACCCAATAATAAATAATCTGTAAAATTTATTCTTTAGACAAGAATTCATTTCCTTGAATTATGAGAGACCTTTTAGATTTATAGTTTTAGATAATTAAGTCATCACCCTTATAAAAATAAATATTAAATCATAAATTGGACACTACCACTCAATAAACATTTTTTCACAATATAAAACTTTAATAATAAAACACTCTTTCTTTTCATGATATATCTTCAAAATTTTCATATTAACATAATTCTTGTACCTAATCATCCTTAAAAACCTATGAAAGTTTTTTAAAATGTTTGATGAGAACAAAAACTCACTAAGGGACATATAAAAATAAATAAATAAAACCCATTAGTTTATGTATACTCTTAAAAATTTGTGTTTTTCAAAGTAAACTTTGGGATAAAAATAGACAATTTATTTCCAAATAAATAAACTTCTCTTCCAAATGATTTTAAAAAAAAATCATAAGAAATGTTAAAGGAAAAATAAAATTTATAAAGGTTTCTTTTAACTCATGAAAAACTCATGAAAATTTATACATTTAACCCTTAAGAAGCAGCATAATCTTCCCTTTGAATATAAGATTATTAGCTTACCTTGTGAAATCATACGATTTCTGTGAAAACTAATAATAAGAATAAATAAATCATTTAGGTAACTTGGGAAATTATCATTATATCACTCTTACAATCAATATTAAAAAAGAAATAACATACCCAATAAATTCCAATAATCTCTTAGGAGAAACCTAACTAGTTAACTCTGTCACTTTACCCAATGCATTGGAGAGCTATGTCAGGCTCATCCTTTCTTAGTTTAGATCAAAACCACCTATAAATAGTTTTTAACATAACCAAAATTAATAATAAAAAATTCATAAAAAACATAACATAATCACAACACAAAAAAACATTAGATTTCCCTTATCATACATAAAGAAGTTTGTTGTACCAATAAGAAAAATATTTTCGGATATCAAAATATCCATTCCATATAATACCATTTTCGAGAATATCCAAAACAATATAAAAGAGGGTTATTATTTTAATAAAACATGAAATATTTTAAATGAATAAAAACATCAAATAATGGTTATAGTGGTGGTAAAAAATCTCGATGTCATCGTATACATTAAAATTGAACATTCCTCTTGTCTTTTTTATCAAAACATTCCATATAAAAAATATAAAAAGATTCCTTTTAGAAACCACTGGAATAAATTAAATAGAGACAAAAAAATTAATTTATAATTCATCTATTTCTATATAAAAAATAAATAAAACAATTTTAAGAATATGTAAAATTAATAAATATATTTTAAAAATAAATCTTTTAAAACATTTAAAATGAAGTTTTAAGGTAAAGTGTCCCTTACCTCGATCCTGATTCTTAAAACACGTTCTATATATTCCTGAATAATAAAATTATATTAGTTATTTAATTTCTTAAGAACCTTATAAAGTTTATTATTTATTTTATTTTATTTATTACCATGTTATATGTAATTACTTAATCAATTAAGTTCACATCGGATATTTGACGATGTTCAACGCATATGTCCTAAATCACTTTGGTTAGTTGACTATAGTCAAAGTGGTCATTATTAAATTATTTATAAAATAATAATCATAAATTAATTATGTTTTTTATATATTAATTATAATTTTAAATCCAACCATGAATTTTCATTATGAAAAATTAATTATGTTAAATAATGGAGACAGTTGGCCCTATGTATGCAGGAGTAACATTTTTATTTTTTAAATACCATGAGGGAAAGAAGGTATATGAAATTTTATCTTTAAATAATGATTATTATATCATAAATATAACATTATTTATTTAAATACACTCATATATAGTATCCATGTGATGCGGTCATAAAAAATGAATCACATCGATTCATTGAGGTGGTAATCAACACATACACATGAACGACATTATCAGTTTTCAATGGATGGAATGGGAAGAAATAAGATGACATATTATATTTAAATAATGATAAATATGTAATAAATATCCTATATATATAAATAAAATCCATCATTATAACCAAACATGATAGGATATTATAGAAAATTAATTACATCAGTTCGTGAGGCGGTAGTTCACCATGCACACGAATGATGGTTTCATTTCTATTTTGATGGAAGAGGGAGGAAGATATAGGTTATTCCATAACATAAAAACATATAAGTATATTAAAGATATTGTTTTTCCTAACTAATATGGTTTTAGGAATAATTTAAGGAGGTATAATAATAAATAAAATGAAAAGGCTCAGTAAAGAACTGTACATCTTCTTCAGACAACTTCTTTAGGTATATTACAAAAGCCTTCCTAAGTTGGTTTTCTGATCAAAACATGGAATATAAGAAATGGTGATGGCTTTAAGGAATTTATTTGGCTATAAATTGGCTAAAAAAGGATCTTTATGTGTGGATATGAGTGGTGAGGGGGTGTACTTTTATAAGTGGGGGAGAGGACACACTTAGAATTTTTAAAAGAATAAAATATATTAATGTATTACTCAATAAAAAATGTCCAAAAAATGGACCTTTTATTAATATTAGATGATATAGGGTACAAATATGTCTATATAATAGAATTTAGAAAATTTTATGGGTCATTTTAACCCTTACCACTTAAGTTTAAACCCATGTAAACCTATTTTAAACTTATTCATTGTAATAGATTTTTGTAGTTTTTACTATTCATTATGAGAAACAATTGAGTTTAACTTAATAAATAATATTAATTATTATGATTCTAAATATTTAATCCATTTTATCAAATTAAATTCATATAATATTTAGAAATTTATTTGAAATTAAATCGAAAAAATGTGATGAAAAATGGTTTTTTAGAAAATGTATTTTTTAACTATGAAAATGTTTTTATAAAAAATTAAAGTAATAAATTAAAAAATACCATAATTTGATTATTAATAATAAATTTTAGCTAATTTTTTTAAACCATTTATAAATAAAATCAATCTTTTTAAATTATTAAATCAAAAAGACAATTTTCAATAAAAATCAACAATTTTTACTATTCAGTAAAAAATCAATATTTTTAAAAAATTCTCAAAAATTCCTCCTAATATAATTTTAAGATTATAAATTGAAAAAATAAGTTCATTTTTTCAAATTTTATTCTATAATTTTGATATAAAACTTTCATATAAAACAATATAATGCATGAAAACCCAATTTGGTTAGAAATAATAATTTTTTTCATTTGGGATAAAAAATTACATAATTTTCTAATGAATATAACTCTATAAAATATAATTAATTAATATTTATAAGACATGAAAAATATTTACCCAAACATTACCTAGTTTGTTACACCCATGATCAACCAAAATGTAAAATACAAACCCAAAACATATCCTCACGCATCCGAATGGACTGCTTCATCTGCCAATCCATCTAATGATATAAAAAAGTTATAAGGTACATTTGATAGATAAAATCTCCCAAAAGTAATCTAAAAAATTTCAATTTAAATCAAGGATATCAATCATATATGATATTCCTTGTAACACCATGAATCCTCACTACCTCATCACATTCCACCTCATTATAACATCTAAAACATGCAACTCCATGATCACTAGGAAATGGGATAACTTCATCAATCATTACATAATCAACCAAATAACATCATAACTCCCATGGGATTGGGGTATATTTGTGAATAAATCTATCAAATTTCCACCCAATTATACTTGAATACATCTAATGGTTGTACCAACCCACTTGGAACAAAATTCTTTGCCTTCACCCACTAACAGATCAAGCATCGTGACACAAAATACACCACTAAATGCTTTATCCCGGGACACCAAATATGACTCCTTAGGCCAGGATACAACTTGTATGAACTTAGATTTATTTATAGAATATAGATTTAGAACTCACGGAGAACCTCTTCACATGTCACCAACAAAAAAATCTCTCAAAAAACAATATCTGATGCCAATCATCCTCTAACCACCTCCTAGGAGAATAACTATAGAGAACATGATCCAAAATAACCTCTATTGTCGTGTATCCCCACTGAGAATACTATACTAGATTCATCAAGGATAATTTCACTATTATATAATACAAACAACTTTGACCACTAGTCTCATATGTATCAATATACATCACTACATGCTCTAGCATCACTCTCCAAGAATCTCTATACTCCCGAAAAACATCTCCCCATGAATTCTTGTTTAGTACGTAAACAACTACATTCCATTTACCTAAGGTGTAGAATATATTGAAGTCATAGTGATGTAAAAAATCTACCCACCAACACTTATGTATGTTTAGAACCCTCTAAGAGAAAATATACCTCAATATCCCATGATCTGTTAATACTAAAAAGAAATTTCTGATGAGGTAATGTCACAAAAACATCATAGAAAATACCAATGAAGCTAATTTGAGATCATGTGTGGCATAATTAATCTCATTTGTATTAAACTACCTAGCCCCATATCTGTTCCATAAATATGCAACCCGACTTGAGATGAGAACAATCACAAAATACATCAAATAACACTCCCTACTTTGGAAAATGAAGGATGGGAGCACTAAATAACTTCCCATTCAGGTAGTCAAAATTTATTTGACACTAATCAGTCCACACAAAATCCTAGCCCTTATTGGTCAAGGCTAACAATAGGGCTCCATCCTAAGATAATTTAAATATGAACCTTTGATAATATCCCATGAGACAAATAAAATTGTGAAACTTTTCAATATTATTAGGAACTACTTAAGAAACAACCACCTCAATATTCAAAGGATTGACTACTACTCCCTTCCAGAACACCACATTCCTAAGAAAATAAACCTCACATATCCAAAACATACACTTTATAAAATTTATCTAGCGATTTTGGTGATAAAGGACTTGAAAAAAATCCCTAATATTCTCTATATACTCTTCCTTTGACTTTAAGTATATGAGGATGTCATCAACGAAAATTACCATGAACTAATGTAGTAACTTTTGAAACATAGAGTTTATAAGCCCCATAAACACAAAAAAATATAAAAATAAACTATATGTGAACATAATGACATATGAAGGCATTATTTGGGATATTTTCCTCATTTATCCTCATTTAATGATATCTAAACCACAAATAAATATTTTAAAACCATTTAGATCCCTTATATTGATCAAATAAATCATAAATCCTTTAAAGGGGATAATAGTTCCTGAATTTTACCAAATTCAACCACTATTAGTATATGGAAATCCGCCAACCACCATCAAACTTCTTGTATAATAACATCAGAGTACCCCGTGCTGGCTTTCTGGGCTAGATGAAACCCTACTACATCAAATTATCAATTTGAACCCTCAGGTCCCACAACTCATAAAGTTCCATCCAATAGGGATCCATCAAAATTATAGAAACACTAGGATGAAACTCTATCCCAAACTCAATATCACATCAAGGGGTAACATCATAACCTCCTTGAAGAATACATCAAGAAATTCTTGAAAAATCTAGGGAACTCTACCACCCAACCCTACTAAATTCAAAGAAAACACCACCAAATGATACAATAATTAATTTTTACACCTAGGACCCATTTAATGATCATAATTGCCAATTAATACTGTATACCAACCCTACTCATCATAGAATAAAAATATTATCTAGAAATAATCAATTAGATCATGAATAAAATTTAACAAGTTGATGTAAATAATGACATTTTAGGGTTGTATATATAGTGAAAAAATCCCTAGATGACTGTTGCTACCCCATAATTATCTAACAACCCCAACAAACATCAAGTAAACCTGTCTTACCCCCAACTAGTTTAGACAACACTAGGGGAACTGGAAGCCCCTCTACCACGATTCCCAATTCATAGACCAAGGTGAATATAATAAAGGGGTAAAATATCCATAATAAAATAAAGAAAAACCCAAGGTAAAATATAAATAGGCAGTACCTAGTACAACCTTTGGATCATCTAACCTCGATATCTCTATGGTATAAAACTAACCATACCCATCACCTCTTACCCACTATACTTACTAAATACCACATCAATGGAAACATTTATCCATATGTTCCTGAGGGTAGGGGACATCATGTGGATATCCTATAATAGCTCAATATCCTCTTATTAAAATAAAGGTTTGATTTATATATAATTGATATAGCCTCTGATATAGTTGCAGATGAGTGTGACATGGAAGATCATATCTTGTAAAATTTTATAAACAAAGAGTTATTTGACACTAGAACTTGTAGTGATCACAAAATCTACAAGATAATAACATAATTACAGATCCCCTGATGGATGTATGACAATTTATAACTTCATATAAGTTTTAAGGAAACCACTAGGGATGATTCCCTACCATCTAAAACCTCAACTACACTAACATATGTAAGCCTACAACAATATCTCTACTCCTTAAGAAGCCTTGACAACTCCACTATTAGGATGATCCTAGTAGTTCATGAATCCTTTTGATCACCTTTTCATTCTAATATACCTCTAGGTACATAGGAAACATAAATAGTGTGACTTAATATTGAATAACTAGGTGTAGTGCCTCCTCCAAACACTATGCTCTAGAATCCCCTATAGGAAAAGATTTTTGGAAAAGTGAAGGAGCTCCTTAAATTTTATCCAAAGCACCCGTATACCTAGGCTCCCATATTAGATGGAGAGAAACTACTACCTATTCACCACCCTCATCATTTATGATAGGAACTCTATAGAAAACTACATCTATAAATCCTCCCACAAACCACTACCTCATTCCTCTTCATAAGATATAGAATCCACTATTGCTGCACTGATCCTCATATTTGACTAACTACCAATGGAACCTGATACTATATCCAGGGTTAGATAAAACTAAAAGAGATATAAAACTCTTCAATCCCATTATTATTTTACAAATTAGAGATTCCATCTTTATACTTCTCTAATATTTGATGCTAGAACTAACACAATATCCTCCTCCAACACTCAATCTCCTCATCTAGGACAATCCTTGAGTGGTCAATCAGATCATCCTGCTACAACTTTTTTACTTGAACCACACACATATTATGACCATTTGGAATATTTAAAAACAAAAAGAAACTCTTAATCCTAGTATCTTCCATTTTAATTTCCACAAAACAACCCAATACAAATAATGGTGCAAAAATGTATGATGCATGCAACTTTTCTAGGCCTATAACTTTAAATGAGAATTATCTCTATCCAGGATATTTAGTAAGATTAATGTAATTTAATTGAATTATAGGGGTTCCTAATCACATGTGAAGGATGGATCTGAGTTCCCATGTATTTTTCCTCCCTCTCGCTCTCCCTCGCTTCACTCGCAGCCTTAGGGCTTCCTCCTAAAACCTTATCCACTCTCGATTTCTTCTCCCCCTCTTTCCTATATTATCAGGCTTCTTCCAGGGCTTCTCCCCATGTTCTTACTCCAAATATTCTTCATGGATGGTCCACTCATACTTTTCCCATCATCCCTGCTTCTCTCTTTTACTTCAGATAAGGCATTATGGTTTTTCCCTAGGTTACTTCTAGCACGATCTAATCTCGAGTTCCACTATTCCTCTCCAATTCGGATATGGAGGATGTAATATCTAAGGTTTTTGGCTTGAGGATTGGTGATCTTGGGTCATATAGACATCTGGTTTTTCTTCTATTTTGGGTTTTAGTTCTCTCTTTACCTTCTCTTTCCTATTTTTGGCTACTGTTTCATTTGAAGTGTTTTGGGTGTTGATTTTTGTTCTATAGTCGGTCTCCTGGTGGGGAGTCTCAAGGATGAGCTCTTCCAGCTTCTGTTTTACTCACTTCTCTACACTAGTTCTAGGACCAAACTTCTATTTTCTAGGTTTCTTTGCGAGGTGGTTTTCCAGGGGCTTTTGGATGTGATTTTGGATATCTAGTGGAAAGTGGTGGTTTTTTCTTTGTTGGCTACAAGCACTTTTAGGGATGGCTTAGTATGGGTTTCGGTGTTTTATCCTTCGGTTCTAGTTGGTGTTTATTCTTGCAGATTTTTGAATGATGATGGTGTTTTTTGATGTTCTTGGTGAGTTTTGGTTCTCTTTTGTATTGACTGCATTTCCGGTGATGAGTGTTTTTTGGAAAAATGCTTGGGGTTTGGTAATGTTTGGCTTGACGTTTGGTGATGGTGATGTTGTTGATGTTTGGAGTGAATGGTGGTGTTGTGTTGGTGAAAGAAGTGATGTGATGATGGCAGAGACAGAGTGGTTAATTAAGTGGTCTCATCTCTCTGCATGGTTCATGTCTCAAAGAATTGATGATGATATGTTGTTTGAATTTTTAATAGGGTCCATGGAGATGTTTTTAGGCATGATGATGCTGGTGGTTTTTGATTTTTTTTTTGAATTTTGAAATCTATAAGGTGAAATTTGTTTTTGGAGGGTCCATGTATGATGTTATAGTGAAGGTTTCTATATGGTTTCCACTTTTCCTTAAAGTGTAATTTTAATAAAAAAAGTATTTGGAGTGAGTGTAATCACATGTGTCCAAGTTATTCTTCCTTACAACAACACATAGTATGTTTGACTGACACTTTCTCCCTACAAATACCATGAAATTATCACCAGTTTATAACTCTAAAATCCACCAAAACGTTCAAAAAAAATATTGAATACAACCTTTTCATGACTTTACCCCAATGGGAACTCCTCCTAGGCCTATGGTGAAAATTATATTGACCCCCACAAGTCCTATCTCAAATAGGGGTTATTATCAATGATGGCATGAAACCAGAAAATAGGTGGTTTTACCCTTATAAATCCAATGAACATAATAAGAAAACAACCAATCAACACCATAATATGTAATAAAATAGCCATTTCACAATAAAGTACAATTTATGGAAATTTAAAATAAATACAATAATCCATGGTAAAATAAAAAAAATAAACTCCTAAAAAACAACTCTGACAACAATCCCTATGCTCTAATGTAGAAATATCCAGATATATCTCCAAACATCTCTCAGAAACCTGTAAAATAGATTTATATATATATAAGGGAGATCATAAATTTATACATAAGAGGATTATCCTTAATATCTCTCTCCAAAATGTGGAAGAATCATACTAATGATTCAATGAATAAATAATAGAACCGACATGAACATTCCAGGTTAACTAATTCCCAACCTCACCAAGGGTCACTCACTTCACATCGTATCCAAGTATAATAAAAATAATATAAGAAGAATATATTAAAATGTACCATGAAAGCACTTCCCCACTAGGTTTTCACTATCATACCCCAATGAAAAATGTCATGGTGGTCCCATCCTTCCTGTATAAACACATATCAACATATCCAAAATAAAACATCATCACACCACTAGAAATCTAACATATACCAAAATAAAAATTCTAATGGTTGTCTAAAACCTTTGTTACAGTTCCTAAAAATTTATCATATACTAATGGTTTTATATAATTTATGGTATAACTCCAAAAAAAATTATCTATACCAACAATTCTAGAGAACCGTTGTCATAGATCCCAAAAAATACAGGTACCTATACTAATGGTTCTCCAAAATTATTGGTATATGTTCCCAAATGTTTTAGGAATAATGTTTTCAATTAATGTTAAATAGAAAAAAAATAAAATTATTTTTAAATAAATAAATAAATATAATTATTCTTATAGAAGTCATTATATATGAGTGGTTAATTTGTGGAAGTATAAGTGTGAGGCGATGTATCAAAACTTGAAAACTTTATTTACATTACCTATACTAATGGATATACAAAACCATTTATATTGGTATTTTATATTCATGAGCTATACCAATGGTTTGGGATTAATTTTTATAGACCATCCATACCAAAATTTTTCCAAAAATCACTGGTATAGGTTTATCCCAATAGAAAAACAACCAATAGCTATTTAAACTATTGGTATAGGCTATACTAGTTGTTTTAGGGCCTATACCAATAGTTAGAAACCATTGGTATAGCATTTTTTCTAGTATTTACACACCATAATAATCAATTTATGCAACATTCCACATAATACTTCATAATTGACCCATAAACTCAAACCAACGCATCATAATCTCACCTCATATCCTCGTCACATTTGGGTATTATGAACATGAAATACATTAACCTCGTTCCCTCCTCATACCGTGCATAACCCTCACCATATGAAATATGCTCTCACATATCACCATAATATCACATAAAAGCACACCAAATTATATTAATCACTACCAATTCCATGTCTAGAAGGGAGAGTGATGAAGTGGGACTAGTCAACCATTTGTTCCCTCACCAACCTAGATGTTGGAAAAAATTGATGTGACCTTAGAATTACTTACATAAATATCACATCATTTTAGATGAATATGAAATACATCTCATAACAATAAATTCCTAATAACCATAAAAGTTTATTATATTTGGAGACTATATGGAAATCCCTGAGATCTTAATATATGATTAACTTTAAAAAAGTCAATCTGTTCGATAACAATCCTTGCACGCAACACCAAACTTAAATGAAGTTGAGATGTATTTTCACAAAATATAAATATTTAGGAATGAATGTTAAAAAAAAATCCATTGAATTAATGTTAATTAATAATAATAAACTATTTATGAGTTATATATATATATAGAAAATTAATTATACTTTTAATATGAAATAAATTCAATTAGATTACCTAAAATGACTAATAATATAATTTTTTATTTAGGAATGTATGTTTATAAAAAAAATATTTTATGTGATACATTTTTTTATCTCAATAAATAAATAATTAGTTTTATTTGATATTAATAATTGATTAATACCAATTTATTTGGTAAATAATATAAAATAATATTAACAACTGTTAATATTGGAAAATTCCATTTCCCAATTAAAACAAATTTTCAATAATATTTTATGATTTTATTCAGAAAAAGAATTTATAAATTTTTTATTTTGAAATTAACAAAAATAAACTTCATTTTTTAATTCCACATATCAATTTTTAATTTGTATTAATTTTTTATCTTTTTATGAAAAGCTCAGGTTTTAGTCGAAAAAACAGTTTTCACAAAAACTGTAATTCGTATGAATTTACCATTATATAAAAATGAACTATAAATTTATTAAACCTTTTGAGTAATCAAATATTATTTTTATGAATAAAATTATATTTTTTAAAACATTATTTTAACTTATAAAAAGTATAGAAAACATTTTTATAACAAATTAAAATTCCAATTTAATATAATAAATACTTTCAATATTTTCTTTGAATAAAGTATTTTTAAAGGGATATTTGATTTTGTATTTAGTTTTGAAGCCTAATATGCTTCATTTTTTATAATAATTTAATTTATATCATTAAAATCAGTATCCAAGGTTATTTATCTTATATATAAATTTAAATATTAAAACGTTAATTTTATAAAAACTATTTTTATGTGATTAAGTGTATTTTTTTAAATTAATTTTTGAAACATTTATAAATTTTATTTGAAAGAATTATTTTCATAATTTTAAATATAAGTATAAATTAAGGTTAAAATTACATTCTTAAAAATTTTCATTAAATTTAAATACCAAGTTTATAAATTAATTAGAAAGGTAAAAGTAAATTAGGGTAAAAGATAAAAAGTTAAGACAAAAATTCTTAAAACACTCAATGTTGTCTAGAAAATAATTTTTTAAGGTGAGTTTTGAACTAATATCATTTTTATCTCCCATTTTATCCTTTTTTGGCCTTTGAAACTTGAATAGTAACCATGTATTATTGAAAATGTAAGGGTTAATCCCAAAACTACCAATTCCTTCACTAATAAAAGGGTAACATATTCACTATTTAAAGACAAAACATTATTTATAATTTATCCTTTAAGATATATCATTATCCCATCCTATATACTCTACTAATTTGAAAATCATATTTTCACCATTAAGTTTCATAAGTACCTCATTTCTAAGGAGACTTCCAAGGAAAATTCAAGTCCCCGACGTGAGTATTATCAACTACTTTGTTTTTATTTTGAATTATCATCCTTATAATTTATTATAAACACACTAATATAATGATATTTGTGTCAATTATACACTATAATATTACTATATTAAGGGTATTATTATTGGTTATTCATATACCCCCCATTAAGAAAAAAAAAATCATTCTTTGTGTGTTGTGTGGACTACCGCCTTCACGACCCAACATGTTTCATTTTCTACCAATTCACTGTAAGGATAAATAAAAATATTTTATTAAAGGATAATTATTATTTTTATTATATAATTATTTTTATGGTATAAAAAATTATAAAACCAAATAATGATATGATTAACAAATGATTCTTGTTAATTCAATTGTTTAAAACGAGCGAACTAAAAGGAAAATTATCTCTTTCTCTTAAGTAATGAATTTATATAAATTATATAAATTTTATAATTCTTTAAAATTATGATATATCACAAGAATAAATACTAAATAATATCATTAGTATTTTGGTATAAGGATATTACAACTAAACCATCATATAATCATCCATCAATCATGGTAGGTTCATGTTTGGGTTAGTTTAACCACCGACTTGAACAATATTATAAATTTATGTAATGGATGACTATAAAAACATATTTTAAATTTTAATATGATATAAATATATAAATAATCTTTATATTTTTTTTCTAGTAATGTTATATAAAAATTTAATCCATTTTTTAATAAAACAGTTATGACAACCCTGCTTTTTATTACAACTTAAACATGCTTTATTACATAAAACTTCACTTGATACAACAAAAAGGATCGAGAGGTTTAGTGTCTTTTGGGATTAGTATCATTACATAAAGACTTTAAACTTTAAATACAACATCTTTATTGAAAACTTCCTTTACATGACCACTATATTCCTTCGTACTTAGCATTGCATGGGATAACCTGAGGACATGCATAAGAAAAGGGTGAGCTATAAAGCCCAGTAAGGGAGTACACAATGAATAACATGAGGAGTACAATACATGTTAGGCAATAGGCATATCAATAGATCATAAGAAAAACATGAACATAAAGACATGATAAAGCATGATAATCATAACATGGAAATGTGGCAACAACACTTAACATTGAATTAGCATGAGCCAAGGCTCATTGCACATGGAGCATGAGTAAACCCTCATTGCACTTGAAGCACGAGAAAACACTCATTGCACTTGAATTAGCATGAGTAAACACTCATTGCACATGACATATCATGATACTATACTTTACCCAATGCGTTGGAGCGCTATAAAGGGCGCACCCTTCTTAAACATTTCATTTCATGCATAAGTGTGCCACATGGATCATAAAACATGGATTCATAAAACATAATAATTTATTCCACGATAAAGGAATGTGGAATTCATAAATGAAACTTTAAAATCAATAAGTAAATGTGCATAAAGCTGAATACCCTTGATGGAGAAATGGGCATGGTATTCACTACACAATGACATTGACTTAGAAAATCGGTGCGATTTCGACAACGTAACGACATGACATAAGAATTCATAAAAAAGTTTGATGAGAGAGAAAGGGGTTCCTCATCATATTTACATGTAATGAAAAGTAAGTATTTCATATATATACATGTACCAACAATTGAAATGGAATTTAAATTCATGATACAAAAGTATTGATTGAATGTACAAGAAGAGAGAGAAGTTCCTTTCGGAATTTCGGCATAGTAACGGGTGTACATGGGAGGCATTTAATGAGAGGTAAAGGGTTCTCCCATCATTCAAAAAATAAGAGGGTAGTATGGGGGAGGTTAGAAACCATACCCCAACATTCATAATTGAAATTAAAAGGGAAATACAACTTAAAGAAAATTGACAGAATGAGAAAGGAAGAAAAAACCCTTACTTGGAAGTGTGCTTCCAAAGGCTAGAGAGAGGCTTGTGAGAGGCTTCTTGGGAGCTTGGGGCACCTTGGGAGGATTATAGAGAGAGTATGGCAGAGGTTGGATGAACTCCAAGGGATTTTAGTGAGGAGGAAGTGGGAGCTTGGGTGGGTTTATATAGGAAGGGTGAGAGAATTCTTTATTATTTAGGTTTGGGACCCCTTATATTAAAATAATCCAAACCACAAACCATCCCATGGTATTTGCCCATGGTTTCTGGAAAAGGAAAGAGGAAAACAATATTTTACAAGGCCAAGGTCCGAACTTATTAAAAAATTAGGGTTGATTATGTGGAGGTGAGTCACACTCCCATGGAAATTAATTTAAAAAGGCAAAGTGTTGAATAAGTCTTGAGGGCTCCATTAATGCTTTGAAAAGTAAGTAAAACAAACCCAAAACCTCATTATTTTATTGATAAAACACATATTGGCCGAACATAAGGATTATGGTATTTTATTACATCACCATTGGGTCATTATGATGTCATAAAACACATTATATATTTAAATGGTATTTAATTTTTACCCAAAAATTTGACTGTCTCAGAAAATTATGAAAAATTCACCGTTGGATAATTTCGACGTCCTGATTCCAAAAATAATATTTATTTTATCTAAATAATTTTCTAAATATGTGAATTTTCACTTTTAAAAAAAAATCGACATTTATAAAAAAAAATTCACGGGTTTTGACAGAAATGGCTTTCAAACCTTAATAAAAATTTTAATTGCATTCATAAAATTATAAGATCATTTATACATAATAAAAAATTAATTTAATATTAATAATAATATTTTATTAAAATATTATTTAATTCAAAAATCCTTTAATTTAATAAAATATAATTCTTAATTAAATAATAACTAAAAACACCATTTGTACTTTAAAAACTAATTACAATGTATCAAAAATGACTAGAAATTTTATTCATTATTATATAAAAAAATAATGTAAATGAACATGGTGCTACTTATTTGTTACATAACCCCTTAAAATAGTCGCATAAGACCTAAGGGTAAGGTGTGCGATGGTGACAGACTCTTGGGGTTTCTCGGATAACATCGCTCGAGTTGTAATTTCAATCAACTTCCATTTTTCCCGTAGACGATCACGTTCGAGCTTGACTTGATGAAGCTCAGCTTGGGCTTGGTCAAGGGCAAAGCCCAAAGATTCCACTTCTTTTCCGAGCTCCGACAAATGGGCTTCATAAGGGGAAATTCTACTGGATGAGGCCATCGCTTCCTTTGTCTGAGTAGAAAATTGGTTCGTTAAAGCCTTATATTTAAACTACCCAGATGATCACTGTTCAACGACTATAAAAGTAACGGTCACAAATCTTAACATAAAACTAAAGAAGTTGACATCTTATAAAAACATTTTTCAAAAAGAGACATTTAACTGGATCAAGAGGGATTTTCATTAATGAAACTTTGGGTCGTTACAACATTCCCCCCTTAAGAAATTTCTCCCTCGAAATTTTCCTTTTCCCACACTAAAATAAATGTGGGTAACTTAGCTTCATCATATCCTCCGACTCCCAAGTTGCTTCTTCAAACTTGTGGTTTCTCCACAACACCTTGACGAGGGGCATTGTCTTATTTCGTAGAACTTTTTCTCTACGGTCTAAGATCTTCACTGGTTGCTCCTCATAAGAAAGATCGTCTTCTAATTGTACCACCTCAGAAGAGAGTACATGTGAAGGGTCTGGTATGTACTTCCTTAAGAGGGATACATGGAAGACATCATGCACCTTGGCCATAGTAGGTGGAAGTGCTAGTCGATAGGCCACAGCCCCAACACGATCAAGAATCTCGAAGGGGCCGATGTACCTTGGACTTAACTTCCCTTTCTTTCCAAACCTCATGACCTTCTTCCACGGAGATATGTGTAAAAACACCATGTCTCCGACTTTAAACTCAAGGTCTCATCGACGATTATCTGCATAACTCTTCTGTCGACTTTGGGCTGCCTTGATATGCTGCTGAATGGTTTTCACCTTCTCCACCATTTCTTCGACCATTTCTGGTCCAAGCAGCTTACGTTCACCGACCTCATCCCAACATACCGGTGTTCTGCACCTTTTCCCATACAGGGCTTCATATGGTGCCATTTGGATGCTTGAGTGGAAACTATTATTATAAGATAACTCAACCAGAGGAAGATGTTGATCCCATCCTCCTTTAAAGTCCATTGAGCACGCTCTCAACATATCTTCAAGTGTTTGGATAGTCCGCTCGGATTGGACATCAGTTTGAGGATGATAGGCCGTACTGAAGTTTAGTTCAGTATTCAGAGAATGTTGAAGACTCTTCTAAAACTTAGAGGTAAATCTTGGATCTCGGTCAGACACAATAGATAGTGGTACTCCATATAACCGTACCACTTCCCTGATATATATCCGTGCCAGTTGATCCAAAGACAAATCCTCTCGAATAGCAATGAAGTGTGCAGTCTTTGTAAGACGATCCACAACAACCCAGATTGCATTGTTGCCTTTGGATGTCCTTGGAAGTCCAGTGACGAAGTCCATGGTGATGTTTTCCCATTTCCATTCTGGTATGGGCAATGGTTGCATCATCCCCTTAGACTTCTGCCTCTCTGCCTTCACTTGCTGACACACCAGGCACTTTGATGTATATTCAGCGATCTCCTTCTTCATATTATCCCACCAAAAGTTTTCTCAGAGATCTCGATACATCTTTGTGCTCCCTGGGTGAATGGAGAAATTTGAACTATGTGCATCATCCAAAAGTTCCTTCTTCAGCTCCGAACTTGATGGAACACATAGTCTTTTCCCAAACCGCACAATTCCTTCTTCATTAACATTAAACTCTGAGGATTTTCCCTTTTTGATAGCTTCCACTTTTTATTGGATTCCCGCATCATCCTTTTGAGCATCCTTTAACCTTTCCAAAAGATATGGTTGAGCAATCATTTGTGAAAGGATTGATGATGTTCCCTTCTTTATGATTCCCATATCCATCTTCATTAAGTCTAAGAAGATTGGATCCTTTTCAATTCTCATCATTGATAGAATAGCTGGATCCTTTCTACTTAGGGCATCTGCCACCTTGTTCGCTTTCCCAGGGTGGTAATGTATTGAACAGTCATAATCCTTGATGAGCTCTATCCATCTTCTCTGGCGCATATTAAGCTCTTTCTGTGTGAATATATATTTAAGACTCTTGTGGTCAGTATATATCTCACATTTCTCTCCATAGAGACAATGCCGCCAGATTTTCAAGGCAAAGATCACCGCCGCCAACTCCAGATCATGCGTTGGATAGTTTCGCTCATGGATTTTCAACTGCCTTGAAGCATAGGATATTACTTTATCATTCTGCATTAGCACACATCCTAAGCCCTTCTTCGAAGCATCACTGAATACCACAAAAAGCTCCCCACTTGTGGGTAAAGTGAGCACGGGTGCAGTGATAAGCCTCCTTTTCAACTCCTTGAAGCTTTCTTCGCATTCATCACTCCAAGAAAACTTTACTCCCTTTCGAGTTATCTTGGTAAGAGGGTTGGAAAATCGTGAGAAATTTCTCACAAATCGTCTATAATATCCAGATAACCCCAAGAAGCTATGGATATCAGTTACTAATGTTGGCCTCGGCCATCCCTCAATTACATCTGTTTTGGAGGGGTCCACAGATATCCCATTGCTTGTGATTATATGGCCCAAGAATGAGAACTCCTTCAACCAGAACTCACACTTGCTGTACTTGGCATAGAGATTCTCCTTGCGCAAAGTCTCCAGTACAGTTCTTAAATGCTCCTCATGGTCCTCCTTGATTTTGGAGTATATTAGAATATCATCTATAAAGACTACCACAAATTTGTCTATGTAATCTCTAAAGACTCTATTCATCAAGTCCATGAATATTGTGGGAGCATTGGTGAGTCCAAAAGGCATTACTAGGAATTCATAGTGCCCGTACCTTGTACGAAAAGCAGTCTTAGGGATATCTTCCTTCTTCACCCTTACTTGATAATATCCCGACCGCAAGTCCACCTTGGAGAAGTATTGTGCTCCACGCAGCTGATCAAACAAGTCATAGATTCTTGGGAGAGGATACTTGTTCTTTATCGTGATTTTGTTAAGTTCACGATAATCAATGCAAAGCCGCATTGACCCATCCTTCTTCTTGACGAAGAGGAATGGTGCACCCCATGGTGATGCACTTGGGCATATAAACCCTTTATCCAGATTCTCCTGTAGTTGCTTCTTCAGCTCTTCAAGCTCAACAACAGCCATTCTATATGGAGTCTTGGATATTGGTAGCGCCCTAGGTATAAGTTCAATTGAGAACTCAACATCTCTTCTTGGAGGAAGACCAGGAAGTTCCTCGGGAAATACTTCAGCGAAGTCCCTCACAATAGGCATTTCTTCAAGGGTGGTTTCTTCCTTCGACTCAATCATCTGAGCCAGATATGCGTGCTCATAAGGCAGTAATATCCATGCTTGGGATGATGGAGCTAAAGGAGATTCATCTTCCTCCTGACACTTGTAAAGAATCGGGGGTCGATTCTCCATATGGAGTGTGATTTCCCTCTCCTGACAATTTATGTTGGCTCTATATAAGGAAATCCAATCCATGCCAAGAATTGCATCAAATTCCACCAAAGGGAGTATGACGAGGTTCTCCGGGAAATTCAATCCACAGATTATAATAGGGGAGGAATTATACTCATAGGATGCAATGATTGCCCCATTTTCCGTACTCACTGACATCTTTACTTCCATGATTTGTGGTGGTGCAGGGATTGTTCTACTAAACTTTTGAGATATAAAAGAATGCGTAGAACCTGAATCAAAAAGTACGTTCGCTATTCTTGAATGAATAACTAGTGTACCTATCACCACTTCGTTTTCGGGGTTCACTTCGGCAGAAGTGATGGCAAAGGTTCTTCCTTGCTGTCTTGGAGGTTGCTGGTTGCCTCCGATAACCCTTGGATTAGGGCACTGATTTGCAAAATGACCCAGTTCTTTGCATTTTTAGCATTGAACAATGCGTTGAGGTTTAAACGGAGCATTCCTCCCCTCTGTCGCAGCCGCGGGTCCTTCTTGCTGACAGTTAACAGCTAGGTGCCCTTCTCTTCCACACTTGAAGCATTTTCTTGTCCCCCTAAGGCAATTTCCAGGGTGCTTATTTCCACACTTTTGGCAAGTGGGGTGCTGGAATTTCTTAGCGTTGTTGGATTTATCCATAGGACCACCAGCATTGAAGTCTACCTTACGCTTCTTGTCCCTATGATACCCCTGTGATTCTCCGATCTCCATTTCAACCTTGAGGGCACATCGGACAATTTCCTCATAGCTGTCGAAGTCACGGATCACTAATGCTTTCTGCAAGCTAGGATTCAGCCCACCAAAGAAGCGGTCAACCTTGAATTCGGGGGTAACAACAAAGCCGGAAGCATATCGTGCAAGCCTTGTGAAGTTTGCCTCGTACGCTCCCACAGATTCTTCATCTTTCTGCTTGAGGGAAAGGAAGTCTCTTCCCATATTAAGATGGAGGGTGCGCGGAAAATATTTATCGAAAAACATATTCCGGAATTCCTTCCATTCCAAAGCCTCGATCTCCTCCTCAGTCTTCGTATTTTTGATCAACGTCCACCATTGATCAGCTTCACCCTCTATACGATAAGCCGCCAGGAGAACCTTCTCTTTTTCAGAGCATTGGAGGATAGAGAATATCTTTTCAATGGAGTTGATCTATTGTTCAGCGATCGTGGGATCGGATGATCCACTAAAAGTAGGAGGCCTTTGTCTCATGAAGCTTTCAATAGCGACTTGTTCTTTCTTAGGGGGGGTTGAACGTTCCTCTTGACCAGTGTTTCTATTCAAAACTTGAGTTAGCTGAGAGAGAAGCGTGACAAAGTTCACGATTCCCGTTCCCATTGGATTGGGCATCTCATAAGTACAATCATCACACTGATCTTCACAACGGTTGTTAGCCTGAGTTCTCCTATTATCGGCCATTGGATGGAATAAAAGGAAAGTTAGGGGTAACACATAAAGGGTAATCCAAAGAAAAAAGTTGATGACTTATAAATAAACTTTAATCTCTTTAACTCATGAGTCTATAGGATTCAATCCAGGCTTTTCATGATCTTCCTTCTAACATATATTCTTAGGGGCATTTTTCCCTTAATAAGGGTTCATACTAAGATTGTGAATTTATCAAAACATATCCCCCGGGAGTGTCGTAACCAAGAGTGCAGCAAGGCCTGTTGTCGTGCACCAGTTCCCGTCTGAGTCTAGCTCAAAGCGGTGTTTTCGGGTTTTTCCCCTAGGATACATCTGTGCCAGAGCCGCCTCTACCTGCTCGTATCCAGACAGGGATGTATTTATTTGATAAACCACTTACTTAGTATTTACCAAAACTTAGGGATGTTTTTATTATGCTTAGTCTTGTATCTAAGGCTTTACTAGGGTTTCCTAATCCCAAAAATAACTAAACCTATCCTCTGATACCAACTATGACAACCCTGCTTTTTATTACAACTTAAACATGCTTTATTACATAAAACTTCACTTGATACAACAAAAAGGATCGAGGGGTTTTGTGTCTTTGGGGCTTAGGATCATTACATAAAGACTTTAAACTTGAAATACAACATCTTTATTGAAAACTTCCTTTACATGACCACTACATTCCTTCGTACTTAGCATTGCATGGGATAACCTGAGGACATGCATAAGAAAAGGGTGAGCTATAAAGCCCAGTAAGGGAGTACACAATGAATAACATGAGGAGTACAATACATGTTAGGCAATAGGCATATCAATAGATCATAATAAAAATATGAACATAAAGACATGATAAAGCATGATAATCATAACATGGAAATGTGGCAACAACACTTAACATTGAATTAGCATGAGCCAAGGCTCATTGCACATGGAGCATGAGTAAACCCTCATTGCACTTGAAGCATGAGTAAACCCTCGTTGCACTTGAATTAGCATGAGTAAACACTCATTGCACATGACGTATCATGATACTATACTTTACCCAATGCATTGGAGTGCTATAAAGGGCGCACCCTTCTTAAACATTTCATTTCATGCATAAGTGTGCCACATGGATCATAAAACATGGATTCATAAAACATAATCATTTATTCCACGATAAAGGAATGTGGAATTCATACAAGAAAATTTACAATCAATAAGTAAATGTTCATAAAGGTGAATACCCTTGATGGAGAAATGGGCATGGTATTCACTACACAATGACATTGACTTAGAAAATCGGTGCGATTTCGACAGCGTAACGACGTGACATAAGAATTCATAAAAAAGTTTGATGAGAGAGAAAGGGGTTCCTCATCATATTTACATGTAATGGACAGTAAGTATTTCATATATATACATGTCTCAACAATTTAAATGTAATTTAAATTCATGATACAAAAGTATTGCTTGAATGTACAAGAAGAGAGAGAAGTTCCTTTCGGAATTTCGGCATAGTAACAGGTGTACATGGGAGGCATTTAATGAGAGGGAAAGGGTTCTCCCATCATTAAAACAATAAGAGGGAAGTATGGGGGAGGTGTGAAACCATACCCCAACATTCATAATTGAAATTAAAAGGGCAATACAACTTAAAGAAAATTGACAAAATGAGAAAGGAAGAAAAAACCCTTACTTGGAAGTGTGCTTCCAAAGGCTAGAGAGAGGCTTGTGAGAGGCTTCTTGGGAGCTTTGGGCACCTTGTGAGGATTATAGAGAGAGTAGGGCAGATGTTGGACGAACTCCAAGGGATTTTAGTGAGGAGGAAGTGGGAGATTGGGTGGGTTTATATAGGAAGGGTGAGAGAATTCTTTATTATTTAGGTTTGGGACCCCTTATATTAAAATAATCCAAACCACAAACCATCCCATGGTATTTGCCCATGGTTTCTGGAAAATGAAATAGGAAAACAATATTTTACAAGGCCAAGGTCCGAACGTATTAAAAAATTATGGTTGCTTATGTGGAGGTGAGTCACACTCCCATGGAAATTAATTTAAAAAGGAAAAGTGTTGAATAAGTCTTGAGGGCTCCATTAATGCTTTGAAAAGTAAGTCAAACAAACCCAAAACCTCATTATTTTAATGATAAAACACATATTGGCCGAACATAAGGATTATGGTATTTTATTACATCACCATTGGGTCATTATGATGTCATAAAACACATTATATATTTAAATGGTATTTAATTTTTACCCAAAAATTTGACTGTCTCAGAAAATTATGAAAAATTCACCGTTGGATAATTTCGACATCCTGATTCCAAAAATAATATTTATTTTATCTAAATAATTTTCTAAATATGTTAATTTTCACTTTTAAAATAAAAATCGACATTTATAAAAAAAAATCACGGGTTTTGACAGGAATGGCTTTCAAACCTTAATAAAAATTTTAATTGCATTCATAAAATTATAAGATCATTTATACTTAATTAAAAATTAATTTAATATTAATAATAATATTTTATTAAAATATTATTTAATTAAAAAATCCTTTAATTTAATAAAATATAATTCTTAATTAAATAATAACTAAAAACACCATTTGTACTTTAAAAACTAATTACAATGTATCAAAAATGACTAGAAATTATATTCATTATTATATAAAAAAATAATGTACATGAACATGGTGCTACTTATTTGTTACATAACCCCTTAAAATAGCCTCATAAGACCTAAGGGTAAGGTGTGCGATGGTGACAGACTCTTGGTGTTGCTCGGATAACATCGCTCGAGTTGTAATTTCAATCAACTTCCATTTTTCCCGTAGACGATCACGTTCGAGCTTGACTTGATGAAGCTCAGCTTGGGCTTGGTCAAGGGCAAAGCCCAAAGACCGCACCTCTTTTCCGAGCTCTAACAAATGGGCTTTATAAGGGGCAATTCTATTGGATGAGGCCATCGCTTCCTTTGTCTGAGTAGAAAATTGGTTCGTTAAAGCCTTATATTTAAACTACCCAGATGATCACTGTTCAACGGCAATAAAAGTAACAGTCACAAATCTTAACGTAAAACTAAAGAAGTTGACATCTTATAAAAACATTTTTCATAAAGAGACATTTAACTGGATCAAGAGGGATTTTCATTAATGAAACTTTGGGTCGTTACAACAGTTCATTAAGAATCACCGAAACATGATCATCGTTTATTTCACCTTCAAGATTCATAGCCAAAACTAAAATGAAAAAAATATCATTATAAAATATCTTAGAACATATATTATATTATATTATCTAATAGTGATGGAATTTGAAAAATAATAGATAACATTACTGCTTTTATGAAACTGGTTGAAAGCGATAAAGATTACTTAAACCCGGTGTTGAAAATAGGTAAAAATTAACTGATATTTATGTGTATATAATGATTATAAATTAGGATTATAGATTTTATAGTTATGAATAAGTTTTTTGGGTATGTATTTAATTAAATAAATTTAATCATTCAGGATGTTTGGTGTAGGTTCACAACCTTTCATGACAAGGAATAGTTCTTCATATCAAATTCGTCTCTTTAAGACATATTTGGTATTATGAACCTAATTTCATTTTTTGGTCTATATACTACCTATATGAAATATCATATAATGAATTATATTTGAATGATGTAATTTTAAATTTAGTTACAATTACTCTCTTTCAAGGGGTTTTGATTAAAGTGGTACTAAATTCGTAAATGTTTTCTTGATCTTAATTTCGATTCTTTGAGACATGTTACATATTATGCACCATGTTTTATTTGTATGGTGTATTAAATACCTATGAATATATTTTTATCATAATATTTTTATATTTTGATATTTATTATAAAAATATTTTTCCCTTATTCAAGTGGCTATTGATCTAATAGTCCCCTAGTAATAAGGGTTTTTTAAAACTAAAATCCACTTCTTTGAGTTATAATGTTTTGTATTAAAAATTATTATTCCAAGATTGGGATATACCACCATAATATTTTATAGTTTTTTTAATAATATTTATTAAAATTATGTTTTAATACAAATAAGGTTTTATTAATATTTTTACATTGTGTGTTTTGAAGAAGGTATTTTTGAAAATATTAAAATGGGGTTTTTATTTTCACTTTCATATATTTTTTCATCCTCTCCACATTTATCCAAGAAAAAAATTAAGTATTTTTAAGGCCTTATTATTGAATATTATTTTTAAAAGTAATGGGTTTCGAATAATTTTCACTTCACCTTTTGAAAAATAATTTTGGAAGTGACCCATAACATCCACTTTTATGCTAATATTAAAAATGTTTTTTTAAAAGATTCTCTAACTTTTCACTTCTATTTATCTTTTCATTTTCAAAATGATTTTACCTAATAGGGTATATGCTTCACTATTTTTACTATTATATATACATAAAAAAAACACACACACACACATATTGGGATAATGAACTCATGATACAAAATAATCAAATCCATGATCCCTTATTGGGTGGTATCATTCAAGAATTATTTTCAAGGATGTATTTTAACTATATAAAAATCCTTATAGGTTTAATTTGTTACATTGGTGTTATATTATTTTGAAACAATCAAAATCATTTCTCTATATGTATTATGATCATGTTATTCTAGTACTGAATTAGCCGTACACTCATTATTCTATATAGTGTGAACATCACATTTTTACATATTTTAGATTGAATGGTGTTAAATTGGAAATAATGTTATTCTATTAAAGTGGATAAAATTATTAGAATTATTTATGTTGTTATTTTGTTATAGATTATTATTGGAAAATTGACTATGTATTGTTTGACCATCCACTTTTTTCTCTGGATGGGTTATGACCATGTCATCCGTTTTATTGACACTAGGAAAAGCATTGATATTATTTAAGATTATTGAATAACAATGTAGGTTGATCATGTATTATTATTCTATATATTTAATTATCTAGATGGACATGTTGTATTCAATAATAGGTTCCTTCGAGAATGGTACGAAAAGTCATGATGACTCTTATGGAGAATACATTGGACTTAATCAGGTGACAAGTAGGGAATTGTATTATATTTCCCCTCGATGAATCAACATGCCTTATGAGAAAAAATAGGTTTGTGTATTTCATGTATTATTTCCCAATTTAGAAAGATGCCTTGAATATGGTCTCAAAAACAAGTAAAGTGTCTTTGCATATATCCTTGGTAATATGTTTTTGATATACTAAATTATGCATTCCATTAGTATGAGATCATTATTATTGATATACATGTTTTTATTTAATTTCATGAATATATAATGATCCAAATTTCAAGTTGATTATGGATTTATATTGTTTACCTATTCTGTTATAAAATTTATTCCATGTTTATACCAAGATTTATTCAATTATATGTTTCCTTTACTTAACATTTTATATCACCCCTTATTATGTTTACATTTCCATTGGTTATGAATAAAATTAGTACACATGACATGTTTAGAAGGATAATATGTAAACAATAATTTATGGGAGATATTTAAGGCTCTTTATAGATTAATTATTTTTTTTATTTAATGAAAAAATACTTATTTTATACAAAGAACATAGTATTTTATACTTATTATTTTCTCAAAATTCTCTAAATATCAAAATCTAAAAAAAAAATTTATATGTAATATATGAAATAGTATTTATTGATTTGGAAAATAAGGATAGTGATATCCAGGATTTCATAGATGGTATTAAATAAATTATTTAAAGTATGTGTTTATGAGAACTGGATCTAGGAGTACGTGGCTAGGGCATCAAAGTTGGTATCAAAGGAAAAGTTTAGATATCTTTTGAGATTAGGATAATTATTAAGGATAATTTAGGGGTTGATAAGTTGGGTTCGATCATAAGTTCAAAGGTATACTTAACCCTTTGGTATAAGTATATGATTTAATGAAAATTAATATAAATTTTATTTGTTGATTAAGATAAAAAAATTAATTTAAAAACCTAGAAATAAGTCTAAGTATTGGATAACATCATGATGTTTTTATAAAAGTGAGATTATATAGTTTTTATTAGTAATAAGTCCTTATTTGGATACTGGAAAGTGGATGTAGCTATGTCTTAGATGCACCTAGGGGTAATCACCATGAAAAGGGTTGTTTGAGAATTGACTCAATCATCACTCTAATACATGGTTAGTGGGTCTAAGAATTCACACCTAGTGAGACACTTTTAGGTGTTATACTTTGGTTAATCACATTCTCTTTATGTTCCATTTTGAATGATTTATGAAAGATGGTAACTAATTATCTTAGAGAACCTAATAGGAAAATGACCATGGATAAACAAGGATTGAAAAAAGAGATTCATAGGTTGATTCAAATGCATCATATGTTAAAAATAGGTTTCATAAAGGAAGAACTATTCATATTTTTTCTTTTATATACATATTTTGGATATTATCATTACCATTTTAGTTTTAGTATTTGGTTGAAATAGGGATACAAAAATAAATCTGAGAAATGTATGTACCTAAAAACAACTATATCTTATAGCTGAATAAGGAAGCATGATTAAATGATTGAGAATATTATTATATTATTGTTATGATATGAAAGGTTATTTTCCTATTCTTAACTAAGTTAGTGAGATTTATATTTTCTTTAAAATATTATCCATTTTTCATCACTGTGTGATATTTATCACATATTTTTTGATGTAGTCTAAAATTTATGAGGACTATGACAAAAATATATGGATTACTATTTAAAAGTTTTACTTTAAAAGTGTGGAACACATATTAAATTTTATTAATAACTTTGAATGTTATTTAAAAAAAGATTATATTTTTGGGGATAACTATTGAATAACACATGATTGAAGTATGGATAACACTCACGTTTACTATAAAAAGGTTTTTTAGATAATAAAGGGTGGTTTATTTTGATGAAGTAAGTTAGATAGTACTTGGTAACTTTGGGATTGATAATTGATTCATGATATTTTGGAGAATCAAATATCATCTTCAGTATTATGATATATAGTGACTCGTGGTTAATACCATTTGAGGGTTAAAGATAGAGTTAATTTTTGGAATAATATATAATATTGGTGTGGTTTAATGTCTTGAAGATTAAAATAGATTTTTTATAGGTATTTTTTTAAGATTATATGATTAGGGTATATACATACTTGGGTATATGATTATATGAATGAATAATGTTGTTTGAGGAAGGATAATTTGGATTTTGAGAGCATAGATTTCATTGATTAATGGTATTAGAATATTTTATAGTTCATTATAATTTGGGATATCTATTTTAAGGACTACATTGTTATGTATGAGACAAAAAAACTAAAAGTAACCTAGGTTGAACTAATAATGATATATTTTAAACTATAGGTGATTTAGATAGAATTAATATACCTTTAGGATAACAAGGATGATAAACTTTAGTATCCACTAAGATAAAGGAAACAAGGGAAGGGCTATGCTACTCCTACCGCTGAGAGTTGGTCATGAAAAAAATGGAAGAATGTATACTTATCATTCAATCAATAGTTTTGGATTCCTTATTGGATATCTTATTATATCCACGCTAGTGAATCTAATAAGTTTTCAATGTATATTTAATTACTTCCATAATGATTTAATTATCAAAGTAATATTATAGTAGAAAGATTATTGTCTCCCATGTTTATGTTTAGGTAAATATGAATATTTTTTTATTATATTAGATTTAATTGGTATGATTCTTCTAATGGATCAAATATTTTTAAATATAATCTATATTCACTAAATCATAGTTAGATTACCCAAAAAATATCCATTGTTGAAAAATGGGTGAGGGGACAGACAAAAATCAGACACAACTACTGAGATATCTTAATTTAACTACAATAATAGAATACAGTAATAGATTATCTTAATCATAATCTATTATTACAACATCATCATGTGAAAGCCCTAATGTATCCATAAAAGTTAAAAGCACCATTCCAAAGGTCAAAGTATAATACAAACCCCAACCAACATCACTTGTGTAATGGGACATGAAACTGATGTGGAAAAGGGAGAGGCTACCCTATGACCCTAATTTTGGGAGGAATAGTAGGGGGTCAGTTTATTTGGGTTTTAGTTCTTATTTTGGGTTAATTAGATTTATTGAAGCAGAAAATAGAGTAATAGACACCATAATATTTTTGTGTAACTCCTTTAACATCAAAATTGTGAAGGATGAGTTTGATTCAAGATTTATAGTTGGGTTACTTTAAGGGAAGTTCAATCCAACATGGTAGATTGATTATTTGATTATTAATTTCATGAGGGAAATTAACTATACCATTTGTGTGGGTCATACTTGGAGAGAAGGGAATTGTGTGGTGGATGCACTAGCCAACAATGGGAGTCCTAAAGAGAGTTTTACTTATATACTTGTATGGGATCCCTATATGGTTATTTTAAGATTATTATTAGATTAAATTCCATTGGACTTTAATATTTTTATCCACCATGATTTGGGTTGTTCTGTTTCATTCATATTTTATCTTTATTTAATAAATTTTCAACTTGTAGTTAAGTTGCACCTAGATCGAAAGTGGTGAGGTGTCCATACCCAACAAATATTCATTCATGAAGTATTTACAGATTAGAAAATGTATGTAATGATGTAATAGGTAAGAAAATTGGTGGGTTTTTATTTTTTGAAGTTGGTGACACAAGAAAGGGATATTTCAGAATTGGTACATGCTGGTATGGTGGATGCAACTACTCTTAAAAGTGTTAGAAGGTGTCTAATTGTGGATTTCAATAAGAGTTATGAGTAAAATGATCATTTTTCATTGAATTAATCATTTTAACTCAACTTCCCACTAAATATTCCTAGATAAAGAGGCATGGGGGATGATAAATAGATATGTGTGTTATTTCTATGCATTTGTATGTATAGAAATTACCAAAATATGGAATCATATTTCTTACCAACCTTTGATAATTTCTAAATCAAGGTCTGGATATAGAATCTAGGTGAAATTAAATAGGTCTTAACACCCAACTATGAGAGTTATCTTGATAAATGTTTATAACAAAAATGAATATGGAGATATTCCTATAGGTGAGTTCCCAGCCTTCCCTATGTCAGTAATTTTGATAGCTCATTCTATTTATACCTTTTGAATAAATTTATATATATTTTTAAGGTGAAAATTTAAATTTAAAGAAAAAAATTTATCTAGGGGTGGTGTGGGGGGATAATTTAACAGTCAAAGATCATAATATATGATTACATTTTGATAAGTTAATCTGTTTGATAGCTCCCTCCCCATATAACATTGAACTTAAATAAAATAGTGATATATTTTGAGAAAAAAAATAAAAACTCTAGTAAAAATATAAGAAAACAATCCCTTGAATTAGTGGTAATGATTGGGAGTTTCTATTTTAATATATATATATGTACATAGAAAATAAATGATACTTTAAATATTAATTAAATTCAATTACTTTACCAAAAACGACTAATAAGATCATTTATTGTTTAGAAAATTATTTTTATAAAAAAAGTATCTATTATGTGGTACGCATTTCTATTTCAAGAAACATATTATTTATGATTTTTGATATTAATAATTGGATAACACTAATTTAGTTGGTAAATAATATGAAATAAGAATAATAATAGTTAATATTTGAAAATATAATTTTCAATTAAAATAGTATTTCAAAAATATTTTATGATTTTATGCAAAAAATGGTTTTATAAATTTTCAAACTTGAAATTAATAAAAATAAACTTTATTTTTTAATTCCTTATATCAATATTGTCTTAGTATGAATTTTTGAGCATTTGTTTTGAAAGGGATAGGTTTAAGTCTAAAAATATGGTTTTCAAAAAACTTATAATTCATATGAATTTGACATTATAAAATAATGAACTAGAAATTTATAAAACCTTTTAAGAAATAATATATGAATTTTAGGAATAAAATTATTCATTTTAAAATATTATCTCAACTTATAAGACCCATGTAAAACATTTTTATAACTAATTAAAATGTTACTTTAATATAAAAAGTGCTTTCATTATTTTCTAATAATCAAGTATTTTATAAGGGAGATTTGGTTTTGGATTTCCTTTGAAGTATCATATCCTTTATTTTTTTTATAATAATTTAATTTATTTCATTAAAATTATTATGTATGATAATTTTATCTTATATATAAATATAAATATTAAAAACGTGATTTCTCTAAAAACTAACCTACATGATTAAGTGTATTTATTTTAAACATAAAATTTCACACCTTTAGAAATATTATTTGATAAAATAATTTTCAAATATGGAATTATATTTTTCAAATTAGGTAAAATAATCAATCTTAATAATTTTAATTAAAATTAATTACTAAGGTTAGAAATTAATTACCTAGTTAAAAGTAAATTAGTGTAAAAGATAAAAAGTTAAAAAAATCCTTAAAATACTAATTGTTGTCTAAAAAATTAGGGTTTAATGTGACTTTAGAATGATAATAATTTTACTCTCCTGTTTTTTTATCATTTTGAAACTTGAATTGTAACTTGACAATATTGGAGATGTAAGGGTTACTCCCAAAACTACCCTTTCCTTCACTTATAAAGGGGTAACATCTTCACCACTTCAAGAAACACCTTTAATTATATTTTATGCTATAAATACTCATTTTTACCCTCCCAGAACACTATTCTACTTTCAAATATTCTGGTCACCATTAGTTTTCATAAGGTCTTCATTTACAAGGATACTTACATGGAAAATTCAAGTCCCCGACATGAGTATTATCAACTAATTTTTTTTCTTATTAATTATATTATTTAAAATTTAATCTATCCACACTAATAGAATGGTATTAGTATCAATTATATACTGTAATGTTACTATAATAAGTATATTATAATTTTTTAGTAATATACCCCATCCATTATGAAAAACAACATTATTGTTCGTGCGTTGTGAATACTACCTCCTCCTCAACACAACATGTTTCCTTTTTCAATCACCTCCTTACAATGATGTATAAAATGATGGTATTAATGGGAAAATATTAATTTTATATTATAATTAAGGTTATGTTATGAAAATTTGTGGAACCTATTAATGACATGATTAATAAATGATTATTGTTAATTCAATCATTTAAAATGAGAAAACACAGAGGAAAATGATCGCTTTTTCCTAAGTAATGAATTTGTAAAAATTATGTCCAATTTATATTTATTTAAAATTATGATATATAACACTTATAAAAATTAAATAAGATCATTATTCTTTTGTTATAATGTTATTACAACAAAACCATCTCATAATCATCCATTAAATATGGTAGGTTCATGTTTGGGTTAGTTTAACCACCTAAATGAACAATACTATACATTTATTTCATGGTTGAATATGAGAAATTATTTAATTTTATAATTTTATATAAACATATAGAGAATTTCTTTCTGTTATGGTAAGGTTATATAAATATTTAACTCATTAATTAGGAAAACACCTTTAATTCATTATGAATCACTAAAACATAATCATCGTCAATTTTATATATAGGGTTCATAAAAAATGAACTGAAATGAAATTAATGATTTATAAAATATATTGTAAAATATATTTAATTATTTTAAATGTTATAATTGTGATGTAATTTTGAAAAATAATAGATACTAAAACCTTTTTATGAAACTGTTTCAAAGTGATAATGATTATTTACACTAGGTGTTGAAAATTGGTAAGGACTAACTAATATTTATACGTGTGTAATGATAGTAAATGTGGATTATATATGGTAATATTTATGAATGAGTTTATTGGGTATTTAGTTAATGAGATTAATTTAATTATTCAGGATGTTTTGGGAAAGTAAATAAGGAATTATCACAATGTAAGATTTTTCATCTCAAATTCCTATCTTTGAGACATATTTTAAATTATGTATATAATTTCAGTTATGTGGTGTATATACTAACTATTTTAAATATCATATCATGAAGTATATTTTAATAATTTTATTTGAAGTTCAATTATAAGACCTTTATTTCTAGGGTTTTTGATTAAAGTGTTACTCAAGTGACAAGAGTTTTCTAGGTCTCAATTGTTATTTATTGGGAGCGCTCTCCGTGCTCTCTGCGGAGAGCGCTCTCCATGATTTCTCCTCTATTCCTCTATGGTTTCAGGCTCCGTCCTCTCCAATTATCTCGCAGCTCCTCTCTTCAGCTCTGATCCTCAGCTCCTCTCCTTAGCTCCGCTCCGAGGAGTTCCATTCCTCTAGGGTTTCCTCTCCTCTGGTGCTTCCCACCATTTCTCGGTGGTTGTATGGTTCTTTCGGTGAAGGTATGTGATTTGGATGCCCTCCATCACCCTAACCTGCTCTGGTCTCATGTTCCTCCATGCCTCTCCGGGTCGGGGATGGTATGGAGTTAACCTATAGATTTTGGGATTGTGGTTCAGTGGAGGTTGGGTTTCCAGCTTCTACTGGAGTCGGTCTGTCATCCTCGACTGCCCAAACCTTCTCTGACCTAGGGTTCCACCGCTACTCTCCAGGACAGAGTTGGAGCGATGGGTACAGAGGGTTTTGGGCCATGTGGTTTGTAGTCTTTGAGGTTCCTTTTAGGGTTGCATCCTCAGTCTTCTTCATGGTATCTTTCCTGGCCCTCTTTTGGGTTTTACCTGGTTTCGTGGTCTATTTTTGGGCCTTCTTTTTTGTTTGTGGTTTTTTGTTCGTCGGTGGTCTCTCTAGACGATTGAGTTGAGGCATGATTGGGGCCTCCTTTGGTGGTGTTCAACGGGGTAGTGACTGATGATGTCGACTTCAAAACTGTGATGCTCGTGATTTCGTGTCGACGATGCTGACGGCCTGTTTTGGCGTCGAAGGTGTTTGATCTAGGCGGCGGCTTCAATTTCGGCTGTCTTCGATGGTGTTCTTCTTTTATGGTGGTATGTGATCACATGGTGTGTGTTTTTGGTGACGATGACGGTTTCCAGCATGCTGGTTTCCGGTGAGCCGCTTTGGATGCAGGTGATTTAGTGTTAGGGTACTCATCGAGAGGTGGTAGGCTTGAGGTGTGATGATGGTGCATTTTGAAATTTGAAATTAGTGATGGGTCATGGTGGGTATATCGAGGTGATATTGATGGATTTCAGTTGAAGCTTTTGAATTTTGAAACAGGGTGTGCTTTGAAGGTTCATGGCGCAGTGCTGATGGTTTCGTTTGATGTTTGAATTTTGAATTTTGAATTATGTAATGTGTTTTGTGTGGTTTTTATGTAGGTTCCCACTTACCCTAAAGTGGATTTTTTCAATAAATTAAAAAAATGGATTGTTGGTAATTGGGATTTATTGAGACATGTTACATATTATGCATCATGTTTTCTTTGTATGGTGTATTCAATACCCATGGATATATTTTTATCATACTATTTTTATTTTATGAGTTTTTCCAAATAAAATTCCTTTATTTAATAGGCTATTTATGTAGTAGTCTCCCCAGTAATATGGTTTTTTTGGAAACTCAAATCACCTTCTTTGAGTTATAATGTTTTATCTTAAACATTTTTCTATAATTATTGGGTTCTACTAACACAATATTTCAATGTATTTTGAATCCTATTTAGGAAAATTATTTTTATAAAAATAACGTTTTATTAATAATCTTATAATGTGAGTTTTGGACAAGGTATTTTTGAAAATATTAAAAAGGGGTTTTCCTCTCACCTTTATATGCATTGCCTTATTCTCCTCATTTATCAAAGAAAAAGTCATGTATTTTTAAGGACCTATTTTTGAAGATTATTTTTAAAATTAATTGTTTTGAAATTGTTTTCACTTCACCTTTTTAATTTTTTTGGAAGTGACCCATTATTTCCTCTTTTATATCAATGTTATAGATTTTTTTAAAATATCTTTGATGTTTTCACTTCCATTTCTCATTTCATTTTCAAAATTATTTACCCTAATATGGTTTATATTTCACTTTTTACACTCTAATATATATATATATATATATATATATGTTTTTGGAGGAATGAACTCATGATGCCAAACAATCTAATTAATGATCCCTTCTTGAGTTGTATAATTTAAGCATTTTTTTTTACATTTTATTTTCATCTATGTCAACATCCATATAGGTTTCCTTTACTACAATAAGGTAATTTTCTTTTGAAAATATCCAAATTATTTCTCTAGATGTCTTATGATCACGTTATTATATTGTTTAATTGGTAGTATACTCATGTATTTATATAGTATGAGAATCACATTTTTACATAATTCAGATTGGATGATGTTGACCTAGAAATGATGTTATTATATTAACATGGGGATAAGTATTGGTATTAATAATGTTATTATTATAATATGAATGATTTTTGGAAAGTTTACTATATATTTTTTGACTATCCACCTTCTTTATATGTATGGGTTATGACTATTTTATCCCTTTTATTGACATTGGGATTTTTTTTGATATTTTTAAATATTATTGACAACTAACATAGGTTGATCATCTATTAACATATCATATCATTCATTACGTAGATAAAAATATTTTATTTAGTAATATGTTCCTTTGAGAAGGGTATGAATAGTCTTTTTTTACTCTTATGGTGAATGCATTAAACTTTATCAAGTGTTGTGTGGGGCTAGGAATTATATATCCCATCAATGCATCGATAGGTCATATTATAAAAAATAGGTCTGAGAATTTTTTTTATGCCTTCGCAATTCAACAGAATGATTTGACTGCAATGTTGATGAAAAGTTTCTTAGCATAAGGCCTTGAAAATAGTGTTTTTATGTCTTACATTATACATTACATGAATATGAGATTAGTGTTACTCGTATCCATGTTTTCATTTAATTTCAATGATATAGAATAATCATAGTTTCATGTTGATTATGGATTCATGTTATTTACCTATTCCATCAATAATATTTATTCCATGTTTATTACATGATTTATTTTGTTATATGTTTCCCCTATTGAGAATTTGTGCTCACTGCTTCTTATGTTTACATTTCCCCATGTTATGAAGAAATGTAGTACACATGACCAGATTAGAATAATGGAATTTGTGAAATAATTTATAGCAGATGTTGAAGACTTTTTATGGATTAAATATTTTAATACATAATGATTTTTTTTCTAGTTGATACAAAGAACATGAAATTTTCTAGTTTTTATTTTGTCTTAATTCTCTATTTATATAAATTTGAAAAAATCATTCGGATATAAGATATGAAATAATTTTTATTGATTTTAAAATTAAAGAAGGTTATATCTATGATTTTATAGTTGATATTAAAGAATGTATGTGTCTATAAGCACCAGATTAGGGTGTGTGGGTATGGGGAAACACAATTTGGATTAAAGGAAATGTTTAGATAACATTAGATATTAGGATGTTTATTGAGGATAATTCAAGGGTTGATAAGTTTAGGTTGATCATAAATTCAAAGGAGTAGATAATACTTTGGGATAAGTATATGATTTAATGCAAAGGTAATAATGCATTTTTTATTTATGTATTAAGATAATAAAACTTTTGTGTAAAACCTAGGAATAAGTATAAATATTGGATAACATCTTGATGGTTTGGAAAAATAGAGACTATATGGTTTTTCCTAGAAATTCATCCCTTTCTAGATACTGGAAAGTGGATGCGGCTATGACACAAATACATCTATGGGTAATCACCTAGAATAGGGTTGGTTTAGTATTAACTCAATCATCACTGAGATGCATGATGAGGGGACCTAAGACTACAAACTGATGAGATTCTTCTACATGATATGATTTGTTTAATCACATTATCATTAAGAACCATTATAAGGGACTTAAGAATTATATTAACTAATTAGGTTAGAGAAACTAATAGAAAAACGACCATCGATTACCAAGGATTTAACAAAGAGATTCATAGGTTAATCTGAAAGTATCATATGTTAAAAATAATGGTATTATAAGGTAAAAATATTCAGATTGTTGTTTCTATATACATATTTTTTATATTATCATAAACATTTTTGTTTTAGTGTTTGGATGAAAAAAAATCATGGAAATGTAGCTGAGAAAGGTTTGTTCCTGGAAACCACTTTGTCTTGTAACCGAATAAGGGGGCATGATTAAATAGTTTAAAATCATATTATATTTCAATGATGATTGAAAATTTGAGTATACTAGTCTTAAATAAGGTAGTGAGATCGATATTTTCTTAAAAATCTTAGTTATTTTCATCAGTGAGTTATATTTATCACTAATATTTTGCTATATTTTAAAATTTGTGAGGAATATGTGAAACATTTAAGGATTAATCTTCTTTAGTTTTACTATAAAGTTATGAGAAATATATTAAATCGTAGTAATAACATCGGAAATTGAATTTATGGAAATGTTATAATTTTGGGGACAACTATTGATGAATACATGATTGAGGTATATATTAATCTCATGTTTAATATATGCATGATTTTGAGATAATATAGGTGGTTGATTTTGAAGAATTAATTCAGATAGTAATTAATACATTTGGGATTTATAATTTACTCATGATGTTTTTTGAGAAGTTTATCTCATCATTGGGATTATGATATATAGTTACTAATGGTTTATACCATTTTTGGGTTAATGATAAAGTTAATTTTTAGAGAAATATATAATCTCAAGGTGGTTTAATGAATTAGAGATTCAAATAGGTTTTGTAAAATTTATGTTTTTTAGAGTATATGATTAGGGTATATATATACATGGGTATATAATTATAGGAATGAATAATGTTGTTTAAGGAAGAATAAATTGGATTTCGAGAGCATATATTTCAATGATTAATGGGTTTAAAAGATTTCAAAGTTCATTATAATTTTTTATCTCTATTTTAAGGATTACATTGATAAGTATGAGAGAACCCAACTCAAAGTAACCTTGGTTGAACCAATAATTATACATGTTAAACTATGAGTGATATAGTTTGTACTAAAAGTACAGTTCGTTAATAAGAATGATAAAAAAGAAGTATCCTATAACATAATGGAAATAAGGTAATGGTCATGATACTCATACTTATAGTATATTGTCATGAAAATTAAGGGAATAAGGTACACTTATCCTCTAATCAAGAGTTGTATATGGTTTATTATATTTTTATTCTAAGAACCCCAGTGTATTTGGGATGATTTAAATGAGTATTAAATCACCACCCTTATGTTTTTATTATCAAATGAAACATCAAGTAATAAGATTATTGTTTTCCAATTTGATTTTTAGTGAAACATGATTATTTTTGTTCTTATATTATATAGAATTGACGTGATTATGGAAATAGATTAACTATTTCAACATAGATTCCCAATTCACTTAATCATGGTCATATTACCCATGAAATCTCCATTATTTAAAAATGGATGAGGGTGGAGACAATAAATATATACCACAACTAATAGATCTTAATTTCAATATAATGGAATAATAAAGTAACAGAACATATTCATTATCATCCATTAATGCATCACCACCTTGTACAGGTCCTGATGTACCCAGAGAAGTTAGAATCACCTTTCAAATAGTGGAAGTATAATACAAACCCCATCCACCTCTTATAGTTTAATAGGAAATGAAAGTTATCTAGAAAAGGTAGAGACCACCTTGTGACCCAAACACTGGGTGTATTTTGAGTATTAGTTTTTATGCCCCATTGCATGCAATCCCATGTAGCGTGTGTGGGAAAATTTTCAAGTCTTAGAAGGAACTGTTTGGTCATATGAGGTGACACATGGAGTGGATACGGTAGGGAATATATCCCCCACAAACCTTAATAATGGAGGTCTTAAATAGAGTGTACAATTCATGGACTGATACAATAGGTAGGGAAAGATATGGGTGGTTATCCATTGAAGTTGGAGACATAGGAAAGGGATATATTGGAAAGGGAGAAAGCTGGTACAGTGGATATGACTACTCCAAAAAGGGGTGGGGGATAAATGTGGATTTAAATAATCCATATTAGGAGGGGTATCATTCTTTATCTACTTAATCATTTGACCTTAACTTCATATTGGCGTCACCAAGTTGAATAACTGCGGGGGAAGAAAGATGGTTGTGTGTAATATTTATGCATTTATATATATAATAATTACTAAAATATTGAATCATATTTAAAACCAAAATTTGACAACATATCAATAAAAGTATGACTATAGACTCAAAGATAAATAAAATAGGTCTTAACACCCCACTATGAGAGGTATATTTCTTAAATGGTTAGAAACAAACTCAATATGAAGATATGCCTATAAGTTAGTTTCCCAAAATTCCCTATGTTAGTAATGTTGAAAACATAATCTATTTCTACCATATGAATACCATTAGATATTTACTTTGGGTGAAGATTAAAATTTGAATGATTTAATTTATTTAGGGGGGATGTAATACCCCAAAATATTAATATATGGTTAAATTTAAATAATTCAATATGTTCGAAATATTTTCCCACATGTTGCAACAAATTTAAATAAAACCATGATATATTTTGTTAAAATATAAATATATAAGAATATAAATTAAAAAATAGAAATTAAATTAATAGGAATGAATAGGAGTATCTACTTTATGAATTACAAGTATATAGAAAATAAAGGGTACTTTTAATATGAATTTAATTCAATTAGTTGACCTCAAATGACTAATAAGATAATTTATTATTTGGAAAAGTATTTTTATAAAAAAATTAACTTTTATTATACACAAATTTATTTTTCAGGAAACTTATGATTAATGATGTTTGATATTAAAATTTGGTAGACACCAATTTTGTTGGTAAATGATATGAAATAAGAATAATAATAGTTAATATTTGAAAAATTCCATTTTACAATTAAAATAGTTTTTCAATTATACATTATGATTTAAAAAATGAATTAATAATTTTTTTTAATTTGAAATAAAAAAATAAATTAATTTTTGAATTCCTCATATCAATATTTACTTAGTAATAATTTTTTATCTTTTTCTAAAATGGTTGGGTTTTAGTCGAAATATATAGCTTTCACAAAAATTGTAATTTGTATGATTTTACCACTATACAAGAATGAGATTAAATTTTTTAAATAAATTTCAGTAATAAAATATAAATAATATAAATAATATTATTTAATTTAAAATATTCTTTGAACTTAGAAAACCTCTGAAAAAAATTTAATAACTAATTAAAATGTTACTTTAACATAAAAATTAATTTTGGTCTTTTGTTTGAATCAAGTATTTTTCAAGGGATATTTGTTATTGTATTTAATTTTAAGTGTCATATAATTTATTTAATTATAATAATTTAATTTATATAATTAAATTATGTATTCTTGATAGTTTTATCTTATATATGAATTTAAATATTAAAAATGTTATTTCTATAAAAACTGTTTTTACATTATTATGTGTATTTATTTTTAAATTAACTTTTCACACCTTTAAAATTTTTATTTTGGAAATTTATTTTCAAATATGCAATAATAAGTATCAAATTATATAAAAATTACAATATTAATATTTTTATTAAAATTAACTACTAACTTTAGAAATTAATAACGAAGGTAAAAGTAAATTTGGGTAAAAGATAAAAAATTAAAACAAAAATACTTATAACAATCAATTTTTTCTAAAAAGGAGTTTCTGAAGTGAGTTTAAAATAAAAATCATTCTACCCTCATCGTTTGTCTATTTTTGGCCTTTGACACTTGAATATTAACCTTATATTATTGAAAATGTAATCATTACTCCCAAAACATCCACTTCCTTCACTTATAAAAGGATAACATCTTCACAACTCAAAAATAGACCTTTACATTAAATTTATCCTTGAAACTCTTCTATTTGTATTCTAATAGATCCCAATATGACTTTAAAATTATTTTTTACCATTATTTAGCATAAGGTATTCATTTCAATTGAGACTTTCAAGGAAAATTCAAGTCCCGAACATGAGTATTATGAACATGTTTAGTTTTCTTCTTAGTTATATTATTTAAAATTTATTCTAGATACACTAATATAATTGTATTATTATCAATTATATATGGTAATGATTCTATGTTAAGTATATTTTTTATTAATATACCCCATCCATTAAGAAAAAAATCATTGTTCATGTGTTGTGATGACTACCGCCTCTACGACGTAAGGGGTTTCATTTTACAATCACCACCTTACAAGGATGGACAAAAGGGTGATATTAAAGGATGAATATGATTTTTATTATATCATTTTTTTTATTTTATAAAATATTATTTTTCCTATTAATTATATGATCGACAAACAATTATCATTATTTCAGATGTTTAAAATGAGCAAACATAGAGGAAAATGATCCCTTTTTTCTAAGTAATGATTGTATATAAATTATATCCTATTTATAATTATTTAAAATTATGATATATAACACTAATAAATACTAAATAATATCATTATGTTTCTAGTATAATGATATTTCAACTAAACCATCTCATAATTACCCATTAACCATGGTAGGTTCATGTTTTGGATAGTTTAACCACACACTTGAACAATATTATACATTTATGTTATGGATGAATATGATAAAATATTTACTAGTGTAATATGATATAAATATATCAATATTTGTTTTTATTTTTTAAAGGTTATATCCAGATATAATTCATTAATTAACAAAACACTATTCATTCATTAAGAATCACTGAAATATAATCATCATTGATTTCATCTTCAAGGTTGACAACAAAAACTAACATGAAATGAAACTATTGCTTTATAAAATATCATGGAACATATATTAACATATCTTATATGATATTATATAGATTTAATTTATAAAAATAATAGACACCTACACATATTTTATGGAATTAGTTCAAAGCGATAAAGATTACTTACACAGAGAGTTAAAAATAGGTAAAGAATAACTAATATTTATATGTATATAATTATTGTAAATGAGGAGTATATATGGTTATAGTTATTAATAATGATTTTGGGTATGTTTTAAATGAACTTAATTTAATTATTAAGTACATTTGGTGCATGTGAAGAACTAATTAGGACAAAGAAAGGGTTTTTATCTCAAATTCCTCTCTTTGAGATATATTTGGTATTATGCACCTGATTTAATTTTTTTGGTGTATATACATCCTATATTAAATATCATATCATTATTTATCTTAATCATTATTATTATAAGTTCAATTAAAACCCCCATCTTTCAATAGGTTTTTATTAAAGTGATACTCAATTCATATGAGTTTTCTTGGTCTTAATTATAATTCTTTGAGAGATGTTACATGTTATACACCATGATTTATTTGTATGGTTTATTCACTTCCAATGGATAAATTTTTATAAAAATATTTTTATTTTATGATATTTACTAGAGAAATCATATTCCCATATTCTAGTATCTATTGATACAATAGTATCTCTAGTAATATGTATTTTTGGAAATTTAAATCTCATTCTATGAGTTATAATATTTTATCATGAACATTGTTCATCCATGCTTGTATTCTACCACCATAATATTTTTTGGTATTTTTTTAAACCTATTTTGTAAAATTAATTTTTAATATAAATATGTTTTTATTACTCTTTTTACAATGTTATTTTTTAACAAGGTATTTTTAAAAATATTAAAAAGGGGGTTTTCTTTCAATTTCATATGTTTTGTCTTCCTCTCCACATTTCTACAAGAAAAACCTTATGTATATTCTTGTAATTTTTATTTAATATTATTTTCAAAATTAATTGTTTTAAAATAGTTTTCAATTCTTGTTTTTAAAAATTATTTTGGAAGTGGCCCATAATGTCCTCTTTTACATCAATGTTAAAAATGTTTCCTAAAAGATCTTTTAAGTTTTAACATTCATTTATCATTTCATTTTCAAAATGGATTTCCCTTACTATGGTTTATGTTTCTTTATTTATACTCTAATATATATATCTTTTATGGGAATTAAATCATTATTCCCAATAATCCAATTCACAATCCCTTTTTAGGTGGTATCGTTGAAGAATCCTTTTTCAAGGATATTTTTTACCATTTTAAAAACACTTATAGGTTTCCTTCATTACACTTGGGTTATATTGTTTTAAAACCATCCAACTTATTTCTATGGATGGATTATGGTCATATTATTATAGTATTGAATTTTTGTATAATTATTGATCTATATAATATGAAAATCACAATTTTACATAATGAATATTGGATGATGTTCACCTAGAAAGAGAGTTATTCTATTAACATGGGAAAAACTACTAGCATTCCCTATGTTTTTTTTGATAAAAATGATTATTGGAAATTTGGCTATGTATTTATTGACCATAAACCTTATTTATTTGGATGGGTTATGAAAATGTAATCCTTTTTATTGATATTGGGAAAATAATTCATATTATTTAATATTATTAACTGATAACACAGGTTGATAATGTATTGACATTTTGTATCTTTCATTATACTAATATCCATGTATTATTCAGTAATAGGTTCCTTATTTAATGTTATAAAAAGTCTTTTTGATTATTATGGTGAATTCATTGGTCTCAATCAAGTGATGAGTGGGCCCTAGAATTTAATATCCCCTCGATGCATCGAAATGCCTCTCAAGACAAAACAGGGTTGGGTATTGGTGTATGGATACCCAATTCACTAAGAGGTATTGTCTACAATCTTGAAGATAAGTAAATTGTATTGGAATAGGGCCTTGATAGTGGGTTTTTGATGTCAAACATTATACATTCCATTAGAACGATATCAATATTATTGATATCCATGTTTTGATTTATTTTCATGGATATATAATGCTCCTAGTTTCATGTTGACTATGAATGTATACTGTTTACCTAATCTTGCCAAAATATTTATTACATGTTTATCCCATGATTTCTTCAGTTATATGTTTCTCTTACTGAGCATTTTATCACACCCTTTATTATGTTTCTATTGACCCAATTTATGAATAAAATTAGTACATGTGACATATTTAGAAGGATAATACATACGAAAGAATTTATGGGAGATATGGAAAACTATTTATAAATTATGTAGTTTTGTATATAATAAAAAAGGTATATTGGAAAAAAAGAACATGGTCTTTTATAGTTAATGTTTTTTTAATTATCTAAAGCTCCAAACCTAAATATATCCTTTAGAAGAAAGAGTTGAAAAAATAATTATTAATTTTGAAATTAAAAATAGTTATACTTAGGCTTTTATAGATGGTATCAAAGTATGTATGAAATGTATATGTCTATCAGCACCAAATCTGGGAGTGTGGGTCTGATGCATCACACTATATACATAATCAACTTGTTTATGAACAATATTATTCATCTCCCATAAACATTATTTATTTATGGTACACTTATAGACTTATCTTACTTAATAACTTTCATTATAACATGGGGAAATGTAAATATAAGAAGGGGAGAGCTCAGATGATCAATAAGGGTAAACAAAGGAGGTATCAATAAAAGACCACAAGTGATCATAATAAGAAAATAATCAAGGTACATATATACCATACCCAAATACATAAATATTAACTCAAGATTCATGAAATAAAGCATTAGTATAACATAAGACATGGGCTATAAGAGTGTGTAATATCGAACAATCTTAATCCAGGATAGAAGAAAATAGGCATAATATAATGACCAAAGAGCATGGAATAAAAATAATCATAGAAATCATATGTTAATACTACCCACCAATAAATTATTCACATATTAGGCTAAGGATAACCACCTTTATAACTTCTTGGGATTCAACTAAGTGATCATGTACCCTCTTGGGCTTGGGTTAACCACTCATTCACCTTTTGAGCACATGAGTTATAAAAAATTACTTAACTAATTATAGGAATACATAATTATATTCTGACACCTAACATAATAAAAACCAAACATAATTGTTATATAAGATTATAAAAGAATAATAATTTCATTATTTCTTAATTAACCCTTGGGAAAGAAATTGGTTTTCTGAAAACATCCTGAAAAAATCGTCATCATAGTCATCTAGAGAAATAAGGTGGATAGTATCATACAAAAATGTTCCATGTGTAACATATGTAACATCAAAGGATGTTTCCTTAGATGAAACACACATATTTAGATAATTGAATAAATACTTTTTTTAAATAATAAATAATATTACTTTAATTTTTAAAAAAATTAAGAATTAATATTATTTGGAAAAAAATTAAAATAGAAAATGAAGTTTCATAAAGAATAATACTCATAATAATTAAAGAATGTGTTTGCATGAAAAACATTAGAAAGGGATAATTTTATCAAAACAATATGTGGGGAAAATGTAAAAAAATTATTTTCAAACTTTTTAAAGAAAAAAAATAGTATAAAATGTCCTTAATCAATTATTGAGTCATAAATAATAACATACATAAAATGAATATGGATATAGAGGAGGAGGATTACTGACAAAAAAACGAGGTGGGCCAGTTTCACTTACTAGCATCACATCAGGTAAATTATTTTAAAATTGAAATAAAATTTAGATAGGACATGTAAACCCCCCAAAATAAACAAATTATAAGAAAATCTTTTGATTTTAGAGATAACGTTCACACAATTTTTCCCATATGGAAATTCGTTCATAAAAATCTCGATTTTAAAATCATATTGGAAAGAAACCCTTTCTTATTTCTCCTACATTTGATGAAAGATATTTAACCTTCAGTATAATAAACTTAAAACTATCAATTAATTATTTTATAATCCTATTAATATCAATTAAATTTTATATTATTTGATTATAATCATCCAAAACACATTTTTGAGTTATTGAATGTTTATTTTCATCATTGGATGTTAGTAGTTTTGATTTTTTTCGCACATGTTTTGTAATAGTGACATTAAACCGAATTATTTGATACCAATTTCATAACTAAAATATTTTATAAGATATTTAAATAATTTTTTCAATGATTTATTCATCTCCATGTTCACTTTATGGAAGCTTTGGGTTTGTTTCATGAGAACGAGATACATGATGAACTTTTTTTAGGTTATTATATATTAACATATTACTTTGAAATGATTGTTAATGTTTGTTTCATCCTTTAAGAATAATATTCATGGAAATATTACTGTTTAATATCATATATATTCATCTATTATATTTTAGAACCATCTAATTAGGTAAATTATGAAAAAATAAAACCTTCCACTTCATGGAGGTGTTAGTCCGCATGTACGCACGAACACTATTTTTTTATCCATAGAACAGAAATAAGGTATAAGTTTATTTATATTTTCAGAATATTTATTATTTTATAGATATAATAATTATTAATTAAATATATATTTTAATGATTCATGTAATGTGGTTATAAAAAATGGAACATATTTCTCATGGAGGCGGTAGTCTGCACGTAACATGAGGGATGTTTTCATTTTTCGAATGGTTGGGAGGGAGATATATAATAGATGTTCCATTAATATAAAAACATTTTATTATACTAATGAAACTTATGAAATTATATTATAGTGTTTAAAATAGTTTTGTAAGAAGGAGGATGAGAAAGGTAGAGAAGAGAAATTTAGAGAGTGCGTAATACTCACATTTATAATTTGAATATTCTCTTTAAGGATCCTTTGGAAATGGAGGAATTAGGGATTATTCTTTGAAGATATAGATTCCAAATGTGTAATAGGATTATGTTATATGAAAAATGGGTAGTTCTTTAATAGTAATTCTAAGGGTAATGTGGCTTGAAGAGGGTGTAGGTGAGATCCTTTTATAAGTGAAAAATGGAGACTTTGACTTGTAAATGATATTAGTTAAGGGGTAAGAATAGAATAACATGAGAGTTAGATGAGTTTGGTGAGGAATGTTTGGTGATACATATGGGTATGTATTTAAAACCTATCAAAGGTCTTATATAATGTATAAGTGTCCTAAAAAACTAATAAAATTCAAGCCACTTCAGTTACCCATCTTTACCTTATTAGCCTTGATTAAAAATTGACCATGGTAATTATTTTTTTTAATAAAAATATAGGATGACCCATATTTAAATTTTTATGTGATAATTATAAATTTGGAATTAATTTAATCTAACTAAATATTTAATCATAAAAAATAACTTTTAAATAAAAAATAAGATATATAGGAAAAATAATTTTGTAGAAAAATAAATTTTTATACATTCAATGTTTTAATTATTATTTCTAATAAATTATTAATTAAATTAGTTTTAATTAATTATGAATATTAATAATATATTTTACTATTATTTATGTATAATTTATTTAATTTCTTAAATTAAAAATACATAGCACATAAAAAGTGATTTTTTTGAAAAATATATATAAAATGACCTTATTAGTTATTTAGCTACACTAATTGAATTTTATCAATGAATTAATATTAAAAAATAAATTTATTTTTATTTCTAAAAATATTTATTGATTAATTTACCTTTATTTATACCCACTAATTCAATAACTATATTATAATGGTTGTATATCAATCTAGTTTGGTTTGGTGTTGCATGTGAAAGAAGTTATCAAACACATCAAATTTGTTTAAGATAAATATATTCTAAAATATTAGGGTGTTACATTACACCCCCTTATAATAAATTATCTATTATTTTTTATTATTATAATTTAAACAAATTAGTATACCTCTATTGTTTCCAAGTATCAGTTAGGTACCACTGACAGGGGGGGGGGGTGAATTTGTGGCACATTGTTTTTTACAAATTATTTTTCTTCTGATTCAACCTATATGAATGATTAATGTTTTGATTATTAATATTTAATCCTTAGCCCCAGCCTATAGGAAAAAATAAAAAATAAAGAACAACACATAGGGATTTACAAGTTTTGGTACAAATACCCACTCTTTTTCGTGTTGGTTAGACCCCCCAACACGGATTCTTCACTATAATAGAAGGTGATAACTAAAATAACTAGTTATACCCCCCCCAATTACAATGATAGTTATAGCCCCAAATTTAACCATCCTTTAAGATTTGGTTAGAAACCCTACTATACCTTATTGAAAGGGGTAGTTTAGACCCCTAAATCAATATCTTACAACAACTGGTTAGAGCCCCCTAGCTCTAGCCTTCTTCAGATAGCGAGATCCACTATATAAAGATCTTTTGATGATCCTACTCTATGAGATTGCTGGATTACCCTATCTTGTGTATAATTAAAGAACCTTTGCATAGATGATGGTCTTTTTCAATTATGTCTGATAACCAATATATGGTTAGTTAACTCAATGCAACACTGCTCGGGCAATGCTTCCTTCGGTTTTGAAGTCCCGACCTCACTTACTATTCATTGATCTTTAATGATTTGAACCGATCTCAATACATTGACAACTCAGATATAAATGCCTTCTAAAATAATGTTTGGATCAGTATCAAATCAAGACGAGCACTATACATTCAATTTACAGTGCATTTATATTTATTAAACCTTCATTAATGAACACATTATATATGAATATATAGATCATGCATGCTTTAAAATACATGAATCTCATATTATTCTTCACTATCTCAGTAGTTTCACACTATCTAAAAAAAATTGTAATACCTTTGATAATTCCTTCATACTTGTAAAAATATAAAAAATATAATATTCTAAATTTACTTCACACATGTATATCATGCAATTGTATCTCGTAGTGTCTTCACACAACACAAGATGACAATTGTGTTTCAATTAATCTCATGCATGTATATTATCACATGCATGTATCATATAATAACATATGAAACATTACTAACTTACTTCTCGTCACAAAAATAATATATAAGAGACATTTTACTTCACATATTTGAATTAATGTATAATACCTTTCAAGAATAGACACACTATACTACTTTCTTCTTTATGAAAGAATCTCACGAAAACTCCTTGAATAACTCTTCTTTACTCACACATATCAAATTTGGTTCATAGATCATCACAAAGATCATATATTTAAAAAAAATTAGTGTTGAAACCAAAGGGAATGGTTTGTAGAACTCAAATCATCTTCATGTGATCATGTAGGAAAATGATTAGGATGAACACATGAAATTTTATCACGCAAATAGAACACTTTATGGTCTCTATTTTTCTCCCAGATCTCTCAAAAATCATGTTAATATCTATAGTATAAATGATCTCCTTGAGGTTTATTTATAGACGAAACCTCCCCAACATATCCCCACCAACATAACTCCACTACATATTTTCACCAACCTAGCCCGCACTTTGTGACTTCAGAAAAACACTTTTACTATAAAACATATCTTGTTCACACTATATATTCTTTGTTTTATATTTTTTAATTCATGAAAACAAAGTTTAATGATGATTAATTCATATTAGAATCATCAGGATGATAAAACAAAACTGAAAATATTTGATTAAATCACCCAAATGTCTTGGAATTCATATCCCAATGAAAAGTACTCTCGAATGAAGGTAGGAGGTAGATGATGATCATGATGCTGATAAAAGGGAAGAAATCAACTATATCAGATGACTAATCTTCTTTACATATCATTTGTCATTGATGAAAATTGAATTGTGTATTTGAGTCCCACATTTTTTATTCATTAGATTGTGTGGTTCCTTTTATAACAACGCTCTATATAGACTTTCCAAAATCAAGTATCAGTGCCCATGCTTAATGCCTACACGCATTGACCCATGTTGGATCCCTTTTTTTCCACTATGCCACCCTGTTTGGTGGTTCATCTATGATTCTGTGTGCTTATGATGGTTCAATATTCTCACACACACCCACTTCCACCCATGCTGGTTAAAAAGGGGTTGACTGCCCACCTAAGTAGTGGTTATAGTCCTCCTTGGTTGGCTAGTTTTGGAGGCCAATTTTTTAGTGCATATAAAATAATCGAGTTAGCGAATTCCAAGATACTCTAATATTCCTCATGTAAAATAAACATTATTTTTCATGGTCCTATTTTTATAAACATTGAATTAAACTACATGTAATCCTAGTTTTCACATGTCTTAGAACTTATTACCAGTTCAACAATCATCATAATTAAATCCTTAACACATATTGAAATATTTTCACAAATACTTATTGACAATCAAATGAAATTCATTCATATGGAACTTTAATATCCCCCTTTTTATTTTTTTTTCAATACTCATATATCAATATGTTTTATTTTCTTTCTTTCACTTATTGTCAATGAATAAAAATGAGTTCTTATTTCAACAAACTTCTCATCAACTTCAGTTACTTCTCAAAGAATGAAAACTCACTAAACAAAATAAATAATCTTTTAGTTAATAAACTATAAGTATATGTGGAAAAAATCAGTGTAGAAAACAATAGTTATTTCACCTAAGAATCAAGTCTATTCATATTATGTAATGTGATAGCATTATAAAATTCATTTCAATAACTTATTTATAGGGGATATTTGAGCAATATTGTTATTATATTTCTTTCACACATCTCAACAATCATATCATAAAGTTTATATGAAAGATACATATAGACCCCCTTTTTATCTAAATATCAACTCTCTTATGATAATAGTTTTTAAAAAATATTCAAATTATGAATTTTAGAGTGATCATGTTTTTTATTTTTTTTGAATATATGACATCTTAAATCATCTATTATCCCCCTAAAGGGACAAATCCATCTTCTTTAACTGCAAGCATGTTAGTAAAAAATAATTTATATATGGGAGTAAGGAGGGGCCTATTTTTTCCTCAGAAATAGAACTCAGAATGAGAGTGTCCTCTATACCTTTATTTTCCCTTATTACTTTTAATCTCATATTTGGAAGGGTTCTCCTTCATCTCTTGGGTAGTTAGGATTGTCATGAAATGATTTGTTCCATGGAAAATTTGTTCACACATTTCAAAATTTATTACTTTTAATTAATCATTTGTAGATCGATTCACATCATCTTCATGTTCTTTAAATAATTCCACTTGCTTTCCCTTTTTCATGGAAATATTATCATCTTTCTCCAGTTGTTTGATTTTATCAAATAATTCACTAGTTACTACAGATTTCTTCACTATCTAACATCTATTCTCTTTATTAGTTGCATATTTTTCACAAGAGTATCTTTTATATTTTCTTTTATCATCCATTCTATTTCAGCTCTCTCATAGACTTCATCACCTTTAAATGATTCTCAAGATTTCTTGGATTTTCCCAAAAATCACATATTATTCATAGAATATTTCCCATCTTTTGACACACTACTTGATGAAAATTTATCCATTTGACTACTCATCATATTTTTATTCTTGGAAGTAAAGCACTTATTATACTTATTTCACTTCATTTTCTGGGACTTTTTATCCTCTTCATCTGAGTTAGTGTTATTAGTTTTGGTCTTTGAACATTTACCAGCAAAATGACCATTGTTGTGAAAATTTAAGTACTTTGGTAGTTCTTTTACATTTGTTTCTATCTTCCCCTTTTGAACATTCTAGTAAAAAATTCCATCAATTGACTAAATTCCCCATTAGATTTATCATCCTCAAAATCACTTGATTCAGGTTCTTCTTTGATTCTAGTTTTATCTTTTATCATGGATTCAAAGGCCATATCATCTATTACCTTATTATTAAATGTTGGAAAGTTTCTCATTTAATTTGCTATGATAACATTATGAAGTTCATATAATGATATATATTCTTGGATTTATAGTGAAAAAATATTTTAATTGAATATATCATGGAAATTTATCACTAGATTCTTCAAAATAGTAGAATCCTCAAGATATCTCCCGAAAACCTCTAATATTTCTGACAATCTCATTTAATCTTTTAAATTAGTCATTAATAGTTTCATTATAGAAAATTTTTGTATCTTCAAAATTTCTTCTCTAGATTTTAAATTTTTTTCCTTTGACTTTAATATTTCATTCATAATTTCTTATTTGTTTATCCAAGATCTCCCTAGAAGTTTGGAGACCCATTATTTTAGGGTATAGATTTTCTGATAAATCCATAAAGATTTCATTATGAGACTTTATGTAGACATCAATATTTCTCTTATCATCTTGATTCAAAGAAATATCCTTATTAATAGGTGGGAATCCCACTGATTCTATATCTCTCACTTCCAAGCCAAGTGATAAAAGGTCGGGAATAATACTATTCCTCCAACTTTGGTAGTTAATTCCATCAAAAGTCCGAATTTAACATCTTTTCACTGAATTAGAATGCATTATTTATCACAATTTTTTTATATATTATGAGTGGAACTTCCTCTGATACCAATTGTATTACCCAATTAATAGTTAGGTACCACTGAGAGGGGGGTGGTGAATCAGCAAAACCCTGTTTTTTTAAAAAGTGTTTCTATTTTGATTCAAAAATTTTGAATGATAAAAGTATTGTTACCTAATATTTAATACTAAACCTAACCTATAATGAAACTATAACAAAGAAATCATAGAACATGAGGATTTTCAATGTTCAATACAAAAACCTACTCCTTACCGTGTTTGTTGAACCAACCAATAAATATTATCCCCTCTAACAGAAGGTGATTACAACTGTAACTAGTTAGACCCCCCAATTAAAATTCTGATTATAAACCCAAATTAAATCAACCTTAATTAGTTTGTTAGATCCCCAAATACACCTTATGCATTGATATTGGTTATAACCCCCAATAAAAATCTTCTATAAACTGGTTAAAAACCACTAGCTATGACCTTATTATTCAAACGGTGAGGCCCACTATAGAAAGATATTTTAATAACCCCCTCTATGAGATTGTTGGGTCAAATTGGATCAGGTAAAATTGAAGTAACTTTTCATAGATTTTGGTATTACTCAGGTATGTATGATCACCTATAGATGGTTAGTTGCCTTAGTGAAACACTGCTCGGGCTAAGCTTCCATCTTCCTAAAGTACCGACCTCACTTATTGTTCACTAATATTCAATGAACAAAACCGATCTAAATAGAATGATAACTTAGATATAATTTTCTTATTAAATAATTCTCTACTCAGTCTCAAATCACACTACACACTTTAAATTCAATGAATATTTCAAGTAAATTTATCCAACCTTCATGTATGAACACATTTTATATGCATATATTTATCATGCAAGTTTTTCATTACATGCATATCATATAATTATTCACTATCATGGTAGTATTAAACTATCTAAAAACATAACCATTATAATTAATTCAACACTTAATTCATGCATGTACTCATATCAATAGTATCATATTATAAATTTACTTCATAAAGGTATATCACACAATAATATTTCATAGTGTCTTCGTGAAACACAAGCTAACAGTTATGTTTCACTTAATCTCATGCATGTACATTATAACATCCATGTATCCTATAATAATATATGAAATGTTTCTACCTTAGTACTCATTGTGAAAATAATCTAGTGTAGATCTTTCACTTCACATATTTTTAGTCATTCACAATTCCTTTCAAGAGAACACACATTGTAATGCTTCCTTCATCATGAAACAACCTCACTGAAACTCTTTTCATAACTATTACTCACTCGTGCATATAAAATGTATTTCATAGTTCTTTGAAAATATTATATACACTATGAAACAACTTTTAGTGTGGATACTATAGAAAAAGGTTCATGGAACTCAAATCATCTTCATACGATCACAAAGGTAAATGCTTAACATGAATTTATATAATATTCTAACACTAACAGAACACTTCTAGGTCTCTATTTTTCTATTAGATATCTTAAAATTAATTTTAAGATCATTAAAAAAATGATATAATTGGGGGATAATTATAGATAAACTATCATCGACATAACTTCACTGACTTAACTCCAATGTATATTCTCGCAAACTTAGCCCGCACTTTGCAACTTTGAAAAACATTGTTAAAAAAATATCTGGATTACACTATATATTATTGGTTTAATTTTTATTAATTCATGAAAATTAAGTTAAATAATGATTTCATAATATTAGAATTATATGGAAGAACAAATGGAAATATAAAGCTTCAGTTTTATCACCTATATGTATCAACATTCTAATCCCAACGAACAATAATCACAGAAAAAGGAAGGAGGTAAACGATGATTGCAGTACTGATCAATCAGATCAAAATTTCAAGGTTCTTTACATATCATTTTTAAAATATGAAATACGACTGACATATGAGAGTACTACATTTTTTAGTCTTTTAATTTAACACTTCCTTTTATAAAAACATGTTGCCTATACTGGACAAAAGCGAGTATTGGGTTCTGCTCCTGATACCCGATGGCACAGACCCATGCTAGCCCCCCTTATATCACCATGATACCCTACAAGGTCATTTATATATGCTCCCATTCACTTTTTATGGTTCACTGTGTTCATGTACACCCACTACCAATAATTTTGGTTGGCTAGGTGTTGATTATACACCTAATCAGTGGCTATGATCCTCCAGGGCTGGTAAGTGTGGGAGCCCATTTTTTTGGTGCATCTCAAAAAATAGATTTATCCAATACCAAGATAATAAAATATTACTCATAAAATATAACCATTATTTTTTTATAGTCCTACTCTTTCAATAAATAATGTAAATAATGTGCCATCCTAGTTTCCACATGTCTTAGAACTTCACACCAATTCAATAATCATCACAATTAATGACTCAACACATATTCAAATATTACCAAAATTACTTATTTATGGTCAAATGAAATTAAATAAAATGGAACTTCATATTATACCTCATCACATCCTCTAGTTCCCACATAGCATCCTTAAATTTATGCTTTTGCCACAAAACGTTATACAAGTGAGTGGTATTGTTCTACAAAATTTTATTTTTTCAAACTAGATTCCCCATAGGTTACTCCTCATAGGATAGATCATATTAAATCAATACCACCTCTATGTTCAATACATATGAAGGATTATGTATGTACTTCCTTAAAAGTGATACATAGATTACATCATTAACTCGGGAGAGGTTTATTGGAAGTGAAAAAAATAATATACCATCTTGATATGATCAAGAATCTCAAAGGAACCAATATATCTACGGTTAATATTCCACTTATTTCCAAATCTCATAATTTTTTCCAATGATATATTCATAGGAATTCCTTGTCACCAACTTCAAACTCTAGATCACATCAATGATTGTCATCATAACTCTTTTTTCGACTCTGATATTCCGTGATATAATACTAAATGTATCTAAATTTATATAACAGTTCATCATATATCTTAGGTCCCAACAACTTATTTTCTCCAACATCATCTAAGTATATTGGATTTTTTTACTTCTTTCCATAGAGGGTTTTATAAAGAGCTATCTGTTTTCTCAAGTTGCAGCTACAATTGTACTAATATTTGACTAGAGAAAGGTATTAATCACAACCACCTTTGAAATACATAGAGTAAGATATAAACATATATTTTTGGGTTTCAATGGTCATCTTAGACTGACCATCTTTCTAATGATGATATGCAGTACAAAAGTTCAACTCCATATTCAATTATTACTATGTATTTCTCTAGAAGTTCATGATAATCCTTAGAACTAGATACAATACAATAGGAAGTGGCACCCCATGAAATATTATCAATTACTTAATATATATCCTAGAATGTTGGTCAAGTGAGAACTATTCTCTAATAGTAATGAAACATGCTAACTTCATAAGGTGATTGACTATAATGTAAAAAAAATTATGGCTTTTAGATATCTTGGGGTGTCCTAAAATAAAATCCATTGCAATTTTCCCCATTACCATATAGGTATGGTCAATGGTTACATCATCCACATAGACATGTGTTGTTCATACTTAAATTTATTACATACCAGACTTTAACAGAATACTCTAAAAAACCCCCCTTTGTATAGTACCACTAAAAATACTCCTTGATATCTATATACATCTTTGTGGTTCCAAGATTAATAGAGAATGATGAGATACACCCTTCATCCAATATATCTTTATTTAAATCTAGTATTATAGGAACACATACTAGGTTTATGATTCTTATTAGTCCATCATGTTAAAGGTTTAACACTAGAACAATTATTACCTTCTTCTTTAGTTCAATATCCTCTTACCATGCCTCATTAATATTCACATAGATGGATAGTTGAATAATAATTTAGTAAAGATAGAATTTATCTCCCTCTATTATGATTTCATGGACCATATTCTATAAATACATTAGAATTAGATATTTTTTAATACTCATCAGTAATAAGATAATATGATCCTTCCGACATAGTGCATCAACCACTTTGTTCTCCTTCTTAGGGTGGTAATATATTAAGCTGATATAATCTTTAATTAATTACAAATGTCAACTTTGGTGAATATTCAAATCTTTATGTGTGAATATAAATGTGAATATTTTATGACCAATATATATCACACCTTTAACCATAAATATAATGCTTACATATTTTTAAGGAAAAAATCACTACTTATAGTTCCAAATCACGAGTCAGGTAATTTTTCTTATGAATATTTAATTGGTATAAGAAATATGTTATCACTATATTATTTTTCATGGGAACACATCTCAATACTTTCATTGATGCAGAAATATATATCAAAAACCCTTATCCACTATAGATTAGTGTAAGTACAACTAAACAACCTTCTCTTCAAATCCTTGAAATTTTCTTCACATTCCATTCTATATTAACTTGGTTATTGGATTTGATATCCATGAAAAATTTCTCACAAAGATGCTTTAGTATCCATCCAATCCAAGAATAATATGGATTTCAATCACTATGCTTGGTTTGGGACATTGTTCAATAACTTCATTCTTAGAAGTACATGAAGATTTACCCTCACTAGTGACTAAATAACCCAAAAATGATACATTTTTCAACTATAATTTACATTTTATAAATTTTTATTACATTTTATACTTCCTCAATATCTTTAACAATATCCTTATATGATCTTCAATATATTCATTAATCTTGGAATATGTAAGAATCTATAAAGACTATCACAAACTAATCAAAGTAATCTATAAAAACTCTATTCATTAGATCCCTGAAGATAGTGGAGGAATTGGTAAGTCCAAATGAAATCACTATAAATTCATAGTGTCTATACATCATATGAATGTTTGTCTTGGGTATATCCTTCCTTTTGAGCCTTAACTGATGATATTTAGAGAAAAGGTAAATCTTTGAAATGTATTGAGCACCATGCAGTAGATAAAAAAATTCATTAATATAGGGTATAAAATAGTCTTAATAAATTATTTAATCATATGTAAGGACATATATAAAATGAATATGGACATAGAGGATGAATATTTCTGACTGAAATGAAGAGGTGGGGTTATCTTCACTTATAAGTATCACTTTTGGTAAATTATTTACCAAGGGAAGCAAAATTATGAGATGACATGTAAAAACCTAACAATGACCATAGGATATGAAAATAGTCAGGGTTTTAGAGATATATTTTAAACAATTTTTCCTTGGGTTGAAATTTATTCATAATAATATTGATTTGAAAATGATTTTGGAAAGAAACCATTACCCTTTTCACCAAAATTTCCTGAAAGATATTATACTTTATGCATAATAAAAAAACCAGATTAATAATTTATTTTATAAAATTATTAATATATATAAATTTAATTTTTTATTATTCAATTATAATCATTTACTGTATATGTATTAGTTATTTAATGTATATTTTCATCATAAAATGTCAGTAATTTGGATTATTTCATGCATGTTTTGTAATAATGTTGTAAAACCCCAATATTTGATACCAAGTTCATCATTAAAAAAATTTAATTATATTAAAAGAATATTGTTTTAATTATTAATGAATCCCTATTTTTATTTTATGGAAACTATGGGCGGGATTCTCGAGTATGAGATACATGATGAACTTGTTTTGGGAAATATATCGATATTAACAGATTACTTTATAATGATCGTTAATTTTTGGATCATCATTTTAGAACCATATCCATGAAATATATTTGTAATTAATATAATATTTATTATCAAATATATTTTATAACCATTCATGTTGGGTAGTTATGAAAAAATAACATGTCGCTCCATGAAGGTGATAGTACGTACGTAGTCACGAATAATGATTTCATTTTACATAGAATGGAAAGAAGGTATAAATTGATTTATATTTAAGGAATTTTTATAATGTTATTATTTTTTATATTTATTGACTAAATACCACTTTTTAATGATAAAATTTAGGTATGTATAAAAAATGGAACATGTCACTCATGGTGGTGGTATTTTACACATAACATGAGTAATAATTTCATTTTATAAATGGTTGAGAGGGAGATAAATAATGGTTATTCCATTAATATAATAACATTTTAATATAATAATGATAGTAAATTAAATATACTATAATGTTTATAATAGGTTTATAATATGGTGGATGGTAACTATATAGAAGACAATGTTATGGAGTGGGAAATACTCACGTTGAGAGTTTGAATCTTCTCTATAAGAATCCTTTGAAAATTTAGAAGTTTGTGATTATTATTAGAAAAAGGGGATGAGAAGCGTGCAAGAGTATTATAGTCAAGGTAAAATGGGTAGGGTTTTAAGATGAATTCTAAGGATAGTGTGGCATGAAGAGGATGTATGTGAGCTATTTTTATAGGTGAAAAAGGGACTTCGACAAGGAAATGATTGTTAGGTAAGAGGTAAGAATGGAATAGCATGAGAGTTAGGTGAGTTAGATGAGGAATGTTTGGAGAGAAATGTGGGTATTAATTTACTAACTACCAAATGTCTTCTAGAAGGTCAAATTTTCATATAAACTATACAAAATTTGAGCCACTTAAATTACCCATTTTTACCCTTATTAACATTAATTAAAAAATAACCATGGTAGTTATTTTTTTTATTAAAAAGATAAGATAACACCTATTACAAAATTTTAACATTTTGATTACAAATTGAGACTATATTTAATATAAATAAATATCTAACTATTAGAAAATAAATATTTAAATTAAAAAATATGATATATAAGGAAAAAAAATTCTGTAGAAAAATTAATTTTTATACATTAAATGTTTTTATTATTATTTACTATTAATTATTAATTAAATTAGTGTTAATAAATTATTCATATTAAAAATATATTTTATTATAATTTAACCATAACATATTTAGTTTATTGAAATAAAAATACATAGAAGTTGAAAATCCATTTTTTAGAAAAAAATACATAAAATGATTTTATGCGTTATTTAACAACAATAATTGAATTTTATCAATTAATTAGTATTAAAAATTATAATTACATTTATTTATACACACATTTCCTAATGTATTTACATTTATTTATTCTCATAAATTCCATTATTATATTATAATGGTTATATGATGTTTTTTTGGTTTCGTGTTGCTTGTGAAACAAGTTATCAAACACATCAAATTTATTTAAGGGAAACATATTCTAAAATATGGTGGTGTTACAAAAACACCTAAAACCTAAAACAATTGGGAATTAGTAATATTATTATACTTGAGTAGGGTTCATATAAACTCATTATGAAAATAAAAGTATAATAAAACCACACCAAAGACTAACCTTAATGGTTCAAACAAAATCAACACTTCTACACCCATTCCAACAATCACATTATCATCGAAACATGATACCTTCATTGATATATACTATACCAAAAAAATATCACCACTTCCAACCCAAAACAACCACAACCACACTTACATTTCTGCATTTAATCACATAATTTAACTATTTATAGATTTACCTTTACTAACGACATTATATTCATTATACCTTCTAATTCCATATTTAATGAAAATAAATTGTTATCCATTTCACACATGTGATTCCATCCATTACTCATCCAATTAAATTGTTAACATTTAATAAAAAACCAATAGCTTATTAATTTATATCCCACAACCATTACTATATTTATCATTAATAATAATATATTTCAAACCACTAGTCAATTATATCACATTCTAAACCACACAACCATCATCTTCACAACCACCCCATAACACGGTCTAAAACCTCCCATAATTAACACAAAATGACCAATTTCCCAAAAAAACAACCAAAATATCATTATATAGTAGAAACTACATCTCCTCTTTCTATTTATGGTAAGGCAACTGCATCAACCACTGCACAACACATCTTATGACCCAAAACCAGACATAAAAATTACCACACAATAACCCCTCCGTAGGAAAAAAATTTAATGAAATAGAAACAAGAATAATTACAAAAAAAAACAACCAATTCAAAAAAATAAGGAACTTCTATAATTTATTTTTTAAAATATTCCATAATTTTCATTTGACAACTCTTGCAAGGGTGATAAGACAATAATTCAAAATTTCTCAAAACTAGTTTATTACCATATTTACTCTATTAATATTTTATGAAATGGTGATCCTAATGATTCAATAACAGCAATAACACATATAAATATCTTATAATAAAAATGTTTTCAGAAATAAAAGAGGGAAACAATCATTTACATGAGAAAAATATTGGTAACATGTAACCACATATGATTCAACCAATTCTCCTCAATATCTTTAGTCTAATTTGTTATATTCATCAAGAAAATTCATACCATCAACCCAAGGAAAGAAAAATAATGCAAGATACATCATTCATACATAAGTAAAGGAATTTTATGAAATCACCTATATTAAACGATGATTCCATAATCATTTCAAAAGATAAAGGTAAATAAAATGATTAACTAACACAAGACCATATGAGGAACACCCTAATCGACCTTGAAAATGAAAATTACCAATTAAAACCATGTCTCCATGCTAGGAAAACCACAACCTAACCACTTACATAGCCTTTCTTAGATAAATAACAGATAAAATATGTAGGATAAAATAAAGGATATACACCATCAATCAAAACTGATTAATCTGTTGATGCTAATGGCTAAAAAAAATCAATGGGACCTCAAAGACCTTAAAGGGAAATCCTTTGATCACCTGAGGTTTTAGAGAAATTAAAGGAAAATAGAAGAATTATAGAAGACTATTGAATTTATAGAAACTTAAGAATTTATGGAGTTAGGATGTAACTAATCATATTCATTACACGAAGGGGATAACTCTATAAAACATCCAAAAATCATTCCATAAAGTCCCTTATCATCCCATATATCCTTCATATTTAAATATTGGTTAATAATTTAATATGATAATACTGGGGAAGGGACTTGTTAAGAGTAAATTCACTATGATATGACAAAACCCATGGATAAACCACAAAACCTGACCTATAGTTCCCCATGCCTTGAAAGAGATGGCTCATCCATGAAATCCGACTAGAAGAACCTTTGAAATAAACCCTCAAGACTCCATATTGCGACAACCAAGAACCAGGTCATGATGAAATCTCATAGAAATAAAATAAAAATCTACCAAGTTATATCACACCATAAAACAAACATCCAATCCATGATTAGGAAATTAGAAAAGGAAAAATAGTAAGTGTAAAAAAACATAAGTATGTGTCATTTCAATGAAACTAAGTTCTCACAATTAGCCAAAACCTACTCAAGAACATACAAATTCCAATAAAAAATTCCAAACCCAGATAGAATCCATACTTGATAAAAGTGGATGATATGTATTATAGCATAAAAATTGTGGTCATAAATCCTCATTCATGATGGAAATTATCACTTATAGATCCACCCTCTATTACATATAACACTTTACACTAATACTCAAATGGAAACACCAAGACCTATTTCCCAAAGCTAAACTCTTAGTTATAATAATACTTTCTCCCTCCAATATCCTTCCATAACCTTCAACTCATAAAACATAAAAATTAATAAGATAAAATTTCTATAAGATTAAATTCTAATAGAACTTGATATTTATTATAAATAATAAGATATCCACTTAAATAAGTGACAGAAAAGAACATTTTTTAATAACTAATATAGAAATCACTTATTCAGTTTTCAATAAATTCTTTCAAATAGAGCCACATTAATTATTTTAATGTCTAATTTGTCTATAAAACCAAGAATCCATATATTGGGGGAAATAAAAAATAAATAAAAGTAAAGGAAAATCAAATATTATAATAATTTTTTAATAAGTTCTATTAGACATAGTTTTAAAACCTATTTAAATGTTTCATTTGTCTATGAAACCAAGAATCCCAAGGTTGAAGAAAAATACAAATGAAGAAAATAAAAATAAAATAAAATATAACAATGAAGAAAGCTTAAAATCTAAACATAAAAAATACAGTATCATGGAATACAATATAGAACTAATATAAAAACACCCAATTTTCCTTAATTATTTGAAATGTTCACATATTATATCCCCAAGTGAAATAGAATTAGTAGAAATGGTAATCAAATCCATTATTTTAAACCCATCTATATCATTTCCAACCAAATGTGTATATATTTTAGATAAATTACATTACATATAACTATACTATAAATCATTGTAGAATATAGAAGAAAGTGAATATTGAAGCTCTAAAATTGTCATCCAAAAATTTTAGTCGTTACTTGAATAACCTAAAGCACTATATTAACAAGTATCATGAACAAATTATTTATCTCATTCATTATCACCTTACCTCCATCAATACTAAACAACCTCCAAGTATCAAAGTAATAATAGTTTTACAAAACACATGCATGAAAGAATTAACTTCTTATGAAGTAGTTGTTATGAATTCGCCTAAATAAAAATTGTATTTCTATATCACATCATTTTCATGATATTTGAACCTGATAATCAGTGAAAGAAACTTATATTGAGAATGTATGAATAATAATAAATATTTGTGATCTTCCTATATGTTTATTAAATTAATGTACTTTATATGGATTTCTTATTAGTGTTATGATTAATCATATCAATTATTCACCCGATGGTCGCTATTTATCATTCAAAATTAGATTTTAAGAGAAAATATATTTTTGAAGAAGACTGTATGGATTGTGAATTATGTAATAAGAGAATCTAGAAATTAATTTTAGTTATTGGAAGAATTTTTAAATTTTTTTGTGATAATTTTATCTACATAAATATTTCTAAATTACAAGTATGCACCATTGTTTTATCTTGAGAGAATCCTCCTAAGAAAAAAATGGCCCCCTAAGAAAAAAGATCCAATTATATATAAAAAATATATTTATTCAAGTTCAAACCATCCAATATTAGAAAAATTGAGTATGATGAAGATTTATTTAAATACCATTCCACCTACCAATTTATCTTGGATTATTTAGATGGGATAGTGAAGGAGATGGGCAATAAGGATATGTATACATCAATATATTCCTCACTAGATCATGGGTAATTATTGATTATTTGAATTCTTAGTCCATACTCTTTTATTGTACCATATGTAATATTTCCCTAGAAGGATGGAATTTAGAAAATTTATGATATACGTTTTAGAGAGTTTTTTAATTTTCAACTTATTGAGAACATTCTAATTTTTTTAATTGTATCCCTAAAGGGATACACTCAATTAATTAGAGAGTGGATATGTATTGAACCCTCTACTGAGTAGATTAAAAATATAGCGGTGATACTGGGTATATACACAAGACAATAGTGACTCTAAGGAAGAGTTTTCTCTGTATGATATTATTTACACTCAAATTCTTGATCCATCTAAAGGAAAATATCTAATAATCTTGCTATAGTATATGAATATTGGTTGAAAAATGGAAAATAGTAACCTAGATAATTTAAAATGGTTTTAAAGATGTATCCCTTCATGAATTATTTGATCAATAATCATAGGACGTGTATTCTAATCCTATATCTTCTATACCATAGAAACATTTTTTGGTAACATATGCCTTTATAAGGGTAAAGAAAGGGAAGGATGAAGGGAAATATATTATTCTCAAAGAAATTATTACTAAACAAGAGTGAAAAAGTTCATTCCATGATTTATTGGATATATATACTTTCAATAAATAATTATATGAGAGTGATGACATTTTTTTGAAATTTTTTATTTTAATGTAATATAAGAATGAAGGGGACATGTTCATTGATCAGTTGAAAAAATGGACTTATAAGAAGTCTAAAACTAATAATATTAAATATTATATATAATTTTGGTCACTTAAGGAGAATCATGTATGGACTTATAAGGTGGATAGTGCTATCAATATGGGTTGTTTGATACTGCATAAGCATCATGTCGATTCTCGCACACGAAGCTCTATTCCTTCTAATTACTAAACTCTAGATAGACACTAGAATATCTTAGATGAGGAGGATCCCACCCATGATTTTGGTGATTATAGGTTTCTTATCATGAAACCCCAATAAAACAATTTATCCCCTACAAAAACTCAATATATCAGTCCCTATGTTTTCTCTCAAGGAGTTTTCAATTTAAGTTGCAAAACTATCACTTTATCTTTATTTTTTACAATTATAAAATTTTAGGATATAATTAAAACATATAAATTAGAAAATAAGTAGAAAATGGAATTAAAGAAAATTCAAGATTAAAATATATATCTTACTATAAATAATGTGGGTGTGAAATCATAATTTAAATATTAATTGTGGATAAGCATAGACTAACCAGACACTCCCTTATTTATTTTTAAAAATATTTCCCAATTGAATTTCTCAATTCCCATCAAAGTACCTCCATATGAAAACCTAAATTTACATGAAAATCAAATTAAGGCCTTAATATAATTATTTTTCCTCCTATGTAAGTGATTTAATTACTTTAAGTCCTCCAAGAAATCAAACATAACTGAAATCACTTTGCTCAACAGAAAGACCTTATCAAAGAAATTTAAATAGTGAAATAATTTTTTTACTCCATAGGTTGGAAAAAAATATGAAAAAATTATTTAAAGGTATATTAAATAAATAAAATGAAAATTTACATTAAAAAATATATTTTCAAGATAAATTCAAAATATATTACACATGAATATTAATAATCAGAAGATAGGGTCCTTCAGTTTCCATCATCCACAACTACTTTGTGCTTAGCCTCACATCACTTAATCAACACCTTTATTCTCAATTACTTCCTTTACAATATCCATGAAAAACATTTACATCAATATCTCTACCATATACATCTAATATTTCTCTCTATATAACCCCTTTCAAAGAAGGGGTTATAAAAATTTATAATAGTGAGGGGTGGAAAATATATTGTATAGTTTCTACACATACATATATTTCTCAATTTTCACCACTTAATATATTAATATATAAAAGTGTTATTCTTAAGATTTTTTTGAAATTTTTTATTACTCTGACTCCCAAATATTCAGAGCCTTTATTCACCTATAAAAAATTTTATGCTCAAATTACTGAAGCTCTCTCTTTTCAGCTTAAGAGAGTATTTATCTTCCTCCACATTGGTGCATGCACATGCTATCTAAATGAGAAAATTTCTCCATAAAAATTAATTTTATCATAATTATTTGAGTCTTATTTCATATAAAACTAGAATCAACAAATTTTTTTCTTATATCCTTATATATACCTCAATTAATGAGGAGTGGTCAATTATTCAACACAAAAAGATTTTCTACATTGAATGATTTATTAGGGCCCCATAAATATTGAATTAGCACTTAGTCCTATTGAATAAGTTTCATCCCATGAATAAATAAATCTTAAAAAAACATTTCCTCAATTTTTATTAATATTGAAAATGTTATGCTCAAAATATAGAAGTGATAGAAAACAGTTAAAATTCTAGAAATAATTTTTTTTAATATAAAAAATTGGTAGAATCCAAAAATGATGAAATTATGCTCAAATTATTAATTTTTGAGGATTAAATTATTTAAATACTCCTGAAAAATAATTGGAATATTATATATTTTATTTCCCAACACTTAGGATTTGTACTCATGAACATGTAAGGATCAAAATCAATTTAAGAAATTTTTAAAAAAATATATACCCATGATATCCTCTAATTTATCCCCAAGAAACAAAAGATATCAAGCCTAATACTTTGAGTTTCTCAATTCAGATCATTCATTCCATTTGCACTTCATTCCCCCCCCCCATGAACACAAAATACTTACCTTGACTTAATTTTCTCTCATCACACAAATATAGATTTTGAAAAAATATTTTATTATCCCAACCTATGAAAGAATAACCATAGGTTTAATAAATTTTTACATCTCAACCCTATGTGATTCAATAACATGTGTTTATCTTGAATAATTTTTTGGGTTGTTCAATGGATCTGGGTTGGTAAGTCTTAAATGTCCAAAATTATAAGAGAGAATAAGGAGAGTTTGAATCTTTTTGAAGAAAAATTTCATGATTTTAAATTTAAATCAAGGATGGTCTTATACTATTTGTTTTTGGATTTTTTAAAGATCTTGAAAGGAATATTTTTCTTATCCTTTAATGATCTTGAAAGGAACCAATTTATTTCTCCTTGAGATCTCTAAAAAGGAACAAAATTCCATAGTAGAATTTTTTTTAGTAGAAAACACATCCCCTTAGATTTTGATGCTCCACCCAAAGTAGGACAAAATGATATATCACACTAAATTTCATCTTCCCCATATTTAATTTCAAATAGATCATGTATTTTCACTTTTAGAGTAGGTCGGATAGGGAATATTGTATTGTAATGTGGCTAACCCAATCGACTATTCATGGATACTAAGTGTTAAAAGGATTAAATTCATAGGTTAGGTAAGAATAAAATAGATTCTATTAAAAAGGGTTATTTTAAATCCAAATAAAGCTCTAAATAATTTAAAACAAAAGTATCTCAAACCCTCATATTTCAACAAAAAAATCAATTTATGGTTGAAGAAAGCATGAATTGGTTATCTTAGGAAATATGGTGAATGTAAAGGTTATGTAAAAATGGTTCATAAGCCTCAAGGTGAGGTAATTTTAAAGATAAATATTGTGATATGTGGAATAAGATTTAAAAATAGGTGGTATTTTGAAATTTTCAACGTTTTTAACTCGAAACAAAGTCATTTTAAGCATTCATTTATGTTTAGTTTCATAGTATATATAGATTCACTCATTGATATTATTTTAATAAATGAAAAATATACTCATTTGAACTCAGAATTTTTAAATAACAAACTATAATTTAAATATGTATAAAAATAAAAGAAAAGAAACACACAAAAATTGAAAGAAAAATTTGAAAAAGAAATTTTAAAGGAAAACACAAAAATCCTAATATGCTAAATATGTTCATCCCACAAAACTTATTTTGTAAAATTTCCTCATTGGTAAATAATTTTATGTGAGAAAAATAAATTCCAAAAATTAATGGTGTAAAGAAAGAATAAGTGATAAGGAAAGATAAAACATAACTTCAATTGTATTAAGCTTTGTGAAGATGGATCTCCTCCAATATATGATCTTGAAAATTCTCTCTGAATTGATTAAAACTTTTCCCATTAAATATGAATGGTGTACCTATTTCTGGTTCTTTAATCTAGAGAGAAAAAATAAAAAAATAGTAACAATGATTGTTCCATACCACTTTGAATGAAATTCACATGGGAATTGCTTCAATTTGGATTCCAACAATACTTTCTCTCATTCATTGATGTTTTTATTGAGAATAATTCAATCATCAAAATCATTGGTTCTTTCTTTTTACAACCTATAGCTTTCATATATATTATTTCTGATCTCCTCCATCTCCTACAAACAAAATTTCTTTCTTTTCCAGCAAAAAAAAGATTCACGGTACTTGTTTTAAAAACCATAAAAACTTTGTGTTATAACTCAATAGGAAAATGAAAAGACATTATATTGACTAACCTAAAAGGTGACATGATAATAGGGGTTTTCAATGTAGTATTATAATTCCAGATTTCATCATCTAGTCTCAAACTCTAATATTTTATGTTTGGGTTCATAGTTTTTTTCATACTTGGTTTGATTTCTCCATTTGAAAGTTCAACAATTCCATTTTTTAAGGGTGATAGGGTTTGGATACCCTATGATTGGATCTATATTTCTTTAAAATATATTCAAATGTATTATTTAATTTTTTTTTTACCTTAATCAATGATAAAAAACATTGCAAATTAAAATCTAGAAAATAGACTTCCTTTCACAAACTTGGATATAGTTTTGGCATCATCGTTTCAGTGGGAAATAAACTATAACCACTTGAAAACATAACTAGATGCATGAAATATATAGATTTATCCAAAATAATTAATAATGGTACCCATTAAATATACACCCCATACATTAAAGACAAAAAAACAAAAACAGTTTTTGTGGAATCCATTCCTTTTGTAAATGTTACCCTGTAATCAGAAAATTTTATATTTTTTAAATAATCCAAAGAATATCTAAAAATATGGGGCCCATAAAAACTAGAATCAAGAACTTTTTTTATATATAATTGGGGTATTATGTTTCTTCCAAAGTGTGATAAAAATATAAGAAAAATTGAAATTCATAATTTAAAATGAATCACACAATCATTTGATCACTACATACATGCCATAGTTAAGGATAATCCAAATGTAATTATTTGAATCACTTATAAGTTTAGAAATTTTCTTCTTGGGAAAAAAATTATAATTTCATCATTATCCAAATAATTTATAAGGTCATCAAAACATTGAATTTAAATCTTAAAATAATAAAATTTCTCAACTATAAAATTTTCTTTAATTTGTAGAAAAATATGAATCTTTCCATTCAAAATAGATGGTATCATACTCAAATAGTTAACAATAAGGTTTTAAATTCCTTTATTATTAATTATCCCAATATAGAAATCCTATAACTATAATATCCATCTCAAAAGTGTTGGTTTTTCATTATGTTTCTTTATAAAAAATATGTCTGCAAAATGGCCTGTAAAAACAATCACTCTAGAGCCCAGCAGATAACATCAAATTTTTTCAAAAGAAAAGAAAACATCCAATATTTATTTTTCATTCTTTTGTTGTTTTATTGGGCCTGATCTAATGTTCTAAATGAATAAGAAATTACAAGAGATATTTTCCCAATATTTGACTCCAAACTCCCTATAGATAAAATTTTGATGAATCTATCATGATTTCAAAATGATAATACCATTTGGGTGGTCAAAAAATGTTAGGGTTATCAATTTTTGTTTTTTCTCCCTAAATTATTGTTTAAAACTTTTATCAAAGAAAAATTGGGTGTCCTTTTGGATAAATATAGACAAAATAAGTCCAACCTTTTTAAAATACTTTATAAATATCTTATAAAAACCAGTATGAATAAAGAAAGGTCTAAAATATCTCACTATTTTTGGTATGGTAATGGAGAAAGGACCTAAAATTTGGATTGATTAACTTTAAATCCATATAGAGACACAACATGACTAAGAAAAACACCCTTATCTACCATGAAATCTATTTTTTGATAATTGAAGATTGTAACGACCCAAATCCGGAGCCACTCAATCGGCGCCCCGTACTCGGTTCGCCACATGAACTCAAGCACATTTCCCCAAAATCCAGAGGTTTCCGACTAGCAGCGAGGGCCTTGATGAGTCAGTGGGAAAACAATACCCTCATTTGTTAAAGTAAGCATCAGAATGAAATAATAAATAATAACGGAAGTAGTAAACAACACACGACAACTTAAACTAAATAGAGAAAGCAATGTATAACATAATAATGATACATCATGATGCATGTGTCTATGGAAAGAAGTAAACAAAACAACGTGCTGAAATACAACTGAAACCCAAGTAGCAAAACTAAACAGTAACTCCAGCAACATCACGAGCTTAAGCTCGGTCCCATGCTCTCCAGCTCTAACCAGCAATCAAGTTCATGAGGTAAAAGGGCCAAAATCCCTATCCACACCTGCAACCATAGAACCTGTTGGGGCCAAAAATCAGGACCCAAACAGGGTTTGAGACTAATCCTAGAAGGAAACCACCAAAAGATCTTTGACCTACTATCTGTGAGTAATATAGCAAAAGTAATGGAAATAAATGTAGCAGAGAAATAGGGGTACACTAAAGTAAACAAACCTACAATTCTCCATTCACATTTATTTATTAATTTAATTCAATCATACAGTCATCAACCAAAAATCTAGAAAAATAGCTCTATAGTCCAAAGACATAGCAATTAACACAAAAATTATCTCAGTAGACTACCTAAACTACAAGCAGTACAAACCCAAGCCTGTTGTTTGGTTTGGTGGACTCGTCACAACCAACCAACAATATTTATTACACTGAGCCTCTGGGTGGCTCACGTGGGCAGGCCCTTATGGACAAGCATTTGAACAAAGGAAAAGACACTCTGATGAAGCACTCAACGTCAATTCCCCCTATGGTCTTGCAATGATACTATAGACTCTTTGAGAAAGCACTTACGTCTAATTCCCCCTTTAGTCTCGATTCGATAATTATCAGACCCTCTAAGAGAGCACAAAGTCAATCCCCCTTATGGTCTCATAATGGTAATAATTAACCAGTCCCTCTGAGAGAGCACAAATTCAATCCCCCTTATGGTCTCATAATGGTAATAATTAAACATGCCCTTTGAGGAATCACTCGACGTCAATTCCCCCTATGGTCTAACTACACCAAGTTCCCGCAACCCTGAGTAAAAGCAATCATACGTAAAAGATTATTAGAATCCCTAAGTATGTTCAGCAAACTACTTGGATAATAGCTACAATGCATCAAAATCATAAAAACAATAGGTAATACATGAAATCAACTATATCAAGGAAAGCAAGCAATGCAACAAGGTCTGCCTCACAGGCAACCTAAGCCAAACGACAATAAACAACCAAACAAGGGAAACACCCATGGGGTGATCCTCAAACATGATAACAAGAAATTATTAATCACTTAATAACCTCAAGAATACATGCAACCTAAGGCAGATAACAAAACATGATAAAAACCCTAACCCGAGATACCCGATACAAGGGTACCCGACACTTTTCTGCCAAAAACATAGATACATTCAACGTAGGGAAACAAACCACATACCTAGATCTTCATAGATTGATATACTTGCAGCATAGATTGATATACTTGAACCTTAGCCTGTTAATCAGCCTTGAATGGAGTAGATCTGCAAAAACATCTAAAACATTCAACCTCAGATAACTCACATGAGAGGAAGAATCAGGAAACAAGGCCAAAGAAGAACCAATAACTCACCGCCGTGATTATTTTTCAACTGACGGTGTTTGATTCGGATAGCTGGTGACAGATCGGTGGCTCAGAGAAGATTCAGCCTCCTCGTATGCTTTGGGTGGAATTAGGCGGAGAAGAAGTTGAAAACTAGGTTAAGTCGCGACCCCGGTCCGATTAATGAAATAAAAAAAAGTACACGGTGTGTACTTTTAGAGTACACGGCGTGTACCTCAGTTTCCCATACTCCGCTTTAAGAGGCCTCCACGTTACCCCACACGGCTGTGTGTGTGGCCCAGACACAGTTAGCACATGGGCTCGCGTGGAAGAAAAGTACATGACGTTTACTCATAAAGTACACGGCGTGTACTCTGAAAATTTCCAGATTTTTCCCGTTTTCTAAAAAAGGACCAGAAAAGGAAAAACATACCTGAAAAGAAGGTCTGGGTTCATAAAAACTTTTCCCCTTAAAGAAATTCGTCCCCAAATTTCCTAACAAGGCGTAGAAGAGGAACCCTCGAACAACTCTGTCCACTGTGATCGCATGTCGGCCTCCCTTTCCCAAGTCTCGTCGTGTACACGGCCGTGCTGCTATAGCACCCATACTAGAGGGATATAATGGACATGGAGTACCTTGGCACTAAGATCAACAATCCTGATAGGATACTCCTCAAACGATGCATCGTGGTCCATCTCAACCTCCTCGGGTTGAAAAACATGAGATGGGTCTGATAAATACCACCGAAGGTGAGAAATATGGAAAATGTCGTGCATATCCTGGTACCTATGAGGTAACTACAACCAATAAGAAACCAGACCGACTCTCTCCAGAACCTAAAATGGCCTGACATATCTCAGTGAAAGCTTTCCCTATCTCCTAATCCTCTAATGTCCCAACCTCAGGGTAACACGCAAGAAAACCTGATCTCCGACCTCGAACTCCAAAGGTCGTCTCCACTGATCAAAATAAGATTTCTGCTGAGACTGTGCAATAGCCATTCTATTCCGAATCAACTCCACCTGCTCTATGGTCTCTTGAACAAGACGAGGTCCCAGCATAGCTGCCTCTCCCTCCTCCAGCCAACACAAGGGTGATTAGCACGACCTACCGTACAAAGCCTCATAAGGTGCCATCTAAATAGTTGCTTGAAAACTATTATTAGAGGAAAAATACACAAGAGGTATATGTTTCTCCCATGAACCTCCAAAATCAAGGACGCATGCTCATAGAATGTCCTCCAGCACCTAAATCGTGTGCTCCGAATGGCCATCTATATGGGGATAGCAAGCTGTACTCAGAAGTACCTGTGTACCCAAAGCCCTCTGTAGCCCTTTCCAGAAATGCAATGTAAAGTGGGCGTCCCTATCAGAAACGATATTGTTTGGAACCCCATGAAGTCATACCACCTCACAAATATACAACCTCCCAATCTCATCCACACCGAAGGTCTCTTTGATAGGTAAGAAATGTGCAACCTTCATGAGCCTGTCCACTACAACCCAAACCGCATCATTCCCTCAGGGCGATCTCGGTAACCCTATCATGAAGTCCATTGTGACATCATTCCATTTCCACTCAGGAATGAGTAACTGCTGTAGAAGCCCTACTGGTCGCTGATGCTCTACCTTCACCTGCTGACAGGTGGAGAACCGCATAACAAAACTAGCCACATCCTTCTTCATACCTGTCCACCAATACTGACGATGTAAGTCTCAATACATCTTTGTGACACCAGGATGAACTGCCCAGGAAGAAGCATGAAACACACGCATCATCTCCTCACGTAAGTCTGTTGAAACCCATACGCGACCATGAAAACCTAACACCTCATCATCTCCCACTGTCCACCCCAGATTAGGGTCTCTATCTGACACACCCTCCCATAGGACTAGGCCTTCTAGGTCTGATAGCTGCCTCATTCGAACTCGATCCAGAAGAGTGGAGGTAACAACTATAAAAGAAATAACTTTCTGTCCCTATCTATCACGCACCTCCAAATGCATATTAGAGAACAGAGCCATAAGCTTCCACTCATTACTGGCCTCTCAAACTACCTATAATTGAGTTCTCCTGCTCAGTGAGTCTGCCACAACATTGCCTTTCCCAGTAATATAAGCAAGCTCAATGTCAAAAGACTGTAGGTACTCGACCCAGCTAAGATATCTCAGATTTAGGTCACGCTGTGTGAAGATATACTTGAGGCTCTTGTGGTCAGTATATACCACAAAATGCTCTCCCAGAAGATATTGTCTCCAACAATGAAAAGCATGAACAACAACAACCAACTCCAGGTCATGCGTAGGATAGTTCTTCTCATGTGGACTCAACTGTCGAGATCTATATGCAACAACATGATCCTCCTGCATGAGCACTTCTCCAAGCCCGATGCCAGACGCATCACAAAAAAATGTATAACTCTTGCCTAGCTCTAGTAAAACTAGAATTGGTGTTAAAGCCAATCTCCCCTTTAGCTCCTGAAAGGATGAATCGCAGGCTTCTGACCAGACATACTTTACACCTTTATTAGTCAAGCCCGTCAATGGCACTTCCAAGCATGAGAAGTCCTGTATAAACCGCTTTTAGTAACAAGCCAGTCCTAAGAAGCTCCGTACCTCGAATAAATTCTTCGATTTCTCCATGGTAACTACCGTTATCACCTTCTCTAGGTCAACTGATACTCCTGTCTCAAAGATGACAAGACCCAGGAAGTGAATCTCGTCCATCCAAAAGAGGCACTTAGAGAGCTTAGCATATAATTGATTCTCTCTCAATGTACTCAATACGATCTCAAGATGGGTAGCATGGACGTGTTGAGTATGAGAGTACACCAAGATATCATCCACGAAAACCACCATGAAGGAATCCAAGTAAGGCTGGAAAACTCTGTTCATCAGTACCATGAAGACTTCTAGCGCGTTCGTGAGACCAAATGACATAACCAAATACTTGTACATACCATATTTTCTCTGGAAGGCTGTAAGAGGAATATCAGATGGTCTGACATGAAACTGATGATAGCCAGATCTCAAGTCAATATTTGAGAACACCCTGGCTCCTCAAAGATGATAAAAAAGATCATCAATCCTCATCAATGGATACCGGTTCTTGACCGTTAACTGGTTCAACTTCCGATAATCCACATAAATCTGTAAAGTACCATCTTCCTTATTCTCAAATAAAATAGGAGAACCCCAAGGAGAAGCACTGGTTTGGATAAAACCCTCTGCCTGCAACTCCTCCAACTGCTTCTTGAGCTCTTGTAACTCAGGCATAGCCATCCTATAAGGATGTATGGATACCGATGCTGATCCAAGAACAAGATCAATAGAGAAGTCTACCTCATGCTCTGGAGGCAACCCTGAAAAGTCTTCTGGAAAGACATCCGGAAAATGATCAACCATTGGAGGATAATCCATCTGATGAGTCCCCTAATTGTCTAGATATAAACTAGAAATATGGGTTGTAACACCACCCAACCCATGATGCTCTGGTCTAGATCTGCTTGCCTGGACATCCCATTCACCCTTGTGAAGAAAAGATCTGCCCTTTGGTGATGTGAAACTCACCCTACGGTGATAGCAATCGACAAGGGCCTGAAAAGGAACTAGACAGTCCATTTTGAGAATGACATCATAACCTGTCATCTCTAGGACATAAATATCCCACAAGAAGTGACACCCACCAACCTCAAGGGGACACTCCTTTCACTGACGCACACTAGCAGTTCTAAGTCCCAAGGGAGTGTCTAGTGTCATCATATCCTCAGAAGTAAATATAGTAAGTCTAAGAATATCCACAGTGTGCACAGAAATAAAGATATGAGAAGATCCTGTATCGAAAAGTGCATAAGATAAAACTGAGGCTACTAAGATCATACCTCACACTGTGGAAGGTCCGAGATCCTACTCCTGATGAATCTGCTCTACCGCAAATGTCTGGCCAGTACCACAGCCCTGTGTAGCAGCCTGAGATCCCTGGGATGATCCTCCTTGAGCCTGACCACTGTTTCCATGGCCTCTACCATAGCCTGAACGGCCTGTAGAACTCCAACCCCCAGTCTTCTGTGGAACTGGTAAACTTGCTGTTGCACGCGGAGTCGAAACTGATCCTCTTTCGTAAGCCGCTGGAAGAAGAACCTTGCAAAACCGCTGCAGGTGACCCATCTTGCCGCAAACTCGACACTCCACTAGGTCCCTCGAATACTGTGTCTTCTTATGACCATCCTTCCCACACTGGTAGCACACAAATTTGTTACCTGAAGGAACATATCACTTCCTCGAGTCACCTCGTGTAGACTCTCGGTGGCGCTTCCTGCTTTCAGAAGGAAGGGTTCTAACTATGGATGATGAACCGCCCTAGCTCACTGCTCCAGTATCCTCATATTTCTCTCTGTGATCAATGTCTGGTTAACTATCAAAGAAATATAAGTCAAATGGAAGACGTTCACCTGTGATCTGATCTCTGGTCTAAGGCCCTACTCAAACTTCCTCGCTAAGAACAGCTCGTTATTCCCCATAACTAGAGTGAAACGCTGTAACTCAGTGAAACAGGAGGAATACTCCATAACTGATATAGTACCCTGCTGCAGGTTCATGAACTCTCTGGATCTATCATCCCTCAACATTGCTAGGTAGAAGTAGTTGTAGAATGTATGCTGAAACCCATCCCAAGAAACTATCTGCTGACGCCCTGCATGAGAAACTACGTCCCACCATCTCTTGGTGGAATCTCACAGCATGTAAGTCGCGAGCTTTACCCTTCTATCTGGGGGTGTCTTGAGATGATCAAAGATAGAAACCATCCCTTCGAACCAAGATTCAGTAGCCTGAGGTCCTCCATCCCCAGAGAACGTGGGAGGATTCTGCTGCTGGAAGACTCACGTAAGCTCTGCCATAGACTGGGCAGGTTTCCAAGCTCCCTGAAAGGTCTGTATAAACCTCGTGAATCCCTCACGGAACAGTGCATCTACACCAGTATATAGGATAACTGCCTATTCCATATCCGGTATACGATCATCGTCAGATCCCTAACGTGCAACATTTGGACATCTTGGCGGCATGACTCTTCGAGGTCAAAAGCACACCCTTATTAACAACTAGAACATTTTCAATTTAAGAGAGAGAAAACGGAATAGAAAAGGAAAAACTCTTAAAACTGGAAAAATTGTCACACGACATGTAGTCCTTTTACACGGTGTGTTCCATAAATATTTTACTTGGGCGTGTACACTGGCCAAGATGGTTGTGTAAACCCAAACTACACGGCGTGTTCTTACATATACATCGCGTGTACCGTCCTTTTTCCTCCTGCCCGATTACTCATACACGACTAAGTCACACGGACTGTCCCAGCCTAAGAATACACGGAGTGTCTATCCACTACATGAAATTTCCTTAAGGTTTTTCCCCTGTCCGTGTCGTTAGTCACACAGACTGTTACACGGACCAAAACTACACGGCGTGTCAACAACATACATGACTTGTTGTCCCTAAGATTTTATAACCCATGTATTAAACTACACAGCTAGGTCATATAGACCATTACTACACGGCATTTCAACATGGTACACAACATGTTGTTCCTAATATTTTCCAGCCCATGTATTCAACTACATGGCTAGACCACACGGAAGAAGAGTACACGACGTGTACTTCAAAGTACATGGCATGTAACCGTGAAAAGTAGTTCTTCCCGAACAGAAGAACACATGGCCTTTGTTTATAAGGCCACACACCGTGTTATCTGGGTTTCTGGGTAGTAGGCATACAAAACTCCCCAAAACCACTGAAAACCACTAAAAACCAGCACCTATGTGTCAAATCCAATCCGTGGGGGCCCATACTCCCCGAGAATCAAAGATTGACATCATAAAAATGCATATAAAAAGTAAACAGTATGATAATCCCATGATCTGCCAAATTCTGACCCTCAAGGGCCCATAACACCTCTAAGATCAAAGCTTGGCATACATGCTAAATAAGCTGTAAGATAAACAACACCCTATCAACATAGCAGGTATTTCTATCACAACAACTATCACAACATCATGCATAATCTATCACGACATCTATCATAACAGCATGCAACTTCTAATGCACCCTAGATAGCATGGTAAAATGCATGACATGTGATTTTTCTAACCAGTTCCTATATGATGCACGAGATGACATACCTTCATCTCATCGGGTTGCAACAAAATAGAACCAAAATCAAATAAACTGTAACAGCAAAAAACAAGTGCATCACCCAACAGTGAAATATAATCAACTGTAACACTTACAAAAACTAAAAATTGCAATTATGAGGTTTTATAGCTTTTTCCTATACATAGGTTAATTAATACTGGGAATATTTAAGTACCAACTACCCATTACTTCTTATCCCTGTCTATTGTCTCCAAACAGTAAGGAAATATAAAATAAGGAAAACTCCTCTGATACTACTTTGTAACGACCCGAATCCAGAGACACTCAACTGGCACCCTGTACCCGGTTCGCCACATGACCTCAAGCGCGTTTCCCCAAATTATAGAGGTTGCCGACTAGCAGTGAGGGCCTTGATGAGTCAGTGGGAAAACTATGCCCTCATTTGGTAAAGTATACAGCGGAAGGAAATAATAAACAATCGCGGAAGCAGTAAAAAACACACAACAACGGAAACTAAACAGCAGAAGCAATGCATAACATAATAATGATGCAGCATGAAACATGTGTCTATGGAAATATAAAAACAAAAAAATGTGCTGAAATAAAACTGAAACCAAAGTAGCAAAAGTAAACAGTAACTCAAGCAGCATCGCGAGCCTAAGCTTAGTTCCATGCTCTCCAACTCTAACCAGCAATCAAAGCACCTGAGGTAGAAGGGCCGCAATCCCTATCCACACCTGCAACCATATAACCTATTTGGGGAAAAAAGTAGGACCCAAACAGAGTGTGAGACTAATCCCTATAGGCAACCACCAAAAGATCTGTTCCCTACTGTTAGTGAGTAATATAGCAAAAGTAATGGAAATAAATGCAGCAGAGAAACATGGGTACACTAAAGTAAACAAACCTACAATTCTCCATTCACATTTATTTATTAATTTAATTCAATCACATAGTCCTAAACCAAAGAATATAGTAAAATAACTCTATTTTCCAAAGACATAGCAAGTAACACAACTGGTATCTCATTAGACTACCTAAACTACAAGCAATACAAACGCAAGCTTGTTCTTTGTCTTGGTGGACTCGTCACAACCAACCAACAACAATTATTACACTGACCCTCTATGTGGCTCACGTGGGCAGGCCCTTATGGTCAAGAATTCGAACAAAGGCAAAGAAACTCTGAGGAAACACTCAACGTCAATTCCCCCTATGGTCTTGCAATGATACTACAGACCCTCTGAGGAAGCACTTACATCTAATCCCCCCTTTAGTCTCGATTCGATAATTATCAGACCCTCTGAGAGAGCACAATGTCAACCCCCCCTATGGTCTCATAATGGTAATAATTAAACAATCCCTCTGATAGAGAATAGAGTCAATCCATCTTATGGTCTCGTAATGGTAATAATTAAACAGGCCCTCTGAGGAAGCACTCAACGTCAATTCCCCCTATGGTCTAACTACACCAGGTTCCCGCAGCCCTAAGTGAAAGCAATCGTACGTTAATGATTCGTAGCATCCCTAAGTATGTTCAGAAAACTACTTGAATAATATCTAAAATGCATCAAAATCATATAAACAATAAGCAATACATTCAATCAACTATATCAAGGCAAGCAAGAAATGCAACAAGGTCTGCCTCATAGGCAACCTAAGCCAAATGGTGATAAACAAACAAACAAGGGAATCACCCATGGGGTGATCCTCAAAACATTCTAAAAAGAAATTATTAATCATTTAATAATCTCAATAATACATGCAACCTAAGGCAGATTACAAAACATGATCAAAACCCTAACTTGAGATACCCGATACAAGGGTACCTGGAACTTTTGTGCCAAAAACTCAAACACATTCAACGTAGGGCAACAAACCACCTACCTCGATCCTCATAGATTGATATAATTGATCCTAGACCTATTAATCATCCTATAATGGAGTAGATATGTAGAAACTTCTAAAATTCTCAACCTCAATCAACTCACATGAGAGGAAGAATCAAGAAACAAGGCCAAAGAAGAACCAAGAACTCACTGTTGCGATTCTATTGCAAATTACGGTGTTCGATTAGGATAGTCGGTGACAGATCAGTGGCTCGGAGAAGATTCAGCCTCCTCGGATGCTCTGGGAAAAATTAGGCGGAGAAGAAGTCGAAAACATGGTTAAGTCGCGACCCTGGTCCGATTAATGAAATAAAAAGAAAAGTACACGGCGTGTACCTCAGTTTTCTGTACTCCGCTTTAAGTGGCATCCACGTTACCCCTCACGACCGTGTGTGTGGCCCAGACATGGCCATCATAAAACCTCTCATGGAAGAAAATTACATGGCCTATACTCATAAAGCACATGGCGTGTATTCTAAAAATTTCTAGATTTTTTCATTTTTCTCAAAAAAGACCAAAAAATGAAAAACATACCTGAAATGAAGGATATGGTTCTTACAAGGACAATATTCTTATTAATTATAGTTTTTAGAACACGAGTTAATATTTTCAAACATTCAAACGATGATACCTAAATAGTGTAGTTATCCATAAAAACATCCATGTATATATCTATAAATTCAATGAAAATTTTCATCATACACCTTTGAAAATTTCTAGGATCATTACATAAACCGAATAGAGTTCTCCAATAAAAAAAGTTTCTAAAGGGGCATGTGAAAGTGGTTTTATCTTGATCCTATTATATAATAATAATTTGTAAATGAACATAGAACCCATTGTTACTATAATAATGGGTTTTTCAAACTAATATTTCAAGGGATAGATCAAGAAAGAGTAATGGGAAGTGGTCTTTCCTTGTCACAAAATTTAGTTTCATATAATCAATTCACATTATCCATTTATTTGGAGGCCTAATAGGGATAATCTCAGAAAATTCATTCTTTTAGATTATAAGTCCATCTTTTTTGGGAAAACCTAGACTGGGATACCCCATTTATTATTAGAGAAAGGAAAAATAATTCTCGTATTCAAGAAGGTGTTGAGTTATTTCTTAAAAAACTCTAAAATTATTAGGTTCAATCTTCTCTGAAATGGTCTCACCAGTTTAGCATTCTCCTATAAAAAAAATCTATTCATGCGCACTAAGGGAATAATTCCAATTAAATTAGATAGATTTCACCTTTTTTTGGAGTTTTAAGGGTTCTTAATAGTTGGTCCTCTTGGTCTCTTATTATATCTCTAGAAATGATGAGATTTTATTGTTCATTTTCACCTAAAAAAAGCATATTTTAGGTTCTCAGGTAGTATTTTCAACTCTATCTATAGTGGGGAATTTTCATTGGTCAATAAAATCTTAAGTGACTCAATGAAATAAATTTTATATTATTGTTTTTCTATGAACAAGTAGATTTTAGATCAAATTTAGTACAATCATGTTGTTGATTACACTGCTCACATGTGAGGTTGTTTAGTGAAATTATAAATTTGAAAGTAAATTCATTTTCTAAATCAATTTGATCACTTTTCATGTTCTTCAGATCTGTCTTACAAGAGATTTCCTTATTTTTTTGGTTTGGAAATTATTTTTTTAAATTATTTTCTAGATTATCAATAATTATTTTGAAATTAGTTTCAGCATTTCCAAAATTATATGGTTCACAATATTTAATTTATTTAGAATAAAAATTAATCGTGTTCACCTAAGGGGATTAATGATCCTAAATTAGGTGTTTATGGAATGAAAAATATTTAAGTGAATAATATCTATTACAAATTGAATTGAAAATATTCCTTTGTGAACATTAATTATTTATTTAGAAGTTTTCAGAAAGTTTATCTCTATAATTAGAGGTATATGGTTAATAAACTCGTCATCTTCTATATCTATGAAATAAAAAATACAAAGGGAAAATCATATCTCCCACCAAAACTAGAACATACTCTATAAATACAAAAGGTTTGGTGGTACTTCAATTGGAAAGTTGGTTGATAATTATAATGGGTTCTAGCACTCTAACCTATAAATTAGAGTAAACAAAATGTGGCATAAGAATAATAGAAGCTCTTAAATCAAGAATAACATCTATGAATTTTCATTCCCTAATGGTGAAAGAAATGGTAATGGTTCACAAGTCTTTTAAATTTGATAGGAAAATCATGTTTAATCATGGATAAAACATTACTACCTAATTTTTTTCACCTACTTTAAATTTAATTTTTTTTGAAACACATATATTTAAAAAGCATTACATATCTTGGAATCTATTTCACAACATCATGTTAAGGTATATTGACTTGGAATTTCTTAAAAGTTCCCAATACCTCTTTATCAAACTATTTTTCAGAACGTATCTTCTCCATTGGTTCATTAATTTGATAGTATAGTGGTTATTTTAATGGTTATATACTATTAGAACACTACTTTTATAAATATAAGGACATACATTTTCTTGAAATCCTTTTTAGTTCTTTTAAAAAAAATCTTATGTTGACATTATTTTTTATTCGATGAAAATTCAGAATTTCTATCATTTTCATCAGTGATGTGATTAATTTTAATAGTTTATACACTATATGGAAGTTGTTTGAAATACTATTTCTCATTTTTAGGTTCAATATTATGTTTTCATTTTTCATTTTGAGATATATTCAATCTAGTTCCACTTTTAATTTCTATATAACTCACATTTTCCTTCACTTTATCGCTTGGATTGACTTGGGGTCGTGAAGGTAAACCTTAACTCATTTGATATATCATTATATTAATATTAATAAATATTTTAACCACATGATTTATTAATGTATTCATCATGTTTTGATATTTATTTTATGTTTATTATTTATTCTCATTGATTCTTATTTTTGTATCGTAGAATATTATTGTTTCCTCATCAATTCTTGTCATTGTATCATTACTTATTAAAGTTTAATATCTAATTTTTTAGTGTTTTGGGAAGGATATAAGTTTATTTTATAATTATAAGTGGATTTATCATTAAAATATATTAGTTTAGAATTACTTGAATGATATTGGAAGAATCTTCTTTGTTATTAAAATTGTTAAAATCTCTCATTAGGGTTGTTGTTCTAGCCTTGATTAAAATTTTGGATGGATTAAAAATGTATTTTTTAGTTTTATTTAAAGGTATTTATAGGAAATAATACAATGGAATTATCAAAATTCTCTTTCATTTATGGAAATTGGTCATTAAAATGTTCATTGGAAGAACAAATTCCACAATCGAATTACATCTAAAAAGTTTTTTTAGGTTTGGGGGGGGGGGGGTTTGTGGGGTGTTGTAAAATGTCATCGACCTCAGCATGGTGATGATATAAGTAAGTTTTCTCAAAATCATTTTGTCTTTAGGACTACTAATGGGGACTTCTTGGGTAGTTTTCCCATGAATAAGGCATGTTATTCCAAATTTTTTAGAATTTTGGGATATTTTTTCAATTAAAGTCCTTATAATTGCTAGTATTTTTTCAACTAAATATTCTCCTTCTTTATAATCAATTATGATCCAATCAGTAAGAGAAATCACTTCATAAAAATATTTAATCAAGAGTTAGTCATTTATTTGATGGTGGAGACAACTAAAATAGAGTATTTTGAATTTTTCCCAGTACTCATGCCATGTTTCACCTTGAGTTTTCCTAATCCCACAAATATATTTTTTAATTGAAGCACTTATAAAAGTATGGAATTATTTTAATAAAAATAATCATCAATTCATTATAATATCTAATCAAAGCTTAATGTGAATAGAAAAACCATTCTTTGGATACACCTAAATGAAAAGGAAATGAATGCAATTTCATTAGATTTACAAAAAACATTTTGTGGTTTCCTTTTAATAAAATGATAAATAAATTATTGAAGATGTTTATATGGATATTCACCTAGAAGTCCATTAAATATGGGTAGTTAGTTAATAAAAACATATTTAGTTGAAAACGTACCTAGTCCATCAAGATATTCCACAAGTTTTTTCTATTTTGAACATATGATGAAGCTAATTATAATATGTTTTTTCTGTTAGACATTTAAATTTCTAGTTCATCTAAATTAATTCTAAGTGTGTTAGTGTTATATTAAACACTCAATATTAGGGGATTTATTATTTATCTATCCCTTTGGTGATAAGTTCTATTAATTTTATAATAAATCAGTAAGAATTTAGGGTAAGAATTTTAGGTCATGATTTTTTTTACAAATAACCTCAAGAAACCTCCCTGATAATGAATCCAATTAATGGTAAGGTATTTATCTTGAAAAAACAATCAATAAATTTATCCTCTAGGTAAATAAAATGTAGTATTACCGGGATTTTCTATTAATGATTTTTTAATTTGATTTGCGAAAATTCCCATTTTGATTTTTTTTTCAAGAAGAAAATTTTAGAGATTTAATTTAATGTTATAAAATAATAAATAAGTAGAAAATGGAATGAAATGGAATTAAAGAGTAAAATAGAAATTTGAATTGAAATAAAATGATTTTGGAATCATAATTTAAACAATATCCATGTACAATCTTAGAACTCTCAGATACTCCCCTCATCTCGGTATAAAGACATTTCTGAATTAAATTTATCAATTCCCATCCAAAGACATAAAAATAAACACCTAAATTTTCATTTAGATCATATAAATACCTCAATATTATTGTTTTTATTTATATTTAATTGATTTAATTACTTTAATACCTCTAAAAAATTAGACCTAACCAAAATCAGTATGCTCAAGGAAAAGACCTCGCAGAAGATGTTTAAATAGTGAAATCAATTATATTACTCCATAGGTTGGATAACAATCCAAAAAAAATTAGTTGAAGTTATATTAAATAATTTAAATTACCTCTTAAAATTAAAAATATATGTTCAAGAGGAATTAACAAGATATTACACATAAATATTAAAACTCTAAAGATAGTGTACTTCAGTTTCCCTCATCCACAACCAATTTGTGCTTAGCCTCACATCAGTTGAGAAACTCCTTTATTCTACACCCATTCCCTTCCAATTTGAATAGAAACCACCTTCATAAAACTCTATATCATATCCCTCTTTTTTATATCTTTATAAAATCCTCTGTAAATAACTGGATATGAAAATACATAATGGAGAGGGGTGGAAAATTTATGGTCCAGTTTATATCTGTCCAAAGTATTCTCAATTTTTACCCATTCATGGATAAATATATATAAGAGTTATTCATAAAAATTGTTTGAAATTAGTTTTTAATGTACCCTCAAATTTTTAAATCCTTTTGACATGTGAAAACAAATTTTATGCTTAAATTATGGAAGCTATATTTTTCTACCCTAAAGACTCTTTATCTATCTCCACTTTGATGCATGTATAGACTAACCTGATGAGTGAATATTAATATACAATTTAACATGGACATGATTCATTGTCTCTTATTTTATATACTACTAGAATAACCTTATTTGGTTTCCTATATCACTACATATAACTCATTTGATGAGGAGTGGTCAAATCATCTGCCAAAAATATTTTCTACATCGACAGATTTTTTGGACCTAAGAAGTTTGAATTAGCACTTGGTCTAGTTGAAGAAGTTGAAGAACATGAAAAAATAAAGAATAAAAAAATAATTTCTAAATTTGGATCAATATTAGAAAAAATACTATTTAAATGCACATGTGATAGAAAACTATTAAAATTTTAGAATTAATAATTTTTTACTTTTAAGCTCAGAAAATCCCAAAAATCTAAAAATGATTCAATTCAAATCAAATTGATAAATTGGTGGGGATTAAATCATTAAAATACACATGAAAAGGAAATAAAATATTATCTCTATTATTTGGTGATTAGGTAAACCTATGGATACATCCTAGAGGGAAGAGTCCTTTGGTTGTTCTTTATTGGTCTTCCTCAGACATGTGTGATTGAAGAACATGAACAATGGTTATCCTCAGTGAATGAAAAACATTATTTATTTATACTTACATGGTTTCAGTTTTTCATAAAATGGTGATCTTGAGAATATGGTTTCTAATATCTTTCAATACATTTAAAAAGTATTGTTTGATCCTAAAAACCCTTCAGCAACATCATAACTTTACCATGCTTCTTGATTTAAGAAATCATGTTTGAAAAATAAAGAAATAATATATCATTTTATATATCATATTTTATATCATAAAAATGATATATAATTTTAACTGTTTCATGACTTACAATATATAATATTATAAAATATGATATTTATTTTTACCATGGTTGTATTTATGACATAATATGTTATAAGTAGTGATTATACCACTCTTCACAATATTCAATATCGCATGATACAACACAACTAAAATCATTTGGTTTTTTCATATTGTAATATAAAGAATATGGAGTCATGTCAGATGATATCATTGATTACAAATGGTTGAAAATAGAGAATCCTATAAATTTTTTGATATCGATTCCAATCATAGAATATAATTCCTAGAAACTTAATGATTGAACCATAACTAACTATATATAATGCTATCATAGAATAATATTGATAGTTCTTGCATTATCTATCAAATTACTTGAGACACAATCCTAAAAAACAATATAGTTAATGATTCTATCATGAATTATGATATGGATTATATTATTAAATTTTATATGTATAGAAAAATTTATTTTTTCTATTTTTCAATTATGAATTGAATTATATAATTTATAAATTGTTTATAAATCATAGAAAAATATACCTTGGGATATTTATTTAATTTATAATTTTGTATAAATTAATTTAGTATAATGGTTTTTTATAATTTATCAATAATAGTTCATGAACCATTTAATAAGTACATATTAATAATATTAATTTTTAATATTATATACCATTGGTATTTATATTGAATGACTTATAATTTGGATATAAATTTTTTATATTGAAATTATAAGTGTAATTTATAAAGTGTTTATAAATTTAAAAATAAGGAAAAAATATAAAATAGTTTATATTTAAAATGTTTAATTTTTTATAATTATTTAAATTTATGTTTTTCAAATTAAAGGAATTAATTTTAAAATTATTTAAATGATATCAAAATGATTTTTGTTAATTGAATGATGAAGGTTTAAATAATATTAAATGTGTGATAATATGAATGTTTACATAATATATGAATAATTCCTATATATAGTGATTATATTTTTGATATCATATATTTAAAGTAAATACTATATAAAAGGATAACATGAATGAGTTAATATTAGACATAAATATAAAAATTTTATATTTGTTATGGAATGTCCATGACGCATCGATTAATTATATAGTGTTTATAATTGATTTATTTATGAATTGTTCATAAATGTATATCTAATATTGAAACATATGAATCAATCATTTATTTATTTTATTCCCTTATTTATCCACGAATATAAATGTTATATTATGAATTGTGTTGTATTCGTAATTTAAAGAGATAAACTACTTCTATAAATTTCCATATATGCGTATAAAGACTTACACAGTAGGTATGATAATTGATTTAGTTTTCCTCTACCATGTATTTTTCTTGTATTAGGTTATGGTCTTGAATTTAAAGGGTGATAATATTGTATATATATTATGTGTTGGAATTTGGATGGAATTGAGGCCTCTCTCGAGTAAATTAATATTAGGTAGAGGGACTTTGGCTGAGACTGCACACTATCCTAGAGGCTTATGCCTTGTCTAAAAAAGTAGGGGTTAGTTATCTATTTCATTGAGCTTACTGTTGTGAGTATTATTGATTTTATATGATTCCAAACTTCCACATGAAAGGGTTATATATACCTTATGCATATGATGCATATGGATATGTGTGAATATAGTCGGATTTTAATCTAGGTTAGTAACTAAGCTATGAGTCATGTAAAGTGTTATACATTAATATGGTATGGACAAGTTAATTTTTTGTAAGTAATAGGGATTCCAAACTAAATTAATTGAAGAATTCATAAATATAATGGGAATATATTAGATAAGATAGTGATATAAAATCCCCAATTAAATACTAAGTGTAATATTTCTTTAAAATTAAACAATTGTAAAGACCTCGATCATCCAACCAGGTAGGTTCATATTAAATGAAGAGACCTAAAATTATGATACATAGATATTACATATATTTTTTTGAATATTCATTAAATTAAAAAACCACATGCTTGAATATTTTAAAGTTATATTTCCTTTGGATAATATATGTACAATATTTTTATTTATTGAAAGATCTTCAACATCTTTAATAATGATCTTCCCACACAGTACTCTTCTTATACATAACCTACTTAAAACATTTCTTCATAACCAATAGAAAGGAAACATAATAAAGGGTGAGCTCAGTTGCTCAGTAAGGGTAATAAAGGGAAATAAATAATCATAACATGAGAATATAGGTATGAAAAAATGATCATAACATTTAAAAACCATACCCTGTATATCAAAAATCATAATCTTGAGTCATGGAATAAATATTGGATGTTAATATGACACGGATCATAAGTAAATCAAAGAGAATCACCCATGATAGAATAACATTGACATAATAAATGGAATTATGGAAGATAAATAAGCATAAAAAATCCTTTCTATAGTTGTTAAGGCTTACTTCCAAGGCTATCATAGTGGAATGGGTTCACTCTCCAAACCATCATAGCAATTAAGGTTCACTCGCAAGACCATCATAATAGAAAAAAAACCTTACTAAAATGGGTTAACTCCCCATTCATGTAATATATATATAATGAGATATAAATATTTAACCAACGTATTAGAGAGAGATATATGTCCCACCCATTACATAATGAAAATCATACGTATGTATTCTACAAGATAATAAAACATTCATCATATCATAACCCATGAAGTGAAATGGGTTTCATAAAAATTTCATCATATCATAACCTGGGGAAAAGATAAAGGTTTCATAATCATTTTATTATTTCATCATAGCATAAACTATGAAAAGAAGTGGGATTTATAAGAATTTCTTCATGGAATAACCCATGTAAAAGAAATAAGTTTCATAAAAATCATGCCATCATTAATATAAACAATTCATAGAAATAATAAGAATATTATAATTAGATCATATAACTAGTAAGACATAGGTATCATCAACAGATATCATCTTAGATATAAAATGATTTTGAAAAGAAATTTGGAACATTTCTTGGAAATTTTCTTTGAAAATCACTTTTTAAAACAAAAAATTCAATAAATATTTTGGAAATCATTTTCTTTGAAAATAAACATTGAAAATTATAAAGTAATATTTAAAAATAATTTAAAACTTTTCTTGAGGAAAATATACTTTCCTATATAATTTTTTTGAAAATAAAACATATATAAATTCTATTTATTTGAAAATAACCTTGAAAACTAGAAATTAAGATTTAAAAATCATTTAAAACATATCTTTATGGAAAATATCCTTTCCTATTCGAAAAACACTTTTTAAAAAATAAATATTTTTGAAAATATTTTTCATAAAAAATTAACTTAAAACGTATAAAGTAACATTAAAAAAAATAATGTTCAAGATGATGATAAATTCTATTCATATCATACATGTTAAAATAAATATTCCTTTTACATTGTCGTTAAAATCCAAATGGGAATTGTTTGGAAAATGACATGAAGATTCCTTTAAAAACATTTTGAAAAATTTCAAACATGGGTAAAATTTTCTTTATTAAATAATTTGAATAATATTAATTATTTTTGTGGAAACATTTTTAGAAATCACGGTTTTGGATGAAAAAGGGGTTTTCGATCGAAGAGAGAAATAGAGACGATTTTTCTTAAAACATTCCTTTGACCTGTTGAGTACGTAAAGATAGAAAAATTAAGGAAAAAATGTATTCTAATGAAATGAATATAGGATAAGGAAAATAATGAGTTTATTCAGAGATTGATTATATGAATTTACCATTTCAAACATAACCATAAACAACCCTGATTAACGATGAGATTGTATCCTAAAACCCTTACAAATTGGGTATATTTTTAATCATAGGCCCCATTAAATAATTAAATAAAATAAAACTTTAAATATAATTAAAAAAATTATATTAATTATATAACATGTCAAAGGGTCATTATATATAGTTCATAGAATAAGATAAGTGCATCATAAAACTTATATCCCAGAGAAGGCAATTTGAGAAAATAATCCTCTACCTCTTTACTAAATTTTGAATCATAAACCCCATAAAAGGGACATCATAAAATGTATATTTAAATAACTATATTTTTTTTGATAATAACCATAAAATACATTTAGGGGAATTTTATACACCACATAAAAGAAACATGTGGTGAATATGGCTTGTGTCTCATAGAATATAAAAGTGAGACAGAAATCCCTTACCTTATGTCTCGAATGACTTTATACATGTTAAATAATCTTTTATAATAAATATAATTTTATTATAAATATATTATTTAACCATAATAATATTTATCATACCATATATTATTTAATTATTACCATTTATTACAATCTTATCAATAATTCTATATTAAAACACATTTAAGGTAATAACTACTTTGTTTTTCATCTATGTTTTGATTTGTATTTTTGGTCCTCTAACATTGATCATGGTTACATAATATAAATAATTTTAACCATGATATAAATATAATATATATTCAGTATAAATTTATTTAGGGTAATCCATAAAAGTTTGTGATAGAAAATGAAATACCCCATTTATAGAGATGGTAAACCATATGTACGCATGAACATTATTTCCATTTTATTAAGGGAATGAAATAAATAAGTGTAAATATTATATTATAATTTAAAAAATATTTTATTTCATATATATCACATATTTTCATTTAACCCATGTTTATTTCCTTCAATGTAATGTGTGAACAAATCACATCGTTTCGCGAGGCGGCAGGCCTCTGTACACACGAATGACGTTATCATATCTTGATGTGGCCTTATTTTTACATAGATTTCCACATCCTTTTTATTAATTTTTAATTAATTTTTTAATTATTTTTACAATTTTTATTAAATAAATTCACATTTGTATTTTTATAATTAAATTTGTCAAATATTCATTTTTATAACAATTTATGTAATTATAGACTCTAAAATAATTGATTTATTCTTTATTTGTTTTTAATATAACTAATTTTCAATTTGTTTACTTAATCTTCATTTGTTTATTTTATTTAAATTTTTCATTATTAATAATTATTGAGTTTTCTAATTAATTAACTTTTAATTTTAAAAGTTTACACATCCAGGAACTTTGTTACCGGTAGCCAAGCTACCGATAACAAGGTTACTTTTTCTCAAACTAATGGTAACCAGGTTACCGTTACTGACTAACGGTGACCTGCATTCTTTTTTCTATATCGGTAAGTAGTTTTGAGATGTAATGGTGACCTTTCTTTTATCGGTGACCTTTGTCACTGTTATCCTTTCCTACCCATAACTCTAATTTTTAACCCCAACCTCACTGATAAATTTTTCACGGTCATCGTTGTCTTTTAGTTTAACTTTTCCTTGTTTAATTTTTTATTTTTCTTTAGACTTTATTTAGGTATCGAGTTTATCTTATTAATTTAATTATAATTAATTAATTTCTTTTAGGTGAAATAACTAAATTAGTTAAACTTGTGTACAAGTGGATTCATTTATTATTTTTTTCAAATAGTTAAGTTTAATTGCATTGATATAATTTTGTTATTAATTTAATTTAATTTTCATTTTTTTAATTTTTTGAATCCATTAATATAAATTAAGTTTATTAATATAATAGTATAATTATCTCTTGAAAAGATTTAGGTTTAGTTTGCTAATATAAAGTTATGTTTATTATCAGTGCTATTTAATTAATTAATTTTGTTGTTTTAAACTTTTAAAATAAATTAAATTTTATATAGTTTAATTTCTTATTTCAATTAATTCTTTTAATTCTTTTGTTTAAATTCATTCTTTAATTTTGTATTATTTAATCTTTCTAATAATTTAATTTGTTAATATTTTAGTATTTTTTTTATATTTGTTGAATTTTTTTGTTTTAAATAAATTAATGGTTAAACATTTCGCCAGCCTGATGAAGAGCCTTTGATCAGAGGGTCCTCCACCAGAGCTGCGTATTTCTTCACTGGAGACGCTGATGACAAACGTTGAAGACGAAGAACCACCATGCCACTGCGAGGAGCTCGAGTCGAGTTGTTGCCACTGTTTTTTGCAGGTAGCAAGGGAGAGTTTCCACACTGAGGAAAAGTTGAGCTGGATGAACCCGCCCCAGCCACCGCACTGCTATATGAAGTGCGGCGTAGATCGCTAAAGCCGCTATGGATGGAGTGGAGGAGACTGTTTGCCGCTGTGGAGCCGTGAGGAGGCCGTCGATTTTTGGAGGAAGAAGACCGAAGCCCTCCCCCTATGCGCCGAAAATAGGGGGAGGAAGAAGATAAAAAAAGAAAAAAATAAATAAATAATAAAAAGATATAATAATATAAGTAATATAAAACAAAAAGAAAAACAAAATTAAAGTTAAAGTAAACATTAATAAATTAATTGAATATAATAGAATTTGAAAAAAAGTTATGAATTTAAACAAATAAAATATTAATAAATAGATAAATTATAAATTAAAATAAAAAACTAAATCAATAACAAATATTAATAATAAATTAATATATTGTTAATAGTATAAATGTATAATTAATAATAATAAAAAAACTATAAAATATACTTATTGATTTAAAAATATTTAAAACTAAAGTATTAATTCAAATTATTAAATTAAAACAAATTAATTAATGATTTAATCTAGAAATTTAATTTCTTAAATAGTAATAATAAAATTATTAATTCAATATTAAATATTAAATATTAAATTTCTTATTTATTCATGTTTTCAAATTTTAAAAATGATAAACTAAAAAAAATTAGTTTTAATGTTTATTAACTTAATTAAATTAACAACTTTTTAATAAACTTATGTTTTACCATAGTAATTTTAAGAAAATAACTTTATTATTGTCAAAGTAAATAATATTTATCAATTAAGATATTTATTAATTAACTTTAGTAAACTTGTAACGAGTAATATAACACTTAACTTAAAAATAATTATTTTTCTTTCTTTGCACTCTCTTTTATTTTCTTTTTCTATTCTATTTTATATGTGCACGATCATACCAAAGTTGAAAAAATGTCCATGTTCATGAAACTAACTCAATAGAAGTTAGTTAAGAGGGAAAAACTAACATGACGTACCTGTTGCGAAAAAAATGCACATTGTGCAGTGCATTTGTGAAGGGCTTTCAAAGTTAGTGGCAGATGTTCGGTGACTTGTAGCAGGTGACTATGGATACCAAAGAAGACAAACCAGAAGAATAGGGGGGGATTAGATGAAATTCTTTCACTTTGTCGGAGTCAATCAAGAGCAATGGAGATGATCTAGAGCATTTCAGTCCTGGAGTCGAAGGAGAAGAGGAGCAGAGCATATTCAGGGAGTTCTTTCTCCCTTTTGTTTTAACTCTTATACTCTGTTTCTTTGAAATGTTTTCCATTACTATAGTGATAATGAACAATATATTAGTTAGCTAAATTTATAGTGCGGGGAGAGTTCTTGATCCACTGGTGTTCATTATCATCCTTTTCATTAATCATTTCTTATGTGATTAGAATTGATTGGCGAGATCGATTCTAATTACACATTTCGGTTTCGTACCACAAACACTGAATTTTTCAAAACTCTATAATCATTCGGAGAGTTTGATTATGGATTCATATTTTAAATAATCAACTCATAATTAAAACATCAGTACTTATGGTGAGTTTGTACTATTGTCCTTTTAAATCATCTTTCTGAAGTTGTACTTATTTGGAGTGGCAAACTCTATTTTTTACAATTTCTATGACTTAACTCTTGGAGAGGGATAAAAGTCGCCTATATGCCATGGTACAATGCAGTATTTTAGCATGATTAGGAGAAATAATTTAAACTAGTAGACTAGAGTAATCCCCAAGCGTTATTTTCTATTTGTCTTCTATCAGCATTTTATTTTATTTGTTACATCTTATTTTCAGTTGTTCTCTATTTCAGTATAGGTTAGAACAAATTTACAAGATATGTGTATTTTTACATTAAAATTTATAAAAGCATAAAAATATTAAAAGATAAAAAATATTAATAAAATCTAACTCACTACTGACAACAATGAGGGTCTTGAAGTATTTTTAGCAAGGTTGTGGTTAGAAATAGCCTTCCCTGTGGGTTCGACCCTGCTTGCCACATATAAAGTAATTAGTAGGAATATAAATTTTAAACTTTGAACAACTTCAATGAAAGTACAAGTCATGTTTTTGGTGCCATTTCTGGGGAAGGCACGAGGCATTTCATTACTAAAAAAAACACATATAAATAAAATTTTAAAAAAACTAAATTTTCTAAAAATTGTAAAAAAACTGATGTTATCATTGTTAGTGTTTAAAATTCTTCTCACAAATATTGCATGAGCACTAGGTCTACTATTAAATGTTTAAAGCCTTTGAATCCCGAATTGAATAAAAACATCTTATCACTCTTAGGAAAAAGAAAAACAAATCTGAAATGGAAAATAGAGTTCCTGCACCTCCGGACTACCAAAACCATCCAGAAATCATAGAAAATGAGAGACCTCAGATGAGGGAGTTTTAACTTCCCCATGTGTCTACTAACCCATCTTCCATTAGGATTACTCCTAGAGCTCACAACTATGAGCTGAAAAAATCTCACATTTCACTCCTGCCGGCATTCAATGGGCTCTCTAATGAGGACTCCTTATCCTTTATTAGAGATTTCTACAACACCGTGCAACAACTTCATTTATTAGGACTCACTGAAAATGAGACAAGGATGAGAGTTTTTCCATTTTTCCTTAAAGGGAATGCTAGGAATTGGTTTTTAAGTTTGGATGAAAACATTTATGAGAATTGGGATAAAGTTTACAACTCATTCATTATGAAATTTTATCCCCAAAGATTAAAAGGAGAACTGAGAACTAAGATCACTAGTTTTTACCAAGAAGATGGAGAAGCTTTTCATGAACCTTGGGATAGATTTATGGACCTTCTTTGGCAGTGTACTCATCATCAACTCTCATATCATCTTTTCAAGGATACCTTTTATGAAGGGTTGTCCTCCTCTAGTCAGAATTTAGTGGATCAAGATGCTGGGGGTAGTTACAATGATAAAACAGATGATGAGTTGGGGAATTTTTTTAACAATCTGGCCCTTAATTCTCAACATAAAAATTCAAGAAGAAAGAGAATGAATAGGAGTGCAAACACTAGTTCAATTAATTAAACTCAAGCTCAACTATATGAAATCACCAATCAAATTCAAACTTTAATGAACCAGTATTCAAAATAAACTGTAAATCAAATTGAAAATCCGAATCTGTACCAGTCACTAAGGCAACATTGCACTCAATGTGGTATGTTTGGGCACTCTAATTTTTTTTGTCCTAATGCTTCTTTAACTGACCAACAACCTGAATCCTGAAACTTTGTTAATTATGGTCCTAGGATGCCTCAAAATGAAGATCCATTCTCAAACAATTACAATCAAGGCTATAGGAACCATCCAAATCTATCATGGAAGGATCAAGGAATTATTAAGCAACCAACTGCCCCTAATTATCAAGGCCAACCAAGACCAATCTTTCAAAATCAATAAAGGGGGTAGTCTTCAAACACTTAAGGAAATAATGATAATCAAATTTCTTTAAAACTGGATCAAATCTTGAATAAAATTAATTCACAAGAGGAAAAGTACATTGCTCAATTTAATAAACATCAAAATCAATATGAGTTAGACAAAATGAAAAATGATGTGAGAATGAAAAACATGGAAACACCCCTAGGCCAATTAGCTAGAGATTTGACTTCTAAGGATAGAGGTAGGTTGCCTAGTACAACTGAACTTAACCCTAGGGAGAATATCATGGCAGTTGTAACTAGGAGTGGGGTGAATACTCAGGCTGTTGTTAAAAAAATGTAGAAAATTCACAAAATGAGAAACTGCTTCAATCTGATAATAAAAATATGTTTTGCACACATGTTGGAAATTCAAAGAAAAGTAATGAAAGTGATCAAAATCATAATTTTCAACTAAAACTCAAGCTGAAACTTCTTCTAAAAATCAAAAGAATATAGGAAAAGAAAATGTTATGGAAGAGGTGAGGGATATGCCTACTATCCTGAAACTTTTTTCCCCACCCATCCCTTTCCCTGTGAAGCTGAAACCTCAATGTAACACCAGGGCTGAACTTCTTCAGTTCCTTGGTCTCCTTTATAAGCTTCAAGTGAACATTACTTTAATACAAGCTTTAATTCAAATCCCGACTTACTTGAAATATCTTAAGAAAATTATTTCAAACAAAAATACTCTAGAAGAATTTTCTACTTACAACCTCACTGAAGAGTGCAGTTCCATGCTTCAAAAGAAAATCCCACCTAAACTGAAGGACCCAGGTAGTTTTGTTATACCTTGCACACTAGGAAACTCTGATCAACTCAATTGTTTGTGTGATTTAGGTGCTAGCATTAATCTGCTCCCATACTCATTGTTTCAATAGTTGAGGTTGGGTGACCTTTAACCCACCATAGTCATACTGTAGTTAGCTGATAGATCATTCACTCATCCTGTGGGTAGGGTAGATGATTTGCTAGTTGGGGTTGGGAAACTGTTTTTTCCTGCTGACATTCTTGTCTTAGATATGGAGTGTGATCAAAAGGTACCTATTGTAACACTCGATATTTTTATGAGAAATATTTTGTTTTTATGTTATATACAACATCAAAGGAATATTTAACAACACATAACACTAGCTTGGCTTGTTTACACGCAATCGCGACCTTCCTCTATAGCTTGCGTTTTATGCAATACCGAGTTTCACTAAACAACGATATGCTATTAAAATATTATTAAAACTAGCCGTTATGAATAGTAATACCCAATATTTGAAATTTTATAAATTTTATCTTTCAAAATGGACTTCATTTTTGGACTCTGAATATCGAAATTATCCTAGGGTTAATTTTTGGTATTTTTCTGAAAACTTTCAATTTTTGATGAATATTGAAAACACTGGGTTACTATTTTAAAACCGAATTTTTATTTAACTAATTATTTATTTTATTTAAATTTATTTTAGTTAAAAATTGATACATAATACCAATATAAGTTCAAAGTAATTCATTGGAGTCATTTTATAATAATTTTAGATATTTAAAAATTTTATTGAACTTTTCACCGTCTTTCACCCACCTCCTAGGAGAGTTTGAAAATTAACATAAAACATAATTTTACCACTTCTGTGAGTAGAATTTCAAAAATATGAGAGACAAAGTTAATATCAAGTAGTAAAATTTGGTTCAAAAAGATAAAAATAATTTTTGTTGAATAGTAACATTTTTATTTTTTTACCACGGTTAAAAGTAAATAGGGTAATTAGGGGTAAAAATGATATTATTATTACCCTAAAACATGTCCTAATTCTATTGGATAAGTATAATTTGACCAAAAAAACCTTAGGAATAAAATATTACCCTTTAGGTCCACTTGGATTAGATTAGGACATTTAATATTATTTTATTTAAAGAAGAGTTAAAATATTTAAAATCAAAGTTTAATAACTAAAACATTTTTAATATAGAGTTATAAATAAGATAAATTCAACTATAAAAATTAATTATAAATCTAAAAATATTTCCTACATAATGGTATTTTATTTATAATTTTTAGACTTTAAATAAGTTAATTTATTTATGACACAATGATGATGCAATAATTACCTTATTAAGGAAATATTAACATAATTGATATTATACATACCAAAATAAATATAATTTGAGAATTTTTAAGAATAACACTAATTTTATAGGTTAAAATGACATATTAGTATTGATTTAATTAACTTTGTTTTAACTATTAATGCTGTTATGAGTTTCAAAAAAATCAATTACCAAATAGTGTCAAAATTGACATAAAATAGTTTTTAAGACAAATATTATATTATTAATTGTTATTTTATTCATAAAAATATAAGGTTCGGCCAAATGACTTAGATAAGGTTATATATATTACTACTTAACAACTTGGGGTTCGTTTGGCTTGTTATAGTAAGTTTACTAACCATATAATGTAAGAAAACAAGAAGACACGGTAAAAGTAAAATTATTTAACTTAGAGTTAAATATAAATGATAAGGTTAAAATAGTAACCTAAACTTGTCTAAAATCTATTGGTTGAGAGGATTTAGACCCATCCCCACCTTATCTTCTAAATAAATCAATTTGGAGCTATTAAAAACTGAATATGACTTTATAATAAAATAATATTTTATGTTTTTCCTAAGGTGCCCCTCTCCTCCCTTATAAAAGGGCACCTCCTCCCTATCTTCCTCACACCACATTGAGAATTCAATCTAGACCAAAACCCACCAATTTATCTTCTACACTTCCCTAGAAACATCCTATAGGTCATGTTCTTCTTCAAAGATCATCTTTAGTGCCCTAAGAGGTGGTTAAGAAGAGGCGCTTCAAAGAAGAGGTAATGTCCGTTACCGATTCTTTCAACATTATTTCTTCTTATAATTATTCTTCTTTAGTTGTTTCATTATGAAGTAATAACATCAGTATCACTAATATAATTATATGTTACTATAAATATAAAACAACCCTATTTCACCTTCTATCAATCCTACGGAAAATGAAATCACCGCGCGTGCGTACGTACGGAATACCGTCTCCACGCCGTGGTGTAATCTGTTTTCCACCACCACCTTACTTGGATGGGTATAATGGTGTATAGAATAACTATATATGATTATTGTAAAGTGATATTGATTCTGAAATAGTATACATACACTTCAATACAAATCCACGATCATGGGAACGATATCATCGCTCGTGCGTACGTACGGCCTACCGTCTCCACGATGTGATGCGACTCGTTCTACAAGATCTTCAATGATTAATGATTATATAAATGAATTGAATGAATAAATACAATATATATTACACTAATACCATTCTGGAAATGAGGTATCTATAACCTAAAAAGAATAATAATAATTTATTCGATAAAACACGCATAAGAACAAAAAGCAATAAACACCCGAATAACAAGTAGCGATGAAATATTACTGATAAGAAGCTAAGAATATGACCATATATGATATAATAACAATGAGTAAGAATCTGGAATAAGTCAATAACATTATTTAAATCATTATACAGGAGGTTCGGATACGTACGAAGAAAATCGGACCTAAGGTAAGGGAAAATCTCGCAAATCTCATTTTTATCCGAGATTGTTTATACATCAGAATTTATTGGGGAATATTTATCATCCACATCCATGTTTCCTCAATATGTAATATTATTTCTGTCCTCCTACAATTTTTTAAATCCAATTTTACCCTTCGGTGAGTTTTTAGTAAAAGATATGAAAGGAATCTTTTATCGTTTTTCGTATGAGGTACTTTTTGACTTTTCCAGCCAAAGTACGAGAATAATGTTTTTTTAAATTATACGGAATAAATGGATTTTTAGAAAATTATTTCCATGAAGATTACTTTACAAGTTTTCAAGTTTATTTTTAATCAAATTCTTTTAGTTTAATATTATATTACATTTTAAGAAAGGAAAATGATTTTGAAGTAGAAAGGATACTTTCCTCAAGAATGAAGTTCAAGCGTTTTATCAAAATTATTTTCCATATAAGATAATTTAGGGTTATGTTTATATCCCTATTTTTACATTGATTTGATTATGTAATTATGGAATTATTTTCATGAAGTCCTTTTATCTTATATGGATTTTTTTATGATGGTACGATGTTTAAGAATCCCATTTTTATTACATGGGTTATGCTGTGATGTATGATTTATGATTTTGTAGAAAACATAAGAATGGTTTCATTTTGAGATAGTTGGGACCTATATATCTCTCCAATGCATTGGGTAATGATTTATATCTCATGAGATAGACATGGCTGGAACGATGGGTTAATTCGGTTCAGTGAAACAGGACTGAAATGAGGAGTGAACTTGGTTTAGAAATGGACTTTTTCCGCTAAGATAGTCTTCGAAATGAGTCTTGACTACAAAGAAATGATTCTCTATGACTATGTGTGTATTCCAAAAAGATTAATTTTTTGTGTTATGATTATTGGGATTACATTTCACTACTATGATTTATCCCATGTTATGATATTATGATATCTTTTGGAGGTTAATATTTTCGAAATTTTATGTTATTATGAATATGATATTTCCTTTGTTTACCCTTACTGAGCATTTGAGAACACCCTTTTGTGTGTTTTCTTTCCCCAGGTTAGGAAGAAGGTTATTATGTAGTATATTCCAATAGGGACTCTAGATATGATGGAATAAATGGGAGACAATATAGATTATTTATGAACAAGTTGTTTATGTTTCCTAGTTTCTAAAGACACTATACCTATACGGTCCTTTCATGGTTTTGTTATATGTAGTAATAAGTGTGCTTCAATTCTGAAGTATGAAAAATGTATGAAAAGTATGGGTCGTTATAGTTGGTATCAGAGGAAAGGTATAGTCAGCCTTTGGAAACTAGGATGTGAAAGCCTTAGTAAAAACCCTAAGGATAAGTCTAAGCATAGAACACAATCTTAGTGTTTTAGAAATGGCCATGAATAACCTATGATAAGAACTTAAGTGTGAAATTTTATTCTTGATTATGTGGTTTTCCTATTATGATTAGTTTTTCTCACACTATGATTATTGGTTTTAGTCAATGGATGGAACCTGAAGGAACCATGTTAATGCTGAATGCGATGGGCAATGAAATGATTGTCCCCCTGAGCAACCAAATGTTATGGGAGTTGGAATGAAAAATCTTGTAGCCATGATCACACAACTTTCTCAAGCTATGAATCATGGAGGAATTCCAAATGATCAAAGGAAGGAGCAACATTATGTTGAATCCTTCATGAGGTAGAGTCCACCTTCATTCAGTGGGTCTAATGATCCATTAGTGGCTGAACAATGGATCAGTACCACTGAAAAGATATTTTCCATTCTTCAATGTTCTGAACATGAAAAATTCATCTTCGCAGTTTATCGTTTGGAAGGTGAAGCTGATCAATGGTGGAATATTATCAAGAATACGAGGCTAAGAGATGAAATTGAGTCCATGGAATGGTATGAGTTCAAGAACTTATTTTTCAATAAGTACTTCCCTCGTATTCTTCGAACAAAGATGGAGAAGGAGTTTCTTGAACTAAAGAAAAAGGATGATGAATCTGTTGGTACCTACGAAGAAAATTTTACAAGACTTTCAAGGTATGCTTCTTGTATTATTATCCAACCTGAGAGTAAGATCGATCGATTCTTTAGTGGATTAAAACCAAGTATTTGAAGGGTGTTATCCATAAGAGACTTCAATAGCTATGAGGAAATTGTTTGATGTGCTCTTAAGGTTGAGATGGAGATTGGAGTAACCCATCAGTCATATGCATTTGATAAGAAGAGGAAAATGGAATTCAAAGGAAAATCTAAAGAGCACACTGAAAAGAAGATGAGTTTTCTCTTATGCTCAAAGTGTGGAATGAAACATGGAGGGATTTGTATTAAAGGGAAAAGTAAATGTTTCAAATGTGGAAAGGAAGGTCATTGAGAATTTGAATGCCGCAATGATGGGAAGAAGATGTCTAGTGATGTGAACAATGTAAAGTCTACACAGAGTGAACCTCCTACACTTCAATGTTACAAGTTCAAGCAAATGGGGAATTATGCTAATCAATTCCATAATCCAAGGGTTTTTGTTGATGATCAATGTCAAAAAATTCTTAATGCTAAAGACAAAGGAATTACACATGCAATTTCTATCAGCGATGTAGAGTATGATAACGAAGTGGTGAAAGGTACACTTACCATCCACTCTAAAGTAGAAAATGTTTTATTTGATTTTGTATCCACACACTATTTTATTTCTAAAGAATTTTCTAATGGTATCACAATATTACCTCAATAACAAGATGTTTAGTTATCTGTGACAACCCCTAATGGCACAACAGTCGCATCAAAAGCTTACTATTCTTCTATGATTGAAGTTTTTGGGAAAGTTTTTCCTGCAAATCTTGTGATCCTTCCTGTAGTGGAATTTGATATGATTCTTGGCATAGATTGACTTTCTTTATATGGAGATCATATCAATTTCCAAATAAGAGAAGTCACATTTCATATTCCAGATCAATCTATGATCGTCTATCGATGCAAGGATGAACATAACCTTCTAGTGGGAATTTCTTCCATTTTATGGGTCTTGATTACACTAAATGAAGGTTATTTATCTCAAATAGTTGGAGAGAAACTCACGATTAATAATATTCCCATTGTACGCAAGTTTGATGATGTCTTACCAGAGGAATTTCCTGGTCTTCCACCAAATCGTGAAGTTGAGTTTTCAATAGAACTCGTACCGGGTGTTTTACCTATTTCAAAGACACCTTATAGAATGGCCCCAATCGAGTTGTAGGAATTGAAGAAGCAACTCCAAGAGAATATTAATAAAGGATTCATACGCCCTAGTGCGTCACCTTGGGGAGCACCTGTTATGTTTGTTAAGAAGAAAGATAGATCAATGAGACTCTGCATTGATTATCGAGAACTTAACAAGATCACGATCAAGAACAAATATCCTCTCCCGCGCATTGATGACTTATTTGACAAACTAAACGGAGCTCAATACTTTTCCAAGATTGATCTTCATTCAGGGTATCATCAATTTAGGGTCAAAAGGGAGGATATACCAAAGACAACTTTCTATACAAGGTATGGACACTATAAATTTATAGTGATGCCATTAGGTCTTACTAATGCCCATGCTATCTTCATGGATATGATGAATAGAGTCTTTATAGACTCTCTTGATCATTTTGTGGTAGTCTTTATACACTATATTCTTGTCTATTCAAAGAGCAAGGAAGAACATGAAGATCACTTGAGAATTATATTGAAGACCCTGAGAAAGGAGAAGCTTTATGCAAAATTTACCAAGTGTGAATTTTGGCTTAAAAAAGTTGCATTTTTGGGTCACATAATCTCAAAAGAGGGGATATCTGTGGATCCAGAAAAGACAAAGGTTATTGAAAGATGGTCGAGACCAACAACAATAACTGAGATCCGAAGTTTTCTTGGTTTCACTGGATATTATCGATGTTTTGTGAAAGATTTTTCACGATTATCTAATCCACTCACCAGGTTGACTCGAAAAGGAGTTAAGTTCATTTAGACGGAGGAGTGTGAAGAGAATTTCAAGGATTTAAAAAGAAGGTTATCCAGTGCACCTGTGCTCACACTGCCTTGTAGTGGAGAAAGATTTGTGATTTACAGTGATGCATCCAAGATAGGACTGGGGTGTGTTCTAATGCAAAATGATATGGTGATAGCTTATGCCTCACGACAGTTGAAAATCCATGAGAAAAATTACCCAACTCATGATTTGGAGTTAGCTGTGGTAATCTTTGAATTAAAGATTTGGGGGCATTATCTTTATAGAGAAAGGTGTGGTATTTATACTGATCATAAAAGTTTAAAGTATATTTTCACACAAAAGGAGTTGAATATGATCCAAAGAAGATGGTTGGAGCTGATTAAGGATTACGAATGTTCAATTCATTACCACCTTGGGAATGCAAAAAAGGTGGAAGATGCCTTAAGTTGACAAGACCATGCTATCTTATCCATGATGAGGATCACAAAAGATCCAATATTTATGGTTTACAAAGGATGGATCTTGGAATTATAATGGAAGGGGACAAATAGTATCTTTCTCAAATGAATGTTCAACCATCTATACATGTGAAGATTAAAGAGGCACAGAAAGAATATGTAGAGTTACAAAATAAGGTGAGAAATGTTCCTGAATTCAACCTTGATTGTGATGAGATAATAAGGTTCAGGAATCAGGTTTGTGTTCCTCCCATCCCAGAATTAAAGAAGGAGCTGCTGTATGAGGCTCATAGTTCTTCAATCTCTATTCATCCTGGAAGCATGAAGATGTATAGGGACCTGAAAGAGTACTTATGGTGGTTTGGCATTAAAAGAGATGTTGCTGAATATGTCTCTCGATGCTTGGTTTTTCAGCAAGTTAAAGCTGAGGAACAAAAGTCTAAGGGGAAGTTACAACCATTATCCATACCCAAATGGAAGTGGGAAAACATCACTATGGACTTTTTCACCGGACTTCCTAAAACATCCAAAGGAAATAATTCTATCTGGGTCATATTTGATCGTCTTACGAAGTTAGCACACTTCATTGCTATTAGAGAAGATTTCTCTCTGGATCAGCTTTCCAGGATATATGTAAAATAAGTGGTAAGATTGGATGATGTACCACTTTCCATTATATCTGATCGGGATCCGAGGATTAACTCAATGTTTTGGTGAAGTCTTCAGCATACTCTGGATACAGAGTTGAGTTTTAGCACTGCTTATCATCCTCAGACAGACGTTCAGTCTGAGAGAACAATTCAAACTCTAGAAGATATGTTAAGAGCTTGCTCTATGGATTTCAAAGGTGGTTGGGATCAACACCTACCTTTGGTGGAATTTTCTTACAATAATAGCTTTCACTCCAGTATTCATATGACTCTTTATTAATCTCTCTATGGAAAGAAATGCAGGACTCCAACTTATTGGGATGAAGTTGGGGAAAGAAAGCTATTAGGACCTGATCTTGTTGATGAGATGGCAGAAAAGGTCAGATCTATTCAACAACACATAAGAGAAGCTCAGAGTCGACAACAAATTTATGCCGAAAACCGAAGAAAATACCTAGAGTTTGAAGTGAGTGATAAAGTGTTCTTACGAGTTTCTCATTGGAAGAGAGTAATGAGATTTGGAAAGAAGGGAAACATGTGCCCTAGGTATATCAGTCATTTCGAAATACTGGATCATGTTGGGAAGGTATCTTATTGATTGGCACTTCCAACAAATCTCTCTCAAGTTCACGATGTGTTCCATGTATCTCTCCTAAGAAAGTACATACCTGATCCTTCACATGTACAAAGCTCATAAGTTGTACCGCTAGAGCAAGATCTTTTTTATGAAGAACAGCCAATAGAGATTCTGGATCGTAGCGACAACATTCTACAGAACAAGGCCACTTTCTTGGTGAAAGTTTTATGGAGTAACCACCAATTAGAATAAGCTACATGGGAGCTTTAGGATATTATTAGGGAGAGGTATCCTCATCTATTTGTTACAAAGTGACGAATTTTGTGGGCGAAATTCATTTTAAGGGGGGTAGAATGTAACACCCGATATTTTTATGAGAAATATTTTTTTATGTTATATACATCATCAAAGGAATATTTCACTACACACAACACTATCTTGGCTTTCTTTACACGCAATCATGACCTTCCTCGATATCTTGCATTGTAAGCACTACCGAGTTTCACTAAACAATGATATACTATTAAAATATTATTAAAACTAGCCGTTATGAATAGTAATACCCAATTTTTGAAATTTTATAAATTTTATATTTCAAAATTGACTTCATTTTTGGATTCGGAATATCGAAATTAGCCTAGGGTGAATTTTTGGTATTTGTCTGAAAACATTCAATTTTTGATGAATAGTGAAAACACTGGGTTACTATTTAAAAACTGAATTTTTATTTAAATAATTATTTATTTTATTTAAATTTATTTTAGTTCAAAATTGATACATAATACCTATATAAGTTCAAAGTAATCCATTGGAGTCATATTATAATAATTTTAGATATATAAAAATTTTATTGAACTTTTCACCGTATTTTACCCACCTCCTAGGAGAGTTTGAAAATTTACATAAAACTTAATTTTACAACTTATGTGAGTGGAATTCCGAAAATCCGAGAGACACAGTTAATATCAAGGAGTAAAATTTGGTTCAACAAGATAAAAATAATTTTTGGTGAATAGTAACTTTTTACTTCTTTTTACCACGGTTAAAAGTAAATAAGGTAATTAATGGTAAAAATGATATTATTATTACCCTAAAACATGTATTAATTCTATTGGATAAGTATAATTCGACCAAAAAAAACCTTAGGGATAAAATATTACCCTTTAGGTCCACTTGTAATAGATTAAGACATTTAATATTATTTTATTTAAAGAAGATTTAAAATAGTTAAAATCAATGTTTAATAACTAAAACATTTTGTATATAGGGTTATAAATAAGATAAATTCAACTATAAATATTCATTAGAAATCTAAAAATATTTCATACATAATGGTATTTTATTTATAATTTTTAGACTTTAAATAAGTTAATTTATTTATGACACAATGATGATGTAGTAATTAACTTATTAAGGAAATATTAACATAATTGATATTAAAAATACCCAAATAAATGTAATTTGAGACTTTTTAAGAATTAAACTAATTTTATAGGTAAAAATGACATATTAGTATTGATGTAATTAATGTTTCTCGAACTAATAATGTTGTTATGATTTTCACGAAAATCAATTACCAAATAGTGTCAAAATTGACATAAAATAGTTTTTAAAACAAATATCATATTATTAATTGTTATTTTATTCTAAAAATCTAAGGTTCGGCCAAATTACTTAGATAAGGTTATATATATTAATAATTAACAACTTGGGGTTCGTTTGACTTATTATAGTAAGTTTCTAACCATATAATGTAAGAAAACAAGAAGACATCGTAAAAGTTAAATTATTTAACTTAGAGTTAAATCTATATTATAAGGTTAAAATAGTAACCTAAACTTGTCTAAAATCTATTGGTTAAGAGGATTTAGACCCATACCCACATTTGCTTCTAAATAAATCAATTTGGAGCTATTAAAAACTGAATATGACTTTATAATAAAATAATATTTTACGTTTTTCCTAAGGTGCCCCTCTCCTCCCTTATAAAAGGGAACCTCCTCCATCTCTTCCTCACACCACATTGAGCCTTCAAACTCGGCCAAAAACTACCAATTTATCTTTTAAACTTCCCTAGAAACATTCTAAAGGTCCTGGTCTTCTTCAATGACCATCTTTAGTGCCCTAAGAGGAGGTTAAGAAGAGGCGTTTCAAAGAAGAGGTAATGTCCGTTACCGATTCTTTCAACATTATTTCTTCTTCTACTTATTCTTATTTAGTTGTTTCATTATGAAGTAATAACATAAGTATCACTCATATACTGATATGTTACTATAAATATGAAACAGCCCTATTTCACCTTCTATCCATCCTATGGAAAACGAAATCACCGTGCGTGCGTACGTACGGAATACCGTCTCCATGCCGTGGTGTAATCTGTTTTCCACCACCACCTTACTTGGATGGGTATAATGGTGTCTAGAATAACTATATATGATTATTGTAAAGTGATATTGATCCTGAAATAGTACACATACACTTCAATACAATTCCACGATCATGGGAATGATATCATCGCCCATGCGTACGTACGGCCTACCGTCTCCACGATGTGATGCGACTCGTTCTACATGATCTTCAATTATTAATGATTATATAAATGAATTGAATGAATAAATATGATATATATTACTATAATAACATTCTGGAAATGAGGTATCTATAAAATAAAAAAAAGAATAAGAATTTATTCGACAAAACACGCATAAGAACAAAAAGCAATAAACACCCGAATAACAAGTAGCAATGAAATATTACTCATAAGAAGCTAATAATATCACTATATATGATATCATAACAATTAGTAAGATTCTGGAATAAGTCAATAACATTATTTATATCATTATACAGGAGTTTTGGACACGTACGAAGCAAATCAGTCCTAAGGTAAGGGAAAATCTCACAAATCTCATTTTTATCCGAGATTGTTTATACTTCAAAATTTACTGGGGAATATTTATCATCCACATCCAAGTTTCCTCAACATGTAATATTATTTCTATCCTCCTACAATTGTTTAAATCCAATTTTACCCTTCGGTGAGTTTTTAGTAAAAGATATGAAAGGAATCTTTTTTCGTTTTTCGTATGAGGTACTTTTGGACTTTTCCGGCCAAAGTATGAGAATAATTTTTTTAACTTATACGGCATGAATGGATTTTTAAAAAATTATTTCCATGAATCTTCCTTTACAAGTTCTCAAGTTTATTTTTAATCAACTTATTTTAGTTTAATATTATATGACATTTTAAGAGAGGAAAATGTTTTTGAAGTAGAAAGGATATTTTCCTCAAGAATGGAGTTCAAGCGTTTTATCAAAATTAATTTCCATATAAGATAATATAGGGTTCTGTTTATATCTTTATTTGTACATTTATTTGATTATGTTATGATGGAATTATTTTTATAAAGTCCTTTTATCTTATATGGATTATGTTATGATGGTACGATATTTAAGAATCCCATTTTTATTACATGGGTTACACTATGATGTATGATTTATGATTTTGTGGCACACATAAGAATGGTTTAATTATGAGATGTGTGAGACCTATATCTCCCTCCAATGCATTGGGTAATGATTTATATCTCATGAGGTAGACATGGATGGAATTTAAGGTTAATCCGGTTCAGTGAAACAGGACTGAAACGAGGAGTGAACTCGGTTCAGAAATGGACTTTGTCCACTAAGATAGTCTTGCAAATGAGTCTTGACTACTAAGAAATGATTCTCTATGATTATGTGTGTATGACACAAAGTTTCAAGTTTTGTGTTATGATTATTGGGATTACATTTCACTACTATGATTTATCCCATGTTATGATATTATGATCTCTTTTGTAGGTTAAGATTTTCAAAATTCTATGTTCTTATGAATATGATATTTCCTTTGTTTAGCCTTACTGAGCATTTGAGCTCACCCTTTTGTATGTTTTCTTTACCCAGGTTAGGAAGAAGGTTATTAATTAGGATATTCCAAAAGGAACTCTAGATATGATGAAAAAAATGGGAGACAATGTAGATTCTTTATGAACCAGTTGTTTATGTTTCCTAGTTTCTAAAGACAATATACCTATACGTTCCTTTCATGGTTTTGTTATATGTTATAATAAGTGTGCTTTAATTTTGAATTATGAACAATGTATGTAAAGTATGGGTTGTTATACCTATAATCTTGGGTAGGCCCTTTTTGGCCACAAGTGGTGCTTTTATTGATGTGTCAAAGGGTCAGATGATATTCAAAATTGGTGAACAAGAAGAAGAGTTCAATGTTTTTAAAAATATTAAGGAACCAAATTATTCTAAAAACTGCTCAAAAATAGAGTTCCTTGATGCTAAATGTTCTTATAAAAATCAAGTTTTACACATTAAAGAACTTTAAAACCTATTCTCTATTGAAGAAGTTAATCTGGAAACTGAAAATTCTGTTGTAACAACCAAAATGGAAAATCTTCCAAATCTGGACAACTGTCCAGTTTCTACTGTAGGAGAGTACTCTATTTCTGAACTTAGGATCTTTCTGAGTGAATTTGTAGGTGTTTATATTATCACCAACACTTCTAAGAACTTTTATATTGATGAGGAATAACTTTTGAGACAACTTGATGATTCTTGTTTCATTGAGATGTTGAATTATGATATGGAAAGTCTGGACAGTGATCTGTCCACCTTGGATGGCAGGACTGTTATCTCTGAATCTGAGTATGAAATTGAAAATATTTCATCTTTCAACACTCCTTACAAGAGATATGTTGAAGATCTTGGACCTCCCAGGCCTAATATTCTTCCTTCGAGTGTAGAACCACCCACTCTTGAACTGAATCCAATCTCTGCTCAACTTAAATATTAGTTTCTAGGTGAGAAATCCACTTTTCCTGTAATAATTTCTTCTGAACTAAATGAAAACCAAGAGGAAATATTGTTGAATGTTTTGAAAAAGTTTAAATCTACCATAGGCTAGAAAATAACTGATATCAAGGGTATTAGTCCCTCATTCTGTATGCACAAGATTCCTATGGATCCTGACCATAAGCATAGGGTAGAGTGTCAAAGAAGATTAAATCCAAATATGAAAGAAGTCGTGAGAGAGGAAGTGATCAAATTTCTGGACACTGGAATGATTTATCCCATTTCTGATAGTGCTTGGGTCAGCCCTATGCAAGTTTTCCCCAAGAAGGGAAGTTTCACTATAGTAAAAAATGAAAAGAATGAAGAAGTACAAGTTAGGAAATCCACAAAATGGAGAGTCTGTATAGATTATAGGAAGATTAATGCAACAACTAGGAATGACCATTTTCCAATGCCCTTCTTGGATCAAATACTTGAGAGTCTTGCTGGCAATGAGTTTTTCTGTTTTCTGGATGGGTATTCTGGTTACAACCAGATTCTTGTTGATCCAGAGGATCAGGAAAAGACTACATTCACATGCCCCTTTGGAACATTTTCCTACAGGCAGATGTCGTTTGGGTTGTGTGGAGATCCAACCGCCTTTCAGAGGTGTATGAAATCTATCTTTTCAGATATGATTGAGAGAATTATTGAAGTTTTCATGGATGAATTTTCCATTGTGGGTAGTACTTTTGATACTTGTCTTGGAAATCTTGAGTTAGTCTTAGAGAGATGCATTGAAACCAACCTTGTTCTTAATTGGGAGAAATGTCAATTCATGGTTACATAAAGTATTGTGATTGGTCATAAAGTGTCTAAGAGAGGTTTAAGTGTTGATACTGCTAAGATTGATGTTATTCAAAAACTACCACCTCCTGTTAATTTCAAAGGTGTTAGAAGTTTTCTAGGCCATGCCAGTTTCTACCGGATATTCAAAAAAGATTTTTCTAAAATAACAAATCCCTTGTGTTCTTTGCCGGTCAAGGATGCACCTTTCAATTTTGATGAAAACTATTTGAAATCATTTTATCTAATTAAAAAGAAACTCACTACATCACTTATCATTACTGCACCTGATTGGAAATTACCTTTTGAGCTTATGTGTGATACTAGTGACATGGATGTAGGTGCTGTCCATGGACAGAGAAAAGATAGGAAGTTACATGTGGTGTATTATGCTAGTAGACTGCTAGATGATGCCCAAAAGAATTATATCACCACTAATAAAGAACTATTAGCTGTTGTGTTTTCTCTAGAGAAGTTTTGGCAGTATTTGTTAGGTTATAAATTCATCATTTTCACTGATCATTCAGCTTTAAAATACTTTCTGTCTAAGAAGGAAACTAAACCCAGGATGGTTAGATGGATTTTGTTGCTACAAGAGTTTGATTTAGAAATTAAGGATAAGAAGGGAGCTGAAAATTTAGTTGTTGATCACCTATCTAGGATTCCTTTTACTCAATATGAATCTGAATATCCTAGGGATATTAACTCTTCCTTTCATAATAAAAAGCTGCTTACTGTGTCAATCAGGCAATCTGCTTGGTTTGCAGATTTTTCCAACTTTCTGGCAGCATGTGTCTTACCCAAAAATCAGTCTAATAACCAAATAAAAAAATTCATTTATGAGCTTAAGTACTACATGTGGGATGATCCCCTGTTGTTTAGGAGGTGTGCTTATGGTATCCATAGGAGGTGTGTGCCTGAGGAAGAGATGCTTCCTATCTTAGAAAGTTGTCATTCCTCATCTTGGGAACTTTACCATGGTGGTGAAAAAACCACTCAAAAAGTCCTACAATTTGGTTTCTATTGGCCTACTCTTTTTAAGGATGCTTGGAGGTTTGTGGTTGGCTATGATAGATGTCTGAGTATGGGTAATGTGGGTAGGAAGCAGGAGTTACCCCAAAAAGGAATCCTAGAATTTGAAATTTTTGATGTCTAGGGTTTAGATTTCATGGGTCTATTTCCATCATCTCAGGGGAATGAGTATATTCTTGTTTCTGTTGACTATGTTTTGAAATGGGTTGAGGCAGTGACACTTCCCAATAATCAAGCCAGTTCTGTAATAAAATTTGTAAAGAATAATACATTTATAAGATTTGGAGTCCCAAAAGCCTTCATTACAGATAATGGAACACATTTCAAGAATTAAAAATTCAAGGCTTTGATGGAGAAATATGGCTGTGTTCATAATACTGGAACTCCTTATCATCCACAGTCTAGTGGACAGGTGGAAATTTCAAACATGGAATTAGAATAAATACTTGAAAAAACTGTTTCAAATTCTAGGAAGGATTGGTCACTAAAACTGGATGAAGAATTATGGGCATATAGAACTACTTTTAAGACCCCAATAGGTATGTCTTCTTATAGGATGTTGTTTGGGAAATGATGTCATTTACCTGTGGAGTTGCAACATAAGTCATATTGGATAGTTAAGGCTCTTAAATTTAAATTTAAAAGTGATGGTGAGAGGAGATTACTTGAACTGAGTGAACTTTATGAGATTAGGAGAGATAGTTTTGATAACTCAAGAATTTATAAAGAGAGGTCTAAAATCTTTCACGATTCTATCATTCAAACCAAAGAATTAAAACCTATACAGAAGGTCCTCCTATTTAATTCTAGACTCAAATTCTTTCCTGGAAATCTGAAGTCCAAATGGTCCGGACCATTTAATGTTGTGAGAGTTATTAAGAATTGAGCTTTGGAAATTATTGGTGAAGAAAATAAACCCATGCTGGTTAATGGGCAAAGAGTGAAACTGTATTTTGAGGGGCAGCCAAAGGGCTTGGCTGCGTTCACTATTCTTAAAAGTTGATCCTGAATAAAGTCTGGATTAAGACTTTAAACATAGTGCTTCATGGGAGGCAACCCATTGTTCTTGTTTAGTTTTTTTTAGTTTCATTATAGTTTTTTAAAAAGTTGATGTTATACTCTGTTTTAGTGAACTTTTTTATCCTTCTCACTCCTCGTTCCTGTTTCAGGATCATAAAGTGTTCTACTCATTGTGTTAGTGAAGGAGTGGAATTCCCATACCGGATCATTAATTAAAAACATACTCACAGATGTTCTTTACATTTTAAATGATATTATTCTGCTCCTATGTGATTTGGAAAAAATTCTGCGTAAAAAATTCTTCTACATGTGTATTAAAAATTATATTGCATGACTTGAACTTTATTAAAAACATGCTGCATGCATTTCATAAAAAAATATGCTCTATATGTTGTGGCTAAAAAATAAATTGTACATAGAAAATTCTGTTTCATGTTTTTTTCCACTTCAAAAGTCGGGTTTTATTAAAAAAATATGCATGTTCCTGTTGCTATAAATTGAAATTCAATGTTTAAATATTTGACTACTACTTGAAATTAAGTGTATGGGGGTACATGTAGGTTGACAATTTGTTTCATTAGATCTGTTTTTATTTTTAGGGTGTTTGGCATGCCTTTGTTTACTTAACTAAAAATCCATTTGAACCCAATCTTTGAAATGATTTCACTCTTTTCACTGTGAACCCACAAGTTACATGTTATTTCTAGTACTTTAATGAAACAACTTTATCCCTAGATTTGAAAGATAATACATGTTCTTGAATCTGCTATAAAATATTTTTGTGTGGAAAACAATATCTTTGAACTTCAATATGACCTTTGTACATGTCATAAATCTACTTAATTGAAAATCTGTTTTGAACCCTAATTCATAAATTGTTCTTCTCCATATTTAGAAGTCAACTTTGGGGACAAAGTTGGGTTTTAATTGTGGGGTAGGGGGTCAATTCTTGACTATTCTTAACTGTGCTTAATTGTGAGCCCATCAATTCCCTCTTCACATCAATCTTTTTGTAAAAAATGGTTAATTTTTTTTTTCAAAATTCGTGTTTAATTTTAGGCTTTACTGTAGAGACCCATATCTTGACGTACATAGAAATTACATTACTTTTGAAGAATATCTAATACATAACAAAAACATACAACAATGTACCGTAATAGTTTAGTGTCTTTGGAAACTTGGAATATAATCTTCTAATCTTGGTGAAAGATCGTTAAAATCTCCCATAAATATCTTCCTTTTTTTACCTAAAACCTTTCTTTATATCATGGGGAAAATAAAACATATAAAGGATGAGCTCAAATTCTTAGTAAGGGTAAGCATTGAGAAAATAAAACAAACCATATACATTTGAACTTCAAAACATGAACATAATATTTAAACATCAAAATCTTGAGCAATGACATAAAACATGGCAGTACGTAAGGCATAGATCATAAGGAAACATTAATCATGATAAAATAGCATGGGAATAAAACATGTAATTGTGGAAACCATTAAGCATACTATATGATTTCCATAGTATCCAAGGCATTGCTTCCAAGACCATCTTAGTGGACAAAGTCCCTTTCTGAATCGAGTTCACTCCTCGTTCCAGTCCTGTAACACTGAACCGGATTAACGTACCATTCCAGCCATGTCTATCTCATGAGATATAAATATTTACCCAATGCATTGGAGGGATATATATGTCCCACCCATCTCATAATGAAATCATTCTTACTTGTGTCACAACATAAACATAAATCATTCATCATAACCCAAAGAATAAAAATGGGTTTCATAAAAATCATCCCATCATAACATAATCCATATAAAACAAATGGATATCATTTCATCATAATAAAATTTAAAACATGTAAATTATAGATATATTATACCTGAAACATACACATATGAAATAATGTCATCTTAGATGGAAAATGGTTTTGAAAAAACACCTGAAAAGAATTCTTGAGGAAAATATCCTTTCTTCTTAAAAATCATTTTCTTTTCACAAAATTCCACACAATTTTAAAAGAAAAGGATTTTATTGAAAATAGTCATGAAATATTGTATAGTAAGATTCATGAAAATAAGGCGTTATAAAATCATAAAAATCCATTCATGCTGTATAAGTTAAAAAAACATTCTTCTCGTACTTTTGACGGAAAAGTCAAAAAGTACCTCGTATGGTGAAAAAGAAAGATTACTTACACACCATGTAGTAAAAGTAAAAAATGGGTAAAAATGAATTTAAACACACATGAAACCATTTTTATAAAATAGGGACAGGGATGATAAATATAGCCCCAGTAAATACTTATGAATAAACAGTCTCGGATAAAAACGAGATTGGAAAAGTTATCCCTTACCTTAGGTCCGATATGATTTGTACGTATCCGAATGTCCTGTATAATGATTTAAATAATTTCATTGAATTATTACAGAATCATATTCATTTTTATGATATCATATATGGTTCACTTATGACTTTATATTACTATTTCTTTTGTAAATTCCATGTTAAAGCAGCGTTTTGGGTAAAATCGTTTTGTTTATCGTACGTGTTTGGAATCGTTGTTCTTGATATTATTATTACTTATATCTTGATTTAATTACTTAAAGAATGTAAATCATGATTTATATATCATATATATATTCATTATATATATATAATAGATATATAAATGAAATGAAATACACCATTCACGGAGACGGTAGGCCGTACGTACGCATGAACGCAGTTTTCGTTTCCTTATTGAATTAAATGGAATTAAGTAAATGAAACACATATATACATAAATAAAGTATAATTATTATGTAATATCTTTCATGATTATTTATTATATATACTTTATAATCATACTTGAATGGTTAATCATTGAAAATGAATCTCATCGCGTTCGTGGAGACGGTAGTCCGTACGTATGCACAAGCGATGATATCATTTCCATGATCGTGGAATTGTATTGAAGTGTATGTATAATATTTCCAAATCAATATCACTTTACAATAATCATATATAGTTATTTATTTACACTATTATACCCATCCAAGTAAGGTGGTGGTTGAAAACAGATTACACCACAGCGTGGAGACGGTATTCCGTACGTACGCACGCGCGGTGATTTAATTTACATAGGATGGATAAAAGATGAAATTGGGTTGTTTCATATTTATAATAACATATCAGTATATGATTTATACTGATGTTATTAATTTATGATTAAATAAATAAAGAATAAGAAGTAGAAGAAGAAATAAATTGGAAAGAATCGGTAAAGGATATTACCACTTATTTGACGCGCCTCTTCTTAACCTCCTCTTAAGGCACATGGGTTGGTATTTTGAGGAGACCAGAACCTCTATAATGTTTCTAGGGAATATGAGAAGGGAAATTGGCAGGGGTGGCCGAGATTAAAGGCTAAAAAGGGTGTGAAGGGAAGAGGGAAGGGGTTCCATTTTTATAAGGGAGGAGAGGGGCACCTTTGGAAAAACTTAAAATATTATTTTATAATAAAGAAATATTCAGTTTATAATAGCTAAAAATTGATTTATTTCGAAGCTAAAGTGGGTATGGGTCGAAATAATCTCAACCAATAGGTTTTAGAGAAGTTTAGGTTACTATTTTAACCTTATAATTTAGATTTAACTCTAAGTTAAATAATTTAACTTTTACCGCGTCTTCTTTTTTTCTTACACTATATGGATAATAAACTTACTATAACAAGGAAAACAAACCCAAAGTGGTTCATTATTAAAATATATATCTTTATCTAAGTCATTTTGATGAACCATCGATTTTTAGGAATATAATAACAATTAATAATATAATATTTGTTTTAAAAACTATTTTTTTGTCAATTTTGACACTATTTGGTACTTGATTTATGTGAAACAAATAACTACATGATTAGTTCAAAAAAAGTTAATTGAATGAACAATAACATGTAATTTTAACCTAGAAATTAGCGGAATTCATAAAAAGTCTCAAATTACATTTATTTGGGTATTTATAACATCAATTATGTTAATATTTCATTAATAAGGTAATTACTGCATCATCATCGTGTCATAAATAAATTAAATTATTTAATGTCTAAAAATTATAAATAAAATACCATTATGTAGGAAATATTTTCATCTTTATAATGAATATTTATAGTCAAATTTATCATATGTATAACACTATATTAAAAATGTTTTAGTTATTAAACTTTGATTTTAACTATTTTAACTCTTCTTTAAATAAAATAATAATAAGTGTCCTAATTTAATCCAAGTGGACCTAAAAGGTCATATTTTATTCCTAAGGTTGTTTTAGGTCGAATTAAACTTATCCAATATAATTAGGACATGTTTTAGGGTAATAATAATATCATTTTTACCATTAATTACCATATTTACTTTTAACCGTGGTAAATAAAAGTAAAAGTTTACTATTCACCAAAAATTATTTTTATCTTATTGAACCAAATTTTACTCCTTGATATAAACCATGTCTCTCAGATTTTTGAAATTCAAATCATAGAAGCGGTAAAATTAAGTTTTATGTAAATTTTCAAATTCTCCTAGGAGGTGGGTAAAAGACGGTGAAAAGTTCAATAAATTTTTTATATATCTAAAATTATTATAAAATGACCCAAATGAATTAAATTGAACTTATATAGGTATTATGTATCAATTTTTACTTAAAAAAAATTAAATAAAATAAATAATTATTTAAATAAAAAGTTGTTTTTTAATAGTAACCTAGTGTTTTCACTATTCATAAAAAATTGAAAGTTTTCGGGAAAATACCAAAAAATCACCCTAGGATAATTTAAATATTCTGAATTCAAAAATTATGTCTATTTTTCCAAATTCAAAACATAGAAGTGGCATTAATTAATTTGAAAATTAATTCCCGTTATCAAAACAAATAGCGTGTTTTTAAGAAATAATAACTATTAAATGATCGGCACTTGGTTATGTCCAAAATCAAAGTGAAATTAATTCCAATTATCAAAATTGGATGAAATGGTAAAAATATATTCTAATTACACTTTAAAACCAATTAAAAAGATAATCTAACCATATAAATTATTGCGATGAAAAAAAGTTGTTTTTAATTAAAATATATCGTGTTTTTTACTATTGATTAAAATATAAAAGTTATCAGAATAATATGAAAAATTTATCCAAATTAATTTTTTATATCCTGATTCCAAGGAAGAATTAAATTTTTTCAAATTGAACTTATAAACATGTCAAAAACTAGATTTAATGTGGGTGCACCATCAAAAGGTGCAAAAACAGCATTTTTTGAAAAATACTTATTTTACCCGAAAAATTTATTATGTTCACATACTATGTTTTTAAAAAATGTTTATGGTGAATATTAATGTTATAAAATTCAAAATTTATTTAATACTATTCATAAAAGCTAGTTCATAATATTATAATAATATATCATTGTTTAGTGAAACTCGATATTGCGTACTACACATGCTATCGAGGAAGGTCATGATTACGTGTAATGCAAGCCAAGTTAGGGATGCGTGTAGTGGAAGCTCCCTTTAGTGTTGCGTATAAAATAATCAAAACTTATTTCATTTATAAATTAAACAAAATCTATACTTAATGTTGCATAGAATAATTCCTATAAAAAGAACTTGAAATTGTGTGTCACATGAGCCAAGAATAGTGTTCCATATACTGTAAGCTAATACGGTGTTGCATATAGCGCAAGCTAATTTTGGTGTAGCGTACAACACAAGACATCAATGAAATTAAAAATAATATTTTTCATAAAATCTCGGGGTGTTACATTTACACTGTACTCAGTTGGGTCTTGCCTTAGGACAAGTTCCTTCCTGGTAGTTAAGAACTGCTTAGAGTATGAAATTGAAGAGGTTGAATGATTGCTGAGTGACCCTACATGGGGATTTTATGGAAATACGGTTTAGGATCTACTTCTGAAAGTGATATGATAATCTTTTAATGGAGCTATGATCATAACCATTGGAACTGGAAGTTTGTTTCTGATTCTAGGGGCCTCATTTATTTTTTTTAATTATTAAAAGTAATTTCATTAATGAGCCAATATAAATGATTTTAGATATAGATATTTTGAAACTGGAGTATTTTGGGCATCTGGGATCCCTTGGGGAGTCTCTGAGATCTTGGATGCTGGGTGTGTTTCTATTTACTATAAGCCCTCTGTTAACTTTGAATAAGTGCATTGCACAGTGCTTAGCACAATGCTACATGGATTGGGATAAATAAATAAAGTTTCTAGGGTTAAAAATGATCTCATTAGGGTGAGGGGAATGATGAACGCCAAATGAAGAAGGGGTCAATTGGTTTATATGGGAGTCATTTAGGTTGTATTATTAAGGTGATTCAAAAAAAAATTATTTTTGGAACCTAGGATTCAGTTTAAGTACAAAGTTCCTTGGTTAAGGTCTTAATTCCATTGATATTTTACCTCTTGTCACTCTTTAATTTAGAACTTCATCCAAGATTGTAATGAGTCGTTAAGTGGTATCAAATATGAGGCATGGCATCTTCATTGTTTGATGATTCATAGCTTCCTTAATTACCCTTGAGTATTTGTTATAAGCAATATTCATATGAGTAAATCATTTTCTAATCCTGATGTTATGTTTTGTCCTCTGTTTTTGAGTGCTGGGCATGTTACAGTTTGATCTTAATCATTAATACATTTTACTGTTTTTCAAAGATAATAAAACATGAAATTGTTCGAGGATAAAAAATGCTTAAGTGTGGGGGAATTTGATGTGGCCTTATTTTTACACAGATTGCCACATTCTTTTTATTAATTTTTAATTATTTATTTAATTATTTTTACACTTTTTATTAAATAAATTCACTTTTTTATTTTTATAATTAAATTTGTCAAATATTCATTTTTTAAAACAATTTATGTAATTATGGACTCTGAAATTATTTATTTATTCTTTGTTTGTTTTTAATACAAATAATTTTTAATTTGTTTACTTAATCTTTATCTATTTATTTTATTTAAATTTTTCATTATTAATAATTATTGAGTTTTCTAATTAATTTACTTTTAATTTTAAATGTTTACACATCTTGAAACATAGTTACCGGTAGTCAAGCTACTGATTGCAAGGTTACTTTTGCTCAAACTAGCGGTAACCAGGTTATCGTTACTGACTAACGGTGACCTGCAATCTTTTTTCTCTAGCAGTAACTATTTTTGAGATGTAACGGCGACCTTACTTTTACTGGTGACCTTTGTCACTGTTACCCTTTCCTACCGGTAACTCTAATTTTTAACCCCAACCTCACTTATAAATTTTCTAGGGTCACCGTTGTCTTTCAGTTTAACTTTTCCATGTTTAAATTTTTATTTTTCTTTAGACTTTATTTAGGTATCGAGTTTATCTTATTAATTTAATTATATTTAATTAAATTATTTTAGGTGAAATAACTAAATTAGTTTAACTTGCATACAACTATATTCATTTTTTCAAATAGTTAACTTTAATTGCATTGATATAACATAGTTATTAATTTAATTTAATTTTCATTTTTTAAATTTTTTGAATCCATTAATATAAATTAAATTTATTAATTTAATAGTATAATTATCTATTAAAATGATTTAGGTTTAGTTTTCTAATATAATGTAATGTTTATTATCAGTGCTATTTAATTAATTAATTTTGTTGTTTTAAACTTTTAAAATAAATTATGTTTTATGCAGTTTAATTTCTTATTTCAATTAATTATTTTAATTCTGTTATTTAAATTAATTATTTAATTTTGTATTATTTAATATTTCTAATAATTTAATTAGTTAATATTTTAGTATTTTTTTCGATTTGTTAAAAAAAAATTTGTTTTAAATAAATTAATGGTTTAATCATTTAGTTATTAGTTTATCTAGTTTTTTATATGAGATGTCGTTTAATTAATGCTCATGGTGGTGATTCGCCTTTTTGTAGCTTGCTGTTAGTCCTCAATTAAGTATAACGGTAACCTCATTCTTTGTACTGGTGACCCTCTGATTTATTCACTAACAGCGTGATTTTATTTTTAATTTTTTTTTTCTATCGGTGACCTTCTGATTTTAAGTAATGGTGACACCCACCCCCGCACCTCATTGTTACACTACTGTTTTTTTTATTATAACAGTGGCCTTTTTTTCTACACCTCATTGTTAGAATTTCTCCCTTTCCCCTCACCATTCCCTCCTCCTCACTGTTAGATAATATTTCCTCGCTGCCTCACCGTTCCATTCCCCTTCTTAATCCCTTCGCACCTCACCAATAGACTTCCTCTTCTTTTTACATTTCTCACCACCTCTTCCACTGTTTTCTCCTACCTTCACCAAACAATCATCTCTATAAAATTCACCAATAATCCGAACATTTAAAAATTGAATCCATCCACGCTGCTTCACCATTGTGACCAAATAAGAACCTAACCCACCACCGCTTGGCAACCTGGAGCTGTCGGAACTATGGAACCACGCTGTCGTTGAGGGTTGTGGAGGCATTTCTAGAGTTTTACTTTTGAAACGGACCGAGGCAGAGCTGCTGGGTTTGATAGGAGAGGATTTGAGCGGGTCCGCAAGCAGATGTTAGTTGCAAGGAGGTGGTTGAGGTGTGTATTTCGCCTGCCTGATGAAGAGCCGTTGATCGAAGGGTCCTCCATTGGAGATGCGTAGTTCTTTACTGGAGACGCTGATGATAAACACTGAAGATGAAAAACCACCGTGTCACTGTGAGGACCTGGAGTCTAGCCGCTGCCACTGTTGCTTGCAGGTCGCAAGGGAGAGATTCCACACTGAGGAGAAGTTGAGCTGGATGAACCCACCCCAGCCGCCGTGCTGTTGTGTAAAGTGAGGCGCAGATCACTGAAGCATCCATGAATGGAGTGGAGGAGACCGTTCACCACTGTGGAGCCATGAGGAGGCCGCTGATTTCTAGAGGAAGAAGACCGAAGCCCTCCCACTTTGTGCCGAAAATAGTGGGAGGAAGAAGAGAAAAAAAGAAAAAAGGAAAAAAAATAATAAAAAGATATAATAATATAATTAATATAAAACAAAAAGAAAAACAAAAGTTAATGTTAAAGTTAACTTTAATAAATTAATTGAATATAATAGAATTTGAAAAAAAAGTTATGAATTAAAATAAATAAAATATTAATAAAGAGATAAATTATATATTAAAATACAAAACTAAATAAATAAAAAATATTAATAACAAATTAATATACTGTTAATAGTATAAATGTATAATTAATAATAAATAAACAATAAAATATAATTATTAATTTAAAAATATTTAAAACTAAAGTATTAAATTGGGATTATTAATTACTTGAATGTAATATTTCGGTTCTCTTCAGTCAATGACTACTATAGATTCTAGAATCGAGGATCCTGGTCCTTTGGGGGGGGGGGGGGTCTTCTATGAAGGTCTTCAAGTGGTCTTCGAACTTCGACATTGGTTCTGAGCCCCCCATTGTACCCATCTGGATCGGTTTCCCAGGTTTACCCTTACATCTGTTTAAGCAATGTTCTCTTTCTGCAATTGCTGGTCTTTTTGGACTTCCAATTAGATTAGACACAGATACCTTGAATCTGTCTAGACCTTCAGTATCTAGGATTTTCATAGAGGTCGATATCTCGCGATATTTTCCATCTCGTTTCTGGATTCAAAATGGAGATAAAGGATTCATCCAAGAGGTTGTTTTTAAAAATGTTCCACCTTAATGTAAATGCTATTTAAAAATTGTCCATTCGACAGAGGAATGTGATACCCAAAGATTTGAACCCCCCAACCTCGTTGCAAGTCAATTTGGATGGAAAAAACTAACTCAAAAAGGATCTTAGATGATAAACCTGTTGATAGCACTTTGATCCCAAACATCATGGATATCCCCAGGCCTCCTAATGAGATATCAGCACCTAGGGACAATATGATTCTCCAGAAGGTTCAAATAAATACCACTATGGAAATGGGTGAGCTCCCTTCCAAGGAGATTTCACGTCTAGTTGTGGCTGCAAAAAACCATCAAAGTCCTCCCACTCCTCCTAAGGTGGTATCAAGAGTGCAATTTCATGATGATACTCAGCAGGATATCGAAAATAAGAGGATTGATCCATCTGAAAGCAGTGATTCACCAAATGAAGAAGACAAATCTACTCATATTGAGGAAGAATATCTAAGAACCATGGCCAGGAAAGGAAAAAATCCAATTTTTGATGTAGATGGGTTCATCACCCCCAAACCCAAAAAATGAGGAAACAAAGAGATTACTCCCAAATTAAAATAAATATAGTCACAAGATCATTGGACATTTCAAGAAGGGAAGTCTCTCCCCTCGACACAACTCAACATATAGAAGAAAAGCAACATGTTGAAGGGGTTGAGAAGCAGAATGTGATCGGTTGTGAAGATCCTAAATATTCAGTGAAACTTAGAGATGAAATTATGTATAATTACCTTAGAAAAGGGGAGAATTCAAAAGACACTTACCTTGCTATTCAACAAGACATTTTCAATGATAGATTGAAGAGAGAGTTTCAAAAAACTCCGTAATGTTTCTTTTATAGCCTTTTCTAGTTGTTTCATTATTGATTGATAGCCTCACCACTCATTAATTATATTTCTTTCATCTGAGGAATATATGTGTAATGGTGCTGCTTCTCCTTGGAAGTTTCTATTCTGGATTTCTGGTTTCATCTACCTTTCTTCTCCATGCTTTGCAAGCTTTGTTGAACTGGTCTGAATGGTTTTTAGATGCTCTATTTTGGGAAGTCCTTTGTGGTTTGATGCTGGTGGTTTGTTTTAGACTTTTTGTTGCTTACTTCTTCTTCATATTGGATGATTGAGACTTTTCTGCTATGTTGATTTTTTGGAGTTTGGTACTATTTATGAGATAGCGTGGCTAGTTTTAAGGAAATCTGAGATCCGTTTATCTGTTCTAATTTGGAGATATTCGGATCTGCTGATATTGCTGCTCTTTCTCTGATTTGGGTTTCTATGTTGGATGGGTTTTGAAGATCAACCTGCATTGAATGAAGCTCGGATTTTATCTCCGGATCCCCTAGGAAGCATGCCTGGAAAGTTTTGTTTGGTGATCTGGGGGTCTTCACTGGCTTGGATAGGGAGTGTTTGCACATGCAGATTTTAGCAGTTTGTTTTCTCTGAATAATGGTTTTTTATCCAGCTCAGAATTTTAGACATCTGGTCTACTTATGCACCCTTGGTGTTGTCCAAGAGTTTTCTTCTCTATTTCATTGGACTCTTGCAGTTCTTTTTGGATGGTTCCTTTCTTATGGGGTGTTCAATTGAGGGATCCAGACCAAAATTTTTAATTGGCTGATGGGTTTACTGATCTGATTTTCATTATAGCATACTGAAGTCCCTTGATATATTACTTTGAAGGGCCCCTTTCACGATTTTTTAGTTTTAAAGAAAGTGTAGACCTAGAATGGGGGACCATATGGGTAGCCTTCTTAGTGAAGCTTGGGGAATTCTGCCATGCTATGTATCCAGACTTCCTCAATTTCACATTCCTTGGACAGTGCAAGAATCTCACTTGGCAATGCATTGCCTTTAAGTATGGTTATGAGTATGTCACTTTATCTTGTTTTTGTTTTGATTTTTTGTGGTTTTTTTAGTTGAAAATCATGTTCTAGGTTTGTCATTTTTTCCCCCTCTAATCCCCTGTCAGTGTAAGCACTTTACACCTCGTGATTGTACTGTATTTCTTGTTTGTTTTAATAAATTTCTTTGGAGTCATGAACTCGGAAACCAGCTCATGTCTCCACACTTCTTAAAAAACTTAACTTAAAAAAAATATTTTTCTTTCTTTGAGATATCTTTTATTTTCTTTTCTATTATATTTTATATGTGCGGGTTCATACCAAAGTCTAAAAAATGTCTAGGTTCACGTAAATAACTCAATGGAAGTTAGTTAGGAGGGCAAAACTAGCACGATGTGCCTGTCACAAAAAAAAGCGCACGTTGTGTGGTGCATTTGTGAAGGGATTTCAAAGTCGGTGGCAGATGTTCGGTGACTTGCAGCAGGTGGTCGTGGATAGAAAAGCAGATCAAGCAACAGAATAGGGGGGATTAGACGACATTCATTCACTTTTTCAGAGGTTATTAGGAGCAGTGGAGAGGATCCAGAGCATTGTAGTCCTAGAGTCGAAGGAGCAGAGGAGCAGAGCATCTTCAGGGAGTTCTTTCTCCCTTTTTTTAACTCTTATACTCTGTTTCTTTGAAATATTACCCATTACTATAGTGATAATGAAAAATATATTAGTTAGATAAATTTCTAGTTTGGGGAGAGTTCTTGATCTACTGGTGTTCAATATCATCCTTTTCATTAAACATTTCTTCTGTGATTAGAATTGATCAGTGAGATCGATTCTAATTACACATTTATGCTTCGTACCACAAACAATAAATTTTTCAAAACTCTGTAATCATTCGGAGAGTTTTATTATAGATTAATCTTTTAAGTAATCAACTCATAATGAAAACTTCATTACTTATGGAGATTTTGTACTATTTTCCTTTTAAATCATCTTTTTTAAGTTGTACTTCTTTGGAGTGGCGAACTCTAAGCTGTACAATTTCTGCGACTTAACTCCTGGTGAGGGAAGAAAGTCACCTATATGAAGTGGTAAAATGCAGTATTTTAACATGATTAGGAGAAACAATTTAAACTAGTAGACTAGAGTAATCCCCAAGCATTATTTTCTATTTGTCTTTTATCAGTATTTTATTTTCTTTGTTACATCTTATTTTCAGCTGTTCTCTATTTTAGTATAGGTTAGAACAAATTTACAAGATATGTGTGGTTTCACTTTACAATTTATAAAAACATAAAAAATATTAAAAGATAAAAAATATTAAGAAAATATAACTCACTGCTGACAATGGTGAGGGTTTTGAAGTAGTTTTAGTAAGGTTGTCGTTAAAAATAGCCTTCCCTGTGGGTTCGACCCTGCTTGCCACATATACATTAGTTAGTAGGAAGATGAATTTTAAACTTTGACCGAATTCAATGACAGTACATGTTAGGTTTTTGGAACCTTTTTCGGGGAAGGAATGATCCATTTCATTACTAAAAAACACATATAAAAAACATTTAAAAAAATCTAAAAAGTTTGAAAATTGTAAAAAAAACTACTATTATAACTGTTAGTGTTTAAAATTCTTATCAAAAATATTGCATGAGAACTAGGAATATTGTTAAAAGGTTAGATCCATTGAATCCTGAATTGAACAAACATCTTACTGCTCTTAGGAAAAAAAATCCGAAATGGAAAATAGAGTTCCTGCACCTCAGGACTACCAAAACCATCCGGAAATCTAAGAAAATGAGAGACCTCGGATGAGGGAGTTTCAACTTCCCCATGGGTCTAGTAACCCATGTAAAATTATACTTAGTCCTAGAGCTTGAAACTTTGAGCTGAAACAATCTCACATTTCACTACTGCCTGCATTCAATGAGATCTATAATGATGACTCTTTAGCCTTCATTAGATATTTCTAGAACACTTTGAAACAACTTACTTTATTAGGACTCACTAAAAATGAGCTAAGGATTAAATTTTTTCTCCTTTTACTTAAAGGTAATTCTAGGAATTGGTTTTTAAGTTTAGATAAAAACATTATTGAGAATTGGGATCAAGTTTACAACTCATTAATTATGAAATTTTATCCCCAAAGATTAAAAGGAGAACTGAGAACTAAGATCACTAGTTTTTACCAAGATGATGAAGAATCTTTTCATGAATATTGGGATAGATTTAGGGACCTTCTTAGGCAGTGTACTCATCATCAACTCCCATATCATCTCCTCATAGATACCTTCTATGAAGGGTTGTCCTCCTATGGTTAGAATTTAGTGGATCAAGCTATTGAGGGCAGTTACAATGATAAAACAGATGATGAGTTGAGGAAATTTTTTAACAATTTGGCCCTCAATTATAAAAAAAAATTCAAGAAGAAAGAGAGTGAATTGGAGTGATAGAACTGGTTCAATGAATGAAAATCAAGATCAAATATCCGAAATCACCAACCAAATTCAAACTTTAATGAACCAGAATTCAAAACAAACTATAAATAAAATTGAAAATCAGAATCAGTACTAGTCTCTAAGGCAACAGTGCACTCAATGTGGTATGTTTGGGCACTCTAAAAATTTAACCATTGAATGAAAAGTAAGAAGTAAAATGTGATATAATGATTTTAAAAGAATAATAACATCATATATATCATATATAAATATTTAATCCATCATTATATCTATCCAAGAGAGGTGGTAATGAAGAAATTATTGACATTAGTTCGCGAGGTGGTGGTCCATTGTACACACGAAAGATGATCTAGTAACCCTTTTGATGGAAGAGGATAATGAATTAGGTTATGAAATTATTATTAAAACATATAATTATACAAAAATATACGTATTTTGTTATATAAAAATGTTTTAATAATAATTTAAGTTGGTAGAGGAATAAATAAAATACAAATGCTTGTTCAAGAATGTTGCATCTTCTTTGGGTAACATCCTGAGGTGTGCACCATAAGCCTTCCAATGTTGTATTTATGCTCAAAATAAGGCTACTAAGATGAGATTAGAGATGTAATTAAGGTATATTGGAATGATGTTTCTGAAAAAATGGGGTTTGGAAATGTGAAGAGGAGAGGAGAGGGGATGTCCTATTATAAGCGAGTGGAGTGTCACACTTGATATATTTGAAAAGAAAAAGGTGAATTCATGTTTTTCATATGAAAGAAGACTAAAAAATGGGGTATTATCAAGAATATAATAGTTAAGATAAAAATGTGTCCATATTTTGGCGTTGGATTTTTTTTCATTTTCAACCCTTATCTTTTTATTTTAACCCCTTGATAAACCCATTTTTACCTTAACTATGGTATTTTTTTACTATTTTTCTATTCATTATGGAAAAAATTTAATTTTTCATTATTAGTTAATATGAAATATTAATATTACAAATATGGGATCCATTTTTAAAAATTTCATTCACAAAAGTTTCAAAATTTAATTCTAAATTAATCCCGTAGTAGGGATGAGAAAACAGTTTTCAAAAGGGAAAATGTTCAAAAGTTTAAAAAGTTTTTATATCAAAATTAAATATTAAATTGATTCCAATGATCTAAATTGGATTAATGAATATATAATATTACTAGTTATAATTTTAAAACAATATTAAAATATATTTTATTTTTTAAATACTTTAACATAAATGATAATTCCTAATAAAAATCAATATTTTCATTATTCATTGAAAAATAAATATTTTAATAAAAATCACAAAAGATCACCCTAAACTGATTTTGAAATTATGACTTGAATAATTAATTTTATTTTATAATATTGATTTTTTAAAATTGTCAAAAATTAGTTTTATTATTGTTCACAAAAAGAAATAAAAATCTATTTTTTGGGAAAATAGTATTTTTGAAACATATAAAGACTTTATCAAAAATTAATTATATTTTTTTGATATGTTTTCCTTATATAAAACAATTATACATAATATTTTAAAATTATTTATTAATATTTCTATTTCTATATTTAACCTTAGGGTTATAAAAATCGTATTTATATAATAATATTAGTAATATGTTGTTTTTTTAAAACTCGGCGTTGTTTGTAACACATGCTAAATTCGATGTTGTGTGTAATGTAAAATATCGAAAATATTAAATTTATTTGAAAAAACTATATTTCAAAAACTATTGGGGTGTTACATTTTACTCCCTTAAATAAATATCATCCGAACAATTTGATCTTGTGCTCGGTAAACAAGAGTTTAGCATTTGGGAATCCTATTGGGGACAACCCACATTATAACAGGGGTTGACAAAAACTTCTCTTGAAAATAGGGAAAGGGATATGTGATGGTCATATATAAAAACACATGATAGGTTTAAAAATAGTATAACATATATGGGAAGTGAATAAATGGACATAGATGAGAAAATTAACCCCCAAATATTGATGAAGAGTGATAGAGAAAATGGTTGGGATAAAGTTAATGAAAAAAAATCCATAAACCCATGATAGGTGAAAAGAACATTTATTCATAAGAAATGAAGGTAAATGTTTAACATTTTATTTCGGGATCATTTTATTAAATTTTAATTATTTTCATGATAAAATATTCTTACTTAATTTTATAAGCACAATATTATCCTTTGGTTGTGCCTTGATCAATTTTCACTTCATCTCTTACTCCAAGAGATGATTTTTTATACCTTAAGCACTAGTGAATCAAAATACCTATAAAATAATGATAATTCATTCCTTATTTCTATATTTATTATCAAAAACAATATTTTTAGCATAGGTTATCAAATAATTTCCAATGTTTAAAACGTAATCCATTTCATGAATAGTTAACCTTAATGCTCATCCATGTTTGACCAAAATTGAAACATAAAAATTTAAAGATAGGGTCACTAAATTTAAAAAATTATCTTATCATTAATCCTCTAAATAACATTAATTATCTATTAATGTCACATACCAGATATGTGAATATATTTATCATATAATCTCCTAAAATGTGGTGATATATTTAATTACAATAAAACCTTAATCAAAAAAAATCTACTTGTAAAAATTAATTCATTACTCATTCCTTAAATGAAATCATAGATTGTTGAATATTTTATAAAAATCCAAAATATTGTAAACTCCATTAATGATAACAAAAAACTATTATTCATTAAATCATTAATTTTTTCAATGGTATTTAATTCTATCAAATTTAATTTATCCATATCAATCATCTCTTTATCTATACTAAGCACCATCTCCTCAACATTAATAAAATAATAAGGGTAATATTTCCTTGAAAGAAATATCACTTTTCCATTAAATCACATTTCTAGGATATCAGTACCGTTTAACATATTCTTGAAACATTTTAATAAAAAACTATTATGGAACTATCCATTGATGTTTCATAATTCTAATAACAAAAATACCAATGATAAAAATATAATTATTTGAATCCTAATACATAAATACATCAATCATTCCACTTCTTTATAAACCATTAACTACGATTCATCGTATTATTCCTTAAAACTTATTTCCTTTCATATTTCATTTATAATATCTTCATCATCAATAGTATAACCATTACTTGCACATCCTTACTTATTTTATTTTTGATATTTCCATTTATAAAACCAATTTGAAAAATTCCCATACTTTCCACATTTCAATCATTCAACCATAGATCATATCTTAGGGATACCATTACTCTTATACATTACGTTAATTGAACTATTAATTTTTCCAATTAAATTTCTTGCTTTGTTTACTTATTTTCCATGATCAAAATTGTTAGGTCCACAAGGCTGAATACCCTGAGCGGGGGGGGGGGGGGTGAATCAAGGTATGAATAATTTAGAATTAATGCTCGTTCTTATCTTGTTTCACTGTTAAGAAAAACACTCTTCTCTCTCTTTCCTGTTGCATAATATAAACAGAAAGTAAAGCAATCACAGGACACAACAATTTTACTTGGTTCACCACTAAGGGCTACGTCCAAGGAGAATACGCCGAAAAGTTTCCGGTCGTACCAAATTCCACTATACTTCACTAGCTGTGGATTACAATGTTCGGGTACAGTCACTCTGTCCCAGGCTCACTGCCTTTGCACGGTTTAGGGTCAGATCACTGCTTTCCCAAGGGTCACTCCCTATTTCTCTCTCTCTGGATCACTGCCGGTGGAGAGGATCACCTTCTTCCTCTTCCTAAGCTCACTGCTCTTAAAGGGAATCCACTCATTGTTTATAGACCTGTAGGTCTCTTCATTATCAATAATGAATGCATCCTCTACTGTTGATAGATGCTCTGTTGAAATCCAACTTTCATCCACTGATGAATACCTCTTTTCCTCTTAACCACTGGGAAATTCACTTTGGAAACACCTTCGAAAAGCACCCTACTTCGTGAGGCTTCCAATTTCGCGAAGCTCAAACAAGCCTTCACGAAGCTCCTGCCTTTTCGTGAAGCACTCTCGCAAAGCACTACCACGAAGCACTACCATGAAGCTCAAGTCGTTGCAGAGCAACTTACCTCGCGAAGCTCACTGAGCCAATGTGGAGCTCATGACTTTCGCAGAGCTAGAATAGCCACAACGAAGCTCCTCTTTCGCGAAGCACACTGCCTTCGCGAACTTCCTTCGTGAACCGAGAGAAAAGTATTTTCTCTGAAAATTCTCTCTACTTCTCTCGAGGGGGTCGACCTATATTTATAGGCGATTCCACCGACCCTCAACCCTTATGTGCGAAGTCAGCGCCATGTCATCTCAAATCATGAAGCTCCAAAGTTTATGCTGGAATTCTCTCAAAATCGCGAAGCAAATCTGAAATTCTCGGATCGCGGAGCTCGTCGTTATCGCGGAGCGTTCCGTCATTTACTTCGCGCCACTGCCATGAATCTCCCTCGCGTTTCCTTTCAACACTGCCATTCGTGAAGCTCGTCGTAATCATGAGGCATCCCCGCCTCAATTTTTCTGGTCTTTGCGAAAGCCAATCCATGCATCCCATCTTCGCAAAACTCATGTATTTTCCATATAAAAATATGATATTTAAGAATATCCTCTTTTCGCGATACTCACCAAACTCAAAATTTTGGACCCCAAAAATTTGGAAAACACTGGGAAATGGAGCCACCTTGTACTGCTCTTTCATACCGCCTCCAAGTCGTGCTTTCCTTTTTCATCATTCTTTGTCAACATGGATTGTCAAAAAATTCTCTGGAACTCGACATTTCTCCATGGAAACCTGCTTTGTCAACAAACACAATCAACCCAAAAATACTGCAATGTTACATTGAGGGATATTTGCCCACCAATATCCCCTTTGGGTTTCTTGACAATTATTCATAACTCTTCTCAGAAAGATTTTTTGCACGTTGATACCTCACTAAGTCTTCTTCCAGCCGCTACCACCATTCGCCTGATGCGATTCTGATAGCGTTCAAGGATTCACTTAACACGTACTCTATGCCCACATGAGCAATGCTCTGCGTGAGAAACAAGAGTAGTATGAAAAGTTCATCAACGAATCACTTCATGTCAGACTCCAATTGTCTATTCCAACCTGATACCAATTCTTAAATTGATACCAATTGTTGAACCACATAGATACCAATTGATGATAGCTGCAGAACCTATCACACCATTCCAACATCACTCTTCTGCTTTTATCACGATCCTCATCTATCGTGATATCTATGATTTGATCGATCACTTATAGCATCATCAGATTTAATACTCTCCCCCTATCTCATTGCACTCCCTCTATCTACTTCTACCCATATCATTCATGATTTATCAAATTTCCACACTATCTCCCCCTTGAACAATCACTATTTTCTCCCCCTTTGTCAACGAACCAAAAGGTCACTCCTTTGTGGTTTGTCACAGAGTAGAGAACACATACCACCACCTTAGGGAAAAAAATCATACCTCAGGGAGAGGGGGGTTCCACATCCACACTTTTTCAAGTGCGGGGAGTTGACTGAACTCCTAGAGCCAGTCGATGCCTTTCAAATGCTTCCTTGGGTAAGGCCTTTGTCAGAATGTCTGCAACCTGTAGCTCTATAGGCATATACTCCAACTTTACGATTCCCTGCTCAACCTTATCCTTGATAAAATGATACTTTATCTCAATGTGCTTTGTCCTTAGGTGATGGACAATATTTTTGTTGAGATTTATAGAACTTGAGTTATCGCACTGGATTCCGATTGGAGACTTCACTTCAACTCCCATACCTTCAAGATGCTGCTTCATCCACAATAACTGTGTGCATGCTTGAGTGGCCGCAATATACTCAGCTTCCGCGGTGATCAACGAAATGTAATATTGCTTCTTGATTATCCAAGAAATACACAATCCACCAAGATAGAATGCACCACCTGACGTTGATTTTCTATCATCCGCTGAACCGGCCCAGTCTGCATCAGTATATCCCAATAACTCTGTCGAAGATTTATCAGTATATGTCCAGCCTAAATCTACTGTGTCATAGATATACCGAAGTATTCTTTTCACTGCAAGCATGTGGATTTCCTTGGGATTACTCTGATATGTCGCTGATTGGCATGTGGTGTAAACAATATCAGGCCTTGTTGTAGTTAAGTACAATAGACTTCCAATAATTTGCCTCTATTCTGTGATATTAACTGCCTTGCCATCCTCATATTTTGATAATTTCATCCAGGTAGCAACCAGATTATTCATCTCCTTAGAATTCTCCATTCCAAACCTTCTAAGAACCTCCTTGGAATATTTATATTGAGAAATGACTGTTCCATTCCTTCCCTGTGTCACCTGTAGACCAAGGAAAAAAATTAGCTCTCTAATCATTGACATTTCAAACTCATTTTTCATGAATTCGGAAAACTGTCTGCACTGAGCTTCATCTGATCCGCCAAAAATTATGTCATCGACATACACTAGCACCATCATCCTTTTTTTAATGGCATTTCTAAAATAGAGGTTGTAATCAACTCCTCCACGCTGGAAACCAAGCTTCTTCAAGTACTGATCAAGCCTTGAGTACCATGCCCTTGGTGCTTGTTTCAGCCCATACAATGATTTCTTCAGCCTGCAAACTTTGTTCTCATCCTCATGAATGAGAAAACCATCTGGATGCTCAATATATACCTCCTATTACAAACTCCATTTAATAATTGATATTTGACATCCATATAGAACACTTTGAACTTTCTTTGCACTGCTATGGCCAAAAATAGTCTGATTGTTTCCATCCTTGCAACCAGTGAAAATGTCTCATCAACATCTATTCCCTCTATCTGGGAGTATCCCTTGCACACTAGTAATGCTTTGTTCTGAATCACTGTGCCATATTTATTCATCTTGTTGTGATAAACCCATTTAGTCCCGATGAAATTCTTGTCTGATGGCCTCGAAACAATCTCCCATGTATGGTTCTTCTCAATCTGATCAAGCTCTTCGTTCATAGCCTGAACCCAGTTTTCATCTTCAGCTGCATCGGAAAAACATTTCGGCTCCACCTGAGACAAAAACGATGTTTTCTGTAATGATTTGATTCTTTGATTCTGAACTGGAGCTGTCTGATCACCAATGATATTCTGCCTATCAATTTCATCTTGACTCTTTGGCTTCCTTATAGACCCAGACTTGACACTTTCTTGTTCATCATCAGTATCTTCTTCTGAGTCAGCCTCTGCCACTTCTGCTCCCCCTGAGTTGCTTACCTCATCATTACTTTCATCCAGGAACTGTTCACTGGGTCGTTGAGTATTCTGTTCATTTTCAACTATAGTGACATCATTGCTCTCAATGGTTTTTACCAGCCTTTTGTTGAAACATTTTTATGCTTTGATTTTCCCAAAGTAGCCAAGGAATATCCCCTCATCTCCTCAGGACTCAAAATTCCTATGATTTTCTTTGTTGAGAATGAAACAATTACTTCCAAAGATTCAAAAGTATTTTAACGTTAGCTTCTTTTCGTACCACAGTTCATACGGAGTCTTCCCTTGCTTCGGACACAACAGAGACCTGTTCGAAATATATATCGATGTCAAAACTGGTTCCTTCCAAAATTTCTCTGGTAGGTCCTTTTCAATAAACATAGTTCTGACCATGTTGTTGATGACCCGATTTCTCCTTTAAACAACTCCATTCTGTTGGGGAGTTCTCAATGATGAAACTTGATGCCTTATCCCATGTTTCTCAAGATATTCTTCCACTTGATTGTATGTGAATTCTGTACCGTTATCTGTACGGAACTTCAAAATTTTCTGCCCAAGCATCCTTTCTGATTTCCTCCTGTACTGCTTTATGCAACTGATCACCTATGTCTTATGGGTAATGAAAAATACCCAGGACATTATTCTATAATCATCAATGAAAAGAACATAGTACCATTTCCCATTTATAGCTCGTGGTGAGATAGGTCCACATACATCAGCATGAACCAATTCGAGCACTCTAGTTGATTTCTGTTCCTTTGGCCTGTATGTCTTTCTGATGATCTTCCCTTGTTAGAAAGCATCACACGTATGAGTGCGATCACGTGATAGTTTGGGAAGGTCTCTAGCAGCATCACACTTTACCAGATCCTCCATAGATGGTTGGCATAGATGACCAAGTCACTTATGCCATATCTGGTTTTCTTCCTCTCTGGATAAAAGGCATGTATCTTCTTCCCAACCTACAAGGTAGATATTTCCCTTTGTCCTTTTTCCCTGCAGAAAAACTTCTCCATATTTTCCCTTCACAATACACATATTCTTGGTAAATCGGATATAGTTCCCAGAGTCACATATTTGAATGACACTGAGTAAGTTATGACTAAGACCCTCTACAACCAAGACATCAGCACGTCTCATTTCATTTCCCCCAAACATGGATTTCCCTGAGCCAACAATCTTTAGGCCTTCATTTTTTCCAAATTTGACAACTCTTTCTTTGTCATATTTTATGCCTGTAACAAGATCCTTATTACCTGTCATGTGGGATGTGAAACCACTATCAAGGATCCACACACCAGATCGATCTGATGCTTTTAGGGAAATTTCTGCAACTACTGCCTTTTCTTCTTTCTTCTTCTTGGTCCATACTTTTTCCTTCACACTCGGCATAGATTGATACTTCTGTTCTTTCTCAGAGTATGATGGACCAGCCTCATCTTGCAAAGCCGCAAATCTATTATGCATTTTTAACTCACCTGTGGATTTATTGATCTGCTGCTTGCGAACGTTTTGATTCTTCTTTGGCTCATTTCTCTGTATGGTCGAAGTATAGTACCTAGACATGTGTCCAAATCCTCCACACCAAAAACAATGTCCTTCAAAATATGTTCTGGACAATCGTTCTCTGTTTGGCCACCACCTCTGTTCTTGTTCCCTTCGATATCTATTGGCTATGGAACACACATACTATGAATGTCCCATCTTCCCGCAACAATAACACCTGATATATGGTGCATTCCTTATTGGTACTTAAGTACTACTATTTTCCCCTTGGGATCTCTGAATTATCTAATTCTTCTTTGTGCCCAAATCAACCTTCAATCTTGGGACTGGTGCTTCCGGTCTGACTTCAATTGTCACAGATTTTTTTTTCTGATTAAGCCCTAAAACAGCTTTAACATCTGAGCTCAATTGCTGCTTCTTCCCTGCTGAACTACTAGGCTCCTCTTTCATATTTTCAGTATTTAAAATAACCCACTTTCCCAAGAATGTGTTAGGAATCAAAATTTTTTCCAGTCCTCTGACTTTTCTCCACATAACAAAAACTTCCTCTTCAAGCTCTTTGATATGCTTGACGTGATATTTCAATTTTCCATTCAATCCATCGATCTCCCTTTTCTGTTCTTCAATCTTGAGTTTATGCTCATCAATATTTTCTATGCTCTCTGGACTTGAATACTTAAGGTTTTCTATTTCTTTTACGAGCTTGGACTTCTCATCTTCCTGTTGTTGCATATATAGTTTGTCATCATGTACCACCTTGTTGGCTTTCTTTGTTTTTTCTCTCCAAATATCTATCTCTTCAAGAGCTTCTTCTAATTCAGCTTCCATGTCAACTCTACCTTCAATTTCTTCTTCTTCTTCATCAGTGTATGTTTCTTCCTTTTCTTGAGCACTACCGACAACAGCCACCATTGCATTTTGTACATGATCTTTACAATTTTCAAACTCCTCAACCTCTTGATCCTCAGACGTGTCTGAACTGTTTATTTCTTGTGAAAGAATATTCTTCTTCTTGAAGAAATTTTTATTGAATTGTTTCTTCCCTTTCACAAATGCTAAAGACTTATTCCTGGGAATTTCGACTTCGTCATCATCATTATCGTATCTTGAAACTTTTTGGGGCACCTTGCCTCAAGATGACCAACCTTTCCTCATCGAAATGATGCTAGTGGAAGTTTCCCTTTAAACTTTCCTTTTACACTTTATAGATTTGAATAAAGGAATGAAATCACCTCATCTGTCTCTTCTTCTCCCTGAGAATCCTCAATGGTGAGATTTTTCATGGCCTTAAATGCCATCTCTTTGGATTTCCCATTTTCCAAAGCCTTGTTATCATCATTCCTCATTTCATATGCAACCAAGGTACTGTGAAAATTGTCCAATGTCAGCTCTTTGGGATATTTATATTCTAGTACTGAAACTTTTGGATTGAATTGAGGTGGAAGCTTCCTAAAGATGCGCTTTACGATCTTTATGTCTTCAATGAATTCACCAAGTCCTCGCATATCTTCCACAACAATATTTACCCTATCAAAGAATGCATCAACAGACTCATTCGGGTTCATCTTCAGATCTTCATACTTATTCCACAACACTTGCAGCTTTGCCTCTCTTAACTTTGTATCTCCTTCATATATATTCAATAGTTTTTCCAACATGGCATGTGATGTTTTTCATGCCATCACCTTTGTGTAGATGGGATTAGAAAGGGATCCCCATAATGCATTGATTGCTTTTGCATCAGCATCCAACTCTCTATGCTCAGCTTTTGATAATGCACCACTATTAATACCAGCTATGATACCATGCATAGCTTCTGAAAACACATCCATTCCCAAAGATCAGAAATAGTATTGCATCCGATTCTTCCATATCTGAAAATTACATCCGTTGAAGATCAGAATACCTTTACGATTAGTGACCTCCATTGAGAGAAGATCAAATTTCAACCTGGCTCTGATAACAATTGTTAGGTACACAGGGCTGAATACCCTGAGAGGGGGTGAATCAGGGTATGAATAATTTATAATTAATGCTCGTTCTGATCTTGTTTCGCTGTTAAGCAAAACACTCTTCTCTCTCTTTCCTGTTGCATAATATAAACATAAAGTAAAGCAAGAATAGAACACAGAAATTTTACTTGGTTTACCGCTAAGGGCTACGTCCAAGGAGCATACGCCAACAAGTTGCTGGTCATACCAAATTCCACTATACTTCACTAGCTGTGGATTACAATGTTCGGGTACAGTCACTCTGTCCCAGGCTCACTGCCTTTGCAAGGTTTAGGGTCAGCTCACTGCTTTCCCAAGGGTCACTCCCTATTTCTCTCTCTTTGGATCACTACTGGTGGAGAGGATCACCTTCTTTCTCTTCCTAAGCTCACTGCTCTGGAAGGGAATCCACTCACTATTTATAGACCTGTAGGTCTCTTCATTATAACTAATGAATGCATCCTCAACTATTGATAGATGATCTGTTGAAGTCCAACTTTTATCCACTGATGAATACCTCTTTGCCTCTTAACCATTGGGAAATTTAGATTGCAAACACCTTTGGAAAGCACCCTACTTCGCGAGGCTCCCAATTTCAGGAAGATCAAACAAGACTTCGCGAAGCTCCTGCCTTTTCATGAAGCACTCTCGCGAAGCACTACCACGAAGAACTACCGCGAAGCTCAAGTTGTTTCAGATCAACATCCCTCAGGAATCTCACTGAGCCAACGCGGAGCTCACGACTTTCGTGGAGCTAGAATAGTCGCCGCGAAGCTCCTCTTTCACGAAGCACACTGCCTTCACGAACCGAGAGCAAAGTATTTTCTCTAAAAATTCTCTCTACTTCTCTCAAGGGGGTCGACCTGTATTTATAGGCGATTCCACCGACCCTCTACCCTTACGCGCGAAGTCAGTGCCATGTCATCTCAAATCGTGAAGCTCCAAAGTTTCTGTCGGAATTCTCTCAAAATCGCGTAGCACCTAGACAATTCTCGGATTGCAGAGCTTGTCGTAATCGCGGAGCATTCCGTCATTTACTTAATGCCACCTCCATGAAGCTCCCTCACATTTCCATTCAACACTGCCGTTCGCGAAGCTCGTCATAATCACGAGGCATCACCGCCTCCATTTTTTTGGTCTTCGTGAAATCCAATCCATGCATCCCATCTTTGCAAAACTCGTGCCTTTTCCATATAAAAATATGATCTTCAGGAATATTCTCTTTTTGCGATGCTCACCAAACTCTAAATTTTGGACCCTAAAAATTTGGAAAACACAGGGAAACGACGCCACCTTGTACTGCTCTTTTGTACCGCCTCCAGATCGTCCTTTCCTTTGTCATCATTCTTTGTCAACATGGATTGTCAACAAATTATATGGAACTCGACAATTCTCCATGGAAACCTTCTTTTTCAACAAACACAATCAACCCAAAAATACTGAAATGTTACATTGAGGGATTTTTTCCCAACAAAAACATCTTCCCATTCTTATAAGACTCGTGCTTGGGTGCTTCTTACAAAATTATCAACACATAAGAAATTGAATATTCTTTATTCTATGGTCTCTACCACCCAAAATCTCAATAAACGCCATAATTATTTTATCTAGCGAGTTTGGTAGTTGGTTAAGGTGTAGGTTTTTAACCATATATCATGATAAATATTTCTACATAATAAAAATATCCTTCACTCGAGTCATAATCTCATTTAGTTTCTCATCAACACATTGTCTATCATGTATATAGTGACCATACTATTCTTACATGACTATTACATCATTTTAGAGACAAACAAAAGAATAACGTTACAAACACATGATCAAAAGGTTTAGTGTATTGAGAAAATTAGGCTTATACATATATTTTACATAATAAAACATAAGCATTATTTAATTACTTATTCTCTAACTTCTTAGTGGACCTCACATTCTCCCCAGTAAAAGTAATCACCTACAAATTTACATAAATTAAATGGGGTGAGATAAAAGCGCAGTAAGAGGATGAATAAGGGAAATGAATCAATAAAACACGAGTGACCAAAAAATTCAACTTCATCCAAACATAAGAATATGATTATCTTCAAAATCAAGGAAGAAAAATGGATATAGGAATGGAATGTGGAAATGCATAAAAATGAAACATCATGTCATAGTATTCAAATACCACATATAGTTTTGAACAAAGCTAACATCATGTTCACACATAATATATGTTAATAATCATAACCTAATCATTGTGAAGAAATATATCATCATGTAAACTCATAATACTAATCATATCATGATATACATCACATTAACCAATTAATTTAAGGGATATAATATTTTGGGACCACCCATCACATATAAATATTTACATAATCATGCATGCCACATAGAACAAATAAAAATAAAAGTCATGATATAAAAGAAAGGAAGAGAAGTAGTTTCATAAGGATTTAGTAAATCATAAATTCATGAATAAACATTTGGGTTCCCAAATGAATAAGGTAAATCATACCCAGACATAAAAAATAATTATTCTTGAGTGGATAAGAATCATTTTAAGAGTAGTAGAATATTATGTTTTTTTAAATTGAAGTCACTTTGAAAAAAGGTTTTTCTAAGAAAAAATTTGGACATGGTAGAAACATGTATATCTCTAAAGGAAAAGGAAAAGAAAATTTTAAGGACATATTATGAACATTCATACCACGGAAGGGAGCATAAACCAAAGGTAGGAATTGGGTTCGAGAATCCCCTTACCTTAATTCCCACCTTATTTCATCGCTTTTGTGCCCCATGAATAAAAAACTTATATTTATTAAAAAATAGATACAAAAGTTAATTTTAGTAATTTATTCAAATATTTATCAAATATAATCATTGTATAATATTTCTAAATTTCTATTAATGAAATTAAATCATTTTATCACTTTGTTTCATAAAATTTATTGTTTCTCTTTGATTTCTTTATTTTCTTAAATGTTATTTATACATTAGTAAAATTAATTATAGAAGATTATAATTCAAATAATTAAATGTTTATATATTATATATAGTTTATAATATCCATCCATGAAAATGGTTATATGTGTTTCCATGGTGATGTCTCTGTAAGTGGTTAACCATCTTTTGACGGGACACTGTATGGAGAGCAGGAAAGAGAAGTTTAAAATTTATATATAGAGTAGTATAAAACTTATAGAAAGTTAAAATCATTATTAAAATGATTAATTAATGACTAATAATTTTTTTATGTTTTTTGTTAAATATTTGGTGTAAAAAAGAATTATAAGATGAAGAATAAATAAAAAAGAGAGAGGTGTGGATCAGAACTTACTTAATCCTCGATGTTGCTTCTCTTGTACGAAAATATAAATCCTTGGTTGTTAGTGTTGTATTTCTACAAAAAATACCTATGGATTCTAAGAGACCTAATAGGAAATATTTGGGAAGATATTTTTCTTTGTAATGGGTATAAGGAGTGGTTTTCCAAGTGGAGTGAGAGGGGTTATTTATACTTAAGGAGTGGGGAAGTTTTTGAATAAAATAATGAATAAAATAAAATATCAAAGGTAAAACTTGAAATAGTAATTTTTTTACATTATAAGTCATACATTAATATAATATAATTCATTTAATACATTAAATTATTTTTATAATTCAACTTCATTAGTTTATTAAAAGGAATGTAGAAAGAAAGAGAAGTTGTTATTTTAAAGAATCACATTTGACTATTGGTTTTGGGAAGTTATTTTTAGGTTTGGAAATTGATGTTATTGTATTTTAATGAACCATTTTTGAAATTTAATATACTATTTCCAAACCTAATTTTCTATCAATTATCATTTAATTATTACATAATGAATGATGTAATTTGAGTTACACCGGTTATTAGAAAAAATGTATTTTTTACTATTCACCTAAGAATTGAAGTGTTTCAGAAAATTACCAAAATATCACCATTAGATAATTTCAATGTGATGATTTAAAATATTATATTCATTTAATCAAAATAAATTTTCAAAATAGGTATTTTTAATTTTTAATATAAAAATAATTATTTTTACAAAATACATTAAAATATAATTTATTAAAAATGTGTTCATATTTTCCTTGAGTTTTTAATCATGATATTTTTATGAATCATAAAATTTATATTTACTTAAATTTATCATGATAAATATTATTTATATAAAAATTTATTATTTTTTGGTGTAATTATAATTCCAAAGGTCTGGTCACTACTCCCAGTGGTCAGGATATTATTCCTAATAGTCAGGTTACTATTTCAAGGATCATATAGCTATTCCAATGACCACATTGCCTCATATAAATACCTTAACATTATCTCATTAATTATTTTATTCAATTCTAATCAATGTTATATATTTCTATTTTTTATAATTCTTCCTCATTTAAAAATATTTTGTTTCTTTTCTATAGTGCATTCAGTGGAGGTGATGATTCTAGTAGATTGGGGAGAGCCCAATTTTCCTATTTTAACTTTTATATTTTATATTTTTTATCCAATTGTAATATTTGTTATTTTATTTGGATTCATTTATGATTAATGTAATAGTATTTAGTAATGAAACAAAGACATTGTTGTTTTCTCTAATTTTTTTTTGTGTATAATATTATATAACAGACATTTATTCAGGAATTTTTTTACAAATAAACATTGGGTCATTATATCCTTCCCTACTTTATTAAATTTTTCCATAAACTATTAACTCATATTCTCAGTTGATAATGGGTAAGGGTACTTATATTTCATTATTTCCTCTAGTTCCAATGTCCCCTATTCATACTTATAGTCCCTCCACAACACTTTGACTAGGTGAGTTGTCTTGTTGCATTGAACTTCATCTATATGGTCCAAGATTTTCACCAGATTATCTTCATATGAGAAGTATTTATCTAGTTCAACCACCTTTGGGTTAAGTACATGTGAGGGATTGGGTATGTATTTCCTCAGGTGTGATACATGGAACACATCATGAACTTAATCCATACTTGGTGGAAGTTAAAGCCAAAATAAAACCACTCCTATGCGATTAAGGATCTCAAAGGGGCCAATATACATTGGGATAAGATTACCTTTATTTCCAAACCGTATGACTCTCTACCATGTAGATATTTGGAGGAAAAAATTGTCTCCAACATCAAACTCCAAGTCCCTTCCTTGATTGCCACAACAGTTCTTTTTTTACTCTCAGTGGATTTTATATATTGTTGTATGGATTGAACCTTCTCTATCATCGCTTTCACAAGATCATGTCCATGTAACTTTCCTCCTCCAACTTCATCCCACAAAGCTATAGTTATACATTTATTCCAATATATATCTTTATATGGATCCGTTTGAATACCAAAGTAGAAGATGTTGTGATAAGAGAAATCATCCAATGGGATATGTTGAACTATCCTCCTTTAAATTCCACTGAACATGATCTTAGTATTTCCAAGATAATCTTAATATTCCTTTTAGATTGGAGATTAGTTTAGGGGTGATAGGACATGCTAAAATTTAATTCAAGACTCAAATCATGTTGAAGACTTCTATATAATTTAGAGGTGAACATAGAACCATAATCATGGATGATCTAAATTGGTACCCCTTGTTTCCTCACAACTTCCTTTACATATATCTTGGAAAGTTATTCAATGGAGAAATATTCATGAATAATGATAAAGTGAGAATTCTTGGTGAGTCGATCCACCAAAACTGATATCTTAGTTTTTTTCTTTTGGATGTTTTTTGGATACTAGTGAGAGATTCCAAAAGAACATTCTCCCATTTCCAAATGGGTATCGGAAGTGGTTTCATCAACCCTTTAGAATTGTGTTTCTCTTATTTTACTTGATGACATACCAAACACTATGATATGTATACTAAAATATCCTTCTTCATGTTGTCCCACTATAATCTTTCTTGAATATCTCAATACATCTTGGTAAATCTAATATGGATGGAGATAGATGAGATATGTGCATTATGAAATAGCTCCCTTTTTTATTCGGTGATCAAGGACCAAAAATCCTTATTCCAAATTGAATCACACAATAATCATTGATATGGAACTCTGGTAGCTTACATTCATTTAATACATTGACCATATTTTTTAGGTCCAAATCATCCCTTTGTCCCTCCTTGATATTCTATTAGATGGATGATTGAAAATTAATTTGCTAAAGTTACCATGAATTCCCTACCGCTATGATTTCTAGATCCATACTTTGTATTTATAGGAAGATAGTGTCATTCTCAATCCACATCATGGATATAGTGGAAAGTTATTTTCTACTAAGAGCATCAACTACCTTTTTTACATTCCTATATAGTATGGAATAAAGCAATCATAATCCTTGATTAGATATAACCATATCATTTGACACATATTGAGATCTTTCTATGTGAATATATAATTTAGACGATTTTTATCGGTATATATGTCACACTTCTCATAATATAGATAGTGACACCAAATATTTAGAGTGAATATTATAGATACTAACTTCTAATCATAAGTTGGGTAGTTCTACTCACAGATCTTCAATTTTCTTGAGGCGTCGAATATCAATTTACAATTCTTCACGAGTACACAACCCAATCTGTTCTTTGAATCATCACTGCATATCACAAAACCTTCTCCACTAGTTGGTAGTGTGAGTATAGGTGCAATGATGAGCCACTTCTTGAGATCCTGGATTCTTTCCTCCCATTATTCCAACCGAACATAATTTACCCCTTTATATAGTATCTTAGTTAGAGGGCTATTTAATGATACGAAATTTCACAAAAACTGTTGGTAGTACCTAGCTAATCCAAGAAAACTATGTATTTTTGTGACACTAGTGGGCCTGGGCCATTCCTCAGTTTACTTTTTTTGAAGGGTCCTCATAAATTACCTCACTTATGATCAAATTACCTAATAATATGTCTTGCTTCATCCATAAGTCACACTTTTTAAAATTAGCATACATTTTATCATTCATTAATATCAACATCCAAATAAATAGATTCTCTTGATGTTCCAAGTTTCTATAGGAGTAAAAGGTTATATCACAGATAAACACTACCAAAAATTCATCATGGTAGTTTCTAAAGGCCCTATTCATAAAATTCATTAATATTACTGGGAAATTAGTAATTATTAAGGGAATCACTATGAACTCATAGATCTTATACCTTGTATGGAATGAAGTATTCTGAATATCTTCTTTCTCCACTTTAGTTGATGATATAAAGAATAAATATCCACATTAAAAAAGTACTTATCTCCTTGTATTTGATCAAACAAGTCATCAATACCTGTTAGAGGATACTTTTTATTTATGGTGATCTTATTGAGATCCAAATAATTGATACACTACTGCATTGATTCACCCTTATTCTTAAAAAAGAGAACTGGTGCACCCCAAGCTGATGTACCAGGGCATATAAATACTTCATCTAAATTCTCTTACAGCTACTTATTTAACTCCTCCAATTTGATTTGGTCTGTCCTATATGAGAATTTTGAGATAGGATTAGCACTAGGTATAATCTCTATTAAGAACTATACCTCATGATCTAGGGAATGTCTGGGTAACTATTTGGGAGATACATCTTTTTATTACCTAACAATTTTAATTTCAACAATTTTAATGATTTATTTAGACAAAAACATTTGGTCCATGTACTCTTCTTCATAGGTTATCAACACCCACACTATTAAGGTATTTTCCAAAGGAGATTCATGATCTTCCGGGAATTTGTATAGGAGCATTGGATGGTTTGGAATTTGAAAGAAGATTTTATTTTCCCCATAGTTGATGTGTTCTCTATATAATGAGATCCAATCCATGCCTAGTATATCATCAAATACCACCAAGGGAAGTATTATGAGATTTTCTAGAAGAATATTCCCATGTAAACTTATCGGATAAGGGTCTAACACTTGGATTTTAATGATTACACCACTAGGTATTTTTATAGATATATCTACTTTATGGTATTAGGTATTTGATTCAAAAAAAATTAGAATAATTTTAGGATATAAACAAATACGCAGAACAATAATAAAATAAAAAAAATTCATTCTAGAGTTAATAGGAAGTGTACCCTGTATGCATTCATTTTCATGCTCCACTTCAGTAGTAGTGATGGAATAAGCTTTCCCTTTTCTCCTTTGTCTTTGGTGGATGATGAAATTGATTACCCTCAAAGGCTCAAGGTTTAATGAACTGGATTTCATAGTGACCTTTCTCCATATAGATGAATCATTGAACCATATATGGTTAATTTGGAGGTTCCCTCATTTACTCCATAATGTTGTCCATCTTGTTCATGTCTCTTAGAAATTAATGATATCAGTGTCCTTCTCCCCACACGTGAAGAATTTATATATCCCTTTTAGATGATTACCATGATGATTCTTCTGAAATTTTTGAAATGTGAGTAGTTGGATCCTAGTTTTTACTTTTTCATTTGAACCACTATCTTAAAAACCCATCCTTCTCTTATTATCTCTATGACCATGAGACCATTCTTCGAACTCCATATATACTTTGAGAGAAAATCAAAACACTTCTTAATAACTCCCAAAGTATCAAATTGGTAGATCCTTTCAAAGGATTGGTTTTAAAACACTAAAGAATCTATCTATTTTACTGTAATTTTTTATAACAAAACCTCCAGTGTATCTTAAAAGCATCATGAAGTTTTCCTCATAATCCAGGACATATTCACATTCCTTTTTTCTTCATATCTATGAGTTCTCACTATATCTTTGTTCAAATATTTCATGGGAAATACTTGGTAAGAAATATTTTCTTAAATTCTTCCCACTCTATATCTTCCATTTCATCATTTATCATGGTGTTCAAAATAATGTCCCACCATTGATTGGCTTATACATCTAAATGATAAATGGACAGAGTCACCATCTCCTTCTTAGAATAATGGATCACAAGGAGAGATCTTCTTCATTGAGTTAACCGACTATTCCACCATAAGTGGATCAGAAGTTCCCCTAACTATTTGGCGGTAATTTTCATATAAAGGAATCAGTGGTTGGTTGATCCTACTAGGGTGAAGGAGGAAATTCCACATGGTTGATGTTATTGTTCATAGCATGATATAGTTGTGTAAGCATTACTATAAAGTTTTCAACACCATATCCCATGGGATTGGGGATGTCATTTAGGAAATCGTTGCATTTTCCCTCACATGGGTTATTGTCCAATTTTCTATTGGTTCACACCATTTTCTAAAATATAAAAGGTTTGAGAAAAACATAATTCAAAAAACTAGGAATAATTTATTATTTTATGCAATTAACACTTAAGTCATCTCTTATGGGATACATAAGTTTATCCTTTTCAAAAAATTTCCTTCTTGGATACTTTTCCTATATATAGACTTATTCTTATGATTTTAAATCTTTTTTTTCTAAACAAATTAACTAAACTATGCTATGATACCAACTATAGCAACAATATTTTTCTTAAATGGCTATTACATTATTTTAAAGATAAATAACATAATAGCATTAGAAATCCTAGATCAAAAGGTTTAGTGTCTTGCGAAAATTAGGATTATACAAAACTTTTACATAATAAAACCAAAAAATTATTTAATTACATCTTATTTATCTTCTTAGTGGCCCTTTCATTTTATTTAGTACAAGGAATCTCCTAAGGATACACATCGATGAAAGGGGTAATCTAAAAGCAAAGAGGATGAATAAGGGACATGAATCAATATAACATGAGTGAGAATAAACTTTGTCATCATCGTAAAATAATTATATTATTATCATCAAAATCATTATGGAAACAATGGATCAAGTCATGGAATATAGAAATTCAGAAAAATGAAACATCATGTCTTAGTGGTCAAATTCCACACATAGTTATTAACAAAGCTTTCATAATGTTCACACATAACATAAATTCATAATCATAACATCATCATTGGGAAAAAATCTAGAATCATCTTCACACATAATAAAAATCACCTCATGAGATACATCAAATTACCAATGCATTGGAGGGATATATAATTCCAATACCACCCTTCACATAATAACATTTACATAATCATGCATGCCATAGAGAACACATAAAAATCAAAGTCCCAAAGTAAACCCAAGGAAGAGAATGGGTTTTTATAATTATTTCCTCATGCATAAATTCATGAATCAATAGTTTTGTTACCAAATTAATAAGATTATTTATAATTGGATATAAAATACCATTATTCTTGAGGGGAAACAAATAATTTCAAGAGGTGTAGAATATGATGTTTTGAAAATTGAAGTCACCTCGAAAAAAAGGTTTTTCTTAGAAAACATTTGAACATGGTAGGAAAATTTATATCCTTGAATTAAAAGGTAAAGTGAATTTGGATAACTTATTATTAATAGTCACGTCGTAGAAGCGAGAATAACCCAAAAAAATAACCAGTTTCGAGAATCCCCTTACCTTAATTCCAACCATATTTCGTCCCCTTTTCAGCTCCTAAATAATAATCTTATATTTATTAAAACATTTATCCAAAAGTGAATTATATTCATTTATACCAATATTTATCAATTATAATCACTGTATTATATTTATTAATTTCTGTTGATGAAATTGAAGAGTTTTTATTCTTGTTTTTCTTAAATATTTCTCGTTTCTCTTTGAATTATTTATTTTCTTAATTGTAATTTAGAAATTAGTATAATTAATTACAAAAGATTATAATTCATATAATTACATGTTTATATATTATATATATTATATAATATCCATGAATGATGACATTTATATCTGTTATCATGGAAATTTCTCTGTAGGTGGTTAACTAACCTTTGACGGGACATTGCTGTGAGAGAGGGAAAGAGAAGTTTAAAATTTATATATATAGTAGTGTGATAATTACAGCAGGTTAACATCATAAATAAAAAGTTAAATTATTATATAATTAATTATTTTAATGTTTTTTGTGAAATTTTTGGTCAAAAAAATAAAGGGAAAATGAAGAAGAAATAAAAAATGAAAGTGGATTCGATCAGAACTTACATAATCCTTAGTGTATCTTCTCTTCTATGACACTATAATTCCTTGTTCATTGGAGTTAGATTACTTTGAAATGTCCCTATGTATTATAAGAGGATTAATATACAATATTTGGCCATATATTTGTAATTTTAATTGGTGGTAGGAGTATTTTTCCAATGGCATGGAGATGGGTTATTTTTACATTAGGAGAGTTTTAATTTTAGAATAAAATATTGAATAAAAAATATTTCAGAGGTAAAACTTATAATAGTTAATTTTTGAAATTATAAATCATAAATTAATATAATATAATGATTTTAAGAATTTAAATTCCATTTATAATTAGAATTAGTTATTTCAATAAAAAGGAAAGTTGAAAGAAATAAATATTGTTATTGTGAAGAATAACTTTTGACTTTAGGGTTTTGGAAAGTCCTTTTTCACTTTAGAAATTGATTTTATTATATTTTAATGAACCATTTATGAAATTAGATATACCATTAAAAGAACTAAAATTATAGAAAGTATTATTTCATTATTACATCATGAATGAGGCAATTTGAGTTACACCGGTTATGTGAAAAACTGTATTTTTACTATTCACCTTAAAATTGATGTATTTCATATAATTAATGAAAAATAACCCTTGGATAATTTACACACAAATATTTAAAAAATAACATTAATTTTATCAAAATAAATTTCTAAAATAGGTAGTTTTAATTTTTAATATAAAAAATAATTATTTTTACAAAATACGTTAAAATACAATATATAAAAAATTTATTTATATTTTCTTTGGGTTTTTATTAATTTGACTGATTTTTTTGAAATTATAAATTTATATCTATGTAATGTAATCATGATAAATATTATTTATATTATAATTATTTATTTTGAGGTGAAATTACTATTCAAATAGTCAGGTTACTATTCCCAATGGTTAGGATTCTATTCCAAACCATCAGGTTACGGTTCTAACGGTCAAATTTCTATTCCAATGATCAAATTAACTTTAAAAGGTAACTCTATATTATATCACTAATTATTCAAATCAATTACTCTCAAGGTTATATATTTACATTTTCTATAATATTCCATAGTTTATGAATATTTTTCTTTGTTTTCTATAGTGATTGTGGTGGGGGCAATGAGCCTAGAAGATTGATGCAATCCCTATTTTCCCATTTTAGGTATTATATTTTATATTGTTTTTTCAGTTTTAATGTTTTGAATTTTAATTAGTTTCATTTCTGATTAATATTACTGTATTTAGTAATGAAACATAGTCTTTTTTGGTTTTTTTATATCTTGTATGTGTATAATATTCTGCAACAAAAATTTGTTTAAGAAACAAAATTTTCAAATAAAAAATGAATTATTACAACTTTCAATATAAACCCAGTTCTTTTTGGTTCCCTCCATTAACTAAAACCAAAAATAATAGTGTGAGAAACAATATTCATAGTGGGAAACCACATAAGTTTGAAAAATCACCTATAGGATGTTTAAATCATGACACCTTTTTTTCAATATATGGGATTATAGGTTTAACCTAGGCCATTCATAGAATTTATTTAAATCCTTCATGATGGTTTCCTAAGAGTTTGTGAATTTTCAAAGCATATCCCTTGAGAGTGGAAAAAAGGTTTTCAATAAGGATTATTTTCATTCAACAGGTGTTGATAGAGTCCAACTCAATGTACTGTATTCAGAGTTATTACCCGATGGTACCTCTATTTCAAAGTCACATCCATGAATTTTATCCATATAGAGATGTAATTTTATTTAAATCACCTTCTATATCCTTTACAAAAACTCTAGGAAATTTTCAGATACTTTAACTCATCCTTATAGACGTATCCTTAGAGTTCTCAATATTTTTTTTTCATATCATAGTTTTAAAATAATAACTAAAACTTTCAACTGAAACCAAATTTAGTGACCCAGACATCTCAAACATTGATATTACATCTTTTTAGATTAATATTCATTAAATTACATAAACACATGCCTGAAGATCGTAATGGTATAGTTATATTGGATACTAGGTATGCAATTTTTTTATTTCCTCAAGGGTCTTTAACATGTCCCATAAATATCTTCCCACATAATACTATTCTTAGACAACCCTACATAAAACCTTTCTTCATAAACTGGGGAAATGAAACTTAAGAAAGGCTGATCTTAGACAATTAGTAAGGATTAAGAAGGGAGATACGTAAGATTTACATGAGTATAAGGGTATGATAACATGAGCATAAAATTTTTAAACCATACCCTATATATCAAATACCATAATCCTGGGTCAAGGAACAAATATTTGTAGTTCATAAGACACGAATCATAAGGAAACAAAAATACCATTATCCATGAGAGCATAAAATTAAAATAAGACATGGAATTTTGGCATACCAATAAGCATAGAAATTCATTTGAATAGTAGCATAGGCTCACTTATAAGGATATCATTGTGTAATGGGAACACTCCCCAAACCATTAGATAAGTCAAGGGTCACTCCCAAGATTATCATTATAGACAAAGTCTCTTACTGAACCAGGTTCATTCCCCATTCCAATCCTATCTATGTCATGTGATATAAATCTTTACCCAATACATTGAAGAGAGATATAAGTCCCACACATCATATAACGACCCATACATTACATAAATTGTTATTACTTCAGAATTGAAGCATACTTATTACAACATAAAACAAAACCATGATAGGACGGTATAAGTATAGTGTCATTAGAAACTGGGAAACATAAACAACTGGTTCATAAAGCATCTACATTGTCTTGTGTTTATTTCATCATATCTAGAGTCCCTTTTGGCATACCCTCCTTAATACCCCTATTCTTGACCTAGGTAAAAGAAAACACACAAAAGGGTGAGCTCAAATGCTCAGTAAGGGTAAATAAAGAAAATATCAGTCATATAATATTCATAAGAACATAACATTTTGAAAATATTAACCTACAAAAGAGATCATAATATCATAACATGGGATAAATAACAGTATTGAAATTTAATCCCAATAATCATAACGTAAAACATGAAACTTTGTGGCATACACACATAATCATAGAAAATCATTTCATATTAGTCAAGACTAATTTCCTAGACTATCATAGTAGAGAAAGTCCATTTCTGAACAATGTTCACTCCCCGTTCTAGTCATGTATCACTGAACCAGATTAACTTTCCATTCCATACATGTATATTTAATGATATATAAATATTTACCCAATGAATTGGAGGGAGATATAGGTCCCAGCCATCTCATAATGAAACCATTCTTATGTGTGCCACAAAATCCTAAATCATATATCATAGCATAACCCATGTAATAAAAATGGGATTCTTAAACATAATTCCATCATAACATAATCTATATAAGATATTATGAATTTAGAAAAATAATTCCATCATAAAATAATCAAATCAATATAAAAATTGGGATATAAATAGAACCATATATTATCTTATATGGAAAATAATTTTGATAAAACACTTGTACTCCATTAATGAAGAAAATATCCTTTCTACTTAAAAACAATTTTCCTTTCTTAACAAGTCATACAATTTTAAACTAAAAGAAGTTAATTAAAAATAAACAGGAAAATTTTTAAAGGAAGCTTCATTTAAATAATGTTCTATGAAATCATAAAAATCCATTCATGCTGTATAAGTTAAAAAAACATTCTTCTCGTACTTTGGATGGAAAAGTAAAAAAGTATCTCGTACTGAAAACAACAAAAGATTCCTTTCATATCTTTTACTAAAAATTAACCATTAGGTATAATTGGATTTGAAAAATTTTATGAGGATAGAAATAATATTACATATTTATGAAATATGGATGTGGATGATAAATAGGTCCAAGTAAATTCTTAAGTATAAACAATCTCGGATAAAAATGAGATTGTGAGATTTTCCCTTACCTTAGGTCCGAGATGCTTAGTACGTATCCAAACCTCCTATATAATGATTTAAATAATTTCATTGACTTATTAAAGAATCATATTTATTTTTATGATATCATATATCGTCATATTCTTATCTTCTTATTAGTAATATTTCATTGCTACTTGTTATTCGGGTGTTCATTGCTTTATGTTCTTATGTATGTTTTGTCAAATAAATTCTTATTCCTATTTTTAGGTTATAGATACCTCATTTACATAATGTTATTAGTGTAATATATATCATATTTATTAATTAAATTCATTTATATAATAATTATTCAATGAATATCATGTAGAACGAGTCACATCACATCGTGGAGACGGTAGGCCGTACGTACGCACGAGCGATGATATCATTCTATTGATATTAAAATAGTATATAATTTGATGGTATATCATATATACAGAATCATAATAATTTTATATTTATTATTTATATCATTTATACACATTATCATACCCATCCAAATGATGAAATGTTTGAATAACAAACTACACCACGACGTGGAGATGGTAAGCTGTACGTACGCACGTGTGGTGACTTTTTCATTCATAGGATGGATAAAATAACTTATACAGTTGTACCATTCATAATAAAATCACATTATATAGAAGATACTGGAGATATTATTTTCTAATGGAAACAAAAAATAATTAGGAAGTTGAAGAAGAAATGATCTTTAAATAGGTGGTGAGATATTTACCCCTTCTTTGGGTTCATCCTTTTGATTTGATCAAAAGGGATCCTTAGGTTGGATTTCCGACTAATGGAATGCCTATAGGATTAAGAGAGGACAATTGAGAGGGTATTTGAGTAGGGTTTGGACGAGACAAATGTCTTTGGAGGTGTGAATTAGAGAGAATGCAGAGTGCCCTTTTATAAGACAGGTGAGGGGAACCTTAGAAAAAACTTAAAATATTATTTTATATTAAATTTATATTTAGTTTATAATGGATCCAAAGTGGTTTATTTCTAGGATAGGGTGGGGATGGGTCGAAATCCTCCCAACCAATAGGTTTTAGAAAAGTTTAGGTTACCATTTTAACATTATCATTTATATTTAACTCTAAGTTAAATAATTTATCTTTTACCGTGTCTTTTTGTATTCTTACACTATATGGTTAATAAACTTACTATAAACTTCCAATTGAACCCCTATTGGTTGATTAATGTCATATATATTATCATATAAATCTTTTGGACGAACCTAAGATTTTTAATAATAGAATATCAATTAATAATTTAATATTTGTTTTAAAAACTCTTTTATGTCAATTTAGACACTATTTGGTATTTTGTTTTTGCTAAATTAATAACATAATTATTACTTAGAAATATATTCATATAACCAACCCTAATATGTCATATTAACTTGTAAAATTAGTGAAATTTATAAAAAGTCTCAAATAACATTTATTTGGGTATTTATAATATCAATTATGTTAATATTTCATTAATAAGGTAATTACTGCATCATTATTGTTTCATAAATAAATTAAATTATTTAATGTCTAAAAAATATAAATAAAATACCATTATGTAGTAAATCTTATTATCTTTCTAATTAATATTTATGGTCTAATTTATCTTATGTATAACCCTATATTAAAAATGTTTTACTTATTAAAATCTGATTTTAATTCTTCTAACTCTTCTTTGAATTAAATAATAATAAATGTCCTAATCTATTACAAGTGGACCTAAATGGTCATATTTTATTCCTAAGGCTATATTGGGTCGAATTATACTTATCCAATAGAATCAAGACATGTGTTAGGGTAATAATAATATCATTTTTACCCTTAATTACCCTATTTACTTTTAACCGTGCTAAATAGAAGTAAAAAGTTACTATTCACCAGAAATTATTTTTAACTTATTGAACCGAATTTTACTCCTTCATATTAACCATGTCTCTTTGATTTTGTAAATTCAACTCACAGAAGAGGTAAAATTAAGTTTTATGTAAATTTGCAAAATTCTCCTAGGAGGTTGGTAAAAGACTGTAAAAAGTTCAATAAAATTTTTATATATCTAAAATTATTATAAAATGAGTCCAATTAATTAAATTGAAATTATAAAGGTATTATGTATCTATTGTGACCTAAAATAAATTTAAATAAAAAAATTATTATCTAAATAAAAATTCGGTTTTAAACTACAACTTAGTGTTTTTCACTATTCATCAAAAATTAAAAGTTTTCATAAAAATAGAAAAAATTTACAATAAGATAATTTTGATATTCCAAATCCAAAAATGAAGTCAATTTTGAAAGATAAACTTTATAAAATTTTGAAAATTGTGTATTAATATTCATAATGACTAGTTTATATAATATTTTAATAACATATCGTTGTTTAGTGAAACTCGGTATTGCGTACTATGCAAGCTATCGAGGAATGTTGCTCTTGCGTGTAACACAAAATAAGACAGTGTTGTGTGTAGTGAAATATTACTTTGGTGTTGCGTATAACATAATACATAAAAACAAAATATTTTCACAAACTCTCAGGGTGTTACATTTTACCCCCTTAAAAAGAATTTCGCCCTTGAAATTCGTCACTTCGTAACAAACAGATGAGGATACCTCTCCTTCATCATATACTCAAGTTCCCATGTAACTTCTTTTAATTGGTGGTTCCTCCATAAAACATTAACCAAGCGAGTGGTCTTGTTTCGTAGACCTTTTTGGCTACGATCCAGAATCTCTATGGGCTGTTCTTCATAAGAAAGATCTTGCTCCAGTGGTAGAACTTTTGAGCATAGTCTATGTGAAGGATTGGGTATGTACTTTCTCAAGAGATATACATGGAACACATCATGAACTTGAGAGAGATTCGGTGGAAGCGCCAATTGGTAATCTACCTTCCCAACACGATCCAGTATTTCAAAAGGACCAATATACCTAGGGCTCAGCTTTCCCTTCTTTCCAAATCTCATTACTCTCTTCTAAGGAGATATTCATAAGAACACTTTATCACCCACTTCAAACTCTTGGTATTTTCTTTGGTTGTTGGCATAACGTTTTTGTCGACATTGAGCTTTTCTTATGTGTTGTTGAATAGATCTTACCTTTTCTGCCATCTCATCAATAAGATCAGGTCCTAATAGCTTTCTTTCCCCAACTTCATCCCCAAAAGCGGGAGTTCTGCATTTCTTTCCATAGATAGCTTCATAAGGAGCCATATGAATACTAGAGTGAAAAATATTATTATAAGAAAATTCCACCAAAGGTAATTGTTGATCCCAACCACCTTTCAAATCCATAAAGAAAGCTCTCAACATGCCTTTTAGAGTTTGAACTGTCCTCTCAGACTGACCGTCTATCTGAGGATGATAAGAAGTGCTGAAACTAAACTCTGTATCTAGAGTATGCTGAATACTTCGCCAAAACTTTGAGGTAAACCTCAAATCCTGATCAGATATAATGAAAAGTGGTACTCTATGCAATCTTACCACTTCTTTCACATATATACTGGAAAGTTTATCAAGAGAGAAATCTTCTCTAATAGAAATGTAGTGTGCCGACTTCATAAGATGATCAACTATAACCCAGATAGCATTATTGCTTTTGGATGTTTTAGGAATTACAGTGACAAAGTCCATAGTGATGTTTTCCCATTTCCATTCTAGTATGGGTAATGGTTGTAACATTCCCTTAGACTTCTGTCTATCAGCTTTAACTTGCTGACAAACCAAGCATCGAGAGACATATTCAGAAACATCTCTTTTCATGCCATCCCACCAGAAGTATTCCTTCAAGTCCCTATACATCTTTGTGCTTCCAGGGTGAATAGAGAATGATGAACTGTGAGCTTCATCCAATATTTCGTTCTATAATTCTGGGATGAGAGGAACACAAAACCGATTCCTGAACCATATTATTTCATCATAATCAATGTGTATTTCAGGAACATTTCTCACCTTCTTTTGTTACTCTACATATTTTCTCTATGCCTCTTTAATCTTCACATGTATAGAGGGTTGAACATTCATTTGAGAATGATAAGATTTTCCCCTTCCATTATAATTCCAAGATCCATCCTTTGTAAATCCATAAATATTGGATATTTTTGTGATCCTCATCATGGATAAGGTAGCATGGTCTTGTCAACTTAATGCATCTGCCACCATGTTTTCTTTCCCAGGGTGGTAATGAATTGAGCAGTCATAATCCTTAATCAGCTCCAACCATCTTCTTTGGCGCACATTCAGCTCTTTTTGTGTGAAAATATACTTTAAACTTTTATTATTAGTATAAATATCACACCTTTCACCATAAAGATAATGCCTCCAAATCTTTAATGCAACGATTACCGTAGCTAATTCCAAATCTTGAGTTGGGTAATTTTGCTACTGGATTTTCAACTATCGTGAGGCATAAGCTATCACCATATCATTTTGCATGAGAACACGGCCCAATCCCTTCTTGGATGCATCACTATAGATCACAAACCTTTCTCCACTACAAGGCAGTGTGAGCACAGGTGCACTGGATAACCGTCTTTTTAACCCCTTGCAATTCTCTTCACACTCCTCCGTCCAAACAATCTTAACTCCTTTTTGAGTCAACCTGGTGAGTGGATTAGATAGTCTTGAAAAATCTTTCACAAAACGTTGATAATATCCAGCCAAACCAAGAAAACTTTGAATCTCAGTTACTGTTGTTAGTCTCGATCATCTTTCGATAACCTCTGTTTTTGATGGATCCACAGATATCCCCTCTTTTGAGATTATGTGACCCAAAAATGAAACTTTTTGAAGCCAAAATTCACACTTGGTAAATTTGGAATAAAGATTCTCCTTTATTAGGGTATTTAATACAATTCTCAAGTGATATTCATGTTATTCCTTGCTCTTTGAATAGAGAAGAACATGATCTATAAAGACTACCACAAATTGATCAAGATAGTCTCTAAAGACTATTAATTAGATCCCTGAAGTTAACAGGGGCATTAGTAAGACCAAATGGAATCACAATAAATTCATAGTGTCCATACCTTGTACGGAAATCCATATTTGGTATATCCTCCCTTTTGACCCTTAATTGATGATACCCTAAACAAAGATCAATATTGGAAATGTATTCAGCTCCGCGTAGTAGGTCAAATAAGTCATCAATGCGTGGGAGAGGATATTTGTTCTTGATAGTGATCTTGTTAAGTTATAGATAATCAATGAAGAGTCTCATTGATCCATCTTTCTTCTTAACAAACAGAATATGTGCTCCCCTGGGTGATGCAATAGGACATATGAATCCCTTATCAATATTCTCTTGGAGTTTCTTCTTCAATTCCTGCAACTCAATTGGATCCATTCTATATAGTGTCTTTGAAATGGGAATAACACCTGGTATGAGTTCTATTGAAAACTCAACTTCACGATTTGGTGGAAGACCTGGAAATTCCTCAAGAAAGACATCATCAAACTTCCGTACAATGGGCATATTCTTAATCGTGAGTTTCTCTCCAACCATTTGAGATAAATAACCTTAATTTATTGGAATCGAGACCTATGAGATGGAATAAATTTCCACTGGAAAGTTATATTCATCCTTGCATCGATAGATGATATTAGATTGATCAAGAATATGAAAGGTGACTTCCCTTCTTTGGAAATCGATATGAGCACCATATAAGGAAATCCAATCCATGCAAAGAATCACATCAAATTCCACTATACGAAGGATCACAAGATTTGTAGGAAGAACTTTCCCACAAACCTTAATTGGAGAAGAATTATAAAGTTTTGATGAAACCATTGTGCCATTAAGAGTTGTAACAGCTAACTCAACAGCTAATTGTTGAGGTAGTACGACGATACCCATAGAAAATTCTTCAGAAATAAAAAAGTGGGTGGATCTAGAATCAAATAAAACATTTACTACTTTATAGTGGTTGGTAAGTGTACCTTTCACCACTTCGTTATCATACTCCACATCGCCTATAGAAATTGCATGTGACTTTCCTTTGTCTTTGGCCTTAAGAGTTTATTGATGTTGATTATACTCAACAACCCTTGGATTAGGACATTGATTAACATAATTCCCCATTTCCTTGCACTTGTAACATTGTAGTGTAGGAGGTTCATTCTGTGTAGCCTTTTCTTTGTTCGCATCACTAGACATCTTTTTACCATCATTGCGGTATTCAAATGCCCGGTGACCTTCTTTTTCACATTTGAAACATTTACTTGTCCCTTTAAGACAATTCACTACTTTTTTCCACACTTTTAGCATAAGGGAAAACTCATCTTTTTTTTTCAGTGTGATCTTTAGATTTCCCTTTGAATTCCATTTTCCTCTTCTTATCAAACTCATATGACTGATGGGTTACTCCAATATCCATCTCAACATTGAGAGAACATCAAACAATTTCCTCATAGCTATTGATGTTCCTTATGGCTAATTCACTTTGAAGACATGGTTTTAAGACAGTAAAGAATCTATCGATCTTACTCTCAGGTTGGATAATAATTCCAGAATCATACCTTGAAAGTCTTGTAAAATTTTCTTCCTAGGTACCAACAGATTCATCAACCTTTTTCTTTAGTTCAAGAAACTCATTCTCCATCTTTGTTCGAAGAATACAAGGGAAGTAATTATTGAAAAATATGTTCTTGAAATCGTCCCATTCCATGGAATCAATTTTGTCTCTTTGCCTCGTATTCTTGAAAATATTAATCCATTGATCAGCTTCACCTTCCAAACGATATACTGCTAAGATGAATTTATCATGCTCAGAACATTGTAGAACTGAAAATATATTTTTAGTGGTACTGATCCATTGTTCAGCCACTAATGGATCAGTTGACACGCTGAATGAGGGTGGACACTGCCTCATGAAGGATTAAACATAATGTTACTCTTTACTTTGCCCGTTTGGAAATCCTACATGATTCATAGCTTGAGAAAGTTGTGTGAGCATGGATACAAGATTTTTCATTCCAGCTTCCATAACATTTGGTTGCTCAGGGAGAAAATCATTGCATTGCCCATCACATTCAGTATTAACACAGTTCCTTCAGGTTTCATCCATTGACTAAAAACAATAAGCATAGTGTGAAAAACACTAATCATAATAGGAAAACCACATAATCAAGAATAAAATTTCACACTTAAGGTCTTATCATAGGTTATTCATGGCCATTTATAAAACACTCATGTTGTATTCTATGCTTAGACGTATCCTTAGGGTTCTTACTAAGTCTTTCACATCCTAGTTTCCGAAGGTTGACTATACCTTTCCTCTGATACCAAATATAACCACCCATACTTTACATACATTTTTATTACTTCAGAATTGAAGCATACTTATTACAACATATAACAAAACCATGATAGGACCATATAGGTATAGTGTCTTTAGAAACTGGGAAACATAAACAACTGGTTCATAAAGCATCAACAATGTCTCCCATTTATTTCATCATATCTAGAGTCCCTTTTGGAATATCCTACTTAATACCCTTCTTCCAGACCTGGGGAAAAGAAAACATACAAAAGGGTGAGCTAAAATTCTTAGTAAAGGTAAACAAAGGAAATATCAATTATATCATATTCATAAGAACATAGAATTTTGAAAATATTAACCTAAAAAAGAGATCATAATATCATAACATGGGATAAATCATAGTAGTGAAATGTAATCCCAATAATCATGACATAAAACATGAAACTTTGTGGAATACACACATAATCATAAAAAATCATTTCATACTAGTCAAGACTCATTGCCAAGACTATCATAGTGGAAAAAGTCCATTTCTGAACTGAGTTCACTCCTTGTTCCAGTCCTGTATTACAGAACCAGATTAACTTACCATTCCAGCCATGTCTATCTCATGAGATATAAATCTTTACCCTAGGCATTATAGGGAGATATAGGTCCCACCCATATCATAATGGAACCATTCTTTTGTGTGCCACAAAATCATAAATAATACATCATGGCATAACCCATGTAATAAAAATGGGATTCTTAAACATCAGGCCATCATAACATAATCCATATAAGATAAAAGGACTTCATAAAAATAATTCCATCATAACATAATAAAATCAATGTAAAAATAGGGATAGAAATATAACCCAATATTATCTTATATGGAAAAACATTTTTGATAAAACACTTGAACTCTATTCTTGAGGAAAATATCCTTTCTACTTCAAAAACATTTTTCATTTCTTAATATGTCGTACAATTTTAAAATAAAAGAAGTTAACTAAAAATAAACATAAAAAATTGTAAAGGAATGTTCATTGAAATAATGTTATATTAAATCATTAAAATCCATTCATGCCGTATAAGTTAAAAAAACATTCTTCTTGTACTTTGGCCTGAAAAGTCAAAAAGTATCTCGTACTGAAAACGAAAAAAGATTCCTTTCATATATTTTACTAAAAGTTAACCAATTGGTAAAATTGGATTTAAAAAAATTTAGGAGGATAGAAATAATATTACATATTGAGGAAGCATGGATGTGGATGATAAATATTCCCCAGTAAATTCTGAAGTATAAACAATCTCAAATAAAAATGAGATTGTGAGATTTTACCTTACCTTAGGTTTGATATGCTTTATACGTATCCGAAACTCTTGTATAATGATTTAAATAATGTCATTTAATTATTAAAGAATCATATTCATTGTTATGATATCATATATGGTCATATTCTTATCTTCTTATTAGTAATATTTCATTGCTACTAGTTATTCGGGTGTTCATTGCTTTAGGTTCTTATGCATGTTTTGTCGAATAAATTCTTATTCCTCTTTTTAGGTTATAGATAACTCATTTAAATAATGTTATTAGTGTAATATATATCATATTTATTCATTAAATTAATTTATATAATCATTATTAAATGAAGATCATGTAGAATGAGTCACATCACATCGTGGAGACGGTAGGCCGTACGTACACGAGAGCGATGATATCATTATTTTGATATTAAAATAATATATAATTTTATGTTATATCATATATAAAGAATAATAATAATGTTATATTTATTATTTATATCATTTATACTCATTATCATACCCATCCAAATGATGAAATGTATGAATAACAAACTACACCACGACGTGGAGACGATAAGCCGTACGTACAAACGTGTGGTGAATTTTTCATTCATATGATGGATAAAATAACTTATAAAGTTGGACCATACATAATAAAATCACATTATATTAAAGTTACTGGAGTTATAATTTTATAATGTAAACAACAAAGAATGCAGAAGTGGAAGAAGAAAGGATCTTCAAATAGGTGGTGAGATATTTACCTCTTCTTCGTGTTCTTCCTTTCGATTTGATCAAAAGGGATCCTTAGGTTGGATTTATGACTAAAGGAAGGCCTCTATAATGAATGTAGGTCAGTTGAAAGAGTATTTGGGCAGGGTTTGGCCGGGTCAAATGGCTTTGGATGTGTGAATTAGAGAGAAGGGGGAGTTCTCTTTTATAAGAGAGGTGAGGGGCACCTTAGGAAAAACGTAAAATATTATTTTATAATAAATTCATAGTCGGTTTATAATGGCTCCAAAGTGACTTATTTATAGGCTAGGGTGGGTATGGGTTGAAATAATACCAACAAATATGTTTTAAACAAGTTTAGGTTACCATTTTAACCTTATCATTTAGATTTAACTCTAAGTTAAATAATTTATCTTTTACCGTGTCTTCTTGTATTCTTACAATATATGGTTAATAAACTTACTATAAATTGCCAATAGAACCACAATTGGTTCATTAATGTCATATATATTATTATATAAGTATTTTGGCTGATACTTAGATTTTTAGAAATAGATTATCAATTAATAATTTAATATTTGTTTTGAAAACTCTTTTATGTCAATTTTGGCACTATTTTGTATTGTGTTTTTTCTAAATTAATAACAGAATTATTACTTCTAAAAATATTCCTCTAACAAACCCTAACATTTCATATTAACCTATAAAATTAGTTTAATTTCTAAAAAGTCTCAAATTACATTTATTTGAGTATTTTTAATATCAATTATGTTAATATTGCATTAATAAGGTAATTAATGCATCATCATTGTGTCAGAAATAAATTAAATTATTTAATGTATAAAAAATATAAATAAAATACCATTATGTAGGAAATCTTTTTATCTTTCTAATTAATATTTATAGTCTAATTTATCTTATGTATAACCCTATATTAAAAATGTTTTACTTATTAAACTTTGATTTTAATTCTTTTAACTCTTCTCTGAATTAAATAATAATAAAAGTCCTAATCAAATCCAAGTGCACCTAAATGGTCATATTTTATTCCTAAGGTTGTTTTTGATCGAATTATACTTATCCAATAGAATTAGGACATGTGTTATGGTAATAATCATATCACTTTTTCCCTTAATTACCCTATTTACTTTTAACCGTGGTAAATAAAAGTAAAAAGTTACTATTCACCAAAAATTATTTTTATCTTATTGAACCAAATTTTACTCCTTGATATTAACTGTGTCTCTCGGATTTTTGAAATTAAACTTACAGAAGCGGTAAAATTAAGTTTTATGTAAATTTTCAGATTCTTCTCGGAGGTGGGTAAAAGACGGTAAAGAGTTTAATAAAATTTTTATATATCTAAAATTACTATAAAATGACTCCAATGAATTACATTGAACTTATATGGGTATTATGTATCTATTTTGACCTAAAATAAATTTAAATAAAAAAATAATTATTTAAATAAAAATTCGGTTTTAAACTATAACTCAGTGTTTTCACTATTCATCAAAAATTGAAAGTTTTCATAAAAATACCAAAAATTCACTCTAAGCTAATTTAGATATTCCAAATCCAAAAATGAAGACCAGTTTGAAAGATAAAATTTATAAAATTTCAAAAAAGTGGGTATTACTATTCATAACGGCTAGTTTATATAATATTTTAATAACATATCATTGTTTAGTGAAACTCGGTATTGCGTACTACGCAAGCTATCGAGGAAAGTTTATCTTGCGTATAACGCAAGCCAAGATAGTGTTTTGTGTAGTGAAATATTCCTTTGGTGTTGCGTATAACATAATACATAAAAACAAAATATTTCTCATAAAATCTTAGGGTGGTACACATCACATAATGAAAATCACACATTTGTGTTCCATAAGATCATAAATAATTCATCATATCATAACCCATGAAATGAAATGGGTTTTATAAACATTTTGAAATATCATTAGATGTTTTAAAGTGGTAGGTTTAATTATCATTTCATTATTTCATCATATCAAAATCCATGAAAAGAATAGGGGTTCATAACCATTTCCACATGGTATAACCCATGGAATTGAAACTTGTTTCATAAACATATTTCCATTATAAACGTAAGAAATTTAGAGAAATAATAGGAATAATATCCTTGGATAGTATCCCCAATAAGGCATAGGTAACATCATTGGATATCATCTTAAATAGGAAATGATTTTGAAAAGACACTTGGAATATTTCTTGAGTAAAATAATTTTTCTTTGAAAATTAGTTTTTAAAACTGAAAAATCATAAAACATTTTGGAAATTATTTTCATTGAAAATAAAATTTGAAGCTTATAAAGGAATATTTGAAAACCATTTCAAAAATTTCTTCAGAAAAATATCATTTCCAATTTGAAAAACATTTTTCAAAACCTAAATCATTTTGAAAATCATTTCCTTTGAAAATAACCTTGAAAACTTATAAATGAAGATTTAAAAATCATTAAAACCGTTTATTAAGTAAAATATCCATTTCACTTTTAAAAACACTTTTTAAATCATTTTTTAAATAATTTTATTTGAAAATAACCTTAAAAAATATAAAATAATCACAAAATCAAAAATGGTCATGATGGCAGAAAATTTTGTTCATGCTATACATGTTAAAACAAATATTTTATTCACATTTTCATTAAAATCCAAATTGGCATTCTTTTGGAAAATGAAAAAGAAGATTCGTTTCAATTTTTTTAAAATAAAACAATGGTAGAAATTTATATAATAAATCAATTTAAAAACGTTAAAAATACTTTTTTTAAATTTTTTTGAAAACATTGTTTTGGATGAAAAAGTTCTTTTCGACCAAAGAGTGAAATAAAGATGATTTTTGTTGAAAGCATTATTTTGACCTCTTGAGTACATAAATAGAAGAAAATTATTGAAAAAATTGTACTCCCATGAAATAAAAATTGGTGAAAATATTCACAATTTTCTCTAGTAATGGATCACAAGACTTCATCTTCAGAAACATAACCTTAAACAATCCCGATAAATGATGATATTTTATTATAAAATCTTTATCAGTTTGGAATTATTGAATCATAAGAAAAACTAAAGAATAACAAAAAAATTAAATTATTAATATCATTAAAATAATTATATTCATTAAATAACATGTCGAAGTGGAAATATATGCACCACATAGAAGAAGATAAGTGCATAATATAAATTATGTCCTAAAGAAGCCAATTTAAGAATAACATATCTTACCACATTGGTAACTTTTCAATGGTAAAACCCATTCAAGAGAGATCCTAAAATGAATATATAAATAGACCAATAATTTTACAGATTGGAATCATAAAATAAATCCATGGTCATTATATATACAACATAAAAGAAACACGTTGTGAATATGGCTTGTGCCTCACATAGAATAAAAGTGAGACATAAATCCACTACCTTAATTTTTTACTTACTTTGTAAATGTTCAAAATTCATGTATAATAAATATAAGTTTACAATAAATATATTAAATAGACAAAATCATATGTATCATACCATATATGCTTTAATTATGACCTTTATTACCATTTTATCAATAATTCCTTGTTAAAATCAGTTTTGGTTAATAACTTCTTTATTTTTCGTGTATGTTTTGATTTGTTAATTTGTTGGTCCCCGTAATTTGATTATGGTTAAATAATATCTATAATTTTATTCATTATATAAATATAATATATGTTAAGTTTATATTTTTTTATCATAATCCATAAAATTTAGAGATATAAAACGAATTACCTCGTTCATTGAGACAGTAAGCCACACGTACACATGAACGTTGCATCCATTTTATTAATGGAATGGAATAATTAATGGATAATAATATATTACCATTAAATAATAATTTTTATTTAATATATATCACATATTTTTATTAAACACATCCATATTACCTTCATTATAATGTATGATCGAATCACATTTCTTTGCAAGACGATAGTCCTCTATACACACGAACAACATTACCATATTCCCACATAACAGAAATTATGGAATAAAATGTGATATAAAAATAATATAATAATAATAATACCACACATATCATATATAAACATTTAATACATCATTATATCCTTCTATGTTAGGTGGTAATGGAAGAAATGAACAACCTATGTTCACGATGTGGTAGTTCTCCGTACATACAAATAACTATTTCCTAACCCATTTGATGGAAGAGGAGAATTATTTAGGTTATGAAATTAATATAATAACATATAAGTATATTTAATATAATGGGGTTATTATATCAGAATTTTTTAATAATAAGTTATGTAGTTGGAGGAAGAAATAAAATAAAAATGCTCATTGAAGAACATTACCTCTTCTTTGGGTTACCTACATAGTTTTGCACCAAATTCCTTCCAAAATGTATTTTTTCCAAAACAAGACTTATAGGATAATATTATGGAATTGGGGAAGGTATTCAGTCAGGTATTATCATATAAAATTGGTTTTAAAAGTGCAAATAAGAGAGGAGAGTGGGTATCCTTTTATAGGTTAGGTGAGTGGAACCCTTATAATTTTTGAAAAGAAAAAGGTGGACTAATGTTTTTCACTTTAAAAAAGGCAAATGAATGGGACTTTATATAACATAGAACATATAAGGTCAATATATATCCGTCAAATGGGTGTTTTTAATGTTTTAGGTTATTTTTTACCCTTATCTTTTTATTTTAACCACTCAATAAACTCAGTTTTATCTTAAATGTGCAAAATAATTTTTTAACTATTTTTACAATTCATTATGGTCAAAAATTAAGTAGAAATTATTATATATTATATATTTTTTTTATTCCAAATATTTTATCCATTATTTAAAATTCTATTGAATGAAGTGGAATAATTTAATTTAAAATTAACCCCATAGTCATGATGAGAAAGTTGTTTTCCAAAGAGAGAATGCCCAAAAGTTTAAAAAATTTATACCTAAATGTTCAATATGAAATTGATTTCAATAAAATAAATTAGATTAATATATATATAATTGAGATGATTTTACTTTTAAAACAATATGAAATTAATTTTGAAGTTTTTAAATTCATTAATATAAATTAAAAATCTTACTAAAAACTAGTATTTTCACTATTCATAAAAAAATAATCTTTTAGAAAAACCCCAAAAATTCACCCAAAGATAATTTTCAAATTATGATTCAAAAATGAATTTTATTTTATAAAATTAATTTTCTAAAATTTTGAAAAATTAATTTTATTATTGGTCTAAAAAATAAATAAAAAACATTTTTTTTAGAAAATAGTATTTTCGAAACATATAACTAATTTATCAGAAATTTGGAATTTTTTTATAAATTTGTTTTATTTATATAAAACCATTAAAATTAATATTTTAATAGTATTTATAAGTACTCATATTTCGATGTATAAAGTCTAGGTTATAATGGCGCCCTATAAATAATAATATTAATAATATATCATGTTTTGTTAAAACTGAGTGTTAAATATAATAGAAGATAAATTTAGAGTTGTGTGTAATCAAAAATATCAAAAATATGATTTTTTTAAATTCAAGGTGTTACATTAATGAGGAATTCTCTCGGAGTATATTGTGTAGGGAAAGAAAGTAATGAGGTAACCCTAAGAGTTTGATACATCATTTTTATCATTTTATTTATGCTACACTTAGCTAGTAAACACTATGATTTCGGATACTGGAGGAATAGTATCGATTTTATCCATATGATGGATTAGGCAAAGAGTTATCCTCTCAATCATCCAATAGTGATATATGATATGATTTGTATGATGACCTACCTGAATAACTAAAAAATTAAAGGAATACTAAAGTGGACTCATTTCATAGTTAAATATGAATCTTAAACCACAAATGGATATGTTGGATTTAAAAAGGGGTCATAATTATGGTTGGATCACATATAATCAAATTCCATATTTAATGATTGTAAAACATGATACTCTTTTGATAAAATATTTTTTTGTTGATAAATTTCTTCCTCATCATCAAGAATTACTTTGATATCAATTATATGAAAAGGATAAGCTTAATGGAAGAAAATTCCTAGATAAGAATTTTCATATAGTATGCCCTATAAATATATTTTTGGGATTGTAGAGGTGAAAATAGTTACCCCGAAGCCTACCTCCAATAGAAAATGGGTTGGTTACTAGCACCGAGGGTATTTATCGAAATTATGGGAGGTATTAGCCTATTAATTACAATGAAAATATAACCAATCAAATAATAAATTCCATATTAGTAAATTGAAGAGTTAACATTTCATAATCCCAACTAAAACTACATGATGAAAATGAAATAAAACCATATATAATGAAACATAGGGATCTTAAAGCTCTAATTCATCTACTTAAACTATAATTTCCCCATTCACCCTCAAGAAAACTTGCAAAATAACTCAAAAACATTATAGGGAGGTAATAAATTAGATGTACTTAGTAGGATCATATTCTAAATAATTAATATCCATGTGAAATTAATTTTTCAAGATAGATATGTGTGAGAAAAACTAAGTAAGAAATTCCATAAATAATAAAGGACTGAAACCACCCATAATAAACTTGCTAGATATATCATATCTTAAAAAAACCACAATCAATGGAGATATCCCATTTCCCAAGAACATTATAACCAAGGGATATATTCCAAACATTGGGTTATCATAATCTTCACCATTAACCATATTTACTAAAACCATATCTGTTTCTAATAATTTTTTAGCTATAAGGCATCATAGGAAATATCAATGATATATGTATTCATGTGTTTAGAAAAAGGGGATAAGAATATTCCTTCCACTATTTTTCAACTCAGAGGAAATTATAACTCAGAATAGTAGTAATCCGGTAGGAGAACCCCCACTCAATGGCCAGGAAGTCAGAAATGAAATAATAATTGAATATAACATAATATATCATATCACCATCCATCTATAATATCATCAGTACGAACCCCATCATTATATCCTTAATTATATAATCTCTTCCACATCATTAATCACCAGAAACATGAACCAGGAGCTAAAAAAACCCTTTTCTTGATAGAATCAAGCTATATATTCCAGGAATTACAACACATAAAATATAAAACCATAACATTACCATCATCATAATCATGATTAATATGTATTTACTTATCAAGAAAGATGATGGTCAAAATAATAGAAGAAATCATTATATTAATAGATATCACACACAAGGTATACCATCATAATCATGGAATTTCTCTTCTTATCCATTTAATCATCACTTTATTTAAATAATCAACATAATCCACTCTATTATTATATAGTCATATCATTAATATTCATTACATTTATCTATTTATTCAACATATATTACATTTATTACATTATTCAATGTATGGTAAATACATCACTCCTATTTAATTTAACAACTCATTTATTAACTTAAGCATAAAATATTTTAAAGTTTCAATTAGTTTAATTAATTCAAAATTATGTATATTAACAATGTTGATATATTCATGCTTCGATTACGACTTCATTTATAATATTATGTTAAGAAGAAAATTCATTTAGTTATTCCACTTCTTGGATTATGGGTTAATTTAATAAATAACCCACACCTACATAAGACTCCAATTTAAATATCAACTAAATTTTATCAAAACGACTTTAAAGTAAACCTACAAACAAACAATTTTCCTAGCCCACATATCCTATCTATCATTTATAAGTATCCCCACTCAAGAACTACTCGTAATCCAGTCAATTCCCAACACCTAATCTCACACAATAACATACCTAGAATTTTTTTCGACATTCTCATATCACATGAGTTACCTAAACTAGAAACACTATCTTGGAAAGGAGTACTAAACCACCATCCATAAAGGATTATTTGATCCTCACTATATAACCCAAGGTTCAAGGGATCACTCTAAGGAGAGTAAATTTGTAAGGAATAAATCTGCATAAAGAGATAACCAACACTATTACCTCACTGAACCAAACCATAATCCAAAATCCACTAAATAATAAAAATTAAAAGGAAAGGAATAGGATAATACCAATAACCCACACTAGATTCTACCATTAGGTAGTAACTTAAAATATGTAAGAACCCATAAAACATAATTTATTTTCTAATACTATAAATGTCCAATTTACATGGATCATTATTCATATTAGTAATATTTATTCCATAATTCCTTCCATTAATATTCCCATTATCTTATTAATTCATATTTCATTAATTTTATTCTAGATTCACATACCATCCTCTACTCTATTTTCCACACACACTCCATCCTGAAGTTGTCTACATGTATGAAAAAACATACCTAAATATAAATAACTAGTTCAATATGTAAATAAAGAAATAAAGAGTAATTTTATCACGATTATCACCTTACCACTTCTAGATCATATTCCCATTCATGTATCATGTAATACAAATCCAATATTAGTAATATATATAACATCACAATAGTTTAATTCTAGTACAAAATTTAAAACAAGTGATGGAAGAATCATAAAAATAAATTCAAAATAGTTAAGAATCAATCCAAAGAATGAAACATACATCATTATCTTACCCTATACCAAACCAACATCATCAAGATCAATAGAAGTGAATGTTGAGTTGAATTATATATGAAATAAATCAACCCCTTCTCCTAGACCTATGAGAAGAGTATGATAAGAATTACATATGTTAAATGTAACCCCTCCCTTAGGACCAAACCATATCCACATATATTAAGAGTAGAGTGAAAACTTAACATATATAAAGGCGTTTCCACTATGGGTTGATCATAAATGATTTAATCGTTACAAAAAATCATGGATTATAGGATTCAATAGGTGGGTTTCAAAAAGAAGGATTGAATTTCCAAGCATTCATGCAAAGGGAAAATAGTCGAAGAGGAATAATGTCATTCCCATCATTCTATTTAAGAGGGATAAAAATAAAAGGGCTATGAGTTTAATATGGGTAACTCATAAACTTCCAAAACATATTAGTAAACATAAAACTTCATAAGATAAAAGAAAATAAAACAAATATTCTACCTTAAGTAATATAAGAAAACATGCATCATAAAAATTGAATTCAAGCACTAATGAATCAATGAGAAGTTTCCTTGAACCTATACCATCACATCTATCCTTATAAAATAAATTATAATATTTCAAAACCAAACACCAATACTTATTCCAACACCCTAGACAAAGGAATAATAACAATAAATATATTAGATAAGAATTTAATCTTATATCAAGAAGAATTCAATGGAACATATCAAAAAGGTTTGGCCCTATAAGGGAAGATAAAACACTCCCAGTAGAAGACCTAGAAATAGATAGTGTTCTAGAGAAATAAATAAATATTTACCAAGAATAATGTATGGTCCCTATTTCTAGGTAAACTGAAAAAACTTCCATGATGGTGTAGAAACTTCAACCATGGCTACAGTGGCATTGGTTAAATAATGATTCAAAATATTTTTCATTTTAAATGGATCCCCCCTCCTTAATGTTAGTTTCAACCCTTTATAATAGGGTTAATTACTACTATGTCATATTGGTACCCAACAAGCCCATGAAGCCTCTCAACCATAACTCCATTTAGAATCCCACCATGGCATAAAATAACTATATTCATTATTTTCAAAACACTGTGGAATATACCATAACATGGAGAATCCACAGTTACATTTTTCAATACACCTACATAGCCTAACCTTAACTCAATAAAACTACCAACCTCATTGACATAGGCAATTTTAGATTCCCCTTTTACTAATGGAATATATTCATAGAACCACACCCACTGAAATAGATACCCCTATGGTATGGTGGCCTCCACACAATTCAACTGAAAAACTGCCAAGCTCCTAAGACCTCTTGTGACACCATTCCCTTCACCACAGGCATGGATCCCTTCCATGTTTCACATATATAATTCCTCTAGAAACTATTTTCTATGAAATGGGTGTTTCACACCTATTCACAAAGAACCAAATAGCTGTATCACCAAACCCAAAACATTAAAACATGTGAGACTACAACCACCTCTACGGTCAGTTCCATGAGACTTTAATTGTTAAGAGTGAAAAAAATTGAATTTAAACCTCTATTTAACCATTAAAAACCATCTCAATACCCCCAAAATCCCAGAAAACCCAAATGGAATGATAAAAATAAACTATGATCTTATGTTATATGCCTCTCAAGTAATTCTTATACTCCTAAATTAAAAAAAACCCATATAAAGGAAAAATTTATCCCTAATAAAGGAATATAGAAGCTTAATATTTCACATTAAAATAACACAATCAGTTCATAAAATAATAATGCATAAAAAATCTGAGATAGGAAAAACTAAAAACATATCATCCATAGAGATATGCCTATAAAATAAGATATGTGAACTACTAACACTTCCCTGGAACTTTATTCACCTCCCAAACCATAAATAACTACTCACCAAACACTAAAAACATGATTAGTATTATGTAAATTATATTGATGATTTCATACAAAAATGGAATGAAAATATACCAACTCACATGAAACATTACACCTCGATTTTCTCATACTTAAGGATCAAATCCATGCTCTAACTCTATAATATTTCCTCACTCTCTTCTTCTATGGTTCTTGAGTCCAGTAGCTCAGAACATTCATCTCATCTTATATAGAAGTCAATGATGGATCCTTATAAAAACCTTCTTTCATGGTAATGACTATCTCTAAATCTTATTCATGATCTCTCAAATCTTCCCAAGACCTCAATTAAATGGTCAAAACACATTAATGAATCTATTCCCTCAAGGAATATTCAAAATTCCACACTCAATATGCTCCATCAGTTAAGAAATGTGGGAACTAACCAACTAGGTCTATATAATTATTCACAAAACTATAGACACTATCCTCCCCATACTAGATCTATTTAATATCTTTCATGTTGATTCAAATATATATTGGATAAATAAAACACTTCTTATATTTTTAATAAATTCTACTGAAGACATTCCATATAGGTCCCCACGCTTCATCATCCACCATCTTCAAGCTACCTTAGAAAACAAGACAACCACTAGTGTGACTCAAAATGAACATAAAGTCCTCAACAACTTGAAATAAACTTCAATATCTTATATCCATTCTTTAAACATCTAGATAGATGATCCATCCATGAAATTTAGTAAATTTTGTCATTATAATTTCAAAAAATATTCATTCCAAGATTCCAATTTCTCATTCCCTTACAGAAAAATTTAATGGTGTTTTGATGGAATATCTTTTTTTAAATAGCTAGGGTTAGACACAAAATTTTTATTAAAAAAATAAACTATATTCAATAAGGATATGAGGTAACCCATATCATGAATCATAGGCCTACAGGAACAAAGTCTATGAAATACATGACCCAAAGTCCCAGCCCATAGGCAATCATACCAGCTTAAAGTCCCACCCATGCTACAGAGTTCTCAACACACCTATCCATCTACCCCCCACTTTATTGATCATTACATGTCATTTCTGGTCATCTACCAGACTCCCAGTTAGCCACCACCCTCCTTCAATGTTTCTCTCATTGGTTATACGGACCACCAAAACTACTTCAAACCCTATTGATATTGACCCTCCCAATCACTGATCGTGGTACATTGATGACCAATGTTAAACCATCGATGATCGAAAACCCCTTTCCATGTCACCCACTAATGTCATGGCCCACCTCCTTTGATCTTGGACCTTTATCATGTTACCCACTTCCACCGTAGTGCCTATTCCATGGACTTCACACCAATATTTTGCATCCATAAAATCTCCAAAATTTGATGATTTTGGGATTTTATCCCCTGATGATGGGGTATTATGAGGATTCCTTTACCACTATGATGGAATATCTTTGGTTCGATGAAAAATAACCAAATAATAACACAACAAAATAGAGTTCTCAATCCACCAATAAAAAACAAGGGAGTTGTATCATATCGAAATAAAGACAATAATCAAGGAAGATATCCCATATCTCAAGAACACTATAATCAATAGAGATATCCCATATCTTATGTTTCCATAATTTTAACCACTAACCATCTTCCTTACAAAAATTTTAATTTCCATTCATACTGTAACCATTATGAATCAAGACAAATATCAATTATATATATATTAAGACAAAGGATCGTGAAATATTTCCATCGATCTTACCTATCAACTCAATGACCCTTACAACACAAATCAGCTATGATCCAATTAGATAACCCTCAACTCAATGACGAGGAATCCAGGAATGAAACAAAAATTAAACAAAACATAATATCTCATATAATAACATTCCCTTTCATATAATCAGTACTAGCCACATCTTTATATCCTCCAATATATCATCTAAACCACATCATTCATCCTTAGAAACATGATCTAGGATCCAAATAAATCATATTTTTGAATAACATCAAATTATATTGTTCAAAATTCACATCACATAAAATATATTACCATACACATTACTATCATCATAATCATGAGTAATAATTTTTTTACTAATCAGGAAGGATGAGGGTTAAAGAAATCAACATACATTTCTATATCAAAAGATATCATAGAAAAAGAATACAATCATCACTAAGTTCTATTCTTATCCATTTTCTCATCACTTTAGTTATTTATTCAACCTAATATATTCTATTATCATTTAATAATATCATTAATATTTCTAACATTAAGTCATTAATTTAACATGTATTTCATTACATTATTCAATGTATTACCAATACCTCACCCTCTTTAATTAATCCCTTCATTTATTAACTTAGGAATAACTTAATGAAAAGGGTTTACATAATTTACTTAATTTATAACAAAAAAAATTAAAATTGTTTATATATCTATGCTATGGTTACCTATTTATTTATAACATTTATTTAAGAAGAAAATTCATTTAGTTATTCTACTTCTAGGGTCATGGGTTAATTTAAGCAATGAGCCAAACCTCTAGATATATACTTCTTAAATCCTAACTAAACATTCCCAAAATAAACCATAACTAAACCTAAAACCACATAACTTCCCTATTACACATAACCTATCTATCATTTATAAGTATCCCCACTAAAGACCTACTCCTAAACCAAACAATTCCCAACACCAATTATCACACAATAACACACCTACACATCCCTTTCCTATACGAGTAGATAACATGACTTACCTAAACCAGAAGTGATATCTAGGAAGGAAATCTAAACCACCACCCCTAAAGTAACCCTAAAGGACCCATAGATCCTCATTATACAACCTAAGGTTCCAGGAAACACTCTAATAGAAGTAAAAATTATAAAGAAAACAACCCACCTAAAGATATAACCAAAACATTTCCTTTACCAACCTAGACCTTAATCCATCACTCATTTAATAACTAAAATAGAAAAGAAATTACAAGGATACTAAACATAACCAACATTAGATCCAAACATAAGAAAATGACTACCAAGATACAAGAACCCATACAAAAAAAACAATATTCCAATACTATAAGCATCCCATTTAAATACTTGAAAAAATATTCATATTAGTAACATTAATTATAGAATTTTTTCTATTAATATTCCCGTTATCATAATACTTAATATTTCAATAATTAAATTCTATATTCACATACCATACTCTATTCTATTTTCCACCCTTATTATTGTCTAAATCTATCCAAATTTATATAAAAACATAATTAACTATAAATAACTGGTTCACCATATCAATAAGGGAACAAATATGATGATCATAAATACGATAACCTTGCCACTATTTGGTAAAATTCCTATTTGTGTCTCCTATAATAAATCTCCTATAACATCATAATAGTGTAATGCTAGTGACAAATTTAAAACAAGTAAGAGATGAATCATAATAATAAAGGTATAATAGATCACCAAAAATAAAAAGGAGGAAGAATACAACACGCCCTTCCCCCCTCACTAAACTAACATCACCATCCTAATATAAGGGTTAACTAAATTTAATTAGGTAAATAATAAAGTACCCCTTCCCCTTGAATAAAAAGGGCCCCATGATAAGAGTATGATAGAAAATACATTAGTTTAATATAACCACTCTCCTTGGACAAAACAATCTCATCCAAGCATAAGAGGAGGGTAATAAATTACCACCTTTTAAGGTTTTTTCCAGTGTGGATTGTTCATTAATAGTTTAAGTGGTGCAAATATTCATGAATCATATGATTAAACATGTAGGTTTTAACTAAGATAATGATGAAAATTAAAAGAATTCATGTGATGGGTTTATAATCGAAGAGGAATGAAATAATTCTCATCATTTGATTCAAAAGTAATAATAATTGAAGGGTTATAGGTTTAATAAGGGTAACTCATAACGTTTTAAAAATATAAAAAAATGTAACTTCAAAATATTGAAGACATCTTGGAAATTTCATACCTCAAGGAATCCAAGAAACTCTATTTCAAAATAACTGAATCTATGCACCAATGAATCCACCTGATGCTTTATTGAACATGTAACATCACATAAATCATCAAACAAACAACCATAAACTACTAAAACTAAACAAAAAAACATATTTCACTATATTTGATGAATTAATAATAAGAAAAAGGAAATTAATGAGAATTTCACCTAAAATTGAAGGGGAATTCAATGAAAAAGATCAAGAAGGTTCTTACCCATATGGGATAAAAAACTCTCCCAATAGTGGTCATGGAATCTACTATGTGTTCAGAAAAAAAAATTAAACAAAAAATAATGGTCAAAACTTATTTATAGGGAAACAAAATAGACCTCCACTATGCTGTGATGACTTTAGACATGGATGTGGTGGCCTTGGTCAAAGTGAGATCTGAAATATATTCCATTTTAAATGACTATCTCACCCTTCCTGGTGGTCAAATGAGCACAAAGGTCTTTGAGATTTTTATTTATTTTTGGATAATCCCCCTTTTATGGGTTGAGGGGGACCATTTACATAACCCATAGGCCTAGTGGAACAAGGCCTAATACATTTCTCAAAGGCCTAGGGCACAATGCCTAATACATGACCTGAAGTACCAATCTCTGAAAACATACGAACTATCCCTCCCTATAATATGCATCATTGAAGGCATCTAGATCCCACCTTGAATGGAAGATCATCTAACATTACCCCATATAGAACTGTACGGTGCCTCGTACTGATGGAAATTGTCATACCCTCTTGTCTTTTCAATCCGGTTAGATCTTCTCTGGTGGATGTTACTTTCCGTGAATCCCCATTTGGGGCATGCTCTTGTGTGATCTTCATGGGCTACTTTTGGTCCATTTATGGCCCATAGGCCTGGTGTCCTAAAGGACATTGGTGGGTAACTTCTACAACACTTGTTAACTCACCCCTATATATTTGATCTCAGTTCTTTTGAATTCCAAGTATATGACTTTTACCACTCAGGTACATGCTCTCTGGCCCCTTCCCCAGTGTTCATTTATCCCCTTTAAAATGGGGTTGAATTCCACCACAACATGTTGGTACCCAACTCGCACGTGGTAAATTGTTTTCCATGGATCACTTCAAAATCCCAATACAATGTAGAGGAATTATCATCACTATTTCTAGGTCACCATGTCATAGAACATTTCATCAATAACTCTCAATCACTATTTCCATAACACCTAAATATCCCAACCTCACATTGACACAACCACCATTCCCACTAACAAAAGAATTTCCACCTTCCCTATTCCCACAAGGAAATATTCCAATCACCTTACCTACCTAAATATCTAAAAATAAGATATGGAAACATTTTCACATATCAATAAAAGAACTCTAAAGACATAAAGACATCTCGTAACACTATGATCTTCACCACAAGAATGGATCCCTTACATGTTTCTCTTAGGGAAATTATCTAGACACCATAACCTATAAAATATGAATATTACCCACTAACGTAATAATAACCAAATTTTTGGATCACCATGACCACAACACCAAAATTTGAAGAACCACAACCTTCTCTATGGTCACTTTCACAAGTGTTTTTAATCCTAGAAAGACAAAACTCAACTCTCCACTTTTGGGACACCTCTAAAATCCATCTCAACACCTTAATATCCTATAAAATGAAAAGGTAAGGATTCATAAAAATTTAGATCTTATATGTACAAATACTTAAGAATCATTCTTAATTAATGGAAAAATTTATATAATAGTGATCCCATCTTCCCGAGTAACATTATACTGAAGTAGGTAAAAAAGAGGACCAAAATGATTTTGAGTGCAGCATTTCTAACCCATATAGATTGAACAATACCCAAACTAGTGACCTACTAGCCTCATGTGTGCCTCCCCATATGCTACAGGCTACCAATAAGTGTTGGGGGTCTTGTAGGTTCTCTATAGGAAATTATAAAACCCGAATAAAAAAAACAATAACAGAACAAACCAAAACATAGACAACCAAACATGATATAAAAGTAGAGTCACAATAGGGAATATAGAATACACTAAACAAAATTCATATCAACAAAGTCATTATAGTCATACAATTGATGAAAAATTATCCCATTGGGTGATTATCCATTAATAAGTAAAAAATTGAAAAAGGATGATTCAACTCGGCACTTAGGATCCACCCGAACCATCTACAACCATAGAACAAAAACCCCTGAATCCACAACACCTCTAGATACTGAGCTATAGACATTAAGATACTACAATTTTGAAATCACATGTCATAAAGTTAACACATGTTCTGAAGGGCCTATGGAGGGTGTGAATATGAACTTATTAGGACACCACTAAAGGTTTCCCTAGATAATATCCACACACACACACACACACACATATTTATATATATAAGTTCATTCAATGTGAAATATATTAAAACTAATAAAAACCATTTAAATAACTCAAAAAATTATCCAATATCCATGAGTGAGACTTTTCTTACTTTGGAAGATGCTAGAGTTGTATAAGATACCTAGGATCTCTCATACATAAGCACCCTCAAACTTCAAACTATGTTTGTATAACATGACCATACAAACTAACCCCTAACCAGTATAAAAATCCAAAGTCAATCATATCTCTATAAATTCACACACACAAACAAACACACACAAAGATATATATATATATATATATATTATCACATGTCTTAGGGTAATTAACCCATTTTACCAATTACCATATCAAAAGCTTGGTGAGCCTGAGGAACATTGAATATCCACCCTTCATTAAGCTTGACCCATTTACCCGAATATATCTCACATCTACAATGAGGATTAGAATTCCAACTGGTGATATTAATCAACCCAAATATTTATATGGACACCTATGACACATCTCTTCTCTAAAATGTTGGTCAATACCATCACCCATAAGTTTCTTAGTATATAGAGGATACAACCTATAACCAGTGGTATAAACAACCTCATGGGTATTATTATACGTAATGATGACCCCAATAGACTCATCCCTAGGGTGATCATATATCACCACTATCCTATAACCACAACACATTCTGACAAACCCTCATTACCCATCACCGATTATATACAAAACCCACATCATACTAGTTTACCCCATGATACCCATATCCACACACCACATCAAACACATGAATCCAAACATCATACAATTATTTCAAAGGTGAACTTACATTATAATCATCAATCCAATGAACAAATCATGAAAATCTATCCACATAGAACATCCTAAAGCCACATTAAAAAACCATGGACCACCATATGATTACCCTCAAGAACCATGAAGACCATGATTGGAACCTATTATAGCCTCTCACATAACCCTAACCTCATCCACATTTCATATGAATCATAAAACCCATATAGCTAATGAAATATATTGGCTCCAACTACTCACACTAGTATAATCCTACATGTATGATTTCACACTATGATTAGATCAGTGGAGGAATAAATCCAAAAACCCAAAGAAATTCTCAAAAATTACAATATTTATTGAATCAATTCATAGTAGTGAAAAATGAAAATGGTGAATAAAGTATGATTAGGGTAATAATTTACTAGTGGGGACCCCAATGATGAACAAAACATAGAATAAATGGCCAATATATGAGATCCACACTTTGGGAAGATAAAATAAGAGAGGGAAGGAAGAGACTATGGCTCAAACCTACGTAGTGAAAAATTTGGAAGCCCCTCATTTGTTTTAAAATTTATAATATTTTAATTAATTTTAAAAAATTATAAAAACCCACATAGGGGCAACCAGATAAATTTTCACTAACCACTAGTTACATGACACCTCATCGAGTACCAACCTGTGTCCATGGGGAGGATGATGGACCTCATTGGTCCATTAGAACTACTTACATGTCCACTAGATGATCAGTAATAGTATATCAAAGAACTTATTTCCATCTATATATAAGATACAAATCACAATACCCAAAACAATTTCCAAAACCTGACCTCTTAGCCTTTTATGACTCCATAAAATAAACCAATTACACATCAAAAATCCAATTTCAGGACCAAATTTCTTCACTTAAGAACTTATGACATTACAACCTCCACAATATATGATAGATAAACCCTTATCTATCTTGGACATAATATTAGTCACCTCTACCATAAACCTAATCATCCCACCCACCAAAATTATAAAATACTGATATAATGATGAACACATCAATATCTTCCCAATTTCATGGTCTATCCAACACAAACCAACTAATTACTTTCATGGGAACTCCCCATTATAAGAATCACATACCCAGTAATGTCCTCACTGACCAACTAATCTAACTAGAACATCAATGTTATTATAATTGACCATCCATTCAATTTTTTGCACACTACTTTCTAATACAACCATCATACTGAAGGTTCTAGGGTGAAAAATAATCATTAGTAGAGTTCCCAATTTTAGTGCTTTATATATTTTAACAAATAAATCCAAATAACTTGATGAACACAATAACATAATATCCTAGAGTTGATCATTCAAATTTAATTTATATTTAATTTATAACAAGAATTACCTTGAATGTGATCATCATTTCAATAAATTTTCATTTTCTATCTTATTTAATTTTCATTGTTATGGATAATATAAGAAAATAATCATCTAGTTTTATCCACATGTGCACCGTGAACGTCTAAATAAGGTTTTTTGGTTATTTTGAGTGTTAGAATGGAGGAACCTAATAATTCATGTCATTCTATGTTGTTTACAATAAGGTTCTCTTATTCTCTATATATTCGTGAGAAGGAGTATGAGAGGATTTTTTTTTCTCTTATCTTGATAGAATAATCGAGAATTTTTATGTGCACACAAATCTTCCTTACTCTTAAAAATGATATAATAAATATTTTATACTTATGATTATAACAATTGATTATTACAAAAAACCCACCATCAATTTTTTTATTCAATGTAATCCCCATGTCAAATAATAAGAATAATAATATTATCATTTCCATGATTTTTATTTATTTAAATATCATTTCATAAATAAATAAATTATAATTTATTTAAATGATATTAAATAAAATATATTATTTAAATTAGGCTATTAGCTCAGATCATTAATCCTTTTATGGGATTTACTAAATCATGAATAATATAATATTTATTTGAATGAATATTTTTCATTCAATGAATAAATAAAAATAATATTAACTAAACCAAACAATATATGTTTATTTTAATATTCGTACAACTAAATGAATATTTATATTAGTCTGTTCACAAAATTGGTGATTAAATAAATATTTATTTATTACATTTTGAATAATAAACAAGAGATAAAATTTTACTCATATATTCTAAATTTGAATATCTCATGATTTGATTTATGTGATCAGATCAAGTTGTATAATTATTATTACATAGTATGTGGATAAAATCTATTCTTAATATTAAATTCAATAAAATTTAATAATAATTTGGATACTCATAGAGTGTGAACGTCTAGACCACTTTCTTAGTGAAGTTAATTAAACTTATCAAAATGAAAAATGATTCCTATGAATGATACTCTGTAATATAATCACTTTGTCTATTGATATGTCATCAAGAAGGATACAAACTTGTGCCATCAACCGATATGATTGATTTAACTTACTCTAACTTTTTTTGAAATGAGCTCATCAATGAAATACCAAGGAAATAGACTTAATCAAATATTTCCATTTTAATCAAAGGTCCAATGATATCATCTTTCATTAGTATGGAAGGGACAAATCCTTTCTTATTTAATTAATCCCATATCACTTACGATATACCAAACATATGCTACCTCACCGCGAGCATATGTCTTCATAGTTTTCATCCATACATCAAAGTACACGATTCATGGTATAAATTAATAATAATCTCATGTATAAGGAATAAACACTAAAAAGTGGCTTTTATTGGTTATTTTTTTGAATTACGTGGTCATTTAAACTGCCAATAATTGATTCATTGAAATTTCTCAAGCTGCCGAGGTTTACCAAATCAGATATTAATTAGTGTAATTTTTTTATTATTGGAGGTATTTTAGAACTATTGTCAATATATAACTTATGGTAGTTTCAAAATCACCACTGTAATGAACATAGTGGTTTATATTTTGGTATTACATTAATATTTAGTATAGTGTTTAATTGTGCTGAATATATTTCATGGAAGTTGCCTCAAAATTATATATATATATATATATATATATATATATCAGTGGTTCTTATAAACACTATGGAATATTTTTTTTGGAAATTCAACATTTCACACACGTACTTAGCATCCATTTAACAGTAGGTAGCGATGGTTTGAACCACCGATAAATGATTATTGGTTTGTTTTTTATTTAGTGTTAGTTTAAACTACCACTAAACACTAAGAAAAATTAACAAAGAATATGAGGCCTCCGAATATGCTTCTATATTCAATTTAAAATACAAATATATCTAGAATATATATAATCAAGTACTTTCAATATTCAAACAATAAAAGGGATACAAAAACTTTAAAAATTATATCTAATTACATTTTAAATAAATAAATATGTTTATTCTAGTCATCAAATATTTCAATGGTAGAATATATCAGTTTTCTAACAAAAAATAATGCACATGAACAATGGGATCAAACATTAATTCCATACATTTATGTCAAACATGCAGCCCCGAGATGATCCTTGTTCATGATGTTTTTATTGACTATCAACCTCTAACACATTCGATTCCTATGTTAAACAATTTTTTTGTACAAATTAGTTTTAATTACATATTTTAAATATGAAATATATTTAGAATAATTATCATACTAATATAAAAATATTAAAATAAATAAGATTCAATGCCGCTCATATCAAGGATGTAATGACTAAAGGAATGATCCCATCTATGCCATAAAATAAATATGAATTAAATAAATAGCTTTAAATTTGATATGAATATGAAATGAAATAAACTAGAAATATTTATTTTAACATCACATTACTTGTTCAGCAGAACTATAATTTTTTCTAGAGATGATAATGTGCCTTAAATCATGATACATGATAGAAAGGGATGTTGTATCATATGCTAATTTCCCCAAGATCTGCTCGTACAAGCCTCTGACATCATCTGTAGGCATATAATACATTTCAAATGGAATAATTAAACTATTAATGCAATATATTATTTTTTTAACATTAACAATTACAAACCAATTATAGTCACTATCCAATACCCTTTTTATGATAACAATGACACCATATTCCTAGTTGATATCTGATACTCAACTTTTCTATCTAATCCCCCCATTATCCCTGAAGAAGAATATACCAAAACAGTGGGATTTTTTAAAATTATAATAGATTGGTTTGGGGTGAGTAAATATTTGGAATATTAAATTAAAATTCACTAATGGTTGATATAAAATTATTTTGTGAGAAATTCCAAAAATCGTGTCTATATCGTCCAATAATATTGAAATTTATTTATTTTATTATAATTTGTTACAAATATCTAAAATTTATTATTTTACATGAACTTGATATATTCTATATATGGATAATCCTGATTTTATAATTTCAATTAGGAATAATGGATAAGATTTTTTGGGTAGTCTTAATAGGGTATTAGAAGTGGGAATTAGTATTTAGTTGATGATAGTAGGACTATATAATACAGTAAGTGAAACTTATTTTTTAGAGACCCAAAAGTTAAAGTGAATTAAAAAAATAAATTCCTAGGGTGATTGGAAATTTATTTTGTAGAGGAGTAGTATGTTTTATTTTTTTCTATAAATTTAATGGATTCATGTATTGGAAACTAAAAGGGTCATACCAAAACTAAGGACCGTACTTGATGAAGGTGGGAGCATATCAGATGGTTTCATTGATATATAAGTTTTGTATGACCTGATTATACCTTAAAATCGTTTGGTTTTTAGAATTCCTACATAAAAAAGAGTATAAAATAAGATAGAACAAGATATACAATATGAAACAAAAAAATGTTTTGAAAAATATTCACATAGATTAATTTAATTTAAGAATTCTATATAAAAAACTAATAGATATGTTAAATAAAGATTGATCCTAAAATAAATGAATTCATCATTCACCATATTGTTATCATTCACCATGTTAACATGATTTTATCATCTTCACCCTCCCTTGCAAGACTGCATGTTTCAATATCATCATAAATATATAGATCAATCACCAGTTTTTCATGGGTTTAATTTTCATAAAACAATTCTTCAACTTTATCACCCATATAATAAAAATCTCTTAGCTTGATATGAATTAAAACACTCCATTATTCATCAACTTCATTATCCATATAATATAGCATTTTATCAAGTTAATTTAGAGTATAAGATCATTTTCTTCACACTCATAATTTTTAATTAATCAAGATAAGTTAACATAAGTACCTTTTAATGAATATTTCTTTATTACCTTATAAGTATCAATCCCCTTGCATTTGAATAACAAATTTGTAAAAAACATTATAATAATTTAATTCAATAATTTTAGTCAACATTTCATAGTATCTAAACTCTGAGAGTTTTGTAAATATTCCACTATTTTATTTTTTCAATCATTCCCCATACTAAACTATATTAAACCTGTAATCCTTAATTTTATAAGCATCAAATCTTCTACACAACTTCAAATATCCTTGAGGAAATATTTCAAAATCATCTATCACTACAAAATGATTATAAACATTAATCATCTGTGTGTATAAATATAAATTATAATTAGTTTCATAAGATAATTATATAAATATACTATAAATATAATATTAATTATAATCATACATGACATGAAAACCAATTAATAAATTTTTAATGATTTTTTACCTTTTTATCATTATGTTCGAGAATCCAAATTTGTATATTTTTTGTGCATTTAATTCCTCAATGAAATGATATGTAGTATCACTATTGATTAATATATCTCTATGTTCTTGTAAAACCTCTATATTTGTCAATGAAACTAATGATTTTTTTCCAAAATTGATGACCTGATGTTGGAAAGTTTATTGATTTACTATTGGTCTACAATTTATTTGTGTTATCATAAAAATGTGAAACTTTATTTAATTGTTTTTTAATATTATTTAAATACCTCAAATAGAAGGCAAGGAACTCATTTACCTTACAAACTACAAAAATAGAGCCATTTGGTTGAGCTTTGTTTCTCAATAAATACTTCAAATGTCCAAGATACCTAATTAAAAAAATTAGAATAGAAAAATAAATCCTATTAACAATGAGTATGAAAATTTAATATCATAATGATAAATAATTAAGATTTCAATACCTCTCTATGGATAAATCCATCAACAATATATGGGTCCCCCAACATTAAATTCCTTGGTCAAATGTATAATTAGATATACCATCACAGAGAAAAATGGTAGAGGGAATAAAATCTCAAAATTACAAAGTGATATTAAAAGTATTTTTTTTAAGTTTTCAAGCTCAATGGGGTTTAATGTTTTCTCACAATGGTTTTTAAAGAACGAGAAAAACTCTGTTAACACTAATGTTATTTTATCAGGTACCAATTTACATAATTATGAAGGAAGCAATTGATATATGAAAAGATGCAAATCATTATTTTTAAGATGATATAAATTATGATGTTTTATGTTTACATATCTTGAACTATTACTTGAATATCCATAAGGTACTTTCATATTTTTTAGTATTTGAAGGAATACATATTTTTTTCTTCTGATTTTTCATTATAAAAAGTGATGGAGGACACTTTCTGTTATCATTTCCCATAGATCATGATTTATATTCAATTATTCCAAGTATTTATAATATTAATGAATATATTTTTGATTTTATCTTCTCATTTTATTTTTTATAACGAAATTGTCACATATAGTCATTTCAATGAGTATAACATCAAGTTTATGATGTAATAATTGAAATTACCATTAAGTGTTAAAAAATAGTATGTTTATTACATTATTTTGTACCGAAAGTATCTAATTATATTTGACCCCTTTTCCTATAAATTTTCAACTGATACTATTTCCCAAATTTTTTATTAGAAATGGATAATTTTTCTATAATTTATGAACCTCATGAAAATTTTAGTGGTGGACTCAAATAATTTTGAAATTAAATCATGTATTTTTAAATTAACATCTATGATTTGAATATAATAATAAATGATAACACATGAAACACCAATTTATACAGTATGGTAGTCTTCTAGGCTCTATGTTAAAGTTGAAAATTGGAAATGGCTAGTTAGTATAAGTGTTACAACGAGAAAATTCTTTTAATCCATTGAAATCAGTAATCATCAACATTAGATCATCACCCATTTAGATTATTTTAGATTTCTACGCATCATATGTATCTACATTATTATTCCATATCTATTTTAACTATTCCATAAAAGATTTTTTGGTACACATCAATGTCACTTAAAGGAAATTTATTCCTTGTAAGGATCATAAGGAGCTCAAAAATCTAAATACTATAGTCAAGAATTTGATTTTGAAGGAAAAAGAAGGATAACTTGGTTGCAATATGATCTTTTGTTGAACTTTTCTTCCTTTTACAAATTCTTTCTAATCATAATGAAATTTTTGGTTCCTTGTATTTTAGATGTGTTGTACTAATCTTTCAGGTACCATAATTTCTTTTCCATTCCCTAAAATTATTTTTGGAAATCACAAAGGGGGAGAAGGGAAAAAATAATACTAAGTAAAGAAGAAATATCCCTATGTAAGGGGGAGTTTATCTTAGGGAGAGTTTTCATTACAAATATTTCCATACTAAAGATAATGAAAAATATCATTCAGAAAATATAGAATACGATCCTTAGTGTTACAAAGCCTAAGGGTGAGTTATTCATATTCATATTTTCCCATATGATATGGGAGATAAGTTTTATTTTCAAAGTCTAGAAAAATATTTTCTACATCCTTATTTTCTGTTTCGTAAGGATGTTTGTGATTTCAAAAAAGGGGGATATTTTTGAGTCAATAAGGTTTCCTTATGAATTTTCCATTCCTTCATATTTGGGGCGATTTTTGAGTCAATAATGTTTCCTTATCACTTTACCAATCCTCATGTTTTGAAAATCACAAACACCTTATCTCAAGGAAAATTTCATTTTACCTTTTGTTTTACTTTCATAAGGAAAATTTTCCTTCCCCAAGGAAATTTATCCTTACCATGTTTTTCATTGTTAATTATCTTGTATAAAGTGTAAAATTTGGTTTAATATCTAAAAACTTGGAATCATATAATACTTAGATAAAGATAATTTTGTTTTCCGGATCCGAATTCAGAATCCGAGTTCTCTGAATTCGGACTCCAAACTCTTATGAGTTCTGACTCCATGTTCCCTGAATTCAGACTCCGAACTCTTCTGAGTTCTGACTCCGAGTTCTCTGAATTTAGATTTTGAACTTTTATGTGTTTAGACTCCGAGTTCGCTGGATTGAGACTCCAAGCTATAATGAGTTATGACTCTAAATTCTCATGAACTCTGACTCCAAACTTTGTAAGTTCAGGTTCTAAATTCTTGTGAATTTAGATTTTGAATTTCCTTGAAATTTAGACTCCAGAATTCTATAGAGATCAGGTTCTTAATTCCTTAGAAAACAGAATCCAAATATCATTTTATTATAGACACCTAATATGTTTTTGGTTAGACTTTGAACTTTTATTTTCATACATTCTGAATATTTGATTTTGGTTATGTAACCATATTTTTTCTTACACTTGATTTTTTATAAAACAATGTCGTGAATTAAATTAATAATTAACCTTTGTTTGAGTGACAGGTGTACATGTCCCTACAAAATTCAAGGAAAAATATGACCATTGGGGGAGGGAGCCGACCGTTGGAGCTGTGCCTATAAATAGAAGCTCATTTGAAAGAGCTCAAAACTATTCTATGAATCTAGAGATTACATTCTATTGAAGTGATTTCTATAGAGATAATCTCATGCTTAGTGTGTACTGAACATCTTGTTTAGATTTTCTTCATGCGACTCTGGATATTGTTTATTACATTCAAGGACTTCCGGGGATAGGAAGACAGAGGTGCTGACTACCTTCAAGTTCAAGGACTTCCTTGCTGAGGAAGACAGATGTGCCGACTACTTTGAAGTTGAGGGCTTGCGGGGATAACAAGAAAGAATATGATATTTGTATCGAGGGATTACCCTGGTGTGGGTATGACATACTTTCTTGAAAGTATAAATCAAGTGACCTTTATCCAAGGTTATTAGATACCCTTCTCTTTGGGTTAAACGATTTATTACATGTTACTTGGTTTGTTTCAAGTTTTCTGCTGCATTTTGGTTGTCAAGGAAAGTATATCTATCTTATACTTACTTATACTTGTATACTCTGATTTAGTAAGATTCTATAATCTTTAAGGTATAATCTTTATCTTTGTAAACTTTCATTAAGTTTCATTTTCTGGAACCATTATTTCTGGAATCACTTTCTCAGAATCATATTTCCAGAATCTATAAAGTGTGTAGAACTAGCGGTTTTGTGAATTACCTTATTTAACTTGGTTAAACATAATCATCTTTAAAAGTTACAAAGGAATTTTTTTAAAGTATACAATTCACCCCCCTCTTGTATTTTGAGCATTATTAGAAACTTCATTCAGTATCTATATTATTTCAATCCTACAATTGGTATTATAGTGTATATCATACTCCACATACCATCTCAACAAATACTGAATAAGTAAATCATATAGATAAAATAAACTGGTGGAAAATATATCCATATAAAAAATAATGCTTTTTTTCATGCTATCCAAAATGGGAATACCTGGGAAACAGAGTTTCATGCATATACACCATGTTAAAAAAATAAGAAAGATTAAAATAAATCCCTTATAGCATCATGAGAATAAGCTAGGTCCTCTAATCCTGTACTCCATCCTACTAATGAAAAATCAAGAATCCCTTATAGGCCACTTTCCCTTGTCCCTACCGGTATCCATGAAGTATGTCTAGGTACCAATCGATGACCTGAATAGGGTGTGAGGTATACTCAGTAGGCCACCATCAATGGTGTATAATGCAATCCAGTCCATTAATATATAAATAAAAAGTGAAAAGGTAATAATATAAAATGTTTATGAAATTCAAAAAAAAATGTTGGAATGGGTTCTAAACATGAAACCCATACAATACCAACATCCCTGGTCTATGAAAAAATGCCTCTAGAAGATTACCCATTAATGATTTTAATTATTAAAGAGTATCGTGATCTAGCTCATATCCAAGGAATCCTCCTTGGATCATGTTAGTATAAGGGATGGAAACATCCCTTATCATTACACTTGAAAAAGTAATTATAACAAGGCCTTCATATATGTAATGTATTGACTAAATCCAAGTATGTTCTTTGACTTGGTAGACATGTTACTTTAAATAATTAATCAATTTACTTATTTAAAACCTAACCCCACCCATGGAATTTTATATGAGGAACCCAAGTATCACTATAGGTGTACCGCGATCCCATCGCCCTATAACCACATCCCTGAAATTCTTTATAGGAACCCGGGTATCACTGTAGGCATGGTATAATGTCATATCCCTATGAGTTTTTCCTTGGCATCTAACATAAGAGACCCAAGTGTCACTTGTGGAATATTATAATTCAATTCCCTTGGATTCCATCCTTTTAATTTCATATAAGTAACCCAAGTTTCACTCATGACGTAACATAATCAACCCACCATGTGTGCCCATCCAAGGTGTCCATATTAGAACACATGTATGGGTTATGGTGTGATATAATTCCATTCATAGGTCATTTAAATTAAATAATCCCAATGAGTTTGTTTATGTAATTATGAGTTGGAACCCATGTTTGACCCATGACATAGAATAATGAATGGTTAGGGGTTCTTTTTCTATCCATACCATGTAACATCACATTTAATTCATAATGGTCATTTATTTAAAAGCTAGAAGCTCACCACATAAAGTAGTTCAAATAAACATCCAAGGATTATAAGGCCTAGTAAGGGATAAATAAATCCATCATATTCATTTAATCTACTTTATTTAATTGATTATAACCTCCCATTTTAAAGGGTTAAAGAACTTACCTCATAAGTTGAATCAATTCTTAATCAATTTATGTTCATTTTTTCTAGTTTAACAACAAACCCAATGAAGTTGTTCTACATGGGGTTATTGACCATCACTGATGATTATTACCCCATGATTCATATAACCATATCCTTATACATTTAATTTAAGTAAAAATAAATTTTATAAGTGACACATGGAAATCCCGACACACAGAACAACAACACAATATATATACAATTACACTTTTAGGGAAAAGCATGAGACCACCTAACTTAGACATATAGTGTATGAATCATCCATTTTTGGCTGAAACTTTGGTTAATATCAAGACAAGTTGATGAAATAGATGGACACCTTGAAAATAGGACAAAATAGATCGCATGGATTTCTAATTTGATTCAAAGAGATTAATGAAGGAAGAAAGAGGATTAGAGAGATTATTGATATGCATCCAGCATGAGCACTGAAAAATGAATCAAATCTCAAAAGAAGACGTTTTTTTTCAAGCCTTTGTGGGGAGTGAATCTTCCAATGATAGGATAGGGATATAATGCATGGGATAAATAAAAAGAAGAAGAATTTTATAATGAGTTGATGGAAAGGGGGTAATTTTACCCTTCTTTAAGGGGGTGCGTAGTTTGACTACACAGTTTGCCAAACCATTTTCCAACTGTGTGCTGACATAGTCCAAGGGAGACACCCCATCATGTGGTTAGGTGTATAGTTTTACAAGACATGTGATAACCACATGTTTCATCCCTATATCATGTTTACATTTTCTTGCATGGTCATGTACCCACCTTTCACAGTTTATAAACCATGATTCTCCTCTCACAATTCCTCACGGTTGAGACACACAATTATTATTAACTAACTTATAACGATGTTCCTCTATCAATTCCTCAAAAAATTATATCTCTTGGATCTAAATGAGATTCATCCACTCTTGAACCCTTTTTTAATCCTTTAAAAGCTTCCATTATAGGAAAAAATACATTATACTTAAATTTAAGGGTTTCATACCTCATATGAGATGCATAGATCTTACAATATCCACTCTTTAAAGTATGCATCTACCTCCAACTCAGCCTAAAAAATATGAATAATATGATATGGGTTTGAGTTATAATTATGTAAATGTGATACATAGAAGATTTCATGCATGGATTAGTACCTCATAGGTAATGGAAAATGATAAGCTACTAGCCTAAATCTATTTTGAATCTCAATAGGCATGATATATCAAGGTGAAATCTTACCTCATCTTAGAATTTGTCTATGACCCAGTCTAGGTGAAACATATAAGAATACATGATACCCAACCTCAAACTCTAAAGGTCTGTTTCAGTGAACGAAATAAGACTTCTGCCTTAACTGAGCTATATCCATATGCTTCCTAAAAAGTCATACCTACTATGAAGAATCCTTAATGATTTTAGGTCTAAGTAGTTCTACCTATCCTATTTCTAAATATCACAATGGCGAATGTATTAAACTACCATATTGTTGGTGCCAAAATTTATGCGTAGAAAAAAAAATACACAAAAGGAACACCAATTCCAAAGGGGTTACTTTGGAAAGCACAGTCATGGAGAACATCAGCACCATGGCCTTCCTGGAGACCCTTAGTGCCACAACCGAAACAAAGTCATGGCCACTTATGCAATCACCATAGAGTAAAGAGGTGGAAGACTCTACAGTTACAACACAATTGACGGAAAGCTTCACACCGAAGAGGGAACACGATTGCCTCTACGATCCCTTGGAAATTGATGGAAGCCTCTGTGAGCACCATGGAGGGAATTAAGGAGGCCTCTGTACTGAGGAGGGGATGAAGGTAGACTCCGAAGTTACAACAAACTTGACCCGATTTTCTTCTGATGGAAAAGAAAAAGTGTCTTTGCAACATGCTATTAGAGCTTCACGCCGCATCTCACCTATAAATACCAGTCTTCACTCAAACCCAAAGGACGGATACCAAGAACTCTCTCCTTATCATCTCTCAAATCGTGAAACACCTTCTCCTCTGCGAAGCATTGAGAAAAATAAGATATTTAAGGTGTTTGAGAACTGTGAAATACCTTTTACTTAGCTCAAATACGACCCTCTTCATGTATGGATTCCCTTCACGAAGCACATGAGCCATCTCAATGGGAGAATCTCCCTAAGGGATCCCAAGTATTCGTAGAGCACTCATGATTCGTGAAGTACCTTCCATGCACATGTGGACCCTATGCTAAGGCAAGATCATTATGCTTGGAGAAGTACATTGCTTTGCATTATGGCGGTTTTCATGCCACCCATGATCCATGAATTCCTACTCTACAATATCACTTTTACTTTTTGAATCACTCATTATATTCATGTATACTTCATTCCTAGGCTAGGCCAATACACTTTGCAAAACACCCCCCTTCGCGGAGTCTTTCCACTTTGTAAGGTACCATAGCATCACAAGGTCCCTTTTTGTGAACCCATTTTCTTCACAAACCCTTCTCCCGTATGACCATCCAAGTTTATATGAAGAGATTTAAATGTCCCTTGGGCAGTGCATCATATTTTGTTTCTTATCATCATGCTTCTTCACATAGGCATGCTAAAGACTATTTCTTCTTCTCTTAGACACACTAACGTGATCCCCTCAATGAATCACTCTATAACCCCATCCCGACGTGGACTTGCTGATGCATTCCCTTCCCCAAGTGTGGGTGGGTATCAATTATGTAAGTCTAAGGGGTGAAGAGTTAATCCTCATCGTACGAGCTGTAATATGTTAAACTACCAAGCACCATCTTCCTTATCACATGACGTTAAACTGTATCCTCACCTCATGCAATATACTCGGCGTTCCCCGCCTCATACATTTTTCAGGTCCACTGGTCTCCACCGGAGTTAGATCTTCTTCACGTGGAATGAGATCCTCCTTGGATGGAATGAAATATATTCATAGGGAAGGGAAACAATCATTGTGTAAGAAGATAGCCTTTATTTTAGGAGGTATCCACCTTTCTCCTCCTCTCTTCTTCCATGTGCAAAGGCCATAGGATTGATGGGCACATGGACCGTCGATACCCCTCCCTCTCCCTCTGGGATTTATTTCCATCAGGCCTCCATCTCAAAGTAAGTCCCCATCTCCATCTTTCTCGGCCGCTAACCACACATAAGCCCTACTTCATTCCTCATGTATGCATCTTTCACGATGTGGTTGTCAGATCTTTTATACCTTTTGTTCCTCACACCGAGTAGGACTCACATGGGCTTAAAGTAATCTTGGACCATAGAATCCTACCTGATCCACCTTACAGTGTAATTCCCCAGCCCCCCTTATGAACTACATGTACTTTTATCCTTTCCATTTCCAAGAAAGGTACATAAGAAGACTCCCCGAGGTTTAATCCCAACACTCGTCAGTCTCGACTACTTCACGTCGGTTCATCACCATCCCACATGAAGTTAAACTGTATACCCTTTTCCATCCCTCATGATGCTAAACTATGTGTATAGAAACTACTTGGTTTTTGATCCTTGTCTCTTACACATGATATGTAGGAAACCTCCTCGAGGATCAATCCCAATCTACGGTAAGCCATTGTATCCCATTTTTTCAGATCCAACTCTCTGGTCCCCCTCGGGTGTCAGACCATCTCTCAGGCCGCTAACCACACATAACCCCCAACATGTTTTTGGGTATTCTTCCTGTGTGTACACCTAAATTACATGCCTCATACTAAACTATATAAACTTTGATTCCCTGACATAGGGATATATAGGAATCCTTCCTAAGGTTCAATCCCAACATTGTTGTCACCTTCATGACGGTTCCATCTCATTACCCACCCACTTCATTTGACCCTCCATAATCAATCCTGATTATTACCTGGGGCACCACATACCAATGAGGTCATTTCATCCATTCAGGTAGCAAACCATGCATAATCCCCACACAATCCATTACCATACACCCAAGAGAGTCCCTCTTGCAATGGGATATTGTCCATGCCTAAGCACCGACATTTACCCGGGTTGTTTTCCTTTGTGAACATGTTCCGATTCATCACCCGTTTAAACTATGTGGGGTTTTATCCCTATCTCCTAGGTAGGGTATATTGGAAACCTCACTGAGGTTCAATCATAGCCAATGGTAAACCCTGGTGTCCCCTTTATAGGGACCCAAGCATCCCCAGATCCATCTCCATTGGATGTTTTGATCCACTCATCCAGTAAACCCCTTAAGTGATCCCTCTTGGGGATGTGCTTATTTGATCCACTCCTATCAGTGTTCCAATCAATCTAATCCATCTCCTCTAGATAGTAAAATCACGACATACCCTGTGTCCAATATGGGAATCTGAGGAAAACCTCTGGGACATGTCTATGGAATATAATTTCCCATACTCGACGTGGGATTCCTCGGGCTTCTGTGACATCAAGGATCCCTATCATAAGGTGAAGAAACCCAGACGCATCAGTGTTACAATGTCCAGACATTCCAGTGATGTCGAACATGACTACTCCCTCAATCAAAGGTTTCTGCCCTAACTTGACCCATTAGAATGTCCTAACAAAATAAGGGTAATTAATTGGAATCAATGAAGATATGGCACCAAGGAAGAGTTTTATAAACAACACCTTAATATTTAAGGGAGACCCAGACTAGGTAATGAGTTCCGAGGAGGAATCCATGAATGAGAGACTGACATCGCATCATCCCATTTTGATCAAGGAGAAAATTTCCCAGAATAAGTGATGGATGCCACCCGTCTTCGGAAATAAGGAATGTGGGGAAACAACCAGCACATCCATGATAGACGGATTAACTCCCTGAAATAAGATCCAGAAACATAAATGGTGAACTCAATGTAAAGTTCTTCTCCTCAATGTGGATATTGGTAGCATTTGAGACCTTAATGGATTAGAGTGTCACTAGATCCAGATATCTGGCGGAAGGTCCCACCAAGAATATAGTGATCCTGGCATGAAACTCACCACAGATTAGGGCAGTTGAATGTTAGAAATCCTAGTATGTGATGCTGTCAGTGTGGATCTTTCTTACCAAGCATGGGGGAGGGAACAATGTTGGCGAATTGGACATCGCTTTCCTCCCTTCAGTGATAATTGTTGAATCTCCCAACATTGCAGGACCCAAGCATCCATGTCAGGAAATCAATCACCACCCACCCATCGAGGTAGGGGCCAGGGAATCACCAATGAGATAATCCTATGTGGTCCCATCTCTTCTACAATGGACTCCACATCTATTGATATTGGGTGCCTACACCCTATCCCACAATTTTAACTCATTTAGAAGAGGGTGATCAATGACCTCATTCGATGGTATGAGGAGGAAGGGATTATCCCAACATGGGATATGGATTGATAGGACCTAGAGGCTTCTTCAACTCGCTATTGCTGTCATCCCCAAGGTCCATGCATAGAGCCACTACTCCCCACTCCAACCTAAAACCATTTCAGGAGCCTCTCCCTAGAACGCTTGGATTACTCGCTCCCATACGCTAATGAGGTGAGGGAAGTTCAGGCCGGCCCAAAAACGATCTCATCCTAGGGGACGAAAAGGAGGGCTTCCACCAAGATGCATTAGTGTCTCCACACAATCCCACTGTATGGGGAGTATGTGACTTATACACCTGCACCACCGACCCCAGTTCGGTTAATCCAATTCCAACATCGATTGCAAGCTGAGGAGGATGCCCGCCAGGGGGAGTCATTATCAACAACTACAATGGCCCAGGCCATCACCGAAATATACTATCAATTCCCAGTTTATACTAAGAATTGGAACTTATACTCCCAACCCGAATCGAGGCCCCAACTTCCCTACGTGTAGGTTGGGACGAATCTTATGGTTTTCAATATAGGTAGTCCCCTTCACAGGCCAAACCGTGACGATGAAATCCATCGCAGAGGTCTTCCTCGTTCCACCATCAATTAGAGTGTAGGTCCTCCCCACTCCCAAGATCAGAATACAGTTCCTCCCCAATCCACTATCATTTCAGGTGAAGGTCTGACCCATGATGATGACATCCAACAATGAAGTTTCATTCGCACCTGTGATCCTAGGTATGGGGTCGTTCCTCTGGTCACGGGTTGCCGATGTGAATAACCTCCTCGCCCAGTTAACCACTAGTATGGGGGTCTTCCCCACGTTCTTACTACAATATAAGAAGGGCCTCCTCATCCTAGTAATCAGAGAAGTGGAGGTATGCCTCACTTTATTGAAATATAACACAGAGGTCTTCCCCCATGTTCAGTTTGACCAGTACGAGGGCCCCCTCGTACTGTCACTACCAGTACGAGGGCCCCCCCTAGAAGTACTACCCATGCTCCCACCAGCTCTAGAAGAGGTCCTAACCTCTCCAACACTTCACAGAGAGATTCCCCATGTGCTCCATACAATGGACATGGAGGCCCGCCCCGCGTTCCTTTTGAAATTTTTATAGGTTCTCCTCACACCCCATCTCACCCAGGCAGAAGTCCGCTCCAACCAAAAATTTGTTCATCCGAAGATCCTTTGCATATTGAAAACCTTCCCTATTATAAAGAACCATCCCAGGGTAGGAGGGTGGGTCGCTGCCTCAAAAGGAAGAATAATGAGAAGTTTCCTTCTGATATTAAACCCATCTGCATTTTACATTCTAAGGGGGAATGTGATTCGGTAATGGACCCCTCACCCTGATCTTCAATGTCGGGGGGCTGCGGTAGGAACAAGGAATATAAGACTCATCCTTCCGGAATGTGAGGTCCATCGGATTCCTTCCTCCCTCCAAAGATACATCCAGGAGGAAGAAGATTTGGCCTTTTTCCAGGTCTTGGCCATGAAATCGTCCCTATCATCAACGAGATCATTCTCTACCTCAACTAGAGATCTCATAGAGTTATTCCGGGGATCAATAGAGGATGAAAAATAGCATAAACCACCGTCATTAACCATAGTCCCTACATGTGAATCTATGTCCATTAGTCTGTCTTACCAGGATATAGTGGTGTAGACATTTCATTCTTTGGAGGACAACTCCGGATGCGGCGGTTTGTCAGCTCACTCGCTGTATTCCCCACCAACTAGTATACCATCTCACCAGTCCACTTCAGTACCATTACTTGTCCCTCAGCATCCCCCAACCAATGAATGGGGAAACCAAGGGCCATAACCCGAGTCTGAGCCGATGAGCTTGTAGGACATCCTTGCAGCTAACAATTTCTTAGAGATGTTCTAGCTAGTAGTGACCATAAACTTTAGTACTCCAGAATCACTTACCCAGGAGAAGGTTTTGTGCCTTTTCCAAACCCTCTAGGTGACACACTTTCATCTATATCATCAGTTATTGGATTACCTCAATAGTCATGAACACTTTGAAGATATTGTCCATCAATTCCATATGGTCGACCAGGATGCCCTCCCTCTGGCCTAGGGCCCTGAGTCACCCGGTCTCCAATGGACCATCCAGCAACGATGTGTTCAGAGCATTAATGTTCTCCACAGAATTATCAAGGAGGTTCCCCCATGTTCGGATCTATGGTTGGGGGAAGTATGAGGCCCTTAATTTCATTTATATTCGGTGCTATCCTAACTGGCTAGTTGATATTAAGGATATTCTTTCAAGTACATTTGTGGTCAACATGGATGAATTATTAGAGGGAGAGAACGAACTAGAGCTCCTTAAAGATAAATTACCCCTAGGGGAGTGATACACCTATTGGATCAATTGGGAAGGGTCACTCTCCACTAAATAAATTTATTGGGTCTTCTCATACCTACCGAGTGATTATCCCTAGTTAGGAATCCCAATAAGGGAAAAGAGAATCTTGAAGCCATCAAACCCTCTGATCCGTATGTCTTGGTAAAAAAATATGAAAGATGACCCTAGAAATTCGATGTTGCGTCAAAATATCACAAAACATAAAAGTATGGTCGATGACCTTCTCTTTAAATGTTCCACAGAACGGAGACCAGACTATGGTGATCCTTGATCGGGGCAGTAGGGGTAGACACAACTCCCCCCCCCAAGTGAATTGCCTCTAGGTGACCATAACCATATTACCCATATAGACATGGTAGAAGCTGGAGCTTATAGAAGAGGGCATGATATGCATCACTAAATATACCCGACCTGTGTGATAATCCTCAGGACCACGCTCAAGTTCTCCTAGCTGCTTCATAGGTCGTTCCACAAGCATACACAAAAGTCTTCTGACCAGCAGATCCATGATCTGCTGAGCTTACTTATCATGTTGAAGAACCTTAAAATGCACTGGTGGTCAGGTATCCTATCCAAGATAGGAATCCCCACCCAGATGAACCAATGGAAGTTCTCATTTCCTACCACGAGTCTTTGGAAAATCGATAGGTGGGAATTCTGTCTAATGGAAAGCCCTATATAGAATGGGAGGATGATATTATGGAACCCCCTAGTTTCAAAAATCAGACCTTATCCCACTTAAATAGGATGGGAGATCCACTACAGCATTTGGCGCACTTTATCTCAAGGTGTGGACCCATTTGGAAACTCCAGCACAATAGGAGGCCACCAAACTCCGATGTTTTGTACAAACATTAAAAGGGCCCACATTTTTCTGGTACAGATAGATACCCATTGGATTAGTAGCTAGTTGGGAGGATTTTTTTAGGAAGTTTCTCTACCAGTTCAGTTCTACCACCAGGAATATGAGTATTACAAACCTATTCAAGTTCAAGAAGAGGCCCAACAAGCATGTCACAGACTTTGTCACCAAGTGGAAAGGCATACCCTACTCCCTTGATATGCTTCTGACTTAGGAACAACTATTGACAATGTGTGTAGGGAATGTCAATACCGAACAGGTCCCCTTTCTCATCACACAGAACTACCTAGAGGGATTTAGGGATCTCTCTATTAAAGCCCAATGTCTAGAGGAAGCCTTACAACATGCCAAGAAAGCATGTATGTTACCTCCTGTAGTTCCCGCGAGAAGATATAATAAGTCCGAGCCTCCCATGGTAGCCTAGATAGAGGCCCCCAGGTAGCTGAAGTTATTACCAATGGATCCACTTCTACAGACTCGCAGATGTCCGCCACCTCAAGCGCAGCCCCTGGCTTAGTAGTGCCCACCTCAGAATTTGCAGGCACCCCCACTTAACACGCTGCCACCACCTAAGAGTGATAACTAGGTTCCTCCATACCCTCTTCAGGGATAGGATTCTAGATCCCCCTTTATGGATATAAGGAACCTGACTTACTCATTTAATGAGGCTTAGGTCCTAGACTATGTTCGAAGTGACTTGGAATAGGGAATTATATGGTTGTTGGAATATAGGACGCCTGAAGAGGTAGAGCTCACTAATCTCCCGAATTACTGCCCCTATCATTGAATCCTAGGGTACAAACTCAAGTAGTGCTATATGTTTAAAGACTGGATTTAAGACCCGTTTGATAATAACATATTCAGGTTAGGCCCAACCCCAACACAGGTGGCATGTGTATTCATATATCCTAATAGTGATAGTGACAATGAAGGTGAGTGGCAGCAGGTTCCTAACCATGGGTCACAATAATATGATGATTGGATGGCTCGTAAGGTAGTCTCCCACACTCATGGTATTATCCATGCGTTTCGGAATCTACCTAAGCCTTTAGAAGTTTCCACATCACCCGTAATAACTACTTATGATTCAAAATCTCAGTATTCCTCCCCCAAAAAGGGAAAGCATCGAAAGTCAAAGGGAAAACAAAGTCTCCCACTGATGCCATCTTCATCCCTTACTCTCGACAATTTTATGCCCCCAGAGATGGCTATTACCCCCAGAATCATCCTGGTGAGTGAGGATTCATTATGTGATAATCTAGGGTATTCTTCGGTTAACACCATGGAGTTGGTAAACCCCTAGATGATTCCCGATGACAAAGAGCACCAGGCGGATCCTCCCAATGTCCCCAAAAGATGCTAGTATCTATAGATCCATAGTTACATGAATCACCATGATGTATTGGTTGGTGCTTCCATCTAAGTTGTGCATGCCACCGAAACTAGAAAACATGCCTAACGTATAGCTCATCATGCGCAACCTTCTCATCTGGTTTCTTGAGATCATCCTTCACGACCATTTGTGCTACTTGATCAGGAATATCCACCACTATTATGCTATGAGAAGCGATGTTCTATTATAAATTGGTCTCAATCATCTAAAACTCATTTGGTAGTTACTCTACGCATTTCTAATAGTGAGCAATGGGGCATTCCTAGCACCAGTCGGCTGCTAGTTTAACCAAAAGGGCTCATCATACATCCTTCCATAGAATGACCTCCTATCAGCAGAAGTTCATGCTTGGAACTAAAGTATGATATTATTAAGAATATGGCCAGAATTCTTGTGAGGCTCTCTATCCTCAAGGATATTCTCCTATCAACGAATATTTTTGAAGCCCTTATCATGGCTTAAAGAAGCCCCTTCAGTTTGAGAAGGAGGTAGCAGCCGCAGAAGCCTTCCATACTGAGATAACGAAACATACAGAATGCCAGGACACTATCTCTTTCTCAAGAGAATATGAAGGATCTCCCATATAGGGGCACATATTCCCCCTGTATATCACTTTCCATTTAAATGGAGTGAAGGCTCGTCATTGTGTTATTGACACAGGTTCGAGGATCAATCTTATACCGAACCAGACACTCTGAAATATGGGGATGTCTAAGGCTGATATGAGTCCCTATAATCTGAAAATTCAAGGTTATGATAGGATGGAATAGAAACCAGTTTGAAATATCTTCCGAAGACCCAGTTCAGTGCCCTAGTTTCTATCACTGAGTTCATGGCTGTCTCACAAGATACCACTTACAATGCATTTAAGGGTAGACCGTGGCTCCACCTGCATGCAGAGGTCCCTTCTTCGTATCACCAATGCATTAAGTACTCCCTTAATGGTCGAGTAAGTGTACTCTAAGGTGGTGCATCTCCATTTTCCTCTTGAGAAGCCTGCTACCTAGATGGTGACTATTACAAGAGAAAGGAAAAGTAGATTCAGGAAAATGAGGTTGAACAAACTATAGCTACGACCAACCAATGGAAAGACCTAGATGATGCCCAAATTTTCCAGATCCACTGATTAAAGGCCACAACTCTGGATTTTGGGAAAGGCTTTGTGGTCTTTGGAGTGAGGGGGAAGAACATTCCAAAGTATAAGGGATAGCAGAAGATCACCTTGTATTCCTATACAAATGAGGCTCGAGTGACCCCATATCCCCCTACTCCTATAAGGTATCAAGATGTCCACCCCATGGAAATGACAATATGTCATACTTTCTTGTTTTTATAGGCTAGGATAAACCAACTCAAGCCGACATGCCACTATTTGTTTTATATCATCAAGCATGGACCCTTGGGCCAAAGGATAGATGGGATTAGGTCGACATCTTTCATCGCTATGGTTTTGGAAGTATAGGAGCTCCCCAATGTAGTGTGTACTACTACTCAGGCTGACACCATTTCCCCATAAGGATTTGTCAACTCAGAATAATCACCTCCAATGAGGGTCCATCCCTTGTAAATGAATAAGATGATTTAGTGGATTCTCATCCCACTTTTGAAGAGGGTGTCTCCACCATGGTTGATGAATTAGTATAGGTGAACCTCGATAACACGACATAGCTGGATCCCACATTGATTAGCACCGCTGTGCCTGTGGAGGAGCAACAATGATATGTGGATTTCCTCAAGCAGCATCATGATGTATTTGATTTGACCTATGATGAGATTCCAATTCTATATCCTTAAGTCACCGTCCACTGTCTTAGACTTCCAACAAATCATTGTAGATTCTAACAACCTCACAGAAAGATGAACCCTTCTCTCGGTGTCATGGCCGAGGCTGAGGTTGATAAGATCATTAGATCCGACTTCATCAAGGAGGTCCATTACCCCAGATGGTTAGATAAAATTGTGGCCATCAGGAAGAAGAACAAACAGATCAGAGTCGACATCGACTTTTGGGATCTCAACTGTCACTGTCCAAAGGATTGTTTTCCCCTTCCTGTGACAGAAATATTAATTGATGCTGTCACGGGGGTTCATTATCTCTCCTTCATTGATGGGTATTCCAGATATAATCAAATAAAAATGTACAATGAGGATGATGAGTCCACCAGATTCAGGTCACCACAAGGAACCTTATGCTACTATGTAATTCCCTTAAGTCCAAATAATGCAGGTGACACTATCAACATGTCATGCATTGCATATTTAAGATGATCCTTGGGACATTGGTGGAATTCTATATAGACAATCTGGTGGTCAAATCCTTCCAGCACTAGGACCATCTCAATGATCTTGAGAAAGTGTTATACTTCCTCCATTCCTAATATCTGAAGATGAACCCATTGAAGTGCACCTTCAGGGTCTCCTTCGAAAAGTTTCACATTTTTTTGTCCGATATAGAGGCTTTGAGATCAATCCATTGAATATCAAGTCCATCAGTCAGATGTCTCACTTGAGAAACTTTTTAGTGCTTTGAGGATTTCAAGGCCACTTAGCTTATATATACAAATTCATCTCAAATCTGGATGGAAAGTGTAAGACATTTTACCAACTCATGATGAAAGGTTCCTATTATCAGTGGGATGAGAAATGTCAGACTACTTTTGAGGAATTCAATTAGTACCTATTACAACCTCCGGTATTAATGCCACCAGTTTGCAGAAAGCCTTTGGTCATTTATGTGACCACTATGGACTGATCTCTTAGCACCCTTCTTGCCTAGACAAATAATGACGGAACATAAAACAATTTATACTATCTCAACCGAATACTATTGTATACAGATACCATATATTCCTATATCGAGAAGAGCAGCCTCACATTGGTATTCACAGCGTAGAAATTATGACATTACTTGTAGCACCATGAGATACCACTAGTGTTCTGAGTGGACCTGCTGAAGTAAATTTTGAACCGCCCTATATTGACATGCCATCTAGCTAGGTGGGCAGTGATCCTCCAGTAGTTAAACATAATGTTGTTTTCCCTAGAAGGCCATCAAATGACAAGAATTGACTAACTTCCTTGCCACCCATACATCTCCCACAGACTAGTCTCTAGATCTTGAATTTCCATATTAGGAAATCATCTCAGTTGATCAAGTCATTCTGTGTTGGAAATTTCATTTTGATGGTGCTTCCTGAAGCCCTACTAGTATAGGTCTCAATGATCTCTGACTCAACATAGTGGTCCTGGGTATTGTCTTCATCACACAGGCACAAGATGTTCTACCATATTAATTCCTATTTTAAGAAGGTTGTACCAACAATGAGGTGGAGTACCAGGATCTCATCACTGCTCTCGAGACATCACTTGAGATCGACGTTCCCCACTTGCATGTGAAATTGGAATCTGAGAAAATCATCAAGTAGATCAAAAATGACTACATCATCAGGATGCTGGAGCTCATACCACTATTAGAGCATACCCAAAAGCTAATGGCCAAGTTCCCATCTCATCTAGAAGTTACTCACATCCCTCGTTCATAGAATAGTAGAGCGAACACCTTGGCTGGCCTGGCCGCATCTCTTGTAGTGCCTCTATAGGATGATTTGATTGTTCATCTTACACATTGGAGATTCATCTCTCCCATTACTCCAGACGATGGTGATATCCAGCAGGTAAGCTACCTTACCACCAGTGCCTCCATGTCGAAACCCACAGGTCCTCCTAATGTAGTGTTGTATGTGACTTCTAAATGGAGGAACCAATTTATCAAGTATATATAGCACGAAAATATCCCTATAGAACAATCCAAACATGAAAGAATCCAACCCTGTGCATTGAAATTCACCCTCCAGAGTTGTACCAATATTGATAAGATCCACTATAGACATTGGTTTGATGGGATTATTTTCCATTTCATTCAGGGAGGTGGGATTTTCCAAGTCATGTAGGAGGTTCATTCCGGTTCCTGTAGGACTCATCAGAAAGATCAAATACTCTCTCATCAGATCTGGAGATTGGGGTATTTTTTTCTTGCTATGATCAATGATTATATTGATTTTTCCAAGAGGTTCCATGGATGAAAAATACATGATAATTTTGTGAATTGGCCACCAGAACCTCTCCATACTACCAAGTACTCTTAACCCTTTGCAGACTAGGGACTCTATGTCATGGGACCATATCCACCGGTGACAGCTCGCCTGTTCAGGTTCATCAAGATTGCTAAAGATTTAATTTCCAAGTGGGCATAGGTAGTTTCGATCATGGAGGACAAGGACCATTCTATCCTTGAATTTGTGATCTCCAATATCATATTCCAATTTAGAGTCCCTCACGCCATCCTCACCGATAATGACACCAAATTCTAGGAAGCCGAACTGATGAAGTTGTATGACAAGTACAACATATGTTCTAACCATACCTCCCACTATCATGCGCATGAAAATGGGAAGATAAAGGTGTTAAAAAAAACCCTCCATAACATTTTTTAGAATATGGTTGGTCAGAACAAGAAAAGTTGGTAGGATAAACTACCCAACGCACTTTGGGCTTATCGGACGATGAATTTTAATTCCACTTAGATGACCCCACATTCCCTGGTATACGGAATAGAGGTAGTCCTACCCATCAAGATTCAATTTCCTTCACTACGCAAAACTATCTATGATCAGTAGAAACCGAATAAGGTAACCAAAAATTTTCTGGATGAACTAGAAGTGTTTGAAGAGAATAGGATTTGTTCCCATCACAATCTGGAGAGGCATTAGAACAAGATATCCATAGCTTTGAGAAAGAAGGTTTTCCTCCTCTATTTATTACATGGTGACATGGTATTGGCCCTGAGAATGCTGATGATACCCGACAGGAAGACACCAATGTTGGAGCCCCAATGGGAAGGACCATAAATAATTCACATGGTATACCTGAATGATACGTACTCCCTAGTTACCATGGATGGTGAGCGTATTAATCCTCCCACTAATTCTACATTCCTCAAGCATTATTTTTCTTGAACAGTCCCACATGACTTTAATCTATTCTGTCTTCACCGTATGACATTAAACTACATGATCCATATAGGATGAAGGATGTAAAACTACCCAGAACCCACCCACATGATGTTAAACTACTTTTTCTTCATGTATGATGTCAAAATGTGAGCGGAAATTTTGTCCATGGGTCCCAACCCTAAACTTCATGATCACCCCTTTGGTCCGGCCCCTTGGCATGGATGCTTCTCAAAACACATAGTGAGGTGTAGGACTTGTTTTCCTTCATTCACATTTGGATTATAATAAACACACCATATACTCCCCTCCCTGGAGATCTTCACATCTTTCATCCTTACCGCATGACTGTCATGACCGACCCCCCAAGGCCCATACTGTGACTACCCCAAGACCACCTTCTATAGGCCAGGGGTTGGAAAATTGCACCAGAAAGGTATATCCCTAAAATGGGAAGGAATTGTCTGAAAACCTATACAAAAACAAATAGGGCACAATGTGCACAAGAAAAACAAAATGGAAGAAGAATGGTACAACCACGAATAAAAACCACCAATGAGTGTAAAAGTATGTACTAAAAGTAAAGGGGCCAGAATATAATCCCAACTGAAATGGACATACATAAAAAAGGAAATATAGCTCATGAGGTCGTCCACCAGGGATCCTACCTGAAGGGTATCTACAACTCGTTACTATGACTCTCCACATAAACCAGTTGCCTCCGTGAACTGTCTGTCAATCACCTCCAAGCACTTTCTAGCCCTGACTCCTCAAGACTCAGTCAGTCCATCCGTCGTCTCCACAAGATACAACAAGGTACAGGTGAAGACCGTACAGGGGTGAGTATAAAAATACTCAGTAGGGACCCCGATACCCTTGAAGGTCTCTCATAATTCAACAAAGAAAAATCCACAAATCATTATCTCAATCACAAAGCACAAAGAAAAAGACTGAGCTCAAACCAGGTTTAACATTATCACATAAGTACATATGTTTTTTCATAAATATAGATCATATTATTTTGTTATGAGGATCTCCTGTTGACCCACAGATGATTGCTCGGTGCTGATCCACATAGGATCATTGGGAGGTTATCCACACAAGATCATTCATTGCTAATCAACACAGGATCACTCAGTGTTGTTCCACAGAGGATCGCTTGGTGCTGATCTAGACAGGATCGCTCGGTGCTGATCCACATAGTATCACTCAGTGCTAATCCACATGGGATCAATTCTTGTTGATCCACACAGAATCTCTATTCATTATTCACGTCTCATCCATCCACTATATTCTCGCACAAAACAAACATGATTCTTAGAGTATACGCTCCTTAAGCCACTAATCATATTTCAACCGGCATGATGTCCCACTAAGAAGTAACCCAATGAACTTACCTATCATAAGGGTTCCAATGTAATAGACAACACGTCCACCGGATGCTCGGTCTGTAAGTTATATACATTTTAGTGTAGAGGGCCCAATTGAATTTGGGTACAATCCAACCTAGACAAACTCAAAATTTCACTGAAACTCACATGGAGTATCTAAAAAGGACCACCTCGTCCTAAGGGTTCCATCACCGTACAAGGTTCTTCGAACATACGTCCAGCTTAGGAGAAAAGCCCAATTAAGCATAACTGGGCTAAAAAAGGGTCTGGGTCTGGTCCGACCCGTCCCGGCCAGCTGGGCCTGAGTTGAAGGGGATGAGCTCAGCCTGGTTTGGTTGAGCCTAGTCTGGCCCGCTAGGCCATGGGCTCGGCACGCTGGCTGTAGGTTTGGCCTGACTCACCTGGCTGGGCGCGGCCCACCAGGTCGTGAAACCACCGAGCCACAGAACCACCCGACCTGTTGGTTGGGCACGGGGGTCCTCTCCCCTCCCAAATGGCCAGGCCATTCGAGTCTTTAAATCAGCGGTGCCAGATGACACCATACAACCTAGACGATCTACTCAGTCTGGTCACCCATGGGACATGGGGGGTGTGGGTCTGCCCTCTACCATGGCTCGATGTTGTGACCTTAATTTTTGTCTTGAATCCATGACCTTACTCTGCGGCGTGGTGTCGTGGTGTAGCACACAACTTCAACGTGGCCGACGATGGCCACCCGCCTCTTTCGTCCGCCACATCTCAGAGTCATAGACCTCCTCCACAACATGCTGTCATGGTGCGCCATCATCATCAATGCGGACGACATCGGCCAAGAACCCTTTTCCATGGATACACCTTCAGTCACCGCCTCCTCTTCATGGTTGGAAATTTCCTGCCATTGCCTCCCTTGGTCGTCGGGGCCTCCGCGCTGACGGAGCTTCTGCAGGCCACTAGTGAAGCTTTGGTGGTTTTATATTTTTTCATCTATTCCAATAGTCATCCTGGGATGGTTCTTACGCTGCACATCCCTTGGTTCCACCTTGCCTTTATATCATTCAGTTGTCCACATAGAGCACAATAAACACCGAGTTCAGAAGAGGGTTCAAGCCTGGTTCGTTCAGCTCATGTCCTCAATGTTGGCATTATAACATGGGAAGGGTTGAACATCATCAAAGGAGATTTTAAAATTTAACTCTTAAAACAAAACCCCTACCTCGAGCTCGTTGGAAGTCATTGAAAATGAGGAATAAGTGTCCATGTTCGAGGGTGCTGCAGACAAAGGAGAAGGTTCACATCCTTTGGCGCTGTTCTTCAAATCCTTCAACAGTCATTGAAGTCTCATTCTAGGTTGGTGGAAGACATCACGACACTTTGTCAGAGGTTCCTCTCTTGAGTTCCAAAAACCCATGCCCAAGCTTTGTTTAAATATATGAAAGAGAGGATCAATACACCACACAACTAATGAGGTTCATTAATTAATTAAATTAATGAACCTATTAATTCTCCCAACGGTGCGGTTACACAACCATGTGTAACTGGCCATTTAATGGTCTGACAACCCAACCGTCCTTCCACCACCACTCAACAGCTACAAGAAAGAAATAAAGTAACACGTTGAGTTATTTTATTATTTTTTTGTAATGTCCAAAAATTAAGCTTTTCATCCGACCATTTCTGGTCGAAGTTAAGCTTCCCTTAAGAGAATCCTAGTGTTGCGGATTCAACAGTGACCTTGTATTATTAATGCGAGCACCGGTTCAAAATATTCAATTCTTCGCCCACATGTTTACTAAACATACCTTAAAAAAAGCTCAAAATTATATTCCGAGCTCTGGGCATCAGAATCACGTACAGTAAAATTTTGCAGACTTGTAATAATTCTATTTAATTAAAAACAATTACAAGAAATTTCAAAGTCTTGACATTATCCCCAAGCTAGGTATTTTTTTCCCTGAAAGATACAATAAAATATAGGGAAAAAATGGGGGTAATTAGAACATAGCTAATCCTCCCTCTCCTATGTGCTATCTTGGAGGTTCTCGTGTTACCACCAAAATCACACCAGAGGGATCGACTGTCCACAATGGAACCTCTCCTATCGATCCTCTCTCTCCATCGGGAACATCACGAATGTAACCCCATTTTCAATGTCTAGATTTTCCTAGTTGAGAATGTGTGATGGATCATGTACGCATCTCCTCAGCTACAACACATAGAAAAAATTAAGCACTCAGTGCATCTATGGGGGAAGAGCTAGGTGGTACTCCACCTTGCCTACTCTGCTGAGAATTTGGAAAGGTCTGATGAACTTTAGAGATGTCTAGACGCCCCGACCAAATCTATGCAATCCTCGTCGAGGTGAGACCCATAGGAAGACATGGTATCCCTCCTCGAACTCCAAGGGACTCCTTCTCCTTTCTGCATAAGACTTCTGTCAGCTCTGTGAAGTCTTTATCAGCTCCTCGATGACCTACACCATCTCTTTAGTAGCCCGTACCAACTCTGGACCCATAAGTGCTGACTCCCTTGGGTATGACCATAATAGAGGTGATCTGCACGGTCACCCGTACGAGGCCTCAGATGGTTCCATGACGATGGTGGAGTGATAACTATTGTTGTATGCGAACTCCACCAGTGGAAGGTGGTCCTCCCAACTGCGGCCAAAAATCAAGGACATAAGCTCAAAGCATGTCCTTGAGTGTCTTTATAGTCCACTTCTTCTGACCATATTTTTGAGGGTGAAAGGCAGTGCTCAAGGATAGCTGAGTCGCCAATGCCTCCTGCAATCTCTTCCACAAGTGGGATGTAAAATGAGCATCTCAATCCGAGACGATCATCGATGGAACCTCGTGAAGCTGTACAATATCCTGTACATAGAGACGTCCCAATCCCTCTACTGACCCCTACTCTTGGATGGATAGAAAGTGGGATAACTTAGTGAGTCGATCAATGATCACACAGATCAAATCATGGCCCCTAGATGTACGTGGTATCCATGTTAGCTCAAACTAGGTTTATATTAAGTACATAAGTTCATATGTATAAATACAAATCTAGATTATCTTATTCTTTCATGAGGCTCGACTGCTGACCCACACAGGATCACTTGGTGTTGATCCACAAATGATCACTCAGTGATGATCCACACAGGATCGCTCTATTCTGATCCATACAGGATCGATCAGTGCTGATCCACACAGAATCACTCGATGCTGATCCACACTGGATCACTATTCATTCTTCATGTCTTAGCCAACCACTGGATTCCCACACAAAGCACACATTATTCTAGGAGGATCCACTCCTTAAGACATTAAGAGTATTTCAACTGGAACAATGTCCCATGAAGAAGTATCCTGATGAACTACCCAATCATAAGGGTTTCTATGCAATTGACAACGTGTCTACCGAATGCCCGGTCTATAAGTTATAGGCATTTTAGTGTCGAGGGCCCATTTGGATTCGAGTATAGTCCAAATATCCAAAATACAAATTTCTCCAAAACTCACATGGATTATCTTAGAAGGACCGCCTCATCCTAAGGGTTCTGGTGCCGTAGACGGTTCATTGAATGGACATCTGGTTTAGGAGATAATCCCAATTAAGCGTAACTAGGCTAAAAAAGGGTTCGGGTCTGGTCCGACCCAGTCGAGCCGACCTGACCTGGCCCGATTTGAAGGGGCTGGGCTTGGCCAGGCTCGGCTGGCCCAAGTCTAGACCACTGGGCCATGGGCTCGGCCGACTGGCCATAGGTTCGGCCTGGCTCACCAGGCTGGGCGTGGCCTGCCGGGCCGTAGAACCGCCTAACTTGCTGGTCGTGTGCGAGGTTCCACTCCCCTCTCAAACGGTTGAGTTGCTTGGGTCTTCAAAGTTGCAACGTCGGATGGTGCCAGACCACCTGGCCGGTCTACTTGGTCTGGTCACCCATGGGACCCGCGGGGTGTGGGTCCGCCCTCCGCCTTAGCTCGAAGCTGTGGCCATCCTCCATGGCGCGTCGCCGTGGCGCGCTGCTTAGCATCCCCATGACTGACAATGGTCGACCACCCCTTTCATCCACCTCAGCTCACAGCCATGACCCTCCTCCATGGCGCGCTTCCACGGGGTACCATCATCATCAATGCGGCCATCATCGGCCGGCCGCCCTTGTCCTCCGCAACGCCTTCATGTACCTCCTTCGCTTCACGGCCGGCGATTACTGGCTTCATCCTCCCTCAGTCTCCGGTGCTGCCGCACCAAAAAAGCATTCATGGGCCGCCGGTGAAGCTCAAATGGTCCGCTTTTATTTCAATATACGCCTACAGGCATCCTGGGATAGTGCCTATGCCATGCGGCCCTTGGTTCCACCTTACTTCCATATATTATAGTCACCCACATAGAGCGCAACCAACACATTGATCGGCGGAGGGTCTGGGCCTTGTTTGTTCGGCCCATGCCCTCCATGTTAGCATTATAACATGTGAAGGGTTCAATATCATCAAAGGAGATGCAATAATTTAACTCTTAAAACAAAACTCTTACCTCAAGCTCATTGAATTCTGCTATGGATGAAGAAGAACTGTCCACGTCTGAGGGTGTTGTGGATGAAGGAAAAGGTTCACGTTCTTTGGCACTCATTGTCGAATCCTCCAATGGTCATCAAATCCTCGTTCTAGGTTGGTGGAAGACGTCACTTCACTTCATCATAGGTTCCTCTATTGAGTGTCAAGAACACATGTTTGAGCTTCGTTTAAATAGACAAAAGAGAGGATCAACGCACCACACAATTGACGGGGTCATTAATGAATTGAATTAGTGAACCTATTAATTCTCCCAATGGTGTGGTTACACAACCAAGTGTAACTGGAAATTTAATGGGATGACAACCTTGTGGTCCCACCACCGCCACTTAATAGTTACACGAAATAAATAAAATAACTCGTTGAGTTATTTTATTATTATTTTTTAAAGTCAAAAAATTAAATTTTTTGTCTGACCATTTCTGATCGAAGTTAAGATTCTCTTAATAAATCCTGATGTTGTGGATTCAACGGTTCACTCGTATTTTTTATTTGAGGACTAGTTCAAAAGATATAATTCACCACCTGTACATTTACTGAACGTACCTTAAAAAAAGTACAAAATTCCATTCCGGGCTCTCTGAGCCATGAAATCATGTGCCGCCAAATTTTGCAGACTCATAATAATTTGATTTAATTAAAAAAAATTACATGGATTTTCCGAGACCTTACAATTACGTTAAAATGGACGACCATATTCACACTTCACACATCCCCTTTATTTGGGTCTCCATCAACATTCACATCCAGAAGGACCCCCACATGGTACAAATGATCAGCCTTATAGATCGCCTACCATTTCAGAAAATGTCTTAGAGGGTCTTGAATGAAACTTTGATACAAGTCTAGTGTTTTGACCATGGTCAACTGTTGATGCTCATTTGTTGTTCTCATTTCAGGTCACATGATATGGATGTTGTATTTCGAACACAGTCAACACCCATCCTCCATCATTATCACCACCCCTATATGTCCTACATGTTGGGTGTAGTGATTCATTTTGTCTTGTTAATAATTCGAACATCAGTGTGCCTTGAGAAAGATTGGTCTGGTTGGGATCCTCACCACCCGATCTCTTTCCCTCATTGTCATAACCTTATATGCTGGGGAGGACCTGATCCCATTCCTTGTTTCCCACACCGAGCATTTCTCACGTGGGATTAAAAGCTTTGGTAAGGTAATACCTGCATAAAGGGTCACGTAATCATGATCTGATCCCTATGAACTTAAAATACGATAACCACCATCTTTACCACACGATGTTAAATTGTGTGATCTGTTTGAGCAGAAGGATGTTAAACTACTCAGCACTTGTCCTACATGAAGATAAACTGAAAACTAGTTAGGATTTCTCATATGTATCCCAGCCATAGGTCCCTTGACCTTTTCCCCCCTAGCTTGAGTTCTCATTTATAATTGTGTGGTGTGGTATGGACTCCATGTCCTCATTCACATCAGGCTATTTTTGTCACGCCACACACACCCCCTTGAGAGACCCCTCCTTCACCATCATCCTTACTGCAAGATGTTAAAATACACAGGTTCCACCAAACTTTATGTGTCCCATCATTTGGGTTTCCATCATCATTCACATATTATAGGACCCCCAAATGACATGGAATCTTGGCCTCAGTGCTCTCCTACCGTCTTGGGCCAACATCCTGGAGTATTTTGAATGACGATTTGATACAAGTCCCGTTTTACAAATATGGTTAGTGGTCAATGTAAAATTGTTAATTCCTATTACAAGTCACATGAGATGGATACTATTTTATGAACATGGTCAATAGTTATCCTAAATCGTTATTTCTCTTCCATGGTCTCCCAAATGATGACCACAGTGATTCACCCTTTCCACCGATCCATCCCACGCACATGACATTAAACTGGGCATCTATGGTCTGAGCTCTATGACCATAAACTAATATCTACCACATCCTTGTTGCATAATGATAAACTACATGACAACTCAAGAACTATGAATGGATTTATTCCCATCCTTATGGGATACATAGGAATGCCCGAACATTATGTTTTCGGGTCGAGCCCTATTTCTTAAAAACCTCCTCTTATTTCTTGTTCCATGGCCTATGTTCTTTGGTAGGGGGTATGTGGTATGGTATTGGGTTATTTCCTCATTCTCGTCGGGTTGGGAACAACCACACCACATACCTTTCTCTTGAGAGATATCCATCCCCCCTTTCCTCCACTCATCTTATCGAGTCGTCTGCTCTTAAATTGGGCCCGTCGACCCTCTTTGGTAATTCACCAATATGCTCAGGAGCACTCTGGATTAGGACCTAGTGTGTTGGATTCTACATATACATCGTTTTTTCATTTTAATGCTTCACTTTCACCTTTATTTGCACTATCATCATTTTTCACATTTGAAAGGACCCCCGAACGACATGTATTCTAGGACTTATGGCTCACCTACCGTTTTAGGAGAATGTCCTGGAGGGTATTTAATGACACATTGATACAAGCCCCGTATTTTGAATATTGTTAGTTATTGACGCTCATTTGTTGTTCCAATTTCAGTTCACACGATATAGATGATGTGTTTCGAACACGATCAATAGTCATCCTCCATTTTTATGCCACCCCCATTAAGCCTTTAATATTGGTTTCATGATTCACATCCTTTTCCACTCCATCATGTTCAAGTGGAATTTAGACACTCTTTGTGCTATACCTCAGTGTGTGTTTGCACGTTAAGAGGACAGATCCATGGTGTGGCACCATTCGAGGCTCCGTGTCATTTCCCCCTTTATCTATTTTCCAGGTGTTGCAAAGATCTTATTCACCCTTGTTTACCACATCGAGTGCAGCTCACGTGGCCCAGGGGATTTGGTTAAAGATTACACCCGCTTGGAAGAGTCTCACTTATTTTGGTCCAAGCTCTATGACCATAAACTAAGATCTTCCCTTGTCCTTATCATATGATGATAAAATTCTCAAATCTTTCCAAAACTACATGTGGATTTATTCCCATCCTAGAGGGATATGTAGGAATGCCTATACATTTCATCTTCGGGTCTAGATCAGGCTCCACTAATAATCTCTTCTATTTGGATTTTTGGACCTGACTCTTTTAGGATTGTGTGGTGTATTGTTTGTGTGATTATTCCCTCAATTACGTCGGATTTTCAATAACTTCACTACACACTCCCCTTTAAGATCTAGTATCTCCTTCCCTCAGCTTTATCACATGACTTTATAATGAAAAACATCTTCTAGAACTATGTATGGCTTGATTCCCATACTCATGGGATATGTAGGAACACGAAAACATTAAATCTTCAAGTCTAGCCCCATATCCTCTGATCTTTTCCAGCCCCTCAACTTGAGGTTTCTCCTCTAGATTTGTGCACGGTGTGGTGTAGACCTTTTCCCCATTCACGTTAGGTATGCTTTATCACACCTTTCCCATTATATCTAAAAAATATTTCCTCTGAATACGTCCAATCCATATGACCTTAAACTTTGCTGCCTAGTCCCACATGACTTTAAACTATTGTGTATTTTCCTCATGATGTTAAAATGATTGGTCTTGTCCTATAATATGACCCTAAACTATGACACTATCATCTTGGTCACAAGATGAAAAACGACAACGCATTGTGATGTCCTCGCTAAATGGGACATAATATTTGGTATTAGTCATCCTCCATGCCATTTTTCAAGGCCTATATATGGATTTATTCATTTAGAAAATCCTGAATTCTCCTTCCTAGGTTTGTTGCTTTACAAAAAAACATCATCTACCATATAGAACAAACAAGATCCATGAAATGTCATTTCTTTTGGGCCATGGGCCAGAACTGCATGATATGTATTTTCTCTGGCATTGGTACCCTACCATTACATATCCATAACTATGTATGGCTTGATTCCCATTCTCATGGGATACATAAGAATTATCAAACATTTCATCTTCAGGTCCATCCCTAGGTATCAAAAATCCTTCCCTTTGTTCGGACCCTTAGACCGAACTCTATCAGAGGTGTGTAGTGTGGTGTGGACTCTATGTACTCATTCACATTGGGTTTTGTAATAGCTGCACCATTTTTCTCCCTTATTTATTTCTATCTTGGTTCGAGTTCTATGACCACAAACTAAGATTTTTTGAGAACTACATGTAGCTTAGTTTCCATCCTCATGGGATACGTAGGAACACCCAAGCACTTTCTCTCAGGTCCAGCCCCAAGTTAGGAAACCTTGAGTCTATGGTCTAAATAATCCCACTCGGAACACGTGGTGTGGTGTAGAATGATTGATCTTCATTCATGTCAAGATATGTACCGCACCGTGTAGATCCTTTCCAGGTAACCACATCCTCATTTTTTGACTTTAAACTATGATTATACCCTGGATAAGTTCAGGATGCCCCATGATGATTATGGGATGTTTCTACTTCTCCACTAGAGAGGTTTTTCCCCAACCAATGTCGGTCTCCCACCACGCAGTGCTTTGAAAACTACGTTCGGTTGGATTCCCATCTGCAAGGGATACATAGGAACCCCCAGACATTTCACCTCAGGTCTATCCTGAAAATTACACATTTCGGATCATTGGCCTAAGATCTATATGGGAGGAATGTTATGTGGTATGGGATTCCTTCTACCCTCAGTCACATTAGGTTAATGGTTACCACATAATTTACCCTTTCAGAGATCTCTTCCCCTTTGCATCTTTACCGTATGACATTAAACTGCACGGAGCTTGCAGGACTACGTATGGACTGATTCCTACCCTGGTAGGATACATAGTTATATTTGGATGTCTAGTTCCCAGATCCAGCCATGTTCTTGTAAACCCTCCGATACAACCATCCTAGCCTTGTCCCCACCCCTTTCAGGACCATTCACAGCCTCTGTCATCACCGTAGGATGTTAAAGTATGTGTCTATTTTCTTCACTAGCATGACTTATAACTATAGGCCACTCTAGGCTCTCACCAGAGAGATCCTTCTAGAAAATGAGTACGATCCTTGATCAGACTGATGCATTTAGGTAATGTGATTTTTTTTCATAGTTCTATAAATTCAAGAGTGTTGGACTCTATTCCAACAACCCATCACTCCACCCTCCATGATTTGTTTTCCCTTTATTTTAACCCTCATCCTCTTTTATTTTTGAAGGAACCACCTAAAATTATGGATGCTCTTCCAATGGCTCACCTACTGTCCTAGTCTAACATTCCAGAATAATAATGGATGACATTTCGAGTCAGGCCCCATGTTTCAAACAAGGCCAGCAGTCGACCCTCATTTTTTATCCCCATTTCAGGCTAACACAATAGGGATACTGTGTTTCGAACATGGTCAACAATTATACTTCATTGTCATGCCATTATAGTGTTCCAAATCATGGGTATCATGATTCACACTTTCCAATCCCTTCTACTTGGATTGATTCTAACACCCCTAGAGTTACCCCGCTCGTGCACTAGAGAACGTTGGGAAAATGGTAATTCGACTTCTCTAAGAACCTCATTCTCCAGTCAAGCCTCCATCTTTCTTCCTAAAAATCTTGATCGGTTGTTCAGACCTTAGATGCTTGGAGCCAAGTTGGCACTCTCATATTTAAATAGAATAACAATGCAGTCATCCCTTTTTTCTCACATCAGGCACAACCCACATGAGATTAAGGATTTATCTCTAGATAATTCACAAATTTGATGGAAATGAAACAAACCAAAAAAAATATCAGAACTCATGAACATAACCAACATAAACTGGAAAAGTATGAAAGTATGTTTATGAGTTCACAAAAATTACAACACCCAAGGATTGGCCCCTCCCATAGATGAGTTGACCTCTTCAATGGAGCCTCCCAGCTCAGCCACTCTCTGGCTTGTAGCTTCCAAGATTCAATGTCGCCTATTAAGCTCATAATACTCCTAAATGGAAATGAGGAATAGTTCACCAGCCTTGATCTGAGACCAATCCTAATCAACTTTGATAATATCCATATCTTAAGAGGCTTGCCTCATCAATTCTTCAACCTCTGTCATTTGGGCCTTCAGCTGTGATATCACCCCTGATTGTGCATCAAGGAAAGAGAAATACTCATTCTCCTATTCCATCAATCATTGGATTTCATTATCGGCCTCCAGGAGTCTCTTGATGTTCATGAACATCCTCCACTTCCAGCCCATATCGAGGCCATGGTCATGTTCCTGTATTTTCTCTACCATGATGTCTTGGATGAGCATATGAGGATGCTAGGAATCCACTCCTCCAGTGCATAGTTAGTGCATTTGGTAATGAAGCCTCACCATACAGTCATTTCATTGTGCTTTTAGGGTCTCCCCAATGTATCATCTGATCATCATCCATGATCGGAAATAGATGACCTTTCTATCCTCTTCATTGGAAGCCATCTCGTTCTGGTCTTCGGGGTCAGTGGGCTCATATGCGGGGAGTGCTTATAGGAAATCATCAACAAGATCATCATCTGGTGTTCAGTTGTCTAGGTCAGGTCTCATGTCATCCAATTGATCCCCATCATTAGATTCTGCATCGATGACTCCAGGTTCTATCCTACTGATGGTCCCACCTATGATCAAGAGCACTATGGATTGGTCAGTATGGACGTCTGCTTCCACGACCATCATCATTCTGCTGGGAAATGCAGCACTAGGGGGCCCAAACATCCTCTCCAATGTATCCCACTCAATTTGAAGAGCTGTGCATATGAGAATACATAGATTTTAGTTAGCTTGATTCAATGGATACCATTTACAAATTATGTGAAGAATACTTAGAGATATAGAATAGTCGGTCTTACCCACGAGTTGTTTCCACTAGAATCTTGAGGCATGGCCCGCCCATATATTTCTGGGAAACCCTAAGACTCCAAGAGAACCACCCTGGGTATCACAACCCCACTAGTCATGGAAATCATTGTTGTCACAGGTTCAGATCCCAAAGCCACATCCACTATTGCACGAGAGTGGGTTTTGTATATGATCCCCTTCTGCGTAGGTACCATTTTAGTGGGGAAGGCCTAATTGAACTGAATAAGGACCATAGGAAAATGGTTTAGGGCTTACCTAAAGAGCTTCCAAAACTCTTCCAACTCTAAGTTTGCGACCTCACCTTCCTATCGAGGGCTCCCTCTACCAGCCACTTCCCCCCAAGAGAACTCTTCTGATTCTTTTGGTAGGGGGAAGCACTCAATCAATTTAGTGGAAGATAAATGTAGAGGTACTGTTAGATCAGTGATGTACTACTCCCCCTATCTTGAGGTTGGGGAGGCACCCCATCACTAGAAAAGATGGTCCACTACTTCAACATATCCCTTGGGTCAGATTCCTCCCAACTCTTGGCATATTCCTTTATTAACCCATAGATATCTGTGGGTCGAGGCAACTCATTCCGCATCTTCCCATCCTCCCTTGTGAACATGAGCCACATTTTCCTCATCACAAATGGATCGTCCTCATGGAGTACTCCCAATTAGACCCATGGGGTCAGCCTTTGCATGCACCAGAACTGCCTTGAAAAGTTGTACGAGGTGTATGGATCACAGAGAGGCTTGCAGTCAACCTGCATCACCGGGACTCCATCCTGAAAGGCCAGGAGATAGGAAAGATTCTCATTTATTCACTGGTCATCATCAGTTAACACACCTATTGGCAATGGGAATGGATGAAAGTGAAACTCGTCTGCCTTCCAAACTCATTTAAGCACGAGCGGCGGGGTCATCTTGGTTGGGAAACTCCCCAACGCATTCAGAATAGCCTATTGGAAGTTTGACCTTGTAGGGGAAATGGGGTTAGGGTATTCATAGGAACCCATGTACACTGCTATCCACTCATATAGAAGATGGAGCGGCCCACCCACACTTTGTGGCTTCTTCCCCACATGGATATGCCACTGTACTTTGTATATCTTATCCATCATCAATATCCCTAGATCATTCTATTCCTACATCACCAACATGGATTCCATGATAAATTTTCTCACCTGTACACCCATGTTTGTAACCATTACTGGTAGTATCCAGCAGCAAATGAGTGCGAAAATGAATGCATCCAACTGAACCACCAGTTGCTGCTTAGTGCTGACATTGATCCCCCATGTCTTCCACTGGCTGTCCTCCAAGAGTCTCCAATAGGAGTTCTCTTTACTATAATATACCCCCTTCGGGAAAGTAGGAGGCCTCAAAAGAAACATCCCATCTAAAGGGAAATGCATAAACTTCTTGAACCCCAACTTAAAGTGGAAATCCCTCACCAAATTCTTTTCCTCTCCAAGCCCCAGGTCCATTAATACCTTTTCCAGTGATGACATAAGCTCCAGGTCCTCCCATGCATTTGTGGCAGGGAGGAACTCATCATACATCTCCTCCAGTATCAGAATCCCTGAGATTTTGTGAAGGTATGAGAGGATGATACCAACATCTCCATGGTAAAAATGAAAAGTTTTTGTCCTCGATGACCACCTGCTCAACAACTCTGGCATCATTTACTTCTGCTAGTAGATGTAAAATTGGGAGGCCCATGCCGCCTCATACAAGACCACTCACCTAAGCTCTACCCCAGACTCATCATAGGAGGCACAAAACCAATAATCCCATGCCCAGTCATCCATGAAATTACCACCCTAGTACAGATCCCACTCATCGGTCTACCCCATCTCAGGGTTCCCCAAGGACACCCTCAAAATGGTGAGGTATTGTGAGGGAGATACCTATGGATGAAACACCTTACCATTAACATTTTTAACATGTTTATACAAGAATTTGAAATTGACGGGTGTATGATCCTCCTAAGTCTAACCATCAGCCACACTGAACCACTAGCACTAGCACAATATACTCTTGAATCAATAGGATGGCTCGTCCCTACTTGCTTCAGGAATGAGAACATCACCCCTCAGACAAAATCCGTATAGATGCAGTATTTTCCATAGGGGGTAGTTATTTTGGATGTCCAAAAATAGCTGCACCAGGGATTCATGGTCTGAATGATTCCACACACATTCCCCGATGCCCAGATTATCAACCATCTCTACCCTCAGGGCAGCATCCTCAAGGACCCCATGGAAACTTCTTGGTGTGCCATTCCTTTTCAAACATTAGAAAGTTTTTGTCCTAGACTGCAAATCTTGATCTTGAATCTCATCCATAGAGCTCGATCGAATAAATTGATCGTAGAGCCCTTCCAAAGACCTCACAGGCACAAACCGTGGTGCACATGATCACACAGTCTGAAGAATCGTTGTGCACCACCGAGCGAAGAGGGCACGATTCACAAAGAGAAGTTGCAGAGTGTGTGGGGCTTTGAAAATTGGGAGCCAAGAACCAAAAGTGGAAAGATAAGTAATGAAAAAAGATGGTTCATAATCCCCTATTTATAGGCAACAACCTTTGAGATTCGTGGTGTGCCGGGCTGCGACGAGTTTCATGACGTTCATATCCTATGCATCACCTGTCCGCATCACGACCTTGCTTCACAATTTTACTAAATTTAATAAATATACCCTTTAATTTTGACCATCGTTTTCTCCTTGGATCCAAGCCTGAGGGGCGAATTTTTTGGTTCCAAAATGTATTCATAGAAAAAAATACGCAAAGGGCACACCAATGCCAAAGGGGTTGCTTCTTTAAGCACATTCATAGAGACCTTCGACACCCCAACCTTCATGAAGCCCCTCAGCGCCATGACCGGCGCAAATCCATGGGAACCTCTGTGATCTCCATAGAGTAAAGAGGAGGAATACTCTATGGTTATGACATAATTTATGGAAATCTTCGTGCTGTATGGGGAAGATGATCACCTCGGAAATCCCTTGGAAATTGATAGAAGCCTCTATGAGGGTCGTTGAGGGAATTAAGGAGGCCTCTTCACCGAGGAGGGGATGATGGCTGACTCTGCGGTTATGACAAACATGACCCAATCCACTTCTGATGGAAAATCACAAATGGCTTCACAATGCCTTTTCAGAGCATCATGTTACCTCTCACCTATAAATACCTAGCTTCCCTTGGACCCGAAATACGGATACCTTGACCTTTATCCATCTTAGCTCTCAAATCTTGAAGAACCTTCATCTTTACAAAGCATTGAGAATGATAAGCTCTTCAAGGAATTTTATCCTTGAAAAATACCTTTTCCTTAGCTCAAATATGACCCCTCTTCAAGCAGGGATTCCCTTCACGAAGCCTATGGGCTATCGCAAAGGAAGGAGCTCACTAAGAGAACTCAGGTCTTCATATAGAACAAATGCTTTGTGAAGTACCTTCCATGAACATGTGGACTCTATGCTAATGTAGGGTAGTTGTGCTTCGTGAAGTACATTACTTTGCTATGTTACACTTTGCAAGGAACCCATGGTCCACAAATTCCTACTCTGAAAAATCAATTTCACTTCACGAAGCACTAACTATTTGCATGTATACACTATTCTTAGGCTAGGCCACTCCACTTCATAAAGCATCCCCCTTTACAGAGGCTTTCCACTTTGTGAGTCACGAGAGCTTCGCAAGGTCCCTTCCTGTGAACCCCTTTGTTTCGCAAAACCTTCTTCCATATGACCATATATGTTTGTATAATGTGATTTTAAGGTCCATTGGGCGGTGATTCATATTTCATTGCATAGCCTCATGCTTCATAGCATAGTCATGATAACAGATATTGCTTATTCATATAGCCACGCTAATGTGATCCCCTCAATGGATCACTCCATAACCCCATATCTACATGGTATTTCTGATTCCTTCCCTTCCCAAAGTGTGGGTGGGTATCAATTATGTAAGGCCAAGGGGTGATAAGTGAATCATCATAGTCCGAGATACATGACATTAAATTACAAACACTAACATTCTCATCACATGATGTTAATCTATAGCCTCTCTCTAGGAAATATACACATGGTGCCCCATCCTAGACATTTTTCATGTCTATTGGTCTCCATAAGAGTAAGATCTTCCCCACATCGAATGAGATCCTCCTTTCATGGAACAATATATGTCCGCGGGGAAGGGCAACCATCTTGATGTTAGCCCCTAGCCTTTCTTACAAGAGGGAGAATCCTTTCTCCTTCTCTCTTCTTCCATGTGAAAAGGCCATAGGAGAGTTGGGAACATGGACCTTTGATACTCCATCCCTCTCCCTCTGGGATTTATCACCATCAGTCCTCTATCCTAGAGTAATTCTCAATCTCCATCTCCCTCAGCCGCTAACCACTTGTAATCCTTTCTTCATTCCTCGCATATGAACCTTTCGCAACGTGTTCATCAGGTATTTGTTTCCTCTTGTTTCTCACAATGAGAATGACTCATGTGGTCTTAGAGTAAGAACCAACCATGGAATCCTCCCTGGGCCACCTTACCGTGTAATCCCTAACCACCCCCTTATGAACTACGTTGACTTTTATCCTTTCCCTTTCCAATCAAGGTACGTAGGAAGCCTCCCTAAGGATGAATCCCAACACCTGTTGGTCCCAACTACTTCACGTCAGTTCATCCCTATCCTGAATGATGTTAAACTGTATGCCCCTTTTCATCTCGTATGATGCTAAACTATATGTATATGAACTAAGTGGGTTTTTATCCATACTACCTAGACATGATATGTATGAAGCCTCCTCGAGGATCAATCCCATTCTAAAGAAAACCATTGTATCCCCTTCGTTGGGATCCAAATCTCTGGTCTACCCCCCGGGCATCAGACCAACTCTCGGGCCACTAACCACATGTAATCCACAACATGTTGTTGGGTCGCTATCCTATGTGTACACCTTCATTCCATGAACCATACCGAACTACGTGTACTTTGATTCCCTACGATGAGGATATGTAGGAAGCCTCTATAAGGTTCAATCCCAACACTACTATCACCTTCACGATGGTTCTATATCATTCCCCACCCACTTCATTTGACCCTCCATCATCCAACCTGATTTTTACCAGGGTCACCACATCCTGGTGATGTTATGTCATCCATTCGGGCATCTAACCATGCCTAATCCCTACACAATCTGTAACCATTCACCCAAGGGAGTCCCTGTTATGATGAGCCTCTGTCCATGCAGAATCCACACCATTTACCCAAGTTGTTGTTCTTTGTGCACACGGTCCAATTCATTACCCCTTAAAACTTTGTGGGTTTTTATCCTTTTCTCCTAGGTATGGTACATAGGAATGCTCCCCAAGGTTCAATCCAAACCAATGGTAAACCCTGGAATCACCTTTATTATAATAACCCTGCTCTTTATTTCACAATTAAACATAATTTATTACATAAAATATTCACTTGATACAACATAAAAGGTTGAGAGGTCTAGTGTCTTTGGGGCTTAGAAACATTACATAACAACTTAAAACATGAAATACACATCTTTATTTAAAACTTGTTTTACATGAACACACACATTCCTTCGTACTTAGCATTGCATGGGATAACCTAAGAACATGCATAAGAAAAGGGTGAGGTATAAATCCCAATATGGGAGTAAACAAGGAATAACATGATTAATTCAATACATGTTAGGAAACAGGCATGTCAATGGATCATAAGAGAAATATGAACATAAAATCATGATATAGCATGATAAACATAACATGGAAATGTGAAAACAACATTAAACATGATATTAGCATGATGCAAGGATAATTAAACATGGAGCATGATTAAACCATCATTTCACTTGACGTATCATGATACAAATCTTTACCCAATGCATTAGAGCACTATCAGGTCACACCCTTCTTAATCATTTCAGTTCATGCACAAGTGTTCCACATGGATCATATAACATGGATTCATTAAAAATCATCATTTATTCCACGATAATGGAATGTGGAATTAATAAATGAAAATATATAATCAATAAGTAAATATTCATAAATGTGAGTACCCTTGATAGAGAAATGGGCATGGTATTCACTACACAATGACTTTGTCTTGGAAAATTGCAGTGCAATTTCGGCAGCATAACAGCGTGACATTAGAATTCATAAAAATTGTTGATGAGAGAGAAAATGGTGTATCATTATATATACATGAAATTGATATTATGTTGGTCATATAGATACATGTTCCAATATATGTAATGGAATTTAGATTTATGATTCAAAACAATTGCTTGAATGTAAATGTGAACAGAGAAATTCCTTAGGGAATTTCGGCACGGTAACGAGTGTACATGAGAGGAATTGATGAGAGATAAATGGGTATCTCATAATTAAATAATAAGTAGGGAAGTATGGGGGAGGTTTTAAATCATACCCCAAAATTTTTAATTGAAAATACAAGGTTATAGAAACATAAAGAAACCTGGACAAAAAATGAGAGTGGAAGAAATCCCTTACTTGGAAGTGTGATCCCAAAGGCTTGGGAGGGACTTGAGAGAGGATTATTGGGAGATTGGGGCACCTGGGGAGGATTTTAGAGAGAGGATGATATGGTAGGGACGTGATCCAAGGGTTTTTAGTGAAGATAAGTGAGATCTTGGGTGGGTTTATATAGAAAAAGAGATGGAATTCTTTATTATTTAGGTTTTGAACACCACACATTAAACTAATAAAAACCACAAATCAACCCATGATTTTTACCCATGGTTTTTAAAAAGGGGAGTGTAAAACATTATTTTATAAGTCCAATGGCCAAACTTATTAAAATATTAGTCTTTCGTATGTGGAGGTGAGTCACACTCTCAAGGAAATCATTTTAAAATGATAAAACATTTTATATGTCTTGGAGGGTCCACTAAGGTTTTGTAAAATAAATAAAACAAATAAAAAATAATTTTTTAAAGGTAAAACATAAAATATCCAAAAATTCCCATTATAATAGTTTATTACATCACTATTGGGTCATTAAGTTGTCATAAAATACATTATATATTTAAATTGTATTTAACTTTAACCAAAAAATTCGACTGTCTCAGAAAATAATGAAAAATTCACTGTTGGATAGTTTTGATGTCCAGATTCCAAAAATAATATTGATTTTATATAAATAATTTACTAAATATGCAAATTTTTACTTTTATAATAAAAACCAAAATTTATAAAAAATTCATTGGTTTTGATAAAAACAACATTCAAACCTTAATAAAACTTACTATTGTATTCATATAAATTATACGGTCATTTATATTTAATAAAATGTAATTTAATAATAATAATTTATTGAAATATTATTTAATTTACTAATTCATCAAAACATATTTCTTAATTGAATATTAACTAAAAAAATACTATTTTTCTTTAAAAATTATTTACAAAGTAAAAATAATAAGATGAATGTATATTCTTTATTATATACAAAAGTTAATGCACATAATAATAGTTCTAGGGTCTTGTTACATAACCCCTTATAACACCTGCATAAGTCCGAAGGGTAAGGTGTGAGATGGGGAAAGACTCTTGGAGAGGCTAGATAACATTTCTCGGGTGGTAATATCTATTAAATTCCACTTCTCCCGTAGGTCGTTCCATTCAAGCTCAACGTGTTGAAGCTCGTATTGGGATTGGTCAAGAGCGAAGCTCAGTGACAGTACCTCCCTTTTGTGCTCCAACAAATGGGATTAGTATGGAGAAATTCTACTAGATGAGGCCATCACTTCCTTTTTCTGAGTAAATTGGATTTGTTAAAGCCTTATATTTATACTAATGATGTGATAACTATTCAATGAATATATTAGAAATGGTAACAATTCTGAATGGTATTTTAAAATCCAAAAACATAAAACCAAATAATTTCATATGTTTTATATAACAATTTTTCATAATAAGACATTTAATCAGATCAAGAGGAATTTTCATTAATAAAATTTTGTGTCATTACAATATTACCCCTTTAATAAATTTCACCATCAAAATTTCCTTTTCCCACACTAAAAAAGATGATGGTAACTCTGCATCATTACTTCTTCCGATTCCCATGTTGCTTCTTCAAACTTGTGCTTTCACCACAACACCATGACGTGGGGAATTATCTTATTTCATAGATTTTTTTCCCTATGATCTAATATCTTCAATAGATTTTCTTTATAAGAGAGTTCATTCTCCAATGGTACCATCTCAGGATTGAGTACATATGACAGGTTGGTATGTACTTTCTCAAGAGTGATACATGAAATAAATCCTGTACTTGAGATAGGTTCGGTGGGAGTTCTAGTCAATATTCCACTACTCAAATACGATCAAGGATCTCAAAAGGGATGATGTAACTTGGAAAAATCATTACCTTCTTCCCAAATATCATAACTCTCTTCCATGGTGATATGTGGCGGAATACCATTTTTTCGACATCAAACTCTAGGTCTCATCGATGATTATCATCGTAGTTCTATTGTCGACTCTGTGAAGATATAATGTGCTACATGATTTTCTTAACATTATCCACCACTTCTTAGACCATTTCTTGACCTATGAGTTTTTTCTCCCCAACTTCATCCTAAAATGATGGTGTTCCACACGTATTCCCATAAAAGTATTCATAAAGTTCCATTTGGATGCTTGATTGGAAACTGTTTCTTTAAGAGAACTTAGCCATAGGAAGATATTAATATTATCCTCCATTTAAGTCCATTGAAAATGATCTCAACATGTCCTCAAGTGTTTGGAAAGTTCACTCAGATTGGCCATCAGTTTGAGGATTATAAGCCTTACTGAAGTTCAACTTAGTATTCAGAGCATGTTGGAGACTCTTCCAGTACTTATAGGTGAATATTGGATCTCGATCAGATAAAATCGATAGTGGTACTCCATGCAGCCTTACCACTTCTATGATGTATATCCATGACAATTGATCAAAGGAGAAATCCTCCCAAATTGAAATGAAGTGTGCAGTCTCTGTAAGACGATCCACAACAACCCAAATAGAATTATTTCATTTGGATATCTTCAGAATCATAGTAAAAAAGTCCATGGTGATGTTTTCCCATTTCCATGTTGGTATGGGTAATGGTTTCATCATCACCATAGACTTAATCCTTTTTTCCTTCACTTGATGAAATACCAAGAACTTTGATGCAAACTCAGTGATCTTCATCTTCATGTTATCCCACCAATAATGCTCTCAGATATCTCGATACATGTTTGTGTTTGCTGGAGGAATGAAGCAATTCAAACTGTGTGCATCATCCAAGAGTTCATTCTTTAACTTTAGATTTTATGGAACACATATTCTTTTCCCAAATCTCACAATCCCTTATTCATTAACATGGAACTCTGAGGATTTACCTTTTTTGATAGTTTCCACTTTCTTCTGAATTCCCACATAATCTTTTTGAGCATTTTTTAACCATTCAAAAAGAGACAGTGGATCAATAATTTGTGAAATAATTGATGATGTTCCCTTCTTTATGATTCCCATGTCTATTTTCATCAAATCTAATAATATTTGATCCCCTTCAATTCACATCAATGCTAGAATCGCTGGGTCCTTTCTACATAGAGAATCCTCTACATTGTTATCTTTCCAAGGGTGGTAATGTATTGAAAAGTCATAGTATTTGATCTTATCTAACCATCTTCATTGGCACATGTTCAACTCTTTCTATGTGAATATATACTTGAGGCTTTTTTGATTTGTATATATTTCACACTTCTCCCCAAAGAGGTATTACTTCCAAATTTTTAAAGAGAATATCTATAAAACCAAATCTATATCATGTGTGGGATATTTTTTCTCATGAAAATTCAATTTCCTTGAAGCATAGAAAATTACATTGTAATTTTTCATCAACACATAGCCCAGGACCTTCTTCGAAGCATCAGTAAACAACAAAAAAATTCTCCACTTGTGGGTAGTGTGAGAATGACCGTAATGATAAGACTCATTTCAACTCTTTGAATCTCTATTTGCATTCATCACTCCAAGAAAACTTGACTCCCTTCCGAGATATCTTTATTGAAGGGTTTGAAAATCATGAGAAATTTCTCACAAATCGGTGATAATATCTAACTAACCTCAAGAATATACCAATATCCATAACTGATGGTGGCCTCAGCCATCCCTCAATTGCAGTTGTCTTGGAGGGATCCACATATATACCATTTATTGAGATGATATGACCCAAGAATGAGAATTCATTCAACCAGAACTCACACTTTATGTACTTTTCATAGAGCTTCTCCTTTAATATGTTCTATAGTAAAGTGATTAAGTGCTCCTCATGCTCCTCTTTGGTTTTGGAGTATATTAGAATATCATATATAAAGACTACCACAAATTTATCAAGGTAATCCCTAAAGACTCTATTCCTCAATTCCATGATGATTGATAGAGCATTAGTGAGTCCGAAAGGCATTAATATGAATTCATAGTGCCTGTATCTTGTATAGTTGGGGACATCCTCCTTCTTCACCCTTACTTGGTAGTATTTTGACCACAGATCAACCTTGGAGAAGTATTGTACTCCATGTAGCTGACTGAACAAGTCAACAATTCAGGGAAGAGGATATTTGTTCATTATCGTGATTTTGTTGATCTCACAATAATCAATGCAAAGGCGCAATTACCAAACCTTCTTCTTGATGAAGAGGACTGGTGCACCCCATGGTGAAGCACTTGGGCATATAAACCCTTTATCCAGGTTCTCCTATAGTTGTTTATTAATCTCCTCAAGCTCCACAACAAGCATTATATATGGGGTCTTGGATATTAGTAAATCCCCAGGTATAAGATCAATTGAGAATTCAACATCTTTTCAAGGGGTAAGACCAAGAAATTAATCAGGAAACACTTCAGCAAATTCCCTCGCAATAGGCATGTATTCAATGATGGTTTCTTCCTGGTACTCAATCATCTGAGCAAGATACATGTTCTCATAGGGTAGTAATATCCATGATTGAGATGATGGTGGTAAAGAAGATTCATCCTCCTCCTTGCACTTGTACAAAATTGGAGGTCGATTCTCCATATAGAGAGTTATTTCACTCTCACGACAATTTATGTTGGATATATATAGGGAAAGACACTCCATACCAATAATTGAGTCATATTCCACAAAAGGAATTATAGATAGGTTCTCTGGGAAGTTCAATACACAAATTGCGACATGGGAGGAGTTATATTCACAAGTTTCAATGATTTCCCCATTTTTCGTTCTCACTGACATCTTTACTTCCATGATTTGTGTTGGTGTTTAGATTGTTATACTAAACTTTTTGGATAAAAAAGAATGCGTAGAACCAGAATAAAAAAGTATGTTCTCCATTATTGAATAAATAAATAGCGTACCTTACACCACTTCATTATTGGGGTTCACTTCAATAGTAATGATGGAAAAATCTTTCCTTTTCTTCCTTGGAGGTTGTTGGTTGCCTCCAAAAACCCTTGGCTTAGGGAACTAGTTTGAAAAGTTCCCTAGTTCTTTGAATTTAATGTAATGAAGAAAGAATTGAGGGTTGAAATAAGCATTACTATCCTATGTTGCAACCACAGGTTTTTATTTTCAGTAGTTAATGTCTAGGCATCCTTCTCTTCCACATCTAAATCATTTCCTCATCCATTTCTGGAAATTTCTGGGGTTCTTATTTCTGCAGCTTTGGAAAGTGGGGTCCTATATTTTCTTAGCACCATTGGATTTATCCATTAGAACACCAAAATTAAAGTCCACCTTGCTCTTCTTATCCCCATGATACCCATGAGATTCGATAATATCCATTTCAACATTAAGGGAACATTGGGAAATTTCATCATAGCTCTCAAAGTCACAGATCACTAGGGTTTTCTGTAGGCTAGGTTTTATCCCACCAAAGAAGCAATCAACCATTCATTTTGGGGTAACAAAAAATCAAGAGGCACATCATGAAAGCCTCGTAAAGTATTCATTGTATGCTATGATGGGTTATTCATCTTTTTCCTTGAGGTAAAGGAAGTCCCTTTCCATCTTTAGTTGGAGGGTGTGAGGAAAATAGTTTTCGAAAAACATTTTCTAGAAATCCTTCCATTACAACACCTCGATCTCCTCCTCAGGATGTTTTTAACAACATCCAATAGTGATCAGCTTCTCCCTCCATATGATAAGTATCTAGAAGATCCTTCTCTTGTTCAAAACATTGATGTATGGAGGATATATTTTCAATTTAGTTGATCCATTGTTCTATAAATGAGGGATACGAAGATCTAATAAAAGTAGTAGGACTTTGTCTCATGAAGCTCTCGATTGTGACTTGTTCTTTGTTGGGGGGGGGGGGTTGATCATTCCTCTTGAACCATGTTTCTATTCAAAACTTTAGTTATCTAAGAGTGTATCATGACAATGTTTGTGATTTCTACTCCCATCAGATTGGGCATCTCATTAGAACAATCATCACATTGATCTTCACAACGGTTGTTAGCCCGAGTCCTCATATTACCGGCCATTGGCTAGAATAAAAGGAATGTTATGGGTAACACATAAAGGGGAATCCAATGAGAAAAAGGTATAACTTATAAATTACATTTATTCTCTTAACTTATGAATTTTTAAGATTTAGTCTATGTTATCCATGATCTACTTCGTAATGTATATTCTTAGGATGTATTTTGTTTCCTAAATAATGATTCATACTAAGATCATGAATTTACCAAAGTGTATCCCCCAAGAGTTTCATAACCAAGAGTGAATCAAATAACGTTGTCGTGCATCATTTTCCATTTGAGTCTCACTCACAACTGTGTTTTCGGGTTTTATCCCTAGATACATCTATGCCAAAGCCGCCTCTACCTACTCCTATCCAGACAATGATGTATTTTCTTGATAAACCACTTAATCAATACTCACAAAAATTTATGTATGTTTTTATTATACTTAGTCATATACCTAAGGATTTCATTAGGGTTTTCTAATCCTAATCCCCAAAATAACTAAACCTATCCTCTGATACTGACTATAAAAACACTGCTATTTATTTCACACATAAAAAATAATTTATTATATAAAATATTAATTTTATACAACATAGAAGTTAGGGATGTATAGTGTCTTTGGGGCTTAGGAAAATTACATAACAACTTAAAACATGAAATACACATCTTTATTGAAAAATTATTTTACATGACCACACACATTTTTTTCGTACTTATCATTGCAAGGGATAACCTGAGGACATGCATAAGAAAAGGGTGAGACCTAAAGCCTAGTAAGGGAGTAAACAAGGCATAATGTGAATAATATAATACCTGTTAGGAAATAGTCATATCAATGGAGCATAAGAGAAACATGAACATAAAGTCATGATATATCCTGATTAACATGACATGGAAATATGACAACAACATTTAACATGATATTAGCATGAGGAAAGGATCATTTCCAATGGAGCATGATTAAACCATAATTTCACTTGAATTAGAATGAGTAAAACCTCACTGCACTTGACGTATCATGATTCTAATATTTACCCAGTACATTGGAGCACTATCAGGGCACACCCTTCTTAATCATTTCAATTTTTGCATAAGTGTTCCACATGGATCATATAACATAGATTCATTAAACATCATAATTTATTACACGATAATGGAATGTGGAATTATTACTTGAAAATCTATAATAAATAAGTAAATGTTCATAAATTTTAATACCCTTGATAGAGAAATGGGCATGGTATTCCCTACACAATGACTTCGGCTTCGAAAATTGCGTTGCAATTTCGGCAGCATAATGACTTGACATAAGAATTCATAAAAATGGTTGATGAGAGATAAATGGGTGTTTAATAATTTTAAAATGAAATTTACAGTCCACGGGGGGTCATATAGATACATTTCCCAACATATGTAATGGAATTTATATTCACGATACAAATGAATTGCATGAATGTAAATGCAAAGAGAGAAATTCCTTATGGAATTTCAGCATGGTAATAGGTGTACATGGGAGAAATTAATGAGAGAGAAAGGGGTATCTCATAATTAAAACATAATAAGGGAAGTATGGGGGAGGTGTGAAATCATACCCCAACATTTTTTATTGAAAAGACAAGGGTATAGACACATAAGGAAACATGAAAAAAATGAGAGGAAGAAATCCCTTACTTGGTAGTGTGATCCCAAAGGTTTGGGTGGGGATTGAGAGAGTATTATTGGGATCTTGGGGAACATTGGGAGGATTTTAAAGATAGGGGGAAGGGTAGAAACTTGATCCAAGGGGTTTGAGTGAAGAGAAGTGGGAGCTTGGGTGAGTTTATATAGGAAAAGAGAGGGAATTATTTATTATTTAGGTTTTGGACACCACACATTAAACTAATCAAAACCACAAAACCTACCATAGTTTTTACCCATGTTTCTTTCCAAAGGGGACTGGAAAAAATTATTTTATATGGAAAATGGCCGAACTTATTAAAATATTAGGCTTTCTTATGTGGAGGTGAGTAACAATTTCAAGGATATCATTTTAAAATGATTAGATGTTTTATATTTCTTGGAGGGTCCTCTAAGGTCTTGTAAAAAAAATAAAACAAATCTAAAATCTCATTTTTTAAAGTTAAAACATATATTAGATGGAAAACCCTTTTATAGTATTTTATTACATCACTATTGGGTCATTATGATGTCATAAAACACATTATATATTTAAATAATATTTATTTTTTACCTAAAAATTCGACTATCTCAGAAAATTATGAAAAAGTCACCGTTGGATAATTTTGACATCCTGATTCCAAAAATAATATTAATTTTATCTACATAATTTTCTTAATATGTGAATTTTTACTTTTAAAATTAAAACTGACATTTATAAAAAATTAATGGATTTTGACAAAAACAACCTTCAAACCTTAATAATAATTACAATTGAATTCATAAAAATTAAACGATCAGTTATATTCAATAAAATGTAAATTAGTAATAATATTTTATTAAAATATCATTTAATTCATTAATTCATCAAAATATATTTCTTAATCGAATATTAACTAAAAAATACCATCTTTGCTTTAAAAACAATTTACAAAGTAACAATAATAAAATGAATGTATATTCTTTATTCTATACAAAAAATAATGCACATAATAATTGTGAAAGGGTATTGTTACATAACCCCTTAACATGTTAAATCTCAGATTGGTATTGGTCAAGAGTGAATCCCAGTGATGCTACCTCCTTTCCGAGCTCAGACAAATGGGCTTCGTATGGAGCAATTCTACTGGATGAGGCTATCTCTTACTTTGTCTGAGTAAATTGGATTTGTTAAAGCCCTATATCAATACTAATCAGGTGATCATTATTAAAGGGATATTTCAGCAATAGTGATAATTCTCAACGGTATTTTAAAATCCAAAAACATAAAAACAAATAAGTGCATATGTTTTATATAACCATTTTACATAATAATACATTTAATCAGATCAAGATGAATTTTCATTAATAAATGTTTGGGTCTTTACATTTATAGGGACCCAAGCATCCCTAGATCCGTCTCCATTGGAGGTTTTGATCCAATTATATAGTAAACCCCTTAGGTGCTCCCTCTTGGGGATGTGCCTATCTGATTCACTCCTTTCAGTGTTCCGATTAGTCTGATCTATCTCAACTAGATGTTGAAGTCATGACATTCCATGTGTCCAACATGGGAAGCTGAGGAAAACCTCAGGGACATGCCTATGGAATATAATTCCCCGAACTCAACGTGGGATGCCTCGAGAATCTCTATCATAAGGGGAAGAAACCCAGATTCATCAATGTTTCAGTATCCAGACACGCCAGTGATGTCCAATGTGACTACTCCCCTGATCGAAGGTTGCTACCCTAATATAACCCCTTGGAATGTCCTAAAAGAAGCAGTGTAATTAACCGATGTCCATGAAGAAATGGCATCAGAGAAGAGTTTCATGAACAAATTATTAACCTTTTAGGGAGACTCAAACTAGGTAATGAGTTTCAAGGTGGGATCCATGGAAGGAGATACTAACATCCCATCATCCAATTTTGATCAAGGAGAAACTATTCTTGAATAATTGACGGATACTTCCCACCTTAGGAAATCGGTAATGTGGGGAAACAACCAACATGTCCTCGACCGATGGATGCACGCCCCAAATAAAGCGTCAGAAAACATATAAAGACTCATAAGGAACTATCTATATAGTAAGTTGGAAGATAATATTATAATTGAACTCATCATGTGGTAGGTGTTTCTCTAATGAACCACTAAAATACAGGACACATGATCAGAGTATGTACTCTAACACCTATATCATACAACCAGAATAACCATCAGTCTATGGGTGATAAGATGTACTCAACTGTACTTGTGAACCCACTTCCCTCTATGACCCCTTCCAGAACCATGTAATAAAACAAGTTTTTCTATCTGATGTGTTAGTATGTGGAACTCAATGAAGGGATATGATCTCTATGACATATATCCTTCCAAGATCATCCACTAAAAGGTCTTTCTAATAGAAAAGAAATTATAAAACTTAATCAATCTATCTATGATCACCCATACTATATCACATCCTCAATGCGACTTAAGTAGTCCCATAAAAACCCATAGTAAATTCAGACACATCCAAAAATACGTAGGCCCTCAGCCTCATCAAAAATCCATATAGGCAGTTGTTCCTTTCTTGAAATTCTATCCTGTAGGACAAATCCATTGGGATCATAAATATACCTCATCTTCCCTCCTTCATGATGCAAAGAGGTCACTAAAAAATCTATAATAAGTCTACCTACGATGCTCTAGGACCTCTAAATGAATATCAAAAATAGTTCCATCAACTAACAATCACTAGTGGCCTATTGAGCTATATTTTCTATGTCTTTTATCTTATAACATCAAAAACTGAATTGTATTTACCAGATGTGTAAGAAAGCTCAAAGTAAAAGGACTATAGGTATTCAACCCATATTAACTACATGAGATTCAAGTCACACTAAGAAAATATATACTTGAGGATTTTTTAGTCCATGTACACCACCGAATTATCTCTAAGTAATTCATACAGAAACTCAAGGAATTAACAAAAACTGATAGCTCAAGATCATATGTTGGGTAATTATACTTGTGAGGCCTCAACAGGAAAGACCCACACACCATAACTTGTTCTCCTTACATCATAATGGATCCCAACCTGATGCTTGAAACATCACCAAAAACCATGTAGCATCTGGTAGTATTAAGTAATGTCAGGGTGGGTGCTAATGAAAATCTACCTTTCAGCTCCAGGAAGGATTTATCTCATCCTTTATACCATGTAATATTGATACCTCTCTTGGTCAATACTGTAAGTGGTGATTCAATATGTGAGAAATCCTGAATGGAGTGCTTGTAATATACAGATATCCCTAATAAACTCCTTATACCATAGAAATTATTAGGATTCTCATTCGATAAAAGGATATCACATTCTATAGGTCAACTAATACTCTTGTCTTTGAAATAATATGAACCAATAAGTGGAACATATCAATCCAAAAGTGTCATTTGGTGAGTTTATCATACAACTGATAATTTATTAGTGTGATCAAAATGATTTCAAGATGTTTGGACTATTCATGTCAAGGATATCAGTAAACCAATTTGTAATCCATGAAGACTTCCATAAATGAATCTTAATGCAAATGGAAAACCCAATTAATTAAATCCATGAATACTTAATTCATATTCATGTTACCGAGGTAAATAACCAAATACTCATATAATCTATATCTACTAAGGAATGTTTTATGTGGTATATTTGATTGTCTGAAACACACATGATGATATCCTGACCTCAAATTGATATTAGTTAAAACTCTCACTCCACGAAGCAGGTTAAAGAGGTCATCTATACATGGTAGTGGATACTAGTTCTTAAACATAAGCTCTTTCAATTGATGGTCATCCATAAAAAGATTGAGGGTACCCTCTTCCTTATTAGTGAAAAGGATTGGTGAATCCCATAGGGAAGTACTAGGATACATAAAACCCTTAGCTTCATAATCCTCTAGATACCACTAGATGTCCTATAACTCAGGAGTAGCCATCTTGTAAGGATGAATGGATTCTAGTGCAACCCCTAGCACTAGCTAAATAAAATATAACTATCTCTTAGTAGGTACTGAAAAATATTAATCAGGTAATACATCCATGCAATGATCTACTAGTAGAGGGAAATTAAAATGAAACATTCCCTAGTCATCTATATAATGGCTAGAAATCAAGGTTGTCACTCCTCCTAGTCAATGATGCTTGGGTCTAGCTCTAATTTCCTGGACATCCCATTCATCATTATGAATAAAACTATCACCATATAGTGAGGTGAATGAAACCCTATAATGATAGAAATTTACATAATCACAATAAGGAACCAACCATTCCATTGTAAGAATGATGTAAAAACCCATCATCTCGAGGATAAAGAGTTCCCATAAGAAACGATACCCAACTATCTTAAGGGGGAACTCCTTGCACTAGAATACACGTTCATATCAAATTCCTAATGGGGTATTGATCATAATTATTCCATAGGAATACTAAATTCCAATCCCAAGACTCTCTATAATATAAACAGATATGAATGAGTTGAAATAACCTATATTAAATAAATCAGAAACTAGAGTAGTGGCTACTAAGACTGTACCTCCAACCATAGATGTACCAAAACTCTACTCCTAATGGATACACTACACTATATACATTTTTCCATGTCTATGAACCTATGATATATACTGACTACCCTATTTAAGAACACTCTACTAGGGCTGAAAATATGGTGTTTTTCTGCAACATCCATGACCACCTCTTCCTATTGACTGTCTGGTAGTACTCTATCTCCCTGTTTAACAAGGGGTTTCAAGCCTCACTCTGGAATGTGGATTCAATGTAGATATACTATGAATAGATAATAGAAAAAATTTCTTGGAAAAATTGAGTATGATCTATCTCATCGCAAGAATGACACTCAAATGGTTCCTTAATACACTAGTCCATTATATTTATTAGCCTACCGCACTAATGGTATACCACCTGAATACATAAGAACAAACTTTGGTTTCTATTTCTCCCATGATAAGACTCAAAATGGAACTTCCTATCGCTATTCAAAGTAGTTTTGGGTCTAGGGATCAAACCTTCCTAGATCACACATTCATCCACTCTTTGGTTACACTTAGTAATGAGTTCTTGGTATACTATCTAAGATACAGTGGTCAACCAGAATACATTTACCAATGATTAGATGTAATGTCTAAGACCATCCTTGAATAATATTTTCCTAGATAACTCATCACCAAGAAGGACTGGTGCAGAGCATTGGATCTATGTGAAATGTGTAGATTAGTCCATAATTGATAAGCACCCTACTCTAGGTGCCTAAACTCTCTATCTTTATCATCCCCACCATATTTGGATAAAAATAATCATATAAGGCTATATAAAAATCCCTCCAAACTATATCCTAAAGAAGATCTACATAAGTAAAAACATTCCACAACTTCTTGGAAGAATCTCATACAATATACATAGATAGTTTCACTCTACCCTCCAGTAGCGTCTTGAGATGCTAAAAATAAATAGAATGGACTCCAACCATGAAATCGCATCTTATGGACTGCCATCCTCAGAAAAATGGGTGAATGATTCTATTGAAGTTCTCACATCAAATCTTCCATAATAGGGAAAGGTCACATGGTTACCTGTATAGTCTACATGAACCATAGAAAACCATCTTAGAACTAGCTATCAATGAAATGGTTTTGTATAACAAGAGGTGCTTCAATTGGAACTTTAGTAGGTAATATTTGTGGCTCAGGGCCCACCACATTTGGAGCGTAGTTTTCTCCACCCTCCAAGAACACGGCTTGAGGATATGATGGTGGAATAACTATAAAAATTCCAATAACATTATTCAGACAAGGTTTGATAAAGATATACATCACTAATATAAGAATAGTATAAATACAATACTCCTTATATAAGAGTCCCACCCCTCTACCTACTCCTAAATCCTGGTTTGGGTGACGTATAAGACCATAAGGTATCACAAGAGAAAATATCTACTTCCCACTAATAAATTTAGGTCTGGGTTAATTTCTATATTTCCCATCAAGGGTTCTAATATATAGTTTTTCAATGGAAAGTTATTGAGGAAAACACCCTTTAAGTTATAATTAGAATCACTATTTAATGGTAACCATTTTATTTGATCTATTAGAATCAATTGTTACTTCCCATTTATGTATATAATGGTAAAATTAGAGGATTAACCATTTCCAAATTATAAAGTACTATGTCTTTATAAGTGTCAATTGAAATTTTGTATAATTACAATTAGATATTTTCCTTTGGGTTTAATATGATGAATCCATGTATGATGGCTGAATTAGATGGATTAATATTCCCAAATTATAAATTCCATACACATTATAAATTGATATTTGGAATCCATTTAATCAAAACCATAAACATGTTTCATCCCATGCAATAAATAGTCCATGGCTCGAACATTCCATAACTGGTAAATTAGGGTGATAACATCAAGATAATTGGGAAAATTATATTTAGGTTGTAGTAAACACTCTAACAAATAATTAATTATCCACTCCTTATATGAAATTTTAATAAAAAATTATAACATAGAAATCCCAAAACATCTAATATGTTGCAGGGATTGTTAACAATAATATAAACATGGCCTAACACATGCCATAAATATAAATCTCAAAGTGCCTATAATGATGCATGATACAAGTACCTCATTTCCATAATAATCCAAGGGTAAAAGTATATCCATAATAATTATAATAAATTCCCCATATCAAGTGCATCAACAGATGGTTAAATTAATATAACGATAATAGGAATAATCTAGAATAATAATATCCCTTACTAGAAAATTTGGATTTTCCCTATACATGGGTTAACTACTCCTAGGATCAGGCTTGTTACCAATGCTAACACATTCCTAGCCTCATGTTTAATATAAAAAAAGTAAAAAAAAGGAAGATAAATGCTCTAATATGACTTTGTGGCTTCCCAGACTAGATCACTTGATAACACCAGATGAACTAGTGGCCACTTTTCCTCCAGAATGCCTACCCATACGCCATAGGATTCCAAATAATAGTGAGATTCTATGATGGTATAGTGGGGAGACTATACTATCATGATTAGAGTGTGGAACAATGGAAATATAACAGGAATATAAAAAAATATGAATAATAAATTTATTATAATGGAAAATTAAATCACTCAGATAAAACAAATTGATGGAGACCATAAGCATATATAAAATTATTATCATATCATACTATGAAAAATGGGAATACATGGGAAACATACTAACATTCATACACACCATGATATACAAGTATGCTATTCGGCTTGACCAACATTTCACTTTTATTAATTAATAAATTAACTTATTGGAAACCTTAGCTCACCTTACAAGGTCTTTTCTTTACCCAAGTGTCACTCGTAGCATAATATAAAGCACTTCCATCAGAGCACCTCCTTGTAATTATCTATAAGGGGCCAAATAATAACTTTTTCCATAACATAATCAACCCACTAAGTGGGCCCATATATGGAGTCTATATAATAACCCATATATCTGTTATGGGGTGATATAATTGCATTTATTGGTCATTTATATTAAATAAACCCAATGAATCCTTTCATGATATTTTTTATTTGGAGCCCATGCTTCACCCATGACATGGAATAATTAATGGTAATGGGTTCCTAGTCTATCCATACAATTTAACATAAAATTTATCTCATAAGGTAAATTTCCTTTAAAGGAAGAAAATTCACCATAGAATGTGGTTAAAATACATATACTATGATTAGGAGTTCTAGTAATGGCCCAATATATCCATCATATACATTTAATTCATTTCCACTAATAAACTAGAACCATCCAATTTCTATAAGTAAAGAAAAAACCTTGTAAGGTGAATCGATTCATAAGAATTTTATGTCCATTCATTATAGTTAAGAAATACAACCATTAGGGTGGTTATACTTGGGGTTCTCAACCCTGACTAGTGATTATAAGATCATGATTTATACAAACATAATATTATACATTTAATTTAAGTAGATATAAATTTATAAAGTGACACATAGAAATCATAGTGCATGACACAAAAAAAATATAGACAATGCAACATCAATGGAAAATCATGAGACCACCCACCTTAGATGTGTAGTGGATACCTTATATTTTGTTCTCCTACAATTCATTCTAGATTGGGATAAATTAAAGAAATATAATAACACCCATGAAATATGGAAAAATATCTCACATGGATTTAACATTTCATATGGAGAGATAAATAATAGAAGAAATAAATGGGATTAAATAGATTAGTGATATGATTCAAATGTGACTGATGGAGAAGTAATCGAAGGTCAAACGAGGAAGTTATCTCCAAGACTAAGTGGAGAGGGAAGATTCCAGTGAGAGGAGAGGGTTACTATTTTTAGGAGGTAGAAAAATAAGGATCCATAGATTATAAGAACTTAAGGGATTTTTTTTAATATTACATTTTTAAGGGGGTGCACAGTTGGCCAAACCGTGAACCAACCATGCACCAACACTATCCAAGGGAGACACCACCTCGCACAGTTAGGTGTACAATTTGACAAGCCATGTATTAACTATGGGTTTCATACTTTTAAAATTTATTCCTTTTCTCAAACGTTTTTTTATAAAACCATTCATGGTTTACCAACCATGATTCTCCACTCATATATCTACACAGTTAGTAGTACAATTATTACTAAACATTCTCTAATTGTGTGCTTCTATATATTCCTAAAAAACAAGATCTCCAGGTCCTAAATGAGCCCTGAACAGTCCCGAACCCTTCTTTATAAATTTATGCTCTTCCATTTAATGAAAACATGAGATTATATTAAAATTTAAGGGCATCATACCTCATTAAAAATGTTGTGATCTTTCAAAGGTCTTTTATCAAGGAAAAAAGAGTTTGTCCAAATGTTTTGTAAAATATGAGGGATATGATTCCACTAAAAATTAGTAGAATGTTCTAAATTATAAAATCTTATTTCTAGTATAATTCCATAAACACATATAATACCATATATAATAGGGATATAATAATTTATTTTATAAATATTCCCTCTTATTTTAATAAGTATTATTTCATAACAATTTTTTTTTGTGCATCTTAGCATGATATTCTAAAGAGAATATAGTTTCTAAGATGTTAGTGAATGTATTTTCAGGATTATATAAGTTCAAAGTGTAACAAATAATATAATATACTACTCAAAATTCAAAGTAAATGTCACTTTATATCATAAAAGAGTCTAGGATGTGTTTCTAAATAAAAATGTAAATAGTTAAATATTATCAAAATGACCTAATGGAAATAATATTATGAGAAGGGTTCAAAGAATGATGATACTGATGACCATAAAAATACTTATAAGAATACAATAAAAGTTATTAAAATCTGATAATTTATTTTTTTAAAGTTGGAAGCTTGAATACCTATTCAATGAGTTGAATGTTAAGATTATGTTTCCTAAGTATCACCATTATTCATATCATTTTACTTAATATATGTTACTCTAAAAAATTTTAGTGAGAAGGTTTTATTTGATTATCACAATGACATGTGGAAGGAATTACAATGAAATTTAATTAGTTGGACACAAATCCAAAAGTTCATTAGACATAAGGATTCATTGATTATATATCATATTTATATGATTAGATGAATGATTATTTTTGGTTTTTTTAATAATATTAAAGAGTTTAGGAATATAAAATGTATTATTTTTATAAATATCCACTCTCTAATTTATCCTTCTTTTACATTGGATACATATTTTCATGAATTGAATTGATAATTAATGTGTCAAATGATGACATTAAGTTATCCCTAACTGATGTTTGTTATGGATTATTATAGGATATGATGAAATGTTATGTTTAAACTGGGTATGATTTTTTATAGAGATATGAAATGTTCTCATGAGGCACAACATGAATTTTTTGTACTAGATGATCTACAAAGTATACCATATAGAGTTTCTTACACTATATATTTAGTATAATAGGGGCACACGTTTCATATTGGGTGTTTTGGGTATGTTGTTGATGATGTCATCAGTTGAGGTTTAACCAATATGATATTTTCCTCTTGTATGAAGTGTATCATTTATATGTCCTCAATTGAGATAAAAAGAACTATATTATTATACCTAGATTAGATATGTGATATTATTATATATAGATTGTTGGGCATGTGATATTCTCATCAATAAGGGTGAATGATTTGTGTTGTGTTTACTAACCCATTTAGTCTAGACTCATAGAACCAAGACTGTATATATAGGATATATGGGATTTATATACTCCACATGCATTGTTTAAATGATTTCCTTAGCAAAGGGATAATATTAAAATGCATGCATGAATATGATACAACTGGTGGACACATGTATATAGTTATATGTTTTTGATTGATATATAACTAGATTTTTTTGTAGATTTTGTAGAACTAATTCTTTTCTAGCGGTCACTATTTTCTTAAATTTTTTAATTTAAGAATTCAAATATTTTTGATTTCTATGAATTCCTATGGGGTCACACTTTGTGGTTGAATGAATATGGATAGAGTTTTATAAAACTAAAAGACTCACTTTAAATACATTTTAGAGTTTATCCAAAATGTGTTTTGGATATATATTCACAAGGTATGTCATGTGATATGATACTGGGTGAAATTAATGATAACTATTCAAAAGTGCTTTAGAAATATCCAATAAATTTTTTGATATGTTTTTACAAGTTATTGTATATAATGACCTAGATTTTAAAAAGGGAAAAATAATTATTTTTTTGGATTAAATTACTTCATTTTCCCTTGTAATAGTACCTAATGGAGGAATAGAGGTGTTGAGGGTGTTAGGGGATTTTTTGGAGACAAGAACCCCCAAATTTGGAGAAATAGATTGGGATGCACCATTAGTAGAAACCATACTGACCAGACCAGACAGTTTCTCCTAACCATGTGGGGTATTTCATAGGGAAGAATAGGCACCATAGTTGTATAAAACCATGTGATCCGAGGTGCACAACCGTGTGAGATTTCAAAGGGTTCTGATAGTAGGATTAACATGGTTAGACAAACGACACACCCATCCGGTGTAGGGTCCCTCCTTAGGTAGATCTTGGTGCATGGTTAGTGCATGGTTGGGCCAAATCTGTGGCCAAAATATATAGTCCATAATTTCTAGGGTAAAATACCATTTTTTCCTTAATGATATTTAAACCTCACCCCTCCTTCTCCCTTCTTATCCAGTGGATAAAACCCCTCCTTTTCACCCATAAGAGCTTTGATTCTTATCAACCTAGTGATCTTGAGTGCTACCTTATTTTAAATCCAAAATGATCACTATTAAAAGTGATGGATAGATAGAGGTAAGCTCCTTAATCCTATTTCTTTTGTTTTTCATTAGCTTCTTGTATCTTATGCTATTTTGGTGTGATCTCATTCACCCTATTTCTAGTGTGTTGGACCTTTTTTGTTTTTTCTGCCATTCTACTTAAATCGTGAAGATAATATTAGATAAGGATTCATCTACTTCTATAAGGTAGGTGGTCTAATTATTTTCCCTAAAATTCATGATGTTTTCATAGCTTCACCATTTTCCATACGCCATCCATTACTATGCATTTACCTTAAATATATTCTCTCTTTCTAGATATAAACATGTTTTTATAGTCCCGTTGACCTTAACAACATGATTAATGGTTGTTGAACTTTTTCATTTCCACCCCATTGGGTGTACTAAATCAATTTTCCTCTCTTTTATAATTGTTTAATGAACCAAACACCCTTTTAGTGTTTGTACTGTCCATGGAATTTAATTTCCACCTTGATATAAATGTTAATGGATCTGAACTACTCCTAAATGGTTCATCTTGACTCTAAAATATTTTAGACTTGGTTTATACATTAATTATATTTTTTTAATTTAATGAATGATAATGGATGGAAAGTCCACACCAAGTGATGCATGCTTCTACATATGGAATAGATTAACTGTGACACTCATAGATATACTGGGTTTATTGATTATAATTCTAAATAGTTCTTCCCTCTTTAGTATTTATATTATTATTATTATAAAATGGTGATTGGTTATTAGAAAATGGTTATGTGACCTATTGAGAATGAAGATTCACTCTCCCTTACATCGAGTGTTGATCATGATGACTCACACCATTATATTTTTATCCAGGTAATAGGAATTCCATTCCCTATTCCTCTATATCGGGTGTTGGGAATGATGAATCGCCCTAAATATCTTGAGTTTTGGGTATGAAATATCACATTCATCATGAGATTTAGGGCTTTTACCCTCAATTGATCCTATAGCTCATTAGACCAATTATGGATGCTTAAGTTATGACCTAATTCTAGCTAGCACCTTGTATCCATGTATATTCCAACTTATGTCCTCACATACATAGTGAATATACGTGTTTAATATAAATATATATAGTGAAACTTATATATATGGTATTCAGATCAGAAATATTATAACTTATGTTGAAGAAGGTATAGTCAGCCAAATTTCGTGTTGGAACCTAAACTGACTGGTATTGATTTTTTATTATTTTTCATTATTTATTTTAACCACACACTCTTATGTTATGTACACTAGTGGGATTATTTATAGACATTGTTTGTGGTGTCCTATGGAGTTTATCTTACACCCTACTCGGCCTGCCTTTGGTACACGAGTAGATCTCATGTATGCGGCTATGAATAAGGGTAAGAACCCATCTAAAAATGCTAGATATACTTCACTTATAGTTTTAGCGTGGGATTAGAGGACTGATAATATGCTTATGATGCTAGTGGAGTAGTCATTGGAATTTTTTTATTTTTGTATAGCATGATTCAAATTCATGCACCATGTTTCACCTTTTTTGTATATCACCATGAATTTAAATCCTAGTATATGAGTCAACCATTGGGAATTTGATTATTATTTTAGTTTTTTAGTTATTTATGCTTCTACAGTTCATTATTTTATTATTTCCATTGTTCCATTAGTTTCATCAGTATTTATCTATTATTTGTTATTTATCTTATCCATTGTTCCACTTTGATATGAGTCTATAGTCTCCCCACCATTCCTCCACAAAACATATTTTCTATTTGGAAACCTCAGGTGTATGGGGAGGTTAATTTGAGGCCATTTGACCCACTAGCATGGGGTACCAGTTAAGTGGATCTGCATTCAGGATGCTATAGAGTGTGGTATCAGAGTTTCTTTTCATTTTTTCTTACTATTTGTGTATTAGAAAAGATACTAGGTTGTAATAGAATTTGGTAATGATAATGTTCCTGGGATTAGCTAATCCACGTATAGGGGAAACAAAAATTACCTGGGATGTGTTTTTGTTTTTCTAATTTTTCTCTTTTTATAGTTGATAGAATTTCAACATTGGGTGACACACATGCCTTTTGATATTATTAGTGATGATGTTATAAACACAGACTTAGTTCCTTGGCCTAGTACGCTGAGTATTTAGAATCTCATGAACCATAATAAGAACATTTAAACTGAGATTCCATGCATTTTTCCCTACCATATCTAATTTTGGATTGAATTTTCCTACAATATATGAATAGTTCCTGATTATTATATATTGTAATGTGCTGAAATTTCTTGTAGGGAAAATATAATTAGATTAATTAACGTGCCTACATAAATCTAAATAGTTTTTTTCACATAGATTAGTGAGGAAACAATAATTGTCCAATTATACCAAGTTTTAGGTTCTGGACCTATGGGTTTTAGAACCTAATGAATATATTATATATACAAGATTACGAATGAAAATGAAATTAAATATTAAAAGTTAAGTCCTTACCGCTACATGGTATTGTAATTATAAAGTAAAGGATGTTTTCCTCTATACCTTACAATTAAAACACCATATACCAGAACCCCAATTGAGTTATATGAGACCTAGACATGAACCTGACCTTAGTATTGGGTAGATGAGGTTGTCCCTTATGATTATTATGGATTGTTATGGTCTTTCCTCCTCAAATAGACCTTGATTTTGAATCAGGTAGAGAGTTGTGACCTTTTTTATAGGAAGGATGTGGACATGCCATTTTATCTATCAATAGTTATTTTAACTATTAAATTATATTTTGAGGTGTGAATTTGGAACTATAGAATCATGCCATCACTACAGGCTCGAGTCATTTATCTAGAAGGCAGTGAAGACCATGAACTAGAGGTGGTGGTCTATGAGCCACCAATGATCCCTCCTATAGTAAAACCTATGGAACAACATGTTACTCCTAATATGGGAACCAATTCCTAGTTTCAAGTGGGATTTTTCAGAATAATACAGTCTATACAATGTTTTTCTCGATGCAACCTGACTATGGAATAGTTTAATCAGGAATTACAATAGTATAATCCTCCAACCATTTTCAGGGATGGAAGACCAGATACTATTTATTCATGGTTTGAGGTCATGCTTTATATTTTTTAGAATCTAGAGATGCCTCCAAAGATAAGGGTCAAAATCACTACTTATATTCTACAAGGGTTTTCCATGAAATGATGTGATTTCATTAGCCATGAATATAGACATCGAGATATAATCTAGACAGACTTCCATATGATCTTTTATGACTAATTCTTTCCATAAACTCTGAGGGGTGGTTAGGCTATAGAGTTAATGAAACAACATTTGGGATCAATGTATTTTTTAGGGACAATTTTTCTTATTTTACTAAGTGGTGATGACAAAATTTAAATAAGTTTTATGGTTATTATTATATTGTAGAATAGATTCGGTTATCGAATCCTCAGAAACCTAATAAGTAACCTAATTAAATATACATTCGATGGTGTTGATTTGGCTATGAAGTAGCCAAATTGGGTACAAATTTATTATAATATTAATGAGTTGGAGATACATAAGTGAATTCAATTTTAAAAATAACGAGTTGATCCTTGGTTATCACTAGGGCCAGATTGGATGAATTTATTTTTAAAAAATGTCAATGTCTTAAATTTGATCATTTCCTTCGATGAAATATGAACTTCGCAAATAACTCACTGATTTTGTGTTTTCCATACCCTAAGACTAATCAAATATACACTTTAAGGATCATATTCATTATCACTCTAAGGTATATAATCGTTTTAGCACTTAGGATGTGTAGCCATAAAATTAGCGAGATCAAAGGAGAAGATACATCATTAAATAAAAATATCAAAAAAATAATTAATTAAGAATTATTAAAATGAGAAATATAATCCAATCCATCCCCTTTATACTCCATAAGATCAACCCATAATAGTATTATCCCTATATTGACAATGTTCTATCAATGTATGTAGGTAGTAGACTCATGAGGGTGGAAGGGAAGAAGAAAATAGTGAAATAATGATCACTCCACTATTATGGGATAAAATTCACAAGTTTTGGTATAAATAATTTCATACCTTGATTCAAAAGTATCAATGAGATATTGAAAAGAATAAAATAAAATAATATAAAAAAGAAATTTTATTAAATATATTGGGTGAATCAGAGAACATACATTGGAGAAATGAATTTCGATTCGAAAATGACAAAGAAAACAACACAATTGAAGGAAATTAAAATATCCCCCAATTACATCATGACCAGCTCCTTAAATATGAATATTAAGAGCCTTGGTTTATCCCCACTCATTAAATTTCATTAAATTTAATTAATAGAGTAAAACGTGGGTGCTAAATATACAGAATTTTGAATATTTCAATCTTGACCATAAAATCAGATCAATATTATTTTCCATTGTTGACATGTATTTATGAATTTTAATTTGGATGAATTTTTGGGGGTCATAGAAGAAAAATTTATTCTATTGGTGTACTCCAATATATTTCAATATTTTATTACATTTCAATCGTCCATTTTGATTTTATGCTCGAAATGGTGTCATGATTTTATGAGCCATTAAATTTGGACCACAAATTAAATGTCAACTTGGGATCCATGGATCTTCCTAAAAATATTATAACTAGCTCTATACATAGTTTAATAAAATTATCCACATAATTTTATCTTTATAAAATTAAAATTTTAACTACATTGGGCTTGAATTATGGGATCCACATTTATTTTATGGTTCTTAGTCCCATTCTTCTTTGTCCAAAAATTTCTATATTCATTGAAAAGAATATCCATCTTCTCTTAGGATTAATCCATTGATACTAAAATAAAAAATTTTCCACACAAAGTTATAAATTATATCCTAAAATATAAAATTAAAATAATGAAAATAATGTATTCCACAAACTTATGATTTATTAGTCCCAATTTGAAACATTTGAAACATGAATTGAAAATGTGATGATAAATAGAGTTAATTTAATAAAATTCACTAAAACCAATGATTATGGACGTTTAAAATCATTAATATTAAATTATATAAAATTTATATTAGCCTCTTTACCTAGATAATCACACCCCCAACTTGAGTTTTTCTTGTCCGGAGAAAAAAAAGTATCTCGAAAATATGAATCTCAATTCACTTTTCCCAAAATATTTTAACATACAATGTTCACCAAAAGAAATCCTGCCAAATAATCATGAAATACATCAAAATAATTTCACAAAATCTATTTTCATAAGCATATCCCATGCTGAGGACCATTACTTTATTCCAATTCATCACCACATTTCATCCAATTTCAATTAAACATGATGATATGTTGTGTATCACAAAAGACATAGGAAATATTTTCTTGTTCAAGGGGAAAAATGGAAGTTCTAGGTGGGAATAAATTTAAAACATAAAATAAGTATCCAATTTTTTATTTTTATTTTTTGTCTTTTTTTTGTTTTTTTGTTTTCTTTTTATTTTTGTTTGTTTTTTGTGACCATAATAGAGATGAAAAGACAAAATCTAGGACAGACAACTATGGTGTCATGATACCAAAATGTCAAATTCCACACATATTTTTAATTTCAGGATCTATAATAGAGATTTAAATTCTAAATAATAGTAATAAAACTAAAGATTCACGGTCCCCAAGTGTCAAATTCCACAAATTTGGATATAATATTGATTTATTCATTCTTATTTTTTATTTTTTTTCTTGAATACTAAAATTAAATTAACAGTGTCCCTAAACCCTATGCTATAATTAAAGGGACCCAATAACATCAAAATTCTACCCAAAATCCATTGTATGTGTATTGTGACATTTTTATTTAAAATATAAAAATTTAAATTTTGATAAATCAAATCAGAAAATTGCACTTTCAAAAAAATATGCTCATGAACATAAAAGTGAATTAAAATCCTAATGAAGGTATTATAAAGCATTTGAAATTGAATTTCCAAGTTTCAAAATTTTCATAAAAGAATGAAAGGATAATGAATTTAATTTTTTCATTGATTTTAATTTTTATCATAAAATCCTAACTATTTCTTCAAAATCCCATCTTTTCACTCCCCCAACTGAGAATAAAACATCCCTTGATTTTGAAAGCTAATATATGGGAGAGATTATAATTGGGAAGAAATGGTGGGAGATTTGAATTGAAATGTAATCATGGAACAAAAATACCTGGTTTGAAGTAGATAATTCATTAATAAGAAATTGATCACTTTGGATTTATGTCACATGTAGTCTCCCTAAGGGTGATTGAAGGTTGGATTTGAACTTTAAAATGCAAAATTTTTATTTAGAAGTACTATAATGATACAGATGATAAATATCACACACAAGAGAAATTGTACCATGTAGGAAAACCCCAAGGGGGTTCCCTTAAAAACACACAAAACCCACCAAATTAAAAAACAAAAAAAGAAAAGTTGGGTTTCCTCTAAGAAAGTGAACTTTTAAAGTCATCACCTCGACTTGGACCCCCCAACTTACCAAATTCCAATTTTCAACATTTTAAGGACCATATTTATATACACCTATACTCTATTAAGATTTATTTCGTGTTTAGAATTTGTTTCATGTACAATAATTTTTTATACAATGAGTGGAAAAATCTTAGTAATATCAGAAATGGATGATCCAGTTTCATATTTAGTCTTTCCTAAGATATCAAGGATCATTCTTAAATTATTGGTTTCATGAAATGAATGGATGATAAAGTAAATTTATTGGTTATCACATATGAAGGAATACATTAACATGGTAGGAATGGTAAAAGTATTGAGTTTGTGTGGATTGAAATTCATTAAATTAGATAGGAAATTTGAATAAAATTCTATTTTCTTCCAAACTATTTTAGGAACAATTGGTTCCTTATGAAAATATTATTTATCTTCAAAATTATCTAGATGAATTTTGAAAGTGGGTATGAAATAAATATTTTTAATTTCACCCAATGGTTTAGTGATTGGTGGTCCTAAAAATTATCAATGGAGATATATTCAAAATATCTAATCCATGATGACAAATTCTCCTCTTTTGAATCCAAAAAATAAATTTCCTCCTAAGTTAATGACCCTTTAAAATTCCTTGGTCCTATTCATATATTAAAAATCCAAAGTTTTGTTCCATAGTAAATTCATGAGGGGTATTTGTGTAATAATATTCTTATATTAGTATTGAGTATGAGACAACCTGAGTGGGAATGGGTTTTATAACTATTTTTTATTGTTTTTAATTGATGTTTTAGTGATGATACTTCTGAATTAATTGTATCCATTTCTTTACACAAATTATCAATGCTGTGGAGATGGATAGATTAGGTAGGGGCTTGTGTTGGTTGGTTTATCCTATGAGGATACTTTGGTAGTCGTATTGACTTTTTAATTTGTTACTGGATGGGTTGTTGGTATTGGATAAGAGGATGTTGTTATTGGAATGGTTGTGGTTCGAACTGATTATGGGTTTGAAAATTTTGTTGAGGGTAGGGGTTAAGACGTTTTGGTTGTGTTGGTTGTTGATTATCCTTCCAACAGATGTTTGGATGGTCATTATAAATTGGATTGAATGATTTTGGTTACTATGGATATCAAAATCTTAATTAATTTACCACTTCTGGTGGTCCTTCCAAATTATAATCTTTTATAGAAGGAATTACAAGGAAATTATCAGTCCTTTGTTCATGTTTGTCACAAATTGTACCAACAAGCTCAATAATTTTGATTTCATGGACCTTCCTAAGATCGATCTCCTTGACCTTACTAGTGAGTGCATAAAGTTTTTTTCTAAGGTTTTTCTCTTCTCTAATATTTTTTGTTCCACCAAAATTTGGTGACTTCTCATAGTAATGAGATGTTCCACTTTTTTTTTTCTATTAAGCAATATTTTACAAATACTCATAAGCATCATTCGGGTCCTTGTTTTTATTGTTCCATTTCACATAATGTCAATAAACTATTTGTTTCTTAGACCGAACCCTTCATATAAAATTATCACTTTTTCTAGGATTGAAAAAAACCATTGTGTGGTACCTTTCTTATAGTTTCTTTAATCTTTTACCATATTTCATAGAATGTTTCTTCCTCTTTATGAAAAAAACTTTGTATGATCTTTTTCAGTGCAATTGTTTTTTGATGGGTGAAGTATTTTTTTTAGAATTATCATTTTTGTTAGTCCTAAGTGTCAATGGATGATGGTATCAAATTATTTAAGAAATTATTTTCATGATCCTTTAGTGAAAAAGGAATGCGTCTCAACTTAGCTAAATCAATTTGATTTGGTGGGAACATGTTTTCAGAAATGTCATTGAATTGTTTAACATGAAGGTAAGACATCTAAAAATACATCCAATAAAATGTTATAAGGTGGTTTATAAAATTTGTTTGGAAAACATATTATGAATATATTATAGCAGCATACTTAATTAATGATGGAAAATTGGTCTAGTAAGGTTTGAGATAGTCATTCATGGTTTGGTCTTCAATAATTCATGAGTTAGGGGCTTACTCATTTGGGTTTCCTTTTAGGTTACCTCCCTAATTTATTATTTGGTAATTTATAAGATTATAAATTGTATTGAACTCAATTTTAGAATCCAAATTCTTAGAAATACAAGAATAAATGTGGAGGATTACCCTAGATTCACTGGAATCCTCACCCCTTAAGTTTTCCAAACTAACTTGATAGTTTGAGTTTTCATGAGTGTATAGAAAGGGGAAAATATAAGATAAATTAGGTAGAGATATTATAAATGGGGGATAATATAATGAGTATATAAGATGACTTAATTGGGTCCTCATAAATGGAGCCAACATTTGGCGACATCGAAATTTACCCATGTTTTATGTTGTTAGTGCCCGCTTGTAGAATATATCGGGTCATCGAGTCCTTAGAGACCAAAGAATTACCCTAAAGAAACATACATTCTATGGGGTTGATTTGGATATGAAGTGGAAAACTTGGGTTTAAATTTATTGTATTATTAATTATTTTGAGAGAATTAATGGAATTCAATTTAAAAAGAATTAGTTGATCCTTGGTTATTTCTTATGGTGGATTGGATGAATTTATTTTTAAATTATTTCAATGTCTTAAATTCGAGTGTTTCCTTCAATGAAATATGAACTTCTCAAATCACTGATGGATTTTTTGTTTTTACTATACTATGGCTAATCAACTATACATTTTTAGGATCATATTCATGATAACTCCAAGGTATAGTATTGTATTATCACTCAGGATGTGCAGCCTTAAAATTAGTGATATCAATGGAGAAGGTGCACCATAGAATGAAAGACTCAACAAAAGAATTGATTATGAATTATTAAAATGATAAATTGCATCCAGTACATCCCATTTAAATTCCCACGGATCAGAACATTAGAGGTTTATCCATTTATTGATTCTATTCTATCAATATAAGTGGGTAGTACACTCATGATGGTGGAATTGAAGAAGAAAACAGTGAAATAATGATCACTCCACTGTTGTCTGATGAAATCCACAAGTGTTGGTGTGAATAAGTTTTCAACTTGATTAAATGGTATCAAAGTGATATTTAAAATAATAAAATAATAAAATATGAAGAATAAATTTTATAAAATATCTTGTGTGAATCAGACAACTTACTTGGTAAAAATAACTTGTGATTATAAAATTATAGAGTAACAGTAGAGTTGAAAGAAATAAAATGATCCCCCCATTTTTTCACCATCATATCTTTAAATAGGAATACTAGGAGACTAGGGTCAAGATCCCCTCAATCAATTTAATTCCATTTAATAAGGAGAGTAAAATGTGGGTGATAAATAAAAGGAAATTGGATTTTTTCAAAGTTGACCAAAAAATCAGATCAAGATTATTTCCCCTTGTTGACGTATATTTATGACTTTGAAGATGGAAAAATTTTAGTGGGTAATAGAAGATACATTTATTTTTTTAAGTGTCCAATAATATATTTCTAACTTTCAATCCATTTGGATCATCCATTCGTATTTTATTCTTGAAATGATTGGATGATTTTTTGGGCCTTAAAATATGGCCCACAAATTAAATGTCAACATGGGATCCCTAGATCTTATAGAAAACATCATAATTAGATTTGTTTATAGTTTAACGAAATGATCCCTATAATTTTATATTTCTAAAGTTAAAATTTTATATTCATTGAGATTGAATTTTGGTATCCACTTTTATTGGATGGGCATTAGGCCCATTATGATTTTTCCAGAAATTTCTACATTCATTTCCCAGAATGTTCATCTTACCTTGTTATTCATCCATTGATCCTAAAATATAAAATATTCAACAAAAATTGATTAATAAAATCCTAAAATAGAAAATTATTATAAATAGAATAATTTATTCTATATACTGATGATTGACTAGTCCCTATTTGAAACAATTTAAACATGAATTGCACATGTGATGATAAATGAAGTTCAATTAATAAAATCACTTAAAACCTGTGTTTAGAAAAATTTGAATGAATAAATATTAAGTTATAAAAAAATGAATATTAGCCCCTTTTAGTGGATAATCACTAATATTCAGCTATTATCATTGACTTTATCTAGTAATGACCTCATGACCATTTGGCGGTTCGAGGATGGCCTGGTATACACCATCTGATCGCAGGTCTATGCCTTTATTTTGATGATAATTTAAGAGACAGTCAATGAATCCCTCATTATTGAGAGGAATTTGAGGGAAGTCTATGGTGTAAGATATTATGGTTTAGTACCAAGACCTACTAGTGGTTCATCTAGTGGAAGGAAGCAGTCCTTCAAGGTTTCTTATGGGGGTAACATTAGTCAGGCTCTTTGTGTTTACAATATTATTACCTGTTATTAGTGATAGAAACCACGACACAAAAAACCCCAATTCATGTGGGATCAAGTAATGTGATTAGGATGTGGTAGATGGGTCACATCCTAAAACTCTTCCAAAATTTTCCATCAGTTCTTAGTGATCATGGATCTACGCCTACCCCATGTTTCAGAGAAGGGATAGTAGTCACTCTTCTGGCAGGTAGCTAGAATACCACTAACCACCCAGGATGAGGTCTTGGTTGAGGCATAGGTTGTCAGGATTTGGATTCCTAGTTCCTGTAGAGAGGTTCTACTTAGTATAGATAGGTTGCGACTTAGGTTCATGGTAAGATCCAGTTACATGCAGTACACTCTATTCTAGATGAATAGAGATCCATAACAACTATTGTTTGAGTTACTAATCATAGAGCATCTACTTTAGTGTCTTCTTTATTTGGAACATTCTCACTGCATAATTTTATATATGAGGCAATCATTGAGAGTTTGGGACCTAAGATAGATTTTTTTTGTGGCATGATGGAAATTGATACCTCATTGTGTATCTAATAAAAGATTATTCACAATTGTAAGGATTTTCCCCTTAAGATAAGAGGATATATATTTGTATGGAATATTTTCATCCTCAACATGTCATGATTTTATGTAGTCCTCAGGATGATGTTATTTGTTCCCTACCAAGACCATATTGATTGTTATCACTAGACAGTAACGTTTACACCACCAGAGGGTGGTATAAATGTTCCCAATGGATAATGATATATCCATGCATCTTGAGCTAGACCTGAGCATTAGGGTATCATCAGAGTGATATCTTAGATAACTAGTCTCTTCTCGGATGATCAGAGGTTACAACTCACTATTTTTCCTCCTATAGTGAATCGTTTTGGGGATGTGTTTATTGAAAAATTTTCTAGGTTACCTTTACTGAGAGAGGTACATTTCACTATTGTTATAGTCCCAGGAGAAACACCAGTGTCCATTCCTCCATATATGATGGAATCTATAGAGATTCTAGAGATCAATAAATAGTTGGAGGACCTTGAGGCTAATGGTTTCATACACATTGGAAGTTCCCTATGGGGTTCACTAGTATTTTTATAAGAATGTGGATGGAAACATCAGGCTTTACATAGATTATCAATGGTTGAAATATATTACAGTAAAGAACCTGTATCCACTACCTTGAATAGACTATCTCCATGATCAGATTTGAGGAGCTTGGGTTTTCTAAAAGATCAATTTGAGGTTGTTCTATCATTAGATACTTAATACTCAAACATACATTATATATATTTCTAATGAAGTTGCGGTCTTTATGGGTACCTGGTAATGATTTTAAATATCAAGAAAATTCTGGTTGTTTTCATAAAACTAATGAATTTGGTTTTACACATATATCTAGATTCTTTCATGATAGTATTTGTGGATGGCTACTTGATGAATTCTCATTCTTGGAATGACCACGTCCAACATCTTGAGATCATACTGAAAACACTAGTAGATCACCAAATTTATTCTAGGATTAGTAAATTCTACTTATATATCAACAACGTACACTTATTGGGTCATGTAATCATAGGTATAAGAGTGTTAGTAGACCTAAATAAGGTGAGATATGTAGTTTTTTGGGATCATCCCAAGAACATATTTTCCATGTAAAGTTTCATGGAGCAATTCCAGTGTTACAGATTCTTCATCCAAGATTTTTCATTCTTAGTAGTGCATCCTATGGGTCTAACCATGAAGGTGAGAAATTTATATGGTCAGAATATTTTGAGGAAGCCTTTCATGAGTTGAAGGGAATATTGAATTCAGAGCTGATCTTGATTCTTCTAAAGCCAGGCAGTAGCTATAACAATTATTATGAAGTTTTAGGTATTCGGATTCTAGATACTCTAATATTGGAAGTGAAATTTATACCATACAATTCTCGTTAGTTGTGGCCTCATGAGTGTAATTACCCAACACATGAGCTCATGTTAGCTATTGTTTTTCATGATCAATGTTGCTAGAGACACTATTTACATGGAGGGAATTTTTTGGTATTCATAGATCAAAAAATCCTCAAGTACATCTTTAAAAAGAATGAACTAAATCTTAATAAGTGTATATAGGTTGAGTACCTCCAATATTTTGAATTAACACTTACTTGTATTCCACGAAAAAGAAATGTTTTTCCGATTATCTTAGCCGAAATACTCAGATCCATGTAGTTTAGGAGGCTAGTGAGGATTGGAAGTTCAAGGACTTATTTTCAGAGATGAATGTTGAGGTTTAAGAAAATCATGGGTAAACTATTCTCATGGCCTTAATAGTTACCTATACCTTTCTAGAATAGGTGATAATGAAGAAACTTTCAAATATCAAGGGCTTAGTCATAGGGGAATGTATCTCATATGGTGATTAATCTTCTAGCTGGAAAATGGATGAGGATAAGAGATAACACTTTTATGGGTATTTCTGGGTCCTAGGAGTCATCATAGAGTAGATGATGTGGGAATTTAATGCCTTAGTTTGGGAAATTCATCCGGGCGTAAAAAATATGTATTGAGACTTACATTTACAACATTAGTAGCCTAATGTGAAATGGGAGATAGTTGGTTTTATCACACTGTGTTCTACCTGTTAGTAGGTGAAGGTATAACAATAGTGACTGATTGTAATTTTACCACTGTAGTCCATTCATGAGTGGAAATGGGATGATGTATATGTGGACTTCATGACAGGTTTACCCATATAACCTCATTGAAATGATACTATTTGGGTACTTGTTGAACATTTATTGAAGTTCTCACACTTATTACCTATTTGGTAGAATTTTTATGTAGATTAGATAGGGTAGTTATACATCACGAAGTTCATACATCTTCATGGATCTCCATGATCTATCATATCTGATAGGGGCACTCATTTCATGTCTTAGTTCTGGAATGGGTTGCAGAAGGCCTTGGGTACATATGTTCTTCTGAGCATGACCTATCACCCATTGGACTATTAATAGATATAGGACATGGTTAAAGTTTTAGAAAACATGATCCATGAGAGTGTCATTGAATTTTTGGGTTCTTGGGAGAAACACATTCCCCTAGTTGAGTTCGCTTACAATAATAGTTTTTAGGCTACCATTCAAATGGATTCTTATAAAGCCTTATATGGTAGGACATGCCAATCACCTCTATGACGGATAGAGGTAGGGGAGACATCTTCTCATGAACTACATATTTTCCATGAGACTTTAGAGAAGATCCATTTGATTAGGAATTTCATTCTGAAAACTCAGTCCCAAAATTAGTCATATGGCAATTATAGTAAATGACCTCTTGAGTTCATGTTTGGAGATCAGATTTTACTATGTGTTTCGCCTAGTCTGGGATATCAATGAATTCATAAGGAGAGTATGATTTCTCCTCAATTTGTTGGACCCTTTGATTTTTTCAAGTGGATCAGGATAGTAGCTTACTGGATAGAACTTCCTCAGAGATAACAGTCTATGCATGATTTTTTTACATATCTTTTCTCCGCCAATATTATCCAAAAACATTGCATGTTTTACAACCTAATGAGGTTGAGTTAGATGTAGACGCTTCCTTTGATTAGTATCAAGTGAATATTTTGGATCAGATCGTGGAGACACTCTAAAGTAGGCTAGTTCTTTTAATATGAGTTCTATAGATGAATAATTGAGTAAACGGCCAGACCTAGGAATGTTAACTGATATATGATCCATGTACCTGAAACTCTTCTTAGATGATCCCTATTTACCCTCAGAAAGCCAACATAGGGATGAGTTTTTTTTAATGAGGGGTGGTTATAACAGCCACTTTTTTATAGAGGAACAAATCACTATATTTCAGCTTACATTTCTTAGTATGGCCCTTGTAATGGTACCAAATGGAATCATGGAGTTCTTGAGGGTTTCTGGGGCATGTCTGGAGATAGGAGCCCCAGAATTTGGAGAAACAGACTGGGTACATGGTTATGAGAAACCGCTCCACCCATCTTTCATGGTTTCTCCTAAATGTGTGGGGAATTTTCAGAGGGGAGCATTAGGCCACATAGTTTTTTTTAGATTATGCTATCCAAGGCACACACCCTTGTTATATTTCATAGGTTTCTGATAGTTGGATTTGTATGGATTGTGCATGGTTAGAAAAACCATGCTACTAGTTCATGCATGGTCTATCCTTAGGTAGATCCTAGCACACAGTTTGTGCACGGTTTGTACAACCATACAAACAAACCATGCAACCCATAATTTCTTGGGCAATAATGCCATTTTTTCCTAAATGGTACTTAAACTTCTCTCTTCCTTGTACCTTATTCTATAGAAGATAGAACCCCCTATTTTTAGACGTAGGATCTCTCATTCTTCTCCACCTAGGGATATTATGTTTTCCAACATTTTAACTCTAAATGGATCACCTTTTAAAGCATTAGATATCAAAAGTTATGTTCTGTAACCCTATTTCTTCCATTATTCATATATATTCCCTTCCCTTGCGCAATTTTGGTGCGAGATCATTTTCCCTATTTTCAAGGAATTTGACCATTCTTCTATTTTCTTATGTTATAATTCAAACCTAAAGCTGATATTGGATGAAGAGTTTTTTGGGACCCTAAGGTAGGTGTTCTAGTCATTTTCCATAAATGTAGTGATGTTTTCATTGATTTTCCATTGCACCACACACCATCTGTTTCCAAACATTACCCATAAATTTATTATTACTTTCTAAATAAATATACCCATGTTGTTATACTCCCTAGGACACTTAATAATTTATTGTTGGTTGTTGAAATTGTTCATTTACACCCTTTTGTGTGATAAATTAATTTCCCTCTTTTGTATAATTGTTTAACGATCCAAACACCCTCTTTGTTTTTGGATTGAGCATATAATTTAGTTGCTGCATTGATATAAATGATAATTGACCCGACCATCTCCTAATTGGTTCATAATGACTCTAAAATTGTTTAGCCTTACTTTATAAATAAATTTATTATTTCGATTCAATAAATGATAATGGTTTTAAAGGCCAGGACAATTGCTGCTTTTGTCTACATTTGGAATATATGAACAATGACACCCATTGATATATTGTGTTTATTATTTACAATTATAAAGATATATTCCATCATGATTATTTATATTATTATTAGACCATGGATATTGGTTTTTGGATGATGGATAAAGGAATTTATGAACATGAAAATTCACTCCATCTTAAATCGGGTGTTGAGAAGGATGCCTCACACCATTATAATTTTATTTAGATGATGTGAATGATGATCCATGTTACTACATATCAGGTTTTGGACATGAAATCTCACCCCACCTCTCTCGAGTGATGAGCATGATGTCTCACATTCATCATGCGATTTAGGGATCGTACCATTTCTTGATCCTACAGCTTGTTAAACTAGTTATGGATACTTGAGTTATGCCTCGGGTCCATTTATCACCTCATTTACATGAATATTCATAATTATGTAGAACTATATATATTTTTATTGATATATATATAATGTATTCAGATTCGACACATTTCAGCCTATGCTGAAGCTAGTATATCCAACCAAGTGTTATATAAGAACATGAGCTAGTTGGTATTTATTAATCACTATTTTTTATTATTCATTATATCTACACAATCCTATTCTGTGTACATCAGTTGGGTAATTTCAAGACACCATTGGTGGAGTACTAATAATTTTATCTCACACCCTACTCGATCCACCACTGGTACTCAAGTAGACCTCATGTCTATAGGTATGGATAAGGGCCAGAACCCTGGTATCAATTCTGGATATTCATTAATGGTAGTTAGAGCTTGGGACCAAAGGACTGAGCATATGTTTGTAATGATAGTATAGTAGTACATTTCCATTTATATATATGTATATGTGTGTACCCTATTTACCCCTTTTTTTATATTAACATGCAATGAAATCATTGTATATTACTCATGTTTTGGGATTTTTATTATTACTATAGATTATTGGTTATTTACACTTCTCCAATTCATTATTATATTATTTCCACTATTACATTAGTTTTATAATGATTCTAATATTTTATGTTATTTATCTTATCCACTGTGCCACTTTGATATTAGAGTATAGTCTCCCCACCATTTCACTATAGACCCTCACTACTAGTCGGTAACCTCTGGCATACGAGGAGTCATGATTGAGGCTATGTGAATAACCGACATGGGGAACCAGTTAAGTGGATCCTAGTTTGGGATGTTATATTGTATATAAAAAAATATATGGTGAAATGAAAATAAATTTACGAACCTTTAGATCAAGTGTGATATTTAAAATGATATTCCCCAGAGCCTTCATTCATATGATGTGTTTAATGTTATATCATAATATATGATATGATGATGAAGTATAGTAGGAAATCCATGGTATAAAAGTAATTTTGAATGTATTTGGCCATATATTTTAACATGATATGGAAATTTTATAATGATTTTTCATTATTTAATCATACTATATAATAAGAAATATCATAACTTATTGTGAATCGTAATGTATGATTCATATTGTTCCTATGATTGATGATAGAAAATTAATAATAATAGTTACCTATCAATATCCCATCCATGTAATCTATTATTGATTAATATAATCATTTCTTAATATTAAACATTGGGATAATTAAGTGTTTGTGGGTTAGAAGGAGTTTTAGTTTGTATTATATTTAATTATACATTATAAATGTAATGTAACTTGAGGAGCATCATTCATGGGTATATAAGTGGGAATGTTCTATCATAATGGGATGTATTATCTTACCCAATCCTTCAATCAATTTTCTACTCGAACGTCTCTTACTTCTCCTTCATTTACACCAAATATATTCTAACATATATTAGGTGTGAAAATGATCCCACCCAAGCATTGGGTGATTCTATTTGTTCATGATACACCCATGAGGGAAGAGTACTTTGGGAATTCATTATCGATAATCATCATGAATGTGTGATTGAATAATTGGATAAATGGATATCCTAGGTGAAAGGAACATGCTCTTTATTTATATTTACAAGATTTTGGTATTTCTTAGAATGGTGATATTAAGAATTAGGTTTATAATGTATCTCATTCCTTTGAAAAAGTGTTTTTAATCATTATAAATCCTTCAAATTTATCATCCTACAACTATGGGGTAAGACTCTATATCTTTAAGATTATATAATGTGTCCATCAACTTACTTTGGATATACTACATCCTCTAAGACTTGAATTTTAGACCTCATTGGAGATATCCCACACTCTTTACCACTAGGGAATAAGGCTGTTGAAAATAGGCCTATTTATATTTGATTAAAAGGGTAAAAACCCAGGCAGTCTTAATATAAATAATATTCCTATATAATTAATAACCATTAATTATATCTTATATATTTATATTCATTATAATAATATTATGTAAATTTTTTATTCTAAATGAAAAAACATTATTTGAAACCAAATTGGGTTTCTTAGGTATTATATGGTATTATTTAGAAGAATTATTTTCAAAATTAAAGAATTTTAATTTGAAAAAGTAACTTCATTTTTGAATTCATCATTTCAAAATTATCATATTATTTTTTTTATAATTTTCTGAAAAGTTTTATTTTTAATGAATAGTGAAATGTATTGATTTTTATTGAACATTATGTTTTCATTTCAGTAATTTACAAGGATTTATTTTGTTTTAAAATGGTTTCAAAGAAAAATTATTTCATTTAAATTATTAATGATAATTTTTTTTATTTATAATTTATTTTACTTTGGACTTTGATATAATTGTTTATACTTAAAAATACATTTTATGAAAAAACAATTTTTATCACATTTTTAGGGTTTAATTTAAAATTAAATCATACTAATTATATGCAATAAATTTGATTAAATGTATTACCTATTTGGAAGCATAAAAATTAAAATTATTTAATAAGGTCAATGTTTGTTTTGTTCATAATGAACGGTAAAAATCTGTTACCATAGATAAAGTTAAAATAGGCTTACTATATGGTTGTACTTAAGTGATAAGGGTTAAAATAACCTATAAACTTTTATAAATTATATTTTATGGACATATTAAGATTCTATATCATATAAACATAAACAATGGTCTATTTTCCATCCATTTTAATTGATAAATACATTAATATATTTTATTCGTTAGAAACATTCATAGTGTGGCCTCTCCCCCACTTATAAAAGGAAACACTGTATCCTCTAATTTTCACACATCAAGAGCCTTTTTCATTTATACAATAACTACACACATACTTTCCTTAAATCTCTTAAAAACTAGAACATGACTTTTTTGATTAAAAAACCATCCTAGTAATGGTTTAGGTATAAACCAAAATAATTTATCTGAAGAAGATGTATAGTTCTCAAATGAGAATTTTTATTTTATTTCTTCTTCTACATCATTAAAATATTATTAATGCATTATGAAAAAAATAACATAAATATATTCCACGTACTGAGATATTTATATTTTAATATAATAACCAATATCTTTCTCCCCATTCCATTACATGGAAAATGAAACCGTCATTCATGTATACGGTGGACTACTGCCTCACTAACCAATGTAATTCATTTTCTATCACCATCTATCATAGATGGTTATAATGACGAATTTAATATATATATATATATATATTCGATATTCCTAACATATTTATCATTTTTTAAATATAATAAATCATCTTATTTCTTACCCTTCCATCCATTGAATAACGATAACCGTGTTCGTGTGTATGTCTATAGTACCACCATTACAGAGCGATCATAAAATGGATAATATATATAAGTGTATTTAAAGAAATAATTTTATATTTATTATATAATAATAATTCTATAAATATTAAATGATATTTACCTTCTTTCCCCCATTATCTTTGAATATGTAAAATGTTACTCCTGTTTACGTACGATCTACCATCTCTGTGATTGTAACTTAATTCATTTTTCATAACTATATTTTATGGTTGGTTTTAAAATAAAAATCAATATAAAAATTATAATTATGTAATTATATTTATTTTTGACATAATTTTACAATGAATGCATTTATAATAGTCAACTTACCAAAACTACTTTGGACATATGAGTCGAATATCGACAAAACCATTGACATGAACTTAATTTATTAAGAAATTTTATATAACATAATAATAAATAAAATTACAAGAATAATAAACATGAAAAAAATTCTTAAGTAACAAAATAATTAATTTAGTTTTATTATTTTGGAATAAAAAGAACATAAATGATGAACTATACTCAAGTTAAGAGATTCTTTACCTTAAAACGTTATTTTAAATATTTTAAATGATTTATTTTATAAATCTTTTTACTCTTGGTACTTTTTATTAAAATTATTTTATGTATGTTTTTATATATAGATAAATTAATTAATATGTAAATATTACTTCACTATTTAATTAATTTCATATGTTTTTAAAAGTAATCTTTTTAAATATTTTATATCAAATATTTTGAAAAAAGGAAATGAAATATTCTATTTTAACGTATACAACATCAATTTTTTCTACCTCCACTATAACCATTAATATATGATTGAATTACAATATATTATTTAATGTTTTATTCAATTAAAAATCCTATTTCATATTTTTATTTCTATTTTCGAAAATAATTTTAATTGGAAAGGATATTTAGACATTCACAAATGTTTTTCTTGTGGGTACAAAAACGTTTTTATAATTATAATGATAGAAACGAAAGACTTCATGAGTTATAATTATTTTATGGTTCTGAAGAATTTTTTTAATAATGGCTGCTTTCCTTATAAGGTAAGTATAAGTGGTTCAATTATAAAAAAAGAATGGGTGAGCCTAATATTAGTTTCTAATGTATTTAGTAAAGGGAAAGAGTTAACCAGTTAGGTTTAACCTAAGAGAGATTATTGGAATTTACCTAGTAGGTTATTCCTTTTTTAAGAGTGATATGATGATGTTTGAATTTAACAACATGATTTGTCTATAATTTCTATGAATTCTTATATAAATATTATTATTTCACAAGGTAAGATAATGAAATTAAGTTTAAATGGACGTTTATGCTACTTCTCAATGGTGAAATGTATAACTTTTCTTGAGTTTTTCATGATTATAAATACACATTTACGTTTTTTATTTTTTCCTTTAATATTTATTATGAATTTTTTTATGAAAAAATTGACCATAAAAGTTGATTTCTAGGGTTATAAAATGTTTATTTTGAGCCCAAAATTTATTTTGAAAACAATTTTTTAAGAGTATTCATCGACTAATGAGTTTTATTTCATTATTTTTATATGATCCTTACCTATTTTTTTTATAATACCTTATTTTCAATTTTTTCAAAGGATTTTAGGGATGTGTAGGAACACTGATGAGGCCAAGATGAAAATTGTGAAGATATTTCATGAAAGTAAAACTTATTTTTTAAAAAAGTTTTATATTGCAAAAAAATAGATATTTAGTGGTAGTTTTCACTTTGTGATATAATATTTATTTATGTAAGGTTGATTAAATAATTATCTAAAACTATAAACCTAAGCAATCTATAATAATTCATGGAAATTAATTCTTATATACAGAATCAATCTAATGGATTGTTTAAGGTCGGGTCTTTATATTTGGTATTAGAGAAAAGGTTTTGGTACTTTTAGAGGCCAATATAATGTAAGTAATTACCCTTAAGAGATTATAATTTGGTGTTATCATGATATAAAAGTTCTAGATTACAATGTTACTTCTCTTAACCTATGTTCTTCTAGAATGGATTTCCGTAGAGTAAAAAATAGTTCTAAAGTAGGAAGCCTCCAATAGGATAATATCCTTCCACATTAGAAACCAAGAATGGTTGGGATTGGAACAGAGAAATTTTTTAATGTGATAGAGAAATTGAGACATGATATAAATGGTGGTGGTATCAATATTATGGGAAATCATATCTACATTAAATGAATATTTTGAAAGAGGATCATTTTGGATGACAATACCCCCTAACATTAAGTGGATTGTATTACAATTTTATAGATTAGGGATTGACTAAATATGTGGAAAATATATTCAATGTCATCGGTTGTTTGTATCATCAAAATCAAACTCCATATAATTTCAATTTTGAGGGTAAATCTGATCAAGGGTGGTCAGCGATTAATAATAATAGAGAAATAGAAGATTCTAACACCATGTAATGAGAGAATTTTAATAATATTTTCTTTGAGATTTATATTCCTAATGCTATTCAACTTAATATTAAAATAAATTCATGTAATTGAGGAAGAAGGAGGAATATTTAGTGGCCACGTTTGAAAAAAATCAATCGATAGGTAAGGTTCATATGAAATTATATTTTGGATCTTGATATTAAAATTAATCAGTTTTACATGGGATTAAACCCAGTATACCAAAGATAGTTTGCCTCTCAAAAATAAAAAGGTTATGAGAAACCTATTTTTTTGCTGAAAAGGCTAAAATAGAGTTTGTTGATTAACATGTATTCCTTAAAAACAAGGGAAAAAGGTATGAGTACATTCGAGAAATTTGAAGGGAATAAAATAAAGTTTTCAATTTGTGATGGGTGTGGTAAAATTCAACTCGAGGAATGTATTATGAATTTTTATAATTTCTTCTAACATTATATGTTTTGGAATTTGGATCGTGATTGCAAGTAAAATGATCTTGGTAGTTATAAGTCTAATTATAATAAGTAGGCAGTAAGTTATTTTAAATATAATGATATTGTTCAATATATTGATTCATGTATGAGGAAGAGAACAAATGATTGGTAGTAATGAGACTATAATCATAAAGGGGTGATTAAATCCTTTGAAACTACATCAAATGATGTTGGGCCATCGAATGAAGTGGTAATAGTTAAATTACTTGTTTATTTAGATTATTCTATTGTCTTGTTTGATTTAGTATCTAAGAATTCATTCATTTTAGATAAATTTATAGGAAAAATGAAAAACTATCCACAAGAAATGAAGAAAAATATTTTGGTAAAAACACCTGGGGGTTGTATTATGGAATAAATAATTTATAAAGATATTTATTTTATTATTTGTGGGGAATTTTTCCCTATTAAACTTTTCGAATTACCTATAATAAGCCTGAATCTAGTATCCCAAACTCAGTGGTTACATTATTATATTAGAACTAGATAAAAGTAATCGCATCCCAAATGAACAAATAATTTAGTAGTGTTAAATAATAATATTTTAACATGATTCTGATATTTCATATAAATATAAAATACATATCATAAATTCATTCTTCTATCCTCAATATTATTTATAATTACCTTCATTATATCATGGTAAAAAGAAGACAAATAAATGGTAGAGATTAAATGCTCAGTATGGGTATGCGTACAATGAAATCCATCATGAATAAATAAGGCATAATCAACTAGGTAATAAAAATATTAGAAAACACATTCCCTTTTATCAATTACATGAGTGTGAAGAATAATATGGATTGAAAAAATGATTTTCAAATAATACCATATAAGTAATCATATGATCTAGAAACTTATCCATGGTTATCATAAAAAATAAAATAATCACATGGACATCAATAACTAATTCCACAATAATATAATTCATAATGTCAAACGTCTAAACATACCATCGAGCCTTTATTCCAATAAATCTAAAATATCCTTAGGATTTTATGCCAATACATCTACATAAATAGATAATGCCTCATCCAAAACTCTATCAAGTTTGTTTCATGAGACAAACCGATGATTCGAGAGGATATAGTGGGCCTTTTCCATCACATGATAAGTATAATTCATTACTTATAATAAATGGGTAAAACATAATCAACTTAAACATTTGTATTGAAAAATTGGAAGATGAAATGTTAATACTTTCCCCAATCAATGACCATAATCATAAATCATCTAGAGTAATACGGTGAATGGTATCAAAATAGTAAATCTCCAGTCAAAATAACCATAAAAAATACATATAAAGAATAATTTTGGTATTATTACAACATATACCTAATTTATCATAAGTAAATAAAGGTTTGTTTTCATTTATGAACAAAAATACCGTCAAAATTTAATTAATAACATTCCTCATGAAAATAAACATTTCACATTGAAAATAACTTTTAAAAACAATAAATTTATGTAATATTAAGAAAAATATTTTATTTAAAAACTATAATGAAAATTTTTTATAGGATTATTCAAAATTATTAATGGCCATGACAATTTTAAATTATGTTCATGCCGTATACATTGAAAAAAATATTCTTTTCCCATTTTTGGTAAAATAACAAAAGTAATTAATTTAGAAAATAAAAATAAGATTCTATATAAAATTGTTTTGTAAAAATTCAGAAAAGGGTAAAAATTTGTTTAATGAATTATTTTTAGGGTTTTAAATCATTCTTTATAATATTTTTAGAAAGGATGGACATGGAAGTGAATGGATATTTAATCTAGGAGGCAAATAAAGCCAACTTTTCTTAAAAATATTTTCTCAATAATTTTAAGTCACAAATAGAGAGAAATGGTACTGTAAATTTAAAATTTCATGAATATCCATAATATAAGAAAATATATTGGGTTTAATATAGTAATATAAAATTAGTCCCTTAAGGGAGACTTAAACATAAACAATCTCAATTAATGATGAGATTATGAATTAAACCATTGCCGGTAAATTTTGAACCATAAGTCCCTTGAATGAAATAAATTCAAAGTAACCATTTAAAAAAAATTAATCTAGAAAGATTAATGATATAAAATATCAAATGTGAAGTATATAAACCACCCAAAATAAATAATTTGGGGATATGAAATATGTCTCACAGAAGTATAAGTGAGACAAGAAACCCTAACCTTAAGTCCGAATTCCTTCATATCTATTCGAAAATCCAATATAATAAATATATATCTATTATAGAAATATTATTGGACCGTATTAATATATTTATTACCATATATTATTTCCATATAACCTTTTATAACCAATTTATTAATAATTTATTTTTAAAACCACTATTTTGGGTGGTAAATACTTCAATTTTCATTTATGTTTTGGTTCAGTAGTTTCTATACATTCACATTGATCATGGTTTAATCATCTATATAATGTTAATAATGATATAAATATCATATTTATTCATTTTATAAATATTTATAGTTTTCCATTAAATATATATATAGAAAAATTAATTACACCGTTCAAGGAGACGGTAGGTCATACGTACATAAAAACATTGTTTTCAATTTCTGATGAATGGAATAAAAGAAATATAAATAATAATTATCATTTTAAGAATCTTTGATATATCATATAAATCATATATATTTATCAAATCAATATTTATTAACATATAAGTGAAATGGTAATGAAAAAAAAATCACATCAGTTCATGGATGTGGTAGTCCACACTTAAGCACGAGCGACATTATAAGGACCTAGCCTTAAACATTACATAATCTAGATATTTCAAATAGATTTAACATATTTAAATTTCCAAATATATTTTTAGTTTATATTTTTATAAAGTTAGGAAATAAATTATACATATCAACCCATAAGCATATACAGTGGGTACCGTTAAATCAATATCTATTTCTTCAAAAACATAATTTTTTTAACACAAAACAACAACATGATTTATTTAAAAAATATTGACATCCTTATTTATCATAAAAACACTTATAACCTATTAATACCAATTTAAAACAAGTTATGAGCATAAATATCTCATTAAGGTATATAAAAATAAGGAAATAAACAATTAGTCCATGAATACTTAAAAAAAGAAAAAATCATTTTAACAACGACAAACTTCTCCCTCATATATACTTACTTTTGTGAAAAATGGAATTTCTATAAAACATTAAAGAAAATATATAAAACCATAAAGGTATATTGGGGAATTACTTACTTATATTGTAACCCTTGTGGATACCTTATGATTTTCAACCCTCACAGTTTCCTTACAACTTAACTCTCATGACAACATTATGGTGTAACCATCGTAGTTACACTCGCAATAACCATATGACCAACCACTAACTTACACATAAAAAATGCATTGGAGTGAGATATAGGTCCCAACCATAATCATACACAATTCCCAAGAACTATAAAATATTCATAAAACATTAATAATTTCATAAAATCATTTCTTTTGAATTTCATAAAATGGAATTTTAAAATATGATTTTTAAAGGAAATTCCCTTAAAAATATTATAGAATTGATGTGAGAAATTAATAGAATGAAAAGGATATGTGTATAAACTAAAAATAAACATAATAAAAAAATACTATAAACCAAAATTAATAACAAAAACAATCTTATTACCACATATTGGATAATGTAGAAGGTTGACCCAATGAATGTAAATTTGGTTAATAAATCCATTACCTCGAGTTCGTCTTACATCAAATTGTATAAACCTCATGTATAATTTTTAAAATAGTGTTATTAATATTTTATATAATCAGATTAATGTTTATAACACCTTATATGATCATATTATAACATCATTCAACCCATTTATCATTAATATTTTGTTATTTACATTATTTCAGGTGCGTTTATTACATGGTCTCCATGGTTGGTTCATAATGGATCTTCTTGTCGAATGGAAGATAAAATAAAGAAGTTTAATTAAATAGTGTTAATATGTATCCATAATGTTAAATTATTCCATAAATAATTTTGGTTATATGGTAATAGGATGAATCATTAGATATATCATTAATGATATTCATTTATATCATTTCGTTAGTTATTCGATTATCACAAACTTGTTTCATTATATACCATTTATATTATACATATAATTTAATTCTATAACATAAGAGAGGTCATATAATACACTTTAGAAACATTTTTAACCATTAAAATGGTTTTACAACCAGATTTAAATAAATTAACGGAAATTGAAGATACATTGTCCACAATGTTGGTAAATATACATATCAAGGAATATGTTTTTATTTTTAGAATAATTGGATGAAGAGAGGAATAATTATGATGAAATTTCCCAAAAACATGATAAAAATTTAGAATATATATAATACTAGATATTTCATTCCTCTTGATTAAGGGGAGGAGAATATATAATAAGAAAAGAAAATAATTAAAAAGAAAATACAAGAAAATGAAAGAGGATCTTTACCTCTTGATCTCTTCTCCTTGAGATACTCTTTAAGGCCTTTGGTTTCAACTTTTTGGTGAGACCAATGGGTCTTAAGTGTGGGGAAGAGCGTTGGTAATATAATTGTATATAAGTTAGACGATTCTAAAAGCTTGATATGTGTGAGTGGAAGAGGGGGTGAGGGTGGTATTTATAGTGAGAGTGGGAAAATTTTTACCTAATTTCGAAGGACACCTCATTAGTGGTATTTCAAAAACACTGGGATTTCCCATTATTTTTTTCTATGGTATTTTCAATTTGGAAAACCTCATATAATTTTTTAATCATAAATAGTTTACCAAATTATTATATCACTATTACATCATTATGATTTCATTAAACACAAGAGAACTTAAAACTGTATTTTTTTTCAATTCACTAAAAATTAATGTATCTCAGAGAAATATAAAAAAACACCCTAAACATTTTTCAATATGTAGAATTCAAAAATGAACTCCATTTTTTAAAAATAATTTTCTCTATATTATTAATTTATTTTTTAAATAAAATCACAATTTATTCGAAAAATAACAATTTTAGAACTATAACCCATTTTGTATCACATTGAAAAATTAACCAAGATCTCATTATCTTATATCCTTAAGAAAATAAAATAATAATATGATTTAATACTCATAAGTGTAATATTACTATTCATTTTACTATTCATAAGGGTATATTACTATTCACCTAAAAAACAAGTTGTTTCTATTCAAATCCAAACATCTCACTAATCACAACCGTAGATGTCAGTTTCCCAAAATTTAAATCATCAAAGCATAAAAATTAAGTTTAAAGTATAGTTTATAACTATCTACTTAAAAAAGAGTTTCATTATGCAGAGAATCAGTGTTTCATGCATTAATATTTTTTTAAACATTAGGGTGTTATATTCTCCCCACCTTCTGGAAATTGCATCCTCAAAATTTTATTTACTTATTAAAAAAGTGAGGGTACATTTCCCTCATAGAATTTTCGGATTCCCATATTGCTTCTTCAACCATGTGGTTCCTCCACAAAACCTTTACCTGGTGTATTACCTTATTTCTCAATACCTGTTCTGTTTGATCAACTATCTAAACAAGTTTCTATTCATAAGAAATATTCTCTTCCAGCTTAACTATTTTTGGGATCAAAACATGAGATGAATCTGCCACATACTTTTTCAACATTAAAACTTTAAAAACATTGTGTACCTAAGATAAACATGGAGGAAAATATACTTGGTAGTTAACTGGTCCCAATTTCTCTAGAATTTCCTATGTTCCAATGAACCATGGACTTAGCTTTTACATTCTTAACAAAATAAAGAACACTTTTATATGGTGATATTCTTTGAAAAAAATGATCACCCACCTCAAAATAAAAGTGTTTCCTTCTATTCTCTCCATAACGTTTTTGCCTTCTTTGAGGTGTCCTCATGTGTTGCTGGATCATATTCACTTTTTCAGCCACTTCCTCAACTAATTCTGGTCCAATAAACTTCTTTTCCATGACTTCAACAAAAAAATATAGAGTTCAACACCTCTTCTCATACAGTTCCTCAAAATGTGCCATTTTTATACTAGAATTAATAATGTCATTCTAAGAAAATTGAACTAATGAAAGATGTTGATCCCAACTTCCCAAGTAGTCCATTGAACAAGTTTTAAGAATATCCTCTAAAATCTGAATCATTCATTTTGACTACCCATCTGATTGAGGATAAAAATATGTAATGGAATTTAATTCTATTTTTGATGACATCTTAAGGCCTTTACAAAAGATAAAAGTGAACTTGGGATCATAGTCAAATAAAATGGAAAGAGGAACTCCATGTAAGATGACAATATCTTTGAGGTAAATTCAAGAAAGCTAATCCAAATACATAGTATCTAAAATGGGAAGAAAATGAGTATATTTAATCAGTTAGTTAGTAATAAAACATATTGTATTATAACCTATGGAATCCTTTGGTAGTCCAACAATGAATTCCATGGATATATGTTCCCATTTCCACATTGGAACTGGTAAAGGCTGAAACATCCCTTTCGGTAAATTACACTCTTCTTTAAACTTTTAACATTTCAAACATTTAACAGAAAAATATGGAACATATATTTTCATTCCATCCCACTAATAATACCCTTGAAGGTCTCTATACATCTTTGTGATGTGAGGATGAACTAAAAACAGAGAACTATGAACTCCACACAACAATTCTTTCTTCAGCGGGGAATCAAAAGCCACAGAAAATCTTTTTCAAAATCACAATACACAATATTTATAAATGTTAAATTATGAAAACATACCCACTTTAACCATTTCTACCTTTTTCTGTAGCTCCCTATCTACCTGGTATTCTTGCTTAATTATTCCAGACAAATATGACTGCAATGAAACTTGAAACAAAATAGAGAAATTTCCTACACCAACAACTTCCAAGCCAAAATTCATCAAATCATTAATCAAACGGTCTTGTTAAATCTGTAACATAGTTAATTATACATGATGTTTTTGACACAAGGTATATTCTACTTTGTTTTCTTTTCTAAGATGTTAATTGATCGTGAAATCACAATATTTTATCAATTAATTCCATATTATCTTCCTCATGTTTAATTCCCTCTGAGTGAATATATACTTCAGACTTTTGTGGTTAGTATATATTTCATATTTGGATCCATATAAATAATGGCCAGAAATTTTTTAAAAAAAAACCACAACTGCTAATTCTAAATCATGTGTGGGATAATTTAACACAGAAGGTTTTAGTTTTCTTGAAGCATAATAAATTACCTGATCATTCTGCATCAGAACACAACCAAGTCTTTTTAGTGAAGCATCACTATAGATGAAAAAATTTCCATTTCCAAAAGGTAGGTTCAGAACTGGAGAATTCACCATTATTCTTTTCAATTCCTCAAAACAATCATCAAATTATTTTTCCTAGATGAATTTAACTCCTTTTCGAGTTAACTACATCAGTGGACTAGATAAATACGCAATGATTTCAAAAAACCTCTAGTAATATCCATCAAAACCAAGAAAACAATGAATTTCAATTAGATTTGTGGGTTATGGTTATTATTTAACAACTTTCGTTTTAGTAGGATCATCAGTTATACCATATTTAGAAACAATGTGATTGAGGAAATAAATTTGTTGCAAACTAATTTCATACCTGATGAATTGTCCATACGGTTTATTTTATTTTAAGGTTTGAAAAATAGCCCTTATACGTTTTTCATTCTCCTCTTTACTTCTAAAATATATCAGAATGTCATCAATAAAAACAACAACAGAATTATCCAAGAACTCATGCAATATTATATTCATAATATCCATGAATACAGTAGGAACATTACATAAACCAAACGACATAACAAAAAATTCATAATGACCATATCTAGTTCGAAAAGCGATTTTTGGAATTTCATCCTCCTTCACCTTCATCTGATGTTACCCGAATCACAAGAAAATCTTGAAAAAATTCTGAACACGCTAGAGCTGGTCAAACAAGTCATCAATGTGAGGAAAATGATACTTATTCTTAATAGTAATGTTAATCAAAACTCTATAATCAATGAAAACTCTCACGGATCCATCTTTCTTTTTAACAAACAAAACATGAGATCCACATGGTGAAGTGATAGGACAAATGAAGCCATTATCAAGAAACTACTGTAACTAATTTTTCAATTCCATAAGTTCCATTTGACCCATTTGATTAGGGGGATTCGAATTGGCTTAGCATTAGGAACTAAGTCAATTGGGAATTCAGCAACCCATTCAGGTATAACACCAGGAAACAAATCAGGAAAAACATCAAGGTATTCATTTACCACTGGCATATCATTAATCTAAACAGTTCTCTTATTTTTAACAATATAAAAAACTTAACTTTCATTTCCATCTTTCAACAGTTTCTCAGTTTCCTGATATGTCAGAATATTTATGGGGGTTTTCTTGTATAAAAACTAAAACTATTTCTAAAAAATAACTTCTTTATCTCTATAATCAATCTCAGCATGATAAAAAAAATCCAATACATACCTAGAATTATATTACACTCTACTAAGGAAAAAACAACAAGGTTTTTAGGAAATTTCGTTCCATATATAATAATAGAAAGATTCTTAAAATACATTTTTTCTCTAACATTTTCCCGTAGTGTTTTAAAAATATTTTCTAGTCTCATTTTTTGAGGTGATATTTTAAATTTACCAAAAAAATTCTCATAAATAAAGGAATGTGTGTACCCCATATCAAATAACACTTTATAAAAATATGAGTAAACAAACAATGTTCCTGATACCACTTCATTGGATGGATTTACATATAATAATGTAGTCTAAAAGTATCTTTGTACACTTTTCTATATATTGTCTACCTACTTTCCATCTCTTAGATCTTTCTTTGAGCATGCATTTTCATAATGACCCATATCACCACATTTGAAGCACTTCCCAATTTTCTTATCAGAATTTATCTTGAGATCATTATCATTATCTTCTCAGGCCATATGTCCAAACTTTCCTCATTTAAAACACTTCCCAGTTTTAGTAAGGCCTTCCCCAGGGTGACTTTTTACCTCGTTTTTTCACAAACTATAAACTGAAATTTCTTAACATTAGATTTCTTGGATTGAATCATACCTGTTTAATTCAATCAGGACCTCTTATACTTGTTCTCAAAGTACACGTGATCTTCAGAGAACTCCATTTCCACCCTCTCATGGCATCATGCAATTTTCTCATAACATTGGAATTCTCAGGAGGCCAATTCCCTTTGGTATCTTGGCTTAAATCTTGAGTGAAAGTGATTGATTTTCCAATCAAGATCCTAAACAATATTTGGAGCATCCCTTCCCAGTTAGGGTGATTTTCCTTCATAAACAACCACATAATATTTCTCCTTTTCCTCAATTCAAGGTATTTTTTCCATCCTATCTCTAACCACCTAAGGAAAATATATTTCTAGGAAAAGACTTTTAAATTTATCCCACTCTAAGGATTCAATCTATTCAATATGCCTAATATTCTTGACCATTGAACACCACTGATTAAATTCACCTTCAAAACGATAAATGGAATGTCTAACCTTTTGATTATCTGAACATCCCATAACATCAAATATGTTTTCAATGGATTTAATCCATCCTTTAGCAGCTACTGGTTTAGAAGATCCACTAAAAACAGGAGAGCGTTTCCTAATAAAATGTTCCACTATCATTATGTAAAATTGTGGTAGCTCTATTTTTTCTCTTACAGGGATGCGATGACCATTTATTTCTTACATCAGTCAATCCATTACTATCATAAACTGCTTGGTTCTAATTCCCACCATTCTTGATCGTGGATTCAGAAAGATATCATCCTCTTAGTTACGTACAAATTCAGCTTCCCAGTTTCTTCTTCGGAAAACCATTATGAAAATAAATATCTTAGATGAAGCAACATGGTAACATTTAAATTATATATCCTTTCAACATAAACATAATGTAAAAATTATTTGTGGTAGTCTATTAACATCATACTAACTACTAAATTTATCTAAACTATGATATGATACCAACTATAAGGACCCGACATTAAACATTACATAATCTTGGTATTATAACTATATTTCACTTCTTTTCATTCACAAATATATTTTCAGGTTAGTGTTTTAGAAATTTATGACATAACTCATACATATCATCCCACATGCATACAAATTGGGTAACATTAATTCAGTATCCATTTCTTCTAAAACATAAATTTTTTAACACAAAACAATAATATGATTTATTTGAAAAATATTGACATTCCTATTTATCTTAAAAATCATTATAAACTATGAATAACATTTAGAAACATGGGATGATCATAAAAATCACAGTGTGGGATATAAAAAGAATTAATGAAACTATTAGTATATGGATACTTAAAAACATATGAAATCATTTTCACAAAGGAATATGTGAATATACTGTAAATAATCATAATTAAACATAATATAAAAAATTTTCATTACAAAAATAAACTGATTACCAAATAATTAATAATATATATTGTTAACCCAAAGAATAGAAATTGGGTTATGAATTCCCTTACCTTAGGTTTTTTTACATCAAAAGTTTAAAAATGCCTATATAATGGTTTAAAATGTGTTATTAATATTCTTCAAAAATTTATTAATGTTTCAAACACATTATATGATCATTTTATAACATAATTCGACCAATTTATTAAGAATATTTTGTTATTTACATTGTTTTGGGTGCGTTCTTTATAATGTTTCCATAGTTAGTTCGTAATGGATTTTCTTGTTGAATGAAAAAAACTCCAGAAGTGTGATTAAATGGTATTAAAATGTTTCTAGAATATTAATTGATGCTTTAAATAATTTTGGTTATCTGTTAAGAGGATGAATCATTAGATAAATCATTTGTTATATTCGTTTAGATCATTTAGACAGTTCTATGATAATCACAAACTTGTTTCATAACATAACTTTAATATTATTCATATATATTAATTACAGAACAAAAGAGAGAGACTATCATAAAATTTACAAACATTTTTAACCATTAAAATTGTTTTACAACCATATTTGATGTAATTAAAGGAAATTGAAGTCACATCATTCACAATGTCGGTAAATCGACACATCACTAATGATGTTTTTATTTCTAGAATAAGAGAAATATGAGAGGAATAATGATGATGAATTTTTTAAAAAAAACATCATAAAAGTAAAACTTATACATAATAATATAATTTTCATGCCTCTAGGAATATGGGAGTAAAAAAGAGTATAAGAACATAATAGAATTTAAATGAAACACAATAAAATGAAAGAGGATTTTTACCTCTTGATATCTTTTCTTTGAGATCCTCCTTAAAGACTTTTTTTGGCCTTTTTATGAGACTAGATGGTCATGGATTTGGGTAAGAACCTTGGGAATGAAATTGCGTAGAATTTAGAAAATTATAAAATATTGAGAGGTGTGATAGGAAGAGGGGGGTGAGGGTGGAATTTATTGTGAAAGTGGGGGAGTTCTTAATGAATTTCAAAGGACACCTCATTAAGGGCATTTGAAAAACCATGGGATATCCATAGTTTTTTTCCATGGTATTGGCCACTTGAGATACCTCATATAATATTTTAATCCTCAAGATTCGACCAGAAATACTACACCATTATTACAACATTATGATGTCATTAAACACCCACAAACTTAAAACGACATTTTTTACTATTCACCGAATATTCAACTATCTCAAAAAAATCCCAAAAAAAACACCCCAACCATTTTTAGATGCACAAAATAAAAAAAAAGAAATCTATTTTTTGAAATTAATTTTATAAATATTTCTTATTCAATTTTTAAATAAAATAATAATTTATTCCAAAAATACAAATTTTAAAACTATAAATCATTTTATATCACCTTGAAAAATTAATCAACATCCCATTATCTGATAACCTTAAGAAAATAAAATAATAATATGATTTACTATTCATTGGGGTCATATTACTATTCATAATGGTATGTTATTATTCCCCAAAAAAACAAGTTGGTTATATGAAACTCTAAACATCATACTCATCGCAACTGTAGATATACATTTTTTGAAATTCAAATAATAGAAGGGGAAAAATTATGTTTAACGGCTAGTTTATAACTATATAATTTTAACAAAGTTTTATTATATAGAGACTCACTGTTTCATGCGTTTAAATATATTTTTAAAACCCTGGGGTGTTAAAAACATTATTGTATTCCCAAGGATCAGAAGGTAAGGAGTTAGAAGTGATATTATAATTAAAGGGGTATAATTATCTCATAAGTTTAAAATATAAACATTAAAACCATCATAACAATAATTAATAAAACATGGTGGTGTAAAATGAATTATATCATTACAAGTAGATAATAAGGAATACATACGTATGAGAGATACCTTCACTTCCGATTTGATGGTAAAGTGGTTGGATAATGGTGATTTAGTAATCATAATAAAATTTAATTTTTTTAGTATAATTTATTTTTAATTTTATAATAAATAAAAATATTTAGATGAGGGAGAGGATCCGTAAAAGGAATGTGATCAGTTAAGGTGGTTACCTATCCTTTGAAAAACACCTTTAAGTATCCTCTTAAGGGTCGTAAGGTTGGATATTTGGGATGAAAAATCCTATATAATGAGGATATGGAAGGAGAGAAGAAATTTTGGTATATTTTTATTGAGATAGATGGATTAATGTGGGGTAAATAAGAGAGGTAGAATTTTCCTTTTTATAATTGAGTTAAGGGAAAATTTTGGAATTTCATAAAAGATAATTTTATAATAAAGAAATTATCCTGAAATTTGAATCCAAATGGATAGGGATTCAAACCTAAGTTAAGATTTGGTTGAAATGTTATCAACCAATAAAATATATATGGGTTAATGTGGTATTTTAAATCTTTTCTTTTGGTTTATCCCCTTAATTAACCTAATTTAGTATTAAGCATGAAAACATATTTTTTATTCTTAAAGGGTTATAATTTTACATATAAGATTACTATTGACTCATAAATGTAAAAGGAATGAAATTTTTGACCATAAATTATCCACTTTGTCCTCTTTAAATATTTATATGTTTTTCAAATAATTTTATAAAATATTATTTTGATAAATTATCATTAATGTCAATTTTGACACTTTTTATTTAATTTGACTTCAAATACATCAATATAATGCTGGATTTACAATATAATTAATTTAAACATCACTTCATCCAAAATATTTGTGGAATTTAATAAATAACTCAAATTATACCACTTATAATATTTTTAATAATATTTATTTTATTTATCTTTTAATTGAATAAATACTATATAAGCATTGCACAAGTATTTTAGTAAATTTCATATTCACTAAAAATTATAAATAAATTACCAACATTAATATAATTTTATTATTCAAAAAATTTACATTTATATTCTTTCATATCTTGATTATTCCCTATGTTGTCACATTATAGATATGTATAACTAAGAGAGTGACATTTTTTTATCTTTCCTTGATTTAAATATTATATTGGTAATTTTCGTGGACAAGTGTCCATGAAAAAAACTAATTTACCAATTATGGTGATAAGGGTCAAATTTTATTCATAAAATAAGAATTAACTTAAAATTTCATGACTTGATGACATAGTTTTAACCTATACTAACCCAATTTACCTTTTACCAATGTGATAAATTTTACCACAACTACTATTCATATTGAAAAAAATAAATTGGATATATTTAAAAAATTTGAACCTCTTGATTCAAAATATGTAATAAATTTTGACAAATTTAATACCTATAAGTGTCATAATTTATGTTAAAATCAAAAATAAAAATGTACAAAAAAACATGTTTTCAATTCCAACAAGCCTGTACATGAGTGGTAAAGGCTCCTGCTTGGCATCCAAAAGACCCATGATCAAATATAGGAAAGGGTGGAATTTATGAGTTACTGTTGCACCACTCTAGTAGCTAATTAGTGGGTACTCTATTAGTTAATGTATAGGTGGATCTATTTACTCAATTTTGGCTTACGAGCCTTAGAATTGGGCCTTTGGGCCACTAATGACCTTCAAGCCACAAGGCTTCCAGGCCACCATAGAGCAACCTGAAATGAAAAAGTTACCAAAAGATTATTGTAGAACATCAGGTAGGTAGTGCAACATAGCTTCAAGCATCATTTCTAGGTTTGAAGTTCAAAAAATTGATAGGTGCGTTGGAACCTATCATTTGGATCCCTAAATGCATGGGGAATAGGGGTGATATTTCATGGAATTGAAATGGGATGCACAAAATTATGGTTCTTGGTAGAAGGGGTGGAACATTGTGTGAATGGAGATGACAAAAATGGTGAAGTGACACATCTTTAATGAATTGTGGCACAGAGAAATGAAGGAGTTGTTGGGTAGTTAGATTGAAAGATCCATGAGTGCACTGGCACCCACCATCTGGCCCTCTACCCATACAAGTTTTTTAGATGGGTTCTCTATGAAGGTCCTCATAATGGGGTAGTTAAATATAATAACTAATGGTTGGGGTGGGGGTGGGGTGTCGCAGCGAGAATACTAGGATAACAATGTGAAGCATGGTTTCTCAAATTAGGCCTTCGGGTCATAGGGTCCTCCGAAAATAAAATAGATAATGGGCCTCTAAGCCATTGGGACATTAGGTCATGTAAGGGTTAACTATTTACCCTATTGAAAATAGTTCTATGTTTCCTTTATAAAAAAGGTCATTTTTCTTTATACCTATTAAAAAAATAGTTTCTATAAAAATTATTTATATATATATAAAGGATTTTATACCAAATTCAATCATAAATCTAATTCCTATGAAATTAATAATATAAATATATTTTTTATTTGTATTTCATTTAAAAAAAATATATTTTTAAATTATTTTAATGAAATTACCATTGACAAATAACATATTTAATTTTCACTATCTATTGGAAAATCTATATTTTTTGAAAAATCCAAAAAAAATAACCGCAAGATAATTTTGATATGATGATTCCAAAAATGATATATTTTTTATGAAATAAATATTTTATAATTTATAAAAATTAATTATAATATTTACACATAAAAATCAATAAATATAATTTTTGAAGAAAACATATTCATGAATCATAAAATAATATTACTAATATTTGATTAATTATTTTCTATGAATTTTAAAGTGAATTTATATTAAGAAGTTAAATTATACATATATTTCACAATTTATTTAATCGCATTCATACACATCAATTCAATATCTATTTCATAATATTCATATTAAAATAAAACTTTTTTTGTTTCGTTTAGGCTTGGTGTTGCATTTTGTATACACTATCAAACATAGTGTTTTTCTAAAATAAAAGGGTTTCATATTACCCATTGTAGAATAAGATATTAATCTAGGTATGGATTGGATTTTTTTGTACCTTCTAATAATTAATTCAAATCCAAAGAAGTTATTTTCATAAATTAGTTTCAATTTGTATATAATAATCAATTCATACCTTTGATAACATATAAAGATGCTACGAAAATATTAAGTGTTGGAATTGATATTTACCTGCCCATGTAGTTGAAAATATGGTAACTATTCAAATTAATAATGTCCCAATGGTAAAATAACATTTTGTTGTTTTTTCTAATGAGTTACCTGGTATTATACCTAATCATAAACTTGAGATTATTTTTAACATAGCTCCGGATGATAATCTAATTTCAAAACCCCCTTTTTGAATAAATCAAGTAAAAATTATGGAATTGAAAAAGAAGTTATAGGATTTTATTGATAAAGGTTTCATTCATCTAATTACTTCACCATGGTATGAAACTATTTTATTTTTTTGAAAAGAAATATGGTTCCAAGAGGATTTTTATTGGTTATAGAGCATTGGATGAAATTAATATTAAGAATGAGTATTCATTACCTCATATCAAGGACTTATTTGATCAGCTCCATGTTGCATAGTAATTTCTAAATATTGATCTCTATTATGAGTACCAACAGTTAATGGTAAAGTAGGATAACATCCCTAAGACCCCATTTTATACTAGGTATGGACATTAAGAGTTTGTGGTTATTCCATTTCGGTTGATGAATACTCCCACCATATTCTTGGAACTTATGAATATTGGTTTCCCTGAATATTTTGATAAGTTTATGGTTGTGTTTATTGATGATATTTTAGTTTATTCTAAAACTTATAATGATAATGAAAAACATATAAGGATTTTTATGAAAACCCTAGATGAAAATTAATTATATATAAAACTTAGAAAATTTTATTTTTGGTTCCAATATATTTTATTCATTGGTCATATCACAAATAAAGAAAGTGTAACTATTGATCCCTCTAAGAATAATTGGTTAATGAATGGATAATACCAACAAATTTGAATAAGATGTATAGTTTGCATTGATTAGTAAGCTATTACTAGTGGTTTGTTGAAAAAATTTCAGGATTTTCTAGTCCAATAACTAATTAAACATGAAAAAGAGTTAGGTTTATCTAGAAAAAAGAATGTAATGAATATTTCCCGAAATTTACAAGTGGATTAGTGAATGCTCCAGTTTTGGACTTGAAAGCAAGAAATTGTAACTTTCTTATCTACAATAATGCTTCATTAAAGTTACATGATTGTGTTTTAATTCACAATGACTAGGTAATTGATTGTGTTTCATGTTAATGAAATCCTCATGAGAAAATGTATCCTACATGTGACCTGGAACTAGAGTTTTTTGTGTTTTCATTAAAAATATGGATAAATCTTTTAAATGGTGTAAATTTGGAAATATATAATAATAATAAAATCTTGAATTTACATTCACTCAGAAAGAGTCGAACATGAGATAGCAAAGATGGTTGGAAATGATAAATTATTATGACTACACAATTCATTACCAACTATGTAAATAAAATAGATTAGATGAGGCTTTGAGTTGGAAAGATAATTCTATATTAACTATGCTGCATCTAGAATATGATCCTTTGGTTAATGATTTGATGAATATTGGATTATGAATTGTGAATACATGAACTCTCTCCATTTTATTTTAGGTGTGAGTTCAATCATCTTTATCGGATAGGATTAAGAAAGCTCAGAAGGAAGACAAATTTTTACATGAAAATGCTGAATTGATTTAGAATGGTAATTTTACTATGTTTTATATTGACAAAGAAGGTATTTTTGAGATTCATAAAATGGTTATAAATTTCTTGTGACCCATAGCTGAAGAAATAACTATTGAGTGAGGCTCATAACTCTCCATTTTAAATTCATCCCGGCAGCAAAAAAATGTATAAGGACCTCTGGAAATATTTCTGGTGGGAAGGAATAAAGAAATATATTTCTAATTTTACTATAAATTGTTTGATCTATAAACAGGTTAAATTTGAATGAAAATTATTAAAGGGGTTGCTTCAACCTTTTCCAATTCTACCAAGGATTTCATGGCGGGATCACCAAATATATGTTGAGTTAATAATGCGATATGGGTTATTATTAATTGATTAATTAAATATGATAATTTTATAATCATTAAAGTTAAAAATTATTTGGATCAAATTTCACAATATTAAGTGAATGATATCATAAGATTACATGGATTCCCTCTCTCTATTATATCTGACCTTGATCACAGGTTTACAACCAACTTTTTGAGTATTATTTAAAAGTTATTTGGTACTCGATTAAATTTCACCCAAATATTTTATCCTCAATATGATTGAAATTTAAAGATAACGATTCATAATTTTTTGGATATGATTCGAGTCTATTCATTGGATTATTAGGGAACTTGGGATAAACATCTGACTTTTATTGATTTTTCTTATAATAATAGATTTTATTGTAGTATACACATTGTAAGGACAAAAAAATATATTAAAAAAATTTCACTTAATGTAGTTATTTCATATAGAATGAATAACATAAAATCACTTATATAATACAATTCAAACTTTATAAATGAATAATGAATGACATAATAGGTATTTATATAAGTTAAGAATCCTATACAAATGGAATAGTAACTTGACCTTTGGAATTGTAATGTGACCATTAGGTATAGTAATATGAACAATAAAACAGTAAATTTACCTATGAAATCATATAAAAAATTTGTGTATCTTATAAATGAAAATATGATATATTTATGTATTGATATAATTCAGAAAATGTTTTAAAAATAATAAATTAAGTTTTTGTATTTTTGTAAGTAATAAATATTTAATAACAATTTTATAATTAATATAATGATTTAAAATAAAATTATTTTCAAAAAATATATTCATAAATTAATAATTTTTTGTCTTAAGAGTGTAAGATAATTTTATGAGACCTTAATTAAATTTTCAAAGTGTTATAAAATCAGTAATAATTTTAAAATTGGTATTTTTAAAATAAATGAAAATTTTATATTAAGTTTATCATATTTAGAAACCTATTTTCATAAAATTGAGTCCATTTTTAAATTATACACAATTTAAAATGTTTAGGGTGAAATTTTTATATTTTTCAAAAAAAGTTGGATTTTAATGAATAGTGAAATACGATAATTTACGGTATTTAACAAAAACCTGAATTATTGAGTCATAAATGATGTATGGATAATGTAATCACATAATATAGAAATATCCATCATTATTTTAATATATTTTGTGATAATTATCAAACTATTCATAATCTTGAGCCAAAATTATAAATAAATGAATAAAAGTTTAAAAAACACCCCGGTCCTCCACTATAAATACTACCCAACACCACCTCCTTTCTATAAAACATATAAGATTTGATCCTTCTACAGTTTATTCACAATCCACTCCCCCACATTCAAGATCCTTTGTCTCAAAAAAATACCAAAACCAATTCCCTTAAAAACGTTCTCAAGGAGGTTAATTCAAGAGGTAAAAATTCTCTTTCTTTTCTTTTCTTTTCTTTTCAATTTTTTTTGTTTCATATCCCTCCCTTCCCTACCATGAATAAATTATCATTATAACTATATTATAATTTATATAATATAATTTTACTATGTCAATTTAAAATCCACCATCGAGACTCTTCGCCTTCTCTATTTACTTTAAAGATGAAAACATCACCCGAGAGGTGTCGATTTGCAGCCATCCAGGAAAATGTGTTAACATTTTTCAGTTTTAACTTCAAGGACAGTAATAAAACCATTTTATGGTTATAACATATTATAATATATTTATTATACCTTATTTAATTTTCTATAACCAATAAATATACATGATATTAATTAATAAAACAAAACTCATTCGTGACTATCAAAAAACCGCCAAAATGATTTTAATGATTATCATTAAAGTTATATCTAATGAATAATGCACATATCTGATAAAAAATATATATAATACCATTAAATATTATATATTTTCATTAATAACATACAATTTCAATTTTGGTGAATTATTTCCATTTTACATGATCTTCCATATACGTCTAAAAGTAAACTGATCATGTAAACCATGGAAAAGAACACTTTTAAATGACAAAATTGAATCTCATAACTCATAAAAAGGAAATAAATAAACATAATAAAATTATTATAAATAAAATAAAGCTAAATTTATTCTTAATTTTTATTGTTCTTTTATGATATCATATTCCATATTATATTAAATGGGTTGTGATTAGTTTTACTTAGGATGTGCTATTTTGATATCATTCACCATGTTACTCATAATGGTTAGTGATTATATTTATTTATTGGGGAATGCTATTTACATTTCATATATATATTATTTTTATGTTTAAAATCATTAAAATTAGGAATGAATTTTACTTATTAATTTATGTACACGGACCTATATATCCCCTCTATGAATCGAAATGTCTCATGAGATAAAACATATATGGATTTGGCTAATGCGTTAACCATTTATTTTCAAATTTCTTGGACGAGGTCTCCATGTTATGCTTATGATGTCTTCCATTATCAATTACCTCATAATGATTTAATTAATTGATAAATAATGGTATTATTTGACTTATATAATATCTATGGTAATGTTAAATGTGATTATTTATATGGAATTATTTATTCATCTTTTATTCTTTCCATATTATGATCTCGATAATTTTTTATTATCTTGTGTTTTTGTTATTAACCTATCTATATTGTTTATGTTTATAATAGATTATAATTTATTGTTTAGAATTAATGAGCATATGATATCTCCCCTTTATTATGTTTTATTTTTCCCTGGATGTGAAGATGTATATTATGAATGACTTTGAAGGATAATCTAGGAGTTTTGGATGTTACCAATGAAGTTTTTACATTGTTTTCTCTTTCACATTGTAATGTAAAACTTATGTTTGTATCCTGTTTTATAAAACTACTAAACTCTTTGGTACTTTGAGATGTGAAAAAGTTTTCATAGTACCAATGTAATAAGTTAAGGTATCATGTCCAGGCTACCCGGGATGAGGTCTTTAGTCATATTGAAGCTTTTGAGGCATTATATAGAAAGCAATGCTAGATTGAAATATGTTGGGTTCAAGTCAGAAAAAGAAAGTTCCTTGGATCCTTGTTAATATAATATTTGTTTTATAAGGAGAATATTTTTTTTAACATATGAGGATAGTTTTGATCAGGAAGAAAAGTTATGTAGATAACCAGAGGAAGGATATTTCTTTTGAGGTAGGTGATAATGTTTTTCTTAAAGTGTCTCTATGGAAAAGGGTTATATATTTTCGTAAAATTTAAATTTAACACTATAGTTAATTGGACTATATAAAGTCCTAAAAAATTTGGATTTGTTTCATATGATGTGAAATTTCTACAATTTTTATTTTATGTACACAATGTATTTAATTTTTCATTGTTAGTAAAATATGCCTCGGATGCATCTCATGTTTTTAGCCCTGAAGTAATTTAGTTGATAGAAAAATTTTCTAATAAGGAAAAACTAGTATAATTTATTGATTATAGGGAGAAAGTATTTTTGAATAAATTGTTTTACCAGGATATGGTTTTGTAGAAATACAATATGATTTACAAAAAAACATGGGAATCAGAAAATGCTATGAAAGAAAAACTTCCCCATTTATTTATGTAAAGAATAAAATTTTGAGGATGTAACTTACTAAATAGAGGAAGAATTCAACAACACAATTAATATTAAGACAAATAATTTACATGAATTTTTATTATTTATTAGTTAAAATATATAGATTTATATTCATTATAATATTATTATGTAATTTTTCAGCCAAAATAAAAAAGATGTATTTCACACCAAATTAGGGTTTCATGCATAATATGGTTTTATTTAAAACATTATTTCAGAAAATTTATAATTTAAATTTGAAAAAATAAAATAATTTTTTTATACAAAAATTATCTTAGGACGGATTTTTAGAATTTTCTAAAATGTTTTATTTTTTTATGAATATTAAAAAAATATAATTCTTATTGAAAATAGTCTTTTTGTTTAAATATTTTAAAATGTTCTATATTGTTTCAAAATAGTTTGAAATAAAAATTAGTTAAATTATATTATTAATAATCCTATTACTGTATTTTTAATTAATTTTATACTTGAGTTTTTTATAAAACCATTTTAAACTTAAAAAGTCATTTTTTTCTGAAAAACCATTTTTCATTACAATTTTTTGAGTTTAATTTTAAATTAAATAATTCCTATAATATGAATTTAATTTGATAAAATGGATTTTATAATTATAATATTCAAAATTAATATTATCGAATAAGTTCAACTTAGTTCTTGGTCATAATGAATAGTAAAAATCAGTAAAAATCAGTTACTACAGATAAGGTTAAAACAAGTTTACCAGGGGTTAAACATATGTAATAAGGGATAAAATAGCCCAAACAATTGTATAAGTATTATTTTATGGACATATTTCAAATCTATGTCATCTAATATTCTGAAATGTTCTATTTTAGAACTATTTTTCTTTAGTAGGACATTGATATATTTTATTCTTTTTAAAAAAATCGAAGTGTGTCCTCTCCCCATCTTATAAAGGGACACCCCATTTCCTCTCATATCCAAAATTCAAGATCATTTTGGATCAGGAATGATGCACCAAAATATCATAATTAAAATTTCAACCACATCTTAGAATCCCTAGTTTGATTATAAAATCAATTTAGGAAGGTTATGGTATAAACCTATAAAAGTTATCCAAAGAGGAGTTATATTTCTTAACCAAGAATTTTAGTTTTATTTATCCTTCTAAATCCTTCAAATATTATTAAAATATAATGAAATAACAACAAAAAAATCTTAAATATATTTATATATTTTTATGTTAACGAAATAACCTATACCATTGTCCATCTTCTATCAAATGGAAAATTTAACCATCATTTGTGTGAACAACAAAATATCGCCTCACAAACCGATGTAATTAATTTCCCATAACCACCTCTCATGACTAGTTATAATGATGGATTTAGTTTATATATATTATATTAGTGAAATATTTATATTTTTTTAAGGATAATATAGCATATTATTTCTTACCTTTCCATCCATTGAATAAATGATAACATTGTTCATGCGTATGTGTGGATTACCACCTCCATGATGCAATGAGATTCATTTTTCATGACTGAATAACATGGATACTATATATAAGTGTATTTGAATAAATAATATGATATTTATGATATAATAATTTTTTTATAAAGTGAAAATTATATTTTCTTTCTTTCCCTAACGTAATTTGAAAAATGGATACGTTACTTATGTGTTCGTACGACATATCATCTCTATGATTATAAAATAATTAATTTTTCATAACCATTATTCATAGTTGGTTATAAAAATGATAATTATTTCATGATTATTTTTCGGGATATAATGAAATAATTACATCATTGACCATAGTGAACTTACCAAAGTGATTTTTGACATATGGGCCAAATATCCGCAAAACATTCGACGTGAAAATAATTGATTAAGTACTTATATACAACATGATAATTAATAAATGAAAAGTAATAATAAATTTGAAAAGGCTATTTATAATGTAAAGAGTTAAAATATATATATTATTTTGGAAGATAAATAACATACACGATGAATCGAGATCGATGTAAGGGAAACATTACATTAAAACATCATTTTATGTGTTTTAAAAGATTTATTTTTTAAATATTTTTCTTTCATGTTCATGTTCTTAAAATTATTTTATAGCTGTATTTATATGGACATAAATGAGTGAAAATGGAAATTTTATGTCACTTTTTACTTTCCTTCAATGGTTTTCAATAGAAATATATTTACATATTTTATATAGAATATTTAAAACAAAGGAAAAAAGATTGTTCTATTTTGACATAAATGGAGTCACCAGTTTTTCTCACCACCATAAATATTTTTTATGTTTGGATTCGTTTAAAATATTTCATGTTTTATTCAATTAAAAATCCTCTTTCCTATTGATCTAGGATTTAAAAAAAGGGTTTTCAATGGAAAGGATATTTTGTTATCCAAAAATGTTTTCCTCATGGATGCGAATAATGTTTTTATAAGTATGACAATAAAAATACAATAATTAATGTGTTATGATTATATTATGGTTCTTTGGTATTGTTTATTATGATAAGTGTATTCATTATAAACTAATGATCATAGGATATTTTATGAACTAATAATGGGGGACCCCAATATAATTCTCCAATTCATCAGGAAAAGGGTTGGAGTTAACCAGTTAGGTTTCTACTAAGAGATTATTGGAATTTACGAGGAAGGTTATTTATTTTTTATAGGTGATGGAAATAGAGATATGATGATTATATCCCAATTCCCCTATATGATTTACCTAATATTTCTATGGGTTCCCATTGAAATTTTATAATTTGACGAGGTAAGATATTGAGATTAAGTTAAAGGGGAAGTTTATACTACTTATCAAAGGTGAAATGTATAACTTTACAAGGGTTTTTACCGATTTAAAAGAAATTATTATGTTTTTTATTTATTCCATTAATATTTAATTTAAAAATTTTTTGAAAATATTTGGGTATCGAATTGTATTTCAAGGGTAAGAAAAATTTTATTTTGAGCCAATTTATTATTTTTCTAAAAGGTAAATTTTTAATAGTAATAATGAAATAATATGTTTCCTTTATTTTTTTTAACATGTCCTTACTAAAGTTTTGTGCTCATCCCCAATTTTTAAATGTTTTTCAAAAGGGTTTAAGGATGTTTTGGGACATAGATTAGGTAAATATAAATATTCTAAAGATATTCTTAAAAAAACTTTTTTTTATTTTACAAGATTTGTTTTGTGAAAAAATGAATACTAAGTGCTAGTGTCCACTTTGTGATGTAATATTTATTTATGTAAGGGTGATGAAAAATTTATTTAAAACTATAAAACCAAAAGATTTCTGGGAATGAAAGGAAATTATTTCTGGTATAAATAATCATTTTTATGGATTTTTCAAGTTGGGTTCCTCATAAGAAAGACATAAATACATGTTATTATTTGTAATATTTTTTTTTCATTTTTTAGTATTCCAACATTATATTTATTTAAATACACTATAATTTAAAATAAATAGAAAATAATGTTTTATTCATAATGACGATACATTTAAATAGAAAATCTCACTTTTTGACATCTTGATATTTGTTATTAACACTTGTTTTGTGTCTTAAAAGATGAAAATCATTTTTATTTTTGAATTAAAGTCTATATAATTCAATTATACACATATTTTTGTTAGACCATTGGGATTTATATAACATTTTGAGATATTTTATTTTATGTTAATGTAATGACTCATATTTTCCTAGTTTTATTTTTAGAAAATTTCTTTAAAAATTTCTAGACCAGACATTGAGACGACATGCGATTCCGAGACTCTGTGTTCCTAGAATGGTCCGTCGAAAAAATGTTATGTTTTAAATAGCACTCAAGAATATTTTTCCTAAAAAAGTGGAAAAATATTAAATGGGTTCCCTAATTAGAAATATGAGGGAACAAATGCCTTTAGGATGACAGGTTTTCCCTAGGTTCGACTTAAATTTAGTCAGTGTGGGCCTCTAGCGAGAAAACTCAAAAATAGAATAACTGTAAATAAAATAATTAAATAAAATTATTTTATTTTTTAAATCCTTATAAATCCCAAGTGGTGACTTGGATTAAAAATAAAAGACCATTGTTGAGCTCGTGAGGGTCTGCTTTCCTTAGGCAGAGCCAAACATTGGATAACGCATGCTAATTGTGGAAAGTAGTTTTTGGGACATGACCATAAATAAATAATTAAATACAGAGTATTTTATTTTAAAATCCCTATAACTCATGAATGAAAAATTATATTGGAAATCTGAGAGTACGTTTGAGCTCTTGAGGGTGTACATTCCTTAGGTGGGGCCTAACCTTGACCCGCATGGGTCGATAGTAATAGTTATTTTTTTTGAAATTTTATGAAAAATAAAATAAACTTAAGAATTTTTAATTTATCTAATAATGTTTCTCTACAATTCAACATTGAGCCAACAGCTTCATTTCATATATGAAACAGTGCAACGATGCCGCAACTCATTCATAACTGAAACACTTTTTCATTTCATTTATAAAATAGTGTAACGATGTGATGGCTCAGCATAACAAAATCAATAAAATGTGTTTCATCCATTTAATTATTAAACAGAGATATGGGACATTCAGCACAATCTTGGATTGGATCTAAGGCTCTGGAGGAGTGGTTTTGGAAAGCAGTGAATGGTGAAAAACGAAGAATCACCACATGTTCCTTCCTTCCCTTTCGAAATATCTCTTCATTGAAAAGAGTTTTGGATCAAGAATTGACGAATGGTGGTGGAGAGACTTCATCCTCTATCAACGAGCGATCCGATTCCAGGCAGGGGTTTAATTATAAGTGAATTCCATTCTTCCCTATTATTTGGTTTGAGCGATGAATGCATATCAACCTACGAACAAGTTGACCTATTGATTGAATGTGTGTTTGGAGGGATATGATGTGACTTGCAGGAATTTAAGCGATTTAGATTCACATAATGGTTTATTTTCTTCATCAAACCTCTTAATAAGGACGAACCATTCCAACATGAACAAAGGTCATGGTCCGTCCTTCATGTGTTTCATGTGAATTCTTGTTCTTCACCCCTTTTCTTCTGTTCTTTATGACATAATGAGAACTGCGGTCCAAGAGGAACCACATTGGTGGAGAAAGAAGGCCGCACAGGCCTGAGAAGCCATGTGCCGGAGGCGGCGTGCACTGTAGAGGAGGAGGTCATGGCTAGAGGGCCACGACAATGCGGAACCACTGTTCCAGCAGGGCACCGCGTTAGGTCGGTAGACCTGCGGCCGAGCCGCGGGTCAGTGCAGGTTGGCGGTCTATGGGACTGCGTGTGGGGGAGGTAGCCGGCCTACCCATCCATGTGAAATAAGGTTGACATGGCGCCTTCCACATCTAGGTTAAACCAGACCAGCCCACTAGCATGGGCCCGAATGAGTGGAAACCGAGCTGTTGGGTGGCCCGAATGGGCAGAAACCAGCCCACCAACATGGACCAGGCCGAAGGAGGACCGGCCAGCCAGGCATCCTAGTGGGAGGGACCCATGGAACAATGGGCCATGTTGGCCAAATCAGGATGATTCGGGTTAGTCTGACCAGGTTGGACCGGGTATTTTTTAGCAAAACATGCATAACATCCAAACCGTGCATCTGATTGACGATCCATTTGTGGCGTTGGAACCCTTGCTATGAGACGATACTTCTGTAAAACTCCAGATGTTTTTCCATGTAGGTTGAGATACGTTCAATGGATTGAGGAGTAAATTATCCCATTATCAAGAGCGATATGAGCAGAAATCCTCTGGTTGGATGTGATGAGAAAAAAGTGGAGAGCATACCTCAATTGCCTGGAGGATGAGAAAACCTCGATGTCCTGATAGAAGAGCAGACCTTAGTGGCCCAGTGGACGAATGGACCTCAGTGGCACAGTGAACAAGCGGAACTTGGTGGCTTAGAAGATGAGCTGAACTTTTTGGCTCGAGGGACTCTAGTGATGACAAGAGGACATCAGTGGCTTGAAAAATTAACCGACCTTAGTGGATCAATAGACCTTAGTGACTCATTAGGGATGATTCCCTCAACATTACAATATTTTCAGCCTTATGTTTGATAGTATTACTTTATATACATTATGTTATACCTCTGTGACCTAACTCTAGTGACACTCTTGACTGTACTTCTTAGATTTTACACTTTTTTTACCTCTTTGGTAGTCAGCTTTGTGTATTTTTTAGGTATACCTTTGTGGTTTGGGGTCCCTATTGAGTATTTTTTTACTCACCCCTCCATGGGCTTCACCCATGCATATAATGTATTATAAAAATTATCAACACTTTGACGGAGTCCTTGGTGGAATGGGGACAAGTGGTGCTCAAAGTGAACCAACAAATGAGATGTACTTATGTGACTACAAACAGCTATTTATGTACCTACCCTTCATGTACAGTTTTCTATGGAGGAGTTCCAGATACTTTTACCTTTTCTTTTCTGTTTTGGTTTGGCTTTTATTATATCCCTATTTACCTTCATTTTTCTACTGTCATACCTCGTGTTTGTTTACTTAGAGTATTCACTTTCCAGCATCTGTGTCTTGGAGTTTTTTTTCGTGTGTACAAGTACTTAAGAAAATGCCTCCCATTTGATTGGGATATGCCTACTTGGCGCTAGTCACTGACTCCTGGCCTATGGGAGGTGGGCTTGAGGTAGTCATGGCATGGGCCCCAGGGGACATGTCATGACAGTGTGGTATGAAAAGTGGTTAGTTCTACCTTAACAACCCACAGTCTATGAGTTTGGTTTGGGGAAACAGAGTTAAGTGTTTCAAGTGTAGATTTCAGGCTAGGGAATCCATTTTTGGTGTGGCGACTGACGTATCCATACACCAGGACCCTAAATTAGGCCTTTTGACTTGATACATGAAAAATACTATTTATAATAAAAAATTATGGTACATGCATCATATAGGAATGGGTTGAGTTTTCCATGTCCTTTTTGAGTCAGTTCACCATGTATACTCTATTAATCTTGGCATATCTTTTTTTTCTTCTATATGCTTCCATGTAGACAGCTAGCCAGGATTCCACCATGTGATGACGAGTATGATCCATGAGGTGATGATATGTATATAGGGGTTCATACCAGAGACAACACCACCGGGTGGTGTATCAGCTATACCACCACATGTGGAGGAACACATGGTACTCATAGTACCAACGGATGAGATGCGCGGGCTGGGCACACTTCACAAATTGTAGTGATAGAGTCCCCTCAGGTTTCGAGGTGATCCTGATGTCTAAGGACTGGATTAAGGTGGTTAATGAGTTTTTCGTCAGTAATAACACCATTAGATCAGATGGTGGTCCTTGCAGTGAGCCTTTTACATGGCTTAGTTGGGCGATAGTGGTGTTTAGATTACCCAATATTACGATGAGGTGACTCTTACGTGGACAGAGCTAGAGAAACTTTATCAGAGTAGGGTCTCCTTCCATATAAGATAGGGGTTATCCATTCCCATGATCTTCTATAGCTTTAGTTGGATGACATGTATGTAGCTGAGTATTCATCAAGACGTACCGACCTTTCTAGGTACTCGATGAATACGATACGACCAATGATTCCAGGCTCAGACATATGGACGAGGTGTGTTTATGTACATCTGATCCAACACTATTCCTCAGTGCATTCTAACTTATGATTGGGTTCTAGAAAGAACCTTTATGGTTGAAATTCCTTTGGATGAGTAGATACAACCTGTGGATGTCAGCAGTGGGAATGTAAGAAGCTAACATCATTATCAGAGACTTGGATGTGTGAGACATTCCTACATGCGGTCCCACGATAGGTGATCTATATCTCAAGGATCATATGGTGAGTCCAGGAATAGGTAATTATTTTCAAAAGATATAAGGGGTCATCTTTCTAGAGATTTTCTATCCCGTCGTGCTGACAGTGAAACAGTGGATGGGCCATCGGGGTAGAGACAGTGATAGGAATATATGAATCTATAAGTCGGAAGACATGGAAGAGGAGGTAAGAGAGTAGAAGGAGGATATATACATTTTGACATGATATAATCACCACCCTAATGTGGTCCACACCAGGCTCAGGGAGCTAGAGGACAGGGGAAGGGGGTAACTACATGCGATCAAGGAATATGACCCAAGGGATCTAAGAATTATTTGAGGTGTGATATGTGTCTACTCTTAGCTTCTATATTAATAATACATTGGTGTTAATAATTCCTTCTTGTCAAGAATCTTGTTAAAGACCTATAATTTCCTGTTAAACCATTTACCCGACCCATACGTCAGGAGATTCCTATGGGAGGAGACTCGATAACCACACTTATGTCGATGGTGTGGTCTGACCCTTGAGGAGAGAGTTTTGGTTGGAACCTCTTGGTGGTAGTTTCAAGGACTTACAATGTAAGTTTGGGTATGGATTGATCATCCACAGTTCATGTTCAGATTGACCATTTTAGGCAAAAGGATGCAGAATGTATGCTACAATGGAATGGGGTTTTCCTTGGTCAAAAAAGGGGAAAACTAGGAAGCATAAGATAAACTCATGCATAAGAGGGTGTTTTAAATCATGCTTGATTCATCCATCCTTAACCATGTGGAAGTGGATGTATTGTGTTTTTAGTTCCTAGAAGTAGAGGAAGAGTACATGGGTGTATTTATAGAAGATGTTTCTAAGATTACCTTCCTATAGAGAGATGGACTTCTACATCATTCTACACCCAGATATGGCACCAATAATAGCATCAATATATCAGATGGCTTTCATAGAGGTTCACGAGCTGAGGGTGTAGGTGTAAGACTTTTAGAGGAAGGGGTTAGTAAGGACCAGTGTTTGGGGTTATGTGTGGATTACTGACACTTTAACCATGTGGCCATAGAAAACGAGTACCAACTACTAAAGGGTCAATGAAAACATCGATCAGTTTAAATGGGAAACTCTTTGCATGGATGGAAAGGTGCCCGTAGGCTTTTCAGCAGTTAAGATAGAGTTTGAAAAGCGCCCCGATATTGTGTTTTCTAGAGAAGGGAGTTGAGTACATAGTGTTCTGCGATTCATGAGGGAATAGAGTTAGTTGTGTCCAGAGTCATAGGAATGCGATGATTGCATATGATTCACATTATTTGAGAACACTTGAGAAAAACTAAATGACCCATGATCTTTATTTGGAAGTGGTAGTTTTCACATTGATGATGTGGTGATATTACCTTATGGGCGAATAATTTATTTTCTAATATAACCACAAGAGTCTCAAGTATATCTCCTCTCGAAAGGATTTTAACTTGATACACAGATGAAAAATAAAGTTCCTCCAAGACTATAACTTTGAATTAGCATATACTCTTGGTAAGGGAAAAGTGGTTGTAGATGCTCTCAGCAAAAGATCCAGTTCATAGTTTTCGAATGAGGAAATAGATAAGTTGGATTCTTTATATTTATCCTTTGTGGATGGAGATGATATAGATTACCTCTAATTGGTGGTTGTTACCCCTCCACTCATAAAGTGAGTCAGAGAGGTAGATATCGATGATACCAACTATGGGTCTTTAAGTGCTCAGTTTTCCATAGGGAATACCTGAGATGGATGTTCAAAAGGTGGGGAATGCGTCGTTCCTTTCATAGGATGCACAATTGTAGTAGTGAATGCCTAGAGTGATGAGATGCATTAGGATATGCATGTGGGTGTTATGGAAGACATTGGAGATGACAGAACAGGTTCATGATGGGCTTACCTATTGATATAAAAAGGTGATATATTGTTAAATCAGTTTCATGTTTTTTCAACACACCATGTCGAGCCCCTATGCTTGGAAGGGGTTTCTATTTTGTTCTTTGGGGTGACTAGATGGGAGTGAGAAAGAATATCAACATAATTTTTAATAATTTTATCACGTACATCTAGGGGACATGGTACCATATGGGTGATTGTTGACCGAATCACCATGAAGGTCACTTATTATCTTTTTGGGAATGGAGTCCCATAGAGAGCTTGGGGTACCTCTACATGAAAGAGATAGTTAAAATCCATAGAGTCCCATCAATGATAGTCTCAAATCGACATGAACTCTTTGCATCCCGGTTTTGGAAGGGATTACAGGAGGCATTTGGGACATAGATGTGATTGATCAAAACATTCCACACACAGATATACGACTAGATAGAGCAAACCATTTGGGTCCTAGAGGATATGCTACGTGCTTACATCCTCGATTTTGTCCGTAGTTAGTGGGATCACCTACCTTTTGTGGAGTTTGCATACAACAATATATACCACTCCACCATCATTATGGAACCATTCGAGGCCATGTATGGGTGACCCTACAGGTCACCACTTCGCTGGACTGATCCCAGAGAGTCATCTCTCATAGGCTTAGAGTTGGTGTGGGGTACTATAGAGATGGTGTAGGCCATCCAGCAGAAGATGAAGACTGCATAGAGTTTTCATAAGTCCAATGCTGATAGAAAATAGAGACCCTTGGAGTTCAAGGATGATGACCATGTGTTTCTTTGGGTCTCTCCTTGAGGTGGGATACAATGATTTGGCTGGGGTGAGTTGGACATTGATGATGATGCAACATTTGGGATGTTTTTAATAGAGACCGGGAATTTAAAAGAGAAGACAATCCATGGGAAATCTATTCCTCTAGAGAACCTTTGATGTCAACATAGAAATATCTAGGAGAGAACATGGGAGCTAGAGGATCAGGTTTGTGTTCGTACCCTAATTTGTTTTGGAATCCCTTCGTTTGGATTTTGGGAATATAAATACTTAAGGTAGGGAAGATTTAATGACCTGGATTTTCTTGGTTTTATTTTTAGATAATTTGTGGGAAAATTCTGAGACAAGGTGTTGAGACATTGTGTGATTCCGAGACCCGGTGTGCTCGGAATGGTCCATTGAAAAATAGTTTTTTAATAGTGCACCTAAGCAGTTTTCCTAAAAAAGTGGAATAACTATTAAACGGTTTCTGATATCAGAAATTTGGGGGTACCATTGCATTCAGCATGATGGGTTTGCTCTAGGTGTGACTTAATTCTAGTCGGTACGGGCCTCCAATGAGAAAACCAGAATATAACATAAATTTAAATAAAATTATTATTTTTTCAAATCATTATTACTCATGAACGATGAATCAGATTGAAAATAAAAGACCACCATTGAGCTTTTGAGGGCGTGATATCTTATGGCATAACCTAACATTGGCAAGTGTGGGCCAATTGTGGGATGTAGTTTTTGGGACCTGACCATAAATAAAATAATTAAATTAAGATTATTTTGTTTTCAAATACCAATAACTCAGAAATGGTATCTCAGATTAGAAATTTGAGAGTGAAATTGAGACCACGAGGGTGTTCTTTCCTTAGGTAGGGCCTAACCATGATCGGTGCATGTCGAGGGTAAAAGTTAATTTTTGGGAATTTTAAGAAAAATAAAATAAAATAAAGAATGTTTATTTTATCCAAAAATGTTTTTCTACAACGCAATGTTGAGCCAACTACCTCGTTTCATAAATGAAATAGTGCAACGACACTGCATGTAAAGTGTAATAGAAATACTATTTCATTTCATAAATGAAACAGCCTAACAACGCGACGACTCAGTGTAACAGAAATGATGAAACATGTTTCCACCATTTAATTATTTAACAGAGATACAAGATCATATTCATGATCATAGATTGGCTCCGAGGTTATGGAGGAGTGGTTTTGGCATGTGGTGAATGGTTAAGAACGAAGAATCACCACAAGTTCCTTAATTTTCCTTCGAAGGATCACTTCATCAACAACATTCTCATATCAAGAATTGTTGAATTAATATAGAGAGGCTCCGTTATTCATCAACGAGCAATCAGATTCCAGTTAGGGGTTTAATTTTATGTGAATTCATTTCTTCCCTATTCTTTGGTTTGAGCGATGAACGTGGATCAAACCATTAATAAGTTGATCTACGGATCGATCTCATGTTTTGCAGGATGGGATTTGACTTGTGAGAATTTAAGGGAGATGGATTCATGTAATGTTTTATATTCATCATCGAACCTTATAATAAGGATGAAACAAGCCAAAACGAACAAAGGTCATGGTCGGTCTTTTGTGTGTTCCTTGTGCATTCTTCTTTGTCGCCCATTTTTTTCCGGTCTTTGAGTCATAGTGACAACCGTGGTTTAAGAGGGACCATAGTGGTCGTGAAGGAATGTCACAGCTAGGAGGGATGCGATGGTGGAATGGGCCGCCCGTTCGAAGGATAGAAGCAGTGGAACACACGTCAGCCACCACGGTAGGTGGATTGGGGCCACCGATACGTGGAAGCACGCACCACAGCAGAGGATACTGCATTTCTAGTAGGGAACCACGTTAGGTGGAGGCGGTCATGACCAGGAGGCCGCAAAGGTGCGGAACCACAACACCAGAAGGGCACTGCGTCAGGTTGGGAGACCCACGGACGGGCCACAGGTTGGGATACCTGAGGTCAAGATGTGGGTTAGTGCTGGAATATGGTCTGTGGAACCGCGTGTGGGGGAGGTGGCCAGCCGCACCAGCTGTGCAATGTTGGGAAGATGTGGCTCCTACCGCATTTAGGCTAGACCAAACCTACCTGCCAGCATGGGTTGAGGTATAGGAGGACCGGGACACTAGGTGGAAAAGTGGGTTAGACTAATGGCTCTAGAAGCCTGGTCCAATGGGACCAATGGGCCTGGCCATTGAGCTAGAATGGATCGGTTTGGATTGTGCCCGAACCCCCCACTCCTTTTTCACGAAAACAATATAACTTCTAAACTGTACGTCTAATTGGCAATCCTTTTACGGTGTTGGAACCCTTGCGATGAGATGGTGATTTTGGAATACTCAATGTGAATTTATGTGGAGATTGAGATACGACTGATGGATTTAGGAGTATATTCTTTTGAAATCAAGCACCCTATGAGTGGAAATCCCATGGATTGCTTTGACAAGACAGAAGTGGATACTGGACCTCTGTGGCCTAGTAGACGAGTAGAACACAGTGTACTGGGAGCTAATTAGACCTCAGTGGCCTAGTAGAGGAGCAGACCTCAGTGGCCATTCTAACGAGCAGACCTAGGTGGCCCGTTGGATGAGCGGACCTCAGTGGTTGGGCGGAGGAGCAGACCTCAGTTGCGAGATGGGTGAGCAAACATTGGTGGCTCAGTGGATGAGCAGACCTCGTGTCCCAGTGGGAAAGCATACCTCAGTGGCCAAACAGACCCATGTGATGACAAGAAAACCTCAGTGGCCCGATAGATGAGCGGACCTCAGTTGACCGACAGACCCCAATGACTCATCAGGGATGAGTCCTTCAATAGTAAAAGATGTTTAGCCTTACAAATAGTAGTTTTAATTTCAATAATTTATGTTATACCTATGTGAGATGAATCTAGTGACTCTATTAACTATATATCTTAGAGGATAAACATTGTGTACCACTTTGGTAGTCTGCTTTGTGTATTGCTTTGTGGTATAGCTTTGTGGTTTGGGGTCCTTACTAAGTATTATTTTACTCACCCCTGCACGGGATTTTCCTACACATATCATGTCTTGTGCATATGATCGACACATTGATATAGTCCTTGGTGAATTGGGGCTAGGTACTACTTAGAGTAACCCAACAGACAGGAAGTGTTTTTATGACTTCAGACAGCTATTTATGTACCTACCCTTCATGTAGGGTTTTATGTGGAGCTCTTCAAGAGACTTGTACATTTAATTTTCTTTTTCAGTTAGTATTGTATTCTAGCCCTGTTTACCTTCGGTTTTCTTCTATTATACCATGTATTTTTTACTTAGTGTATTCACCTTTTTCCATATATGGATTGGAGTTTTGTGCACGTGTACTAGTACTTATGAAAATGCCTCCCATTTGTTTGGGATATGCCTACTCAACGCTAGTCTCCATCCCATGGCCTATGAGAGGCGGGCTGGGGTAGTCATAGCATGGGCACTAGGGGATGGTTCATGACAGTTATGCTCCATATAATTAATTTAAAAACCCTTATTTATTTTTATTAAATTCATTATTTTTAGAAAAAAACAAGAAATAGATGTATTACATTGTATTCATGTTGAAAATGAATTTAAATGGAAAAGAACTTGTGTTGGTATCATAATTTGAACAACTATTAAGAATTACCCATAATTTTTTTTTTGTTTTTTCAAAACAATTTTAATCAATTATTGATTAATTCCTATTTTTTAATAAAAAATTCAATTTATCGTTAATTTAAAAAATTTAATTAATTAAAATAAATAATATATAATCCCTAACTTATCTCATTTTATAATCAAAACAAAAAACAAGTTTCATGTGTTAGGTTTTCATTATTTTTATATTTTTTTTTATTAAAACATTATTAATTAAACACATAATATATAGTATTTTTTCAAATATAATTATTTTAACTAATTTAATGTGTATATTAATCAAGTAATTTATTTATTTCTTTTTAATACTAGATGAAAAATTTATTTGTATTATATACACCACAATACACACATCATATGAATTTATATCATGCACACTATTTTTTTGCATGTATTTTTTGTCAAAAATCATGGACATGTTTGGAGAATTGTATTTGGTTCTAATATATGATGTTTTTAAAGAACATTTATGATGAAAATTTGTAGTCAATGTTGATGAAGTTGTAAAAATATATATTGAGTTGTAGTAGATTAGAGACGACTATTTATTTTAGAATAAAGAAATGATGAAGAAGTTAATTATGCATGACATATCATTCCATCAAGGTGATAAATATATTGTAGATATATATAAAGTTGCATGGATATTATTGATTCAATAAGGAAAGAAAAAGGATTTTACATATGTAGTTAAGGAGGAGTTTAATGCCATACATAAGTAAAAATGAAAATTACTAAGTTTGTGTATTAATAAATTAGATTATAATAGAGGAAGATAAAATTAGATTCTTCCATATATGAGGGAGAAGTATAAGTAACTATATAATTGTGGAATGATAATACACGTGTGAGAGTGAATAAATCAAAGGGTTTTATAAGAAATAACTTCATGAAAATAGGTCGTACAAGTGAAAAATAAAGCAATATAAGTGATGTATGATATTAGTAAATGAGAACTGGGGATTCAAAATTAAGAAGTGTGTGAATACATGGTTGAGTAAGTATAATTGGTTATCATATAAGATTAATTCATGATTTATTATGGTTGTGTGAATGTGTGAGTATAGAGTTTATCACATGTGATTTTCCTGATTTAGAGCTATGTAAGGGGATAACACAAAATTCCTACCATCACTGAATTAATTTTATTAATCTATCTATTGTTGACATTTAATTCAAATTTTAAAAATTTTATTTCATACAAAAAATATATTATTTAATGGTTGTTATTGTTTTCAAGGTCATGTAGTTTTAATTCATTATAGAATAAATTAATTAAAAAATTCATGGATAAAAATGTTTTATTCATATATTATTGGATAAAAACTAAAGGAAAAAAAGAAGATAGATAAAAGGGTAATTTTTAATGAATGGTTGGGTAATTATATTTTTTCCTCACAGAAGATTGAATCAAGAATTTTTAAGGTTGGGTGTGTGTGACTATAGAGTTTCATATATTTAATTTTATTGATTTAGATCTGTGAAATGGTGGATCTAAAAATTCATACAGAAACTTAATTAATTTTCTTATTCAATATAATATTGAGATTTAAGTCAAATTTTGAAAAGATTATTTCAAGTAATATGTATCATAATTATCAGTGATTATTATGGTAATGGTCAATATGGATTTAACAAATTAAAAGAAAAATTTAGTACTAAATTTATAGAGAAAAATGTTTCATTCATGGATTTTTAGAGTTATAAAGAACTGTAAAAAATAATAATGATAAAAAGTGTTGTTGTTTTCATAAGATTTACATGTATATGTTGATATACTTATCAATAAAAACTTGAGATATAGAGAATAACACTTAATTAAAATTTAAAAGAGTCAAATGGTTATAGTTCAAGATCTTATAGAATATCAGTCTATAGTATGTTCATCAAAAGGCTTCATGAACATAATATATTTTTGACTATACTATAAAGATAGACCTAAAATATAAAAATTTATGAGAATATGTAATGGCTTGATATACCACAATTTATATGTAATAAATAAAATTTTTATTCAGTAACTTGTTTCACACATGACACCGATCCAAAATGAACCAAAAAAATATATAATCCTTGAAATGATGTTGTTTAATTGGAGGGTAAATATTAAGGTAATTAAATTATGTTGTATATGTTAAAATAAAAATAAATTTCATTTTTAATACTATTGTATTGATAAAATTCAATTAGTATATCTTAATAACAAATAACATCATTTTAGGTTTAAAATATTTTTTTTAAAAAATTCATTTTTATATTCTATGATGTTTCTTATATTATAATTAAATAATGGTTTAAATGGAAATTATTGATAATATATACAATAAAATAAGTTAACATCCATCCAATAATTATTACTAGGAAACTAATAACTTTATTTTATGTTTATAAGATAAAACGTTTTTCATTTTTTATGCCCTTATATTAAAATTTATTATTTTTACTTTTAGAAGTTGAATATGTCAAATTGAATTAAATATTTTTTATTAGAAAATTCAAATAAGGTAATGGGATCAATTTTTTTTCTAGACATAAATGTTATGATACCAAGTCAAAATTTTTTTACCGTGACAAATAAATTGTTTTTCAAAGAAGTATACTTTTAAAATATTGTGTTTTTAAATTAAATAGATATAATTTAATTTAAGGCAATAGTATCATGTTTAAGAATATATATTAATTATTTAACAATTTTTAATTGGTTATAAATGTAAATAAATTTTAATTGTCAAAATGAAATGTTTTTACCAAAAGTATTTTTAACACATTATAAGTTTTAATTTACCTGTTAATTTTATCATATATTGAAATTGAGTTAGATTAAATGGAGTCGTAATTAAAATTAATCTAGTAGAAATTTGATAATAAGGGTCATCAAATTTTTAATGATAAAATAATAATCACGATTAATATTTAATCAGGATTAATAATTGTTAAAATCAGTAACCTAATATGGATTGAATTTTACATAATCAATTTGAAACATCGAAATTATAGTTTAATTTAGGTTTAAAAGTCATAAATATATGTCTCACCTACATTTAACCACCTAACTCGCCTAACTCTCATTCAATTACATTCTCACCCCTTACATAACATTCTTTTCCAAATACTTTTCCCTCTTTTCACTTAAAAAAGAAGATCACTTACACTCTTTTCATTCCACAACCAAGATAAAAGTTCCCATGATTCAATACAAAATTTAGTTATCATAGAGCCCATATAAATATTTATAAGGCTCTATCCTTAGTAAGTTTCCTCAAGATCTTAATTTCCAAATATACTTAAAGAGAATATCCAAATTCTCAACATAAGTATTAATTAATATTTAATTTTTTTTCATTATCCTTATAATTAATCGACTATAAAACCCATTATAAATATATGTATATAATTACATAAGTATAAATATTATACTAAAATTTTATTATATTTATAAAAAAACCATTATATATTCCCCTGACATTGAATTAAAAAAAATGAAAATGTTTCTCATGTGCATGTGCAGACTGCCACCTCCATGATCGAAACGTTTCATTTTTCATCAACATATTATAGGAATGGTACTAGAAATAATTTTAGTTTATATATATTTTATTTATATCAGTATTTATATTCATTAAATATAAATTAATAATTCTGTAAGTAATATTAACAATAAGCGATCATTGTAGAACAATCCTCTTAAAATGAATATATCAAGATGAAAAATGAGTTATTCATATGTGAAAACTTATTTTTCATTTACATTATTCTTATAACTCTTCCCAATTATGATTAATATCCTCAATGCAATCCAAATAAATTAATTATACCTTTTTATAATGTTATTTTAACAAAATAATATATTACATAGTCGTACTCACACATAGATTATAACACATTCTTATTGAGATGGTTTAACCACCTATAAGAAAAATGATATAATTTTCTATCCAAGATAGGTTTTGAAACATAATATTGGATATTAATAATTAAATAATTATATTTATGTTCTTAAATGGTAATATAAGCATTTAACTTATTAATTAAGACTACACCATCCATTCTCTATAAATTACCAAAACAAGCTCATCACCGACTTTGTTTTATAAAATAATAACTAAAATAATAATGAAATAAAATTATGAAATTAAAAATAATTAAAATTAATAAGTTAAATTACGTTTTATTATCTTTTAGTGATGAAATTTGGGATAAAAATTTATAAAAACACCACAATTATGAAACTCGTTCAAAACGATCAAGATTACTCACACCTCAGATTAAAGATATATAATAACTATCTAATATCAATTTAGTGAATTCTTATAAATTAATTTTATATTAGCTTAAATATATGAATAATATTATAAAATATTATATAAATATATTTATTTTTATTATATAGGATATTAGATTGCATTTGACCAAAAGTGTAAATAATGTAAGGGATTCTTGTCTCAAATTTTCATTCCTTATGACATATTTTATTATTAAAAGCCATGTATTACTTAGAATGGTTTATAATCTACATGTTAATATTTATATCATGATTCACTTATATTTATTGATGTTCAATGTTCTATTATATTTTCATCCTCTCATCAGCTTTTTAATCAAAAATTACAAATGTTATAAGGTAGTTTTTGTCTCAAATTTTACTTCTTCAGAAATAATTCTTATTATACACCAATATATCCTTAATATCGAGTGATTATTTAATAATGAATAATTTTTACTATATTAAAGGGGGTTCTAAAATTCATATCATGTTTTTTTTAAACTTATTTCATTTAAAAAGAAACCAAATTTGAAAGTAGGTTTTGATTAAAATGTTACACAAACTGTAATGGTTTTAGTGATAATATTGCGATCAAATAAATATTGTTTTTGAAATATAACATATAAGAGAATTGTTTATTATTTATAAAACCTCTAATAATTTTCTTTATATTCACAGGGTTTTATTTTCGCCCATAATATTTCATTTCCCCTTGACTCATTATTTACCCAAAGGGTTTCTTGTAAGTGAAACCAACCCCACCACTTCTTCTCTAATGGGAACCTTTATTTTTAAATGACAATATTAATTGCATGATTCATTAAATTCCTTATATATTTATAAATATTTCCTTTTTTTCATTTTCTATTACTTTACTTTATTTAATTGTTTTAATTTCTTTAATGATTTTTGTAAGGGTATTTATTATCACTTTGTGAAAAGCATCCATTTTTAATGTTTAACATATAAACACATATTTTCGAATCCCTTTTCATTTTATATGAAAATTTATCCCAATTATTTAATGGTTTCTAAAATAAATTATTTTTATCCTACTTTTATAAAACATTTCTTTTAAAATTCAATCTAAATATCGAGGATATTTCTTATTTCTAATGTTATTTTTTCCTAAAACTCTTAAAAAGTGTTTTTTTATACAAGTCATTGTTAATTAGAAAAACCTAAAATTTATCATGTAAATTATTTAAAAGATATCATACATCTTTTTTCTAATTATTTATTATGTTATATCATTCTATTTTGTTGGAAAGATCCATCATTTGATTTGTATTTCTTAATTTTCTTTGATGTATACGTGCAATTTTTATTTTAATTCATTCCCTTTGTGAATATCCTATTTTATATTTCATTGATTGAAATTTATTCAACAATATTCCATACATAAATTAAATATGGAAATTATGGTCTTAAATTTATACCCTTTACTTATGTGTTGTGGATACTATATGATTTACTTTCTTTAATTGAAGGGTATTTAGCTAAAAAATAACAAAATGTCTTTGGATTCCCTTTTATTTTCCATGGGTTTATATTTTTCTGATTATTAATTATTTATATATGTGATGTAATTTTAAAATTATTTGAATCACATTTTATTTCTAGTGGATATTTATTTTATAAAATATTAATGAAATTCATCTTAATGTTTTATAAAACCCATTTTATATCGATGGGTCTTAATGACATGATAAGTGAATAATTTTCATGTGTCGCTCATAAGTATGAATGGTGAAGGGTGGGGTCCTATATCACCCACAAATTAATTGTTTAAAATTTTAAATCTCATGAGATATTTTAATTAAGAATAATATAGTTTTTCATAAGTGTGGGTACAAGTGTGTGTCTCATGAAGGTGATGTATTTATGGGAATTATTAAATTATCTTGTAAGCATGATTGAAAGTGTATGATACATAAAAGTATTGTTTCCTTATAATAATGTTTTTTTCAAATTCTGAAAAATTAATATTGGATATTAATAAGAAAATAATTATATATTTTGGATTATAATTTTAATATAAAAATTTAACTCATTATTTTAGGAAAAACCATATCTTCCTAATAAATTATGAAAATAATCTCATCAGCATCATTGTATTTGAAAATAATAAATTAAATGATTATAAAATGAAAATATAAAACTATAAGTAATTAAATAGTATCAATTATAGTATCTTTTATGATATGGTAATGTTGAACATTGGGAGAAGAGAGAATAATAACACCAGTATTAGGAAACTAGTTCAAAATGATTAAGATTAATCACAATCGATATTAAATATAGATAATCACTAACCAATATGAATGTAGAAAATAATTAGAAAATGACATGAAAGAAGTTTTTATATATGAAAAATGTTTCAAAATAATATATTAAGTTATTTATCTTTTATATAGATACCTAGTGTGAATTAGACTTAGTAGGGAAATAAGGTAAGTGTCACGACCCCCTCTCACCAAAGATGCCCCTCCTGAGCTGGAAATGGTGAAAGGGAGATAATGACCACCGAGTCCCACCTCCAGTAGGCCCCGGAGTGGTGACTAGCACCAAGGGTCTGAGTTTTCACAAATATGAGAATCATTACCCTTTTTATTATCTAAGATCAGGAAATAGGATGAGTCAAACACCAAAAGAAAAAGGAACAAGTAAATAAACCCAGAACAATCCCACATGCATGTTTAAACAATTCTGAATCAAAGTACAAGTACAATAAAGCTCAAAAGTACAATACCAAAAGAAACAAGAGTACAAAAAACTGCTACAACTCCAACTGTCCCGACTAGTAGGGTCCCACACGACCCTAGTAGTGCTCCTAGAAACCTGAAAGTAAACGTAGGGTGAGCATACAATTATAATCAGTAGGGAAACCTAAAGATATCATGCACAGGTACAAAGACATCCTAATGTCTCATGAGAACAACAAAAGAAACCAAAACCTAGCAAGGAATTCTATCCACCCAATCTCACTAGCCACACTCACAAAAAAACAGGTAGTAGTATATAAGAATAAGAGTATTGGGTAACCCGCACCATTCCCCCTACTAATTAGCTGCTCTTCCTAATGGAGAATGTCCTGACGCTACCAGACTATTCCCACCCACACACACCAGGGCCTCAAGAACCACGTATCCCGCCCGCACACACCTGGGGCTCACAACCACATATCCCACCCGCACACACGTAGGCCTCACCAACCACAATCACATCCCCAACCGAACACACCTGGGCCTCACAAACCACAATCACATCCCCGAAGGAACACACATGGGCCTCATCCCGAAGATTCTTGGGAACAGTAAACCAGCCTGAAGAGTCTTGGGCTAAAAACACCCCAATTAAAACCTTACCGAAGAGTCTTGGGTGTAAGGTCACCTCAAGCCATCACAGCCTATGGAAGAAGGAGTAGGAAGGAGCGAGTAACTAAGGGGAAAACACCCTCTCCCATGAAATGGGAGTGTTCGGCACTAAGTTCTCAATATGGGTGGGGTGTGACAAAACACAAAGATACACACACACACACACACACACATATACCAAACACATAGCCCAACCTATGGCTTCTAAACAGAGAAACTGAGAACGTGCCTCAACACTGCTGTTACGAAGCATGCATACAACAACAACCCCAACACCATTTAGGATTTCACATTCAACAGTATTAGTTTATTAGTTCCTTAACTAATGGGAAACTATCAAACCAGATAAAGCGTTTCGTAGAACAAAACCCCGCCAACCACAAATCAAGTTAGATAAAACACAAGCAACACAAAACCAATCTTTTATCACCAATCAAACCACATTGATTTTTCTCGCATTTAAGTCATCATTATTCCCCACATTTCATTTATCAACTTTCCACTTTCTTTTAATATCACAATCCATTACTGCAGCCCTGCTGCCACTATAACCACATTTCCACAACTGTAACACCAAATAAGGATCATTCCACATCATTTCCCCATTAATATCTTTTACCATAGCCCCGATTCCCTTCCTATTCATAATAACCCAGGATTCACCCCCCCCCCCTTTTACACACCATGTATCCAAACCAACACCCACATGTTCATTATTCCATTTTGTTCAACCGGGGTGATCACACAAGGGTTCCGAATTTTAATCATCCAACTTTGCATGATTAACCAATTTCCGCATTCCACAATGTTTACATCCAAAAAACGGTCTAGAAAGTTTGGGCAACATTTAATTGCACAATAAAAGACCCCCAACGACTGTGATTTTTAGTAGACGTAAGCCTATTCAATTCACAACATAGCAATAGGATAAAAAAAGATAAACATAATAACTTTACCCATCCCCGTTCTTTAAGAAGTTATTATATTTATTTATTGGTTCAACTGTATCTCAATTAAATAAAAGGATCCCCACCCCGCATGATGAAAAAATTAGAAAGACAAAGGTAAAATATCTACCTCAATAGGTTCTGATCACAATGCTCCCCCAGATCAACTTTAGAAGATGTCCGTCAGCCTCCGTCACTTCTGTCAAATCCCAGAAAAACCACCTCGGGTGGTAGCTGGGAAGGAAAGGCCAAAGGGACAGAAACATAACCAAGATCCAAAGTTCCTCCTTGTCGTTACGATGTCATGGATGCTGACGGATCATAAATCGGAGCTCTGACGAAGAAGTTATGGAAGAAATGAGCTTTGGAGTCTCTCAGGAGAGCTCTGCTCGAAGGAATTGAGAGGATGGGAAGTATTTGAAAAGGAGGAGAGGCCCCCTCCTTTTATAGGCATGAAAAACTAAAGTACATGGTGTGTACTTCCTAGTACATGACATGTACTCAGCAATTCCACACGGTCTCCACGCGGCTTCCAACATGACATTCAACGCAGCACACGGTCATTAACTGGTCAACACACGGTTTAAGGGTAACGCGTATGCGGGGAGGAACTACACGGCGTGTAGTATAGGCTACATGACATTTACTCATTAATTTCACGTGGCAAGGACACAGATTCAACACGGGGTATACCCGGTAAGGTGGTACACGACGTGTACTCACACTACACGGCGTGTAGTTGCAAAATTTTGAAAAGTGTGGGAAAAGTCCATTATACCCTCCAGAACACTTCATGAACTTATTTTAGACAAAGGAATGGGCCAGTGAGATCCGGGCCATTACATTAGATACCTCTTAAAATATTCTCATCCTCGAGAATTCAAAAACCAACCCAGAAGAACCCAATAAGATACCTATTAGGGATCTCGTTATAACAGGAACCCATCCAACAACCCTAATCATATGTGTTAGGAATTCATTCTCTTATGTCGAGATATTATCCGCTTTAGGTGGAACTAAATTTCCTGCACGGGTTCAACCGCATCCTCATTAATGCGTCTTGATTATGAAATGGGTCTTCCCCCTTCCATACATTAGGATTTTTTTCTACTTATGCTGTCCCCAACACCGTAAGACCAACACACTGTCCGAACACATGGCTTGGGGAATTATTTCATCTATGTCGAGATATTATCCACTTTAGGCGGCACTAACTCGCCTGCACAAGTTCAATCGCATCCGCATTAATGCGTCTCGATTAAGGATCAGGTTTTTCCCTTTCACCACATATCCGGACACGTTATACACTTCTAGAGAACAATGAAACAAAAGGTCTCACAACCGACAAGCCAAGCATTCCATATATCAAAGGTACAGAGTATAACATCAAAAAAGATCAGAAGAACAAAGAAAAACACAAGTCAAAACAACTCAGGGTACTGAGCATGCGTCTGAGCCTCCCGCTCCCAAGTTCTCTCCTCGAGGCCTCCATGCCTCCACAACACACAAACCATGGTTATGGTTTGTCCACGAAGCACATTATCTTTATGATCCTCGATTCTGACTGGTCGTTCCTTGAAGGTCACGTCATCTCCCATATCTAACTCTCCCCAGTCGATAACGTGCGAGTCGTCGTGTATGTACCAACGAATCTGGGAGGCGTGGAAGACGTCATGGAACTTCTCAAACTGAGGTGGTAGGGCCAGATAATATGCCACCTCGCCGACTCGCCTTAGCACCTCTAAAGGTCCGATGAACCTAGGGGGAGCTTAATCCCCTTCCCAAACCTCTGTTTCCCCCGTCGAGGGGAAACCTTCAAGAACACTTGATCTCCCACCTCGAACTCCAAGGGCCTCCTCTGACGATCAACATAAGACTTCTGTCGGTCCTGAGCCACTTTCATCCTCTCACGCACAAGCTGAACATTCTCTGTGGTGCTCTGTACTACCTCTACCCAAGAGAAACTATCTCACCAACCTCTTCCCAGTAAATGGGTGAACAACATAGTCTTCCATACAGAGCCTCAAACGGTGCCATACCAATAGTAGAGTGGAAGCTGTTGTTGTAGGAAAACTCTACTAAAGGCAAGTGTCGCACCCATGATCCTCCGAAATCCAGAACGCATGCTCGCAACTTATCCTCCAACGTCGGGATAGTCCGCTCTATCTGCCCATTGGTCTGGGGGTGGAAAGTAGTGCTAAGGCATAGCTGGGTTCCAAAAGCATGTTGTAACCCCTTCTAGACTTATGAGGTAAATCGAGTATCCCGATCTGAGATGGTATTCTTCATAACTCCATGCAAATGCACCACCTCGTCTACGTACCTCTGTGCTAAGGTACTCACTGGGCCCGACTCCTTAATTGATAATAAGTGAGTTGATTTCGTCAATCAATCCACCAATACCCAGATAACATCATAACCACCCTGACATCTGGGTAGTTCTTTGATGAAGTTCATTGAGAAGTCATCCCACATCCACTTAGGGGAATCTAAGGGGTGAAACAAACCACTGGGAACACAGTGTTTAGCCTTAACTTCCTGACACACTAGGCACCTAGCCACAAACTCTGCCACTTCCCGTTTCACCCAAGGCCACCAAAATTGTTCCCTCAAACCTCGGTACATTTTTGAAACTCCTGGATGCACTACCAAGGCTGAGCTATGGAACTCATGGAGAACTCCCACATGCATCACTTCCAGAACAAAAAACCTTCCATGAAAAAGAATCCGATCTCAGCTATCCTCTAACCATGCTTCAGGAGCGTTCCCCTGACCGATATGATCCTGCATTACTTTCGCCTCGGAGTCTCCCTGCTGAGTCTCTTCCACCTGTTGCAACAAGGAGGACTACAATGTCATCTGGAAAAAACAGCCTCTAACACCCTCTACCCTTGCATCCAAGTGCAAAGCAGCCAACTATCCCATCACTTTCCAAGCATTAGTGGATTCTTGAACCACTTACTTATGAAACTTCCTACTCAGGGCATCAGCCACAATGTTGCCCTTACCTTCAGTGTAAGAAATCTAGAAGTCATAGTCTTGGAGAAACATGACCCATCTCCAATACTGTAAGTTCAGGTCTTGCTGGGAGAAGATATAATGCAAGCTCTTATGATCTGAGAAGACCACAAAGCACTCCCCAAAGAGGTAATGTCACCACAAATTCAGCGCGAACACTACTTCTGCAATCTCTAGGTCATGTGTGGCATAGTTACGCTCGTGAGGGCGCAACTGCCTAGACCCATAACAGATCACACCATTCTTCTGCATCAGTACGCACCCCAAACCAAGGCCAGAAGCATCACAAAACACCTCATACAACAACCCTTCCTCTACCAACCTGAGTAATGAAGCACTGACCAACTTCTCCTTCAGGTAGTTAAAATCTTTCTGGCACTGTTCGCTCCATAGGAATACCTGGTTCTTCCTAGTCAAAGCTTTCAATGGAGCAACAACTCGAGATAAGTCCGAAACGAACCTCCGATAATAACCCACCAACCCCAGGAAACGAAAAACTTCTGCCATGCTCTTGGGTGACGCCCAAGAAAAAATTGCATCTACCTTCGACGGGTCCACTGACACTCCATGCTGAGACACCACGTGCCAAAGTAAGTGTACTTCTTGCATCAAGAACTCACACTTCGACAATTTCCCATAAAGCTGGTGGTGTCGAAGGACTTCCAAGACTACCTTGAGATGCTCAACGTGCTCTTCGTCTAATCGTGAGTATATCAGGATGTCATCGATAACCCAATGACGAACCGGTCTAGAAACTCTCGGAAGACAAAGTTCATAAGTTCCATTAACACAGCTGGTGAATTCGTAACTCCAAACGGCATCACTAAAAACTCGAAGGTCCCATACCTGCACCTAAAATCCGTCATCAAGATGTCACTATCTTTTACCCTCAGCTGATGATATCCAGATCGTAGGTCAATCTTAGAAAACCAACCTGCTCCCCTCAGCTGGTCAAAGAGATCATCTATCCTCGGAAGGGGGTAACAGTTCTTGAACATTACCTGATTCAACCATTGGTAGTAAATGCATAGCCTGAGACCACTATCTTCCTTATCAATGAACAAAAACTAGAGCACCACATGTCGACACGCTGGGATGAACAAAACCCTTCTCTATCAGATCGTCAAACTGAATCCGCTACTCCCGCAACTCCGAAGGTTCCATCCAATAAGGGGCCATCAAAATCGGATGAGCACCAGGCTGTAAGTCAATCCCAAACTCAACATCAAGTCAGGGGGGGGGGGGGTAGAGTCACAAACGCGTCGAAAAAAACATCGAGGAACTCCCCAACAACATCTGGAACATCCATAATCTCTGTATCAGCTGAAACCATTGATAACCCACCTAACAAGGAAAGGAGAGCCTTCACATGCCGGATTCCCACCTGATAGATCCTCTCACCCACAAAAGCTACACGCTGCCCATCCATGTCTGAGAACAAGACTCTTCTTCAAAAGCAGTCGATAACGACACTAATAGAAAACAACCAGTCAATTCCTAGGATGACATCGTATGGCTGCATCTGTAGCAAAAGAAGATCCCCACTAGATCGATGCGGTCCCAACGTCAGTCCACATCCCCGGAAAACACAAGATATACTAGTCTAAACTCCAACTAGTGTACTCAGCACCAGTGGAACGAAAAGTCTCTCTACGTCTAGACCCAAAGAATAGGCTAGACCGGGTGCAACAAAGGAGTGCGAAGCTCCTGAATCGAACAAAGAAGAAACAAGAGTGCTGAACAAACAAATCGTACCTTGAACCACCTCTAGTCCAACTGGAGCCACCAACTCTACTGCGTGCAACTGTCCACGCCCAAATCCTCGGCCTCTCTGATGTCGACCACCTCCTCGACCATGCCCTGTTCAAGGTCCCTGCAAAGCACCCTGAGGTCGGCCTCCTCCTGCAAAGTCTACCCTTGGAGGAGAAGGTTCTTGCTGCTGCTGGAAGGGCCTCGCCGGCAACTGGTGCTGTTGAGGCGGGCGCTGAACCTGGCCACCTCCACCATACTGAACTTGGGTTGGGCCCCAACTCTGAACGTGCCCGAAATCTCTGCAAGAGAAGCACTTTAGTCCTGGGCTTGTGAAAAAGGGACAAGGACCCGAAGATCTGAACTGGAACTACTGGGGCCTGCTCCCTACTGGCCTGAATCTGGAAGGTCCTATTGCAGGAGACCTGCTGCAGGCTGCCTTTGTAACGACCCGAAATTTTGAATAAATCTTGTTTCCGAATTTTGTGTGTTATTTTATTTTATTTTTTATACTAAAAAAATGGTTTCATTGGATAACATGAGTATAATTAAAATGAGACTATTGGGTTTTTGACTGTTATATGACCATTGGTCAATATGACCACTGTGAACTAAACGTTTCGATTTTTGTCTCTAAATACAAGTGATCTTGGTTAATTAATATAGAAAGAAGATTCGATGACCTCACCCAGTAGTCTTGGACCGATCAAAGCCCATCTTACAGAAATTTGGAAGGAGGTAGCACCACTGGGCTTTGCTCTGGACCAAACCCAAGCCGAATTTCATCGTGTGAAGCTAGAACGGAATCGCCTTTGCGATAAGTTCAAACCGATAGAAATTACTACTCGTGCGATGTTGGCCGAGCCTCCCTCGGATTCTCTCACCTTAGCACACCTTACACTTAGGTCCTATGCTGCTGTGATAAGGGGCTATGTAAGGAGACCGTAACTGCCTTGTTTAATCCTTTGTTTTAAATAAAAATTTAGATTTCTTCTTATGATGAAGTTTATAAATTTTCAAATGAACGGATAAATATAGTATGCATATTTTTGATGAATTTTAGAAAAAGGATATTTTAAAAATGTTTATGTAAACCTTAAATAATTAAAAATGTGTAATGATTCTCAAAAAATGGTCTTCTACAATTATGTTCAGTATGAAATTTGGAGTCTAATAAGATCAACTTAAATTTTGATGAATATTAAATTATGAATAGTGATTTTATGCTTAGGATTAGTAATGTGACCAAATGGATTAGTAATTTCTCTCAAAGAAAGTTTTAATATAATTTAGACACCTAGATTAAGTAATGTGATTCAATAAAACGGGTAAATAACGGTTTCATAAATTATTATTAAAGTATTAGTTTTTTCGAGTGAATAGTGTTTTTTGATTAAAAATTAAATTAAAAATATTTATAAAATTATTTTTATAAAATGGATTTCATTTTTGAACTCAGAGCATCGATATTATGTTAAGGTAATTTTTGGGGTTTTTTCTGAAAAAAATGAATTTACGGTGAATAGTGTATTTATTTAAAAATTAAATTAAAAATATTTAGAAAATTATTTTTATAAAATGAATTTCATTTTTGAAATCAGAGCATTGATATTTGGTAAATGTGAAATTTTGGGATTTTTCTGAGAAAGTTGAATTTTCAGTGAATAGTAAAAATACAGTTTTTAAGTTACGGGTGTTTAATGACATCATTAAATGATGTATTAAGTATGTAATAAATATGGTCGACTTATGAATAGTAGGATAAGGTATGAGTTGTCTCAAGTGGCCAATACCATGGGCAAATACCATGGGAAAATACCATGGGCAAGCCCATGGTTTTGCCAAAACCACTAATGAGGTGTCCCTTGGCCATTAATGCTTTGTCCCCTCACTTTCCCTATAAATACCAAGAAATCCCCTCATCGATTTTACTCCCCACTCTCCCCCAATAATGTTCTGGTCTCATTACCTCCCAAGGAGTCCTCACAAGGTTCCCCCAAGCCCTCAAGGTCCCAACCTTTGAGTTTTAAGAGTTATGTTTAAGGTAAGGGATCCGACCTCTCTCTTTCTTTTCAAGTGATCTCTTTTATGTCATTTATTTTATGCTCCTTGTTCTTATGTTGGATTATGTGATTTTATATTCATTATAATTTCCTTTTTATGTTCATATTATGAGATACCCCCTCTTACTCTCATCATTTCATTTATTGAAGTTTAAGTGGCGCCGTTAGGCTGTTGAAATTTTTGTAACGGATACTCTCACCCTTCTCATTTTCAAGTTCTATTTTCTTGTCCAATATTTCAAGTTCCTTTTAATTATGTTGGGGTATGATCTATATATCTATCATACTTATCTTTTATGATCATATGATGAGATACCCGATTTTATCTCTTCAATTCAGTATTTTGAAGTTTTAAGTGGCGCTATTAGGCTACCGAATTTTTAAGTGGTTCTTTCACCCTTCTCGTTTTCAAGTTCTACTTTCATGTCAAGTCTTTCAAGTTCCTTTTTATTATGTTGGGGTATGATATATATATATATATATATATATAATACTGATATTTTATGATCATATTATGAGATACCCCATTTGATCTCTTCAATTCAGTATTTTGAAGTTTTAAGTGGTGCTGTTAGGCTGCCGAATTTTTAAGTGGTTCTTTCACCCTTCTCGTTTTCAAGTTCTACTTTCATGTAAAGTCTTTCAAGTTCCTTTTTATTATATTGTGATATGATATATATATCTATCATAATTATCTTTTATGATCATATGATGAGAGACCCCATTTGATCTCTTCAATTCATTTTTGTTGAAGTTTATGTGGCACCGTTTGGCTGCCGAATTTTTTAGTGGTTCTTTCACTCTTCTCATTTTCAAGTTCTACTTTCATGCCAAGTATTTCATGTTCCTTTTTATTCTGTTGGGGGTATTATCTATATATCTATCATACTGATATTTTATGATCATATAATGAGATACCCCATTTGATCTCTTCAAATTCATTTTTGTTGATGTTTAAGTGGCGCCGTTAGGCTGCCGAATTTTTAAGGGATTCTTTCACCTTTCTCGTTTTTCAAAGTTCTACTTTCATGTAAAGTCTTTAAAGTTCCTTTTTATTATGTTGGGGAATGATCTCTATATCTATAATACTGATATTCTATGTTCATATGATGAGAGACCCTCTTTGATCTCTTCAATTCATTTTGTTGAAGTTTATGTGACGCCGTTTGGCTGCCGAATTTTCATAAGATAAATCTTATTTTTGTCTTCCCTCCATGTTTTTCATTTCATATGGTATGTATTTAAAATTTAATTACCATGTTCATATCTCCTTTATATTTTGTCCCTATACTGTTATATGGATAATTCATGATTGTTTGACTCATGTCCCCTCTCTTTTCAATGTTTTCTAAAACCCCGAAACATAGCCGTTATGCTGCAGAATTTCCGCCTCAAAATGTCTCTCTTTTTCTAATGTTATTTTGTTTTATTAAGTGAATACTCAAAGAACTTTCTTCTAAAGGGGTATTCACATATATACCAAAATGTTTTATTTTAAATTCTGGTATTTACATACATGAGACCCGCTCTCCCCTTCCGGGGGATTAAAGTGACGTAAAGATCATGTCTCTAAAGTAGTTTTTAAAATGTTATGATTATGAAATGAAACCCATTTATTTTATGCTATATGGGTTATTTATGAAATGTTTGATGATGATATATGTGGCTCACATGATAATAAAGGCAAATTTAAGGGTGCGCTCTGATAGCACTCCAATGCATTGGGTAATGATGTAACCACTAGAGATTACAATTTTGATGATATCTTGGTGAATAACCTTGGTAATTTTCAAATGACACCTTGGCGATGGACCTTGGTGATATGTTCATGATTGTATATGTTAAATTATGTAGACACATCATAAAGTTATGAAAAATGTTAATTTTATTATGATATGCCACATGATTTCTTTCTCATGCCTTAATGTTTTTTTCATGACATAGTTGATGTATCTCAAGTTCACATGTTAAATGTTTCTCTTGTTTCCTTTACTGGGCCTTCTGCTCAACCTTTCTTTTGATGTATGTCCCTAGGTTATGAGATGCAGTAATGAACCTAGGATGAACTTAAGGAGAAGTCTTTCAAGTTTTTAAGAAGAATGCTTTTTTCTCATGTAATAAGTTCCTGGTTTCCAAGACACTAAACCTTAAAGATCCTCAGTTTTGTAGAATGTAATGAAAAGTTATGTTATAAAAAGGCGGGATGCTATAGCCTTCCCCTTCGACGAACCCAGCTGGATCCTTTCCCGTGGTGCACCTCCCAGTGAGTGCATCCTCCCTACAACCTCTTCTTTCTTCTGTACTACCAAGTACATCAGAAGGGTGAAGGGGTGACAACATACAAGAGCGAAGGACGAAGCTCCTCCTCCAAGAGTCTCGCCTGAGACTCTTCATCCAGAAAAAGATCCAGAGAAAAGTGGAGGAGATCCTTGAACTTGATCCCTAACTCTCGTACTGACATACTCCCTTGATAGAGGGAGAGTAACTCCTGCCGCTTCTCTACCTTCATCATGGAATAAAGGAATTCCTCTCAGAACTCCTTCTCAAAGTCAGCCCACGGAACCTCTGCCTCTGACCTCTCCCCGAGGTGGAGCATCCACCATTGACGCACCACACCTCTCAACTGACTAACTTATAGGGTAACCCAATACTCCCTCAGAGCACGAATCAAAGTAAAAGCGATCCCTAGATCCTCAAGACACCCCTCCATCTCCATATCTGAAGTACTACCCTCGCACTTCTTGAGGGTTTGTCGCTGGAAAGAACGGAGAGTCTTCTGCCACTGATAATCTTCCTCCTCTTGGTCAATCCTCAACTGATCGACCACCTAAATCTGCTGGGCCATGACTGTCTAAGTCACCTGGGGACAACATCCAGGTGCCATAGCTGTACGGTAAACAAAGATCGTCTAAGCCCAAGTAGCAAGGAAATTTTCTCAAGGTTTCATTTTATCACATTATTTCAATTTTTCCCAGAAACACCCAAATCAAATAAAACTCAATCATGATGATGCATGTACCTTCCCTATGGTCTCTACCCTGAAATTAATGTAGTCTCACTTGGTCATTCGTTAGGCTCAGAGTCCTTGCATCGGATCATGTGGGGCCCTAAAATCTCGTGTCCTATCCTGTCTTCTCTAGCCTATGTCACCCTCCAAGATCAGCCAACAATGATGCCCTACCATCCCATGGAATCCTCACTGTGCCTAACTCCAGAGTCCATCCTATCTCTTAACCATCACCTTTGATACCATTCTGTCACGATGCCCTCCCACCAAAGATGCCCCTCCTGAGCTGGAAATGGTGAAAGGGAGATAATGACCCCCCGAGTCCCACCTCCAGTAGGCCCCGGTGTGGCGACTAGCACCAAGGGTATGAGTTTTCACAAATATGGGAGGCATTACGCTTTTTATTATTTAAGATCCTGAAATAGGATGGGTCAAACACCAAAAGAAAAAGAAACAAGTAAATAAATCCAAACCAACCCCACATGCATGTTTAAACAATTCTGAAACAAAGTACAAGTACAAGAAAGCTCAAAAGTACAATAACAAAAGAAACAAGAGTACAACAAACTTCAACAACTCCAACTTTCCCGACTAGTAGGGTCCCACATGACCTTGGTAGTCCTCTTGGAAACCTGAAAGTAAACGTAGGGTGAGCATACAAGTATACTTAGTAGGGAAACCTAAAGCTCTCATGCACAGGTGGGGAGACATCCTAATATCCCATGAGAACAATATAAGAAACCAAAACCTAGCAAGGAATTCTATCCACCCAAACTCATCAGCCACACTCACCAAAAAACACAAAACAACAGGTAGTAAAATATAAGAATAAGAGTATTGGGTACCCCGCACCATTCCCCCTACTAATTAGATTCTCTTCCTAATGGCGAACGTACTGACGCTACCACACTCTTCCAGCCCGCACACAGCTGGGCTGCAGGAACCACGTATCCCGCCCGCACAATCCTGGGCCTCGCAACCACATATCCCACCCGCACACACCTGGGCCTCACAAACCACAATCACATCCCCGCCTGAACACACCTAGGCCTCACAAACCACAATCAAATCCCTGCCCGACCACACCTGGGCCTCATCCCGATGATTCTTGGGAATAATAAAACTGCCTGAAGAGTCTTGGGCTAAAACCAGCCCATTCAAAACCTACCCTAAGTGTCTTGGGTCTACGGTCACCTCAATCCATAACAGCCTATGGAAGAAGGATCAGGAAGGCGAAAGTAACTAAGGGGAAAACACCCTCTCCAATGAAATGGGAGTGTTCGGCACTAAGTGCTCAACATGGGTGGGGTGCGACAAAACACAAAGATACAAATATATATATATATATATATATATATATATATATATATATATACTAAACACATAGCCCAACCTATGGCTTCTAAACAGAGAAACTGAGCATGTTCCTCAACACTGCTATTACGAAGCATGCATACAACAATAACCCCAACCCCAGTTAGGTTTTCAAGTTCAACAGTATTAGTTTATTAGTTCCTTAACTACTGGGAAACTATCAAACTAGATCAAGCATTTCGTAGAATAAAACCATACCAACCACAAATCAAGTTAGATAAAACACAAGCAACATAAAACCAACCTTTTATCACAAATAAAACCCCATTGGTTATTCCCACGTTTAATTCATGATCGTTACCCACAGTTCATTTATCAACTATCCACTTTCTTTTAATATCACAACCCATTACTGCAGCCCAGCTACCACTATAACCACATCTCCACAACCCTAACACCAAACAAGGCTCGTTCCACATCATTTCCCCTTTAATATCATTTATCGCAACCCCGCTTCCCATCCTAATTGTAATAAACCAGGATTCACCTCCACCTTTTTACACACCACGTAACCAAACCAACACCCACATGTTAATTATTCCATTTCGTTCAACTAGGGTGATCACACAAGTGTTCCAAATTTTAATCATCCAACTTTACGTGATTAACCAATTTCCACATTCCACAAAGTTTCCATCCACAAAACGGTCTATAAAGTTAGGGAAACATTTAATTTCACAAGCAAAGGCCCCCAACAACCGTGATTTTTAGTAGGCATAAGCCTATTCAATTTACAACATAAAAATAGAATAAACGATGATAAACAGAACAACTTTCCCCATCCCCATTCTTTAAGCAGTTATTATCTTTATTTATAGGTTCAAATGTATCTCACGAAAATAAGAGGATACCCACCCCGCATGATGCACAAATTAGAGAGACGATGGTAAAATCTCTACCTAAATAGGATCTGATCACAACGCTCCCCCAAATAAACTTTAGAAGACATCCGTCGGCCTCTGTCGCTTCTGTCAAATCCTGGTAAAACTTCCTCGGGTGGTATCTGGAGAGAAATGGATGAAGGGAAGGAAATAGATCCAAGATCAGATGTTCCGCCACATCGTTACAATATTTTGGCCGCTGACGGATCGTAAATCAGAGCTCAGACGAAGAAGTTATAGAAGAAAGGAGCTTTGGAGTCTCTCGGGAGAGCTCTGCTCGAAGGAATGGGGAGGAGGGGAATGATTTGAAAATGAGGAGATGCCCCCTCATTTTATAGTTGTGGAAAACTAAAGTACAGGGCGTGTACTTCCTAGTACACGGCGTGTACTCGGCCATTCCACATGGTCGCCACGCAGCTTCCAACACGGCATTCAACGCAACACACGACCATTGACTGGTCAACACACGGTTTAAGGGTAAGGTGTACGCGGGGAGGAACTACACGACGTGTACTCATTTATTTCACGTGGCAAGGACACGGCTTCAACACGGGGTATACCCGGCATGGTGGTACACGACGTGTACTCACATTACACGGTGTGTAGTTACAAAATTCTGAAAAGTGTAGGAAAAGTCCATTCTAGCCTCTAGAACACTTCATGACCTTCTTTTCGACAAAGGAATTGGCCGGAGAGTTCTGAGCCATTACAGTAAGAGTTTCTTGTCTCATGTTTTCACTCCTTTATAGGTATTTCTTATTATAAAATATGTATTATTTTTAATGGGGTAACTAATTTTTTTTAATATTTTGTATCATGATTCCCTTATATTTCATAATTCTAAAATTTTCTATTCCATTTTCTTTATCCCATGGTGTTTTTAATCAAATATTATAAACATTGCAAGCGGTTATTTTCCTCAAATTTAGATTCTGAAGATATCATTCTTATTATTCACCATGATATCATTAATATAGTATTATTATTTCATAGTAATTGTATGTAAACATATTATTTTAGTTTTGAAGATCCATGTAATGTTAAATTTTATGTTTCTTTTTATTCAATGGATATCAATGTTGAAAAAGTTTTTTAATTAAAATGTTACTGAAATCGTACGAGTATTATTACCAATATAATTTTTAAATAAATTTTTTTAGATGATAATATATCTGGGGAATTAATATTATTTTTCAAACCTCTCATAATTTACATTTTATATTTATGGGGTTTTAAATGTACCCTCAAAACTTCATTTACCATTCGACTCATAATTTTATTGAATGGTTTCTTGGATGTAAAACCAACCTTGCCACTTCTTCTCAATGGGGAACCTCCTTTTTTCAAATCCATATTCATTAGATGAATTTCTGAATGTACTTATATATGTGTTAATACTTATTTAATATAATTTTCTATTACATTACCTTCTTCAAATGTTTTAAATACATTTTTAATATTTTTCGTATGGGTCATTTTCATCAAAGTGTGAAAAAAATCTATTTTAAACTTTTCTATGTGAACACATCATTTCACCACCTTTTCCATTTTATATAAATGGTTCAATGTAAAATATAATGGACTTCAATAGAATATATTTTTCTCATAGTTTGATAATTTTTTAATTATTTCTATAGATTAAGGATATTTCTTATTTTTAAACTATTTTTTTTCTAAAACTACTAAAAATATTTTTTTATCTAAGTCACTGTTTAATGAAAAATATTAAATTTGATCTAGGAAATTATTCAAATGATACCATCCACCTTTTTTCTCTATATGGATTATGTTTTTCCTTATTTTTTGGACTAATGATCAATCAATTTCTTTTTCTTTCCTAAACATCTTTAATATGTAATTATAATTCTTCTTATAATGCCTTCCCTTTATAAATATCATATTTTCAAGTTATTTTATTTAAGGATATTCACCTAGATTTCATATATATATTTATTGGGGAAATTATTTTCTTAACCGTATATCCTTTACTTATAAAATGTAAATACCATATACTTTACTATCTCGATTTAAGTTCATTTTCCTAGAATGTTACTAAAAGTAATAGGATACCAAATTATTTTCCCAGAATTTATCTTGTAATGGTTATTGATGATTTATTTATATGATTCGATTTGATAATTATTTGAATACCATTTTATTTCCATCAATTATTTATTCTAAAATGTTCAATGATTTTCATTTGAATGTTTTATAAAATCCATTTTATTTCCATGGGTTATTTATAATGTGATAAGTGAATGATTTTAAAGTGGCACTGATAAATATAAATGATTATTGGTGGAGTCATATACCACCCTGCAATTTATTGGATAAATGTTTAAATATCATGAGATATGTATATGTGAAAAAATCTAGATGATTTTTAGCATGGATGCAAGTGTTTGAATCAAGAGGTGTTGTATATGATGGTATAATAATTCTATATTTTTAAATGCCATAGTTTTATGGTCATTCTTCCTTTTTATATTATAATCTCATAGATCATGTTTATTAAATCATATATTCAATATCTTTTTATTTGTGACATATAACATTCCAACCCTCATTATAGGATTTATGATATGTCCTTTGTTGTAAAAGAACTTTCTTTTATATATTTATTATAACCATATGATCATATTATGATTATTTATGAAATCTTATTGATATATCTTATGTTTACCATTATTGATCATTTGACCTCACCCATTTCTTATTTTTCCATATCCTCTCATTATGAAGATGAGTATAACTTATGATAAGTCTATAAGGAGTCTAGTGTATCCCAATTATAGAGAAATATTCACCAGTATCATCAAATAATTTACTTATGTTGCTAGTCCTTAAAGAAACTAAACCTTCAGTTCTTTGATTTCTTTGACTATTTATGATATTGAATTGTTTTTATTGTAAAATAATTAAATAAATCTGTTTTTTTAGTTTTTTGTGGTATATGGTATCAAAACAGTATTTAGTTATTTTTTAGGATTAGTTTAGTGATTTTATAGATAATACTATAAAACTGTAGTGAAAACCCTAGGGATAAGTATATGGTATAATTCTAAGTATAAAATAACATTCTAATTTTTTTTAAAGTAGATATTATGTGCTTATCCTAGAAATTATAACCCTATATTGATATTTTAAATATGATATAGTTGTGGTAAATATCCACATAGGGGTAATCATTGGAAAAAAGGATAGATGAGAATTGACTAGATCTTAACTCCGGTGAATGATGAATGGGCCTAAGATTGCAAAACTAGCTTGACAGTCATGGTGGATATTCATTGGTTAATTAAAATCTTCTTAAAATTTATTATAAATGATTTTTTATGTCAATTAATTAGGTTAAGTAATATGAGAGAACCCTACATAATGAAATCATGATTGAATAGAGGGTGATTTAGGATGAAATGAAAGCTAGTGTAATAATTTCAAAGAGCATGACATTTTTGGGTCGACATTCTGATGTAATTATCCTAAAATAAATATATTATGGTGTTAATCACTCATATAAACTAATTTTGGTTTTAGTAATTTTTTAATCCTAAAGGAATTAATTTAACAACAGATGCCATGGACAATACATATATTTTCTCAACAAGCAACCTTACACGATTAGAAGTGGATCATGAAATCTTATGATTATGCCAAACCAACAATCAATAATAATGGTTACAATAATATATTTAGTTGATATTAAAAACACACCAATTTAAAAAAGGATAAAGTCCCAAGGATGTTCTGGTGATTAATATAACCAAGGGAGGAAATTTAATTTCCTTCATGTAAAAAATGTGTTAAAAATAAGGAAGGGAAATTAATTAAAGGAACTATAAGATGTTTCATACATGGAAGAAAGGTAATTTATAAATTAATTATTAATCAAAATTAAATATCTCAGTAGAAAATATTAAATAAAATATCTTTCATCTGAAGGAACCACTAATTGTTCATTGTCATAATTAATGGAAACTTTGGAACTACCAAAAACAATTTCCTTATCCAAGGGCTAGATAGGATGATATGAATAAAAAAATTACAAGATAAGGGAACAAGAGAAATAAAATATAACCATAAATACTTAATTATGTTATGAAAATGGTATAGTTTTAAGAACACCAATCATCCACTTAATAAGTATGAGTGTTGTAATTGCATCACATTAAACACACTCCTTTGTACTTAGTATGTTTGATAAGAACATCAAATCACCACCTCGATGAATATATGTGGAATTATTAATAAAAACGACCAATGGTATAATAATTTTATCTTAAGTATATAAATACTCTAGAATAGAGGTTTATAGGTATTTTATTCCTAAAAACCTTGTTATCCTTCTTTTATTCAAATTTAATTTGATATAAGGCATGGATCGACTCTCTTGTAAATTATTATTACCATGAAAGAAAATTTAGATCTAAAAAACCCATGATCACCTATTAATAAAAATATTACTATAAAATAACTATTAAATATTTCTCCCATTATATTATAAAATTTAGTATAAATGGTTAGAGAAAAAATAAACACTAGTAATATTCCAATTATGAGGGAAAAATAAGTTCACTAGTCAAACCAATGATAATGAGGATAAAATATCATTATAAAATTAAATCCAAATTCATTTCTATCCTATAAAACCCCTTAAATTTTCCATTAGTTAAGTGTAATTTTAAAGGAAGAATTTATTTAAGGGTGGGAGAATTTAACAACTTGATATCACTCTATTTATTTCCCTTAAATAATACTACATTCGATAGCCTACTTTAAATGAAAAACAGAACAAAAATGATCCATATACCATTACATAATTGGTGCAATATATATTTTGAATTAGTGAATAATTATAGATGTAATATAATTATGAAATATATATACAAATAAAAATAAATTTAATTTTTGATGCTAACAAATTGATAAAATTCAATTAGTAACATAAAATATTAAATTTAATCATTTTATGCATATAAATTTAATTTATTAAGACATGAATTTTTATGAACTATTATGTTTATTATATTATTTTCAAAATAATGGTTTAAATAGAATGTATTGATAATATATAAAATAAAATAATTTAACATTCGTCAAATTTTTATTACTTGAAAAGTAAAAAAATAATTTTATACTTAGAAGATATATGTTTCATAAACTTTGTTTGTGTGACTATATTAAATTTTTTTTTATCATTTTTAGAAGTTGAATCATAAAAAATTATTTGACTATTTTAAATCTTAATTTTAAAATTATTCAATTGGATCTATTTCATTCTTATTCATTAAAATTAATTTACCATGGTAATTAATAGTTAACATGATAAAACAGTTATTTGTCAAGGAAAAATACTTTTTTAAATATTGTTTTTTAAATTAAATTGATCTATTTTTATTAATACTATTATACATTTTTTATTAATATATACAAGTGAATTAACACTCATTTAATTGGAAATCAATGTTAAGAACACATATGATTAAAACAATATTGTTTTGCAAAAATATTTTTCGACACATTATATTTTTTAATTTATAAGATAAATTTATCATATTGATAAATAGAATTAGATTAAATGGAGTAAAAATTAGAATTCATCAGATAAAAATTAATTAATAAGGGTATTATGTTTTTCGTGATAAAATAATAACTGTGATTAATATTTAATCAAAATTAATAATTGTTAAAATATGAAATTTAGTGTGGATCCAATTTTACTAAATGAATCTAAAACATAGACCTTATATAATAACTTTATTAGGTATAATGACATACATACATGTATCACAAAAATTTCCTTCAATATATCACTTAAGCCTCTTTAAATTCCATTCTTAGCCCTTGACATTCTTTTCCCAATGTTTTTCTCTATTTTTCACCAATAAAAGGATCTCCCTTCCACACTTTTCAAGTCACTCTATAGTGAGACATTTCCTTTAAAAATAAATCCAATTTACATATTATACATACCTTATAAATGATTGGAATCCTCCAGACTTAAAAAGGTTTCTCAAGTCCTTCATTTCCAAATGATTCTTCAGTAGAAGATAAAAATTACCAATGTAGGTATTACTCACCCATTAACTTCCTTTATCCATCCATATAATCTACCCAGCTATAAAACCACTACCAAAAAATACATATAATTACATTATTATAAATAATTTATTATAATTTTATTATTTTTAATGTATAACCACTATCTATTCCCCTCCAATTCAATCAAAAAAAATAAAAATGTGTCTCATGTAGTTGTGTGAGCAACCACCTCCATGAACGACATGTTTTGTTTTTCATAATAACCTTTTTGAGTTAGTTTTATAAATGTGTTTAGTGAATATATATTTTATTTATTTCATGATTTATATTCCAAAAATACATATTAGGCATTATATAAGTAATATTAGTGAAAAATAATAACTATAAAAGTAACTTCCTAAATTGAACATACCAAGAAGAACTACGATATATATAAGTAATTTTTTTCCCATTTATCATATTCTTATAACTCTTAAAATTTATCAATAATAATCTCATTAATATATAAAAAAATTAATTATACTTTTTTGAGTATGAAATTTTTCAAATATTCTATTCCATAGACATACTCAGAAATTGATTGTAGTATGTACATATTGGGTCGATTTAACCACCTATTTGATCAATGCTATAAATTTATATAAAATATGAATTTGGGAACATAATATTTGATATTAATAAGTATATAATTATTATTATTTGGTTATTTAATGGTAAAATAAAAATATAACTAATTAATTAAGACAACACAGTATATTAATTTTAAATCACTGAAACAATCTCATCACCAAAATATTCATCATGAATAATAATTAAAACACATAATAAATGAAATTATAAAATTATAAATAACCAAAAAACATCAATTAAAATACATTTTATTGTATTTCAATGATGCATTTCTATAGAAGAAATAGTAACAACACTCTGATTTTGAAACTAATTCAAACTGGTCCAGATTAATCACACCAATTATTGTAAATAGATAATAACTAACTAATATACATGAAGAGAATTATTATAAATAATGATTATAAAAGTTCACATACATATTCAAGGTTATAAAATTGGATATTAATTTATTTATTCAATGTGATATTATAGTTAATTCAACTAATTATAAAAACAATGTAAGGGTTTTTATCTCAAATTTTCACTAATTGAGATACATTTATTATTATATTCCATGTATTATTTATAATGGTGTATATACTAAGCATTAATATATTTTATCATTATTAAATTATATTTAGTTATTTTCAATTTTATATTCCATGTTATTTCCCACATGGTGTTTTGAATAAAAAAATGAAAATGTTTTAAGAGCTTCTTTATCATAAATTTTACTTCTTGAGATATCATTATTATTTTCACCATGATATCATTCATAAAGTTTTATTATTTAATATTGAATTTATTTTACCATATTTTTTTTTGAAGATCCATATTATTTTATATTTTAAATGAATTTCAATTAATGAGATACCAAATATGAAAGTAGCTTTTGATTATAATGTTTCTCAAAATGTAAGGGTTTCATTACCAATATTATTTTCAAATCAATATTGTTTTAAAAGATAATATATATATGGAATTTTTATTATTTATAAAACATATCATAATTTTAATCGAATAGTCATGGGGTTTTACATTACCCCTCAAAGTTTAATTTCCCCTTGGCTCATAGTTTACTTGAATGGTTTCTTGTTAGTGAAACTGACCCTATATCTTCTTCTTCTTCAAGAACCTCCCTTTCCAGTTCTGTATTCATTATTTTTTTGGAAGTTATCCTTATATATTTTTAAATATTTTTTAAGTTGTTTTCTTCTAATATAACTCTTTTAAAAGTTTCAAATGAATTGTTAATGTTTTTTGTATGGGTCCTTGTTTTCAAAGTGTGAAAAGAATCTATTTTTAATGTTTTCGATGTGAAAAAATATTTACACCACATTTTTAATTTTATATGAAAATTTATTTCTATGTTTTCATTTTTTCAAAAAGAAAATATTTTTATACTAGTTTTATAAAATAGTTATTTATTTATTTTTCAATAGATCATGTATATTTATTATTTTAAAACTGATTTTTTCTAAAACTCTCCATTTTTTTCATCAAATTGACTATTCTTGGTAAAATATTATAATTTATGAAGGAAATTATTCATGTGACACCATACACAAATTTTTGTGGATATATTATGTTATATCCTTCTCTTTTGGAGGAATGACCCATCATTTTCTTTGTCTTACCTAATTACTACAATTGTATATATTTAATTATTCTTCCAATTCCTTCCCTTTATGAATACCTTGTTTTAAATATCATTGATTAAATATTTTTCACCTATAATCCATAAATAAATTAATTAGGGAAATTATTGTGTTAAATTTATACCCCTAATATATAGGATATAAATACTATAAGATTGACTATCGTTATTGAAGGGTATTTAACAAGAAAATTAATGAATATATTTGGATACTGATTTAATTTCCCTGGGATTATCTTGTTATGATTATTAATTATTTATTTATGTGATTACATTTGAATAGGATATGAATAGAATTTCCCTTCCATGGGTTCTATATGCGATAAAAGTGAATGATTTTAATTTGAAAGTTTTATGAAAACCTTTTTAATTCAATGGGTTCTTTAGGACATGATAAGTGAATGATTTTCAAGTGGAACTCCTAGTATGGAAGATGACAATTTGGGTCCTATATTTATCTATAATACATTGGTTAAAAATTTAAATCTCATGAGATTTGTATGCTCAAGTACAATCTAGTTGTTTGAAGGTCTGGGTATATGTCTGTGACTCAAGAAGGTGATGTATATGTGGGTACTATTAAATTGTCCTATAATCATGGGTGAATGTGTATGAATCATGAATGTGTTGTTTCCTTATACTATTTTTATTCCATATTTTAAAATTTCATAGTTTTATTCTTTTTCTTCATTCTTATCTTGTGTTCTGATGGCTCATGTTAATTAACTCATATTTCCATACTCATTAAACTCATGCACCATGATATTCCAAGCCATATTCCATGATTTTTTGTATATGATTTATTGTATATGAATTTTATTATGTATCTTTATTATACCCTTATGATAATCTTATGATCACTTATGATATTCTATTGTTATAGCTTATATTAACCCTTAATAATAATATGAGCTAACCGATTTTTTATGTTTCAATTTTCATAGTTTATAAAAATTATTTTAATTTCTGAAAAGTCTATAAAGAGTCTATTGTGTCCTAATTATATGGAAATGTTCACATGTATTGTAAAATAAGTTCCTTATGTGGCAAGTAATTAAGGACAGTAATGTTTTTTTCTCTATTTTATATTACTATTTGTGAGATGGAATAATGTTTTCATGTAAAATTATGAAATAAATGTGTTAATTTAGCTTTGGCCACACTAAGAAACAAACACACACATGGTATACTTAAAAAGGATTTAAAATATAATAACATTATGATTGAATTATTCACATCATCAATGTATAAAGGAAGTAGGGATTTATGTAACACTGGTGGGATGCCAATATAATCTAAAAATGTTGATGGTAAACCCTTTACTCTTATAGTGATATATTCATAATGAAATTTAAATCATGTATTATTAAGATAATACATTGATCACACCAATTAATAATCCTTTATATCATGTTGGTAAATCTTATAGATCTCTACGTATGTTTGTCCTTTCACATGTCTATGCTGATAGTGTGGGTTGCGGGATAATAAGAGGGAGATTAAAATAAACCAATACCTTAATTAGTATAAAGGTAATTTATAAAGTATATAATTAGTAATTTTTTTGTCACATTTGTAGGTTAAAGATAAAATTTCTTTTATAAAAATTAAAACATTGATATAACAATTTAAATATAAAACAACAAAAATGATATAGAGAGTATATGTAGTTGAAATAAAATGTTAACTAATTATTGAAAGATAAAGAAATTAAAATGAATAATTCACTCAACAACTAAATATAAAAAATTATAATAATGTGAACACAATTCTTATTTAAAGAGATTACAAAATATAAGGGATCAAAATAATTTTTATATGATTTATAAAAGACAATTTCAATGTTAGTTAAGGGAGAATAATATCAGAATAATAATATTTGATGTATCAAAATGATGAAATATATGAAATGATATGAAATTTTAATGTAGAAATAAATGAATATATAGATATTTGATAAATGAGTCTGAACATATCTCAGTGTGATCCCCTAAATCTCCTCCCCTTCAGCTAAAAGGTTTTCATATTTTTCCATCAATTTTAATAGAGATCATGTAACCAATTCAACCCTTTCTTTTTAGAAAAATGTACTAAGAAATTGATCTCCCTTACTTTTCCAGTTCCATGCACCCATCCATCAAATTGTGGTTATTAGAAACCTTTGTAGAAGAGAGGGGTGAAGAGAGGTATTTTGTGGGTGAAAATCCCTTTGAGATCAACTACCAAATCTCACTAAATGAATAGTACAATTTTATAGGGGAGATATATAAACAATTTTATGAGATAGACTAAGATGTTTATAATTGAAATTAGATCTTGAATGAAATATTTGTGATCTCTATATATTCACCATGAGAGAATCATTTATTCAATTATTAGAATTGGTTTCCATGCTACAAAGGAGCCCTCTTTATAGACTCCAAATGAGCTGAAAACCATGTAGAATTAAACAGAGTCATTATTACTCTTAAAAATTAGTTTAAAGTTGTATGTTACACCAAATATTAAAACTTATACAATCTATTATAATTAAAATGGAAAGTCTATACTCCTCACCAACTGGTCGATGCTCCTCACTGGTTACTTGGTTGGATGCTTGAAGCTCAAACCTTCTACCTAGATTTTACCATTTGGTTGTTGGGTAGAACCAGGTACCCATTGCACATCATGTGTCCTTGGAGATTTTTTCTTTCATTGGGAAAGTTAAAACAATATAATTAGTAAAGATCAAATACTTTATAAGGGGGAAGTGTAAAACATGATCTATTATAAATAGATATTATGTTGTAAATAAATAAACCATGTTGTTCTATACAAAATGAAATAAAGAGAATAAATAAATCCATGATGAAATTAAAAATTCATAAATTATTGGATAACAATAACTGATCATATAGTGATGAGAATTTATAATGGTGGACATTTTAAACATACTGTTAAGGCCTTGGTCCAAGAGAACATATATAAAAAGTAAATAGGCTCTCATTACCACATAATAGTTGTATCATGAAACCAACTGGTGCACTATGGATCAATATAATTCTAGGACCCACTGGTCACATAAAAATTCCACTGAATTCCATTATATAATAAAATATTACATGGAATAATGTTCAAAGAATGAAAACATAAAGGCATAACACAATGAATAAATGAGGAATATCATATATTAATTTCCCATATTAAATAAGGATCATATGATATTAGAATATTTTTCCCAATTAATGAATTGATAATTATATCAAGGTTAAATCCCTAAAGAATTTCAAGGTATTCACAATGTTCAAATAAAAAACCTTAAGAAGCAATGAATACATGATTATAGTTGTTGGTTGTTTAGAAAGAAAAATATGATTTAGGTGTCTAGGTAGCTAAATACATGTATTTGTTAAGGTATGAGACCAATGTATTGATAAATAAATACTTTATAATTGTTTTGAAAAGTACATGTAAATATTCTATTATATATCATAAGGGAGTGTCAAACTAGGTTCATAGTATGGGCCCATTCACCGTTCTCCAAAATGATGGACGAAATATACTTAACCAACTTTTTTCAGGGTTATTACCTTTTGATGAATCTATTCTAATAAAAATCCACTTATTTGTATTGATACATAGATTCCTTTACTTTAAATTCCAAAACACACTTTACATCACTAAATTTTATGTATGGTTTTATAGATACAGGATAGTTTGAGCATTATAATGGATTATAAAATTTCTAAAATGGTAGGGATCAAGTAATATTTTATGAAGAATAATTAAAATTTATGACAATAACATATAATTAAAAGAATTATTATATATGAAAATGAAGATGAAAATACAATATAAAAAATTAATTACAATTGAAAATGAAATAGGAGGATTGGGAAACAGTACTTCTGTATTGTAATATCATAAGAAAAGGAAATAATTATAGTGACCCAAATTTTTATTACATGACTATTAGAAAATTTTTAAGATAAACAATATAATAATGATACATTCAAAGCTTTAAGGTTTATTATCTTGGGAAAATTAGACTCATACATCACTTTTCCATAATAAAACATAAACATTATATAAATACATATTATTTATTCTCTAAAAATCTACCACATTCTCCTTAGTACATATAATCACCTGAGGGTATACATAAAAGAAATAGATCAGTTAAAAGCATAGTAATGGGGGGAATAAGGGACATGAATCAATAGTATATGGGTGATCATAATCATAACCAAATCCTAAGATCATCATCATAATAATGAGGTAAATTTTTTTCAAGGGAATGTAATTTGGAATATTCATATTAATGAGATAAATTAACATAGTTTTCAAATACCAAAGATAGTTTTGAACAAATCTAGAATCATGTTCACATATAACATATTGGCATAAATTGTAATATCATAATTCTTAATAAAGATAGAATCATGTTCAAGAATAATACACATAATCTTAGGATATATATCATATACCCAATTAATTGGAGGTATATATAATCCTGGGTAAAACAATCACATTTAGAGACCTATATTTTTAATAACATTACTTTTTCATCATTTTTATGATAAAAACAATAATAAAAATATAATCCAGGGTCCAATGTTTTAGTATCTTTGGTAAATTGGGCTCAAAAATTTAATTTACATACTAAAATTGAAACATTATTTAATTACATTTTATCTATATTCATTGTGGATATCAAATTATTTATAGTATAAGTATTCACATTAGGATATACATAATTGAAATGGGTGAGCTAAAAGATGAGTAATGTGAGGTATAAAATTGGGTGAATAGAGGACATGAATAAAATGTAAATGGGTAATAATAACAATAATATCATAAACATATGATCATCACAACAATCATTATGGAAACATTTTATGAATCCATGGAATGAAGAATACTCAGAAAATAAAATATCATTTCTTAGTGGTTAAATACCTCACATAATGGTGAATAAGGATAACATCATGTTTATGCATAACATCATCATTATGAAAAAATATAGCATCATTTTTATGCATATTTCATATAATCTTATGAGATAAATCACATTAACTAATATATTGGTGGGCTATATAATTTCTATCTCACCCATCACATCATAAATACTCATAAACATCTTTGGCACATTGAACATATAAAAAATAGTTATAAAATAATCCTAAGGAAGATAATGGGTTTCATAGGGATTTGATGATGCATACTATCATGAATAAATTTTTTTATTTTCAAATGAATAAGGGAATTCATATTTGGACATAAAACATTTTTATTCCTAAGTGGACACGAAGTATTTCCAGAGGAGTAAAATACGAGGGTTTCAAACTTGAATTAAATTTTTAAAAAAGTATTTTCTTGGAAATCATTTTGATGTTGTAGGAAAATTTATATCCTCAAAATAAAATGAAAATGGAATTTTATGGACATAATATGAATATTCATACTATGGAAAATAATGTAACCCAAACAAATGAATTGGGTGTGAGAATCCTTTTACCTTAAATCCCACACTATTTTATCGTTTTTATCCTCCTAAATAAGAAAAATATAATTATTAAAACACAGTTACAGAAGTTAATTATATTTTTTTCCATTATATATTCATTATAATTATATGATTATATTTTATAACACTATTTTTTAAATGTGAATTGTTTTGATATCATGTTTTAATTAAATTTCCCTATTTTTTATTTCATTATTTCCATTCAAGTTCATTTATACATAAGTATAATTGACTCTATAATAATTGAATACATGAAAATTTATATTTATTTATTAATATAATTCTTAGTATCCCTCCATGAAGGTGGTTATAGGTATCGACTTTGCAGTATCTCTGTAGGTGGATAATGGACCATTGATGCGACATTATCAAAAGAGAGGGAAATAGAATTTTGAAATTTATATATGTCATAAATATGATTCAAATAGTAGGATAACATAATTAATATACTGTTAAAATAGTTACTAATTTATTTTATAATATTTTTTAAAGGGGTGAAAAAAAAGAAATAAAAGAAAAAAGAGAGAAGAGTTGATCGAATCTTACTATTTCCTCAATGTAGCTTCTCTTGTACGACACTAAAATTCCATTAATGTTAGGAGTTAGAGTACTCTGTGAACATACCAAAGGATTAAAAGTTGATTTAAATGATTTATTTTTTCATAGGATAGGCTTTATAAAGGGATGTAGTAGTGGTTTTCCAAGGATAGGGGGGAGGGGTTATTTATACTTAAAGAAAGGGGTATTTTTATAATAGAATATTAAATAAAATAATATATCAATGATAAAACATGTAGTAGTGATTTTTTACATTATAAATCATATATTAATATAATATAATTTTTTTACGACATAAAACATCTTTATATATCTAATTAATTATTTTATTTAATTGTTATAGGGAAAAAGAAACAATGTTATTTTAAGGGATCACTTCTGAATTTAGGATTGAGAAAGTGATTTTTTAGTTTTGGAAATTATGTTTATTTTATTTTAATTACTCATTTATTAAATTAAATATATAATATATTGACCTTAAGTTCTATAAATTTTTACATCATTATTACATCATGAATGATTTAATTTAAGATGCACCACTTACGAGGAAAATAATATTTTTATTATTCACCTGAAAATTAAAGTATTTCAAAAAATTACTAGAAAATATCCCATGGAAAATTTCAACATGATGATTTCATAAATGATATTAATTTTATTGAAATAAATTTCTTACATATAATTTTTTTATTTTTTAATATAAAAAAAGTTTTTTATAAAATAATTTTTGACAAAGTTTATTAAAATATGCTTATATTTTCTTTCTGTTTTTTTAATAATGTTAATTATTATTTGGAATTGTAATATTTATATTTATATAAATTAATGATGATAAATATTATTTACATTAAAATTTAATATTTTTTATGTTAAATTACTATTCCCATGGTCATGTTAGAATTCCCAACGATCAAGTTAATGTTCCCAATAAAAAAGATACTATTACAAAATTCACACTACCATTCAATTGATCATAGTACATTATATATATATATATATATCACTTCATAATTTACTAAAATTCCTCCCAAGGTTATATATATTCATTTTATAAGATGTTTATCAGTTTATAAATAATTTATTTCATTTCAATAATGATTTATATGGGAGAAATGATTCTAGTAGATTGGTATAATCCATATTTTCACATTTTAGATTTTCTATTTTATATTTTTTGTCCAATTGCAACGTGTGGAATTTTAGTTTGTTTCATAGGTGAATAATTTAATGATATTTATTAATGATATAATGTTTTTTTGGTTTCTCTATATTTTTTATGTGTGTAATATTATATATCATAATACAACACACATTTATTCGAAAACAATATTATGAATAAACACTAGGTTGTTAGATTCTCCCCCTTTAGAAATTTCATCCCTAAAATTTCAACTCGTATTATTGGTTGAGAATAGATGAGGGTAATTTTGTTTTATTGTTTCCTATGGTTCCCATGTTGCCTATTAGAACATATGGTTCTTCCATAACACTTTGACAAGGTGGTTTCTCTTGTTATAGAGAAATTTTTATCTATGGTTCAAGATATTCATCGGTTTCTCCTTATAAGAGAGGTTATTCTCAATTTCTACTATATTCGGATTTAGTACATGTGATGGATTGGGTTGGTACTTCCTCATAGAATATACATGGAACACATCATGAACTTGTGCCATATTTGGTGGAAGTGATACCTGATAGTCCACTTAGGCTATGCAATAATGGATTTAGAAGGGGACAATCTACATGGGGATAAGATTCCCCTTATTGAAAAAATTAACGGTTCTCTCCCATGGTGATATTCGAAGGAAAACATTTTCACACATAGAACTCAAAGATCCTTCGTTGGTTGTTAGCATATATCTTCTGCTAACTCTGGGAATCTTTTATATGTTGTTGTATGACTAGAACCTTTCCTATCATCTCATTCACAAGATCACTTCCAAGAATCTTTTTTCCGTCAACATCATCCCAATAAGTATGATTTTTACATCACTTCCCATTTAGAGGTTCATATGGATCCATTTGAATATTTTAGTGGAAGTTGTTGTCAACTAATGGAAAATGTGGATCCCATACTCCTTTAATTTCCATGAAGTGGGATCTTTACATTTTCTTGAGGGTGTGAATAGTCCTTTCTGATTAGCCATTATTCCGAGGGTGATAAGCCATATTGAAATTCAGTTCAGGTCTCAAATCATACTGAATACTTTCCCCAAATTTAGATGTGAACCTTGGATAATGATTAGAGATGATGGAAATTGGAACCCCATATAGCCTCAACACATCCATTATATATATCACAACATTTTTTTCAAGTGATAAATCATCCCAAATAGAGGTGGAGTGGATACTCTGAGTGATTCGATCCACCACATTCCATATCTCATTGAATCTTTATATTTATTTGGGAGACTTTAAAAAAATTACTTTATAATTCTCTACCATTTCCATGTGTTTATGAGAAATATTTTTATCATTGCCTTGGATTTATATTGATCCTATTATACTTGCTGACATACCAAGAAGATTGAAATGTAATCAGGGATATACTTCTTCATGTTGTCCTACCAAAAGTTCTCTTGAAATTCATAATACAACTTAATTCTTCCAAGATGGAGGGAGAAATATGAGATATGTGAATTTCTCACTATCTATTTCTTTATCATTAGTTATTTAGGACCAAAAATTCTAGTTCCAAATCAAATAACACCATCCTCTTTGATGTATAACTCATGAGTATTTCCTTTCTTTACTACTTTCACTTTCTTCTGAAGCTCCAAATATTCCCTTTGTGCTTACTTTATCTTCTCATGGATAGATGGTTGTGCACTTATTTGGGAAAGGTAGTAGGTATTCCTTTTTTTTTTGTGATTTCCAAATACATCATTTTTATATTTACAAAGATATGGTCTTTCTGAATCCACATCATATATAGAGTAGTAGGTTATTTTATAATAGGAGCTTTAGCTGCCTTATTCACTTTTCTAGGATGGTATTTAATAGTGTAATAATATCCCTTAATTAAATCTAAATATCTTCATTAATGTATGATAATATAATTAAATGTTAATATATACATTATACTATTGTGATTAGTGTACATATCACACTTTTCACTATTGAGGTCGTGCCACGAAATCTTCAGATCGAAGATCACAATATATAAGTCATGATCATGTGTCAATTTGTTCTTCTAATGGACCTTAAACTTGTATGTGGCATAGTCTATCACTTTATTATTCTACATAAGTATTCAACCCAAGTCATTCTTTGAAGAAACACTATATTTCACAATACCTCTCCAGTTATTGGTAGTGTGAGTACAAGAACTATAGATATCCTCTTCTTGTGCCCAATAAATATTTTTCCATAATCTTCCATCCACACATAATTTACACCTTTCCATGTTAAATTAGTTTCTGAGCTAGAAAATATTGATAAAGTTCTCACAAAACATTGGTAGTACCCCGCTAAGCCAAGAGAAATATAGACTTTTATGAAATAAGTGGGTTTGGGACATTTCTCATTTTCCTTTGTTTTTGAAGTGTCTATAGAAATTCCAACTCTTATGATCATGTGCCCCAAGAAAGTGACTTTCCATATCTAAAAGTAACAATTTTTGAACTTATCATATATTTTATCATTCCTTAATGTCTCTAGAAAAATCATTATATTATCTTCATATTCCTCTTTACTCTTAGAGTAGATGAGAATATCATCAATAAAAACAACCTGAATTTTTTTGAGACAGTCTCTAAAGACTATATTTATCAAATTAATGTATATTTCATTGGTATTATCAAGTCTAAAGGTAATCAATATAAACTAATTGTTTCTATAAATTTTTGTGAAGGTTATCTTCATAATATATTTCTTATTCACCTTCAGTTGATGCTATACAGTATAAATATCCACATTTTAGAAAAACGGATTTCCTTGAAGTTGATCATACATGTCATCAATTCTTGGAACATGATAGTTATTCTTTATGGTGATCTTGTTGATATCCTGATAATCAATACATATCCAAATTGAGCCATCATTCTTCTTAAAAAAAAGTATTGGTCCACCCTATGGTGATACATTGGGGTATATTAATCTTCTTTCCAAAGGGTCTTGAAACTACTTATTTAACTCCTCTAGTTTGATCTAGGACATCCTATATGGGAATTAGGCGATAAGAGTGGCACCAAGTATAATATCTATTGAGAAATGTAACTCACAATCTAGGGTTGTCTGGGTAACTCTATGGGAAATACATCATTGTATACCATCACAATGGGAATTTCCTCAAGGTTGGTAATTTTCTTTATGTCAAAAATTTTGGAACGGAATAATTCTTCACAGGGTATCATCATCCACACTATTGAGGGATTTTCCAAATGATATTCATGATCTTTCTGGCACCTATATAGGAACATGGTATGTTTCAATATAGAGAAAGATATATTTTTTCCTGATAGTTGATGTGTGCTCTGTATAATAATAACCAATCCATGACCAGTATAACAAAAAATTCCACTAGGGGAAGGATCATGATATTCATTGGAGGAATCTTCCCACATATGCTAACATGGGTAGATTACAATATTTGGGATGAAATGATCTCACTACTATGTGTTTTTATAGATATATCTTCTTGAAGGTATCATGGATTCAATTCAATATTTCTAGGAAACTTTCATGATATAAAGGAATGCATAGAACTAGAATCAAATAAAACTCTTTCGTTTATTGAGTTAATATAAAATGTATCTTGTATGACTTTATTATCATGTTCTATATCAAGAGTGGTGATGGCATAATATTTCTCTTTCTACTTTGGATTTGGTGATTGTTGAATCTGATTACTCTCAAAGATCCATGGTTTAGTGCATTGGTTTGCATAGTGCTCCTCCTTCTTATAGTTGAAGAATTGAAACATTAGTGGTGCATTAATAGGTGTATTCCTTTCCCCCATTATTATGGATAGATTATTCATATCTTTTTGAGACTCATGATCTCAGTGGACTCTTCTCCCACACTTATATCTTTTCTATATCCCATTTAGGTAGTTCCTATGCTTCTTATTCCCGTAATTTTGATATGTTGGTGGTCGATCATTCTTCAAAACATTTCATTAGATCATATAGTTTGAAACTAAATTTTTTATATCTTATATCCATATCCATGGAACCATTCTCTAAAATCTATATCTCTGTTGATAACACATTAAAATACCTCTTCATAAATACCAAATTCCCAGATATCTTGAGCCTTATAGAGTTGTGGTTTTAAACCACTGAACAATCTATTAATTTTTTTTTATCATTATTGATAAAAACCTGATGCATGTCATGAAATCCATGTAAAAGTATACTCATAAGAAGTGAAAGATTATCTATCCTTTTTATTATGCTCTAGGAACTCTCTCTCCATCTTTGTTAAAATATTTTGATTGAAATACTTGATAAGAAATAACATCTTAAAGTCTTTTGACTCCATTTATTCCATTTCATCCCATGAATTTGTATTCTTTATCAGCACCCATCATTGACAGACCAACCTATATAAATTATAGATAAACATAGTAAAATCATCCTTCTCCAAACAACAGATAATAGAAAAGATATTCTTTATTGATTTAACTCACCATTCTTTAATAAGGTGACTGGAAGATCCACTAACTGTCGGTGGTTGTTTCAAAAAAAGATTTGATATCTTGTTTATACTTTTTATGTGAAGGATAATGTTCCATATTATTCAGGTTATTGTTCATATCTTAAGACAATTGGGTAAGAATCATCCAGAAGTACTGAAATCTAACTCCCATTTCACTAGGAATGTCATTCAGGAAATGTTTTCATCTTACCTCCCATAGGTTGTTGGCCTATTTTTTCTTGGTTCCCATAATTTCTTAAAATATGAAAGGTTTGAAAAAGAAAAATTCAACAAGGAATGAATAATTAATTTACTCTTAAGTGAAAATTAATTCTATATTCATATATTATGGGTTCCCAGGGATAATCATTTTCCACAAATGTATCTTCTAGGATCATGTACTTTAATACTTTTGTATATTTAAAAGTAAAAATTACATTATCTATATATCCTTCATAATGGTTTCTAATAGAGTTTTAAATTAAATAATGAATACCCTTTGGGATTGTCAAACCAAGTATAAAAAAAGCTTATTTTTGTTCACCAATTTCCAATTGATTTTTGATCAATACAGTGTTTTGGTGGTGTTAACCCTAGATACATCTGTGCTATATCCATATTGACTTAAATTATCCTGGAATGGATTTAATTTCTCAAAAACCATGCAATCTTATACATTACCAAAGTATATTATATTTATATATAATTAGACTTATCCTTAGTATTTTACACAATAACTTTCTCATTCCCATTCTCAAATTAACTAAACCACAATATAATAATAACTATAGTGACCAAACTTATTCATTACATAACTATTACATATTTTTAAGATAAATATCATAATAGTGATATAATTCTAGATACAAAGGTTCAGTAGCTTGAGTAAATATGGCTCAAAAATCAATTTTACATAATAGTATTGAAACATTTATTAATTCATAATTATCTATATTCGTAGTGGCTCTCATATTCTACTTAGTAGAGGAAAACATCTAAGGATATACATCAATGAAATGGGTGAGCTAAAATCCCAGTAAAAAGAGGTATAACATGGGGTAAATAAAGGAAATTAATTGAAAAGTACATAGGTTAGCATAATAATATCATAATCATAGGATCATCATCAAAATCCTAATGGAAATTTTTATAAAGGCATGGAATGTGGCATATGCATAAAATGAAACATCATGTACTAGTGGTAAAATACCACACATAGTTGAGAAAAAATCCACCATCATGTTCATGCATAACATATGTACATAAATTATAAAATCATAATTATGAACAAAGTCAACATAATTTTCATGAATATTTCACATAATCACTTGAGACACATCGCATTATAAAATTAACTAGAGGGCTATATAATTTCAGGACCACCCATAACATCATAAATTCTCATAATAATGCATGCCACATAGAATGTATAATAATTTTAGTAATGAAATAAACCCATAGAAGAGAATGGGTTACATATGGAATTCATAAATCATACATTCATGAATAATTTTTCCCCAAATTAATAAGTTAAATCAATCTTGAACATAGAAAATTGTTATTATTGAGTGGACAAGAGCCATTTCAAGAGGAGTAAGATGTGAGGTTTTGGAAATTGAAGTAACATTGTAACAATGATTTTATTAGAAAACAATTTGACATGTTAGGAACATTTATATCCCAAAAATAAATGGTAAAGGTAATTTCAATGATATAATATGAAAATTCATACTATGGAAAAGAAGATAAACCAATGAAAGGTATTGAGTTTGAGAATCACCTTACCTTAAATCCTGATTTAATTTTTCCATTTTCCACCTAATCAATAGTAAATATAGAATTATTAAATCACAATTTAAAAATTTAATTATGTTAATTTTTTACACTATTTATATATTATAATTATTGGATTCTACTTTATAACACACTTTACTAAATGTGATTTAATTTGATATCATGTTTCATTAAATTTTCTAGTTTTGTTTCAATTACACTATTTCTATTCAAAGTCATTTATAAATAAGTATAATTAACTCAATAATCTTAGAATACATGTAATTATTTATTTATATATATTATATATGATTCATATTTTCCATCCATTAAGGTTATTTTACAAATTGACTTGATAATGTCTCTGTAGGTGGTTAACCAAACTTTGACAGGATGTTTTTAAAAGATAGGGAAGGAGGATTTTAAAATTTATTTATGTCATAAATATGATACTTAATGTAGGTTAAAATAATTAATATAAAGTTGAAATACTTTATAATAAATTTTATAAGATTTAGTTCTGGAAGGGGTGGTGAAAAAAATAAAAAGAAGAAGAAAGAGAGATAAGAGTTAATGAAAAGTTAATATTTCATTAGCATATATCCCATGTACGACACTAAGATTCCATTGATGTTAGGATTTTTATTACCTAACAAATTAACTAAGAGTTTTAAGGGGATTAATAAGAAGTACTTTTTTTAGATTTTAGGCTTTGGAAGGTTAGGCAGGATTGGTTTACCATGGGGAGGGAGAGGGGTTATTTATACTTGGGGAGAGGGGTATTTTTAGAATAAAATATTAATTAAAATAATATATCAATGTTAAAACAAGTTATAGTGAATTTTGAAATAATAAATATTATAAAAATATAATATAATGTGTTTTAATAAAAAAACTCTATATAATTATAATACATTATTTTTTAGAATGGAAATTGTAAAAAAAGAAAACATGTAATTTTTAGTTATCACTTTTGACTTTAGGTTTTGGAAGCCAATTTTTAGGTTTGGAAATATAGATTATTTTATTTTAATGACTCATCTTTGAATTTGAATATACCATGTGCTAACCCCATGTTCTAGTTTTTTTTCATTATTACATCAGGAATGTTGTAATTTAAGATGCACCAGTTATAAGGGAAACTACATTTTTAATATTCACCAAACATTGATGTATTTCAGAAAATTACCAAAACTTCACCTTTGAAAAAATTTTATGTGAGGATTTAAAAACTGAAAGTCATTTTATCAGAATAAATTTCTTTTATAGGTAAATTTTAATTTTAAAATAATTATGATATTTATAAAATACATTAAAATAATGTTTATTAAAAATATTCTTATATGTTATTTGTATTTTTTAATTATGATATATATTTTTTTGGAATTAGAATATTAATATTTACTTAAATTAATCATGATAAATATTATATATAATAAAATTTATTATTTTGAGGTTAAATTACTATCCCAATAGTTAAGTTATTATTCTTAATGGTTGTGGTAAAATTTAAATGGTCACATAAGAATTCCAACAGTCACATTACCTCCTAAATATACTAATAAATTATTTAACTGAATATATACTAAAATTACCCCCATGGTATTAAATTATCATTTTCCAATATATTAATTTTTCATGAACCAAGTTAGGGTTCCGTCCAACCGAACACTCGACCAGATCCGTGGAATGTCCCAAAGAGAATTCCTAATACCTACAGGTTGGAAACCAGTTCCTGGGTATCAAAAATATGATTTTAGAATGATTTCTCCCATTTTTATAAGCATAAATAACCAACAGAAATAAACATCACCAATATAAATAAAAAATCTCAAAAAGACACATAATGTTCTGATTCAAGGGTTTAAAACATTAACCAAAACCAAAAGAACTACAATAGAAAAAGAAAAATTAAAACCTTCAAAAACTCCAACGACACATCTTGACTTTACCTGAGTCATACATAAAAAAATATACATACACCCAAAGATATATACTTGGTGTGATCCAAATCCTAGTAGGATTCCACCTAAAAAAATGATTCCATGATACAATAATAGAATAAAAATTAACATGCACATTTATATTAAATTCTTTGAATCATTTTTTGGAAAATATTTTTATAAAAACTATTCACTAAGAAACACTTTCAATGAAAACCATTTTTTAACAAAACTTCTTTAAAAATGAAATATACATAAGGTCCACCGTATACCGAAGGATGGGACCACATCACATAAGTGTCATGTTACAAGAGAGAACCATGGGTAAATCCCTATGGGTATAGAGCACATGTGAGTCACTAAGAACCTCATATTAAGAACAAAGATGGTCTAAAAACCATAACCAATAAATTTCTCATACACAATACACTATGAGAGAAAACCCCATTGTCATAGTGGTCTCCAATCATGTCACATGTTTAGTTAGTGTTTAAATCATCAATCATGCTATGTGAATCCAAGATTTTTCACTTCTGAGTTAACTAGCATAAATCCACTAGAATAATTTGGGCTTTCCACTTTCGAATCACTAGTGTACTAGTTCATGTTTTTTCACCAAGATACTTGGGATTCCATTTGTTCTCATTAAAATTTCACATATACAAAAAATAATCACATTCAAAAATCAATACCAAACCTTACAAGAACATAAGGAAATCATAAATTTCTCAAAACATCACATAGAAACCTCCATTTTCTATAAAAAAACCACTTTCCATTTTACACACACCAAAACTAGTTGAAAACACATTTCCACCACTTTTAAAATTTTTAAAAATACATTTTGAAATATCACATGAAAATCAAAAAAACAATCTAATCATTTCTGTGTTCCAAGACCCTTTTAAATCCATGCCTAAACTAATTTTATTTCCACAATGTAATACACATCATTTATATAATTTTAAAACCAAATTTAAAAGTGTACACATAAAGCCATAATGATGAAATAATTAATTTCATTTGAAAATACACATTAAAACACATCCACACATTATGTTCCTTTTAAAACCCACTTCACTACTTTTCCATAATTATAAAAATACTCCCAAGAAGCACCACAATGATGCACATACAAATAATAACCATATTATTTCAAAAACACCATTTTTATCACATATTAATGTAAATACGTTTATAAATCACATTTCTCACCACAAAAGAATTTCAAAAAACACATTTATAAATCCAAATAGGGATATCAAAAGAAACTAAAATTTCTAGGGCATGGAACCACCTATCCCACACTTAGAAAATTCTGAAAATTGATGTGAAACCAAAACCACACCACCAAAAGACCCTTAAATTAATAAAAAAACAATATCTCACTCAAAAACATAATATAGAACCATTACTAGGTCAAACACCCCACTGGAAAATGAGAACCCAAGAAAGAGAGGGAAGAAACCATAGAAAGAGGGGGGAATCAAGAGAGGAAACACTTACTTGATGAATCAATGAAGAATCAGGTTCCAAACCACCCAAATATTGATTCCTCATAGGTTCAGGGAATAATAAAGGAGGATCACATGGATGGAAATACTGAGTGGGGTTGATGGTATGGGTTTTGGGTTAAATCCCAAAAGGACACAAATGGGATTTTCTAATTTTTTGATGAATTAGACATCATTCATGGTTTTCCCATACGGGTTTCCAAACTATTCAGAAACTATGAATATCTCACTATCTAAGAGAAATAAAAAACATGATTAGCTCACATTATTTATAAAATATGAACTAATCATGTGTTAACCACTATTCAGAGATGCCAATAGGCCACACGATTTCCTAGGAAAGGGACATGATTACCATAATCGTGTGAAAATTGTGCCCCACCAGCTTTTTAACCCAAAAACCAAAATTTTCACCCAAAATAAATGAAAAAACTTATGGATAAAAAATTGGATGAAAATAAAAAATGAATTGCCTCAAAATTCAAGCATGTCACACTTGAAACTCGAGAGAAAAATCAAGATCCAAAAGTGGACCGAGAAAAAATGATAGAAACAAAAATATTAGGGTGTAAGATGATCAGTATAATAATATTATGTTTCAATTATACATTGTGGAAATGGGGGAGATGATTCTATCATAATAATTGGATCAATATTATTTTATTTTAGATTTTATATTTTATATTTTTTTCCAAATGTATTATGTGTAATTTTCCATAGTTTCGTAATAGATTAGTGTAATGAAAACTATTAATGAGTAAATGTTTTTTATATATTTTGTACATGTATACTATTAGATAATATAAAATAACACACATTGATTCAAGAAACAAATATTACTAATAAACACTACGTCATTACATCACCATATTAAATTCTCATAATCATACATGCAACATAGGATGTAAAACAATTGTATTCATAAAATAATCCCATGAAAAAAAATGAGTTTTATAAAGGTTTTATAGAAAATAATTTTATGAATAAAATTTGGGGTTATCAAATATGTAAGGGAAAGAATATTTTGTCAACATACATCATCATTATTGAGTGAATAAGATGTAAATCAAGAGGGGTCAATGTGACATTTTTTAAATTGATGTCTATTTTGAAAAAGCATTATAAATGGATTAAAATGCATTTCTAAAGGGTAGAAACATGTATATCAATAAAATAAAATTTAAAGGATTGTATAAGGGAATTTTATGAACATTATAATAACATCTATATAAAAAATGTGAGAGATGAGATAACCCAAAATGAAGGAGTTTTTTCTTGATAATCCCCTTACATTAAATCCCACTTTATTTCATCAATTTTTTTCTCCTATATAATAAACAAAGGTTGACTAAAACATTTCACTAGAAGTTGATTACGTTAATTTTTTCACTATTTATCTATTATAATTATTTAATTAAGTTTTAAAATATTATTTTTTAATTGAAAATTGTTTTGATCTGATGTTTTCATTAAATTATCCTATCTTGTTTTGATTTCTCTAATTTTGTTGGAGGTTATTTATAAAAAATTTAAATTAGTTCCAAAATCATAAAATATATTTAATTATACATTTAAATATTATATATAATTCATACCATCGATTCGTTATCATTGTGGCTATCAGAGAGTTGGAAAAGTATTCTTAGGTGGTTAACTGGCTATTAACAAGACATTGTCAAAAGTGAATAGAAGAGAATATTAACATGTAAAAATGATGTAAAAATAATAATTATAGTAGTTAAAAATTTTATAATATTTTTAACATAATAATAAATTAATATTATAATATTTTTGTTTTTTTTTGAAATTAATAGAGAAAAAAAATAATATAAGAGGTAAGTGCAAAGAGAATTTGATGAAAAATTACTATTTTCTTGGTGTAGCGTCTTTTCCACAGAACACGACTTCTAGAATTAGTGGTGTTTTATTACTTCATAAAAACCCTAAGGACTATAAGGGTATTTATATAGGGTATTGTGGAGGATCATTGGATTTGGTGTATTATGAAGAAGTTGTTTACTAAGGGGAGTGAGAGGGGTTATTTGTACATTAAGAGGCTTATTTTTAGGGTAAAAATTGAATAAAATATAATATCCAAGGTATACCATTGAATAGTAACATTTTTGACATTATGAAATATATTTGGATAAAATATAATGACTTTATGACTTTGAATCACATTATAATATTAATATATTAGTTAAATCAAAATAAAAGGAGAAAAAGGAGAAAAATGATTTTTTAAAGAGACACTTTAGGCTTTTAGGATCTGGGAATTTATTTCTAGGTTCAAAAATTTATTTTATTAATTTTAAATGACCAATATAACATATTAAATTGATTTTGGGTTAGAATAACCTATTTAAAATTTATTAAGTAATTATTTCTTCAGTAATATGTTATAAAACTAGCGGTATTCGAAAAAAGTATTTTTAATATTCACATAAAAATAGAAGTATTTCAAGAAATTACCAAAAAAAATTATTGGAAAATTTTTACATGATATTTAAAAAATTTAAATTCATTTAAAAAACATAATTTTATATCATAGGTTATATTAATTTTTGTGATAAAACCTATATTTTTGGTAAAATACATTAAAGTACATTTTATTAAAAAGGTGCTTATAATTTTTTGTGTGTTTTTAATCATGATATTTATTTGATAGAATTATAATATTTAAGTTTTATTAAATTAATAATTATAAATAGTATTTACATTAAATTTTACTATTTTTAGTTGAAATTACGATTTCAATGGTCAATTACAATTCCCAACGATTATGTGACCATTCCAAATGACCAGGTTACTATTCCAATAGTCACATAACTACTTTAATAGTAAAATTACCTCCAATAGATAAATACTAATTATTTCATTAAATATTCACTATAATTCTTCCCATGGTTCTATAGTTTCTTTTTCTATGATATCAATTGGTTTAGTGATATTCTATTTCATTTCAATTTTTTTGTTCATGGGGGTGATAATATTTGATGATTGGAATGATATGATATTTTCCAATATAATTTTTATATTTATTTTTCTCCCATTATAATATTTGGACTTTTAATGGGTTTAGTTACTAACAAATACAATTATCTTCATTAATTAAAAAAATATTTTTAGATTCACTTTTTGATGTATTTGTATAATACTATATAACATAACAAAAAATTATTCTTGAAATAAATTTCACTAATAAAGTCTAGGTCATTACATTAACCCCCATTTAGAAATTTCACCAATGAAATTTGAACTCATATTCTTGGTTGAGAATAGATGAGGGTAATTTTTTTTTAATTAGTTCATCTCATTCCCACATAACCACATCATATTTATGGTTCCACCACACCACTTTTACATGTGATTTTTCTTCTTACATAGAAATATGTCTCTATGGTCCAAGATATTCACTGAATTATACTCATAATATATGTAATTATATAATTTTACTACCTCTAAATCTAGTATAATTGATTGATCCAGTAGGTAGTTCCTCGGAAGTGATACATAGATCACATGAATAACTTGATCAATGTTTTTTGGAAGTTCTAGTTGATAGACCATTACTCATATGTGATCGAGGTTCTCAAAGGGGACAATATTCCCAAGAATAAACCTTTTTCTTTCAATAATTCATAACACCCCCCGTTTTAATATTCAAAAAAAAATTTGTATCCAACATCAAACTCCAATTACATTTTATGGTTGTCTGCATAGCTCTTCTACCGACTCGGAGTAGATTTTATATAATATAGGATATTTTAAACCTTTTTTTATCATTTTTTATATATGATTATCCCCAATTATCATTCGTTCACTATCATTATGCTAAAAATTCAGAGTTAAACCTCACATCCCATATAGAGATTCATATGGATCCATTAGAATAGTCAATTAAAATCATTTGTTGCATACAAACTCAACGAATGGGGGAAGATTATCCAATTGAAATTTAAATTCCATTGATTAGGATCACTATATTTCTTGGAGTGTTTGAATGGACCTTTTATATTGGACATCGGTTTATGGGTGATAGTCCATACTAAAACTCATTTTAGTTTTTAAATAATATTTAAGAATTCACTATAATATATAAGTAAAACTCAGATCATGATCAAAGAAGATCAAAAGTGGATCCCCATATATCTTCATAACACCCATAAAATATAACTTAGAATGTTTTTTAATGTAATAAATCCTCCTGAATAGAGATTAAGGGGGAAGTCTTGGTGAGTCGATCCAACACAACCCTTATTACATTGCATCATTTGGACATATTCAGGAGACTAGTGAAAAAGTACATGGTGATGTTTTCCTATTTCCATATAGGTATGGTCCATGTTTGATTCAACCCATTTGACTTTAATCATTATACATTGACTTTATGACAATGAAATAACTTCTATACATACTTATTGATCTACTTCTTCATGTTGTCCCACTAATAATGCGCTCAAAAAGCACGAGACATCTTGGTACATCTAGGATGGATAATGGAAGATGATCTATGTGAATTATCCAATATATATTTATTTATATATATTTACTATGACACAAAAAGGTGGATTCCAAACTTAATGAAACCATCTTTATCAATGTGGAATTCATGAAGCTTCCCCTCCTTTACTTCTTCCAACTTCTTTTAAAGCTCCAATTTAATCCTTTTCCCCTATTTCATCTTATTTTAGATATATGGTTGGGAAATAATTTTGTAATGTTATGATGAATTACTTTTTATTATTTTTTCTATATATATCCTTTTAATATTCATGAAGATAGGTCCATTATCAATACAGATCGTGTACAATGTATAATTGTTTTCTCTTAAGAGTATATGTTAAGTTGTTCACCTTTCTAGGTTGAAAATGAATACGGTAACCATAGTACTTGATCAACTGTAACCAAATTTTCTAATTAATTTTGAGATATTTCTATGTTAATATACACTTTAGACTATTGTGAACTGTATATATTGTAAACTTCTCAATATATAGGTAGTGTCACCAAATCTTCATGGAAAATATCATAATAGCTAATTACAAATCAAGCATCGGGTAGTTATTCTCATGGATATTCAAATATCATAAGTCACAGGGTATCAATTTATCATCCTATATAAGTAAAAAATCCAATCATTTATTTTAAGAATTAATATATTTCAAAATATCTTCTCTAATTGATGGTAGTTTGAGTATAGGTGTAGTGATTATCCTCTTATTGAGCTCCATTATCACAAAACTGCTTAGATAACCTGGTACCATGACACCCAAGTCAACACTTACATACTCCAAAGGGAATTCCCAATCCCTATGGGCTGGAGACTACCAAATAGGATCATACAAGATAAACGTGTGAATGGTTTTTCCACATACACAACATAAGATAAAGAAACAAGTCACTATGATAAAAAACATCACAGGGAGAATAAAACTAGAAGTCAAAAAGGCATATAAAAAAACTATACATCATCAAAGTTACTAAAATAACAAGAAAAATATACCATGTTCTAATATACATAGCACTCCAAGAAGAAAAGATCAATAACCACCACTTACAAGTGGTGATTTTCCCTTTCTCAAACTTAGAAGAAGTAAATATAAAAATGGTCAAAGGAAAAGGTAGGGTGTGACCTAAAATCATAGTGGGGTATCACTATGTGTTCCAAATTATGATTCCATAATAATTAACCAAATAAATCTTTTAATTTTCTTATAAAATAGTCATGGAAGTACGAGATCATATTTTGAAAAAATCACACTTTTCATTTCAATTGATGTAAAAATTTCAAACAATGTCTTAATATAAATTTTATATAAAACAATTTATATAAATTAAATTTTAATATATAAATATGTTTTACAAGAAATGGAATATATATAAAAATAATTTACAAATGATAAACATGGTCATCTACCAAGAGGCACGATAGTTCCAGGTTATGGGATCCTCCCACACCCATGTAGAAATAATAGAAATGTGCACACACATCCTCCATACACTTATTAGAGAGGATTCATCAAAATAAAACTAAGCATATGATCTAATTAGGTATGTTTTTTTTATTTTTTAAGAATTAGTCTTTATCAAGGTAATTACCATCATAGCATGTTTTTCCCAAATAACTCACTAACTACCAAGGATTGCATGTACTCAAATAATAGTCAACAATGGGAAAATCATTTCAAAATTGTTCAAAATAAAATATACTCATTTTCCATTTAAATATTCTAATTTATCTATAAAAACAAAAAAAATATGTTTTAATGAATTCATTCCTTTTTCTGTATAAAACCAACCAAGATTATTATAAAAAAAATGGAGCCATTTTTTAAAATAAGAATTTCCAATCAGTTTCACAAATCAATTCCACCAATTTATAATCACACCCCAAATATCCAATTCCATTTTAATTTTGAGTTTCCTCCAAAATCTCATGCCAAACCAATTTCAAATCCCAATTCACACTAAATTGGGGTTTCATAATTTAATTGAATGAAATTTAAACAATCAAGCAATTCAAGGATAAATTAATTAACCAAAATTATATGAAAAAACCAACATTTGATCATAGGGTCACCTATCACAATGTCTACAATGGTAAACTCTAAGGAAGAAAATCAAAAATAGAGATTTTAGAATCAAACATAGATTAAAGATCTAAAATAAGAAAGTTTATATCACTAAAGAAAATAATATCTATCAAACCCCAAGGAGGAGAGAAGAAAATAATACAAGATAGAGAATGGGAGAAGAACCTTTACCTAATAGGAATCCAATTATGTTCACCGATCTTAAATCTACATTAGAAGGGGTTTAGAGGAGCCAAAATGGGTCTTTTAGCGATTCTAATATCTTAAAAATGGATTCAAGTAGATTTGGGGATTCATATGAGGTAAATAGGGGTTTTGGGATATCATTAATAAATTTTTGGAATTAAATATCACCATACACATGGTTTTCTGGGTTGGTACACACATATTTAAAAATTGTGTTCCCTAATTGTGTGCCGCTCTCATCGGGTCTTGATTTGTACTAGGTGAGTTCATGGTTTGGGAAAACTATGTTACAAATGTGCACTATCCAAAAAATTCCAAAAATATAAAATTATTTCTAAAACTACCTGAGACAAACCCCAACTAACGTATAATAAAAAATGATGATCAAGGAGTACCTAAAAACTAAAATAGGTTATGACAATCCCCTTCCACCATATAAAATTTCTATCCCTAGAAATCAAGTTAGGAAGACTCCATGCCAAAAAGGAATATAAACTACTCTCTCATTAGTGAATCCCTATCCCAAATCTCATGAGTATGAGAACTAAGATTCCATAACACTACAACCAATGTTATCATCCTTCCATTAAACACATTGGTTTTGTAATCAACAATCTTAACTGGATACTCAGTCCCAGATAAACTAGGCTCAACATCAAAATCACTACAGCTCAAAACATTAGATGGATCAGAGTGATACTTTGAGAGCTATGATACATGGAACACATTATGTATCAATGCCAACTATGGTGGAATTTTTAAATTGTTCCAAACTTTCCCCAACTGCTCAAAAACCTCACAATGTCCCAAAAAATGTGGAGAAAGGATCCCTTGACTCCCAATATATTGATGAACTAAACGAGGAGAAACATTCAAGAACACCTGATTACTAACTGAAAAATCCAATGTTTTGCAATGAATATTAGTATAAGAATTATACTCACTCTATTCCATCAATATTATTTGAAGAATCAATTAAATTTTTTCTACGATGTCTTCAACCAATCTTGGTCCAACCATGGAAATTTAATTGATCTCCGTTCAATACAATTTATATTCAAAAGGCTCGAAATATAAGGCATAAAAAAGGATCCATTGTGATCATGGAATGGTAAATATTGTTTTAATAAAACATAACCAGTCCCAAATAGCCATCCAAATCACCAATAAAGTCAAGAATGCAGGTATGAATCATATCCTCAATAATCTATATAGCTCTCTATGTCTGGCCATCTGACTACCGATGGTATTCTATACTGAATAGAACCTGAGATCCCAATAGATATTGAATGCCTCTCCAAATGAAATAAATTAAAAAAAGATCTCTATAAGATACTATAAAATATAGAACTCTATGAAAATGAATAATCTTTTTCACATAAAGATTTACCAGCTCCTCAACTTCAGTCTTATCATAATAGGGTAAGAAGTGAGTCTATTTGGGCAGCCTATAAATAACAACCCATATCATATTATTATTTCTCTATGTATGTGGAAACATAACCAAAATGTACATTGATATTTCATCCCACTTCCAAGTCATCACTGGAAGTTGTTGAAGTAAACCCAAAGGTCACTGGTGCTCATCCTTGACCTATTGAAAAGTCTAATAATGAGAGACAAAATCAGCAATGCCCCATCTCATCCCTGGACACTATAATCATCACCGCATGTCATAGAACATCTTTTCAATTCCTTGGTGCATGGACCATTGATAACTATAGAAATCACCCATCACAAATTTCATTACAATAAAGGGTACAACGTACCAATTTCAAAAACATATTATGCCCTCCCTAGAGAAAAACTACTCATGAATGGTCTCCCCATCAAAAAGGGAGTCTCTAATAACATAGAATTTATCATCAAGTTGATGTTCCTAATGAATTTTCTCAACAAGAGCGGAGGTAAACTAAAAGCTGACCAAGAAATCCTCAACCCATGTTTACCAAACTAGAATATGCAACTCTGAAAAAAGAGCCATCATGTTCTACATTATTGATGAATCATTCACAACATGGGTTGGTAGTTCTTGATCAAAGAATACATGATGAAATTCCCCTTCCTCGGGTTATAGGAAATGTCAAAGTAAAAAGACTATAAAATCTCTACCCAAACTCTTCTGGTAGAGATTGAAATATTTTTGAGAGAATATATAAATCAAGATGTTATGGTCGTAATATATGGTAAACTTTCTCAGGAAATTTAGTGTCACTAACTCTTTAGTGAATGCATTATATATGTGAGTTCAAGGTCAAGGTTTGGATAATTATTTTAATTTTTTTTTAAGATTTCAAGATCTATAGGCAATGAGCTAATTACCCTACATAGGAACGTATCCCAAACCCTAGCTCGATGTGTTAGATAATACCACATCTCCCTGCCGAGCCTCTGGAAGGGTCAACACTGGTGGACAAGTCAAAAGATGTTTCATATCAATAAAATAACTCTGACATTTATCATCCCAAGAAAAATTCACTCCCTTATAAGTTAGAGAATACATTAAAGAATTCAACTCTGTGAAATATTTTACCAACTAGTGATAATATCATGATTAACCCAAGAAAATCCAAATCTCAAAAACATTACACAATTTCTCCCATATAATAATGGCTTTCACCTTCCCTTGATCAACTGAGATACCATGTTCTGACACCTTGTGTCCCAAGAACATTACTTACTAAATCAAAAAATCACATTTTGATAACTTGGCATAAAATTAGTTATTTCTCAACAATTCCATATTTTCTCTCAAATGACACACATGATCATCATATGAATTATAGTAAATAATGATTTCATCCAAAAAGACCACCACGAAATTATAAAGATATATATGAAAGATAATTCTAATTAAATTCATAAATACTATAGGATAATTGGTTATATCAAATGTCATGAAAAGGTACTCATAATGGTTGTACCTGTTCTAGAAGGTTGTTTTCATAATTCTAGATTTTTTTATTCTAAACTGGTGATAACTAGAATGAGGATTAATCTTTGAAAACCACTTATAGCTTTTTAACTAGTAAAATATATAATTAATATATTGAAATAGATACTTTTTCTTTACCATAAATTAGTTGATTTTTTATAAATCAACATAAAGGTGTAGTAACCCATCAACTATCTTAGAAAATAGTACTAGAACTGCCTAAGGTAACACACTCGATACTATCAAGACTTTCTCTAAAATATCATCCAAATGAGTCTTCAAAACATTCATTTCAGTTGGTTCTATATAGTAATACAGTATAGAAACTATTTAATTACTAGGTTCTAAATCAATAGAAAACTATACCTCCTTCAATGGCGGCTAACCAGATATGTTAGAAGGAAAAACATCAGAAAACTCAGTGAAAACTGGAGGGAGGTCAAATATTAATGATTCTCTATCTAGATCAAAATAAAACACTAATATTACATTCCCCAACTCTGGATAATAAGGTCAAGTTATACTTTACATTTTGTCTCATTCTCCTGGAAAGATATGACACACCCCATCAGGCGTAGTAAATGAGACCCATCAAAGATAATAATCAATTCAAGATATGTTAAAAAAAACCTAATCGATCTTGAAGATGACTTCAAGATATTTCATGTCAATAAATAGAAAATACCATGTAATATCATTATCTGTTAAAGAGAACACACAAGAAGGACAATGGAGACCCTTCTCTCTCTTCATTATGAAGGGTTTAGTAATATCCATCACATAAGGAAAAACATCCATATAATGATTTATAAGATCCAAAATATGAGTCAAAATGAATGAATGAGATGAAACAATATCAAATAAAGCAGTCACTAAATATGAATAAATAGTGATGGTACCTATCACAGTCACTAAACCCATATATTATTTCTCTATAGACTCTTCCACTATATAAAGAATCTTCGTTATAGATTCTTTTAGTTGTAACCCCTTCATCTGTGAACTAGATGATTACACCCCCATACTCTTTGAAGTTGGTGATCCTATTCCCCTATGTGGTGTATAATAGAAATGACAAAACTTCTAAAAGTAGCCAGAGAATCCATTAGAACCATATCTCTTAGATGCCTTAATGTAAAACCATTTTGAGTTCCTAGACTTTCCAAAGTAGTAGAAAATAAATGGGCCTATGACAAGAACTCAGAGAGGTCTAAAAGAACACTTATATCAAGAATAACCATGAAAACCATCACAATTCCTATTTCCTTTGAAGGAACTCACAGAGAATACACTAGGGGAAAAGAAACTCCCATCAACCCTAAATTACTATCAAGATCCATCTCAAGCATCAATTCTCTATCCATAACATCAATATAAGAAGAGGGATTCAATAATAAAACCTGAGAATGAATAATAGATTAAAGTACCATATCAAACTATTCAGTCTTCATCTTCTCATTTGATATAGTCACAGGTAAAAAATACACAGGAATAGTAAAACAATTTTCAAATCCAGTCACTATCCTATCAAACCACTCTAGTTTGAAAAACTGTATAGCCTTTTCCAACACCACAGACTCTAGATAGAAATGTAAGTGAAAAGAATTTTAATTTCCTTCCATTATAATCCCCTTGGATTCTTTTATTTCACTATCATGTCCCATTATCTCCTTCTTGGATCCTCTATCTTGAAGGTGGCACATTTCACCTTGATTAAATTAGACATTTGGAAGAACTCAAATAAATGTTAAACTCTTCTAAACCAATCCCTAGCCTCTTGAGGATAATTTTATCCTTATAAAACAGATGTATTTTGGTGAAGTAATTCTTAATAACTAATCCATAATTCATCCCTTTGAGGTTCCACATATTGAAACTAAGAGGGAATGGGTGTAGGTTCCCATCCCACATCTTGTAAAACACACATAATTACCTCAACCATATTTTATTCCATGAGAGGATTTTCTCACTATGGTTCATCTGTAGCTTCCTTCTATATCATATTCACACATATTCTCTGAGGCATGATGCTGCAAAAAATCATAAAATAACATTGAATATGTCAAAAATGAAACTCAGAACAACACTTAAATGAGAGTAATAAAGAAATTAATCCCCTCATATGGATAAAAAATATTTGGATTTCAACTACCAAAATCAAAATTAAGAAAAATTCTAGAACTAATCATCAGGACGTCTCTCCCAAACTACCAATGTTGACTTATGGATCATCACAATGAGAGTTATCCTGGGACTCATTCACAAGTATCTCCTAACTCCTGTCAAGATTTCAAACTACATACTGAAATAAAGGCCAGATGCTTAACCTGGACTTTGATACCACAACAATTAAACAACCTAAATACCATAGAAACATGTCACTTGAGTCGATAATGACATAGCCCAAAAGGTGTTCCTAATCCCCATGGGTTGGAGACTATCACCACATATCATAAAATACAAACATGGGAATAGTTTTTAAACATACACAATCGAATATAAAGAAACAAGATAGAATGATCATATAAAATTACCTAGGGAGAACTATACTCGAATCCAAATAGGTGTATAAAAACCCTATCCATAAATTTTTAATGCACTTGAAAGAATAAGATAAACATCCCATGTCCCAATAAACACAATACTATAATCCCAAAAGATCAACAAACACCTCTTCCAAGCAGTACATTACTCTTCCTTGAACATGGAATAAATAAATGAACAAATTTATGATGAAAAAGGAAGAGTGTGAGATAAAATATGAGTAGGGTGTTAACAAGTGTTCCATACTATGATTCCATAACAACTAACCAAATAAAGAATCCAATTTTGAAATAAAATAGGCATCACATCACATGAGAATATTTAAAACAAATCATGATTTAAATTTCAATAGATATAAAATTTTCATAAAATGGCTTAATAGACATTTTTTATACAATAGTTTCTTTAAATTCACAAGGCATATTTAAATTAGTTTTACAAAAAATGGAATATATATCAAAATAATTTAAAAACGAGATACATGGTCATATTACAAGAGGTATGATAGTTCTCGATTATCATATTCTCACACACTCTGGTAGAAATTATGGAAATGTGAACACATGTCCCCATAAACTAGTTAGAGATGTCTCACCAACATCCTAATGAGGATAATATCTATTGAGGTACATTTTTGTTAGAGTTGTAAAGTATCAATCTATTTTTATGTAATTCCCATCCTTGTGTGTTTGCACCAAATAACTCACTAACTACCTAAGACATCACGTGCTCAAAAAACAATAAATAATGGGAAAATCATTTCCAAATTGTATAAAATACAATTACCCCATTTTTATTTTTATTATGACAAATTATTTTTAAAAAACAAGACATATATTTTTAATCAATTCAGTATTTTTTTGGATAATACCATTCTAGGTTCATATCAAAACAACTGAGGCCAATTTATTAAAATATGAATTCCAATCCAACATCAAACAAAAATCCATCAATTTCTAATCATACCCCAAATCTCCAACTTTATTGGAATTAGAGGATTCCCCAAAATATCATTGAAAAACAATTGTAGATCTAAATTCACACCTAATTGGGTTTCCAGAATTTAAATGAAATATATTTAGGTAATCAAGAAATTTAGGGTAAAATTTATTGTCCAAACATACACAGAATCACATACCGTAGATCATAGGTTCTTGTATAACAAGGACCATAATGGGAAACTCCAACGAAGAATGTTGGTAACAAATATTTTAGAATCAAACCTAGATTAAAGAACTATAACAATGGAGTTTATATCTCTCATCACCTAGAATATATGTTAAACCCTAATGAAAAGTGAATAAGAGATAGGAAGATAGATAATGAGAGAATATCTCTTACTAGGGAGGAATACAACGACATTTGCAAAGCTTATATTTTCATTGAAAAGAGTTTTTATGAGCCCAAATGAGTGCATGAGAGATTCCAAGGACTAGAAAATAAAGAGAAGAGGATTAGGGGACGATTAGGAGGTAAAAATGCTGTTCGTGATTTTTTAATTAAATTTTATGAATTAAAAGACACTACCAATATGGTTTTCTAGGCTGGAGCACACAATTTTATAAACCATGTACACTAACCATGCACCCCTCTCATGGCTTGCATAACATTTACTAGGTTGGTACAAAGTTTTGAAAACCATGCTCTAACCATGAAAACCCCAATTTTCTAGTTTTTCACAATTTTTCCTTGGTGGTGCATGATATGGAAAAATCAGGTGTCAATCATGCACTACCCAAAAAATTCCAAAATTTTCAAATTTCCTTCTAAAACCAACTAAGAGAAACCCCAACTAAAGAATGATAAAAAAGGAGGGTTGATGAGTAATTGATAACTATAATAACATGTTACATCCCTAAATATTCCCTCACATTATTTTTTTTATACGTACCTTAGCCCTTTCCTTGTCAACTTAGTCAAAAGGCTAGAAAATCATGATAAATTTCTCAAAAAATGTAAATAGTACCAAGATAATCCAATAAAACCATGGATTACAGGTAAACATGAGGGTTTGGTGCATTCTTAAACTGACTTTGTCTTTATAGGGTCCATATAAATTCCATCACATAGGATCCCATGTCCCAATATTGTGACTCATTGCATCTAAAAGAGACACTTTCTAAAATAAGTGTACATTTTATCATTTCATAATTCCACCAAAAAAACCATATATACTTTCAATGTTCTTCCTAAAGATAAGACTAAATTATAATATCATTAAAAAATAATACTATAATTTATCTATGTATTCTCTATAGAATATATTCATCAATTCATGAAAATATTAGGGTAATTAGTAAGTCTGAATGGAATTACTACGAACCCATAGTGTCCATATCTTGTATGAAAAGATGTATTATGAATATCTTCTTTCTTTCACCTATAGATGGTGATATATATAATGAATATCGACCTTTGATAAGAAATGATATCTTAGAAGTTGATATAATAAGTCATCAATCCTTGGAAAGTGATACTTATTCATTATATGGTTCATGTTGGGATCCCAATATTCAATAAAAAACCACATTGATCCATACTTTCTATATAAAATGTGCACTTGTTCAACACATGTATATAGACTTGGCTTTATGAACCCTTTATTCAAAACAGTATTGCAGCTACTTATATAACTCCTCCAGGTTTATCAGGGCTATCCTATACGTTAATTTGGAGATTGGTGTGGCTCTAGGTATAAGTTTTATTGAGAAATAAATGTCATAGTCTAGGAGAATATCTGGTTGCACATTATGAAATACAACAGTGTATTCCAAGGGAATTTCATCGAGGTGTATACATTCATTTAACTCAACCATTTGGAAAAAATATGCTTTTCACTAGGTATCAACACCCACACCATTGAAGGATTTTACAAAGGATATTCATGATATTCATTTAAATTTTATAGAAGCATGAGATGGTTCAAAATATCGAAAGAGTTTTACTTTTATCATCAACTATTGTGAGTTCTATATAACGAGAGCCAATCCATTCCTAGTATAGTATCAAATTACCACAAGGTTAGTCTTATTAAATTCACTGGATTAATATTCCAATAGATGCTAACATGATAAGAGTCCAACACTTAGGTTGCATTGATCACACAACTAGGTTTTTTATTGAAATATCTATTTACAGGTAGTGGAGTTTTGATTGAATAGTTCTAGAAACCATTCATTATATAAAGGAATGTATAAAACCATAATCAAATATTTTTTCCATTAATTAGTGAATAGGAATTCAACCTTGTTTAATATCATTTTTCTGTTCTACCTTAGTGGTGGTGATTGAATAATCATTCCCTTACTTCTTTAGCTTTGGTGGTTATTGATGAGAATTACACTCAAAGACATATAGTTTAGTGTATTGTCCTTCATAGTTCCCTTTCTCCCTTAGTGGAAGTATTGAACCATTGGTGGTTATTTCTTTTTCTCATTCACACTAGAAGCTTATTCTTGCCTTTTTGACATTATTGATCTCAGTTTAATCCTCACCTACAATTTAAGCATTTAACTATCCATTTTAGGTAATTCCCAGGATTCTTATTCCTACATTTTTCACATATGGGTAGTCATATATTATTTACTCAATTATAATTTGATCCACCATCTTGAAACATAATAATTTTATTCTTATATCCATAACCATTGGATCATTATCTAAAATACATATCTACTTTGAGAGATGAAAGAAATTCTTCGTAACTCCCAATGTTTTAGATAGATCAAGCCTTTATAATGTGTGATTTTACAAAATTAATTAATATACATATTTTTCAATTATTTTTTATAATAAAACTAAGGCATATATTGAAGGCCTTGTGAAATATTCCTCATAAGTCACAATATAATCAAAATCATTTTTCTTGAGCCCTAAGAATTATCTCCCCATATTTGTTCAAATAATTTGATAGAAATTCTTGTAATGAGATAATTTCTTATAATAATCCCACTCAATTTATTTTATTTCATCGGTTGACTTAGTATTCTTTATTAGTGACCAGTATTGATCAGTCTCTCAATCCAAATAAATATTGATAGATTAATATTCAACTTCTCATAATAGTACAGAACTAGAATGATTTTCTCTATTGCATTAACCTATTATTCCATGAAAAGTGGATTAAAGGACCTACTGAATGTCGGTGGTCACTTTCACATAATGTACTCAAAGGATAGTTTCTCCTTATTCTGTGAAAGTGGAAATTCCACATGGATCATGTTATTTTTCATAACCCTAGATAGCTAGGTAAGCATCATTGGAATATGTTAAAATCCACCTCCGAAGGGACTAGGGATGTTGATCAGAAAATCCTTGCACTATCCATCACATGGGTTATTATTCTGGTTTCTAATGGTTCCCATAATTTTCTAAAATAGAAAAGGTTTAAAAAACATAAATCAATAAGGTGTCAATAATGAATTTATTATTATGAGAAAAACAATTATAAATTCATATCTTATAGGATCCCTGTGTTTTTTCTTTTCTTAAAACCAAGATTCTAAGACCATGTTCTTTAATAATTATCCAAATTTTAGAGGAATAATTAGTTTAGTTATTTATCAATCACAATTTTATGTATAGAGTTTATCATCAGTAAAAGAATATCCTCTAGAAGTGTAAAAACAAGTGTACAAGAGGACCTTTTTATCATTCACCGGGTGATGACTGAGTCAATTCCCAATATTCACTTCTTAGTGTTATTACCCTTTGATAAAACTATTCTAGAGACAAATCCACTTATAGTACCCATAAATGGATTTCATTAGTCAGAAACGAAACACTCTTATACATCAAACAAATTTGGATGTTTACCTATACTTAAACATGTCATTACAATTTTAACAAACATTTTATAATCCAAATTACCAATTTTACTGAGCCATGATCTGATACCAAATATAGTTACCAACCATTTTCTTATATTACTACACATAATATTAATGATAAAAAACATAATAGTGATAAAATAAACGACGAAGAGATATAATATCATGGGAAAATTAGGCTAATACATCACTTGTACAAAATAAAAAATAAAAAATATTTAAATCCATCTTATTTATTCAACTTAAATTTCTCATGTTTTTATTAATAAATGTAATCACCTAAGGCTTTACATAAAATAAAACAGTGAGCTAGAATATTTTCAAGGGGATGAATAAGAGACATGAATCAATAATATGTGGGTGAGAATAAACATGTCATACTAATGGTATCATCATCATAATCATGAGGTAAACACTTTATAAAGGAATAGAATATGGAGTATTCATAATAAAAAAACATCATAACATAGAGTTCAAATAACACACATATTGTTAAACAAAGCTACTATCATGTTCACACGTAACATATGTGCCTAAATCGTAACATCATAATTGTGAAAAAATAGATTCATGTTCACACGTCATACAAACAATTCCATGGGATATATCAGATTACCCAATTCATCAAAGGTATATATACTTCTTGTCCCACCAATCATATCTTAAAATTCTTATAAGCACACATTCCACATAGAACGTAAAACAATCATAGTCATGAAATAAACCCATGGAAAAGAATGGGTTTTATAAAGGCTTCATAAATCATACATTCATGGATTTCCTCTCACGCTCCCAAATTAATAATAAAAATAATATTGTTGAATAAAATATTCATATTATTAACAAGGTCAGAAATAAATTAATAGGATTAAATGCAATGTTTTAGAAATTAGATACTTTTTGAAAATGATTTTTAAATGGATTATAAAATATTTAGAAAGGGTAAAAAAATTCATATCTAAGAAGTTAAAATATAAAAGTTATTTTAAGGACATTTATGGACATTATAAGAACATAATCATAAAAAATATGAAAAGGAGGTAACCCAAATGTTAAGGATTTTGGTTTTGATAATCCCCTAATTTTAAATACTTCTTTATTTCATCAAATTTTCACATCTTATATAATAAATTTAGCTATATTAAAACATGTCACCAAGAGTTGATTATTTTAATTGATGTCACTATTTATCCATTATAATTATTGGATTCTATTTTATAATATTCTTTGGTAAATTTATATTTCTTTGATATTACGTGTTTATTAAATTTTTTTATCTTGTTTTATTTTGGATATTTTTGTTGAAGGTTATTTATACATAAGTAAAATTAATTATAGAATATTATAATACATGTAATTAATTATTTATATATTATATAAAATTTACCCCATCTATACCTGAAGGTGGTGGTGGTCAGAGAGTTCACAATGTCTTCGGAAGTGGTTAACTGATAGTTGGTGAGACATTGTCAAAAGTGGAGAAAAGATAAGACTGACATGTATATATGTTATAAATATAATAATTATAGTAGATTTCATTTTTTATAATTTTAATATACTAATACATTTATATGATGATATTTTGGATTGAAATGAATAGATGAAAAAAGAAGATAAGAGGGACGTACAAAGAGAAGTTGATGAAAACTTACTCTTTTATCGGTGTTCCATTTTTTTATGGAACTTAAATTCATGAAATATTATATTTTTATTACTCTATAATATCCCTAAGGATTATAATGGTATTTAGAGAGAGTATTTTGGTTGATCTTTGGAACTGGTAAATAATGGAGGAGGTGTTTTCCATGTGGAGGGAGAGGGGTTATTTATACTCTTGGATATATGTTTTATTAGGATAAAATATTGTATATTATATAATATCCAAGGTAATCATTTAAATAGTAACACTTTTTACATTATGAAAGATATTTTAATAAAATAACATGATTTTAGGACTTTTAATATCTTTACAATTTGAATATATTAGTTTAATCAAAAGGAATGAAGAAAAATGAGAAAATGTTTATTTAAAGGGACACTTTAAACATTTCAGATTTGGAAATTAAATTTTAGTTTTTAAAATTAAATTTACTACCTTTAAATGAACAATATATCATATTAAATTTATTTCATAATGAAATAATATATTCAGTATTTATTGGGTCATTCTTTCATCATCATTAATTCATAAAACATGTAGTATTTGAAAATCAATGTTTTTAACGTTCATCTAAAAATTAAAGTATTTTATAAAATTTCCAAAAAATTACCATTGTAAAATTTATATGTGATGATTATAAAAATAAAATAATTTTTATAAAATAAATTTTCAATCATTTTTAATTTTAATATTAATATGAAAAATATATTTTTATGAAATATAATAAAATAATGTTTATTAGAAATGTTCTTATATTTTTTTGAGTTTTAATATTGATAATCATTTTAGGAAATTAGAATAATTTAATTTTACAAAAATTATCTTGACAAATTTTATAGAAATTAAATATTATTATTATTAGGTGAAGTTTATAATCCATCATTCAACTTACTATTCCCAATGACCCGGTGACTATTCCAAATGGTTTGGTTACTATTCCAATTGTGACATTAACTCATATATATAAATCTTCATTATTTAATTAATTTTTTACAATAATTATTCTCTTGTTTCTATATATTAATATTCAAAGTTGTCGATTTTTTCACAAATATTCTATTTCCTTTCTACAATATTTTTCATTAGGGAAATAAATATAGCTAATTAGAAAGATCCAAGATTTCATATTCTAAATTTTCTATTAAACTTATTTCCCATTGTAATATTTTTGTTTTTCAGGGGTTTAGTTTCTAGATAATGTGAAAATATCTATTAATTAAATAAATTGTTGTTAGTATCTCTATGTGCGGAATGTGTATAATATTATATAATATAACCCACATTTATTCAGGAATCAAATATCACTAATAATGTTTGGGTCATTACAATAATGTGAGGGAATAAATAAAATATCATTTAGAATATAAAAAATATTTAATAATTCCATGGAATAATAAGAATGAATTTTTACAAAAATGAAATTTGAAAAGATAGTATAACAAAGGAAATGAACTTGGAAAGGAAAAAGGAGGATTGAGGACACCTACCTTGAGAGTATATTTCCTATAGTTAGATAGAGACTCTATATAATCATAAGAAAAAATTAGGAGGTCATTATAGAGTTATACATAGAGGTAGTTAGTTCTGAAGAATTTTTTATTCGAGAGGATAGGGAGAAAGGGTGGCTATTTATACTTGTGGAGGGGTCGTTTTAAGGGTTAAAATATTTGTTATTTTATTAAATAAGCCAACCACTTGTGGTTTTAATGAATTATAACAAAATTTTTAGATTATTCATGAGTTAATGAGAGTTAGTTGAAATTAATATCTTACCCAATTATAAAATCCCCTTCAGACCAACCTATTTAATTCATTGAATCCAAAATTAAATTTTATCTCCAAAATTCAATTTTTGATTTTAAAAAAATAGTATAAATTTCTAAATTGATGTTAATAATGTTAAATAATTTTTTATAATTATTAAATTAAAATTTTATTGAATAAAATGTTTTATAAATATTTTAATCATGATCAAATAATAATGATTTCATAAAACTGTAGTACTCGTAAAATAATAATGTTCACTTTTCAATAAAAAATAAACTTTTTCAGAATATTCCTGAAAATTCACCCTAGGGTAATTTTGATGAACTGAGTTTATAAATAAAGTTTATTTTATGAAAATAATTATCTATATATTATAATTTTATCTTTTAAATAAAAACATTTTAATTAAATTTTAAATAATTTATAACATAAAAAATATTATGACAGTTAAAATTTACTTCGAACGTTGCTAAAATATATTGTCATTTAAAAAGTTTTCATAAGATTATTAAATGAAGATAAAATTTATTTAAAACTAGTACATTTATCAGAAAACATGTTCTTAATGAAATATATATATAGTCTCCAATGATTATACAATTTTGGTTAGATAATAAAATAATCATGACAGTCAATTAATTGTGTCTATATAACCAACAATAATAATGACCAAAAGTCATATTGAGAAATGTTCATAATTAACATAGACCATACTGACCAAAAGTCATAATGTAAAATAACCATATTTCCCTATAGATACCCCATAGTTTTTATTTCATCATTCACTTTATCACTTACAAATGTTCTTAAATATTCATTGATAATGCCTATCATTTTCCTAACACTTATATTTATTCTAACCATCATTATTGAAGGAGTGATCATTATTGGGTATTTCAAGACTATATAGTTCCATTAATGAATATACTACTCTTCTTTTTTATATCACTTTACTATTCTTAGTTGAAATAGTTCATATCAAACCGTGATGTGTATTGTTCTTATGTTATGTATGTCTTTATTTGTGTCTACCTGCTGTAATAATGGGTATATTTTTATCTATGACCATTAAAGAAATTTATTTTTCTCAATTATTGAACTACAAAATTATTAAATTTTTATAATGAAAAATGCTACTAAAACTTATAAAAATAATATTTTAATGTAATAAAACACATACATAGAATAATAAAAACATATTTTTTAATTAAATGAACTAAAATGTAAATAAAAACTACATAATGACATATTATTTACAATTAACCATTTATTTTATCATGTTTGACATGAAATTTCACATGAAATTGACTTCAATGGTTATATGTTATAATTTCATGGTAATTAAAAAATTTATCATACTTTTTTAACCATTATATTACAATAACATAATTACTAAGATGATGTGAAAATAAAACTATTTGTGAAAGGAATGTAGTTATCAAATAAAACTATATATTGCTCAAGAATCATTTATAATATATATAAATATATAAATAAATAAATATATATACATATTTAAAAGTATGGAACTTAGAAGCAGGGAATCACATAGGCTTGCAGTCGGTGTTATGACCTTATATGTTTTCAATCATGGGTACGAGCCCAATTCCTATCCCATATGTGATAGGTTGTCACTTGGCATGTGAGCTTCCCTTTTGGATAAACCATATTAAGAAATAAATTTCCATTTTACTTGAAAAATATGTCAATTAATATATTTGGTGATAAATATTTTTATAATTCATTGGTTTATTAAATTAAATAAATTAATTTATAATTTAGATTAATATTTTCAGAACAAATATGTTTCTAATAAATCTTTGGTGTTACATTCTACCCATATTAAAGAAATTGGGTCCCAAAAATTTCAATAATTAATAAAAATTTACTAAAATCAAATTTATCTTAATTTTTAACTATAGAAAGAACAAAATATAAATACCACTTATATGTTAATCCTATGAGGTCATACTAGTTTTGCATAACCCATTTATATTAAAAAAATAATTTCTACCTAAGGCTCTATACCAAAATATTTCAAATACTAATTTCTAAAAATAAAAAAAATCTACATTAATACCAACATTAGTATCATTAACTTGCTTAGGAGGGAAATACCTATTTCGGTTTTGGGTGTTTAAATTATTTTTCCTTCCACTTGGATCCATTTATAGAAAATGTTATATTATTAATTAGTTCATAAATAACACTATTGTTGGGAAAAAAATCCATCAAGGTAACATTGCATCATTTTTGGGTTTGATTGTGTTTGTTGACAAAGCAGGTTTCCATGGGGAATTTTCAAGTTCAAGAGATGTTGTTGACAATCAATGTTGAAAAAGTACCATGAAAAAGGAAAGTAAGATCTAGGGGTAGTCTAAAAAATATATATAAGGTGGCTCCGTTTTGTAGTGTTTGCCAAATTTTTGGGGTCCAAAATTTGGAGTTTGGTGAGCATCATGAAATATGGATTTCCTTGAATATCTCATCCAAATATGGAAAAGTCATGAGTTTTTCAAAGATAGGATTCATGGATTAGATTTCTCGATGACTAGAAGAATGTGGACGATGATTCTTCACAATTACGACAAACTTCATGAATGGAATAGTCAAATAGAATTGTGGTGGTGAAGGGCATTTAGAGTGGAGCTTCGCGGAAAAGGATCGAAGGAATTGATAGGATGCTCTGCGATTAGGATGAGGTTCGTGATCAGAAAATTTCCATGGTGCTTCACAATATTGAGAGAATTTCGGCAGGATTTTCAGAGCTTTGTGTTTTATGATGACTTGGCGTTGACATCACGCAGAAGGTTCAAGGGTCGGTGGAATCAAATATAAACATACCTCGACCCCCTCGGGAGAAGTAGATATTTTTTGAAGAAATTTTTTTTCACTCGGTTCGTGAAGGTGGTTCACAAAGGCAGTGTGCTTCACGAAAGTCAAGAGCTCTGCAACGGCTAATTTAGCTCCATGAAAGTTGGGTGCTCCGCGTTGACTCAGTGAGATTTGCGAAAGATGTTTCTCTGCGATGGCTTGAGCTCCACGATGACCTAAGATCTGTGAAATTGTGAGATTCTCAAAAAGTTATGAGCTTCGTGACGACTTGTTTGAGCTTCACCAAATTGGGATCTTCACAAAGTAGGGTTCATTGTGAAGGAGTTTTCAATTTGAGTTCCCGGTGTTCCTGGGAAAAGGGGTATTCATCATTGGATAAAGTTTGGAATTCAATAGAGAATCTACATATAGTGGAGGATGCATTCATTAGTGGTAATGAAGAAACTTACTAGTATATAAACTATGAGTGGATCTTCTGATGAAGCAGTGAGCTCACTTCAGTGGAGAGGGTAGTGATTTCTCAAATGCTGAGTGGTTGTAAACCAGGAGGGACAGTGAGTCCGCTTTGAACATGTAAACAGAAGTGCGCTTATAGTGGAATTATTACATCAACACACTGCCAGTGTATGCTCCTTGGACGTAGCCCAGTGAGGGTGAACCAAGTAAAAATTGATTTGTCATGTGCATTCTTTAAGATTAATTCATACTCTCCAACGGGAAGGAGAGAGAAGAGGGTTTTCTTTAACAACAAAACAATATCAAAAGGGGTAGTTGTTTTAACCTATCATACCCTGATTCACCCCTATCTCAGTGTATCTATCCTAGTGGACCTAACAACTATGATTTTAATTTCAAGTAATCATGAAATATTTATAGAATATCATAAGGGTTTCTTCCATGATTAACTTTTTTATAACTATGTTATTTTTAAATCTAAATCCTAAGGTTTCAACTAAACCATCCATTGATACCAAATTCAAAAACAAAAAATCCAATACCCCAGATCCAATGGATATTTTATTATAATGGTACATAGATCAAAATATAAATGATATAATAGTTTATAATCCTACAAAATCAAGATACTTAAATGTTTTTTGAATTTCATTGAAACTGAGAATACATTATCTAAACACATAGAAAACATTATTATTATCCTTTCAAACCATTTTTCATATTTATTACTCTTTCTAGTTTACTAGGTAAAAGGAAAAAAATACAAATGGGTGAGATCAAATTCTCAAAAAGGGGGTAACATACAATGAAAGGTATTATAAAATAGACATTATAACATAAATGAATAAAATGAGTCATGCGATAACAAATGAAACTTAGAGAATAAATGAAAACATAACCAACATAATAAAAAATAAATTCCTATATAATAATATTTAATCTTATAGTGATAAGAATGCTTAATTCAATACATTTAAAGATACCATCAAATAATTGTTCCAATAAATATTACATAAATGGCAGGGATAATCTCATTACACAATCTTAATTATCTCTTGAGACCTACCGGTGCACTTATGGTCTGTATAATTTTGGGACCCACCCATCACATATAAAGTCCAACCCATTTCATCATGTAATTAATTATTACATGTCATAATATTCAAATAATGAATGAAAATAAAGATCACATTGTCTAAATGAGGTGTATCTTATAAGACTTTTTCATATATAACAAAGGATTAAATGGTATGGAAATATTTTCCCTAATCAATTAATTGACAATATTATATTTGTTAAATCCTTACAGAATAATTAGAAATTTACAATGTTCAAATAAACACCCTAAATAAGTAAAGAATACAAGATTATATTTATTGGGTGTTTATAAAGAAAACAAGGATTTAGGTATATAGGTATAAAAATACTTTTATTTTAAAAGGTAAGATACTAAATCAATGATAGATAAATCCTAATTATTTTGAAAATTTCTTGTATATAATCAAAATCCTATCCTCTAAGAGTGTCAAACCAAGTGCGTAGTAAGGGCACATTCACCATGCACTATAATGGTTGATGAGATATACTAGACCAACCCTATTTAAGGTTATTAACCCAATATACACATATTCCAAAATTAGGTCCACTTGTTTTCATCTAGACGTGGATTCTTTTTATCGAAATACTACACACACTTTATTTGCCCAATTTTTTTTGGATTATTTTATAGTTAAGGGATTGATCAATCATTGTAAAGGTATTGAAAAAGCATATAATGAGAGGGATTAAATAATCTATCATTTAAAAAAAATGGATGATAACAACATGGTAAAAAATAATTCCTGTATTTTTAAAGGAATCCTAAAATACAATACAACAAAGGAATTACAATTAAAAATGAAAGAGAAGGACTGATAATATTTTCATTGACATTATAATAGATTAGGAAAAATATTTAACTAGAGACAATTAATAAAATCACATTTATAACATATTAAATGTAATATAATAAAATGGAATAACAAGCATGTTAGTATAAGAAAAATAAATTAAAAAAATACAACCTAACAATGGAAATGATCTTGAATGGAAAAAAGGAGGATTAATGATCTTTACTGTGATGAACCAACCAAGGTTGTCCTGGAACATCACTCAATTTAGCTCACTATTAGGCCTCATGTATACCCCCTTGAATTCCAAAGGCTTCTAAGAGGCATCGATGGTCTAATAGACATAGTGGGGATACTATAACCTCGGTTTAGCGTGCATTAACATTATAAAATAACCAAACTCTTACACATGAATGACCATCAATGTACAAATAATAAATAAACTAAAACAAAATATTGTTATAATAAATGAAATGTGGCATATATTCATATAAAATCAAATAATTAAAAACATAAAATTTACAATCACCCATTGGGTTGAGAAAATGATTAAAATAAACAAATTTAAAGTAATATAAAATATAATCTATTTTAAACACCATGAAAAACAACATACTTGGACTCTATAACAAATGAGATGTTCCAAATCGATCTCAACTCTCTATATAAGTATTTATTCCTAATCCAAAAACACTAAGAATCAACCCTATCCCACATTCCACCTTTTCTCAAAGCTGAAGAAAGAAATCAAGTCTGTACACACATCGAGGACAATATAGAAGGGGTGAGAAATAAGTCTCAGTAGGCCACCCTAATGTTGTACCTATTAACTACTATCATAAAAAATGCATGCACAAATGATATGAACATCCTAGACAAAGACAAACAATAACTGGATTAAAAGTAAAAACAACAAAAAGGGGGAAAATAAAAAGGAAAACATCTAACCATGAGTTCTAGAATGAAACCCATGATAAATCTACCCCTAATAAAGTCCATTCTAGAGGATTTAAAAAAATTGGATCACACAACCACACAAAAACAAGAGCTTCCACCAAATATACCCAAGATATCCAACCCGTTTAACAAAAGGGAATGAATTCTAGACCTTAGAAAATAACCATGGGTGTCCAAAAGAACAACAAGAATCTACCAGGATTTATGACTCCAATAGAATGATTGTAACTAGAGAAAGAACTTCCCCTACACATATCAGAAATATGTCATGTGCTTTTTGTACGACAGAACAACTCAGGATTCAATATGTACCTATCAAATACAATTACTTATATGCTTCATCCACATAATTGTAATAGATTTACCACAAAAGGATCCATTAACCAAACTAGAGTCCTAAAACATCCATGAATAATAAGACCCTCTAGCCTTGTTATATACTCAACCTATAAGGGGATCCTTAATCTAGACCATCCATTGGATTTATAATCCAATCTAACTACAAAAAATAAAAAAGGAGAGAATCATATAAAAATATAGGGTCAATTCCCAATCCTAGATATCCCAAGGGTATTCTCATCCTAGCACAGTCCTGATCAAAAACCGTCTCAAAGAACACATCCCAAGGCCAACCGAACATGGGATTAACCAACCTCGAACCCACCATCCAAACAGTTGATCTACCAGTGCCAATCTAATCTCATCCAAAAAATAATGGATCTTCCCTCAAATTCATAGATTTTAACATCCAGCAAAGAAACACTATGGGATCTAAAAAGTCATCCTTAGGTCCAATCCAAAACTCTGAGCTACTACTATCCCTAGGGTCATAACATAATGTGAAATCCTATATAGTACCCCTCTAATATACCAAATCTCTTAGAAAACACCCACATAAACATCCTAAAATATCCAAAAAAGGCTTTATTATAAAATATGACTCCCTATGAGGACTTCCTCAAGATCATTCAAAAATTCAACCGTGATCGGAATGAGAAAAATCTATAGGAAACCCTCAACAGCCTTTGATTAATCCTTGATCAAAAATTTACCTAATGACATCCAAAAAAATTTCTATTAGGGACATTCAAAAAGGTCCACATGACCGCAAAAAAATAAGGACCCACTAAAAAGTATCCTAAGAAGAAGTCATACCTTTGTGAAAATACCTCATAGAAAAACCTCATCCATCCCTACTGAAGAATAACCCATCCATGGTTACAAAAATGGACACATGAGAATCCAAATAAACACCACACTCTATAGGAATTATGTTCAGTCCCTCAGATTCATCTAAATCACTTAGTGGATCCTAGCCATAACTACCATTCCATGGCGTCATCCCAGCCCAAAGGCTCCAACAACTACGACCCACACACATGAGGTAAAACTCAACTGTTCCAACCTTAAGAAATAGAAACTAACACTGAGTTAGAAACCAAGGTCTCCATATATATAAAAAATTATCCTATATTCCAAATTTTTTCCAAAAGAAATTAAAATAGATCGTTGTTTTAAACTCAAGCTTGACCGATCATTGATCCCCCCACCCTCACCCAAGCCTTACTGCTCAAAACCCAATCCATAGGATGATTCCAAATAAAAAAAACAAAGACATAAACCTATTAAACTCTCACATACCAAAAAAATCTCAATATCCTCTAAACACTGAATATATTCCATGATTATGATCTATATGAAAAAAATGGTCAGAATAGACTACTCACAAGTCTATTTCTAACACCAGGTTGAAAAATAGGAAAAAATGGGCTAGGGAAGGAAAGGAAATTGGTGTGTACTTAGGTTATAGTTATTTTAACCCAAAAGGCACTCCCAGGTCATGTGTCTTAGGCCACTCGACATGTACATTTCAAAGTACACAACATGTGCCTCCTAATACCTAGCATGTAACGCACTTGGGTACCTACCTGTGTACCACAACCCCCACTCATCATGTACATAATTGAATACATGATGTGTACTAAAATGTACATGGAATTTAACCCACACGTGGTACCCACATATATACCAAGATATATATACCGTATGTGTTCTAGATAAGCACATTCTAAGACCACTAGTCATGTACCTTGCTCGAGGTCTTTCCATGTACTCTACACAGCCATGTCCTCTCAGCACACTATGAGTCACCAAAACATGATGTATACCACCAAAAAATAATGTTTAGTCCCCAATACATCAACTTCCCCTAATAGGAAGAACACAATTATTTTTTTCATAAAATCACACATTGGGTACAAGTGTTTCCCAAAACAAGAAGCCCTGAAATGCCCTGAGATCTTTCATTACTCTCGAAAAACCATTGATCAAATCTCATGGGATCCACAAAACAAAAAAATGGGATTAAAACATGACAAAAACTATCATATGTGGTGTTATAGAGAAAACATAAATGATATTACCTATAGGTGGAAACCATCAATACTTCAGTACGATCTGTGATTGGGAACTACTACAGGATGATCTGGTATAAACCGAGATACCAAAAGGATCCTCCTATTATATATCCCCTTATATTATCTCCCAATCCCTCTCATATACAAGGAATATATGGGGGGGGGGGGTTATTGGAATTCATGACAATCCAATGGAAAATGAGAATATGGAAAAAAGGGAAAAGGAGAAATAAAAAATAAAAAGAAAAGAAAAGGGGCCCAAGCCCTGCCTGAATGCTAAACGTATAGTTATGAACCTCCATGGGGAAACCCCCCATATTAGAATAAAAAATTGATATGTAATCTTAATCCAAAACTCCATTAAGAATGTACATCCAAATGGACACAGACATATAAATTTCTATTTACTTGTCTAAATATTAAATATTTAGTGAAATATCAAACAAAATGAATTTTCAGAAAAATATTATCCGGTGGTAAACACCCTATTTCCGGACCAATAAATATTTTGAAAAAATTATCTAGAACAGTTTTATTGGATAAATTAATGTTTTGGTTTCGAAAAAATTCAGTGAAAAAATTCCAATTTCCCCTGATTTTTACAACTTGTGACAACGCGAGTCATCACACTTACCTTAAGAGGGAGCTTCTCAGAGCTATAGAGGGACTCCTTAGAAGTATAAGAACAACGTGGGAGGTCATTAGAGATAGAGAGTAAGAGTAAATTTATTCTAATTTATTTTTGAGTGGATAGGAGAGGGAGAACCTGTGGCTATTTATAGTTACAGAGGGGTGGTTTTAAGGGTAAAAATATAGGTTAATTTATAATATAAGACAACCAATTGTGCATGAAATTAATTGTAATTAAGTTACTAGATTATTAATGAGAGAATAAGAGTTTTTTACAATAAAATAATTCCATATTAAAACGATCCTTCCACATAACATATATAATGTATAGAATCTAAAACAATTATCTCAAAAAAAAATTTGGTTCCAAAATATAAAGTATAATTTTTTTAATTCAAATTAATATTTTTAGAATAAATTTCATACTAATTTCCTGAAATTTATTTGAATAAATTTTTTAATATATATATTTTTCTTGCTCACATAATAACCATGACATAAAATGATGACACTTATAAAACTATAATTGTCAATTTTCACCAAAAAATCCACTTTTTCAGAAAATTACTCAAAATTTACTCTAAGATTTTTTTTGTTAAAACAGAAAATAAAATTTATTTTATAAAAATTAATTTTCTAAATATGATAATTTTAACTTTTAAATAAATTTCCTTATTTATTGAAATATATTAATTTTTACAGAAAAAATAAATATTCTAGCTATTAAAAAATTTACCTAGGACCTCATTAAAATAAATAATAATTTAAAAAAATGTTTTATAATATTATTTCAGAAAATAAAATTTATTTAAAAATTCTACATATAGAATAAAATAATTATTATTGGAATATATTTATATTCTAAAAAAATAATATAACTTAGGGTATATCATAAAATAATACCAACTACCACTTAATTTCATCTATATATCCAACAATAATATTAAGCAATTATCCTATTGACTAATGGTCATTAATACCATCAAATATATTATTGAAAAGTTATAATGAAAAAAATTCCCTATAAATACAACATAATTCTTACTTCATCATTCACTACAACGCTTATAGAGGTTTTTACACATTCAACGATAATGTTTATTTTTTTTCCTAAAACATCTATTTATTTATAAAATCATTGTAACACCTCGAGATTTTATAAAATTTTACTTTAAAAAATAATGATATTCTTTGATAGCTTGCATTACATAAAACCATTTGTTTTTGTGAACTACGATGTACTATATTATTTTCTAGGTATTAAAAAGGGATGGTATGAATATTATTAACTAAATTATGAATTATATAAAATGTCCCTACTCAATATAAATACCTATTAATTAGTTACTCAATTTTTAGTAATGTCATTTTATCTTCCAATATTTTACTTCAAAAATTAAATTAAATTTCTTTTTATTAGAAAATATTATAATTTTTTTATAAAATTTCTAAAATGTATTTATAAAATTAAATTAAATTTTTAAATCAATATACCGAAATTATATTTGGGATAAATTTTGGTACTTTTTTGAAAAAGTTGAATTTTCATTGATTAGTGAAAAATACCGATTTTTATAAAAATGTAATTATTCTTTACATATAAAGTATAATTATTATTTGAATTTTTTCTCAAAGTAGAATAAGAATTATTTTATTTTATATAATATAATTAATTTTATTTGAATTCACATCACAAACATATTTTTTTAGAAACACATTTTTCTAAAAACTATTCTTCATTGCGCTTTATGCATTTATATTAAAATAAATTTCTTAAATAGTTATAAATTTAAAATAGGAATAATTGATTCTATATTTATAATAATGAGGTTCAAATTTTGTAAATAGTACCATTTTTTTGGTCAAAATGAATATTAATTGTGGTAAAATTTATCACTTCTGTAAAGAGAAAATCAGGTAAATCTAGGTTTTGACTAAGTGATAATGCCATATTTATTCATCTGAATTATTTTTTTATGAATTAAATTAAAAAATTATCAGTTTAGTCTCTAATTTATGTTTTTTAATGTATTATTTTCCTTGAAAATAACTTATATATTATTTAAACTAAAGGAAGTGACAAAATATTACTCTCTTAGTTTAAATATCATTTATGTGTTTACGTATGGAAACAAATTAGTTATGAATGAATATTAATATAAATTATTTACTAATTAAATTATATTCATGATGTTAATTTATTTATAATTTTTTGGAATTAAATAATTATAAAAAATAATTATAGAATTTTTATGCTGTAATTATTCAATTAATGGAAAAATCTAATAAATGATATTAAAAATATTAAAAGTATTATAACTTATGATAATTAAGTTGATAAAAGTTTTCTTTTCAAAAGGTCATGACATAAATTTTATGCATTAATGTTTTTTATATTATAAGTGTTTTCTTGATGATATTAAAATTAGTATAAGGAATAATATCAAAATGGTTAATAATGATATTTTATGAAAATAATATTTTCCTAAAATGTTAAAAAATCATAAAAATCTTAAATAAGAAAAATAGGATAATATATTATAAAAATTTTAGTATTTATCCATTTATGATTAAATATTTACCTTATATGTAAAATTATGTCCTTTTAAGAGTTAAAAATATGTTTCCATAATTATTGCTAAAATATGTTAATTAAGGTGTTAAACCAAATGATAAGGTCTAAAATAGAATATAAACCTATAAAAATTTTATGGGTTGATGATATATGAACCAAATACTATACTAGGTTCTAATTCATGGAAATTTGGAATTATTTCCCTCTATAATTGTCTGATTAAATTTTATTTTTTTTAAGAAATTCCAAAAGTGCCCCTCAATGAAATTATTAAAGGAAACCTCCTCCCTAAAAACACTTCACCAAATTGAGAATTATATATAGACCATATTATACAAATTTATCTTCTCCACTTCCCTATATACAGTCTGTAGGTCCTGGTCTTCCCAAATATCCATCCCTAGAGCCATTTATATGAGATATAAAGGAGTCATTTTGAAGACGAGGTTATCACTCTAAACAATAAATTTAATTTTATAATCTTATTTAAATATTATAAATATATTATATTTATCATAAAATAATAAATTATGTGTCATAAAAATGATAAAAGTTTATTTTTGACATGAAAACTCCATTATAAACTATTTTCCCTATCAAATAAGAAGTGAAAGTATCGCTCGTGTGTATGTATGACTTAATGTCCCCATGAAGCGATTCAATTCATTTCCATCACTAAATTTTATGGATGGTAATTGTGATAGTTTTAATGTTTATATATTATATTTATGACATAATTATAATTCCATAATGATAATATCATGTATACCTTCTTATTTTCCAATCATTTGGGAAATGATAATGTCTCTCATGCGTATGAATGGACTACCATCACCGTGATGCGTTTTGATTCATTTTTTCATTTATATTTCACATGGATGATAATAAGGATGAATTTAATAAATATATAAGATATATATGATATAATAATTATTATGTAATGGTGAATTATTATTTCCCATTCTTTCATTCCATCAGTCATAAAATGGAAACATCATTCTTTTATACGTATGACCTACCATCTCCATGGAAGATGTAATTAATTTTTCTATCTCTAATCATTAGAAATGATTATAAATATGTATCAAATTAATATATATTATTTTTATACCATTATTAAAATTCTATAAATTATAGTACCATGATCAAATTATATTGACCAGTACTATCAAATAGAAACAAGCTTGGAAAACGAAGCAGTTATCACTCAAAATAGTGATTTTAATAGAAAATTATTAATAAACTGATGAAAATTTGTTATAAATAAATACAATTTTGTATGATAAATATATGGTTATAGAATAAATGTATTATAAATCATTATTTATGATACAGGTTGTTTGAGGGTGAACTAGGAAAGACAATATTTGAGGTAAGGGTTTCTCGTCTCACTTTTACTTCTACGAGATATATGCCCTATTCACCACTTATTTTTTAGTGGTGTATATAATTCCCTTGAATTTTATTTATAATAAATATTATTAATTTAATAGGGATTTATATATCTATTTATGTTTAATCCATTCTAGGGGTTATGATTCATAAGTTACAAAAGCGGTAAGTTTTTATTACACAATCTCATTATTATTCAAGATTATCTATATTTATATCTCCACTGTGGAATATTGACATTTCATGCATATGTTTTATTTTAAAAAATTCAAAATAGTTTTTAATATTACCCCAAAAATATTTAAATTAATTTTTACCCATGTTTCTATTTTTACTAAATTGCTTGATACAAATTTTTTTATCGTCTTCCAAATGAGGAACTTTGAGAATTTTTTGAAAAAAACAAAGAAGAAATGTTTTTTAAGTTATAAGAAATGACCATATTTTACCAACATCATGAAACCCTAATAAATTTAAAATTCCATGAAATTTTTAAAAATTTATTTCCAATGAAATTTTTTTCATTTGTAACTACATAGTTAAAAATAGATAAGTTATTTTAAAATGGAATGTTATTTATCTCAAGAATTATTCCATGTGATCCTTAAAAATAATTTTTCATGTAATGTGACATTATTTTATTATAATTATGTCTTATTCATTATATGATCCAAATATGCCATTTTTATTTTTTTTCCAGATGTTTTATGTTTATAGTGACATGATGTTAATGAAACTTGTTCACTTTTTCGAAGGTTATAAATTAATGAAATTCATTTCTTCTCATGTATTTTGAGATTGTGAATGTTTTATGATATTATAGATCAAATATGCATGATTTTATTTATGTGAAGAGTGGGACTTTATCTACCTCCAACTCATTTTGTAAATATGGATAACTCATGAGGTAAACATGTTATTGTTGAACTTCATTTTATGTTCCCAATTTTATGATTGGACCTATATTTAATGTCCATATGTTTATGTGTGGAACTGTATTTCATGTCCATACGTTTATGTGTTGACATGGTCTCCATGTCCATATGTTTTTGTACAGACATGTATTGTATGTCCATAAGACTATATATGGACCTGGTTTATTTCCACAAGTTTATTAGAGGGCCTAATTTTATGTCGATAACTTAATGAGTGGAACTATTCTTATTTATACACGTCCACAAAGTTATAATTTTACATGTATGAAAAAAAACTTTGTCTTATGTCAATATTATTATCTCATGGATTATGTTCTTTGATTTATTTTATGATTTAGGAATTAAGAACATTTAATATTTATTCAATGACATTATACCTATGTGATTCCAGCATGGATCAAAATATTATGTACTGAATTTTCATCTACGTAGATTTAATAACTATGTATCATAAGACTATGTCCTTATCATTGTTACCATAGAATGGTTTAGTTATCTTCTGTAAATTAATATAATAAAACATTTTTAAGAACCTTAAGGATAGGTCTATGAATTGGATAACATCATAAATGTTTTGATTATTGATGACCTAGGTTGAACCAAAGGTGTCATATATTTAAAATAATGCGTTATTCTTTAAAAATCCAATGAATGATGTGTTACGATTAAAAGGTTTTTCACTATGATTATAATTATTCAAACTATGATTTTTGGTTTCCATAAATGTATGTAACTAGAAAGAATAATGTGAAAATAAAGTGAAATCCAATGAAATGACCAAACTACTGGGAAATTAGATGTATTAAGAGCCAGGGTGAAATGTCTTTTAAAGATCATCAGTAAACTCTCTTGATATATTGTTGTAAAAAATTAACATGTTGAACTTATGAATGCACCAAATAGGGTGAAACATGTTATTGAATCTTTTATATGAAAAAAAAACACCATACCTTTATGGCCTTCTGATCCGATTTTTATTAAGAAAATAATAAATGGGATAGAAAATATGTTTTCTATGTTTTAGTGTTCAGACCTTGAAAAACTTTTCCTAGTTGCTTATCATTTTAATGTTGAAGTGGAAAAAATCTGTAATATTATTTAGAATACATGGAAATAATAGAAAATGAGCTCTGTGGGATGGGATGAGTTTACGAGAATATTTTTTAGTAAGTAATTCGATCATAATCCATGTAAAAAATATATATGTAATTTATTGAGATTAAGAATAATTATTATGAATACATTGGTGCTTATGAGACAAACTTAACCAGAAATTTATGTTGTGTATCAGGTTTAATCATCACATTTGAAAAAAATGATAGATTCTTTAGTGTCTTGAAATCAACTCCACAAAATTGACTATCAATAAGGTACTTTGGAATTTTTGAAGAAATTATTTGTGTTGAAATGAAAGTGTAAATGGAAACTAGAAACCCCCAAGGGTTTAGTGATAAGGAAAGAAGATATTGATTAATGGAAAATTTAGTATTTTCCACAAGGAGGGAGTAATGATTTTTAATTTCCAACTTTCCAAAAAATGTGGGAAGAAATACTTAGGTGAATTTATGAAAGGAACAAAAAAATATTTCAAGAATGGAAAGCCTATATATAGAGTAAAACATTTTTAGAGTTATATAAAGAGGTTAGTCAATGAAATGAATGGAGAGAGAGCTCAACAAAATACAACACCCAAACTTCAATGTTATAAATAAAAATAGTTTGGGCACTATTCAAATCAATGCCTTAATCCAATGGATATTAAAGATTGTAAGCCACAACAACATTTGAATTAAAAGGATAAAAGAAATAATTATTAAATTACTATATTTTAAGATAATCATGATAGTTTAGACACACTTATCCTCCACTCTAGAATAGGGGATTCCTTGTTGAATGTTTTATGAATAATCCCTATGAAAATTTTATCCTTTAGGGATGTTTAATGTGATTATGAGAATTGATTTTATCTCCCTACATAAATTCCATATATATTTATAGAATAAATAGATCATATTTTATTTGAAATCAACCTATGATATATATTAGTGCAAGGATGAACCAAAATAACCAATGAAAATATTTTTGGATAATATAAAAGCTTATTTAAATAGTAATGTCTAAATTATCTTTTAGAAGCATATATGATTATGTCCTTTTGGTAAATGAATACTAAACCCTATAGAATATAAGATCAAATTATATAATTTTTTAACTGATAATTTATGGAAAATTAAACTTTTTATGTTTATTTTGGAAGGATATGAGATAAAATGATTTTTAGGTTTTTAATATGGACGGTAATATTTTGGGGGAGTCTTAAAGATAAATACTCATGGAATGTATTAACTTAAAAACATAGCGAATTTTTCCTGATGTTTTAGTATGATTTATTATAACTTTTAATATCTCTTTTTTAAAGTTAAATATTCATAGGCTGAAGGAATGATTTATTACTCTTTTTATTGGATTAAAATTGATTCAGGTATGAGAAATTCATATCGAATATCCATTTCCTGTTGTAAGAGATCATGTGGAAATAGATAGAAGCACGAATAAGTGACGATACTATTCTTATGACATAAAATGATATAAATTAAGATTAGTTTCCTTAGTTTTTTATCTTTATTGTAAAATAAGCATTCAACTTTAAAAAAAATACCTTGAAATAAAAATGTTACCCATTTATCCATTTATATTTCTTACCGATAAATAAATAGTCTCTTAACCCATCATATATTTACAGTTTTGTGATGATTAACATTCTTCTTACCATGATCTATACCACTATCTATTAGTCCTTGAGAGTTTGTTTTTTCTTCTATATCTATGTTTTCACTTCCCACATATGCTCACATATCTAGAAACCTAGTCATGTATTATTTCATATGACTTTTGTACTTCTTTTTTCCCTTTTCAAAAAGATGTTTTATTACATTTTTTATGATGTGGGTTCCCAAAAAAGAATTTTTGATTAAAAACCCTTGATTATTGGAAAAACAATTGTTGGGATGCAATTTATTCAATGGGGAGAATGTGACAACCCTAGATTTTATAAGATTTTTCTTTCAAATATATTTTAATTATTTATAGCTTTTATTACACACAACTATGAGTTTAAGAAAACCATTATAAAATATATTACCACATAATAGTTAAATTGGATGATATGATTATGATTAACTAATTTTTGAATTATATAAAAATACCCTACTTAATATAAATACTAAGTAATTAATCAATCGATTTTAGTAATTTCATTTTATTTTTCAAAAATATGCCTTTTTTCAAAGCAGAATTTTTATAACTTTCCTAAAGAAAAAATTATAATTAATTTTAGAATTATTTATAAAATATATTTAATAAAATTAACTTAATCTTCAAAAAAAATAGCTTGGGGTAAAATTTTAGTATTTTTATGAAATGGTTGATTTTTCAATGAATATTGAAAAATACCAAACATTATAAAAATAATCATTTTTCTTTTTATATAAAGTATTATTATTATTTTAATTTTATCTCAACATAACATAAGTTATAATGAATAAGATATTATAAAATAAAATTCTTTTGAGTCATCGTTATACAAGATTTTGGTATATGTACATTTTGGGGATTAAAAATGCCTTTTTCTATAAACTAATTTTTGTTGCATTTTACAAATTTGTATTAATAAAACTTTATTCCACTTCTAGAAATTGGATCTTGAAAAATTTATTCCATATTTAAATTCATTACTTTCATATTTGGTAAATTTTTCCATTTTATTTTTGGTCAAAATGTATAGTAAACGTGGTAAACATTATTTCCTCAATAAAGGGGAAATCAGGTAAATCTAAGTTAATAGTCAATGATAAGGCCATATTTATTCATATTAATTCTTATAAGATGATTTAAACTCAACAGTTATCACTTTTTCCTCTAATTTGTGTTATTTAATGGAATCATTTCCCTGAAAATGAATTATATATTATTTTAAACAAAGGAAGTGACACAATATCAATCTCTTACTTTTAAATATCATTTATGTGTTAACTAAGGGAAAAATTCATGTAATGAAAAATATTAATATTATTTTATTAATTAAAAAAATTATATCTGTGATGTTAATTTATTTATAAATTATAGGTATTAAATAATTACCTTAAGTACCTACACAACACTGATGCATTAATTATTTAATTTATCAAAATATAAAATAATTGATATTAAAAATATTAAAATTATTATAATTTGAGGTAATTAAGGACATACATGAATTTTATTGACTAAAATTACATTTTGGGTATGTTTTTAAATAATTGGTTCAAATTATAAGTATTTTCTTGATGTTATTAAAATCAATGTAATGAATAGTTTCCAAATTGACAATAATAATATTATACGAACATAATATTTTATTAAATTATTAAAAAATCATAAAAATATTAAATAAAGACATAATAGATATGTAAAATTCTATTATTTCATCCCTTATCCATTTATGATCCAATAGTTACCTAATATGTGATATTATAACATTTTAAGAGGGAATAATATGTTACTAAGTTCAATGCTAAAATAGGTTAATTAAGGGGTTAACCCTAAGGTTTAAAATAGAACTTAAACATATAGAAATTTTATTTTATTTAATATAGTTCAACAATATGTTATACTATGATATAATTAATTATAATTTTAATATATTTGGTTGTAGAATATTATTATTAGATTTTATTTTTTTATAAAATTCTTAATGTTCTCCCCACCTCAATTATAAAAGGACACCTCCTCACTCACTTAATTACACAAAATTGAGCCTTACATATCAGAAACACTCTAAAAATAAACTTCTCCACTCCATTTTCTACATTATATATTTTCTTATCTTCCCAAAATACCAACCTTAGAGCCCGTGAGACGATATCTAAAGATGTCATTTCGTAGAAGAGGTAATCAATCTCACCGATCATTTTATTTTTATACTCTTGTTTAAGTCATATAAATATATTATATTTGTCATAAAATAATAAATTATGTGTTCTAAATATGATGAAATTTTATTATTATTATATAAACACCATTATAAATGCTCTTTCCTGTCAAATAAGATGTGAAAGTGTCTCTCCTTCGTGCATACGACTTCGGCCTCCACGTAGCGATAAAATTAATTTTTAATCAGCAAATTTTATGGATTGGAATTATTATGGTTTTAATGTTTTAGTATGAAATATATTAAATAATTATACTTCTTTAATGAAAATATCATTTCATGCTTTTTATCATCAAATCTTTTTGGAAATGGTAACATCGCTTGTGGATACATGTGAACTACCATCTCCACTATACAATGTGATTATTTTTTCATCTATATTTCACATGGATGATAATATGGATGAATTTTATGAATATATATTTTTTCTATTATATAATAATAATTCTATATAGTTTAATTATTATTTACCTTTCTTTCACTCCATTAATCAAAAAATGGAACCATCATTTGTGAGTACATACGACGTACTATCTCAATTAATGGTGTAATTAATTTTTCTATCTATAATTTTTTAGAATTATTATATATATAATTAATATATATAATTCTTATATAATGATTATTGTTTTTGAAGTTATGGGACTATGGTCAAATTATAAGGATCGGGACTACTGAATTGAAACATGGTTAAAAAAAAAGCAGTTATCACCCATAACTGTTATTTTAATAACAAATTACTAATAATTAGGAGATAATATGTTATAAATAAATACTACATAGTATGATATATATGTGGTTGTGGAATAAATTTATAAGAAACTCATATATATTAATTAGGATGTTTGAATGTGAACAAGGAATTTTGATACTCGAGGAAAATGTTTCTCTTATAACTTTTACTTCTGTGAGACATATGACATATTCACAACATATTTATTTTTAGTGGTGTATATATTTTCCATGAATTAATTTTTAATAAGTATTATGAATGTAATGGGTAATTATATATGTCCATTTATTCTTATTTCAATCATGGGGTTATGATTCAAATGATACCAAAGCTGTAAGGGTTTGTTTTACAATCTCATCATTGTTCACAATTATTTGTGTTTAAGTACCTTCTAAGGAATATTTATATTCATTGTTCCTATTTTGTAAACTTGTTTTATATATTTTCTATTATTCTATTATATTTATAGTTATTTTTACCCATGTTTTAATTTTTTCTATTATTTTTTAATAGAATCTTATTTTTTATTTTCCTAATAAAGTACTTTGTGACTTTTTCAAAAAAATATAGAAGGAATGTTTTTATGTTATAAAACATGTATAGATTTTAACATCTTTAAGTAGATTTAATTATTTGAATCTTCCATTACATGTTTGAAATTTTACTTTTAAAGAAAATGATTTCACATGTATGTGCATATTTTTCTTAAAAAAAGAAAAGTGTTTTTAAAATTGAAAAGTTATTTATATTAATAATTATTCAAAGAGATCTTTCAAATTAATTTTTACACTTAAGATTAAATACTTTGTTAATTCTTATGGTTTAATGAGGATATGATCCAAGGATACTGTATTTATTCTTTTTTCTAAACTTTTTTGGTGTATGATATAAATTTTGGATGAAACTCATTCCCTTTTTCATGGGTAATAATTTAATTAAATTCATTTCTTTTAATGAGTTTCTAGATGTCGAATATTTTATAATATTGTGGAAATTTTTTTAATATTTTTTATGTGATGTGTGGTAAATATTTCTCCCTACAATTAATATGGTAAATATGCCTATCTGAGTTGGTAAATATGTTATGCATCGACCCGATTTCATCTTTATAATTTTATACATAGACATAGATTTTGTGTCCATAAGCTTAGGTGTGTACAGAGCTTTCATGTCAATATGTTTATGTGTGGACCTAGATTCTAGGTCCGTAAGTGTATATGTTGACCTAGATTTCATTCCCATAAGATTATCAGTGTAACTCGTTTCATGTCAATAAGTTTATGCGAGGTCCTACTATTATGTGCTTGACTTAATGAGTGAACATGAATCCATTTATACATGTTCATAAAGTTATATGTTTATGTGTATCCAAAAACTCCGTGTATTATGTCAATGTTATGATCTCATGGATTATTATCATTTATTTCTTCTATAATTCATGTCTTATAAGCTTCCCATATTTATGTCATGACCCAAGACTATCATCTATGATATTCTAGGTGTGGATTTTAACTATTCAGTTCATATTATCACAGAATTATGCTCATATAATTCCTATGTGCTTATTGATATTTCTATTTTTTACAATTATTGAGTATTTTACCTCACAATTTCTTGTGTTTTCTTATCTTATGTTATAAAAAATTGCTTAATAATGATGTTTCTAAGAAGGTTTCTAGTTTTAAGGAACTTAGTGGGAGATGATAATTCTCATTTATATAACATTTTCTCGTTTTACCATGTCTCCAAAGGAACTACAACCTACAATTATGGTGTGGATTGAAATGTTACGCAATGAATGTTTATATACTTATATTTAATAACTATTTATGAAAGGTCTAGTCTATTTTAGTTATTATAGTTGTAGCTATCTTTTTGGGGGATTTCAGAACTATGGAGTTCTTTGAGTGAATGAACAATTATTCTATATTTATATCCCTCTAAAATTCGTATATGTAATATTCCATATAACAAAATGTTGTGTAATGTTCCTATGACATGAAATTATCTTTTTTTGTGTTTACCTACTATAATAGAGAGTATTTTATTGGCTATTATCTTGCTATAAATGTATAGTTATCAGTTAATGATATAAATAAATGTTTAATTTTTATTATAAAACATGTTACTTAAACTTTTAAAAGAAAATTTGTAATGTAATAAATTATATAAATTTATTAAAATAAAAATAAACACATTTTTCAATTAAATGAAATACAATGTATATCAGAAATGAATAATAACAGATTATTTACAATTAACCATTTATTTTTTCTTATCTCATGTAAAATGTAATATTATAGTTTCAATAATGGTTATATGTTATAATTTAATGATAATTAAACATAAATCATAATTTTTGACCATTAAATTACAATGAAATAATTACCAAGATGATGTGAAAATAAAACTAATAGAAAAAGGGATGTAGTTATCAAATAAAACTATATATTTAAAAATAATCAATTATTTATATATATATATATTAGATGGAATATTGACGTAGGTTAGAACATAGGATGGTGGTAGGTGTTGTGCCCTTACCATTCCTCAGTCTTGAGTTCTAGCTCTGGGAACATGTCAGATATGATATATTATTGCTTAGCCATTATGCTACCCTTTTTCTAATACCATTTTAATAAATAACATTCCATTTTAAATAGAAAATAACTAAAAAAATTTGGTGATAAAAATTTGTATAAATATTTGGATTATTAAAATAATTAAATTCATTTATAATTTATATTTATATTTCAAAAAAAAGTTCATTGGAAATATGAGATGTTATAGGGGAGAAAATTTTATAAAAGGCAATTCCTTCCTTTTACTGAGGAACTTTATCCACCAAAATTTCATTGTATCTCTTACTTTAGTCATTTTCCTCTATAAATAAAATACCCATTTCTTTTCAAGTGATATCTTTCCTTCTGGTAGACCAACAAAATCCAAAGTGTTGTTGATATTTAAGGAACTCATTTCCACTTTATTGATTAATTACCACTATTTTCAGTCTGTGAGAGTAATTTCTTCCTCTGAACTCTTCATTTTCCCTCTTTCTATTAAAATAAAAAAAATCATATCATCCGAAAAACCCTAAAAATGTGTCCATATATGAGTATACATATTATAATAACCAGAGGTTTATCCATCTAAAACTCAATATCCAGTAGTCTTATGTATAGTAGTGGTCGGTCTCATCACTCTATGTTGGGTACTTTTCTGTACGATCTTTCACCATATATAAATGGTCTGTCTAATCTACCTCTATTGTGTACCTTACCTAATAGAGTTACAACCTATGATGTTTTTTATGAATTTTTCTCCAGTATCCTCTAACCTATCACCCTAAAATATTATCGTTGAACTATCCTCAACTTCCTTCTCATCCAGGTTCTGATCATTCTATAAAAGTTATTCATTGAAAATAATATCTCAGCTCTTGATGACTTGTTTATTGTCTTAATTCCATAGGTGATAACCAAAAATATCTTGACCATATCTAATAATAAAATATAATTTGGATTCCACATATAACTTACTTATTTCTTTTATCAGTATGAATATGAACACATGTGACACTTCCAAATATCTTGATATTATTGATCTCTAGTATCTTACAAGACCAATGTTCCTCATGAAGTTCTTATCTCAAAGCTAAATTTTGACTTCCATTCACAAAGTAAGATGATGTATTCATGTAATATACTGAAATATCCTTATTCATTTCCGAGTTAAGCCTCATACTATGAGATTTCCATATTATATTTAGATTCATTCCCTAACATATTCCATTTTTATAGAGTTCTTATAATAGTATTCTCATTAAAATTTCTATTATTCTTACAGATGTTATAAAAGTTGTTTTTAATGTATTCCCCACCATTTTCTATCTAAATACATTTAAAATTTCATTCACATGATTTTTCTCAGCCAAAAATATTCTTTGAATAAATTCCCGAAACTAATCAGATTTATTCTTCCGGAAATAAAACCATACCTTGCTGGTGGAATCATAAATGAATGTCAAAAAATAAAGTGATGCTCTGTACCAGTGAATTGGGACCAGTCCCCAAGCATTAGAATGAATAATTTACAATTTTTGATTCCTTTTATTTCTATTATATATGTTGATGTAAAATAGCTTTTTTTAATAACATAAAACTCTCACATCTTTCAAGGTACATCTGACTGAGTTTGAGTATTCCCTTTACCACCAGAACTTTAAGATTCTTCTACTTCTTGAAATTAAAGATTCATTTCACTAAGGTGACTAGACATACAATTTCACATTATCATAACATTTTATTAAATCATTATAATAGATAAAACTTCATCACAATATATATTAAGTTGAATGTAACATTCTTTACTCTTTGAGAAATCACCAAGGAACCTCTACTAATCTTCTAAATAGTATTAAAATTTTATTCCCCAAAACATGCACCATAAAACTATCACATTGATATGAGGTTTATTAGGAGACCTAGAATATGTTTAACATTTTTCATTTTCATGAAACATATAGTTTTCATTTGAATTTTTAATTCATATTTCCCAACAATATCTAGATCTTTATCATCCCATAGATGTAGTAAACCCAATATTTGCATTACATAATCAACCATAAACCCTCTCTAACTATTTGAGTGAAAAGATTACTCCGATTTAATAATCCATGACCCTTATAGAATTAACATGCTTAATATCATGTTGGACCAACCATCCATTATATAGACTGGGTTTTCTTGTCTGGAAGTTGAATCCTATGTTAGATTCTGAGATTCTTTCTTTGTATTTCCATTTTCCCCAAAAATTCAACATTTAGGACCTGAACCATTCAATTTACATAGACTTCTTCTCTAGGACATAAATATGATGATTTCTTCTTTTGATGGACCATATTATAAACTAATGTTTCCTATATATTAGTATGTGGATCAATTTCACATAGAGTCTAAACTTCCTTACACCTCAACTCTAAATTCAATTCCAAATTTTTAATATCATCAATCACATGATCCTCCTTCCTAATGGAGTTTCTTTGCACTATCTCCATATAATACAATATATTTGGATGTAAATAAGGAGTAATAGAATCTGAAAAATCATCCAAAAATGTCAGCTTCATATATTAGATCTTCCTTGGAAACATATTCATGTTATTCAGAAAACATGAAATAGTCTATCCATATGATAACCATTAGTTAAACAATATTCACATCATGAAAAATTTGTTAAGATATTTTTCCTTCTAATATATTTCATCCAAATAATTCATAACCACTATAGTAGTTTTCTTCTCTTTAATATTGAAGACAACATTATACACAAATTAATTCTTGATTAAGGGAAAATAATTTTAGTCCAACCACCACATTCCTATTTTTCCATTTTATTAGGACACTTTCTAGATAATGGAGTATCAAGAAATTTTTATATCAAAATATATTTCACCTGAATTCTCTTAAATAAAGAGTTCATTCCATCGAACATATTCACAAAAAATGTTCCTTTATCTGAAATAAGTCATTTGATAACAATAAACCAACTGAAATAAAATTAATTTCCTACCAAGAGAAGAAATAAATTGAATTATTTTAGTGAAGTAGAACCATATATACCTTCATGTAAATTTTTTTTGGAGGATAACCCCAGATAAGTGTAACCCAATCTTCTTCTATTAGATCCAACATATATACCTGGTGAGATAATTTTCACTATATAGAGATACCTATCCAATCACTCCATCCTACACAGGGAAAAAAATTACAATGTTATTAGATAAAGATTTTTTTTGATAACATTCACATTCCAAGTAATGTTCACTATAACTAGGTTGAGAAAAAAATTAATCGCCAAAAAAAACTCCATGATGATAAATCAAAAAAATGATCAAAATGAAAAAATAAGATTATTTTGGGTTGTAAAAATTCCAATTTCTGTAGGAGAAAACTACAAGCATCATTAATTTCAGGAGATACAAGTGATTAAAAAATTATTTCCCACTTTATATCTATAAAAAAGTTTCATAAAATTATTGTTAGAAACACCCACTATTTATTGAATCATTTGAATACATAGTTCCAAGATAGAACAACTCTTTATTGAGGTATTTTTATGATAAACAAGTTCCAGAAACCTCCATGTTTCTCATCTAACCATACATTGACTTGAAAATCCACCATTACACTTTTTTATATTTTATTTCAACAACCAATGGTTGGTCATCATGAAACTAACCAAGTAAATAGTTTCCAATCCCAGTGAACATTTCTTGTGAGAGATTCATATGATGATCTCCATCCAATCATAAAATCCTCACCAAATAATTCTTTAATCAGATAACTCTATATCTACTTAACTCAAACCTATTGAAGTTATTTTTTTAACAAACCTTCTAACTAAATGATTTGAAATAAAATTGTTGGAAGCATTTATCTGGCCTGGCTTATGTTCATCATCTTATCAACTGAATCCATTATTCTCATTCCAATAATCCAAAATAAATATAAAAAACGAAACATAAATATCATAAAAATAGTTATAAACTTGAGATAATAATGTTAATTATTATTTTTCAATATTTTTTAAAAAGGAATGAGTGGGGTAAAATTCATCGAAATCGTTGGATCACTATCTTTATCCCCATACCTCACCTATTACTTACCCACTTTGATGAGTTCCCTTTTCATATTCTTTTGTACAATTTCTTTTTTCTGTGTAGATTTATTATTTTTCTCATATTGATCAAATATATCTAGATTTATAGTTTTTGTATTTTCCATATTCTCTTTTCAATGTCAAAATTTTCATTAGATTTATTTTCCATAGATTATTCTCTAATTGGTTATTGAGTTTTTAGACATGACATGTTTGTTACTACTATCCCATTATCTATCAGATTTGGTATAGTTCTATATGGTATCTTTCTCTTTTATCTTCCTCCTAAGTCTCTCACCAGCTAATAAATTTGGTCAAGAATATTACATAAGACACATTTTTGAGATTCAATTTCTACCTTTTGCATAACCTCTTGAGAATCATCTATATATTTTAACATAGCCTCCTAATAATATAATTTATTAAACATTTGTCTTGAAATTCCATATTGATTATTCTTTGTATTTGAATGTGATGAATCATCTTCAAATTGATGTAGGCATTTTTTAGGATAATATCGAAATCTAATAATCTGTTTCATAACACCTTAATCCATCTAACATAGGTTGAGCTGACATTTATATATAGAATCAAACTAATTAGAGAATGGATAATTAGAAAATTTATTCCTAGATCTATAATTTTTAAGATAGTAAATCTCCTCTTGTTATAAAAGGAGGTAAATTTTGGGGAAGCATCATTGAAAATAAACAAATATCCCACAATAAAAACACTCTTCTATAAAAAATCTATCATTGACTACAACTTCATGGGTTTATGTTTTATCTATATAGATGGATATCATCATAATACACTTATTATTAATTTTTTCTGTCTAAAATATCAAAAAATTTATTAAGTTCATCGATTGTGTTTTCAAAGAAGTCACTGCCACCAAATTAATCCACTGGATTTTTTATATGGTCTTATGGTATTTCTAAAAGGTATTCATGCATAGATGGGGAGGTAATTGATGATTGAGAAAATATCTGAGTAAGTCCCTTAACCTATCCCATTATTCATGGAAATAATCTCCCTCTTCCTATATAAACTAATGACCTTATTACATACCTCAGTTGTAGTGTTCCTAAGATAGAATTTGGATACAAAAGAACTAAAAAGGTCACCCCAGACATCAATTATTTTTTCATCCATTTTATTGAAAGATGTCTTAACCCTACCCTTAAGATAGTAAGGAAAGTCCATAAATCTCAAATCATCATCAATTATACCATGAAAATGAAACTGTTTGATAGAAAATATAAATCTCTAACAAATTCATGTGAATCCTATTTGGGCAGGCCATTAAATGAGGGAAGCAAGGAGCGATGTGACTTCTTAATCTCATAACTCCTTGAACTAGGAGATATACTTATAAAAGATATATTGATATATATAGAGGATAGTTAAAGCTCCCTATATCTAGGTCTCTCAAGGTTCAGTACTAAGGGCTATGGATGGTTGAAATTCTCATTAGCAATTTTGTTTGTTCAATATTTTCCATAATTTTCCTATTCTATTTGTTTCAATTTTCTAAGTACAGATCAATGTTAATTGATTTTAGAAATTGGTGTTTCATGATTCATATTAAAAGCTCTTATGTATATACATAATAGAGTGAATATAATGGCAATGTCAACTCACAACTAATTTCATATTTTTAAAATAGTTTATTATATGTTTTTACATGTTTTAAATGATTTTTTGGATGTTTTTTTAAATGTTTTTATTGGGTTTTTAGATACACATGCCTTTCTTATTAAGGGTGAATTTTTTTTACATTTATATCATTAGAAACATAAAAATTTAATTATTTAAAATCATATTACTACATAGAGAGAGATGAATATATTCAAATACAAGGGAAGACAAGTAAAAAAGTGCGTGACCACATAAAAATAAAAACATAACATAAAAACCAAAGAACAAATAAATCTATATGAAGTGACAAAGTAATGGTTAAAATTTAGAAGTAAGGATATAAGGAGGGTAATAGGAATAAGAGTAATAGTAATGGATAAGTTGTTAAAATTGGGGTTCTTAAACCAAATTGAACTAATTTAAAATATTCATTGACCCTAATCAAGTTATTTTATATTATTTAATGCTTTGAAAAAAATGTGAATATTCACTATTCTCTCACTTTAGTGAACTAATAATGCTTGATAATATTTCTTTAGACTTGATCTCTGAACTAAAATTTGAGAATTAATTTATTCATTTTGGAGAATAGATACATCTTTAGTTTCCAATTTTTGATACTTCATACAATGATCAATGTTCTTTTGATTCACTTCAATCCCATGGACGTTCTTGAGTGGTGTGAATCGAAACTCATAGTTGACTGAAAAGAGGAAAACAAAATAAAATAGAATTAAAAAATTGTATTAAATAAATATGAACTGATTAAGGTGTTTCAACTCATTAAATTCATAATCCCCGAATATATTTATTTACACATAAAATTAATAAAATTTTCAAATGATAAAAAAGGGAGGAGAAAAGATCTCTAGAGAGAATGACTCTTTTGTCAATATACACATCTAGGAACTGCTCCTTACTCGGTCATCTGCTCCCCTCTTTGTTGTCCTTATTATGGACGAATACTATATTATATAAATATTATAATATATAAAGTTATTTTATAGTAGGTTGTAATGAATTTTATTACATCAACATTTTCCAGGTGGCATCACATGATGTGATTTTAGTTCCCTTCCTTATGACCATATATATAGTCAAAAGTATTCTTCAGTTTAACAAAAAAATAATTCTACAAAAGAATATAAATCAATAGACACCTATAATTTGTCCTAATCAAAATTAACTCTCCTTTTAGAAACTTCAAAAATATTATTAATCATCAAATGATACATGTATTTTAAATTAATTATACCTTCAGTACAAACTTGACTTATTTTGGAACTGGAAAATGCATCCAAAGAATACTAATAATGCAACTAAATGTGATCCATGAGTACAGTTCCTTCACAAGATTCAATTTTAATGGTTGTGGAAACCTAATAGAGTTACATATTATATTTATATTCCCTTATAATTATGTCTAGATAAATGTTTCGTGATGTTCTCTTCAGAACCATGCGAACTTATTCGCTTCACGGCTTCATTTTCCTTCCATGACCGCATGAACATATTTTCTTCAAGAAATTTTTTTTATTCGTATCTACACAAATGTATTTGATTTAAGAAATCATTTTCCTCTACAAACAGACATATATATCTTTTATTCACAACACCCTTTTTTCCTTCTCGTTCGTGGGAATGTGTTTTCTTCGCAACGTCATTTTTTTTCTCTGCATTTGCATGAATGTATTTTCTACATGACATCCCCTGTGAGCATCACAATCCACATTGCCTATATATATGCGGCACTCCCCCATAAAACACATGGTTAAAAAAACCCTTCGACTATTGATCCCCCAATTCTTAGTGCTCTTGAGAATCATAAACCATCAGAAAATGGATATCCACCGTCAATGGTAGGGATTCCCTTCATGAAAGCCTCCTCCATTCAAGAAGGAGGGATCCTATTTAGGTTTATCAAGGCTCCATGAACCCTGAAGCCTTTGGAGAGAACTCTCTAAAAAATGATCCTTATGCTCTGGTGAACCCATGATCCACAAGGGTCTTTTCTTTGTGAAGCACCTTTCATTCGCAAAGATCCTTTACAAGATCCCGAGCTCAATGAAACCATGTTCTTCTCAAATCCATATCCTTTGAGAAGATCTTATCTTCATGACCACCAGTCCATATTTCGGGAAATGTGCCCCACAACCCCACTTGGGATCAATACTGGGATGCAATCCCAGCTCTACAGGCCAGTCCCTTCGCTACCATCACTGAACCCCATGAAAAAAATATAGAGTGGCACCACAATAATTTTCAGGCCCATTTGCAGATATTTTTTCATGAGAACGTTTGTGCACCTACCTTCAAACAATGGGATACCATGATTCAAGATTCTCCTCCACACTTTATTAAACACCTTGAGTATACATATTATTATTCATCCATTTTTCATGTCATGAGTTGAAATTCTCATCTTCAATTCTCCAAGTACCTTGTGTTGAGTCATTCTTCAAGAAAATACTCATCACCTGGCTCTAATGTCTAGTCAAACCATCATAGGAAATTTTCATGCATAATCCTGATTCACCATTTTTACTCCTTAGTGGAACCTAGGAAACTAAACATGTATATTCCCAACACAATTCACACTCTTCCACCTCATTCCCATAAGGTATTTCCTGCGCCTTCCCTTCCCCAAATATGGTATGGTATAAGTTATGTAATTCCAATGGATGTGGAGTGAGTCCTCATCATCTATGCTATAAGAAGTTAAACTGCCATGTACCCACATTCTTAACATAATGAAATTAAACTGTATGTTTCCACATGAACAAAAATTTTGACAGGATTAGAGAGGGGATGAGACTCGGAGCCTTTGGATTCCCACCATTTCAATTGGTCTTCTCTCTCCTTCTGTGTTTTTTCACCATTTTCACCTCAGGTAGTCTCCACCTAAGTGCCAAACCAACTTCTCTAGCTTCCCTCATGGATTATGTACCAATATTTATCTCCCAAGGCAGATATCCATGCGAAATCTTCAGTCCATCCCCTGTGGCTTCACCTTTTGCAACACTATTGTATGGTCTGCTATTACCTCTTGTTTCTCACACTGATCACAACTCCGATGGTATTAGAGTAAGAAACTAACATGACATCCTCTTTGGTCTAATAACCATGCATAAGCCCTATCAAGTCTTTGGGCCACTAACTATACATAATCCCTAGAATTTCTAAGGGATTCTAACCACGTATAATCCCTTGGAGTGTATCCATGTTGCTATAGTTTGTGTGCGCCATGATTCTACACCCTCATCCTGAACAACGTGGACTTTCATCCCCGCCTTTCAAATAGGGTACGTTGGATACCACTTCGATTCCCAAGCCCATCAGTCCCCATAGTCCATTTTTCCTGACAATTTCACTTCATCTCTCCTTCATCCTACGTGATGTTAAACTATACCCTCCAAACAATGTAGGTTTTATTCCCTTTTGAGTATATATGATGCCTCTTTGATGTTCAATATGACCCAATGGAAAATTCTTATGCACCCTTCTAGGGTTGTACCCTCCCGATGATACATATACCCTTTTGGGACATATCTCTTGGATCTATCCTTTGAGGTGTTTTGATCCACATGGGATGCTAACCATGCATAATCCCCACAATTAACCATACTCCTCCAACTAAGAGTGACACTCTTGCAAAGGGCCTCTAACCACACATAATCCCCTGGAGTGTCTCCAGGTCACTTTCCTTTATGTATGCCTAGATTCCATTCCCCATCCTAAACTACATGGATATTGATCCTTTCCTTTCAAAAAAGGTTCATAAGAAGCCACCCCGAAGCTCAAGCCTCATCACCTAACTCCTTTGCCGGGTTGATCCAGAAAGGTCTACTATTGTGTAAGTCCCAACACTTTCCATTCCTAGGCATCTTATTTATAAATGGCATTAATGCATGTCTTTAAACTCTAATACACCCTATATGACAGACATATGGTGCCTCTTATTCCAAACAATAGATTCCTTATGTGTTAGGCATAATATTTCAATAGTCTTTATTTTATGACATTAAACTGTAGAGTACCCTAACATTCAAGAATAGGATGCCTTATGCATCAATGATAAGATTCCTCATCATGAGACAAACATCAAACAACCACTATGGGAATCCTCTTAAGGTGAACACCCCAAACCATTTTTACTCAACCAATCATCATGTCGAGGTTCCCTTATGGCTTGACATGAGGAAGACAAAATAGTCAGCTTCCATGCGTAATCCCCCTGCACCATTTCCTCTCCACATTGGAACCCAGGCAACATTTGCATGTAAGCCCCATTCATTATTCATAAACCTCACTCCCATCAGGAATTTATTTTGCCTTCCCTTCCCCATGTATGTGTTGGTACAATTTATATAAGTCTATGGGATGAATAGTAAGTCCTTATCATCCAATCTACAAGATTTTAAACTTACATGCACCAACGTCCTCAACACATGACATTAAACGGTATGTTTCCACATGTGTGACAAGTCTGAGATGATCAAAGAGGGGATAGAACTGGGAGACTTTCACTTCCATCCTTTTCAATATGCTTTCTCTCTCCCTTTGTGCTTTATCACCATGTGCCCCTTGGGCAGTTTCCACATAAACCAAAACCACATTCCTATTATTCCCTCCTAGAGTATGTCCTCATATAAGTCTCCCTAGTCCTCTATCCATGAATAATCCCCATACCTTCCCTCAGGGTTGTGCCTTTCATGACATGATTATCTTGTCTAATGTTACCTCTTGTTTCTCAAACCAAGCATGACTCCCATGGGATTAATGTAAGCAGCAACCGTGACATCCTCTTTGGGCTACTTACCATGCATAATCCATAGCAAGTTTTTGGGTTATTAACCATGAATAATCCCCATCACATCTAATGGATTCTAACCAAGAATAATCCCCTCGAACATATCTAGGTCATTTTCAATTGTGGACACCCTGATTCTATGACCCCATCTTGTTATACATGGACTTTGATCCATTCCCTTCAAACAGGGTACATAGGAAACCTCTTTGAGGTCAAATCCCAACACTCCCCACAATCCATTTGTCCCAATTATTTCACGTTGGATTGCCTCTTTCCTGCATGACGTTAAACTGCACCCATTCAAATTATGTGGGGTTTCAACCGTGTCTTCTAAAATGGGTATATATGAAGCCTCCATGAGGTTAAATCCCAAATTTTCTCCAACTTACATGATTCTAAACCACACCCTCTGAAAAACACAATTTTTTATCCCTTTCGGGTAAATAGGATGCCTCTTTGAAGTTAAATCCAAACCAATGAAAAAATATAGTGTTCCCTTCTATGGATGTACCCTCATGATGAGACATCTACCCTTTTGGTACACATATACTAGATTCAATATTTGAGGTGTTCTGGTCCACATGGTCTGCTAACCATGCATAAGCCCTACACATCACCATACTTCTCCAACTAAGAGTGCCCCTCTTGTAAAGGGATTCAAATAACACATTAGACCCCATTTCATATCCTGGTAAATTTCCATTGTGTATGGCTAGATTCTATGCCCCCATCAATAATGACATGAAATTTGACCCCTGACTTTCAAACGTGGTATGTTGGAAGACTTCCCGAGGATTAATCCCATCACCCATATTCCATCCCGATATATCCTTTAAGCCTTTGTGTCTCAAGAAGATCATTCCCCAACCCAAAGGTTCTACTTCCTTCGAGTCCTGACCCATGTACTCGATTATCATACTCCACCTCCTTAGGTGTCTCATCACCCCATCCATTACTAAGTATACTTTGATCCCCCTCCACCAGGATACGTAGGAAACCTCCCTGAGTTTCATGCCCAAAACTGTCATCTTCATGTTAGTTTCATCTAATTCATTCCATCAACTTCTACCAATCCTCCCTCATCCATTCTAATTCAAACATGATACTCCACATCCCGGTTATATCATGGCACCCACTTACTCACTATTCCTAGTAGGACTCGGGAATCTGGCTGTGCATAAGCCCATCACATCATATCCATCAAACCAAGATTTTCCCTCTTGTGATGGGAAGCTAACCACATGAAATACCCAAACCACCCTTTACAAATATGTGGGTTTTCATGACTAGATTCTAAATAGTTTACATCGGAATCCTCCTTGAGGTTCAATCCCAGATAATGGTAAACCTTCTCTTTCCTCTTTTGGGGGTGGGCTTCCCTGGTCTACCCTTTTTGATATCTAGACCATCCTTCATAGAGTGAAGCCTACCATTTTGGGACACACCATCCTGGGTTCGTTCTCATTGGAAATTCTAATCTATCCATCCAGTGTCACCCTTTTTTGGGTGCAATACCCTAATCCATCCTTTTTAGTGTCAAGAGAATCTTTCACAGAGTGTAACCTTCCCTTTTCAAGACACACCATCCTGAATCCTTTCTTATTGGGAGTTTTGATCCATGCATATGGTAAACCTTCTAGCTGATCCCCCATAGGGATGTATCTATTTGATCCACTCTCATCCATGTTTTGATTAGTATGATCCATCCATGCTAGATGATAAACTAATGACATACCCTATGTTAAACATGGGTAGCTGAGGAAAACCTTAGAGACATGCCTCCAATATAATTACCCCACAATAAACATGGGATGCCATGGGATTCCACACACTTGATAATACCTCAAATAAGATAGAATTCATGTGTACAAATGTTCCAATATCCAAAAATTCCTGTGATTCTCAACACGAATACACTTCTAAATGAAGGATGCTTCCCTAAAATGACCTTTTATAATGTCCTGACATAAGAATAGTAATTAACTAGCGTACACAATCATATGGAACCTAAGAGAGTTTCACGAATAAAATCTTAATCTCAAAGGGAGTCCCAGACTAGGTGATGAATTCCAAGGAGGAATCCATGAAAAGAGGAACCAATATCCCATCATCTAGTTTCAATCAGAGAGAAAACATCATTGAAGAAGTGATGAATTCCCACCTTTGGAAAGAGGGAATGCAGGGTACAATGCATCCATCAATGTCATCAACACACACACTAGCTTGTGGGTGACACACCCCAACATAAATCATCAGAAACAGAAAATGGTGAACCTGACATGAAACATTTCTTCTTCAACCATAAGTATAAGCAACATTAGAGACATCAATAGATAATCATGTCACCGGATCCAACTATTCGACACCAGGTCCCACCATGAAAATAGTGAGCCTTACATGGAACTCAATAGAATTTGGGATATTAATAATTGGGCATTTCAGTTTGTGACATATTCAGGGTGGATCACACTATCCCTTAGTAGAAGTCTAAACAGTTTTTGGGAACTAGGAACTTCTTTCCTATTTTACATACTGATAGCTAAATATTCATGCGTTGTAGGAACCAATCTATAGGAAACTAGTCCCCTCCATCCTACATGCATAGGGGAAAGGGAAATTACAATGTTGAAATCCTATAAGGCTTCAAATGTTCCACAAAATTGTCCACAAAAATGGATATCGGGCACCCACACTCCACCTCACCCTTATAATTTATCCAGAGTAGGGTGATCAACACTCTTATCCGATAGTATGAACATGAGGGGTCATCCCAACGAGGGATATGACCCGATAAGATTTGTAGGCTTCTATACCCCACCATCATCACCGACCAAAAGGTCTGCATATGGAAGAATTTATACCCAATCCTACGTTAAATAATTTCAGGAGCCTCTCTCTAAAATGATCTTACGACTCATTCCCTATACCGATGAGTTAAGGGACGTCAGGGTAATACAAGATAAAACCACCACCTGAGAGACACCGAGTATGGATCCCACCATGCAGTGTCAATGCCGCCATCTGGTTCCACATGCCAAGGAATAGGTGGTACGTATCCCTACACCACTAGCCTTATCTCTGCTGACCCGATTCCAACCTTGGGCACATGCTCCGAATGATTCCTATCAGGGGGAATAATCTTATATATCATTAGTTTCCTATGCCACCAATGACACATATTATCAGTTCCCCGCTACATCAAAATTTGGGAACTTACATGTATGATCGGGATTGAGAGCCAATCCACCCCATGGGCAGGTTGGTCTTACTTTTCCAGTTTCCAGCATGAGCAGCGACCATCATGGGCCAACCCATGCTGATGATGTTTTGTACCGAGGCCCTCCCTATACCATTGTCAGCCAGGGTGGAGGTCCTCCCCACCCCCACACTCACCATGGAGGTCCTCCCCACACCACTTGCATTGGTCTAAGAAGAGATCCTCCCCACTCTAGCATCAACCCACATAAAGATTTACCCCATGCCCATGGTCCCAGGTATAGAGTTTTCCCCCATCTCTTAGGTTATTGACACGAAGGCCCTCCATGCGTTATCACCAGATCCAGTAGAGGTCCTACCATTAGTATCATCAACTTGAGTGAAGGTCCTCCTCGCTCCATCACTAGCTAGAATGGAGGTCCTCCCCATTTTCTCACCATCTCTAGTGGAGGTCCTCCCCATTTCATCATTCCCTACCACAAAGTTCCTCCTTGCATTTGAGGAAACATAAATTGAGGTCCTCCCTATGTTATGTTCGACATATTCCCAGGTGATCCTCGCACCCCAAATCATCTAATTGGAGGTCCTCCTCACTCCATCATCAAATCGAATAGAGGTTCGCCCCATGTCAAAAATCTACCATAACCTAAAGAACCATCTTGGGTAGGAGGAAGAACCCTCACTACAAATGGAAGAATTTGGTGAAGTGTTAGGTTGTAGTCAATTTCGTTTTATTTTTATATTCTAAAGTGTAAAGAAACTCGATGATCAAGCCTTCACATCGATCCTCTGCATTAGGGTATGGGTCATGAACCTAGTGTGTGAGATTCATTCGTATAGAAGGTGAAATACATTAGATCCCTAACACCCTCCACAGGTTCATAAAGGAGGGAGATTTTAATCTTTTCCAGGGAATTTCCATTAATTCCTCTCTTTCACCCCTAGGAACTTGATCTACCTAAACATGATATCACATAGAGTTGTTCTAGGGACTGGTAGTTGACGAAAACCAGCCAGATCTACAAATAATGGTCTTTACCTTTGTACAAGAAGTAGTGTTTGCCACTCTATCATACAGGGACATGACGATACATTTCATATTTTCCATGAGATACAACCCAATGAGTAGTAGCTTATCATCTCACACATCGTTCTCTCCACCGACCAGCCCACTATCGTAACAGTCTTCTTTAGTTCCATTTATGGTCCCTCAACATCCCCCAATGGAGGAATGGGGAACCAGATGCCAGATCGTTCTTCTAAATAGAGAATATTGTGGGAAATTATCACTACATATCACTTCCCTGAGATTTTTTGGTTGATAGTGACACCATACATCAGCATCTAGAATTCCCTCAACCAGGTTGAGGTCATTTGTTTCTACCAAATTTTCTAGGCGATGCATTTATGCCTTCCTCATCATCAATTGGTTTATCCTAGGAGCTAGAAGAATTATGATGACATCACCCAGCAATGTTGCATGGTTGATCTGGCCTTGCCTCCCATTGTTTAGTATCCTGCATCACCCAGTTATCATTGGATTCTTTATAAATGATCCATTTAGAGAATCACTGTGCACCTCCAAATCATTTTCAAGGCATCCCCACATGTTTAGACTCGTGGTTGGGGACAATACAAAACTCTCCATTTCAACCTAATTCTACATCAGCTCGACTTGTTGGTGATATCAAGGATATTTTTTTAGGTGTTTTCTAAGTGAATATGGATGGAGGAACTCCTATTAGGGAGAAGGATAATGAGATATGACTCATTGAAGACAACTTTTCCCTAGGAACAACACAACATCTACTGGATTCCCTCAGCATTTTCACTTGCTAGTAATGAAACTTTCTTGGACTTGCTGATCCTACTGAGTCATTTCAACTTAGTTGCGACCCCAATAGAGTAAAATGACACACTAGGGCCATTAAGAATTCATATTCATATAGATTAATGAATAATATGATAGACGATCTTCAGAAGGTCACGTTGCTTAAATGACTCATGGAACATAATATAATCATTGGTGATCTCCTTTATTAGTTCCTTATAGAATAAGGCACATATTATAGAGATCCTTGGTATGGTCTCATTCACCCTCCACTAGAGAATTAGGATAAACCGCAGGTTCTCCTTGGTGAATCGCATCTCGTTGATCCCAAAGACCCTATATATCCTGGCAGGGAAGAGGCCAGAGTTTTTTGGAAAATGGTCATGGTATCCATCTCAAAATCCACCCAAGCTACATGAGAATATTTTTTGAGAACTGGCCCTATAATTTTTTTTCTCTAAGAGCTCCTCAGGTTATTCCTCTAGCTGCTTCATAGTCCATTCATCTAGAAGTTCATAGGTTCATTCCTCAAGACACTCCACAAGCCGCTAAGATGTATTCTCATGTTGTAGAACCCGACAACACATTGGTGGTCTGAGATACTCTCTAGGTCAGGAATACCCACCAGGTGGATCTGATGGATGATCTTCTTTCTCACCATGAGGCTCTCGAAACGAAGAATGTGGTGATCCTGCTTAATGAAAATCTATATTTGTACTGGTTAGATGACATGCTGACACCCTTATGAATTTGGGATTCCTACTTTCACCCCCTTCAACAGGATGAGAAATCTACTGCATCATCTAGACAACTTATTCTTCTGATGTGGACCCATGTTGGGGACTACAGTGTAGTAGGAAGCGGAAAAGCTCTAGTGCTTTGTACTGACAATAGAAGGGTCTACGTTTGTCTGGTATAACCAGTTACCCATCAAGTCTATAACTGGTTGGGAGGATAATCACTAACAATTTCATTATCATTTCATCTCCACAACTCACAATACCAGTATTATCAACCTCTTAAAGTGAAAAAATGGCCAAATGAGTGAGTCAAAGATTTTTTTCCAGGTGTAAGGGCCTCATGTATTCACTCAATATGTCATTGACTCCAGAATAATTGATGGTGATTTTCATGGGTAAAGTGAAGACTGGACTAGTCCCATATTTCATTACTCAAAAATTCCTAAGTGGATTCTGGCATTTCTCTAACAAGGATCGGTACCTATTTGAAGCCTTTTAGAATTCCATAAAGGCACATCTGTTGCATCACATAACCCATGCAAGAATATCTACCAGGGATGAGACTTCTTCCATCACACTGGTAGAGGCCCCCAGACTACTAGATTTATAACCAGTAGAGCCACATCCACTGCCTCGTCGAGGTCCATAACCTCAGGCCAAGCCTAGGCTCAGCATCACATGCCTCAAAATCAGCAGGCGCCACCACATAATGCACCAACACCACCCATGTGAGATAATTAGGTTCCACATCCTCACTAGGCTCCGTCCCCTCATCAGGGCTAAGAACCTAGAGTTCCCTTCCCATATCATAGAAATCAAACCTAGTCATTTGATGAGGATTAGGCCCTCAGTTATTTCTGAAGTGCCAGGGACCAAAGGATCCTAATGTTTCCAGGTAGTAGGAGACCCGAAGAGGCAGATCTCATCGATCACCCAAACTATTTCCCCTATCATTGATTCATTGGACATACTCTGAAGCAGTGCTATCTGTTCAAGGATTAGATCCAGTACTAGGTCGAAAACAATATAGCCATGTTCGGTCCTGGCCCGACATAGGTGGTGTGTATCTCTACAGATCCGGTCATCGATAGAGATGGTGAATGACAGTAGGTCCCCAGTCACGAGTCTCACAATCATGAAAATGGGTTAGCCTGAAAGGTAGTCGCTCACGCCCATGGTATCATCTGTTCCCATTAAATCATCCTTAGCCTTCTAAAGTCATTGTGCTTCCTCTCACTACTACTTCTTTATCTAAGTCTCAGTATTATGATTCTCAGAAGAGAAGGTGCCATCAGTGCAAGGGAAAAAAATTCCCCCCACTAGCGTTGAAGCCATCTCATACTCTTATTGACTCTATTAGTCCAGAGAAGTGGAATTATCCCTGGATCTGCCCAGTATTAGAGGATTCCTCATGTGATGATTAGGAGAATACCTCAGTGAATACCATCAAATTAGTGGACCCTTACATGGTTTTTGATGACGAGGAATGATATGATGGTCCTCTTAATGATCTCATTCAACATCATCATTGACGTAGTCATGGCTATGTGAAACATTGGAATGCTCAGGACAATGATTATAATCGAAACATACACGCTACCGAGACCAGAATGAAAGATTAATGTAGAGATCAACATTCATTTCCCTCTTACCCTATCTCTTTAGGTTTACAGCCACCACCATTTTCATTAATCAATTAGGAAGATTGGTAGTCATCTTGTGTGATTCATCTAGTGATCAATATGATATCCCCAGAACCATCTATAATCCTACGACATGACCAGCAACACCCTTCATACCACCTATCATACTAAAACTCTCGGCCAACATGAATTTGCATCTTGTACATAAGTATGATGTGATTAAGTACCTCACCGACATTCCTCTGATGCTCTCGATCCTTGAGTCTCTCCACCTGTCTTAAGATATGTGTGAATCCCTTGGGGAGGCCTTGGAAATACCCTATCTAATTAGAAGCAGAGGTAGTGGCTATAGATTTATTCCATACTAACGAAGTTGAGAAAGAAGAATTCCAAGCCATCATCTCATTCTCAGGTGAAGATGATGGTTGTACTGTACAAGGGCACATTCGTCTGATGTACATTACTAGCTAGTTGAATGGAATTGAAGTCCACATCTATCTTTTTGACATAGGTTCTAGGATCGAAATTATGCCTTCCAAGATGCTCTACAATCTAGGGTTGTCTGAAGTAGATCTATGTCCCTCTCACATAATGATTGGAGGTAATGAATGGAAAGAGAAAAGACTATGTGGTAAGATCTGTATGAAGACCTAGTTTGGTGGCAAGATTTCTAGTACCAAAATCATGGTCATATTGAAATATACCGCCTAAAATGTGTTAATGGTTAGGCCATGGATCCACCTTCATGAAATAGTTCCATCCTCAAATCACCAATGCCTCAAGTACTCCATTAATGGTCAATTGGGTGTGCTCTAGGGTGATGAATCTAACTTTATCTCTTATGAATACCAATATTTATATGTTTAATACTACAAGAGAAATGATAAGTTGGATCAGACCAATGAGGTTGATCACACTGCTACTATGGTAGATTTTTGGGTAGACCTGGATGATGCATTTATTCTCTCGATCCATCAGTTGGAGTCCACAACCTCAGTTTTGGGACATTGATTTTTTGTTTCCGATAAAAGGGAGAAGCATATTTCTTGGTATAAGGAATTCCATAATATCATGTCATACTTTTACACAAACTAGGCTCATGTGATTCCAAGGACCCTCACCCTTGTAAGGTATCAGATCATTCACCCCATGGAAACAACAATACTCCTTAATTTCTTGTTCTATTGAGATGGTTTGAAGCAAATTAGAACAACACGCCACTACTAATTTGATATTTTCAAGACTGGACCTTTAGATCATAGGCCGAATGAGATTGGGTTGACAGTTTCTATCTTCATGGTATCAGTAGTGCAAGTGTGTCCTGGTGAAGATTCCATCACCGCTCAGGCTGGTACTAGCATTCCTCCCGGGTCATCTAAATTAGAATAATTATCTCATTCCGATGATCCCCACACCTTATATAATGAAGTTTATTTGGAATATACTCATACAGTATTCGAAGAAGGTGTCTCCACCGCCATAGATGTGTTGGTACATGTGAATATCGGTACCATGGAAGACCTGAGGCTAATTCTAATTAGCGCAACTATGCCAACTGAAGAACAACAATATCACATGGATTTATTAAAGTTGTATCATGATGTGTTTGATTGTATATATGATTGGATTCTAATACTAGATCTATAACGCTCCGACCCCAGTTACCCAGAGTTGGTGCATTATTACGTAACATTGTCATGATCACAAATGATCAAGTCTCGAAAGATCGATTAGTTTAGTAGCCTTGGAAACACTAGATACATTCATAATTGTTACATTACATCATAAAGTGAAAAACTGCAATAACATAGTTTCCATATCCCACACTCATATCCCCTTCAGACTATCCCTGCAGGTCAGTCATAAAATATTTCTTCACATCCTAGGAAAATAAAACATAGAAAGGGGTGAACTCAGATGCTCAGTAAGGATAACAATATAGCAGAAACTTCTATAAACAAACATAAACATTTAAGGCAATGTATAACTAAAACAAAAGCCTTTTAAACATGAACTTCAACATAATATGGAAAAATTAAAATGAAATAATTCCATTTACTTATTCACATGGATATTTTACTAGTCGAATAATCACATGCAATATCAATAACCACTTTCATAAGGATGGAATTTATAATGCCAGACTATCATAAGCACGTATCCAAGGCCTCGTGCCAAGACTACAAATAAGATTTTGTCAAGGCCTCGTGTCAAGACACTAGTTTGTTTCATAAGACCTACCGATGTATCAAGGAGCTATAGCGGGCTCCACCCTTCACTTATTAAGACCAATGCATTCCTCATATGAATAGGTTTAAACATATCATAAACCATAACATAATTTTATCACATAAAACATGCACAAAGGAAACATGACATTTCCACATTTCAATCACAAGATATCAATAAAACACATTGATATGATAAAAACATTATAAAAACCATTTTCAATACCAAAATAAAATAAAATTAAAACTTGGTGTTTATTTTTTTTAAAAAGTTATGGCTTGTAGAGGAAGCCGAAACTCAAATAATGGTCACAGTGGTGGAGAAGTCGTTGTCGCCACATACGTACGACAAAAAAACATTCCCTTTTGTCATTTAGGAAAATTACTCATATAAAAAATATTCCTTTTAAATAAACATAAAAGACAAATGGGTTTATACACCATATAAAAGAATGTTGTGTATAAAACAAAATATTCCTCAATGAAAGGAGATTGAGACGAAGTCCCTTAAATCGTGTCTGACTTCACTCGACCATTCTTTAACCTCCTGAATAATAAACTAGAGTTGATTTATAATTGCATAAGAACCTTTTTCAAGTTCATTATTCCTTTTATATAACTTATTACCATGTTATGAACATTATGTAATTATTTAAGTTAATAACGGTCGTTTTGTCGATCTTTGGTACTTGAGTCAAAAATAAACATCTTATAATTACAAGTTGTTCATGTGGTGAAATATCCATTATATCCAGAATTATATTCATGATTAAGATATCATATATATCATATATATCCAGTATATATATGCATTTATAATATTACATAACATTTAGAGGGAAGAAATGAAATGCACCGTTCATGGAGACGGTAAGCCGTACGTACGCATGAATGCTACTTTCATTTCTATTTCATATTTAATGGAATGAAATAATAATTATATAAAGGTGTATTATAATTAGAGTATAATATCATATATAATATCATTTACTCTATCCTTTTTACAACCCACATATGGCATTAACGATTCAAATCACTTTGAGGGGGCGGTAGTCTGCACTTCCTAAAATGAAATTTCCGCGTTTACCCATAATGGAAATCATAAAGGCATGTCATAAATGAAAAATACAGAAGCATAAGGAAAACATAAACATAATATATATCATAAATAAATATAGTGACATATTAATTTACACCATTAAAGGTGTTAAAAGAAGATTGAACAATCATCGTTTCGTGAGGCAGTAATTCGCCAACCATAGAAACAGTATGTTTTTTAACCATTAGACGAAGGTGTGTGTAAGTTTAAATAAAATAGTTAGTAGAAAAACATAATAGTATATTAAATATACTTGTGTTGTTACAAAATAAAGTAATTAAAAGATTTTAAGGGGTTCGAGAAGCAAAATAAAACAAAAGAAAATAAGAGAAGACATTACCTTAAAATCAGGTAACTCTTTTTGATTTGAGCCAATGGATTCCTTAGGAAGACATCTTCCCAAAATGAGGCTTATAGGAGTAAGAGAGGAAAGTTGAGAGAGTATTTGGGTAGATGTTGGCCGATAAAAATGTCTTTGATGGTGTGAATAAGGTGGTATAGGTGGGGGGCTTTTATAAGAAGAGAGGAGGGGTAGTCTTGGAATGTCATGAAATGTTACATTATTATGAAGTAATTTTAGGATTTCAAAGGTCCCAAAATTATATATTTCTTGGATAAGGTGATAAGGGTTATAAATACACCCATACAATAGGTTTTTGACAAGTTTAAGTCTTATATTTTACATTATCATTTTATTTTTTTCAAATCGTTAATTAATGAGGTAAGCGCTGCATCATCATGGTGTCATAAAAAATTTAATTTATTTAATATATAAAAATTATACAAAATTATCATGATGTAGGAAATCGTTTTATCTTTACAAGGAATATTTATAGTCTAAATGTTAACTTATATAACCCCATGTAATAATTGTTTTAGTAAAACAACACATGTTTGTGACAATTTTATTTTTACTTTAAATAAAAAGTTATTAATGTCATTTTCTTACCCAAGTGGATCCATGGGGTCCCCAAGTTGACCCATGGATTGTATTGGTCGGCCATGACTCATCCAATAAGGGTAGTACAAGTGTAAAGGTAATTTCATATTATTATAACATTATATTTACCTTAAATTACACTAATTATCTTTAATCGCGATTAATAAAACTTAAAAGTTACTATTCACCAAAAATTATTTTCATCTCATTGAACCAAATTTTACTTACTAATGACAACCATGTATGTAGGATTTTTGAAATTCAATTCAAAAAAGTGTTAAAGTTTCATTTTAACGAAAAATTAGTTTTTTAACTACCACTTAGTGGTTTCACTATTCATAAAAATTGATGTTTTTCAGAACAATACCAAAACTTCACCCTAAGATTTAATTGATATTCCAAATTAAAAAATTATTTTTATTTTAAAAAATTACAAACATAAAATGTTAATTAATTATTTTTGTAATTATTTCTTGTTTTCATAACAAATAGCATGTTTTTAAGAAACAATATCAATCAAAATATTGACAATTGTTTATGTCCAATTTCAAAGTGAAATTAATTTTAATGACCACCATTGGATAAAATGGAAAAATTATATTATAATTAAAATTTAAAACCACTAAATAGTATAATTTATTACTATAAATTATTTTTATTAGAAATGTTGTTCTTAAGTATTTTTCACTATTTATAGAAAATTGGAAGTTCTCAGAAAAATACCTAAAATTCAACAGAGGCTAATTTTGAAATTTCGAATCCAAAAATGAAGTCCATTATGAAATATAAAATTTATATAGTTTCAAAAAGTGGGTATGAATATTCATAATGGTTACTTTGATTGGTCATGGTGTGTTAGAACCTCGAACTTGTGTACAATGCAAGCTATTGCATTATTGAAAGAGAAGTGTACCGTGGAAGCATGGGGTGGTACATTCTACCCTCCAATAAATTGCGTCCTCACAATTTGAAAATGTTCTTCAAAAATAAATGGTTGAAAATAGAAAATACAATTGTGGAAATCCCACATCAGAAATAAGGTTAATAAAATTTAGCTTTAATAATAGGGAAAGGGAAATGAAAAAGTCACCACCAAATTATGATCTCGATTAGGAGAACATTGGTGGAAATTAGAGAAAAATAATTGGAGGGAAAATGTAAATATTTGAAGGGATTTATTGAGGTCATAAATCACAAACAAGTGTAAAATTGAGGGCCTTAAAGACTTCAATCTATGGTGATTTAAAATATCATAAGTTCGACATAACATATGGTATTAGGATAACACAATTTTTTTAATATCCCTTTACTAAAGTTTAAGAATTAATTTATTCATAGAATAAGAGAGAGTTATATATATATATATATATACTTGACAAGTATAGTTTCAACCTTCAACCAATTTCTACCACAAACTCATCTTTCTCTCAAAAGATAATAGAACTCAAAAATATTTTATTTATCCTAATCGTACAAGGTTCCAAATATTAACAAATACCATTTAGATTAAGAAAACTATTTTGTAATAACGAGGGACTTCCTATAGGCTATTGTTAGGTAATAAAGGCATGTTGCACTATGGTTGTGTGTTCGATTCCTACAGCATTGTCCGACGCGACGGGTTATCCCCCAACTTACAGGTTGTCCTTTTCCTAAAACTAGAGTATTATAATATTCCAAAAAAATAATCTTCAGAAATGTTTTAACCTTAAACAATGCTATCTAATGTTCAAATTAATCCATTCCAACCTTTATAGTTATCCAAAATACCTCTGTCTAGACTTTCTCTAAAAGGTCTCTAAATTCCAAAATCAATTGTAACATCAAATTCCCCAAACAAAGTAATGTTTCTCTTCTTGTCACATACTAAAAATATGATTAAGTTCATCATATTAAAACCTTAATGAAAACAACAAGTACTGTAGTACAATCCTTATATATATCACATAATTCTTATAACCATAATATAATCCTTGAGTCCAAAAGCACCAATACATTAATTATTCCACTTCAACTGTAGTAACATCATAATATTGGCCTTGACCCCTTGGCCTTTTATGTGGTATGTTTCCCTGATGCTTAGGAAATTCATTTGCATAATGCCCCATTTCCCTACAATTATAGAATTCAACATTGATAGCCTCTTTCTTTCCCTTGCAATCATGAGCCTGGTGACCTTTTTCTCCACATTTATAACAAACTACCATTTCTTTTAGGCAATTACCGGGGTGATTATTCCCACAATTATCACATAATGGAAAATCCTTCTTTCCCTTTTTCCCTTTATCTGTCTCTTGTTCCATCTTTCTCCTCTTCTCTTGCTTTACTTTAATTTCATAATATTTAAAGAATTCATTTTCAATCTTGATGGCACATGAGAAAATATCTTCGTACGACGAGAAAGATTGTGAGACTAAGGCTCAATGGAGAAACGTTTTTAACCCATAAATGAAACGATAAATCTTACTTCATGGGTTATGTATATAATATTCTATATTTTTTGTTAACCTTGTAAAGTTAGCCTCATACTTTGCGACATTCTTATCCTCCTTCTGTCTCAGACTCAGAAATTTCCTTTCCATATCTGCTCGATGGTCACAAGGAAAGTATTTTTCTAAAAAAATATCTTTGAAATCCCTCAATTCCATATTTGATACATCATATTATTCCTTTGTGTTTTGCATCAATGACCACCATTGATCAGCATCTCCAGTGAGCCGGTAAAATTCCATAACAACTTTTTCCCTTTCACTACTCCCTAAAGCCTGAAATATTTTCTCTAGGGAATTTATCCATTGCTCAGCTACTAAGGGATTTTTACTCCCACTGAATTTTGGTGGTTTTTGCATCATGAAGCGATCTAACATTGATCCTCCATGCTGCAGATCCGGGTGCTCCATACAGGTAATGTTATTATTCATAACCTGAGTGAGTTGTCCCAGTATGGTGATTAGCTGATCAACACCAGTTGTATCACCAGCTCCACTATATTTATCTTGAGCAGGAGGGAAATCCCTACATGGAGTGCGTGCATTGATACAGTTTCCATTCCTTCCACTAGGCTCCATTTCTAAACAATTTCATAAACTAGATTAGTTCATGAATCGAAATACATAATAACAAACTTGCAAAACACTTAACATAAAATGAACAGTTTATGGATATAATCCATAATCATAAAAATGTTTTCTTTGAGGAAGTATATACTCATAAACCTTCCATAATGGTTTGTAAATAAAATGATAATTATCCTAAGCATATCCCCCAGGGGTGTTGTAACCAAGAGTGCAGCAAAGCCCGTTGTTGTGCCCTAGTTCTCGTTCGAGTCTAGCTCATAGCAGTGTTTTCGGGTATTACCCCTAGGTACATATGTGCCAGAGCCTCCTCTACCTGCTCATATCTAGACAGAGTTGTATTTCTCAGAAAACTCACAAAATAACTATAATACCAAAATTCTAGGAAGTTCTTCTATACTAATCCTCAAAGTCTATCTTAGGGATATGTGCTCTAATCAGAGTTTATCTAAATCTAGCTTCCAAGGTTAGTACTAAAATGACTTTGATACCAACTGTAACGCCCCGACCCCAGTTACCCAGAGTCGGTGCATTATTACATAACATTGTCATGATCACAAAAGATCATGTATTGAAAGACTGATTAGTTTAGTCGCCTTGGAAACACTAGATACATTCATAAATGTTATATTACATCATAAAGTGAAAAACTAAAATAACATAGTCTCCATTGTCCACACTCATATTCCCTTCAGACAATCCCTGCAGGTCAGTCATAAAATATTTGTTCACATCCTGGGAAAATAAAACATAGAAAGGGGTGAGCTCAGCTCCTCAGTAAGGATAAAAATATAGCGGAAACTTCTATAAATAAACATAAACATTTAAGGAAATGTATAACTAAAACAGAAGCCTTTTAAACTAGAAATTTTGAATAATATGGCAAAATTAAAATGAAATAATTCCATTTACTTATTCACATGGATATTATACTAGTCGAATAAACACATCCAATATCAATAACCACTTTCACAATGATGGAATGCATAATGCCAGACTATCATAACCACGTAGCCAATGCCTTGTGCCAAGACTACAAATAAGATTTTGTTAAGGCCTCATGACAAGACACTAGTTTGTCTCATGAGACCTACCGTTGCATCGAGGAGCTATAGTGGGCTCCACCCGTCACTTATTAAGTCCAATACATTCCTCATATGAATAGGTGTAAACATATCATAAATCATAATATAATCATATCACATAAAACATGCATAAAAGAAACATAAAATTTCCATATTTCAATCACATGATATCAATACAACACATTGATATAATAAAAACATTATCAAAACCATTTTCAATTCCAAAATAAAAGTAAATTAAAACTTGATATTTATTTTTTAAAAAAAGTTATGGCTTGTAGAGGAAGCCGAAACTCAAATAATGGTCACGGTGGTGGAGAAGTCATTGTCGCCGCATATGTACGACAAAAAAACATTCCCTTTTGTCATTTAGTAAAACAATTCGTATAAAAAATATTCCTTTTGAATAAACGTAAAAGTCAAAGGGGTTTATACACCGTATAAAAGAAAGTTGTGTATAGAACAAAATATGCCTCAATGAATGGAGATTGAGACGAAGTCCCTTACCTCGTGTCCGACTTGACTCGACCGTTCTTTAATCTCTTGAATAATAAACTAGAGTTAATTTCTAATTTCTTAAGAACCCTTTTCAAGTTCATTATTCGTTTTATATCACTTATTACCATGTTATGAATATTATGTAATTATTTAAGTTAATAACGGTCGTTTTGTCGATCTTTGGTACTTGAGTCAAAAATAAACTTCTTATAATTACAAGTTTTTCATGTGGTAAAATATCCATTATACCTAGAATTATATTCATGATTTAGATATTATATATATCATATATATCTTTTATATATATGCATTTATAATATTACATAAAATTTAGAGGTAAGAAATGAAATACACCATTCATGGAGACGGTAAGTCGTATGTACGCATGAACGCTACTTTCATTTCTATTTCATATATAATGTAATGAACTCATAATTATATAAAGGTTTATTATAATTCCAGTATAAAATCATATATAATATCATTTACTCCATCCTTTACACATCCCACATATGGCATTAACAATTAAAATAACTTTGAGGCGGCGGTAGTCCGCACTTCCTAAAATGAAATTATCGCGTTTACCCATAATGGAAATCATAAAGGCCTGCCATAAATGAAAAATACAGAAGCATAAGGAAAACATAAACATAATATATATCATAAATAAATATAGTGACATCTTAATGGCCAGCATGAAAGGTGTTAAAAGAATATTGAATAATCATTATTTCGTTAGGCAGTAATTCGCCACCCACAGAAAGAGTATGTTCTTTAACCGTTAGACGAAGGTGTGTGTAAGTGTAAATAAAATACTTCTCATAACAAAATCTTAGTATATTTAATATACTGGTTTTGTTACAAAATAAAGGAATTAAAAGATTTTAAGGGGTTGGAGAAGCAGAATAAAACAAAATAACATAAGAGAAGACATTACCTTAAAATCGGGTAACTCTTTTTGATTTGATTCAAAGGCTTCCTTGGGATAACTTCTGCCCAAACTAAGGCTTCTAGGAGTAAGAGAGGGAAGTTGAGAGAGTATTTGGGTAGATTTTGTCCAAGAAAAATGGCTTTTAAGGTGTGAATAAAGTGGTAGAGGTGGAGGCCTTTTATAAGAGGAGAGGAGAGGCACTCTTGGAAAGTCATAAAATCTTACTTTATTATGAAGTGCTTTTCGGATTTCAAAGGTCCCAAAATTATATATTTCGAGTAAAATATGATAAGGGTTCGAAATACACCCATACAATAGGGTTTAGACTTATTTATGTTTTATATTTTACATTATCATTTCATTTTATTTAAATCGTTAATTAATGAGGTAATTGCTGCATCATCATGGTGTCATAAAAAATATAATTTATTTAATGTCTAAAAATTAAAGAAAAATATCATGATGTAAGAAATATTTTTATATTTTCAATGAATATTTATAGTTAAATTTTTAACTTATATAACCCCTTGTAATAATTGTTTTAGTAAAACAACACATGTTTGTGAGAATTTTATTTTTAATTTAAATAAAAAGTTATTAATGTCATTTTCTTACCCAAGTGGCTCAATTGGGTCCCCAAGTTGACCCATGGATTGAATTGGTCGGCCATGAGTCATCCAATAAGGGTAGGACAAGTGTAAAGGTAATTTCATATTATTATAACATTATATTTACCTTAACTTACACTAATTACCTTTAATCGCGATTAATAAAACTAAAAAGTTACTATTCACCAAAAATTATTTTCATCTAATTAAACCATATTTTACTTACTAATGAAAACCATGTATGTCAGATTTTTGAAATTCAATTCACTGAAATGGTAAAGTTTCATTTAAATGAAAAATTATTTTTTACTACCACTTAGTGGTTTCACTGTTCATCAAAAATTGAAGTTTTTCAGAACAATACCAAAAAATCACCGTAAGCTATAATTGATATTCCGAATTCAAAATTGATTTCTATTTTAAAAAATTCAAAACATATAAGTTACATTAATTAATTTTATAATTAATTCCTGTTGTCATAACAAATAGCATGTTTTTAAGAAACTATATCAATCAAAAGATTGACAATTTTTTTTGTCCAATTTCAAAGTGAAATTAATTATAATGACCACCATTGGATAAAATGGTAAAATTATATTCTAATTATACTTTAAAACCACTCAATAGTATAATTTATCACTATAAATTATTTTTATTAAGAATGTTGTTTTTATGTATTTTTCACTATTCATCGAAAATTGGAAGTTTTCGGAAAAATTCCAAAAATTCAACAGAGGCTAATTTCAATATTCTGAATCCAAAAATGAAGTCCATTCTGAAATATAAAATTTATATAGTTTAAAAAAGTGGGTATTACTATTCATAACGGCTACTTTGATTGGCCGTGGTGTGTTAGAACCTCAAACTTGTGTACAATGCAAGATATTGCATTATTGAAATAGAAGCGTACCGTGGAAGCTTGGGGTGTTACAATATCATTAGGTAGAAATCTAATTCCATGGTCTCATGACAAGTCATCGTGGGTTTAAGAAGCCTCCCAAGTAGATACCCCCTTCCCATTGTGCCATTGTTGAGGCCAAATTTGAAAACACCATCAAAAACAACGTTTTCAAGGAAGTCCAGTAACCTTGATGGTTATCCAATATCATCCCCTTTAGGAAAAAGAAAATATAGATCATATTTTTCATTGTCTTTTGGGATCTCAACCATAACTTTCAAAAGGATGATATCCCCTTCTTGTGTAAGAGATGTTGATTGATGTCGCTATATGATTTTAGGTTCTCTCCTTTATGGATGAATATTATGCATATAATCAAATTCAGATGGACCCCATGGATGAAGAGTCCACTGAATTTAGGGTGCTGTAGGGAACCTTATACAATTATGTAATGACTTTCAATTTTAAAAATATAGGGTCCAACTGTCATCATTCTATGAACCACATATTCAAACAGATCCTTGGGGCGTTGATGGAGTTATACGTGGAGAATAATGTGGTCAAGTCCCACCAACATCAGGACCATCTCAGAGATATTGGTAAAGTGTTCGTCTTCTTATACTCTTAGAATCTGAAGATGAACCTTTTGATGTGTTTCCTCATGGTTACCTTTAGAAAGTTCCTCTAATTTTTCATCAGATAAAGAGGCATCAAGATCGATCTAGATAAGGTCAAGGATATCAGTCAGATGACCCCGCCATGAAAACTCTGAGAGCTCTGAGGACACATAGCCTATATATGCCGATTCATTATGAAATATGGATAGAAAGTGTAAGCCCTTTTTTGGATCATGAAGAAATGTGCCGTCTATGATTGGGATGAGAAATTTCAGATCGCATTTGAGGAAATCAAGCAATATTTTCTACAGCCTTTGTTTTTGATTCCACTAGTCTCTGGAAAGATGATGGACCTCTATTTGACCACCCTAGAATGTTTCTTGGATTCCCTTCTCTCCCAGATGAATAATGAAGGAAGACAGATCATTTTGTACTATATCAACCACATACTCCTTGACACAGAAACATGATATTCTTATACCGAGAAGAGCTACCTCATGATTGTTTTTATAGTGTAGAATTTGTGGTATTTTATAAATCATCATGAGATATTGTTGTTCTCCAGTGTGTATCCACTAAAGTATGTTCTGAACCACTCTATGTTGATAGGTTTTCTAGCTTAGGGGGATGTGATCCTTTAGTAGTTCGACATCAAGTTCTTCGCCTAGAAATATATCAAGGGTTATACATTGGAATATTTTTTAGACTCCCATTCAGATCCTATAGAGAAATATTTGGATCTTGATTTTCCACACAAGGACATCCTCCCATTGGATCAAGCCATTTTGTGTTCACAGATTCACTTTAATGGTGCATCATAGAGCCCCACCGACAGGAGTCTCAATGATCCCAGGTTTAATAGAGTAGGCCTTTGAATCATCTTCATCACTCCTACATAGTATGTTTTTCCCTATTCGTTATTGTTTTCAAAAGTTTTTCCCAACAACGAGGCAGAGTACCTAGCTCTAATAATTGGTCTTAGGATGGACCATGAGATTGATGTTCTCCACCTACATGTGAAGGGGGACTCTGAAATGGTCATAAAGAAGATCAATGGTGACAATGTCATTAGAGAACAAGACCATGTGGCCCTGTTTGAGTGCACTCGCTAGCTAGTGGCCCGATTCTAATCTTGGACAGAAGTCAATCATGTTCTTTGATCATAAAATGGTTGATATGATACCTTTCCCAGCCTCACCACATCTCTCATAGTGCATGTCCAGGATGATTTTATTATCCATGTGGTGCATCAAAGGGTTATCACTCCCATCATTACTGGGGATGATTATAGCCAGTAGGTAGGCCACCTTACCGTTGATGCTTCAACACCAAGACCACCAGGTCCCCTTGTTGAAATAGATGAGACCCCTGGTTGGAAAAATAATTTTGTTTTGAGTTATTATAATATGTAAATATCCCAATAGATAGATCCAAACATGACTAAATCCATTGGCGTGCATTATAGTTCACACACAAGAGTGGTCTTAGCCTTCAACATACCATATATAAACGTGGGTTCGAGGGAGTTATCATACATTGTATTCAAGGAGAAGAGGTTCCCAAAGTTATTTACGAAGTCTATGCTAGTTCTTGTGGAGATTATTAGGTATATTTGAAACTCTCTCCCCTAATTCGAGGGTTGGGATACTTCTTGCCCACCGTGGTCCATAAATATCTCGAGTTTTCCCAGGTGTGTCACTCATGTATGATCCATGCCAAATTTGTGCATAGAACTATTGAGCCCATCTATAATACCATTTAATCTTGGCCTATTGTGGTCTAGGGACTCAAAATCATGGGAAAATATCCACTAGCAACAACTTTACAGTGTAGATTCATTCTAACCACGATCGATATCTTCTCCAAGTGGGAAGAAGTGATTCCTCTCTAGGAAGTCATGGCTTATTCTATAATTCATTTTGTGATCTCCAACATGATCAATAAATTCAGAGTTCCTCATGTTTTCTTCACTGATAAGAACACAAATTTCCAATAAGCTAAGCTGAAGAAATTGTACTCCAAGTACAACATCTAGTCGAACCACACTTCTCACTATCATGTGCAAGAAAATGGACAGATCAAGGAATTCAAAAAGACCATGTCTAACTTTTTTAAAAAGATGGTTGGTCAGAATAAGAAATGTTGGATGGAAAAACTACCTAACTCTCTCTTGGATTATTGGAAAACAACTCATAATTCCACCCAACTGACCCCATATTCCATGGTGTATGGAACAAAAGAAGTTATACCCATCGATGTTTAGTTTCAATCACTCTGTTCAGATCTCTATGATCAAAAGATTCCAAAAAATGTATTTTAAGTTTGTCTAGATAAAATGGAATCCCTCGATGAGAATAACCTCTGATCCTTTCATAATCTGGAGAGGCATGAGAACAAGAAAACCAAGGATTTCAATAAGAATGTTTATCTCCACTCCTTTCTCTAGGGTGACATGGAATTGGATCTTAGGATGTCGATGATACCTGGAAGGAAGCCACTAATGTTAGAGACAAAATGGGTGGGGCCTTACATCATTCATAGGGTTTAACCAAATGGTTCATACTGTATGATCACCATTTAAGGTGAGAAAATCTCTCCTCCCACCAATTCCATGTTCCTCAAGCGATACTTCACGTAAGTGAGTAATCGTCCTGCATGATGATAAACTACAAACTATAAAAATAATCATTATGGAATGATCTCTATGACCTTAAAAAAATTCTATTTTTCCCTTCATGATGTAAAAATTCTCAACATGTTATGTGCTAGAAGACATAAAACTGCCCAACATTGTCATCCAGCATGACACTAAACTATAGGACCCTCCATCCATCATGACGTTATACTATTGGTTCATCTTTACCGCATGATGTTAAAATTCAAGGAGTTTGAGAACTACATGTGTCTTGATTCCTTCCCTCATAGGACATGTAAGAATTCACAAATAATTTTTCTTTGGGTCCAGACTTAGGATCCACAAATATTTTCATCTCTTCAGCCCCATTTGGCCATAGTTCTCTCTGGGGAGAACATGGTGTGACATGAAGCCTCTTTGGTCCTCATACACATCTGGTTTACAATAGCCTCACCATGTATCCCCCTTGAGATAATCCATCCTTTCTTCAGTCCTTAACGCATGATGTTAAACTGCATGACATTCAAAAACTATGCCTGGCTTGATTCCTTCACTCGTAGGATATATAGTAATGCCCAAACATTTTTTCTTCGGGCCTTGTCCTAGGTTCCTCAACCTTTTTGGCCCCTTTGGCCCTTTCTTATGGTCTGAGTTCTACGACCATTGACTAATATATATCCCTTCCCATATAAAGATAAAATATTGGTTCCTTCCTAAAATAAATTAGATTACATAGTGTTTATAGTTCTTTCTACATAACCTAAAAAGGAATGTTCCCCCTATGTCCCACTTTACGTTAAACTGCTGCCTCTTCCTTAGAAAATGGTGTTGAACTGCACGACACTCAACCATAATTCCTTTATTCTGGCCCTTTGGCCTGAGTCTTCTCTTGGGAGTATGTTGTGTGATATGAGACCTCTTTGGTCATCATTCATGTCAGGTTTACAAAAAATTGCACCATGTGCCTCCCTCATGGATTTCCCCATTTCGACATCCTTACCACAAGAAGTTAAACTACACATCATTAAAGAACTATATATGACTTAATTCCCTTATTTATGAGATATGAAGGAATTCCAAGATATTTTTTATTTAGGTCCAGCCCTTAGGATTCTCGTGTTCTCCCATCCATTTGGCCCCATTGTCGGGAGTTCTCTCCTGGGAGCGTGTGGTGTGGTGTGGATTCCTACTGTCCTCATCCACGTTGGGTTTATTTTTACCCCTCCATTCACATAACCTTTGGGGTACCATTTTCCCCATCATGCTTCATCCATGGAATCAAAATGCACAGAACATCAAGATCTAAGCATGGTTTGATTCCCATATTATTGGGATACATAAGAATGCCTAGAAATTTTGTCTTCAAGTCCAACCCCAGGTTTACCAACCCATTTTTTATTCTTCCCTCCACTCATTTTCTTGGGTTTTATACCCTTAATTGAATCCTTCGACCACTTTTGTGCCTCATTAACATACTCAGACTCACTTTTGTGTAGATCCTAGAGGAATCTATTCTTCATGGAAATTTTCTCATTCCATCTCTATGCCTCACATGCCTTATTATTTGGGTATCTATCATCTTTCACATCAAAAGGACCCCCAAACGGTATGGATGATCATCTTCATGGATTTCCTACCATTCTAGGCCAAAATCTAAGAATATCTTAAATGTCATTTCTAGTTTGGCCCCATGATTTCAAATTTGATCAGCAATCATACCTCGTTTGTTTATTTCCATTCTAGGCTACATGATATGGATGTTGTGTTTCAAATATGATCAATAGTTATCCTCCATTGTTGCGCCACCCCCATTTTCTCCCAAATACTAGACGTAGTGATTCAAATCTATTTTCAAATCCTTATTACAAGGAATAATTTCAACACCCTCAGTTTTATCCCTCCATACACTTTTTCATGTGGATAAGGAATAAATGCATTGTCAGTTTATCCTTGACACTACACCTCTGATTCCCTATGCTTCTGTCTATCATGAGGATCCTCTCTGCCCCTTGTTTCCCACACTGACCATGAATCACATGGGATTAGGGTTTAAGATAGGCATTCTTTTTTGCATGGAATAATCACACCATCAAATGGTGTAAGCCTTATGAACTTATACTATGTGTAGGTTTTCCCTTGGGGGTGTGTGGTGTTGTGTTGGTTTTCATTAACCTCATTCACATCAGGTTACTTTATGGCACCAACACTATGCATTTCCACCTTTTGGTCTGAGTTCTATGACCTTAAACTATGATATCTTCTATCCCACATTATGGTAAACCGTGGTTTCCTACCTGCAATACATTAATGTGAAGAGTGTGTGTAGTACTTTTTTGCATGATCTTAAATGAAAAATGCCCATTTGTCCAGTATGACATTAAACTGCCCAGTCCCACAAAATGTTAAATTAGTGCTTCGACAAGTTTCAAGAAGATAAACTGCATATCTCCCTAATGTTCTCATTTGAGAGGTAATCACATTTTTGGCCTCTTATCCTTTGTTACTCTTGGGAATTCATGGTTTGGTGTGGATCTCTTTGGTCCTCATTCACATCAGGTTGCCTTAAGGAGACACACTATTCATTCTCATTTTTTAGGTCTCGTATTATGGTATGATCCCTATGACCATAAACTAAGATCCACCATGTCATTTCCACATGATGATAAACCATGGAATGACTTTCATCCTTAACACATGATATTAGACTACCTGAGAATTAAGTACTACCTGGGTCTTGATTCTCATACCCCTGGGATACGTAGTGACATCCAAAAAATTTTGTCCCTAGCTCCAGTCGTAGAGTTATGAACACTTTCACCCCACATCATGGTTTGGGTTCTCCCAAAATTATGTGGCATGTTTGAGGACTCCTTGTTGATCATTCACATCGGGTTTATATCAGCCATTCCATGTACCTACCTTCAGAGCACTTATCCTTGCACACATATTTACTAAATGTTATTAAACTACATGAGTATATCCATGAATCGCATGCCTGTTTATTTGGGTCTCTATCATATTTCACATCTGAAATGACCCCCAATCAATGTGGACACTCAGCATCATGGACTGCCTACCATTCTAGGCCAACTTCCAGATAGATCTCAAAGGAAATTTTCAAATAGTTCCTGCACATCAAAAATGGTTAGTGGTCGACCATCAATTGTTTTCTCCCATCCAAGGTTACATAATATGGATATTGTGTTTCAAATATGGTTAATATATATCTTTTATTGTTATTACATCTCTATTTTGTCCCAAATATTAGGTGTACTGATTCATATTACCCTGCTCCTCTATTCTTATGGGTCTACAACACCCTTGGTGTTGTTCCTCTATACATCCACATACATTGAGTAGAAATGTCAGCAAGGTTGGAATTTTACCAACTGGCATTTCTCATTAATGGGTTTCCACTCTCATATTAAAGATAATTCTTCAAACCAATCCCTATTTCCCACATAGAGCATGGCTCGCATGGGAATAGAAGTTTTAATAGGGTGATACCCACATAGAGGAATGAACAAGCCCGTGGTAAAATTTCTACAACCTTACACTATGATTTATTATCTTCCCAGAAATATGATGTTTTACTACTCTGAATTTTACCTCATGACTTTAAAATATTGGATCCTTACTATATGATGTTAAAATTCATTGACAAGTGATGTCATATAACCTTAAATTGTGACATCATAATATGGGATGCATGATGAAAAACGAAACATAATTATGGTGTTCTCACTTGAGAGGGAATCACATTTGGTACTAGTCATCCACCATGACACTTTTCAATACCAACATAAAAATTAATTCTCATAGCGGAACCTGGACATTTCATCATAGGCCGGTCTCCTAAAAAAGATAAACAAAATGACAAATAAAAAACATCTAATGTCTCCTCTATTTGTGCATGGGTCTGACCAACAAAAAAACATTCCTTTTAGAACTATATATGGTTTTATTCCCGGGCTATTTGGTGAAGCCTAGATCATCGATATTAGGTCTAGCCTCAATAATATTTCCCATTTCTTTATCCTCAATGCACAACGTTAAACTGTAACCATACCCTGAATGAGTTCAAGATGCCCCATGATACATAGAAGATGTTTTAGCTTCCTCAACAACAGATAGGATTTACAAAACTGGTGTTAGTATCTATGAATGATAGAATTTAATAATTACATGCTACTTGATTCACATATTTTGGGGATACAAAGTGATGCCCGTACATCTTTTCTTCAGGTGTAGCCCTAGGTTCCTTAACCCTTATTCGACCATATGGATCCTATTCATCTAAGGTTTGTATAAAACACGTGAGCCTTATTCATCCTCACCAACATCATGTTTTTATTCCAACATGTTGTATATACCCTAATATTGTTTGTTTTCCTTAGTCCAGGCATCATGAAATTAAACTGTTAGCCATGGTCTAGGTAGTATGACCTTAAAATATGTGAAACTTCCTGGTCATAAGACATTAAACTATTCCATGCATTTTAATTTACATATGAAGATAAACTATGTCAGTATCATCCTAATTGGAATGAGGTAATTATCTAATAAATTCAAGGTCCTTGCCCGGGAGTTCTTGTCTAGAAGTAGGTTTGATCTCAGTTCGGACTGATATGCTCACCCAATGTGCTTTCGTCATGGTGGTGTAATGTCAAGGGTGATGAAATACTTTCAACCATTCCCTAACTCCATATACATGCTTGGTATTCCCTTTATTTGGATCCTAATATTCTTTAATTTCTGAAGGGACCCCCAATGGTATGAATGCTCGACCCTATGGCTCGACTAACACTGTAATCCAATGTTCTGGAAGATACTGGACACCGCTTTGAGTTTAGCCATGTGTTTTCAAATTCAGTCAACGGTTGGACCTCATTTTTTTGTCCCCATTTGAGGATAATGAATTTTTGTTGTTGTGTTTTGAATACGGTCAATAAATATCCCTCATCTTCGTGCTGGCATCACCGTGTTCTGAATTCTGGGATGTGTGATTCAGATTTCTCATTCCCCTCTGTTTGAATTGATTCCAATGACCGTGATTTATTCCCCTCCTATAATAGATCACATTTGGAAAGGTAAGTTGGAAAATCAGATATCCACATTCTCCATACATATCCCCTCTCATTCAGGACACTTATAATAGTGAACGAATTCAAATTCTGATCATAGTACATCTTCTACTATTTATCACACTCATATTGGTGGATGATCATATATTATTTCTTGTTTCCAATACCAATCTAGAATCACATGGGCATATATATTTTTAGTTGATTGATTCCTTCAATGAGATTGAGGTATAATAGATCCATGTTTTCCTCAATGATTTCCCCCAAAACACAGTCTGCCACACTCTCTTCTTCCTCATTGGACCCCGTTCTAGGGGAGGGGCATCTTTTGTCACTAGAAAATGAATCCAATGAATGCAATGAATGCTTCAAAACATGATGTAGAAGAATAGCCTATTCAATAAGATTCTATTTTACTGGTCATAGATCCCATGAAAATTTATATATTAGATGATTTTGTTATTCAAAGTAAGTCTAGGAAAATAGTTTGTGATGTTCCCTCCACAGCCGCACTAACATATTTGCTATATGGTTTGGTTTTCTTCAATGGCCTTGTGAACATCTATTATTTATGGTGCCCTTTATTCCTTCACGAACAAACCAACATATTTTCTTCGTGGCTTCATTTTACCTCCTTGGCTGTGAAAATTTCATTGCTTCATATCGGCAAAAAATATAGTTTCTTCTTGGTGTCGTATTTCCTACATGGCTGTATGAACATCTTTGATTCCTGATTCCCTTTTTTTCTTTTCTTCCGTGAAAACATATTTTATTGGTGGTGTCAATTTTCTATTCACAACCATGTGAACTTATTTTTTATACAAGGTTTACTTTTCCTTTGTGGCATCCCCAGTGAGCATCGTGATCCACGTTTCTTATAAATATACAGTACCCCCACCTCAAATGTAGAGTTATTCCACCCCTTCGACTATCGATCTGCCATTTCATAGTGCTCCTGAGCATCATGAACCAATGTGAAAATGGATTTCCTCTACCTATAGTTGGGATTCCCTCATGGAGTTCTTCACCCTTTATGAATGTGGGATACCCTTCTGGTTGCTGAAGGATTTGTGAAGCATTAATCCTTAGAAGAGAACTCTCATAAAAATGATCCTTTTGATAATGTGAACTCATGCTCAACGAGGGCCTTTTCTACATGAAGCACCTTTCCATTTTAAAGCTACTTAATGAGATCCTGAGCTCCATGAACCCTTTTTCTTTGCAAATCCTGGAACTTCATAAATAACATAGCTTTATGCCCATCAGTTCAAACCCCATGGGCTGCACCCCCACACCACCACTCGGGGTTAGTGTTGGGTTGCGGTCCTAGCCCTTCAAGTCGATCCCTTCTCTACCGTCACTGACCTCATAAAAAATTGTGAGTCACACCATGAACTTTTTTTTACTGGGTCTCCAATATTTTTTCCTTGCACCCTTCTGCACACCTACCTTCCACATATTAGATACCAGGGTATAAGATAATCCTCCGCACTCCATGAAACAACATGAGTCAACATATTCCTCTTGGTCCCTTTCCAATGTCATGAGTTGATAATTGTACCTTTAATTCCCCATGTCACTTGAGTCGAGTCATTCATCAAAAATCTCCTCATCACATGGATCCAATTCCGAGTTGAACCATCACGGGTAGCTTCCATGCGTAAGCCCCATTCACCATTGCTGCTTAGTAGCGGCACTCGGGCAGCATCCATGCACAAGACCCATTCACCATTATCGATCCTTAGTAAAACTAAGGATACTAACCATATATATTCACCGCACAATTCACACTCACACACCTCATTCCCATTGGGAATTTCTTGTGCCTTCCGCTCCCCAAGTACGACTTGGTACAAGTTAAGTATGTCCATGGGATGGGGAGTGATTCCTCATCATTTGAGCTATAGGACATTAAAGATCCAAGCACCAACATTCTAAACACATGACATTAAAATGCTTGTTTCCACATTTGTGACCATTTTTAGAGGATTAGAGAGGGGATGAGACTGAGAGCCTTTCTCTTCCCGCCCATTCAATCCGCCTTCTCTCTCCATTTCAGCTTTTTTTCCATGTGTAGCTCAGTCAATCTCCGCATTATACCTGATCCACCTTCTTGGGATTCCATCTAATAGAATGTACCAATATCTATCTCCATAGGAATCTATCCATGCATAATCTCCACACCATCCCACATGAATACACCCTTCACGACATGATCGTATAGTCTGATGTTACCTCTTATTTCTCACACCGAGCACGACTTACGTGGGATTAGAGTAAGTAGCAACCATGACATCCTCATTGGGAGACTAACCATGTGTACTCTTTGTAGTGTCTTTTGACTTCTAACCATGTATAATAATCAAAACACATAAGTTCCGATAACCATGCAAAATCCCTTGGTGGATCATCGAGTCATTGTCCTTTGTGTATGACCCCTGATTCTATTCCCCCATGATAAACTATGAAGAATTTTATCCCTGAATTTCAAATAAGGTACATAGAAAACCTCATTGAGGTCCAATCCCATCACTGAAAAAAATCCATTTGCCTAGACTATTTCATGTCAGCTCACCTCCTCCATGCATGATGTTAAACAAGACCCTCTGAACTATGTGGGTTTTGATCCCTTTCAGGTACATACGATGAATTTTTGAGGTTCAATACCAACCAATGATAAAATATAGTTCTATATTCTTGGGATGTACCCACTTGATGTGACATCTCCATTTTTTTGGACACAACTCTCAAATCCACCCATTGAGGTGTTCTAATCCACACGGGAACATACCATGCATAAGACCCACACTTAACCATACTCCTCCAACCAAGAGTGCCCCTCTTGTGGAGGGAAACTAACCAGGCATAATCCACTAACACATCTCCGGGTTGTTTTCCTTTGTGTACAAACTGATTCAATTCCTCCATCCAAAACTAAATGGACTTGCTTCATTCATTTCAAACATGATACATAGTAAGCCAACCTAATTCCTAATCCTCATCACCTAGATCCTATGCTGAGTTGAATCAGAAATTGATTCCTTTTCATAAGTCCCAACACATTCCATTTCTAGGAATCTTATGGCTAATAATTTTCACCACAAAACATTAAATTATAGTACACCCAATATGAAAAACACAGGATGCCTCATATTCAGAATAATATATTCTGTATCCATCAATTATAAAATTGAAAAAGTCCTCAATAAATGATTTTAAACTATAGAACACCCTATCATTAAAGAATAGGATTCATTATGCATCATGTATCAGATTCCTCACACTGAGATGAACATCAAACCACCATTGTGGGCCTACTATTATGGTAAAATACACAAAAAAATTTCCCTTGACAAATCATCATGTTGAGATGGCCTCATGGCCTGACTTGAGTAAGACATAACAAGCTGATTTCATGCATAATATCCACGCACCATTGTCACCCCATTGAGGCACCTGGGCAGTTTCCACTTGTTAGCCCCATTCACTATTCATCCACCTCACACTCGTCAGGCATTGCTCATGACATACCTTCCCCATGTATGGGATCGTAAATGTTATGAAACTCCAAGGGATAAGGAGTGAGTCCTCATCGTCTGAGCTACAGGACATTAAACTACTAAGCACCCACGTCCTCAACACAATATTTTAAACTATAAGTTTCCACATGCATGGAATGTTTTAATTGATCAAAGAGGGGATGGGTTCAGGAGCCTTTTTCTTCCCACCTTTCCAAACCTCCTTCTATATCCATTTTCACTTTTTCTCCTTGCATGCCTCGGGAAGTCTCCACATAAGCCATAAACCACCTTCTCAGGCTTCCATCCTGGAGTAAGTCCCAATCTCTATATTTCTGGGCCGCCAGCCATCCATAATCCCCAAACAATCCCTCATGGCCACACCATTCATGACAAGATTGTCTAGTCCGTTGTTACCTCTTGTTTATCACATCAATCATGACTCATGTGGGATTAGAGTAAGCAATGACCGTGAAATACTATTTGGACTGCAAACGATGCGTATGTCCAAGCACATCTTTGGGCTACTGACCATGCATAATTCCCATCATGTCTAAGGGCCTACTAACTACACATAAGCCACTGGTTCCTCTTTGAGTCACTATCCTTTTTTGAAACCCAATTATATCCCCCTATCAAAATCTATGTGGACTTTGATCCCTACATTTCAAATAGGGTACGTAGGAAGCCTCTTCAAGTTCTAAGACATTCACTCACCATAATCTATTTAACTCGACCATTTCACATCATCGCACCTATGTCATCCCTGAGGTTAAATATCACACATTCGAACTACATGGGTTTTGATCCCTGTCTTCTAAATAGGTTATGTAAGAATTCTCAAAGAGGTTCATTCCCAGATTCTCTCCATCTTGCGTGATGTTAAACTGCACCCACTGAACTATGCAGTTTTTGATCCCATTCATGTACGTATGATACCTCTTTTAAGATCAATCCTAACCAATGGTAAACTCGCATACTCCCCTATAGTTATGTACCCTCATAATATAAAATATTCTCCTTTTGAGAAACATATCTCTGATCCATACTTTGTGGTGTTTTGAACAACAAGTCCAGCTTACCTTGCATAAGCCCCACACTTCACCATACTCCTCCAAACAAGCACGAACCTCTTGTGAAGGGCCACTAAGCATGAAAAATCCACTAGTACATATCTGTGTCACTTTTTTACACTACTATTATTTTACCCCATCCTGAACTATGTGTACTTTTATCCTTTCCTTTAAAACATGGTACATAAGAAGCCTCTCCGAGGATAAATCTCAACACCCATTTCCCAGTCGGATCTCTCCTTTGAGCCTGTTTGTCTCCAGAAGATCATGCACCAACCTAGAGGTTATAAATCCTTCAGGTCCTTAAGCATGTGCTCTATTTTCATGAGAAACATACTTAGGTGTCTAATCACCACATCCATGACTACATGGACTTTTATTCCCCTCCATTGTGATACGTAGGAAACCTCTACGAGGTTCAAGCATGAAAATGTCATCTTCATGTCAGTTCCATCTCATTCACTCCATCCACTTCACCCAATCATCCTTCATCAATCCCAATTCATACCAGGGCTGCCACATCCCGATGAGATCATGCAACCCACTTACTCTCTATTCTTAGTAGCACTATGGCAGCTGACCATGCATAACCCCCACACATCATATCCATCCAACCAAGAGTTCCCCTCTTACGATGGGAAGCTAACCACTTGTAAGCCTCAAACCACCCCTTCAAACTATGTGAGTTTTTATCCCTATCTTCAAAACAAGATACATAGGAAGCTACCATTAGGTTCAATCAAAGCCAATGGTAAACCTTGGTGTTCCCCTTGGGGGCGGGGGATTCCTTGGTCCATCCTTTGGGATGTATAGATCATGCATCATGGTATGAAACCTCCCCTTTTTGGGACACACCATCTAGTGTCCATCCTCATTAGACATTATGATCCATCCATCCATTATCCTTCTATTTTGGGTGAACTTACTAGATATATCCTTTGTGATGTGAATACCATCCTTCAATGTGTGACACCTTTCATTTTTGGGACACACCATCTCGGGTCCGTACCTATTGGGCCTTTCAATCCATTCATCTAGTAAACCTTCATGGTGCTCCCTCATAGGGATGTACCTATATGATCCACTCTTATTAGTGTTCTTTTTAGTCTAATCTATCCACACTAGACATTAATCTTTCATTATACCCTATGTCAAACATGTGAAGTTGAGGAAAACCTCAAAGACATGCCTCTGGCATAAGTACCCCACAATAAATGTGAGATTCCTTGGGATTCCACGCCCCCAGGAAGCCTTATAATAAGTGGTAATTAAGGCGTACCAATTTTCTATCATCCAAACATGCCAGCGATGTCCAACACGACTACTCTCCTGATAGAAGGTTTCCGCCCTGAGATACCCCTTTGGAATGTCCTGACAAAAGCAAAATATTTAACTAGTTTCCACAATGATATGGCACCAGGGAGAGTTTCACAAACAACATCTTAATCTCTAATAGATACCATGACTAGGTGAATAATTTAGAGGATGAATACATGAAAGGAGGAACCAACATCCCATCATCTCATTTCAATCAGAGAAGAAACATTGTTGAATAAGTGATTAATGTCACATACCTTTGGAATGTGGGAATGTGGGGTACAATTCAGCCATTTGTGTTATCGACACACACATGCGTATTTGGTTCACCCTAGCAGAGAATATCGTAATCAACTTTTATAGATCAGACACCCCAATTAATGAAAAATGTTGTGCTAAATTCTAAAACCTTTAGACTGATGTCATGAATTTTTTTGGACTTCCTTAAGACTAATTTTGAAAGTAATAATACTTCTTTGATAACCAAATTTCAACTTTTATAATTAACTCAAACTTGTTCAACAGTCTATCTACTTTAATAATGGATTAATGTAAAAATAAATGAATAGAAATCACATCGGTCAAAGATTCGTTATCTCTTTCAATACATCCATCACATTATCTTCCCATAGATTTCACATAATAAAACTATTGGTGGTTCCAGTTTTACATAATAAAATACCTAAATAACATGTGAGAACAAGACTTCAACCATAAAAAATAGGTGTGTTGGAGAGAACTAGGATCCCACCCATCATCAACTCATCCCTTCATATTGAAAATCCGTAAAAATAATTATTTAAATCTTTAATCATCCATGGATCAACTTGTTTTCAATTGGTAATGAACTAATTTCATTTTCAACTGATATTTAGCTTTGTTTAGTCTCCATGTTTTTTTCATCAAAGGTTTATCGACATCTCAATTCAATCAGTGTGGCTTAGAACTAGTCACTCACTATCAAAAATCAAGAAAACTTTCAAATAATCAGAGAATTTTCCTTCAGATGTGTCTCATTTGACAAAATTTAGGAAACCCATGGTTAAAATATTCATTCTCAATATCCCATAGATTTTCATCATGTTAATTATATTTGCATTTTCTTTTTCAATTAAAAGTCAATATTGAATGAATATTCCTCCCATATATGCTAAATAGGCACTTCGTGACCAAGTAATCCACCCATGTTATGATAAAAGTATGCATCCTCTTAGATTTTACATCATAAATATGAATAAAAATCCTTAGGTAAAACTATATTCCATGATATGATTTAATTAACACAACACCTAGCTTACTTCAAATAGATGACCGTAACATTGAATAGGCACTGAACCTTTTTCTGACTATGATCGCAACCATATTCCAGGATTTAGTTTGACCTATTCAAGACATGGTGTGTTCAAAATTGAGTTCATCCAATAATCCCATACTCATTCATCAATTACAATAAAACATCCATTTCAAATTCATTTTATTTTATTAACTACAAGATTTCATGTTTGACTAAGCTCTAATAGAATGTATTGGGATATATATTTTCAAATGTAGCATTTATTCATCAAATCCATGACATTAAGCATGTTAATGTGGTATTTGATCTCCTCATGTGTGGTGAGTTTAAATTTATATAGAAGGTTAAAGATAGAAGTTGACTTACTATCAATACACTAATCATTGTGAGGATGTGTGGTAGGTTGGATCTTCCTTCAGAGTTAGTAGATTAAATCACATGTGGATAGTTTTAGAATAATTGTCCTAATTTCACTATACTGATCTTGAATCAAACCTACAATAGCTTTGAAAATATGGGGTGTAGGCACTTGAAGACTGGCATGGTCAGTTCAACTGTATCATGCACAATCACATAAATAACTATGGATACTTAATCCTGTGGAAACATAACCTTGACACAAACACATAAAAAATGAAAATTTTGTAAGATGGTGTGGCAACATGGTACATTGCCTTTTGCAAATATAAATGGTTTAATCACCAAACTAACTACAACACCTCCTCACCTAAAAAAATAAATAAATATATTGTAAATATAATTCAAAATAGAAAAAAATAAAACCGATAAATAAAAATAAAAATAAAATTTAAATAAAACAATTATCAACAAAAAAATAAAATAATTAAAAAAATAATTATATAAAAATATTAAATTTAAACACTTAAAGTTATTATTTGGAAAAATATAAAATAAATAAAAAAACACAATTAATGAGAAGTGAAAAGTTTATCATAAAAACATTAATAAAATTGATTCTTACACTAGTTAATTATTCAACTATAAATAATTAGAAAACAAATATTGAGTAATTAAAGATATAAATAAACAAAATATTAATATATTTTATAATTTGACATGTAATTAAATAAAATTATATTTTATTAAATTAAAAACATATTTGTTGCAATAAAAGCACTATTAAATACAATAAATGATGTGGAAAAATAAACCAGAGTGAAAGACACATCATAAATTCAGAGAACTAATTGAGAGAATCTCCCAAAATTCTGAAAAATTAAATAATAGAACTATAATAAGTGGAGTTCTTGAGGAAAATAGTTACAATAATCCATAATGGGGAAAACAAATGAACTAACCTATATTGTCACACATCTTGCTACACTATAATAAAAATAGACTTTAACAACACTATGATTTATTAGCGCTAGATAGAAACTCTAAAAATCCACCCTTTATCAACACTAGAAAGTGAACTGATAATGGAACACCATATCAACAACCAAAAAAATTATTGATAAAGGAGGGTCTCTATTAGTGCTAAAAAAATTGATGATAAAGTGGGAAATTATTAAATGATAATAGAAAAAAACTGTTAAAGGGGGACCATTTGTAGTATTAGAAAAAATCATCGATAAATTGGGACCATTTATCAATTCTAGTTAAAAAGAACTTCTAATATGGGTCTTTATCAGTATGTTTTTTCTAGTGGTGATAAAGGGTAGATTTTGTAAAAAAATTCTAAATCATTAAAAATAATGTATTAAAATAAAAATATATTTATATGGATATATAAAGTAAATTTTATTAAATATGATTTATATAAGGCTAAATACGCATTCATATATTATATTCATTTAAAAACAATTGGAATACATAAAAAATCAAGAAATTAATAAAACCGCTAAAATAAGTTGAAAACGTGACTCGAACATGAAAAGAACATAACATTTGATCTGGGTGTCCATTTCTATTATACCATATTCAAATTTATGTTTCTAAAGATATCTAATCGCTTCTGATAGGGGTAACCCAATTAATATTTTTTGACTCTATAAAAGTCCTATAAAAATTATTTTTTAGTCGGGGTATCCCAATTTTTAAACCTTCCATGCTATTTAAGCCTCATTTAATGGGGTATTATTGTCTTTTTTTGTGGATATTGAATTTATTCCTAGGGATTACATTCATATTGATATTATGGTTTTTATTTTTTTCATCTTATTCACATTATACTATTATTTATAATCAAATATTTATATTTTTTTTACATATTTTGAATATATTCTCACATAAAAATTTAAAATTATAAATAAAAATGAGAACATATTAAATCATAAAATAAATTTATTAATATATAAAAATTATTTAAATAAAAAATAATATCCATTTTATTTAAATTTTTTATGAATATATATATATATACAATTAATTTATATATTATTTGTGTGCGCGTTTAGACAAATAGATATATATTTATATATGTATTCTAGTATATGTATATAAATATAAATTTATAAAATTTATAAATAAATATAATACGTATAATTATATCTATACATGAATATAAATTTATATAAATAAATAAATATATATATATATATATGTCTGTATTTGTAAACACACACATACACTCACAAAAAAACGTATTATATATATATAAATATATATATATATATATGGAAAAAAATTTAATGCAATATATATAATTATATTGATACATTATAAAATACATGAAAAATTAATGCAGTGTAGTGGAAAAGGCTCAGGCATATGATTGGGAGGTATCTGGTTTAAAAAATGAATGAGGTAGAGGCACACGAAGGAGGGTGGAATAATTTAATGTATTGATAAAATGGGGGGTGGGGAAGCTGGGTGAGTGGGTACAAGAAATGCTAAATTGCGGTATAAATCATTGATAAAATATAGGCATGAAGAGGTTTGAAAAAACTTCATTCCCCATTATTAGTGCTAAAAAAGCACAGATAAAGGTGTCCTTTAAAAGCATTGGAAAAGTTTTTTAAAGCCACCCCTTTATCATATCTTTCATTAGAAGTGATCATATAGTGATGATAAATCCCTTTTAATAAAACTGTTAAAAGATTAATCTATTGTAGTGTTGTGAATAATGTGTAGGACACATCACCCAACACTACCCCTTGGGGTTTCTTGCTTTGCTGTTCTCAAGGGAATACATCAATGAATCCCCTCAAGATCAATGGAATGAAAGATAAGACGTAATTTACTAGAGGAAGTTCCATATCCAACCATGTGGATATGAAGGATTTAGATAATTTCGCACCAATCAGTTTGTTACTGGGAACCAATAGCCGCAATGGACACTATTTCAGATAGCTTTAACAACATGCTTCCCAACAAACATTCCAGACCCCACCATTCCTGCGATAATGTTTCCAGCTATCAAAAATCACCAAACAAGGAAAATATCAAGATATTTCGTTGAAGTATATATTGATATAAGTGATAGAGTCTCATAACAATTAAAAAATAACAATCACTATTCATGGACCAAAGTTAAAGGAATTAAAAGGATAATTTGACTAGATCATGAAGATCCCCAATAACTTGATCAATCAAGGATCTGTTGAGATTTATGCTCAACTAATTCCTAATTCTAATAGAAATTTTATTTTTATTAAATTATGGACTGATATAGAGGTGGGAATTAGTGAATTATTACCCCAAGAGATCAAACCAAGGAGTGAACAACAACATGCATCTAAAGAATCCATCTCTGATAAATAACCTGAATACGAACTTATAAAGGAACCCCCATTGAATAAAGTCAAGGGTAAATAAAAAATAAAAGATTTAATCAAACCCAATATCCATTTCTAACAAGGATTCATGAATCTATGAAAAAAATTGAATAATACTTACAATATGAGATCCTAGATGTCTTCAAAAAAGTAGATACAAACATCCCTCTGTTGGAGGATCTGAACCATATTACATGGAAGAAAAAATTAATTAAATTCATGTGAAATAGGATGAGAAAATTTTATGAAAATAAATAGAAAATACTATGTAAAAAAGTTTTTCCCTTATTTTCCTATAAATTTGTATAAAATTTAATGATTTAGATAATTTTACTATCCCTTACACAATAGGATATCATAATTTTTCAAAATCATTATATGATTTATAAGAAACAATTAATGTATTTCATCAATCTATTTATTCTCTTCTATAGTTGGGAGGGATAAAATCTATTTGTGTGGTGGTGAATCCTTCCAACCATTCTAATTCTTACATAATAGGTGTATTAGAAGATGATCTGGTGAGAGTAGAATGTTTTTCTGTTCCTTGAATTCGTGTGGGAATTAACTCATTATTCTCCTTGTAAAAATATGTATTGAGAAAAACACGGTTATAAATTTTAAAAAATTACATTTTGTTATATAAATAATAAATTCTTTGGCCATATAATATTTAAAGATGGAATTTAATTATACAAGGACAAGGTTGATGTCATCCTAATACTGCCTTAGTGTAGTACCCCTAGTTTTGGGTACATAACCCATTCCGCATGTTTTTTAAATGGTGTGTCTTTGATTGGGTTTCCATAAAATAGAAAATTTCCATAAAATTATGAGTTTCCATAAATAAAGAGTTCCCATAAAATAAAGAGTTTACATAAAATAGAGAGTTTCTATAATATAGAGAGTTTCCATAAAATTGGGGGTCTCCATAATGTTGGTTGTTTCCATAAAGTGGGTTGTTTCAATAAAGTGGTTTGTTTCCATAAAGTGGGATGTTTCCATAAAGTGGGGAGTTTCTATAATGTAGGGTGTTTCTATAATGTGGGTTGTTTCCATAAAGTGGGTTGTTTCCCTAAGGTGGGGTGTTTCCATAGAGGTGGATGTTCTATCAAAATGTATTTCCATAAAAAATGTAAAGGTTAAGGATAAGAGAGTATGGGGGTTTTATAAAAAGTTTTGGGACCAAAATGAAGGTCGCACAATCCATACATGGTTGGCCCAAACTGTGTGGTCAAATTGTGCGCATAGGTCAAATCATGGTCCTATTTTCTAGGAGCACACTCATTTTTTTATCTATATATTTCGTTTTGGCTTCAAAACGTCCCTATTACAAGATTTATCTCCCTAGAAGGCTGGAGAACCCTCCCCAAATGAGTTGGAGCCAACCAAGAGCCTTCCCTTGGTGATTTCAAGCCTGATTCAGGGGGTAAGTGCCCATCTTTTGGTTCTTTTCTATTTAATGAAAACTCCTATTGACAAAAGAAAATTTCATGACTTTGTATGTAGAGAATGTGCTATAACTGTTGATGGAGTTGAGAAGAAATGGGACTTCTCGATGTTAGAGATGGATATCTATAATGTAATCCTGGGTATAGATTGGTTGACAATGTTCATGGTTCAAGTCGACTGTTATAGGAGAACAGTTAGTTTCATGACAGTTGACAAAATCAAGAATCTCTTTAGAGGAGAAAGGATTGTAAAGAAAGTTGAAAGTAGCTTGTTGGCACCAATTGAGGGAAGGATCTGTTATTAGTTGGTAGGGTTTAATTTCACATCAATGGAAGATATCAAGGAAAATAGTGTTCTAGCTGTTGTGGATCAATTTCTAGAGGTCTTTCCCAAAACATCTATGGGTTACCACCTCTAAGGGAAGTGGAGTTTATGATTAATATCCTTTAGGGGACCAATCATATTTCCCTTCCATATTGTAGGATAAGACCAATAGAGTAACGGGTATTGAATGTATAGTTAGAGGAGATGGAAATGAAGGGTTTCATTCGACCATGTACATCTCCATGGGTAGCACCTATTTTGTTTGTGGAGAAGGCAGATTGAACTCTTTGGCTGTGTGCTTATTATCAAAAGATTAACTAAGTTAAAATAAAGAACATATATAAACTTCCACTCATTGATGATCTATTCGATCTATTAAGGGGAGATAAGTGGTTCTCCAAGATTGAATTGTGATCAGGATATCACCAATTGCGAGTTCGGAAAGAAGATGTTCCAAAGACAACTTTAAAAAGTAGATATGGCCACTATGAATATGTAGTCATGCCTTTCAGTCTAACAAATGACCCAATGGTCTTCATGGCATTGATGAATCAGATATTTCCACAATATATGGATTCTATTGTAGTGGTGTTTGTGGGTGACATTTTGGTCTATTCAAAGACAGGGGATGACCATGAGAAGCACCTGGAAACTATGTTACAAATCTTTAGCGATCACCAATTGTTTTCCAAATTGTCAAAGTGTGATTTTTGGATATAGGAAGTACTTTTTCCTGGCCATTTCATTTCTGAAAAAGAAGTTTTTGTGGATCTTGAAAAGATAGATGCTGTTATCTCCTGGAAACCACCGAATAATGTCTTTAAGATATGAAGTTTTCTTGGTCAAGCTAGTTACTACCGATTCTTTGTGCATGATTTATCTCAACTAGATTCACCAATGACATCTTTGACAAAGAATAATGCTCCATTACAAAGGGAAGAGGAATGTAATAAGTCTTTCCATGAACAGAAATTTTGTCTTACATCGAAACCTATCTTGAACTTTCTAGAATAAGGACAAGGGTATGTGGTGTATTGTGATTCTTCAGGATAAGATTTGGGTTCTGTTCTAATGAAAATAGATCATGTGGTTGCTTATTGTTCAATGTAATTGAGGGTACATGAGAATAAATACCCAACACATAATTTGGAGTTATCTACAGTTCTCCATGCTTTGAAAACAAGGAAACATTTTCTCTTTGGTAATAAATTTACTGTGTTTACATATCAAAAAAGATTGAAACAAATTTTCTCACAGTGACATTTGAATCTGAAGCGAAGAAGATGGATGGAGTATCTCTAAATGTTTCACTTTGGTATGATGTACACACTATAGAAAGTAAATTTGATAGCGGATTCTTTGAGTAGAAAGTTATGTTCTCAGTTGGTGAAATAAGCATCAAATGAATGGAAGTTGATATTGGTATTAGCCAACATGAATGTTTAATGTAAAGACTGGGGTGATTTTGTATTTTTCTTTTTCGCTATTCTTGTTCTTGATTTAGTAAAAATGATCAAAGATGCATAAATATCTGATGCATAATGTCGGGTTGTGAGTTCAGACCTCAATGGTGGGGAAACCGTTGAGGTCTGGAAACTTGATGGGGGTTCAGTTTTGTGTTTTAGAGATTGGATAGTTGTACCTATGGATTTTCAAGAACAAATCCACTATGATTACCACCATTTGAGATGGGATGTACATCTAGGTATATAAAAGATGTATAGGGAATTAAAGGAATAGTTTTGGTGGGGCGGCAGGAAAAGGAAGGTGGACGAGTTTGTCTCGAGGTGCTTAACGTGTTAGCAACTTAATGTAGAGCATCAGGGACCAATTGGTATGGTGCAATATTTTCCTATCCCAGTGTGGAAATAAAATCATATAACAATTGATTTTGTTATAGGAGTTACAATAACAGTTCGGAAACACGATTCCATTTGGGTGATAGTTGATTGTCTAACCAAGTCGGCCCATTTCATCCCTATTCATGAAACTCATATGGTGGATGATATTTCAAAAATCTATATTCGGGAAGTGGTAAACCGACACCGCATACCAATGTATATAGTCTCAGATAGAGATCTGAGGTTCATGTTTAATTTTTGGAAATCCCTACAGCACTCCCATGGGACTCACATGACTATGAGCACGATGTATCATCCTCACATGGATGGGAAATCCCAGCGGATGATAAAAACTTTGGAATACATATTGCAAGCTTGTGTGATGAATTTTGGTGGCTCATGGGAGGATCATATATAATTAGTGGAGTTACCATACAATAAAATATATCAGGCCTCAATACACATGGCTCCGTTAGCATTATATGGGAGTCCTTGTCGTTCTCCACTTTTGTTAGGTGGAAATAGGGGAAACATCACTAGTTGGTCCAAGGTTGTCATAGAAACAAAAGATAATATCCAATTGGTTAGAAAGAGGATGGAGATGGCATAGAGTCATCAGAAATCTTATGTACATCACCATCGAAGACCATTGTCATTTATTGTGGGTGATTATGTCTTCTTAAGGATCTCTCCCAGGTTTGGACAATGTCAGTTCAGGAAACAGAGAATGTTATCTTTTAGATACATTGTACCTTTAAAAATAATAGAATGGGTTGGAGAGGTGGCATATCAGTTTGAATTTACAACATGATTTAGCTCGATGCATAATGTGTTACATGTATCCCAACTAAAAAAGGATAACGCTGATCATGACCATGTGATCTGATGGGATCACGTTGACATAGAACCAGATAAATCATTTATACATATCTAAGTACAAATTGTTGATATACAAGAGAAAGTGTTTTGTGGGAAAATCATCGGCCTTGTGCAGGTTTTATGAAAAAATGGTCAGATTCAGGATGAGACATGGGAATGTGAGAAGGAAATGAAAGTACAGTGGCATGAAATCTTTTTGGAAAGCAAGGGATTTCAACTTTCTGAGGATGGAATGAACAATGGTGGGGAGAATGTAGTATCCCCGGTTTTGGGTACATAACCATTTCCTTATGTTTTTTAAATGGGTTTTATTTGATTGAAATTCCATAAAATAGGGAGTCTCTATAAAATAAAGTGTTTCCATAAAATATAGAGTTTCCATATTATATAGAGATCCCATTATATATAGAGTTTCTGTAAAGTTGGGTGTTTCCATAATGTTGGTTGTTTCCATAAAGTGGGTTGTTTCAATAAAGTGGGTTGTTTTTATAAAGTGGGTTGTTTCTATAAAGTGGTTTGTTTCTATAAATTGGGGTGTTTCCATAAAGTGGGGTGTTTCCATAAAGTGGGTTGTTTCCATAAAGTGGGTTGTTTCCGTAATGTGGGTTGTTTCCATAAAGTGGGGTGTTTCTCTAGAGGAGGATGCTTCATAAAGAAATTGGTTTCCCTAAAATTGGTAATGGTGAAGGATGGCCGAGTTTGGGGGTTTTATAAGGAGTTTTGGGACCAAACGAAAGGTATCATGATCCATACATGGTTGGCCCAAACTTGGTTGTCAAACCGTGCGTATAGGTTGAATCTAGATCCTATTATCTAGGAGCGTAATATTTTTTGATCTATGTATATCCTTTTGGATTAAAAACGCCCATATTTATATATTTCTATCCTTATAAGTCTATAGAACCCTCCCCACACAAGTTGGAGCCAACATAGAGCATTCCCTTGGTGAATTCAAGCCCAATTCTTGGGGTAAATGCTGATCTCCTTGGTTCTTTTCCATTTTCTGCAAACTCCTCCTTCCCTCCTTATCATTTTCATAGATCTACACCTCATGTGGGTAGATATAAGTTTTTTAACTTCAATTGAGGCTAAATAAGTTGTTTTTACTGATAGAATAATAGATTTAAGATGCTTTCATGGAATCTTGATCCGATTCTTAAGGTATGTCACCATTCTTTCCTTATTTGTCATGTCTTCTTAGATCTTCTTAGATCTACTTCCTTGATCTGCATTATTTCTCATATATTCATCTATATTGGTTATATCGATATTTTTTGAATCCAAATAATTCAATGTTGAGTCGTGATCTTTCTAGGATAAGATAACTAAGGTCGTTCTTGGAGAATCAAACCGCCTTCTTGTGAATTCTTCATCTGTTGTTTAGTTTCATCAAAACCATCGAGGTAGGTGGCTTCAAACTCATATCATCATTCTATAATTGATTGGATTGGTTTTAAATTGGTTTATTTTAATGGGATTGATTGTTAAAATCATGTATTAAATGTTCTTCAATGTTGATTTATTGTTTTAGTGAAATTGTGAAATCTCAGTAAATTGTTATACAAAGTGATTTAACCTCTTGAATTTAATATAATGATTTTAAATTAATGATTTTCTAGAATTCATAAATTGTTTGATAGCAATATTGCTTTAAATAAAAAGGGTGTTTTATTGAAATTTTTAGGTATTGAAATGACTTCGATGGAATTGGTTTTCAATAAAATGAGTTTTTTTATTAAAAGGGTGTTTTGGAATTATCTTTGGGCATAATGGTGTGTGAGTTAAGATTTCATTTCTGGGGTTTAGTTAAAATATGACCTTTTTCTCAGTTCCAAAGGTTAAATGGAACACGGGATATAAATTTCAGATTTCATTTTTGGGGATTGGTTGAAATATGTCCTTGTGCTCCGTGCCAAAGGTTAAATGGAAAATGGGAGACAATTAACTTGTGATGCGTTGGTAGATCGATGAGAGACTGCTCATGAGTATGGACCTATCATAACGTAGCATGCATAGTTGGATGCATGGATTTGTGTAAGGGTTGGGTATGCCAAAAATATATTTTAAACTGGTTTTAAAGCTTGTTTATTTATTTTTCTAAAAAAATAATTTTCTAGGAAAATTGGTTTCAATTTCACTTGTATGAATTTAGTAATGAATGGTTTTGGAAACATGTTTATATTTAGTTATAAACTGTTTTTTTGGGAAATTTTTCTATATAAAATATTTTATATAATTATTTCTAACTCTTATTTCCTAGTGGCATGAGTAGGGAAGTCATTGGGGAAAACCTATTGAGTTTTGTAATCACCCCTAATTTTTCACTTTGGGGCTTTTGTAGATTCCATCATCTAGGATAGGGATAAAAGTAACTTTTCCCATGCTCTTAAAACAACCTCGTGATGTTTGGGATGTTCATAGATTGTGGATCTTGGAGCTTGTAGAGCATGTATTCTCACGGTCTTTTGAGAGCCTTGTGTCATTTATTTGATGTGTACGTTGGTACTTGGTTATTATTCCACTAATACATACATTGATGGGGTTTCGAGATACATGAATTTGTTGAGTTGTCTTTCATTTGTTCATGCATCATATATTGAATGTTTGGTTATGGTTGGTTGGTTTATTGGCTTATTTCGTAAAGGGTAAATCATCCTCCACTTATATTTGAAACCCTTCAACATTTATTTACATCCTTTCGCATCTTGGGGAAATCACTTAAGTACTAGTAATGAATCATTATACTCTCAAGCAAATGAGAATTGGCAAGTGATTACACTTACCCAACCATTTTGAGACATATGATATCCTTTATGGGATATGTTGTATTTTATAGAAGGTTAATTATGGACTCTAACAAAAACATTTTCCTTAACTAATTTACTCAAGAAGAAAATTGGAATTAAATCTAGTAATTCATTTAAGGAAATATTTTACAAGTTAAAAGAGAGATTGAAAACTACTACCATGATGTATCTACTAAACAAGAGTTACCGAATTGATAATCCATGTGGTTCCTACAATTGCGATACATGTTTTTTGTTTTTAAAAAATGTTGATAGACTTTTATATGTGATATATTATACCTCAAAGGACCGAGAAACTACCCATATTAACTAAAAAAATAATATGTTTTTATAAATTAGTTTAGTCTTAGAATTTTTTTATCTTTTAGGAAGTGAATTAACTATTTATTAAAATCATGTTTTTTTGAAATATTTTATAACTAATTTTTATCTAAGCCTATACTAGTGAGACAGATGATCATATAAGAGTTTGACTTAGGGACCAAAAATATGAACGACTATGAGAATATGGTGGAAGGCCACATGACCCAGCTGCATCACATAGCTGAGATAAAACTTATCTCTATGACCAATCTAAATTACTCTTTATCTTGGAAGAAATTGTACAATCCCACCCAAGATCCCAGGTATGCTAATATTTTCAATTATTTGGCCATATTAATGGTACCCCTTTTTTTTGAACATAAAAATTATAAATTGTAATATAAATCAAATATTATTTTCTAGAGGATCCATACTTATGGAATATTTAAAATAACCATGTTATTAGAAGGTTTATCCATGAGGAAAAAAATGAAATATTTCATTTAGTTTTTCTACACACTTGAATATAGAGAAAATTTGGGACCCCATGGAATGAAAAGAAATTTGTTTCAAGAATTATTATATTAGACTTTAATTATTATAAGACTTGCATGATTTTAATAAAAAATATTCAAAATTTTTGTTCTCTAGTTGTATCTCTAAAAGATATGAAATTCCCTGACAACCATGATTTTTTGTGAAAAATTTGATTTTTAGAAATATGTCTCATGATCTAGTTTATGGAGTCATTATTATTTTCCTATATATTAATGGTAGTAGAATATCTTTCTAAGAGAATTAAATAAAAATGTACCCAAACCAACAATTAAAAAACAATGAATGATGTTTTAAAAGTAAATATTTTTATATAGGATTCAAATACCTCGAGCTATAATTAGTGACCAAATGACACACTTATTCAATAAAAACAAGGAGGTAGTTGTGAAGAAATATTTAGTGTATAAAAAAAACTCAACTGCCTAGCACCCATTGAAAAATGGGCTAGCTAAGGTGGCCGACAAAGAATTAAAAACAAGTTAGGAGAAAATATTTCAAATGAACAGAAAATATTGGAGTAATAAATTATAGGATACATTGTGGGTATAAAAAACTACTTATAGAACCCCATTAGGAATGCCAACTTACATAATTTTATTTGAAAACATTTATTACTTTACTATTGAGTTATAACCCAAATCCCACTATGATTTCAAAAGAGTAAGCCTAGAGTTTTTTAAGGCTAGAGAGTAGAAGAATCTATAAAGGATGGAACATGAATTGATAGTAAGGGAAAAATATGATAACTAATTTCTATACAAGGGGAATGATAAATCTATTCATGATAAATTAACCAGAAAATAGAATTCCAAGTTGTAGAAAATGTGTTGTCATTTATTTAAAGTATAATGTTCTTCCTTGGTAAACTTTAATCCAAATTTACTAAGCCATACATATTAATTAATAAGTTTACTTTAAAACATTTGAGATCAAAGGATATGTGTAAAAGAATATATTCAAGGAGAATGGGAAAAAATTAATGAATTTTCTAAAGTATTTCAAGAAAAAACATAGAAGAGTCCAGAATACTTGCTACTACCAAATAGATCAATACCAGGCTATCTCTTTCCATCATATAGATCTAGAAAGATACTTTATTTTAAAATATTTTTCATTAATAATTGCATTATAGATTATTATTTGAATATTTTTCCCCAAATATTGGGAAAAGGTATAATGTATCTTATGATATACATACTATGGTTAATTTTTCTTCATTTTATTAATAATTACTCAACTTTTAAATACTTCAAATACAGTTATTTGTTCTTTGATTTATTTTTTCAAAATTATCTTATGCATTTCATCCTCATTAATGGAAATACCCTGATTGAGTGGGAGGATTTCATTGGTTCTAAAATTTATGGTCTTAAATGAATGATCAGTTAATTTTTCACTATTTTCATAGAAATTTGGCGTTATAACATTGAAAGAGTGAGAGAGTAAAAATGAAGTTATGAAATCAAAACTATAAAATGAGGTCACCATAATTTTAAACTTAATACGAGGCAACTTATCCTCTATGAAAATGAATACCTCGTGTAGGAAACTCAAATGAAATTGATATAAGTAATTTTAATGTGGAGTAAAATAGAAAATTGATATCCTACATTGAATATTTGAGAAATTAGGCAGCATGAGTCTAAGTAAATTTCATTTTTACATATCTAATATGGTATTTTTATAGTTATTCACACCAAAAAGGTTGTTAAAAAAATATTTTAAAATTTACAAAGTTATTAATAGTAAAAAATGAATTCCTTCACGTAAGGGAAATATTCAACATAAATGAAGAACATGACACATACCTATAAAAAAATAATTTGAGTTATATCAATGAAGTGGAAACATAAACTTGGTTTAAGAAACTTAGGATATAGGGTAAAATATAAGTTATTTGGAATAAACATTTAATTCATTCTTATTTTAATATAGAAAACATTATTTTTCGAAATTTATTTGATTAATATTACTAATATATAATTATTTTATTGATTTATTGATGTATGTTGTGTTTTAATGAAAATGATAAATAAATGTGATGAATTAATGATGCATATGATGTCCCATGAAATATGATATGTGAAGACACAGTTCTGAAGCTTGGATTTGAAGAATCCACTTGAAACAAAGGAAAAATTGTTTCAAAACAACATTTCACATCACAAATCCTCGATATAAAAATTTTATGCATTTTTATTTTAATATGAATCACATTTTTTTTTTCAAATTATTTGTTTAGTTTTACTAATATTTAATTATTTACATTATTCATGAAAGGATATAATTTTTGACAAAAAAAAAGAAAAAAGGTGATGAATTCATGATGTAGATGATGAGCCATGACATATAATCATTAAATACCCAATTCCAAATCCCAAATTTGAAGAATTATTTGGAAGAGGAGGAACAACTAATGGAGAAAAACAAATCACATCATAAATTAGTGATTCATGACATGAGTCCTTCAAAAAATATTCAAAGGATGAAGGAATGATGGAAAAAGGACTTCTGGAGTAGAACATCATGTGTAGTTGTATGACACATATATGTGACATCATAACATGCTGGGAAAGTGTTCAGAGTGTGAATTAAAGCCTTGAAAACACCTAAAGGGGCTTTTATATCATGAATCATCACCTAAAATAACGATTCATGTCATAAAACACATTGATAGTAGGGATGAGTAAGACCAATTTATTAGGAAATTTATGAAGCATGTGGAGTCATTTTTATGCATATTAAAATTTTTCTAGGGGGATTGGAAAACAAGAATTGAGAAGTTGGGATCATTCACTACACTAAGGATTAGGGATACTGCTATTTAGTTTTTCATCTTTTTTTATATTTTAAATTCATTTTTCATATAACCAATTCATATTTTATTTTAGGTGTTTCCAATTTCCATTCTAAATATTTTTATCTATTTCTCTCTCTCCCTTCCACCTTGATCTCTTACACTCACAGTGGTGATTGACATATCCACGACTTTTCCCGGGGGGATGTTTTACAGTGTTCCTAATTTCATACAAAATATTTTATCAATGTTTTCTTTCTATTAATAGTGAATAATACAAATGTTTATGGGTGTGGTGATCATACACCATGACATTAATATCAAAATCATCAATATTCTCTACCAAATCATTATTATCTCCCTTATCTCATGTAATATCTTCAAATGATGGAGTTTAGGATACATGAGTGATGAAACTACAAATGATGGATTTGGGTCTTAGAAGGTATTACCATCTACATTTATGAGCTTATCTAACTTGGACATTAGAGTATACAAGATTTGGTGTGATGAAGAGTTGTTTGAGGAATTATAAAATTCACACTCAAAGTAGGGGATAAAAATTCATATATTATGGGATGACTTGTAAAATTTAATTTTTTAAAAAATATTGAATAATGAAGGAACCCATTTAACCAAACCGAAGACCATAACCATTATTTTATAACTTCCTTACATTTTGTATCTACAGGATCAGAATGTTTAGATCTTTATTCAAATTCCCACTTTCTATTTTCTTCATTTTCATAAAATCATAAATATATATATATATATAAATTCTATTAGGAATAGAGGTCAATTGGATACACTATTCCTCATGTGAGATGACCGTGGATAACCAATTTACTACAATAGGAAATATCTTTTTGTGAATTCACCACCCAATAATAGAAATATAAAAACATGACAATATTGCTGAAGAGATAATTAGTTTTTCAGTTTTTTTCACATTTTAAAAAGTTTTAATTATATTAAAAAATTAAAAAAAATAGTAACAAATATCTTCCATGATGTATTCTAGTAATGATAATTATGAATTTACTGAGTAATCACATGTGAAACATGAAGAACTAGAGGATAACAATGATATAAATGATTGAATTCAATGGATTTATGAAAATATGTAATTGGTGAATAGATAAATGGAGAAAATATCTCATGAGTATCTATAGAGACCCAAACTAATTATTATGGTGGAAGATATTTCCCTACTCATCTTTAAGGTTAAAGAATTAGAGGATGAAAATGGGACGATGATTAAAGATAAATTAACCCTCTCTCAACCACTATTAGAGGAGATAGATGAAGAAGATTTACCAAGTGAAGTATGTATAGGATATTAACGAGATCTGGATAGCTTCTCGAATGAATATTAAAAGAAATATAATCTCACATCCTAAACAAAGTTTAAGAACCATCGACATTGAATCTTTCTCGGGCCATGACACATAAATAAACCATAATAGTGGGGGAATTTGAAGGAATGATGGATTATCCTAACTAACTTCCTATATCTAGTGAAATTTAATCCTAATAGGGGATTTCCAATAATTAATTAATTTAATCTAAACCAATTTCTGGAGATATTCCTTTTTGAACTCAATTTAATTTAATTCACCAAATATTAATTGGGTATTACCTCTCCATGTTTATTTTTTTTAGAATAAAAAAACTATTATTTTAACTTAGGTGAATCTAATGAACATAAATATACACTTACCAAGGAACACATGGAGCTCCCTAAAAATATTTGACACTTAATAAAGGGATTCAATGAGGATAGCCAAGTGGTTATACCTAAAGGAACTTATACACAAACTACATATATTAAAATTTAATGTCTTGATATCAATTAATATTCCTCATTTTTTAAAAAAATATTAGTTTATAACTTTAAATTTAAATATATAATAGATTAATCATACCTATATAAACCATATTGAATTGAAAAATAGGTTGCACATATAGAAACCATCGAAGTGGAGGACCTATAAATTCTCCTACCACCCACCATGAAAGTTGTAACTCATTTACATGTGAGTAGATTTGGGGTACTCTATTCATGGATACCTTGAAAATAAGATTAAATAAGTTTAATATGGAAGGATTAACATGTGGTGGTTTAAATATAAAAAACTAAACCCACAAAAAAACATTCTATAACATTTTTTTTCTACCCTTATGTAGGAAATCCAAACCTAGTTCCCATGTGGGGGGATCAAATCACTACTTATCGATATTTTCCTTTTTATTTTCTTCATAGAAAATTATTTTCCAAATTATTTTTTAGTAATTAATTGTACCAAAGTATTAAAATACAAACCAATCCAGCTATATTTTTTGATATTTAATTTAAGGTTCCTTACACTTTAATGGCTGATTTTATTTTGTAAGATTTTTAACAGGGCACCGAGTGGCTGGAAGAAAATTGAAGTGGATGTAATTTAGATATTCACACCATTATATTTTTATTCACATCATGAACATACATAAATATAACCTATATAGCATAAATTGTATTATTATTTGATGGATAGTATGTGTTTAAATTCAATAATAATTCTCACTCTGTATATTTTATCATTCATAATAGTTTTTTATATTTAAATGAATTTTCCATGTCACACTTTGAACTATTTTACTCAAGTAACATTATAGGAGATAAACATTTATTAGGATAATTGTTATTTATTGTTTTAAATTTAATTATTAACTTTATTAAATGAGTGAAATATGAATTTTATGAGTAGGGTCATGCATGAGGGGAGAAATTTAAAATATCCCAAATCTAGGAATTGAGTTGTTTTTATATATAAAATTATTATTTTATTTGGAATGTTGTGAATTTATATAATTTAATTTGATTTTTTTATTTTTTTATTCTGTTCTGTGAGTAATTTTACCAACCACATTTTCTCATTCCTGATATAATTTCTAAACTAATACTTTATATTCTTTTTATAGTATATTTATTAAGATACTCGTGCGTGTTTTCTTCTAGAACTTTGTTTGAATATTATCATATATATGAATGAATTAAATCAATTTTAATATTATTATGGAATTTTAATATCTAAACCATTATATATGGTCCAACCATTACATTGAAACCACTTTTTCTTGTAGAATCCTAGAATGACCTTGTTATGAAACAACCAACATTAGCTGACTATTTTACTTTTTCCCCTCATACTCTCAGAATGTTACATGATATTTAAATGAATAAGTGTTGGGATATGTTTTCCATGGAATATGGATATATAATTAATTTAGGTGAATTTTACTAGGGGTTTTCATGTGATTTAAGGAGATTCTATTTTATTAATTATTTCACATTATTACTCTCCTCCTTTTCTATATGAAAAAAATAAAAAATAGGGAAAAACTAGAATTTTCCTTGAGAGTATCAAAAGTAAAAATTTCCATAGAAATTATTTTTGATCATATGGGGTTAGGTACTAAATTTTATATTTTTATTAAACACAAATTTGGAAAAAAAATAAAAAAACCATAAACAAAAAAGATGCAGATTCATTAATTCTGATTACTTATATCACATACCTATTTTGAGCATTGGGGAAAGGAATATGTCATTTTCATAATTTCAAGAGTATTTCATTGAGATTATATTTTAATTTCTTGGTATATGATTAAGAGTAAAACCACATTTTTAGCCTTATTTTATTCATTACCCACCTACCTAAATCATTAGAGACATTTGAACATTAATGAAAAGTCCATTTAATAAATTTTGATATCCCTGTTTACATAGTGAAGATTCTAGATGTCATGAAGGCCTATAGTAAGTGAAATTTACTTGAGGTATGAGTAGAACTCTAGTTACATTTATCACCTTGAGTGATGAGTATAAATAATTTAACATGTGGTATATTACAAGTGACAGATACATTAATTATGTATTAAAAAATTTATGTCAAAGGGAGGAATAGAATTGTTTTTTTCAAAAAGGAAAAGTAAAATTCATGATTGGATTTATTTATATGAAAAGTGATGAGTTGGATGAATTATTTTATTTAAAATTTGAAATTTTATTTTCAATATTAAAACATTTAGTTTTTTTCTCATGATATTTAAATATTGGTATAATTATAGTTCATTTATAATCATATTTTGATTACATGCTTGAGGAAAAGAATGTTATAATTATGGGGGAATACAAAGATTAATTTTATGCATTTATATTTTAATATAAAAACAATTTTTTTCAATTTATTTTGATAAGTATTGTTTCTATTTTATTACATTAGTGATTTATGGAAGGATACAATGTTTTATTATGAATCATAAAAAAGGCGATGAATTCATGATGCATATAATGTCCCGAAAAATATGTTAAGTTGTTGCCCAATTATGATTTTTGGATTAAAAGAATTAGGTGAAAAATAATAAACTTATGGAATACAGAATTTGATATCATAAATCAGTTATTTAGAGTGTGAGATTCTTTAGAAAAGGGAGTTCGGATGAATGACATAAAAAAATGACTGTTATATTAAAGCATTTTGTGTCACAATGTGAAACATACATGTAACATAGTGAAATTATAGAAACATGTTCATATTTTGAATGAAAGATATGAAAAAAGGTAAATGGTATTGTCCATGAAGAATCACGGTGTGAAACAAGGATTCACACCATGAAATATTTTGATGGGATTCAAAATATATACTTTACTGTCGATTAATTATTGAACCATGAACTTATTTCCCCATTATAATTGGGGTTGATTATGGAATATTTATTAAGAAAGTTATAATACAAATGTAGTTCACTTTAAATGTATAAAAATATGGTTAGGGGGATTGGAAAATTATAATCGATAAGAATAGGTCTACCACCATGATGAGGAATAGAGACACCACTTTTTAGGATTTATATTGTTTTTTTGTATTTTTTTTCATGTTACTAATTTCATATTTTCTTTTTAGTGTTTCATATATTCATTCCACACACACAGAAGCATGTATATTTATCTTTATCTCCCTCCCTTCAACTATGATCTATTATATTATAGATCATGAGTGACTGGCCATAAGCTGGACCATGGGGGAGGATTCAATGTGCTCACAAAATATTGAAATTTAATTTATTATTTTTTAATTCCCTTTTTGGTGGATAAGAGATAAGTTTATGGGTGTGGAGATTATCTACCACAACATGAAATTTAAACTCATCCCTATTCTCTAAGAAATCCTCATTCCCTCCCTTATTTTAGGTAAAATATTTATATGATAGATTTGGGGATACATGTGTGATGAAACAACATAAAATGGAACTGGGACATGAAAGGTATTAAATTATCAATCGATGTGTTTATCTGAATAGGAAATAAGAGGAGGTGATATTTGGTGTACTGAAGAGATCCCCTAGGCCTTTTTAATTTCACACTTGAAGTAGGGGATAAAAATTCATGTACAATGTGAGGAATTATAAAAATAAAATAAAAAAATAAACAATGAAGGGGCCTAAGTATCCTGCCCTAGGACCAATAAACTTATTTTTAAAATTCCTTCTATTTTGGATCTAAATGATAAGATAGTTTTTATTTGGATTCAAATTCTATATTTCCCATTTTCTCTTTTCTATAAAATTACAAAAAGGGAAAAAAATATATAAAAAGATAATTATGAATAAAATTTTATTGACTTCTAGGATCCAATGGTGAGATGACCCCGAGAAACAACTATTATGCACTATAAAGTAAATCTTATCATTTTTACAACAATATGACAAGCATTTCCTGATTTTTGTTAAATCTTTTATTATAAGTAAATATTATTTCTTCCTCTCTTATACTAGGAACATTGATTGGATTGATGTGAGATAATGAATTTAAATCATAGAAGATGAATAATAATTCACACAATGGAGGAACATATGATTTTATTCTTATTTTATTGTATATTTAGGTCTAGATAGGATAGTCATATTTTTTTATTAATGGGAACTCAATGTATTACAAATGAGTGTAATATTTTAGTGGTATATAAATGATAAGATATTAATTTTTAGAAATTTTCAATTGATATTCAATGAATTTAACACCAATAATTAGTTCAAAAACCATGCATATCAGAAATTTTTGTTTCTTTAAAAATTTGGAATTAAATTGTTTAATGGACTAAATTATAGGTTTAATGACTTATTCAATTAATAAATTTTATTGTTAATCCATGAATTGCTTTTGTATACAAGAAAATTCTTTGTTTAAAAGGATGTGATTTTTTTGGAAGTTATGTTTATTAATTTATAATCTACTTGGAATGTCTGTATTTTGGTTTATGAAATTAAATTATTTTATTCAATTTTATAATTAATATATGATTAAAAAAAATGATTTTTTAAAATATGAATTTTCAAATGTGTTTAAAATGATGAATTGGGAATTAATTATGAATTGATAAAAATCTACTTGATTTTTTTTATTAATTTATTTTTTTTGAAAAAAAACATACACTAAAAAATTATTTCCACATTATGAAGGATATAAAATTCTAAGGGAAACTTTAACCATTCCAGTTTGATCTTGTGAGCAGCATATTTACATGTTTGGGAACATTTCAACTATAACCATATGAAAGAAAAATGTGATATAATAAATATTTATATCATGCACATAAACATTATACCATTATAAGACAGTTATGTGAATCTACAAAATATGTGATAAAAAATGTTCCTACCCTCCACTTGCTACCCTAAGGCAAACTACTTCAATAAAGCATCCAACCAACTATTACACTATTTAAAATAACCAAAACCAACTATGATTGTGAGAAAGAAATTAAACTAATAACATGGAATCCATATACCTATGACCATTAAACTTTTTTACATGTGATAACATGAATTCTTCCATGTCTCACCAATGTTACATGGGAAATAAAACACCCTATCGCAGTAGGAGACCCATGTTTTGGTGTTGTGCTCCTACAATTGCATCCTACCACCATAATTAAAGACCAGCAACAAGGATCATTATATAAAGAGAAAACCTGATAATCCATTTTATGATTTTTATTCCGTTCCAGTGGAAAACATCCATGATAATGAAAACCCATAATTCTATGAGAATCCTTTACCATGAAGATAAAACTAGAGCATGATTTTTAATAAATGGTTTGATTTCAATGCTCTAATGTTTTTTATTGTTATTGATGGAGTTCATATGGATATAAATGATCAAGGATGGTGAATAATATAATTAAATGGGGTCCAACATCATGATTGATTTAAAAAATATAGTTGAACCATGATATGAGAATATGAGTCTAGTTTAATTATTTATAATGATGGTGAAGCCAAAAAATGTGTGTTACCAAGGTTAAATTCAAAACTAAGAGATTAAATGAGTTAAACGAAGGGATCATAGATTTGGATTCATATATATTTAATCAATTAGAATTAAATATGATGAAGTGAATTCACTAATATATCATGGTGTAAAAGAATCCCATGTCTGATTGCATCTTGAAAAGAAGAAAAAATGAGACAATTGTTGAATATTAAGTGTGCTTAAAAGTTTAATATTTCTATCAAGTTGATTTGAATCCATGAATAGATGCATAATCCCATGATTAGTTTAATTTCGTAATGTGCATGAACATGTTGTTCATAGTAATAATCATCAATCTATGTTTTAAGAGTAATGTACAATTAAAATTAAGACGATGACTACTAATCTTGATATTCATAATTGAATGTTTGGTCATAACTCAATTTCATCCACACACACGAGATTCATCATTAGAATAGGATACACATGAAGTGGGTAGTATAACATCTGAACCACGTGCTTCACCTCCATGAAAAAATACAATGCTCTACACTTACTATAAGATAAATGTTTATCAAACGTCATTTTTTTGAGGATGTTCCAGAATGATTTCAAACCACCCGATCAACATGGTGACACTAGAAGAAACATTTCACATCTCAAGAAGTTACATAAGACCAACCATGTTCCATGTCTCATGCAGCCATTCCTGAACATTGAACTTCAATATTGTAATTTCCACCTCATGTTCTATTCCATACAAGTATAGTGATGCTCATGCTCACAAGGCAATAACCAAATACAATGATATATATATATATCCTAGTTCACCAACTAAACCCAAATTTTAAAAATTGAATATCCAATTAATGAACCTAAAATTACAATTGTAGTGATTTTAAATCCTTTTTTAATTATATCACATTTACAAGCATCAAATCCATGACATATTTCTCCTCACACAAGCTCGTTGGCGTATCACCGAATTTCCACTATTCTCACAATGCACCAAACCATTTCACCCTTTGAATCATTATTAAGACGTTTTTAATTGATCATTTAATGTAATGTTTCAATTATAATATTCAAATGTTACTATTCATAAGAATTAACCTACAAACATAATTATAATCTAAAGAGTGAAAAATTGTATTAGATTTTTAAGAATGGTTTCAAATTTATAGAAAAGAATCTCATGCTAATCATGTTGTGGGAAAAATAAGATTTATGAACTATGATACTTTCTATATAAATGATGAAATATTCACTAGAGGAGGGAAGTTCCTTCCACAATAATTCAATTTATCTCTCAAGTTGTTGATTTTGTTTTTCTTTATTTATTAATTAATTTTGTGTAATTATTCTAAAATTCAATGATGATAGAACACTAGGAAATTAGTGATTGATCATACGATAACTTTTCCAACTATATTATGAATTCTAGTATCTAATGACATAAATATATGATTAGGTATTTTCATGCAGTTGAATGAATAGATTATATGATATTCCCATTTTTTTATGAATTTAAAATTTTCATTCATTTTTTCACCGGTTTCACACTCATTCTACTTGGTAATTACTTCACCAATTATGATAGATAGTAGTGGGATGATTTATGAGTGATTAGTGATATTCAATCACTTGTCTAGGTGATGAAACATAATATATTAAATTATATATATATCTCTTCTGAAATGAAAATTCCAGAATAAAATAATTATATAATTTTATTTTGATTTGAGAATGGCAAGGGAATGACATTGAATAAATATTCATGGGTATCCGAGGAGAGTAATTCAATGTCATACGACTATATTATAAACTAATTATAAAAATATTCATAGAAGTTAAATAATCAATACCATTCACTTTTTCCACAATTCAAAGCCATTAAAAAATGAAAAAAACACCCTTAAAACTATCTTATCAGAGTGAAAACCAAAGTCCCAATTCTACTATATTTTTATTGGATTAAAAATTTGTTTGTTGGAATCTGAATGATATGACAGTCATCAATAATAGAGTATTTGAGATGCACTATAGTTTGAGGATGCAATTTTAGTGGTTCTGAAAGAAACATGATGTGTTGGAATTTGTTTCATGGTGCGATAACTTAAGATATATATATATATATTACAAAATTTCTATAATTTAAAAATTAATTATCACAAAAATATCACATACATTGAAGATCCTTTTTGTTTAGTTTCTCTAAGGATATGTTATTTAAAAATATTTATTTAAAAAAATTGTATAAATTTTACTATAATCAAACTATTATAGTCCCCATTCTACGATTATCATAAGTTATACTCACCTTCATAACTTGGGGAAGGGATACAAAAGAAATGGGTGGTATTAAATATTCATTAATGGAAAACTTATTCACATGTCATCAAGTATTATATTATAATAATAAGATAAAAACAAGAGAATGGATAATTTTTTTTGTTGAAATAGACATAGAAAAATAAGATAATTCTATAAATCAAGAAGATATTATGTATAATATCAAATGAAGAAATTGTACCATGACATAAGAGTGTGAGATAAGAAAATAAACATGAAATAATGAAATGAAATCATAATATCATGAAATCATAGAATATGGGGATAAATAAAATACCTAACATCAAATACATAAATTAAGGGTCACCCTGAGGACGAGCATAATGAAGTGTAAAAATTACTTGGGTGTAATAAGTTCACTCCCCATTCCCATAAACATAGTGAAAAAATTGTCATGGTGGATTGGGTTCACTCCCTATTCCTATAAACATAGTATACAAAGTCCCATAGTGTATTAGGTTAAATATTGAATCACTTACATAAAAAATCAAGAGATATAAAGCTTTATCTAATGAATTATAGTGATATATAATTCCATAACCAACCATAATATTACATAATGTTCTTAAGATTACCACCCAGTACACCATACACAGTGGACAAAGTCTCATAGTGGATAATGTTCAATCCCTAATCATAAGAAAAACATCTCATAGGATATAAATATTTAGTTCATAAATTCAAGGGAAATATAATTATAAGATCAACCTTCATATATATAAAATAATACTTATACATTACACACAATGAAATAAAACCATACATAAACCATAAGCATGATAAAATCCATGAGATGAAAGCAAGATTTTATAATTTTGACTCAAGGAATTACCAAAGTTGAAATCATAATGGCTACCAAGAGGATAAATAATTAAATTATATTGGTCATTCATATTTAAAAATATATATATAGTTCCTGAACACATTATTCCAATATTAAAAATTCATGATAAGGATTTAGAGTAGAATGAATAAAACTAAACTACATGGGCGATGATTTATGAAATAAGTAAAATATATTTTTAAATAAGGAATGAGATTATTATTTTACATAAAATATGATATGAACTAGGATTTTTTCCATAAAATAATTGGAGTTCAAAAAATCTCTTCATGGTGAAAATAATTTTATAATGGTGATAGTTTTCATGAGATGAGAAATCAGGAATTTACCATAAGTTAGGTTTACATAAAATTCAGAATTTCAAATGGATTTTAAAACATGTATTAACCGCAAAAAAGAAAGGAATTATAAAATTGGTATATCTATAAGTAAAATTTATACAATATATGAAATAAATACATGAGAATAAGATAGATAAAAAGAGAGAAAATAAAATAGAATGTGTTACCTAAAAGTAATGAGGGTGTATTTAAAAGAGAACTTTTTATTTCTTAAAACAAAATTTTGAATTCTCCAATAATTAAAAGGATAATAATGATTAAATTTTATGATAATATAAGTTAAATATAAAATAATAGTAGATAACTCATAACTATGATTCTATCAAAAATTAAGAAGATTGTGGTGAAGGGAAATTTTGGACAAGGATAGAAAACCATCGTTTAAGAGGATGTGAATTATTATTTAGATATATTTATTTTCATGGTGGGATAGAGAACATAAATAAGGATTATTTTAATAAAAATTTATCATCCATGACATATATGTGGCATAACATATGAAATGAAATATGAAATTCATAGAGAAATATTATAACTAAATAAACTGGACTGAGCAATGAAAAACCATTATATTTTAAGAAATACATCAATCATAAAACATAACAAGGGAAAGAGTTAATGGAAGTATATTTTACATTATAAACTATAATTTGATATATTATAAGTATTTGGGTTGTATTTACACCCTAAAAATGATGTTTTTTTGAATAATATCAAGAGATGCCTCAATGAAGGGTGATTAAGATGGGAACCCTTACCTTGTTTAAGAAACATTACACTCATGTGACTTCCAACATGAATAATGAAATTAAGATTATTAAATTACATATTAGGAACCCTTTTATTCTATATTAAATTTAATATAGGCCTTTCTTATTATATTATTTTAATTAATTATATATATTTTTTCACCCATATTTGTCACTTAAGGTTGTTTATTTAATTTTCCATAAATCCTTGTGTACATTGACCATGGTAGACTATTTCATAAAATAGATTCATTGGTTATAGAATATTAATAGTATTATGGATATCATTTTATTATATTAAATATATTTTTAAATCCACCCATGATGGGTGGTAATGATAAATGAAACATATTTTTTGTAGGTGGTAGTTCACACATACACACGATTAATGTTTCCATTTCTCAACTAATGATAGGAAAATAAAGTATATGAAAATTTTTTATTTTATAATATATATATATATTTAATATTTTATTAAACCATTACATCCTTTTTACTAGCCAGGAATGCTAGTGAAGAAAAATGGAAGACATCGATATATCGATACAGTCGTCCAAGAAACGTACTAAAGATAATTTTTTTCTCTGCAGATGGAGAGTAATAAATAATGGAATTAAATTTATATAATACCATATAATTATAATAATTATAAATTTTCAATATAATTTTTTATATAAGAGATGTTGAATAGTAATAGTAAGGTAAAAATGTAACGAAGAAGGTAAGAATTATGTTCGAGATGAGAACTTCTCTTAGAGATCTCTTTGTAAATTAAGGCCTAAGGATAAATTAAATAGATAAGGGACCTATGGATGATATAAGGAATTATATTATAATTAATTATGTCAATTTTTAAATAGAAAAAATAACATAATGTGTGACTATGGAGTGGTGTAAGTGATCCCCTTTTATAAGTGAAGAAAAGATAACTTTTGAGAATACCCTTTATACTTTCAAGATATCATTACCAAATTACTTCATTAATGACTCCATAATTTCATAAAATTTGAGTTTTGGCTGGTATTTTAATGATAAAACAAAAAAAACTTTCAAAACATATTTTAAACATGTTTAATGTCTTTTATTATACGATCTTACATTTTTAAATTTGGGTTTTTACATTGGTTAATTGTATTTAACTATGTAATTTATATTTTATTAAAATATTTATGGTAACACCTATTGATTTTTTAATGTTTTGAAGAGAAATTTAATCTGAATTTAGTATATTTAAATTTATAAAGATGATAAAAACATATTTTAAATTAAAACAAATAATATATAAAAATAGTTTTGGTAGAAAAATGACTTTTAACTGTGACACGTTCTTAATATTATTTAGTATTGATTACTAATTGAATGAGTGTTAACATATTTATTTATAGGTTTGAAAATAATATTATATTCATAATATATATTGTATCAATTATATTTATTAGATGAAAATATCACAATATTAATAATATAATTTTTTTAAAACCATTCTTTCATCATTATCTGGATAATTAACAATAATATTACTAATATTATCTTTATGGGGAAAAAAATTTAAAATTTAAATACTATTCAAATTTTGAAGTCAAATATAAAATAAAATTTGTTACATTTAATTTATAAAATTGATAAAGAGTAATTTTTAATATGTGCGCTTGAAAAGAGTTTTTAGTGTGAAATTTTACATGAGTTTTAAAAATGATAAACTTGCGTGTCATAAATTACAAATAATACTGTTAAATTATTTATATTAATCATTAAATATATATTTTTTATATAAAAAAATTTTCTTGCAATTTTAAATCATTCATGCATTATAAAATTGACATTGTTTAAGCAGAATCAATATTTCTACTATTCACATAAAATTTTTATTGTTTTAAAAAAAATATCCAAAATAAATACAGAGATAATTATTATATAATGAATAAAACAATGATGTTTATTATCTAAAATTAAAATTGAAAATATTATATTTTTAATTTTTAAATAAAAAATGAAAAATGTAAATAATACTATATTTATTAAAAAATGATATTTTTAAACTTTATGTATTCTTAATATTATTTCCCATAAGTTTCTAAATTAATTGATGTTAATATATTAGTTCAAATAAAATAATATGTTAAATTCATAAATTTAATTTATGAATTTAAAATATAAAATACATAATAAAAATATTCTTTGAAAATAAGTATTACTTTTATACTAAATATACTTTAATAAATACCAATATTTTTTTATATTGAAAAATTTAATTTTACTAATCCGTTAATATTGTAATATTTATTTGAATTGTGTATATATATATAAAATCATATTTTAATAATAGTATTAGTAATATTTATACCCATCTCATAAATATAAATATATATAATATATAAATATCTTATTATTATTTAATTTTGAGTTATATTTTCTTAACAAAACATGAATTTTGTGTACCTATAGGATGTATATCCAATTACCATTACATTAATGACCATATTTTCAATGAAAATATTCATAATGACCATATTTGTAATGACTACATTTTTAATGACCATATTTTGAATGACCATATTTCTTTTCTATATATAGTCTCACAAAACTTATTACATTTGCACTTATCACTTCCCTAGTTTTCATTTTAGATATGATAATATGATTTCCTCAGTCATGATGTTCATCATCATCATAATTCTTCTTTTGTAACTAGTGATCCTCGGAGGTGAATATGATCCAAGTGATCATTTAGTGTTAGAGTTTTTATTATTTTCAATTTATTATCCCATTTTAATTTATATACTTTTAATAGATGTACTAATCTACGATGTGTAATACCTAGTTTCATGTTCTTTTGTTGTAATTTCATATTATCAATGAATAAAATTTTGTTGTTTTAATTATTTAATTGTATGAATTATATACTAATCTATTTTAATTCCTTGATCAATTAATTTATCTGTAATTATAAACTTATATATTATGGAAATAATGTGATTAATTATAACATCGGTCATTCCATTCTCCCCCATAAATAATTTACATCCTTTGAATTTTAATTATTACACTCTAATGAAAATATCTGAATGTGTCATGTAGATATATACAATTAAAAATATTATTTCTAGAGTTATATCAAATGTATAAATTTGCGAAACATATATTTTTTCCTTTGAATATGATTATCCCAAATATTGATGTTTTCTTCAATTGTTTAAGCCAAGAGTGTTAGGTTATTCAGTAACTTGACTCACATTGTATAATATTTTTTTAAATGGTTTTCATAATTCTTCTTCAATATAATATCATAAGTTAAAATAAAATGTGATCACATAATTCCAAATATTTTTTCCTTCATGTGAATAGAAACAATACACTACTGAAAATCGATAAAATTTTATCTAATGGAAGGATATTAAGATTTTTAGAATATACATTTCTATAAACATAAACATGGGATACAATATTTATATGACTAGAAGTTTTCATAAAAATCATATCATTTGGATAATTATTTAAAATTATTATAAATAATCTTTGGTTTATTATATATGATATAATAAATTCCAATACCCAGAAATCCAAATTAGAGGGTGTCTTTATATTTTACCCATTGCTTCCATGACATAATTTTTGTAAAATTGGTGTTCCCTTTAATTTGGAGGTCATTTATACTAATTTTCCTCAATATTATAGGGTTGGGGGATTAATTTTTATAATGACTATAATCCTTTCATTTGATACATTGAGGTGTGGGAATAGAATTAATGAATACTGGTTCTCTTCCATTGGATTTTTTTATCCTTTCGATATTCATGATCATAATAACCAACCATACCACCTTTAAAATATCTCATTATCCCTATGAAGATATTTATTCAGCATGTAAACCCATATTTTTGAAATATTAGTGGTTGAATAATCTTTCTTTCATCTTCATCATTACATGAATTATGATGATACTCCATCCTTCTCTTCTACGATGCACTCATGAACTCAACTATTGTTACATTGTTTATGTTTAACAATAGTTAATTTAGAATAATCACCATATTTTCCAGTTCATACACTATTCTGATGGGATGATCATTGAGGTAATCATCAAATTTTCTTTCAAACCCAGGGTCAACTAATTTCCTTCTTGTTCTATCCACCACTAAAATCAAAAGGGTTAACATGAGTGACAAAAATTTCTCTTCATAGGGTTATTATAAAAATCAATTCAATAAAGTATATTCCACCTTAAAACCTTATTACCTTTACATGATCACATTATACCATAATTAATTTACTTCAACCAATATTAATCTTAGTTTAACCACATTTTACTTAATGTTTGATTATCTTATAGTTATTAAATTAGTCCCTCTTGGTAACTCGAAAATAAATCCTTCGTAGCAGTTTCTAAAGAGTATGTGATCAAAAAAGAAATATCCCCCTAGAATATATATCCATGTATTCTACACTAATCATGAAAACATGTTTTGATTGAGTTAATTCTCAACCCACCCTTTTTGGGGTGATTACCCTTAGGTGCATTTTTGCTACAACTGCATCCACTTTCTAGTATTAATATATGAATGTAATTGATAGAAAAAGTATATAATCAATTTTTTTCACAAATTGCTTGATGTTATTCTATACATAGGATTATCCATATTGTTTTCAACAAATTTATATATTCATAATCCCAAATAACTACTATACTGTTCCAAAAAATATCAAAACACTCCCCTAATATTAATTATGAAGCCTTAAGATATACATATCTATAATTTACATCATTTCTATAATATAACTATTATATCTAACAATTATATCACATATATCATAGAACGTTTTGGTTTAATGTCTTTGAGTACTAGTTAAATAGGTAAAATCTTTTATAAAACCTGAAAACATTTATCCGTAATATAACACTTATAGAACCCCAGTAGACATATCATAAGTAATAATTATTTTTACAATTTGAGGTAGGAATCGAAAGAAAGGGGTGAGCTCAAAAGAACAGTAAGGGAGAACTTATCCATATTCCATCAAGGGTGAGATCATAAGTAGTTGAGAAAATTAGAGCACAGAGAAATTTATTATTAAAGGATCATGATAAAATATATGTTATCCCTAAATAAAGAATGAAGTACATTCAATCTTAGAAGATAAAACATTGACTATGAAATTAGATTATGATATTAGCATGAAAACATAGAATAAAAAAATAAAATGATAAGTTCATGGAATCATAATATATGTGGAAAAACCAAATACATGACATCATAAGAATAATTCAAAGGTCACTCCCAATACCATCATCATAAAATGGACAAATTACCAAGATGTATTGGGTTCAATACCCATTCCACTAAACAAAGTGGACAAAGACCCGTAATGGATTATGCTCTCTACCCATTCTTATAATCTTAAGAGACAATGTCCTATGTTGGACCAGGTTAACCCCATAACCCCCTATATAAAATCCCATGATATATAAAGATTGAACCAATTCTTTATAGGTATATATAATTCTAGACCCTGTCCTCCCATAATATAGTGTGCTTAGGATAACCTCCCATGAACCAAACATAGTGGACAAAGTCCCATAATGGATTTTGTTTACTCCCTAATCCTATACATAACATGTCATGTGTTTTAATGCTTTAAATAATTCATTATAGGAATATATAACTTTAGTAACACCCATTAAATATTTAATTTAATACTTATTAATTCCTCACAGGGAAAATAAACCATATATAAACCATAATAATGACCAAACCCATGAAAGTGAAGTGGGTTTCATAACTACAATTCAAGGAATAACCGAAGGCTAAATCATAAGGATTTATAGGAGAAGAAGGAATTAAATACTTTTTAAAATTTATAATTTAAAAATGGGAATATATCTTAAACATTATATTCCAATATGTAATATTTCTGCTAAGGATCGGAGTAGAAAGTGTAAAAATTAACTAATTGGGAGATATTTTATGAAATAAATAAAGGATCATTTTGAATAAGGAAAGTGCGTATTATGTTCCATAAATCCAGAACTGAAATTTGATGATTGTACATAAAATAATAAGTGTTTTAAAAATATATTTATATTGAAATGAATTTTATAAAGGAAACACTTTTCTTGAGATAATAAATCATAATGTTTTATTAATTTGGGTTAACATAAGAGTTGGAATTTCAAATGGATCTTAAAACATGTATCAACCCAAAAAAAAAATTATATTAAACAAGGTATATATTTAATGATATTATATAAAAAATATGGAATAATTACATTATAATAATATAAAAAATTTATAAAATGATGTAAAATGTTCAACCAAAAATTAATTACTATATTTTTAAAAGATTATATATTATGTTTTAAACCCCCTTATTGATATCCCACATTATAAAAATGATAATAAAAAATTATTTAGAAAATATTAGAAAGTAAATATGAATTACAAATTTTATATAAAATAATTAAGGTTTAAATTAAAATTAAGAACATTAGAGGGAAGATAAATTATGGACTCTGTAAGGAAACCATTTTTAATAGAATGAGAATTATTCTTAAAATTTTGTCATTTTCTAGAAGGAATATAAAATATTAAAAAGGAATATTTGAATCAAATGTGATAGCCCAATATTGTTATATATTATACAACTTGAAATGAAAGACTAAAATCATAGAGAAGAAATATAACTCAAGAAAGAAGATTGAGTTATAAAAGTCCCTTATAATTTATGGAAGACATCACCCATATCCCATAGCAAGGAAGATCATAAATGGAAGAGAAATTTTCATAACAAAAAAATTTTATGATCTTATTAGCCAAGGGGTACTATTTACCCCATAACAATGAATATTATTTCATAATATCAATACATGTCATAATAAAGGTTCAGAAAGCCTTGCCTTGTTCCAGATTCATTCGACGTAGGTGACTAGCAAACTAAATAATCAAATGATGTTTTTTAGATACCTTTATATAAACCTTATTATTCTATAAATACTTTAATATGAACCATTTATTATCATATTAAATTTATTTATTATGTTTTTTTTCATGACCACATTGGTTACATGGGGTTGTTCTGTCAATTTTTCCGCAAATCCATATTTGTGTTGACTATGATATAATGTGTTGTAAAATAATATCACAGTATCAAAAATTTTAATAGTCTACATAACAAATTAATGACACTTCTATTATTCTTAGAACATTGAGAGGAAAAATTAATGAATATTTCAATAATATAACAAAATATTATTATAATAATTATACTTATTTCATTTTATTCTTATCTATATAAGATATTTTGAACTAGATTATTAAGGTAAATTGGTACGAATAAGGTAATACTTAAGTTGGAGATGATATCTTCTCTTAGAAATATATTTGGAAATAGTGGCCAAATGATAACTTCAAGATACCAAAGGGACTAATATTATATGTAATTTGGGAATATTTTTAAATATTAATATAAGGTAAAGTGTAACTATGTATGGGTGTAAGTTATCCCCATTTATAAGAGAAGAAATGTGAAATTTTGATAATAACCATTATGATTCCCTGATATTATTTCACTACTCCATGGGTAATGACTCAGAAAATTTATAAAAATTTATTATGTAGTGGGATTGTGTCGAGAAAAAAAATCAAAACATAACATACAATTTTTTTTAATTTTTTAAATTCTTTTAACAATGTATTTTACATTTTAACATTTAAATTTTTACCTTGGTTACTAGTTTTTGACTAAGTAATTTCAATTTTATTTAAAAACATAAGGTATATAATTTTCCAAATTTTTATGTTTGGAACGAAAATATAATATCCTTTTATATAAATAAATTTATAAATATGATAAAATCAACTTTTAAGTTAAAGTATATAATATATCAAAATCATTTTTTATATAAAAATTAATTTTAGCCATCATGTGTTCTAAATATTATTTTGTATTGATCACCAATTGGATGAGTGTAAATATAATAATATACAAGTTTCAAAACATTATTATTGAGATAATTTAAATTATACCTTTTTAATTAATTAGATTAACATTACGCAATGTTAATAAAAAAATCATTAAAAAATTGGTTTCACCGCTATCGCGATAATTGACATAAATATTACTAATATTATCTCTTTACCTAAAGATTAAATTGATCTTGTAAACTAATATTTCCATTTATAACTAAAATAATAAATAAACTTGGTTATACATAATTTTTAGAAGTCAAAAGTTCTAGTTTTTAATATAAGTCCGTAAAAATAGTTTTTAGTGTGGAATATCACTTGAGCTTCTAAAATGTTAAACTATTTTTTATAAATTCAACGTAACATATTTAAAAGACTTATATTACAGATTAAATACATATTTGTTTATATAAAATGGTTATATTAAACTTTTATATCCTTATTTTAGTATAAAATTGATAGTTTTTAACAAAATCTGTATTTTTCATTCCATATAAAAATTTAATTCTTTTAGAATTATATAAAAAAATTATACTAAGATAATTAGTATTTAATGAATTAAAAAATTATAAAAAATTTTCAATTAGATTTTTAAGGAAATATATAAATTTTAAATAAAACATCTTTTATTGACAAAATATGTTTTTAAAAATTATTTGTCTTAATATTATTTCATATAAATTTCTAAATTTAAGTGATGTTAAAATATTAGTTCATAAATAATAATATTTTAATTTTTTTATTTAATTTATTTGGAAAAATTTTACGATACTTAATAAAATACTTCTTTCAAAATAAATAATACTTTTATACAAAATAATGTTAAATAAACACTGTTAATTAATTATTTAAATTCTAAAATTTGATTTTACTGCTCCATTAATAATGAAATATTTTTTATATACACCATATTATATTTTAATAATAATATTATTATTTTTATTTACCCCATAATTATATACACATATATATAATATTTATATCATATTATACTTTTATTATGAGTTATATTTTTTGACGAATACATAACTTCAATATACCTATTGGATGTACATACAATGACCATTTCTGCAGTGACCATATTTTCAATAACCATATTCACAAGGAACATTTTTTAAATGACTATATTTTAAATGAACATATTTGAGATGGCCATATTTCTTTTTTATATATAGTTTCACTAATCTTATTACATTCATACTTCTCATTTACATAGTATTCATTTTGGATATGTAAATATTCATTCTCCATTCAAGATTTTATTCCTCATTATAGGTTTTCTTTGGCAAGAGGTGATCCTCAAAGGTAAATATGATCCAATAGGTCTCTTATTAGAGAATACTTAGTCTTATCTATTTATTTCCCACTTTTAATTCATACCCATTTAATGAATTTACTAGTCCATAGTTATTAATAATCCATATTGTGTAATACATAATTTCATGTTCTTTTGTTGTAACTTCATATTATGAATGAATTAAATGTTGTTTGTTAAATATAGATCCTATATGAATTATATATTAATAATTTATTATTCCACATAATTTTAAAAATATTTATAATTACAAAAATATTTATTTTAGAATTAAGAGGCTTTCTAAAAAATAGGGGCGTCAAACATAGTGTCTGGTTTTATAATAGGTGACAAAATAGCATCATTTTCCTATTGGCCTTATGTATCATTTTTATGTAATTAATTGGAATTGGGATGAGATATTAATGGATTTTATCATAGTATTACCAGGTTATTAGGGAGGAAATGATGCTATATGGGTGATTATGTATCAACTAATGAATTATGATCACTTTCTAGTGATCAGGGAGTCAAGAGTCATTGTGGTTTTTTCTATATGGTAAGTGGATGAGGTTGCATGACTAAATAGAGTTTCAAGGTCCATCATCGTGATATGGGATACTAATTTTATATAAAAATTTGATAAAGTTTTGATACATGCTTTTATCACTCAGTTATTCCTTATCAATATATCTAACCAAATATAGAAAGAAAAAATGAGTAGACTATCTAGACACTGGAGGATATGTTGTAGGCATGAATCTTGGATTTCAATTCATCTTGGGTGAAACTACTACCTTTGGTTGAGTTATCCTATGAAAACATCTTCCAATCATCCATTGATATAGATCCATTTGATGCATTTTATGGAATAGCTTGTCGATCCCCACTGTGCTAGACCAATGTTTGAGAGTTAAATTTTTTTGGTCTCGATGTTGTGTAGAGTATGACTAAGAAATTACAGATAAATCCTGGGAGTATGCTGTTGTAAAAATACTATTATAATTGTTTTTTCGATTATAGGAAGATCCCCTTGGGGTTAATGGTAAGATACAAACTATTTTTGAAGGTTTCCCCTCTTTGTTGGTAACATAGGTTTGGTCATGGAACAAACATTTCACCCTAGTTTGGAGAGCCTATCAGAGTGTTAGAGTGCAGTAGTGACATGGGTTATTTGATTCAAATTCTTAAAAAGATGGATCAAATTCGATAACTATTATATGTGTCTTATCTTCATCAGTATCTACACGATTATTACCGTGTTATCAACTAAGAGATGTTGGATACTGATTATAATATGACATATATGGATCAGGCTATTAGGATTTAGGGATAATGGGAGAATATTTTTTGTAGGAATAATCCCAATGATTTAGGTTTTTTGTGGCAAGTAAACATGATGAAAATCACATGGGAATTTAGTTCCTAGACTTGTGCTCAGTATCAATAGTTTTTTGAAATAATTTTTTATTTTTTTAATATTAAATGATGTTGTTTTATAAGAATTTATTGTTTACCATTTTCCTTGTGGTATTTTGGGTAATGGAGTAGTTTATTTTGAGAGGTATCTCCTATGGTACTTTTGGTAGTTCAATGATTTTCTTTCTTAATTGAGTTTGGTTTTGATTATTGAGGAAGGGAATATTTTGAGAGGTATATGATAAAAATCCAGGAGATTATGGGCCATTTAAATTGTGTGTATTAGGTTTTGGAGTCACTAAGAGATGGATTATGGGAGAAAGGAGGAGAACTGGGATGAAATTATTGTTGGAAAGGGGTGATTTCATCATAGAGGCATATTTTTCACTATAGAGGGTAGATTTATTGAGTGGAGTGACTAATTTCATAATGTATCAATATTAATAGATGTTTTTGGTGGCTTTTTAAAGTTTTATATCATTGTGAAATATGTGGTAGGCTGTGACATGGAGTCTTAAATTGGTGAGTTTTAGTGGCTTTATTGATTTCGAGGTTAAAACACCATAATGTAATTCTACGACATGATATTATTCTTCAGCCTTGGAAATATTTGGCATGGAGTTCCCCTTGTGACCTGGTTTATTTTATAATTTAATAGTATCTATGGTATAGACTACACATTTTTTTCTAAGATGTTATTTTTTTATTCCCCATTATAGTGTGGTCCCCTTTTTTACACTACAGTTTTTTCCTATATCAGAACCTTTTAATTATGGTTTGGGGTGTGGCATTATTATATTTTAATTCCATACTAGCATATAAATATCCTAACCCCTTTAAACCCCATCATTCTTCCATATTATATCTCACTTTTTGGGCAATATTAGTCCATAAAAAGGAGGTCCTTTTTCCCCATTTCACTTTCTTTTACACCCAAAATCAGGAGATTAATCCTTGGAGATTCTAGGTTTGTTTCCCATTATTTGTTTTTCATTATTTTATTTTTCATCACCTAGAGAGGGTTTATATCAATGGAAGATATATATTTAGTGATGATTTTGTAATAGAATGACATGGGATGATTGTTTCTAGTATATTTATTTTTCCACAGCATGACTACGGCATTTTCATCATATCTTCTTCAAATTGGCTCTGTCCAAAGTGTTTGAAAGCTATGATTGAGGTATGGGATCGAAGTTATCTCCTAATTTTTATGAATATGTAATGGTAGCATGATTTATTTGCTTTTTGGTGAAGGTTATGAGTTTTACTAATAAATTAAATTAATTAGAAGCAATGAAATTCAAGGGCATGGGGGATATATTTAATGTACTTTACATGATTTTAGGATATATATTTTTCATGATTATGTGTTGTATGTTGTTAGATATGAAATGATCTTTCTACAATGTTTTTTTGTATTATAAAATATATTTATGTAAATCAACTCACTTGAAAATTTTAAATACCTTAAATATGGTAATTGAATCGATAATGTGTAAATAAGTAATTTTTTAATTATCTACTCTGCCTTTGATTTTGATTGATGTGATGGTTAGAGTGATGAATGGGATCATTAGTGTGGTTTCTTATAGAGTTTTCTTGGGTTTATGTTGATGATGTGTCATGTGGGAATTGTACTATTGATGCATTGGAACTTCATATCTTTTATTGTTGTCTTGGAAGTTTCTCAATAGTTATGGAATAATTTAAATGGTAAATTGTTGTAAATGAACGTGGGTTAGATTATATGGTTATGGGATTGAAATAAATGATTGATGGGATGGTAAATGGGATACTGATGATTAAATTAAATGTGAATTTATAGGAATAAACACAGGTCATGGATAGATAATGGATTTTCCTTAAATATAAAATAATGATAAATTAATATATAAAAAGGTGGTAACTGAATTGTTTAAATAGGAGATATAAAATTGATGTGTTATTTTTTATTAGGTAAGTGGGATTGAATGAGAAGTTATTATTATGGAAGTGATGTTTTCATGTGATTTGGGTGATGCATAGGTTCTCATAGTTGGTTGGATTTGGTTTTCTGGACCTATAGGTTGGGATTGCTTGTAACTATTATACATTTTATTTTCCTTTATATTTTTATATGCACCCCAACTGAGTATTCAATTTACAATTACACCTAATGGTTTTTGGTTCAGGGTGTCTTCCCCAAACATCCTGGTGGTTGAGGGGAGAGGGATATATAATGATACTTCCTCACTCACTCTTTGTTGTGAGGTTTTTATTATTGGGATTTGATGGATTGAAAATATAGTGTAATTTTTATAATGATAGACAAGAGAATGTGATTTTTTTGTTGAGAGATTTGTGTTCTGTGGGAGGAGTTAATGATTTATATGTTCTTTAAGTTAAGATAACTTACTATTATAGTTTATAGAAATAGTTATAGGATGTTGTGGATGTAATGGTTATGATATGGGTTGAGATATGGGGATCTATTATTATGATGAGGCTGTAATGGGATGAAGCTGATGGATATGGATGGAATTGTTGCATCAGGACATATGTCATTGGGGCCTGAGTGAAAAAAAACCAATGGGGATGTTGTATGAGATACCCTTTATTTGATATGATTATTCTTTTATTATTACACTTGGATGCATTATTTAGTGAGTGTTCTTTGGTGATACTAGGAACTAGTTGAATTAATATATGATTATTAATTATACTACTTGTTCACCAGGGAATTAATATATTATTCTCACATTTTTATAAGATTTTTTGGGTCTGAACCTAATAAGAATAAATTTTATTCTCACAGTGTTATATATATAAAATATTTATAGGATATTAGGATGGATTTGGTGACCAAGATTGACATTTCTTGATTGGAGCATAAAGTTAATGAGTTTCTGTTGTAGGATTTTAATTTTTTAAATTACTAGGAGAATATTATTTTTATTCCTATAACATAACTTGAAATATGATATAGTTGGGGTTTTTTCATTTTCATTATGTCATTGGGTTGTTTGGTAGTTTCCATCCTATATACCGATCCAACTGTTCATTTGATTGAAATGACTCTGATGTGCCTAACATTATTTATACCTTCAGTTAAAATCTCTAAAAAAGGCCTACTAGTGGTGGGAATCAGGGGTCTTAATCTCTATTTCTTCATTGAAATCCTAAGATGGGTTCCTTTAGAGGGATGGGGTTAGGGAATCCACCCACCTCACTTATAAAATAAAACCTATTATCCCTAATAATTCACAAACATTGAGCACTCTATCTTTTCCAAGACCTACCACATTCCCTTTAAAATTTACTTCACCATATCTTGGAGGTTTTTGTCTCACAATAAAAAACAACCCAAGATGGGTTAATGTGTACAATAAAGAAGTGTTTCCAAAGAAGTTGTATAACCTTTAACCTAGTTATTTCATGATTATTTCTTCTTTTAACTCTTTCAAACCTATCATACACATTATTATATTATTTAATCAATGTCTTCAATATATTTAAATATTATTATGTTTATGGTATAACCATTTTTATCTATTTTTTCATCCAACGTGAAACGAAAGCATCACTTGAGAGTATATAGGTACCACCTTCATCATGAATTAATGTATATCATTTCTTATAGCTAGATAATATGGAAAATTATAAATGGGGATTTAATGATTATATATGATGTTTATGATAAAATTATGACTATATGAAGATAACATATTATTTTCCATCTTACCCTTCCATCCAATTAAAAATGATGACATCAATCATGCCTATGGGTGGAGTACCACCTCCACACAGTGATTTGATTCATTTTTTATTTACACTTAACATTAATGATCATAATGATATATGTAATTAACACATAATATATTTAAAATATAAACATTATTTTTGAATAATTAATTATTATATTATTTATTTCCTTTCTATCCATTAATAATAAGAAAATTTTATTTTAGAATCATAGATGTTTGACATGTAAATATTACATAATATTTATACATATTCATTAAATTACTCAAACACACACTTGGGAAATGTAATACTTTTGTGCCTTTGGAAACATTGATACATAATCTTATCATTAGGTCAAATATCTTTAATGTTTCCAAAAAATATCTTCCCATTTAGTAATCTTTCTAGACATACACATCCTAAAACATTTCTTCAAACCCTAGGGAAAAGAAACATAAGAAATAAAGAGCTAAAATAACCAGTGAGGATAAATATTAGAGATATCAATCCATGATAATATGAAAGAATAATATATGAATAAGGGTATGTGATAATGAACATATGATACAATGTTCATACACAACCTATCATAGATCATAAATATGCCTCATGACATAATGACTTATAGTTTATAAGACATGATATATGAGGTTATTAAGAACATTATCCATGAGAGAAAAATGTTTGTATAAAACATAGATTTGTGGCATACACATATGCATTAAAATAATATGAAAATGATACCCACCAAGATGTTCAAAACATGTTTAGATTGGGATGTCCACTCTTGTACCGGCTTCTAGATTGGGTTTACCACTAGTGTACCCCACCACTTTATGAGCTTGGTATTGCCACCAAGTTACCCTTATTTTTAGTCCTAGGTGGACCACTGTTGAAACCTTTGGGCTTGTTGAGCATATATATTTATATAATGCATTGGAGATAGATATATGTCCCAAAAATCACATAATGAAAATCTTATTTGTGTGTGAAACATGATAATAAAAATTAATCATATCCACACCCATGAAATGAAATGGATATCATAATAATTTCATCATATCATAAGTTCTGAAAAAGTATCGGGATTAATAAACGTTTCTTTATATCAGAACCTTGGAATATAAGAGAGTTTTAAAAGAATTTACTCATGTTATAACCCGTGGAAGAAAAAATAGTTTCATTAAATAAATTAATTATAACTATAAAACTTTTAGAGAAATAATAATAATGGTATCCATGGATCATATCCCTATTAAATCATAAATTACATTAAAGGATGTCAACGTAGATGAAAAATAATTTTCACTGATCCTTTGGAAATTTGTTTAAGGAAAATAACCTTTATTTTAAAATTAAAATTTTAAATCCTAAAACATATTTAAAATCATTTTGTTTTAAAATAACCTTGAATAATTATTAATTAATATTTTAAAATCAATTGAAACACTTTTTAAAAATCAAACATTTTTAACTCTTTTTCTTTGAAAAGAACCATTGAAAACATATAAAATAATATTTGAAAATCATTTAAAATAATTTTTAAAATGTAAAAAAAATTAAATTTATTTTATTTGAAAATATGCTTAATATATAATTTAAAATTTTTATTGAAATGATTTTTAGAAAACATAGTTTTAGAAGAAAACTTATTTCCGATCAAAGAGAGAAATAATGTTGGAATTCATTAAAAATATTTTTTTAATTATCATGTGTAATGAAGAGTGGAAAAATGTATCCATTACATGAAGATATCATGAATAAATATAGGGTAATAAAATTCATTATAATTCATGGGAGGTATATCATGATACCTCAATATTGGAGACTTAATCATAAAAAATCACGATAAATGATGAGATTGTAACATAAAATATTTACCACATTGGTGACATTAAATCATAATCCGAATAAGTAAATAAATAAAATTGAACATAAAATATCATTTTGATTAAAAAATTAATGATATTATATGTCAAAATGTTTTTATATAAACCTTGTGAAATAATATATGTGCATTACATAACATATATCTTAATGATGGAAAATTAAGACAAAAATACCTTACCTATTAGCGTCTCTTGAACTGTTACCCACATGAAAGAGAGATCCTAAAATGGATATTTAATGAAAATTATTTTTTCATATATGAATTATAATATAAATTAATGGGTTTTATTCACACTACCTAAATTAAATAGGTGTGAACATGTCATGTCTCTCACTGAAGTAAAAAGTGAAACGAAAATCCTTTACTTCTTGAGTAACTTTTGAATCATAATCCACATGAAATAATATCAATAAATATATAAATTATAAATAAATGAGTTATATTAATTATATATCATTTAATAGGTTATTATATACCCTCACACTTAATAAATGAGTGGTTTATATAAAACATGTCTCTCATAAAGAGAAGTTAGAATAAAAATCCACATACCATATGTAATGACTTTTATCATAGTCATTAAAAATCCTGTATAATAAATATATGTTTAAGATACATACACAAAAGAAAAATTTTAATATATATCATACCACATATGATTCTTTTATATCCTTTTATTACCTATTTATTACCAATTTCATGTTAAATTCATATTTTGGGTAATAACTGCATTGTTTTTCTCATATGTTTTGTTTTTTTATTTTTGGTCCAATTAGTTAAATCATGGTTTCATCATCTATATAATATAAAACATGATATAAATATCATATATATTAATAATATATTTATTTAGAGTAATCTACAAAATATTTTGATAGGAAATGGAATACGCCCTTCATGGAGATGGTATGCCATACGTACACATGAATGTGGTTTCCATTTTCTTGTTGTATTGAAAGATATAAATGTAAATGATATATATATATATATTAATCAAAGTATAATTATTACTTTATATACATTATATATTTTTTTTAAACGCATTATTAATACATTCCATGTAAACTGTGAATGAATCATATCACTTCGCGAGGTAGTAGTCCAATGTACACATGAGTGATATTATTGTATTCCCAAAAAATAGAAAGCATGATGGTATGTGTGATATAATAACTAAATAATCATAATAAAATAATAAATATCATATATAATATATATAAACTATAAATACATAATTATTCCCAACCTTAAAAGGTTGTAATGGAAAAATGAAAGACATCGGTTCGTGAGGTGGTAGTCCGACAAACATATGAATGATGATTTCATAACCGATTTTATGGATGTGTGTGCGGTTAAAGGTCATAATATTAACATAAAATTATATAATTATTCATAAGTTACTTTGGTTATTATATTATAATGGTATAATAATAATTTATGGATGTGGGGGAAAATATAGAAAATGCTCGTTGAAGAACATTACCTCTTTTTTAGGTATCCTCTTTAGGTCCACACATTAGCCTTTGTTGATTAAAGGTATACCCAAAACAAGGCTTATAGGATGTTATGAGGGAATTTTATATGTGATTTTGTATGATATTGTTAAATAAAAATGTTTTTATATGTCTGAATTAGTGAGGGATGTGAGTACCCTTTTATAGTTGAAGAGTAAAATTCATGTAAATACTAAAAAGTATTAATTATTAGGAGATAAAAATAACCTAATATTGGTTGAAAATATATAATTAAATGTTTTTAGTAATTTTATGGTTTAAATACATCAACAATATGCACTTATACTCATTTTTTAAACATTTAATTTCTTAACTTCAAAGATTCACTACTTTTTCCATACTGTGGTTTCACTATGGTAACTAGTTTTTTAATCATGTTAATTTATCCGTTATGACTAAATTAGGGTGAAAATTATTTGATAAATTTAGTCTAATAATTATAAATATTATAACTAATTTATAAAATCAAACTCATTTGTGTATTTATAATTAATTTTAATACAAACACACGTAACACATAAAAACACCCCTTTAACATTAATATTGATAATCATGTTTTTACTATTTAAAGGTCAATATAGTCATTAGAATAGATAAATTGGCCAATGAATTGATTGTATTCGATATGTGTTAATATGTAAATAGAAATTTATATAATATAGTATTTTTATTATTTTTAAAATTATTAATAAAATTGAATTTATTATAAAATGGAATTAATGTCAATTTTGAAATTATTCGTTTAATTTAAATCAAAAAAATATAAAAAATAATGGAATTAGAATATATTATTTTAAAACCTATATAACATGAAATATTAATCTAATAAGATAAAATAACATAATAAGTTTTTCAATTTAATTCACTTTTTTTTATTTTTAGTATCAATTATTTTATTTTTTATTAACTAAATAATTACTGTGTTGACATTTCTTAAAACTTTTAGCTAACTAATTCATCTATAAAAATTAAATATAAATTATTATGATAAATATAAATCTTTTATATTTATAAATAATGTGTATTACTGAACCAATGTTGTTTCTCCCTATTCCAAAGCATTATAGACATTAAAAGTGAGAAAAATATCTTGTTTTCCTTTTTCATTAATTAAATTATTATATGGGTTATATTGAATGGAATGTTGAAAATAATATGCATATTTTATATAAATTTATGTAAAAGGTCGGAATAAAAATATTCAATAAAAATAGTATAATTTTTTTAATCATTTATACTCTTAGCATATTAGTTTAAACCCTGATAAATTCATTTTTACCTTAGTGGTGGTAATTAATTTTTTTTGAATCCACTATTAATTTTGGTGAAAATTTAATTTGATATTTTTATAAATAATAAAACATTATTATTAAAAATATGGAATACATTTTTCTAAATTCAATTCTTTGAAGTAGAAAAATTGAATTTAAAATTATCCCCCTAGACATGATGGAAAAATGTGTTATTAAAGAGAAAATGTTTAACAATTTATAAAGTTTTTGATATCCATTTTCAAAATTTAGTTAATTTAAATGACATATATTTTATTATATTATATGAAATTAAACTAATTATAATTAAAAAAATGTAAAATACAATTTAATGTAGTAAATTATTTAAAAAGAAGAAGTCTTCAATTTAAATTTATTATTTTTTAGTACTCATAAAAAATGACACTTTTAAGAAAAATTCCAAAAATCCACCCTAAGATAATATTGAAATTATTGATTATAAAAATTATTTTATTTTATCAGATAAAATTTATAAAATTTTCAAAAAAATTAATTTTATTATTCTTCAAAAAAAACATTTTTTGGTGAAAACAGTTTTTTTAAAACATATAAAGGAATTATTGAAAATTAAGTTATTTTTTTGTCAATATGATTCCTTTATATGAAACTATTAAATTTATTATTAAAAAAATTAATTACCATTCATATTCTTATTTTTCATGGTTAGATTATAATATTTGAGTTTAAATAATTATATTATTAATATATCATGGTTTTATTATAACTCAATGTTGCGTGTAATTCAAGCTAATACAGTGTTAAGGGAAACACAAGATTAGCTTGTTTTTGTGTACAATGAATGATTAAATTTTTATTGGTGTAATTAATGAAAAAAATAGTGTCCAATGAATTGAATAATATGAATAAAATAAATAAACTAGAAAAAAAATTCACAAAAACTCAGGGTTTACATTATACCCCCCATAAATTGAATTCCTTCCTTAAAACTCTTCTAGGTCATTAAAGGTTTAAAATTTTATAATTACTTCATATAAACCCACATTAAAAAATGGTGCAATATAAAATCCTTTTAGAAATTGAAAGGTATGTGCATAAGTCATCTAGAATAAGAAATATTATGTTTACAAATCAGAGAACATAGGTGGAAAGTTAATACATGGGCATAAAAGAGAAAACCAACACCCAAATACTGATAGAGAGTGATAAAGACCATTTATAATGAGAAATTTAGTTATCTAGATAAGGTTAATGAACACAAATTCATAAACCCAATGGCCACGAAATGGTTCATTAATATCATCAAAAAATGGTGATAAGAGGAAAACATTTTATTTCAAGTATTTTCATAGGAACATATAATTTATTTCATAAGGCCAATGTCACCCTATAATTATGGTTTGATGAAATTATACTTCATTTTTAAATCCATGAAATGATGGTGAATTTTTTACACCAAGTGATTAATTGATTATACGATCTATAATAGAAGAATAAGTCATTCCCTCAATTTATAGTTATAAACAGTTATCACTGTATATCTAATATGGTTAAATATTCATATGGTGAATCCATATGTTAACATTTAAAACCTCATCCTAAAATTAATCTTAAACCATTCCATAAATGTTTATCCTTATGTACCTTCCAAAATATTAAAATCCAAAACATTAGAAAACATTTCACTTTAATCAACTTATCATTAACCCCCCATATATCATATAGTGTAACATGATTGTCACATACTAAATATGTGAATAAATTCATCATGTGTACTCTTGAAACGTGGTAATAACTTTAATTACCATAAAAATATATTGAAAAAATTCATTCTTCAAATAGTATAAAAATTATTGGACATATTCCTTAAATCTAAAAACACTATAAAATCTATCCATGATAGAATAAACAAATTTTTCAATAAACTGTTAAAGTATTCAGTTCTATCAAATTTACATATTCATGTCCAAAATCTATTTTTCCCAACATCATTATATCAACATGAATAATAGTTTAAGGGTTATCTTACCTTAATAAAAACCTCACCTTGACATTAAATCACTTTTCTAGTTTATCAGTACCATTCAATATATTTTTGAACATCCTTAATAAAAAACATAAACTAAAAATATCCTCTTATATTTTAAAATTCATTAATTTGATTACATAAACAATTTAATTATTCCACTTCTTTCCCAAAATATTATCTAGTATGTATCATATTATTCATTAATACCTCTGTCCTTTAAAATTTCATTTATAGTCTCTTTGTCATCAGTAATAAAACTATTACTCACAACACCATGGAGATTTTATTCACGAGCTTTCCACTAAGGTCATCGATTTGAAAAATGCCCATAATTTCCACTTTCAAAGAATTAAATAGTATATGATATATTATAAAGGACATTATTCTAATCCATTATGTTAATTGAACACTTCATTTTCACTTTGATGGTACTTTCTTGGTATCCTTATTTTCTGCAGTAAAAACACATTCATGTTCTTCTATGACATCCACTTGGTTTTTATTCCCACAATATTAACACAAAGGAAACTGAATACTCTTTACTACATGGAATACTATACCTGAAATCTCACTAAAATCTATCATTTTATTATTTTCTGAATTTCTGAGTTGGATAATGTGTACATAGTTCATCATGTTAGGTGAAAATGGATTTGGAATGATCCTAACATCCTTTAATCGAATCATCATCCACTTTGGTTTCTCATTAGAAAATCATCCATCACATTTAAGGTTAAAAAATTCCCTTATGGTTCCCTCTATTTTATAAGACCAAAAAGCATAGTGTGAGCAACAATGTTTTTAGTGGAAAACCACATTATCATTAAAATCACTCATAGGATGTCTAAATACTTACACATTATTTTTAATATATGATACCTTAGGATTATCATAGTTTATTCAATTTCATCATATATTAAAACATTTCATGAAGGTTTTAAAACTTTTATTGAATTTCCTAAGCATATCACCTAAGAGTGTAAAACAGGGTGTGTAGAAATGCTTGTTGTTATACACTAGTTGTCGATTGATTGTAGCTAAATACGATGTTCTAGGGTTATTACCACTATGTACATCTGTACTCGATCTATATCCACTTGTAGTATCTAGAAATAGATGTTAATTATTATAAATCACTCACTCTATCCATTAAAAAAAATCCGGACATTTTCCTATAATTTAACTCATCCATATACATATCTTTAGCTACATCCCTAGACATATCCTTACAAATATCCCTAAGGGTATCACTATGTTTTATCATCATAGTTTCTAATGGTTAACAAAAAATTTCCTTTGATAACAACTATAGTGACCCATGCTTCTAATATATTGATGTTACATAATTATTGGTTAATATTAATTACATTACAAAAATATATTTTTGTTAATTGTAATAGTTTATTTCCTTTTGAAAAATGGAATCATAATCTTCTAATCTAGTTAGATCTCTTAAATTTTTCCCAAAAAGATCTTCTAATTTAGTATTCTTTATACACATACCCTACATAAAATCTTTCTTTATAACATTGTGAAATGAAACATAATATAAGGTCAACTCATACAATCAGTAAGGGTAAACATAAGAGATATCAATATATGATAATATGAACACATAATATAAGTATAAGGGTAAGTGATAATGAACATAACATACAATTTTCATACCAAAACAATCATAGATCATAAAAACAAGTCCTATCATAATTATTGGTAGTTCATAAGACACAAATCTTAAGTTAATCAAGAACAAGATCCATGACATATATTTGTGGAATATACATAAGAATAAAAAATCTTATATCAAGGATACCCAATAATATGTTCATAACATGTTAGGCTTGTGCTGACAACCCGAGTACTTGCTTTGGGCTTAGGATGACCACCCATGTACCCTCCTTTATGGGATTGGGCTGACCAACTACATACACTTTTTTTTTCATGGGATGAACACCCATGTACCCTATGAGCTCATAGAGAATTTATATTTACCTAATGAATTGGAGGAAGATATAGAAACCACCCATCCCAAAATGAAAACCATATTTATGTGTTCTATAGAATAATAATCATTCATCATATCATAACCCATGAATTGAAATGGGTATCATAAATGTATTATAATATAATATCCATTCAAAATGATACAAGCTTCATAATTATTCAATCATAACATTACAAGTGAATGAAACCGGTTTCATAACATTTCCTCATGTTATAACTCATGGGATATAAATGAGACTCATAAAAAAATTTCAACATTAAACAAAACTATTTAGAGACTGAATATGGATTTTACTATTCTATCATATCCCTAATAAAATGAAAGTTACATCTAAGGATATAATGTTAGATGGAAAATAGTTTTTATCAATCATTTAGAGCATTTCTAAATGTAAATAATTTTTTTTGAATAGTATATTTTTAAAATATTAATCATTTTGAAAAACCATTTCTTTGAAAAATACATTGAAAATTTATCAAGGAATCTTTGAAAATCCATTCAAACACATTCTAAATAGAAAACAACTTTTAAATCATTTTCTTTAAAAATATCATTTGAAAAATTCTAAAAGAATATTTAATAATCATTTAAAAAAATTATGAAAATATATTTTTTAAATCCCTTTCTCATAAAATAATCAAAAATTATAATTTAAATACTTTTTTGAAAAATTTTTTAGTAGACATATTTTTGGAAGAATAATGATTTCTGATTGAAGAGAGAAATAAATTTGTATTTTCTGAAGTAAATTTCTTAATTATATTAAGTATGAAAGAGTGTCAAACGAATATCATTACAGAAATATATCATGAATAACCAATTTTGATGAAACTTCATGAAAATTATTCATAGTAAGATCATGATATTTCAATATAATATATTGAGCCATAAATAATCCCAATCAATGATGAGATTTTATAATAAAATCTTTTACACTTTAGTGATATTGAATCATAAGACCCCCAAAAGGAAAACATAAAATGGATCTTAAAATGTAATTAGTATCAATAAATTCATAATATTACATTTCAAATGTTTTTATAGACTCCTTGTGAAACAATATAGGTTCATAACATAATATATGTCTCAATGATCGAAAATTCAGTCAAAAATCCCTTACTGATTTGGTATATTTTGAGAAATAACCCACTTAGAAGACAGATAGAAAAATGGATATTTAAATATATATTATACTGAGTAGAATAATAATAATTTACATTCATGGGTATTATACACTCCACATAAAAGAAATTGGTGGTGAACATGACATGTATCTCATAGAAGTTAAAAAGTGTGATGGAAATCCCTTACTGCTTGAGTAACTTTTGAATTATAATACCGACGAAATAATAATGTAAATGGAAACCTTAACTATTACTAAATTAGTTATATTAATTATATATAATTTTATAGGGAAGTATATACACCATAGAAAATAAATAAGTGGTAAATATGTAATAACTCTCTTTGAAATAAAAGTGAGACTAGAAATCCCCTTACAATAAGTAATAACATTGATCATACTCGTTAAAAGTACTATATAATAAATATATGTTTATTATAAAACAATTACTGAACCATATTTTTATATATAATACCATATATGATTCACTTATGTCTTTTTATTACCCTTTTATTATCAATTTCATTTGTAAGTCATGGTTTGGGTAATACACTTTGTTTTTTACACATGTTTTGACTTATTATTTTTTGTCCTATTACCTAGAAAATTAATTCATGATATATAGAATTTAAACCTTGATTTTAATATAATAAATATTGGGTATATATTTAATTATATTAATTTATAAAAAAATTTGTCAGTAAATGGAATATACTGTTCATGGAGACAATATGTCGTACGTATGCATGAATGTTATTTTTGTTTTTTTTTCATATTAAAAGAAAAGATTGTAAATGATATATATATATATATATATACTATAATTAAAATATAATTATTATTTCATATATATATATATATAATATATTTATTAAGCCCAACCTTAATACATTCTATGTAAATCGTGAATGAATCACATCCCTTCGTGAGGTGGAAGTCCGTCATACACATGAGAAATGTTATCGTACTCCCAAAATGGAAATAATGAAGTTATATGTGATATAATTATTAAATTATTATAATAAAGTCATATATATCATATTGCTATCATATAAAAATTATAATTACATAATTATTACCTTCCATTAATGGTTGTAATGGTGAGATGAATGATGTTGTTTCGCGAGGTAGTAGTCTATCCTACACAAAAATGATGATTTCACTACCGATTTGACAGAAGTGTGTACTATTGTAGGTTTTAACCTTAACATAATAAAATATAAGTATATTTAAGATAATAATTTTATTATATCGTCATGGTATAATAAAAATTTAAGGATGTTGATAAAGATATAAAATAAAAACACTCATTGAAGAACATTGCTTCTTCTTTAGGTATCGTCCTTAGGTTTTCACTAATGCCTTTTTCAGTTGGATTTCTAACAAAAAAGAATTCTTGGATTATATTATGGAATTTGGGAAGTTATTTTGGTAAAATTCTATTGATCAAAATGTATTTATATTTTTGAAGAAGTGAGGAGAGTGAGTTCCCATTAATAGTTGAGGAGGAGTGATGTTATTGTAAATACTCTAACACACTCACTATTAGGAGGTTAAAATTACCTAAAATGGATGTAAAATGATAATTAATTTTTTGGATGGATGATGTGCCCTATAAAAACCACCAAACCATATTTATACACATGTTTTAAACATTTAAATCCTTAAAATAAATGTTTCCTTATTTTTACCATTTCTGGTTTTAACTATAGAAACTAGTTTTATAATCTTGGTAATTTATTCTTTATAGATAAATTAGACTGATAATTTTTTGATAATTTGAACCTAATAATTATAAATATGAAATATATATTATCAAATATAACAAATATGTGAGTTTGAAATTAATTTTATTACAAGTGCATGTGACATGAAAAAACACTTCATTAACCTTAATCACGTTTACTATGTTTTTATTATTTAATGGTCAATATTGACATTTTAATAGATATATTTTTATTTGAAGGGAAAATATATTATACTTATAAATATTATAACATAAAAATATATAATATAGTATTTTTAGTAATTTCTAATTAATTAATTAAATCAAATTTATTATAAAATGACATTAATGTCAATTTTTCCAATATTCATTTATCTTACATAAACAATATAGAAAACAATGGAATTAGAATATATTATTTTCAAACATGGTTTACAAGATATATTAATCTAAAAAATCTATTATGACAATAACTTATTAAATTTACCTCACTTTTATTATTTTTAGTATCATTAATTTTTTATTAACTTTCTAATTACAATGTTGGCACTTAAGAATTGTAAGTAACATATTCATCTATAAAAATTTAAAATAAATTATTATGATAAAAATAAACCTTTTATCTTTAAAAAAACTTTACAACCTGTTTTTTTCTCTATCACAAGGAATTATAGATAATAAATGTAAGAAAGTATGTTATTGTAATTTTCGTTACTCCACTAATTATATGGGTTATATTCAAAGGTAAGTAGAAAATATTTTCTATATTTTAGAGATATTTATGGATATTTCTTAAATAAACTTTAAAAATAAAATTTAGATAATATTTTAGGCCATTTTAAATCTTATCATATTAGTTTAACCCCACCTCCGATAAATCCATTTTTACCTTAGTTGCGGTAATAAAGTTTTAGTCTTTTAACTATTCATTTTGGTTAAAAATTAAGATGTAATTATTAGAAATTAAAAATTATTTTGATTATAAATATGGAATCAATTTTTTTTCAACTTTATTATAGATGTGAAATTTTTTAATTTAAACTTAATCCCATAGATGTGATGAGAAAACAAGTTTTTAAACATAAAATGTTCAAAATTTTATAAAGTTTATATATATAATTTCTTCAAAAAATATATTAAAATAAACTAAACTTTATTAATTTATATTAAATTTAACGAGTTTTAATTTAAAATCAACTAAAAATATAATTTAATATTATAATTTATTTAAATGAAAATGATATTTTCAATTAAAATTTAGTATTTTTCTTTATTTTTCCAAAAATGACACTTTTTTAAAAAATACTAAAAATTCACCATAAGATAAATTAGACATCATGAATTCGAATTATAAGTTTATTTTATCAAATTAATTTTATAATAGTTTAAAAAATTAAATTTATAATTGATTACAAAATGAAATAAAAAGCATTTCTTTGAGAAAATAGTATTTTAAAAACATATAAAGTACTTACCAGAAAGTAAATACTTTTTTCACTATGTTTTGTTTACATAATGTCATTAAATTTAATATTATTAAATAATTTATTAATAGTTATATCTCTATTTTTTAAGGCTAGGTTAAAATGGTTTAATTTAAATTACTATATTATTAATGTTTCACAATTTTTTAAACCGCGATGTTGCATGTAAAGCAAGCTAAGATAGTGCTGTCGGTATCCAAAGATTAACTTTAATTTTTATATAAAAAATTATTAACATGATATTTAATGAAATTCAATTAAAATTTATTGTTTTTTGAAATTTAAAATATCAAAAAGAATAAATTAATTCAATTTTTTCCTCACAAAAACTCAGAGTGTTACATTCATCATGTGTATGTGCGGACTACCACCTTCACGGTGACATATTTAATTTTTATATTATATAATTTAATGGTTAGTTATAAAATAAATTAATTAATGAAAAATAAATTCATTACATTATTAAAATTTTGAGATAATGGGACCATTTAATTACACCTTCAACCATTGTTAATATACTAGAGTAATTTTGGGAAAATTGACCAAACAAACTTTATTAATCTACACAAGAAAGAACTACAAAGTAAATGAATATAAAATTAAGTTTAAAGTCCCAAAAAATAAATTGTATAAACAAATGTTCTTAATCAAGAATTTATGAAATTAAAATTGATTATTCAAAAGGATGTAATGTTTCCAACCAAGAAGGAATCCAAGGTAATGGTTTTTCACCGAAATTTCACTAAATTGAGACATATTTTATATTATAAACAAAATTTATTTTTTATGGTGTGTATAATACCAATTTCATATATTATTTCATTAAATAATCATTATTCATGGCATTTTAAGTGTCATGTAGAATTTTATTTTTAATGGGGTTTGATTTAAATGTTATCAAGGTTATAAAGGTTTATTTTACAATATTACTCTTATTCAGATTTTTCATGTTTAAATTTATGATGGAATAATTTTATTCTATTTATTTGTGAAAACACATCTATTTTCTTCTCCTATTATTATTATTATTATTATTATTCGGTTTTCCCTATTTTATTAAACTTTATCTTTATTTTTCAATTAAAAAATACAGAAATAATTTTTAAAAGTAAAAGAAACTTTATTTCTCTTCTTTTCATCCAGAATCATTCAGTTACATATTTATATTCATAAAATTGGTTTATATAACATTTTATATAATTTTAAATGATTTTTTTCTACCACATTTAACATTTATTAAAATGTTTTCTAATGAATCATTTTAAATGATTTTGAAAATGTTTTTTTTACTTTTTTTAAAAGTATGAAATGAGTATTCTTTTTAACCTATATAGTGTAAATGGGTTTTCTTACTTCCACAATTGTAATCAACTATTTAGTTTATTTTACATGTTTCAATAGTTTTTTAATGATTCTAATTTTATATTATTCTATGTTTTTTATGTTTTTATCTCAATATAAAAGGGCATTAATTTCTAAAAGGTCGAAAAACAGTTTTGATTTTTTTGAGAATATTTTATAACTTTTTTTATATCAATGTTAAAAAAAAATTAGTAAATTTATTTTTGAAATTTGGCTTCTATTTTCCTCTAAAATTTTAACAATACTTTTATTTACGTCAAAACCATCATTTTTGGTTAATTAATGATATTCTATCATCCTTTAATGATTTATATATTATACTTTATTTTCTAACCATTAAATTTATTTTGATTATGTTCTCTATCACACTTCATTACTCATTAAACATTATTATTATCCTTCTTTTCAAAATAATCATTCTTATGGATGTATTAAGTATAATTTCAACTACAATGATGTTATCTCAATTGTATACTATTTTAATATATAGTTTAATTTTAAGCAATATTTCTAGGAAAATTATTTCATTTACTAGGAAAATATTGATGTTTTATAATCTTATTTTAATAAATATATTTATTGATTGATAAATTTTTTTGATTAATTACTATATTATAGATTCAATCTATTAGAAATTCATATATATATGTAAGTGATTGGTGGGTCCTAGTTACTGATATCCCCTCAACGCGTCAAATGTTCTCACAAGACAAAAAGGAATGGGTATTCCTCGATGTATTCTAGCCCATTTAATAATAATTTCTTGTAATATAGCCTTCTAAAATATGTAATATGTCTTTGCATAAGGACTTAATCTAATGGTTCATTATGTATTGGCATAAATCCTTTAAACAATTATCATGAAATCCAACATTATACATTTACGTCATTAATATTTCAGTTATTATTATCAACATATTAGTTATGTTGATATTTTCTAAGGAAATATTTTAAATCTCAAGTTATTGATTAAATGGAATGTTTATTGATTATATATTCTGTCATATTGTTTATTATTTATTTATCCATGGTAGATTGAATTGTATATAACCTTTATTAAAAATAAAAGCTCGCCATTTATTATGTTTTCTTTTCTCCAGGATATGAAGAAAAAACTGTTGAATGATTTTCAATGATATATGAATGTTTTTCATGTTATGTTTTTATCTTCCAATGTAACATATTATTTATGTATGTATCTAATTTTAAAATACTTTTAAATTGACTAATCCTTCATGATTTGATCATTTTTATCTTATACCAATGTTATAATGTAGACATAGACTATGGTTTACTAGAGTCAGGGTTACTACCATTTGTATCAAAATAAGTTTAGTGGGACACATTGGAAGATGATTATAGAAGAACAAATCTAGTGAGAGAATTATAGAAAATACATTAAAATATTTTAGAACTTTTACCATCATTGGGGATTTTATTCCATGAATAAATATTCATAATGACTATGATTTGACTATATGTGTACTAGTTTTTATTAAAGGATCTTATCAAAAGGAAGGGAAATCAAATCAATTCCTCTGGTTAATAAAGAGATTTCCCACCATAGAAAGTCAACATGATTGTTGATGTATATAAATAGATTATGACTATATTATGGTATCTATATTAATTTATAACTAATTAAAATACCTTTTTGGAACAACTTATTTCTTCTCAACATAGTATAATGATCTTTGACCACATAATATGGTAGAATACTCCATCCTTTAATAGAATTACTAATCTATTGGTTGATAAGAAATGGATCAAGTCCCTTGAACTGATATATTTTCTTGATCTTGGAATTAAAAAAAATATAAAAGGCTATTCTAGAAGTATATTGTTTAAAAGGAGATGCATGCAAATTTTGGCTATTGAATTAGATTACAAACGAGTTAGAAAGGAGAAACCATGAAACAAATAAATTTTAAGGTGATTTTATTTGAGAAATATTATCCTTGAGGACAATGAGATGATATAGAAAGAAAATATTTGAATTTAAATTAGAATAAAGATGAAAGGGTTATTGAGTATGTGGATAACTTTACTAGATTAACAAGTAATATTACAGACTACAAACACAATCTAGAAAGTAATATTGAGCTGTATTTTATGGGATTAATCAGAGTCTTCAAAGGGATTTAGTTTAGAAAAAAATTTCATTTTTTATGATATGAATTCATGTTCCAATAAGTTATACAACTAATTCTATAGGTATTATATTTTATAAAGAAATCAAGAAAAGAAGAGGATGGCCAAAATCTAGGAAAAAGGAAATGTAATGGGGATGAAAAAGGAAAGAGTATAACTTCCAATATATGAAAATGGTAGAAACAACGTACTAGAAACTATTTAAGGGAAATGATAGTTTGATACAAATTTAGAGATAAATTATATAAGTATCAAGAATGCATAGGAATGAATGAATCCATTGATATCAAGTGATTCATCTATATAAATAGCAGACACTATTTTAATCAATTCTCCATGTGTCAAGGATTAATTTTATTATTTCATTATGATTATCATATTATATTATAAAAGTGATAAATATCATGGGAATCACTTGTGAATAATTCATGAGACTCCGAGAGGAAATGATTTATTTGAGAAATTTATAATGTATCTAACGTGGATTCAAAATGTTTCATTTATTTGAAATATTATCAACAAATATGGAATATTGTTTCTGTTGTTTCTAGGATGAGGTACACATTCATCATTTTTAAAAACAATTTAGTGTTAGTATGTTATTTTAATTACATTTAATTATATTAAATTTTTATAAATATGTGATTATGATATATTCAATGTTTTTTAGTAGATTTAGAATAGTTTTTAGTTGAATGATTAATTTTGAACATTGGGTGTTATTATTGAGATTTTGGATACTAAAATATCACTCCCTAATTTGTTGATTTAATTTATTGAGTATTTTTTACTTATACTAAATATTTCTATTTTTTATTAAATGGATATAAATGGGACAACTTCCTATAATAAAATTTCATACGACAGAGAACATTATCTTTTAATGGATCATAAGATCTATTAATGTTATTATTTAGTGCATTAGGAATAAATAATTCTTCAATTTTCATTCTTATTTTTAAATAAGAGATTAATATGAGGTAGAAAATATATTGAAAGACAACTGAGGAAGAAATTAATGTAAGTATATTTTATTATAACAAATGAAATGGATGATAATTCTATAAACATTTGTGTGGAACATATCACTTATCTATAAAGGATTGATTATGGAAATCCATTAATAGGAAGAAGTTTTATAAAGGTACAAATATTGTAAAAAAATATTTATTTATTAAATAATAAGTTTCCTAGTGTTAACTAAGAAATTGAAATCCATGATTAAATCATTATGTCATAGTATGACCATATAAGTAAAAATGAATTAAAATTATGAGGATATAATTTCTATAAATATGGGAGAATGAAACAATAAACAGTTTTTGTTTTTGAATACTATATATTATATCTTATGGTACTTGAAAATAGGCTTAAAATAATGAAAATATACTTCAAAATATTATTATTTAAATATGACTCTTATACCCTATCCATTGGATTGGAGAGTATGAATTTGGCTAACCACATTATAAAATATAAACAGAATAGTTCACTAAATAAAAATTAAATTTATTTGTTATGTGGAAATAAGTAATCAATTTTTAATGATAAGAATTATATCATATATAGTTAAGAACAATTAATGTTCAAGAGGGTCATTTTTCAGAAAACTAGGTTTAATTTATATTTTTCAATTTAAACATATAATTATATTATTTAGAGTATTAAATTTATTTATAAAAATATTTTTTAAACACCAAACAAATGAATAATAATTTTTACATTGATCATCAATTTGTTAGAGTTGAATATAATATCATTTGACGGTAGAAAAAAATATTATTTAAAAAATATTTTTAAGTGTGCATTGAATTTATATATTAATAAATTAAGTTCATCACTATTGATAAATTATTTTCATTATATATATTTATAATATATAAAATAAAAAATTAAAACTTAATTGTTGTTACTAGGAATGAAATGAGAATATATTCATTTTATATTTTCAAAATACATTTTTTATAAGAATGAGTTTTTTTTCATTTTCGGCATAAATATTTGAATTATCTTTAAAATATTTTATATATTGTATTTGGTAAAACGAAATAAATTTTTTAGTTCAACATATCAAAATTATCTTATGGTAAAATTTTAATATTATTCAGACATAGTTTAATTTTGGATGAATAGTGAAAAGTAGTTATTTCCTTAATAATGAATCCTTTTGGACATTATCATGAAATAATAATGACTCAAAATATTTTGAAATATTTTTTATACTAAATATATATTTAATAATTAATATAATTCATTTAAAAATTTAATTTTTAACTTATAAATATATGCCTACAATTTTAGAAATGTGTTTAATGTTTAAAAAAACTATTTTTTTGATCTTCTCATTCAATCAAGTCTTCACATGTTTATATTTTATTTTGGTTTTGTATGAAATTAAAAAAATAATAATTTAATATAAAATAATATAATTTATTTTTATGAATCTATATTATACTTTCTTTTTGAGTAAACTATTTTTATTCCTCAAATTTATTTTTAAAAATGGCCGTTGTGGCATTTTTTAAAATTATATTAAAAGTTATTTCTAAAAATAATAAAAATGGTATATTCTAAAACCTATTCCATATTTGTAATAATAATAATAATTAATATTATGTAATGATTTATAAATAATTTTTATCCATATCAAATAGTTATCATAATACCAATTTTTCCCCTTAATTAAGGACAAAATGAGTAAAAATGGTAAAAATAAATGGTTAAGGTTTCTAATAAAAAAACATAATTAGATATCCTTAATTTGATTTAATTATACTATTCCATTATAATATAAAAAACTGTTAATATTTTTATCCACTTTACTTAAGTATGACATATATTATATATTAAAGTTTCAAGTATTTTCATATTTTCCTCCCACAAGACTCATAAAAGGAAACCCCATCTCCTCAATTATTGGAACATATTGAGCACTAAAGCAAAGAAAATTCCTTAAAAAACTTATTCCTAACACCCTTACTTATATCCTAGATTTCATGGTCTCACAAAAATACTAACATAATAAGGATTATTGTATAATCCAATGAAGGATTTCTAAATAATTGGAACAACTCTTTACCATGTTCTTTCGTGTTTATTTGTTATTATAACTCGGTCATAACTATTGTAACCATTTTTCTATAAATAAAAAATTATATAAAATATATTAAAATTTTATTTATTTATTTCATAATCATTTTTCACATCCTTTCCATCCAATGATAAATGAAATCACTGCTCATACGTATGCACGAACTACCATCTCCATGAAATGTTGTGTATCATTTATTATAAATAGATCACAAGGATGATTATAAATATGGATATAATGGATATATATTTATTTTTATTAAATAATTTTGATTCTATAAATATAAATGATTATAAAACTTCTTACACTCCCATATTTTGGAATATGGTAATGTCACTCGTGTGGATATGTGGAATAATACCTCTACGATGTGATATGAATAGTTTTTCATTTCCTCATTATATGGATAAACGTATGGATTCATTAAGTTAATATATATTATATTTATGATATAATCCTTATTATATAAAGATTTATTATTATATAATATATTTCATTTCCAAACAATAGAAAAATTAAAATATCACCATGCACACGAGAGGACAACCACCTCTATGAAATACATATTTCATTTTTCTATTACCACATCCATGGTTGGTTATGAAACATTATAAAAGGAAGAAATTATATTCATTAACTTATTAAAATTATATTTATAATTAAAAAAATTTCAAAATAACTTTATCCATATTCAATATACTAGATTATTTTTGGGGAAATTGAAAAAACAACCTTAAGTTGTCAACGAAATCAAGAGATATGCAATTAATGAATATAAAATGGCAACAAAAGGAACTTAAAGATGATATATAGATAAAAATATTTCTTAATAAAATATTTATTAAATTTTAATTAATTATTATGGAATATATAAAACATCCAACCAAGAGGGAATCCCATGTTAGTGCTTTTTATCTCAATTCCACTCTATTGAGGCATATTTTATATTAAAAATATAATTTCTTTTATATGATGTATATATTAAAATTTTAATATATTATACCATTAATTAAAATTTACTAATGGTATTTAATGATTGGATTAATGGTTTACCTTATAATGAGTTTTTATTTAAAAGATAATAAATCAATAAGGGTTTATTTTATAGTATCACTCCTATTTGGATATTTTATGTTCAAATTTATATTAGAATAATTATTTGAAATTAATTTCTTAAAACCCATTTATTTTTTTACACTATGGTTATTTCTGGGGTTTCCATGTTTTCTTCTAATGTTTACTCCCCTTGGTATTAAAAAAAACTGAAAAATGCATTTAATAAAAGCCAACCTTATTTATCTTCTTTTGGTTGAGAATCATTTTATTTAATTTATATATTCTTAAAAATGTTTTATAGAAGATTTTATGTACATTTAAATGATTTTTAAAAGTATCTTTATACTTAATTTGAATTTATTTATTAATTTTTAAAAGGAAGCATTTTAAAGTTTTCTGGAAAATCCATTTTTTTATTTGTATAAAAGATTAAAATGGATGTCCTTTTTAACATATAATGCCAAAATATATTTTCTTAGATCCATTATTGTTTTTAATTGTTTATATTCTTATAAAATATTCTCTTTATATTAAAATAAATTACTTAAAAATTTTCTTTGAGTAAATTTTATATCAAAATTAAAAGAATTATTTGCAAAATGCTTTATTTTTTAGAATAATTTATCACATCAGTTGTACAACAATGTTTAAAAATAAATATGTAATTTTCCTTTTAATGTTTAGATTCCATTTCAATCAATATTTCTAGAAATAAATTCCAATATATTTTAAAATTTAATTATGATTAATCTATGGTTTTCTATAATCACTTAGTAGTTTATAGATTGTACCTTTTATTATGATCATTCAATTTCTTATGTTCATGTTCTCTATCAATCTTAATTATTCATTGTATATTATTTTTCTACATTATGTCCATATTTTCAGTGTTGTTAATATATTCAATGTCATTTATATTACATGGATAATGTCTTAAACATAAACTATTTCAATATATGATGTTAGTTGAAAGAAGAATGTTAATAAGATTTTTTCATTTGTTGGGGAAATATTAATGTTCTCTATTCATGATTATATATATATATTTATTTATTGATAGGGATTTTTTATTATGTATTGAATTTTTTCTTCAATATATTATAAATTAATTAGAAATTGTATGTGATGGTTGGATTATAGTTATTGATAGTCCCCGATGCATTAGTGGTATCATGAGACAAACAATAATGAGTATCACTTGGTGTATTCCAGCCCATACATAGATAATGTCTGAAAAGAAGGCTTTGATAAAATATAACATGTCTTCAATCAAGATACCACTTGATGAGTTCATGATGTCTTTGAATTAGTCCTTCATAACAATAACATGATGTATGATATTACACATTTCATTCATAGAGATTTTAGTTATTATTATTCATTGTAACATTAATAATTTCAATTGATATATTTTTACATCCAGTTATTAGTTAAATGGAATATATATTAATTATCCAATCTTCTATATTGTTTATTTCTTATCTAATCATGAGTTCTTCTATTTTATTTAATCTCTATTAAGCATTTTAGATCACCCTTTATTACGTTTTCTTTTCCCCAGGATATGAAGAAGGAATATTTGAATTATTTTAGAGGATTAAATAATGTTTTTTATCCTTTTATTATCTTCTAATATAATAATGGGGTCATATATGTATCTGGTTTTTCAATACTACAAAACTAATTGATCATTGATGGTATAATCCTATGTATCTTATACTAATATAACAAAGTAAACCGTATCTATAGGTTACTAGAGTTAGGGTTTCTACACTATATCAATGATTTAATAATAACATTAGTATAGATATTTATACCAATGATTGTTAGATAATTGGAATATGAAATTATTTTTTATTTTTTAAAACCATTTGTATAATTAATTTCTAAAAAAATACACATTTTTGAACACATAAATTCTCATTTATTATTCAATTAAGTTACAACACTCTTAAATCTATTTTCATGTATTTTTTGATAAATATATACATTTATGTGAAACATTTTTTATAGTTTTATAATTTTTATATTCATACAAATAAAATAACATTAATTATAGTTTATACTATACCAATAGTTATATAAAGACATTAGTATAGTCCTTTTCCAATAGATTTCAATAACACTTAGTATAAGTCACTAAAAAATTGGAAACAATACTAATTATTAATCTAAATAAATGGTATCATTACCCTATTACATTAATTTATTTAGAAATATTGGTAATGAGTACATTATAAATTAATACACCTTGAAGTTAATGGGGTAGGTGAATCAGTTGTATAGATAGATTTTTATTTCTATTAAACATATCCATTTAACATTATATATTGTTTATTTATTAAAGGAAACATAATTCATCTTTTTGTTAATTTTTCACACAATCATATTTAATTTAGAACACAACTTATAAAATGAAAAATGTACGACAAAAATATTTTACTTTTTTCACCCATATTGGGATACATATAATAAGTAATCATTGAACATTTTTATGGTCTAACAAAATCTAATAAAAATCATTATTTCTATAGATTAAAATCTTTTTTAAGTTCACTCATTGACAAGGATCACCATTTTTACATGTTTTTGGAAAATATCACTACCTACAAAAGAATACTATTTTCAAAAATTTATAGAAAACTCACTACATCTCAAGTCTTTCAACCTGTGGAATAGTTTAAAGATATCTAAATACATCCCAAGGGTTACTCCATTTCTATTATTTTTTATACTAGACTAGAATAAATATGTTTATAAAATATTTTTCAACTTCTTTGTTTATTGACACGAAGTTCACTCCAAATTCAATATTTATAACCAATAGAATTCGTTCCCAACTTTCTAGATTTTATGCTTAATTGTATAACTGTAGGTTTCCCTTTAATATACTACCAAATTCATCCCATTTTATTTTAAAAGATTTGAAAATTTTGTCTTCAAAAAAACATCTCACTACAGTATAAAAACTAAAAAATAATTTCAGTATAGGAGTAATTATATTCCTTATCTTTATAAATATGGATAGAGCTACATCATTGTTAAACCAAATTATCAATAACATGATAATGTTCTTTACACTAAAAAATTTGATCATCTATGAAATGAAATCTGGAAACAGGTCAATCATCTTTATTTACAAAATATTCCATGAATTCTTTGTTTTGGACCCTTCCTTCTTATTCTAGAAACCCATAATTCCTTTCCACTATCTTCTCAAATTTTTAAATTATATTTTTTTTCAAATTAGATCATTTGTATTTTTTGAATACCTAGCTAATTTTTATTTAAAATCAATATTATAAAAAAAACCCAACTTTACCTTCTATCACTTCAAAGTAATTTATAGGATAAATTTCATATTAATATTCACCAATGAATTCCATTTTTATGTCATTGAAGTTTGATCTATAACTTCTAAAATCCATGACATATAATTTTTTCAACATACTTGTTTTGGTCTCCCCATCAGAGACACCATGATGTGTTTCTCTAATTTCAAGGAATTAATGAAAATTCAGAATAAAACACTATCTCAAATAGGTTTCTCTATGATTTCATGGATGTGTAAATTGATCTATAGAAGACATAATAATTTAAACATTATCCTCAATAAAATAATAATTATATAGGTTTCTATTTAAAACACCTAAAATCAAATTTATAATTTTTAACTCAAGATTCAATATAGATTCATCAATGCCCATCATGGGCCACTATATTTTTAAAATGTATTTTATAATGCCAAAACATATTCTATTTTATAATTTCCTTAATCCATTTAATATTTCAATTCAATATTCAATCATCATAATTTATATAATACTATGTGAAATAACTATTGTGACTTTTTATTTTCTCTATTATTTTTAAATATCCCAAAAAACTACCCTTTATAGGTTCTTATGAATCCTTATGAATACAAGGTACTTTCAATACATTGTTAAATTTTTTTCTTCCACTTCATGAATTTTTCTTTGAAAATAATATAACGAAAAAGTGGTATGAATGATCATTTCCAACATTCTTAAAACTTTATGGGATAACTTGGGAGCATACATAAGAATTGAGTGATCTACAAATCCTAGTCAGGAAATAAAAGTAAAAATAACTTGAATAAAGCATAAAATTTTAGAAAATAATCATTTAAATAGGGAATAAATGGGATAAGAATCATAAACATTAACAAAAGACCTGATATGACATGATAAGTTAAGGGTAACATGAGAAAGTTACAATAAAATTAAACATGACATCGCAAACATGGGTCAAAGAAAGCCACCAAGACATCAGAAAACGGTGGAAAAAGACCCATAATGGATTGCGTTCAGTCCCCAATACCATACCAGATGTCTCATGTGACTAAAATATTATCAAATTCATTATATAAATATATAATTCTTGGTTCACTTATCACATTCATATGATGCACATGTATTAGTGTGATAGATATATCCTATAACATAAGGATGCATTTCATCAATTTTGACAGCAAGATAATGGATTTATGTTTAAACTAATAGAATTACCAATTAAATTAATGATAGGTAAATCTAGGTTAATAACCATGAGTGTAAATGGTTGTGGATATTCATGACAGAATCAATTGGGATGAAAAATCAACGTGAAATTTTGGAAGTATAATGATAGTAATTAAATATTTACAAAATGATATAATGAGAGTGATTAGGATACATAATCATTTTTATATCAAAATAATAGTAATAGAGATGTGGAAAAACATATCCCAACTTTTAAATTTGGAAATCCAAAGGGATAAAATAGAGATTAATCTTGAATAATGAAGAGAAAGAGAGGGTCCCTTACAAAATTTATAATTATTAGTGATATAGGTAAATGATTTAATGAGAGGTTATAAATTATCTATCATTGTTTATAAATAAATTGAATAATTGAAGTATGTTATTAAAGTTATTAAAATATAACCAATTGAGATTCAAAATAAAAAATATGATTAGGGTGATTTGATTTAAAATAAGAGAGGTAGATCCATTACCATGAGAGGGTGAATAAAAAATATTGAGAGGATATTCTTGACAGATTGGGGGAAACATGGGAGGAATCCAGAGAGGGTAGGTAATATTAGGTACATTACAAAAGGGTTTTTAGTGGTGAGGTATGAGATCTGGGTTGGTTTATATAGGAAAAGATAGGGGAGTTCTTTATTATTTTCCAAAATTATGTTTTGGACTCCATAAAACTCATAATAAAAACACAACCATTACCATGGTTTTTGACCATGGTTTCTACCAAAAAGGATTAGATTTCATTTTTTTTAATTCCAATAGATAAAATCATTAAAATATTACCCTTATCAGCATTTAATTGATTCATGGAAATAAATAATTGATTTTATAAGATTAAAATATAATATAGTTATTGGTGGATTCGTGGAGGCTTTATAAAATTAGTCAAATCCTTTTAAAAAAATATTTTAAAAGGGAAAAAATTATTCATACTTCGATAGCATTTATTTAATTTACTACATAACTTTTGGGTCATTAGGATGTCATAATACATACTTTATATATATATCATATTTAATTTTTAACTGAAATTTCGATGTTGTTATAAAATTTTGAAAAATTATATGTTAGATATCATGAATGTGATGATTTCAAAATTAATATTTATTTTATCAAAATAATATTCTAAATTGGTGAATTTTCACTATTTAAACCAATAACTAATAACTATTAAGAAATGATGGGTTTTCGACAATAATACTTTCCAAAACCTTATAAAAATTACATTTGACTTCATAAAATCTATATGATCATTTATATATGATAAATATCCTTAATTTTATTATTTTATTAATATGAAATTTATTTTTAAAATTCACGAGTTCATAAAAAAGTGATGTCTTAATTGAAATTGCATATTACATAAAAATACAATTATTGTTTTATCAAATAAAAATATAAATCATTTATAAAGTAACAATAATAATAAGTAAATATAATAATTATTATATTGAAAATACAATATAATTATTCTTATTATTAGGTTCTTGATTCATATCTCCTTATTAAACTAGAATACACCATGAGGGTACGGTGCGCGACAGTGAGATCTTCATGGGGTGGTTCAGTGTACATAGTTTGGGCATGATCTTGATGAGATTAAAATTCTCTGGTAAATGGTTTCAATCATGCTTTAGTTTTTGGATCCCATCATGGTTTTGTTTCAATGTAAAATCTTAGTGATTATATCTCCCTCATATGATATGATAAGTGAGCTTTATAGGGCATGCACTTTCTGGTTAAATTCATTGCTTATTTTTTCTCTGCCAATTGGGATTATCATAAACCTATATTTATACAAATCATACAATCACAATTAAATTGATATTTTATCAATAGTTATGATTATTAATGGTCTTTAAAATTATCTAGGATATAATATACCATATTAGTGAATATATTTTCTATAAACATAATAAGGCATTTAATTAAATCCCAAAAGAATTTTTTTTATAAAGGATTGGATAGTCATAATATTCATTTGTGAGAAATTTTACCGTGGAAATTTTCATTTCACACAATAAAACTACTGCGCTAAATTCTATTCCATCACCTCCTTTAGTTCCAATGACTCTTCTTTAAACTTGTGGTTTCTCCATAGCACTTGGAACAGGTTCATTGTATTATTTCTTATAACATTGTCTCTATGATATACAATCTTTATTAGATGATTCTCATATAAAAAAGATCCTTATCTATTGGTAGTAACTCTAAATTTTATACATTTGAGGGTTCTGGTTTTTCTTTTTCAATAGGGATATATGGAATAGATCATTTACTTGAAATAGGTTAGGTGCGATTTCTAGTTGATATGCCACTGCTCTAAAGTGATCAAGGATCTCAAAGGGACCAATGTGTATTGGAATAACATGTCCTTTCTTCCTAAATATATTGAAATTATTCAATGGAGATATGTGGGGGAATAACTTATTCTAACCTTAAAATCTAGGTCCCATTGATGATTACTATCATAGCTCTTCTTTCGACTCTGAGCATCCCTAATGTGATGTAGAATGGTCTTGACCTTTTCCACCCTTTCCTTGACAATGTAATTACCTAACATTTTTCATTCACCAACTTCATAAAAAATTCATGTGATATTCATATCTTACAATAAATGGATACATAGGGATCCATTTGGGTTCTACATAAGAAACAATTAGTGTATGAGAACTCAACCAGAGGATGATATTGATCCCATCATTCTGTAAGGTCCTTTGATAATTCTCTTGACATTCCTTGAGTGTTTAGATTATCTTCTCAGATTAGCAACCAATTTGAGGGTGATAATTTGTGATGAAGTTCAATATAGTATTTTGAGAATATTGGAGACTCTACCAGAACATGTAGTTAAATATTGGATCTTGATCAAATATGATCAATAGTGGTTCTCCATAAAGCTTCACCACTTCTCCAATGTATATCATTGCAAGTTGATTGAATAAGATGATCTCCCCAATTAAAATGAATTGAGTAGTCTTTTAAAGAAAATCCACCACTACTGATAGAGCATTAATTACTCAAAATGTCTTTAGAAGACCAGTGACAAAGACTATGGTTATGTTTTACCATTTCCATGTTGGTATGGGTAATGATATCATTATCGCCCTAGATTTTTTCTTTTCAACCTTCAATTTTTGACATATAGTACACCTTGATTCATATTCCATGATATCATTCTTTATATTGTCCCAACAATATTGATCTCGGAGATCTCGATACATATTTTTTATCCCTGTATGGGTGGAGAAGTTTATCATTGTGAATCATCCAATAGCACCTTCTTTAAAATAGGATTTTTGGTACACACAATCGTGACCCAAATACTAAAACTCCTTCATCATTAATTCTAAACTATGATTATTTCCATTTTCTTATCTCATCCACCTTATTTTTAAATTACACATCACCTCTTCCAAAATCCATTATCTTCTCTAGATTGGTTGGTTAAGTAATAACTTTTGAGAGGATTGATTGTGTCTCTTAATTTATGATTCACATGTCCATAATTTTCAATTTTAAGAAAATAAAATCCTTATAAATTCAGATCAATGATAAAATTGATAGAACCTTTTTTACATAGTGTATGGAACATTTTTTGATTTTGAAGGATTGTATTGGATTGATTATTCATCATCCTTGATCCATTGAAACCATATTCACTGTCACTTATTAATCTATTTTTGAGTGAATATATACTTGAGGCTCTTATTATCCATATATATTTCAAAATTATTCCTAAAGAGGTAATTATGTCTGATTTTCAACATGAAGATTACTGCAGCCAACTCTAGATCATGTGTTGGGTAGTTATATTAATGAAATTTTAAATTACTATGAGGCTTAGGATATCACTTTTTTCTTTTGTATTAGTACAAAACCAAAGACCTTATTAAAAGTGTCGATCTATACCACAAAACTTTTCCAATTGTGGGTAGAATAATTACACGTGTATGTATAAGACCATTTTTTCACTCTTAGGTGCACTCTTCACATTTATTATTCAAAAAAAAATGTGACCCCATTTCATATTAGTTTGGTGAGAGGGTTTTAAAATTATGGGAAATTTCTTAAAAATCATTGATAATACTCAGCCATTCCTAGAGAACTATATATATCTTTCATAGTTGTAGGCCAGATCTACCCTTCATTTTCTTCTGTCTTTGAAGGGTACATTGATTTCCTATTTCTTGTGATAATGTTTCCCATGAATGAGTCTTCCTATGACTAGAACTCACATTTTATAAAATTTTCTTAATGTATCTCCATTCATAAGGCCTTTCACAAAGTGCTTAGATGATCCACATGATCAACATTGATTTTAGAATATATTAGAATATTTTCTATAGACATTACCAAAACATTTCAAGGTAATATCAAAAGACACTATTCATTAAGTCCATAAATATTTCTGGATCATTAATGAATCTAAATGGAATTACTATAAACTCATAATTATTTTATATTGTATAGAAGGTAGTATTAGTGTGTCCTCCTTCTACACCCTTACTGGAAAATAACATAACTATAGATCCACTTGGGAGAAGTATTTTTTCTCCACATTGCTGCCCAAACAATCCATCAATCCCTATAGAAATGTACTTATACTTTACCATGATCATTTTAAGCTCTTAATAATCAATGAAAAGGTGAAATTACCCATACATATTCTTGATAAAGAGGACTAGTGATCCTAAGGTGAAGCACTTGTGAATATGAACCCTTTCCCTAGATTCTTGTGTAGTTTATTCTTTAACCCCTCATGTTCCAAACAATTCATTTCATATGGAGTCTGGGGTATTAAAATATCTCCATGTTTATTCATGGTAGAAAATTCAACATATCAACTAGGAGGAAGACCATAAAATTGTTTAGGGAACACATCATTGTATTCCCTCTCAATGGTAATTTCTTTAAGGATGATCTTTTTCTTAGACTTAATCATTTGAGCTACTTATACTTTCCCATAGGGAAATGAAACCCTCACATGAGATGTTGGCGCTAAAGAAGAGTCTTGAAAATATTTTAACTTGTAAAAAATCAAAGAATGATTTGCAGTATGTGGAGTCATTTTCTTATCAGGAAAATTTATATTGGCTTTATGAAAGGAAATCCAATAAATACCTAAAATCTTTCCAAATTTCACTAAAGAGAGTATGACAAGTTTTTCATGGAATTTTATCCCATGAATGTTGATAGGGTAGGACTAATATACTTGGGATTAAATAAATTCACCATTTTTTATTTCTATTTAAAACTATACTTCCTTGGTTTATGGTGGGGGTTTGAATAGTTTGACTAAACATGCATGATATGACGTAATACATAGAACAATAACCAAAAAGTATGTTCACTATTCTTGAATGAATGACCACTGCATCAGTCACCACCTTTTTGTTTGGATCCACATCAATAGTTGTGAGGGTATAAAATCACCCTTACTTCCATGGAGGTTATTAGCATCGATTGTCTACAACCAACCATGTCTTAGTACATCAGTTTCTAAAGTCCTTTATTACTTACAATTCAAACAAAAAATGATACACTGAGGATTGAATGAAGCATTCCATTTATTTATCACATTAGTGAGTTTCTCCCACCATAAATCTTTAGCGGAGTTCTCTTCCTTCCAACAGTAAAATAATTTCCTCATACTATTTAAGAAAATTTTTGGGTGATTATATCCATTATTTTTTCAAGTGTGATGTCGATATTTATTACCACCATTTAATCTCTCCAATGCACGACCCTAAATAAAATATAGTATTTTATTCTTATCCCCATGATACACTTGATATTCCTTGATCCCTATATTGAATTTGGGGGAATGTCAGAAAATTTACTCATAATTATAAAAGTCCTTGATTTCTATGGATTTTCATAGACTCTGTTTTTTCCCACCAAAGAACCATTCAAATTTGAAGTTGGGGGTATCAACAAAGCCGAAAGAATATTATGAAAGCCTTGTGATGTTTTACATATACTATAAGGTGGATTGATTTTATTTTTTAGTTTTGGTCAATAAAATACCTTTCCATTTTAATTTGGATATTGTGAGGAATGTATTTTTTAGAAAATATTTTCACTAATTTCTTGCACCTCATTTCATTGATCTGTTTCTTAGGCTTCCTATTCTTGATCAATTTCAACCACTGATGAGTTTCTTCCTCCATACGATAAAAAACTAGTATAACCTTCTCTTTATTGTAACATTGAAGGATGGGGAGGATTTTTTAAATGGAATTTAATCATTTTTATAGGATCAAGGGATTAGATGTTCCATCAAAAATATGAGGCATTTTTTTAAATAATGGTATCAATTAAAACTTGTAATTTTTAGGGGGATTTGGTTGTTCCTACTGATTTTGGTTTCTACTCAGAACTTGTGTAATCTCAGAGTGTATAATCAAAGAGTTTACTATTTTTTCTCCCATTAGGGTTGAAATCTCACTTGGGCAGTAATCACATTTCCCTTCATATAGGTTGTTTACTCATTGCAAATTATTTTCGAAAATTGGGTAGAATAAAGTAAACATTTAGGGATTATTACTTTTAAAATATTAAACACAAAAATGGAAATCCAATAACATTAAAATGATAACTTATAAATGAAATTTATTCCTTATCTTGTTAATTTATATAATTTCATCTATGTTATCCATGATCTATTTACTAACATTAACTCGTAAAAGAATTTTGGTTACCTTAATAATGGTTCATGATAAGCATGTGAATTTACCAAATCATACCCACTAAGAGTTTCAACCCACTTGTATAGCAAGGACCATTTTTATAAACTAGGTGACGACTGAGTCTAGCTCAATACATTCTTTTAGGGATTATGACCCATATGTACCTCTATTCTAGATCCACAGCCACTCGCAATATCAAAAAATGAATGTATTTTATGTAAATCAATTATTGTATAATATACTAAAATTTTAGGATCTTTTATTATGTTTAGTCATACCCTATGGATTTATCTAGTGTTTTCCAATCGTAATCCTAAAAAAACTAAACATTCCTATAATAGAAACTATGACAATCGTTGTGTTTATTGCACAATAATTCATGATTTATTACAAATGAATACACATTATACAACCTATAATATCGTTAAGTCTAGTGTGTTTGGGTAATTATGAATATTACATGACAAATTAAAATGGAGGAGGTATATCAGCATTATTTAAAACTTCATTATCATGATCATAATGTTCCATCATTCTTAAAACTACACGGGATATCCTGAGCACATACATAAGAATGTGGTTAGATATAATGTCCAGTAAGAGAATAAAAAAACAATATCCTGATAAATATATTACATGTTAAAAAATGGGCATTTAAATATGATATAAAGGGGTGAGAATGAAAAAAATTAAAAATATTTGTGATATAACATGATAATATTAAGGAAACACAGGATAATGGAAACAAAATAAAAAATGAAACCATAAACATAGGTCAATGATAACTACCAAGACATCATAACGTGGTCAAAAGCCCCCCAAAATGGATTATTTTCACTCCCTAATCCCATATATGACATCTCAAGAGGATAAAACATTACCCAATGCATTGGATCACTATATAATTATAGGTTCAACTATCTCTTTCATATCATGTACATGCATGATTGTGAAACATAGATAATAAAACATAAGGACAAATTTAATTAATCTTAACCCCATCATAAAGGATTTTTATTTAAAGAAATGTAATTACCTATTAAATGAAGGATATGTATATATAGGTGAATAACATTGAGTTGAAATGGGGATGCATATTCTCAGTGTATCATTTAGCCTGAGAAATAGCAGTGAAAATTTGATAGCATAATAGGAGCATATAATGATTAAAAAAATTGTATATTGAAAGAAAAAGGGTTCTCCCATCATTTGGATATCAAAAGGAATATAAGAGGGATGTTGAAAAACATATCCCATCAATTGGAATTTCAAATGAAAATGCATAAAATAGAGAAGATTCTTGAATATAGAGGATGAATGGTGGGCCACTTACTAAATTTTGGTATTAAAACCACATAGGTAAATGAAATAATGATAGTTGATAAATGATATCTTATTGTTATTAAATAAATTGGAATGTTTATGGATCTTTATAATGTCATTACAACATAACCAATTGAAATTCAAAAAGGGAAAATACAAAGAAAGTTCTTATACTGAACAGAAGAGAGGGAGATCCCTTATATTGAGAGGGTGATTCCTAAATCATTATAGGAGTTTGTTATATGAAAACCAAAAAATTTATTACATAAATTTTAATTATATGGTACAAATAGAGTATTGTTCCATGTTTAGTTTCTTGAAAAAAAGGTACATAATATATGAAAAATTTAAATATTCTTACAAGTCAACATGAATACACCTTCAGGGGTTCACACTAAGTTACTTTTACTACATCTCATATCCTTGGGACATACATCAAAAGAATTGGGTGAGCATGAATACGAGTATTAGAATAAGAAAGAGGTAAATATTTCATGTTATCATGAGACATATCAAAAAGAAGATGATGCATATAAATAATGAATGAGAAATATGCATATCATAATAATAATAACATGAATAATTACATGGAAATATGGATACAACATTTAAATGATATATTCATTATAACATCACCATGTTTTATCACTAAGGTGTCATAAATAATAATTCCTAAGGTTATTCACCAAGGTATCATAAAAAAACTCATATATAGAAAATAAATTCATTACCCAATGTATTTGAGAGCTATCAGCGAGAACCCGTCATATGTATTAATTTCATGTGATCCACAAAGATCATAACAAATCATTTCAATAATAACCCATGGATAATAAATAATGGTTTTCTTATCAAAATAATGCCACAAAAAAGAATGTAAAGACATGATCATTAAATCAATTTTAACCCACAAAAGAAAATGTGATTTTCCTATATTTAAATCCCCAAACAAAAAATCATGTTTACATAATTTTGAATACCCGATGAATAAAAAGAGGTTTTGGTATTCAAATAAATTGGAAAAAATAATTTCTCATATAAAAGAGAGAATTTTAAGAAGTAAATTTGGTAGCATAATTGGTATAATACATGGTATTAGTAAAGGGTAAAATCATGTTTGCACTAAACTCTTCCCACTCCATAGCATCGATATCCCTTCTTGGATTACTATTTTTAATTAGTTTCCACCGCTAATAAAATTCTCCTTCTATGAAGTAAAATGCCAAAGTGATTTTCTATTTCTTAAAAAAACAAAGTATTTAAAACAACATTTCTATTGATCTTATCCACTTTTAATAAATCAATGGGTTAGTATATCCACTGAAAAGGGTTGTCGTTGATGCATGAAAGAATCAATGAAAGGTTCTTCCCTTTGAGGTAATCTAGTATCTTGATTTAATTCATGTTATTGTTCATAAATCGAGTTAGTTTATTCATCATCCCAATGATGTTTTGTATTACATATTCTATGAAAACATCATTAGTTCATTTTCCATTGCACTCATAATTTAAGCAGTTCCTCCCATTTCCCTCTATTTATAGAAAATAATAAAAAAATAGAGAGAAACTTATTACTTATATGAATCATATAATTATGAATGGATTTTAATTGTTAAAACAACATTATTAAATTATTACTAATCTCTTCTAATTATAATTAAATTTTATATATATCCTATATAATGGCTCATAAAAATATTTCAGTTTTCCAAACATATCCTCTAGGAGTGTCAAACCAATAGTGTAGTAAGTCTTTTTTCCCTACACAAATTTTTGTTCGAGTCCTGATCAATGTGATTTTTTGGGTGTTACCTCTAGATAAATCTATTCCATATCCACACCCACTTTTTTCATTCTATACACGGATTTATTTTCTCGGAAACCACTTACATAATAATTCACGAAAATACAAGGATATTTATAAATAATTATACTCTCTCGTAGGCTTCTTCCTAATGTTTCAAGTTGTAATTTATACAAAATAACTATATAGTCCTTTAATACCACCTACGATATACCACCTTTTTATTATATAACATTTAATTACATGGTACAAATAAGGGATTTTTGATGTTTAGTTTCTTGGAACAAAGGTACATAGTTTATAAAAACATAAAACATTATTTTACACACACCTAAATACACATTTATGGGTTCAGCGTAAGTTACTTTATACTGCGTATCACATCACAGGGAAATACATTAAAGGAATGGGGTGATCATGAATCCTATTAGTTGAATAAGTAAGAGGGACATATAACATATGATCATGAGACATATGAAAAAGAACATGATGTATAACGGTAAGTAATGAGAGGGAGTCATATCATCAAAATAAGAACATGATTCATAACATGGAAATGTGGCTGCAATATTTTAATGAGATATTCATAAACATATCACCAAGGGTTATCACAAAGATTCCATAAATAAACATTACCAAGGTTATTCACTATGACATCATAAAACATGTTATATATAGAGATTAAATTCTTTACCCAAAGAATTAGAGTGATATTAGAGAGAAAAATTAATATGTATTAATTTCATGTGATACATATAGATCATAATAAATTATTTCATCAATAACCCAAGGATAATAAATACTGATTTTTTTATCAAAACAATGGCATAAAAATTGTGATTACAGACATGATCATTATCTCATTTTTAACCCCCGAAAGAAAATATGAGTTTCATATATGAAAATAAATGAATAAAAAATTCATGTATAGATATTTTTGAATACACATTGAAAAGAAAAAGGTATGGGTATTGAAATAAAATGGAAAAGAGAACTTCTCATGTAATAGAGAATGTTCTGAGAATAAATATGGATGCATGATGAGTATAAATCATGGTTTTAGATAAGTGTAAAATAAAAAGGGATAGGGGCATCCCATTCATAAAAGACTGTTACTATATTAATGGTATAATAGAAAGTGGATAAAATAGTTGAGTTTTGAAATTTTAAGACATACCACATGAAAAAGGTATTTGAATGGAAAAGAGAAGTAAATATTTCCCTTGATATGAAGAGTTTCTCCTAACACTTGAGGACGGATCATTGGGGACTTGAGGACAACTCGGAAAGACTCATTGGGAGAAAAAAACCCAGAAATTCATATAGGAATTATTGGGAGTAAAATGAAATAGATAAATTATTGGTTATTTATAGGATTAGTTGAGTAATTTTTCTAATAATTTTTAAATATAGGTCTTGGAAAAAAATATTTTGTAAAATGAAAAACCATTGGATTACCCATGGGGGTTTTCCATGGATTTTGAAATTTGGGTCAAATTTTATGTTATTTTCTTCCACCATCACTGATATTCATTTTTAAATACTTTTTTTCCATAAAGATGTGATTATTCACTAAAGTAATCTTTTTAAATAAATCATTACATTAAAGACTTTAGAAAGCCACTTATTGTTTTAAAAAATGATTAACTCTATTAAAATTCTTAATATTGATAAAATTAAATATTTTAGGTCGTGGATTTTATTTTATTAAATTATTATATAATTTTGAAATAAATATGATATCATAAAATACATAGAAACCCTAAAACTATTTTTTTTTACTATTCATGAAAAAATATAGTATTTTAGAAAATTTTCATAAGATCTTCCAAACCTAATTTCAATGTTATGACTTCAAAAAAAATTTATTTTATCATAATACTTCTCTACATAAGATAATTTTTACTTTTAAATATAAATAACATTTTTCTATTTAAAAATATACTTTTTTAAGGAACAATCAATTTTATAACAATTTTAAAAAAAATTCTAGGCCATTATAAAATTACTTTATCATTTATTATTTAAATAATAGTTTTTTAAAATACCTTTTCATTAAAACTAATACAATTAAAAATAACTTATTTTTTTATAAAAAACTAACACATATTTTCTAAAAAAAACAATTATGTTTTATTTTTATCCAAAAATCAAATTACCAAATTCATCTCAATTAAACATGTATTTTATTAAGGAAAAAATATTCATAAATGTAATTGGTGTAATAAAATTTTTATTAATACAAATGAAATTACACGTTATTTAACTAAGTTCTAGACACATAACCCTTATTACACATTCATATTCATTAATGGTACTGTGTGCAATGGTGGTAGTTTCGTGAGGTTCCTCAACTAACATTTACTAAGTGGTAATTTCTGCTAACCTGAACTTCTCCCGTGGGTGATTTTGTTCAAGATTCACTTGTAGAAGCTTTGTTTGGTCTTGGTCAAGGGATAAACCCAATGATTATACCCACCTCCTAATTTCAAAAAATTGGCTTTAAACCATATTACTCTACCAGCTGAGGCTATCAATTCTATTTTATGTATCAATTATCCTTTATCATTATTCATTATAAACAATAATTATTATAGTAAAATTATCATCTAAGGGAATAAGTTCCAATGGTCATATTTACCAATGGTCATATATCCCTTTATAACTAATAAATATCAATTTATTATTTCACACAAAAACTTAATACAAATTATATTAAGGTTATATATTAATTTTCATAACATATTAATTCTCTTAATAATATTTTTTATTTCTATAACATTTACAGTGGGGTCGATTATTCTAGTAGATTATGGTGATCTATACATTCAAATTTTACCTATTAAATTTATATTTGTTTCCAATTATAAGGTTTGGAATTTTAAATGTTTTCATAGTTGACTAATGTAATGGTATTTTTAAAATATTTGGTTTATATTTATTTTTTATGTGTATAATATTATATAATATGAAAAACATTAATTCAAGAAGAAAATATCATTTCTAAAGTCTCAGTAATTACATTTTTAGAGATTAGGGAACCTTGGGAGGAATATTGAGTGGGATGACAGAGTTAGGATGTGTTATAATGTTTCTTGGTGAAGAGGAATGGGATATTGGGTGGGTGTATATAGGAAAATATAAGGAAATTATTTATTATTTTACAAACATAGGTTTTAGACTCTATATAAAATTTTTTCAAAACAACAAGAATTCCAATGTTTTTTTCACTTGGTTTCATCAGAATACGAGTGTTTTCATTATTTTATAATTAAAGGGATCTAATTAATTAAAATATAACCCTTGGTGATGTGGAACTGAGTAATATTTGTAAATAATTGATTTAAAACATTTAGATTTAATATATGCTTGGAGAATTCATAGAGGTGCTCTAAAATTAGTAAAATAATATAAAAACACATTATATTAAAGAGGAAACATATATTTGGTCTTGGATAGAATTTATATGATTTATTACATCACTTTTACATCATTATGATTCGATAATACACAATGTATATTTAAATAATATAAATATTTTACTATAATATTCCACTGTCTCAGAAAATTATAAAAAATTAATTATTGGACAATTTAAACATGGTGATTCTTATTTTTTTTTAATTTTATGAAATTAGTTTTTTAAATATATTAATTCTTAGTAATAAAATAAGAATATAAATTTTTTGATAGGTGATGGTTTTTTCGACCAAAACAGTTTTCAACCACTTATAAAAATTACACTTAAATTCATAAAAATTATCTTATCATTTATATTTAATAAATATTATTTATTTATTTTTTTAATATATAAATTATTTTAAAATTCCTGAATTCAACAAAAGGTTATGTATTTTTATAAATTTCATATTACATGAAAATATAATTTTTGTTTCATCAGATCTAAATAAAAAAAATTAATACTGTAAAAACAATAATATGTAAATATAACTATTATTATATTAAAAATACAAAAAAAATATTAATATTATTAGTTCCTTGATATATATCCCTTTATTACATAAGAAAACTCTTAGTGGTTATGGTGAATGATGGTGAGATTTTCATATAGTAGTTCGGCGTACATGGTTTGTGTCATTATCTCAATGAAATTGAACTTATATTGTAAACTGTTTTTCTCATGATTTAGTTATTGGATATCAAATTGGGACTGGTCAAGGGAAAATCCTAGTGATTCTAACTCCTATAGAAGCTTTAATAAATTGGATTTATTGTGTACGATCCTACAGTTGGAGGCCGTTTCTTTTTTGGTCTATGTCAATTACATTTATCAAACCCCTTTATTTATACTAATCATATGATAATTATTAAATAAATATTTTATCAATGTTTATGATTCATAATGGTATTTTAAATATCATAGAATATAATAAAAAAATAAGTACATGTGTTTTCTATAACTATAATAGGTCATTTAAATCAGTCAAAAAGGAAATTCTCTTTATAAAAGTTTAGATAATGACATTTCCAAATGTATTATTTCATAACTACTATTCCCCATGTTGTAGTTGAATATATGGTCACTTATCTATTTTTTGTCAAAATAAAACATTAAATATTCATAGACTTTATAAAATTCTTTCCAAGTGAGAAGAGAACAAAAAATACTATGTATTCATTAAAAATTATTATATATCTTGTTACTTAAAAAAGGCCTAGCCTGTTATAATTTCTTATTACTTATGATGCCCCATTAATTTTAAATAAATGAATCCATTCCCAAGTGATTATTTAGTCATTAATTCTACATTAATATCACATTTTGTTATTTCACTTCTAGAACAAATCCCAGAACATAGCCATTTTAGATATTTGTTTCCTGAATCAACATGGTCCCACCAATCCTACAATAGGGTTGTGAGTGTTTCATTCATAAAACTGTTCAACCACATCAGTTGGCTTTCAATCATGTTATTATTATTCAAAAATAATCATAATACTACCATGTATCGAGTCATTACATCCTTAATACCATTCATAAACATTACTATTCAACTGCATTTACTAGAAAATCAATATAAAACCTCTTGGTTGCATCATGGAAGGACCATAATAAGGGTTTTTCAAACTGTTGATATATTCCAAATTTACAATACTAAAAATTTTTACTAAAAGATTATTTTTATAAATCTAATTGATTGATGAATTGTTAATTTTATTTTTTATGATATAAATTTGTACAATACAATTATTTTTATTTATTATTGGTTTTATAAAGGTTATCACTTGATTTTAGTTTTGTTCTAAGGTATAAAGGCTTATTTATAGTGAATTTATGTGGTTTTATTTTAATTCTTCTTAGTTATCGTGTCCATTATACTAGGTAATATTATTAATTTATCATATAAATTACTATATGTTTTTTTTGGTTTTTGGAAAGAGAAATTTATGATTTTATATTTGAATTTCCCATATTAGGATAGCTTTGGATTGCGTATAATTGACGTTGTATCTAATTGTAATTTTTGTTACTATTACATTGGCAGGTCATGATTATACTTTAGTAGCTCAACCAATCTTGTTATGTGTTATAATTAGGATTTAGTGTATTATTTTTATTATTATGATCTATAAATCTTCATTTTTTACAAAACTTATGTTTACGATTGTGCTCTATATAATGGTTTTCATACCATTGGTGGATAAGTAAGAATCTCATAAATTTTTTCCCTTATGACCTAGGTTGTTATCCCATGATGCAGGATAGAAAATATATGATATTTGGTGCATTTTTATTCATATGGTCTCTCATTATTCTATTACAGTTTTGGTCATATTTTCATTATATCATATATATATATTTAAAATAATGATAAAAGTGTGGTCTATTTTCTTCACTCATCCTTATATAATGAATATTACATTCATTACTATTTTTTATACTATAATTTATGGGTTGTATTTAATACGAAAATTCATATAATCCTTGGAGGTATCTTAATAGGATTTGTACGCACTCGCTACTGGTAAAATTATAGTGTGCATGTATATTTCTTTCAATACTGCAGGAAAGAAATGAAATTTTCTATTATTTAGGAGTTGACCAAGGGAACTATTTTAGAATTATGGAGGTAGTAACATATGAATATGATTTCCCATCACATGGTGATAGTAATTTTTTCAATTTATTTACATTGTGGTCACATGTATTGGTCATGCTGGCTGTATCCTTGTTTTATTTTTCATGGGATGATTGTATCTTGCGATAATGTTGTATATTTATACTTTTATTGTTAAATATTAATTTTATTATATATTCTATTTTTTTATATTTATATATTTTTCTCATCTAGTCTGAAAAGTCCAATGTATGGACTACTGGGAATCATAGATCATTAGAACGAAAAAATAGAAATCATTCAAGAGCTATACCACTGAATGTTCTACGTATTGGAAATTAATCCTTTAAAAAATCATTTGATCCTAAGGACTCCAAAAAATATTAGTTTATTTAATTTATTTAGATATAGTTATTATAACTTATCACCATGGTGTGACCTCACATATACTTCAAAAAAGTCCCTATTCACACAAATATTCAAGTAATGAAAACTAGGAAGAGGAAGAAACAAGGATTTATGTTGTTCATACATGTTCCTTACATCAGCAAGAGAATAATTATCCACATTACATTTTAATAAAAAGTTATATGGATTAAAATATTGATTGAAATGTCATCCAATTAGATAACTAATTACTAGTTATAATTCGACACTTGTTGAAGTAGTCCCACCATTCCACTATAGTGGTACCTTAGTAGAAAACTAATTTCATCAACCACTAACTTTCATAGGAGTCTATCTATTTTATATAGTGATTTATTATCTCTTGTACATTTTATTAGATTTACCACTAACCACTGGTAGATTAAACACATCACCCTCTAGTAGATGAACTTTCCACTTGCACCCATCTATCCATTGGAAATTTTGAACATACAATGAACCTTCAATTACATTATGTTTTAGCTATTTTAATTTGATAAATATTTCTAACCTAACTTCCAAATATTTCCTATATCAATAGTTTGAGTCATCACTGGAAAACTGACTACATTATTCTTATTAATATCTTACATGAAGACTATTTCTAGAGAATAATAGGAAATCTCTAACACATTGATAAAATTTTAAGCAATGATCCATCTTCCACAACATATGGTGTCCATTGTTTCCTTTCACCCTAATCCCACCGAGGGATAATGTTTCCTTATACTTATTATGAAAAATAACTTGGTGAAATTTTCTTCCCAATTTTTTTATCTAAGATATATTACGCTTCTCCAACACCATTCACCCTAGAAAATAGAAAACCATTTAATATTTTAGGGTGCTGAGTTTTTTTATTTTAAAAAACACTTGATTTCATAAAAAATTAATTTCACTTTGATTATAAAACAACCATACTCTATCCTTCTCATATATTTTTAGTTATTTATATAAGCAAATAAATTAAATGAGTTCCTTTAACACTTCCGTTTTTTCAAAATATTAAAATTCTATTATGGATAAAGTAATAACTGATTTTAGTTGTGACATCTAAATAACTATAATTCTATTAAATGTTAAAATAAACCCCATGGTTCCCTTATGTGTGTTTGAATCCCCAATAAATCATGCATCAAAAAACCATACAATGGGTAATCTATCCCAAAGCAATAGTATGTATCCCATAATCACTATAATTATTAGATGATACATATAATATCCTCATATTGTTCCCTTCCTAAATTTGACATGGAATGGATTACCACTTCCACAATAAATGCTATGTCTAGTAGATTGTTTATCAAGGTTTATATCGAACCACCAACTGATGATAAAAATAGAATATTATTAATCTAATTGACCTTATCTTCAAATTTGGGTGACTTCTCCTTTGAAAATTTGAAAATTACAACCAATGGAGTTTAGATAGGATCACATCTAGCCACCAAAAATATTATTTAAACACTATTATTTAGATTCTAGATCCTATAAATTTCTAGATCATTCAATAATACGTCATCTAAATACATGAGAAGAATTATGAAACCCCCAATATACCACATAATTTGGTAGGAATATTTGGTTGTATCTTGATAGAAACCTCCCTCAACCATAAAATCATTGCATTTCTAATTCCACTATCTTGGATCCAACATCATAAAATATAGACTCCTCTGTAGTTTACAAAACATACCATTATTTCAATCATCCTATAAACATGTTATTTTATACATGTAAATATTTTCTTCTATGTCACCATGAAGAAATACTATCTTTTTATCCATATTATTTATATTTTGATTATTACCAGACATAACAATGTTCTAATGATAGGATCCTTAAATAATCATGAGAATATTAATTATAAATCAATTATTTATTTCCACTAGAATCCATTAACAACCATTCATGAATTGTGCCTTTGTATCATCAATATATTTATTCAAAAAGAATATTGATTTATTATAAAGTCATCATTTCTCTTATGGTAAAGTATTAAACTCCCATGTTCCATTGGATTCTAGAAAAATCATTTAATCCTTTATATCTGGATACAACTTTTTATAGTCAATTATAGTAACTGCTTCTTTCAAAAATTTGGTTTCTAAACCATATATAATTAGTAGATAGTTCATGTAGTCCACAAAACTATGAACTGAATACCTAACCCTCAAATACCTTAGTTTCTAAATTTACTTCCTTTCTCTTCCTAGATCTATAATTTCCAGTACTCTATCTACCATAGTTATATATTCTGATACTCCAACTTTTGGATCATTCCCTCAGGTCTGAATAGTCTAATAGAATTCATGAACAAATTCCATTGGTACAACTTCCATAAATCTATTTCTATTATCTAAACTATACTAAACTTTATTCCTTCCAATATCCCAATTTAGAGAATGTTTGACTTGACCAGTTGATCAATATCTCTCAACTTAATTCAAAGCCATTTTTTTATTCATCCAAATAACATTATCATTGGGAAAACATGTTGACTCTAGATAACTTTATTATGATCATCATTATAGAGTTCATCTCAAAATTGTTCATCACCATTACCCCTAAGGAAGCATGTTTGTGACTTTTACTCATATTTTTCTCTATTCTTGTCTTTGACACATACATAGGTTTGACTCCTTAAAATTTTATGATGGATAAATTTCAATTGATTTTCAGAGCATATATATTTTAATAGTTCTTGTATTTCCATAGGTGAAAGAATTTTTTAACAATTAGTTCTATTATGTTTATTTTGTAATACTTGAGACCCCAATGTATCATATGCACACTATATTATGATCTACCATAGTGTGAAATCTCCAAAGAGCCTTCATTCTTGAGCATTCTAAAAGATTAATTTTCAAATTTTATAGGTTTATTTTTATTAAATAAACTTCATTTTTTACTCATTATAAATATCGTATCATAATATTATGTTTTGGTATTTTTATAAAAAAAATATTTTTACATGCTTAATGTGATATACCATTTTAATTATTATTGGGACATTTATTATGATTTTAGTATATAGGTCTGTGTTAGAAATATATTAAATTATTTTTTTGAGAAAATATGAATTTTATAAAATGTATTATACATTATAAAATAATAATAATAGTTTAAAAATCTAGGATTGATATTTTATAGATCATGTAATATTTTCCACAAAAATATTTTAATATAATATAATTTTTTCATACTTATTTTTATTGTACAGAAGTTGGTTTGGTTTTTTTAATATGGAAACATGTTTTTTAGAAGAATTTATTCAAATATGTTTTTGAGAAATGTTTCTTCATAGTTAGAGAAATATTATCAAGTCAGGTAATGCTTTACTGATCTTTGAAGTACATTATATCTTCATGACTTTTGGGATTCTATATGCAATTTTACAAAGGTTGAAGCTGTAAAAAGTTTGATGCTCTAAGAAGTCTGATGATTTATAAATTCATGAAAAGTATCATGAAGGAATTGAATAATGTTATTATATGGAGCTATATAAAGTCCATATAAAAAAAATTTAAAGATGAAGATGTGCAATGTTTGAGTTCCAAAGTTAGAGTCATAATCGTAAAAATTTCATGTTATGATGTAATGGAATTGAGAATGTATGAAGTGATCAGATAGATACTTTCCAATATTAGCTGATGGAATTTTCCTGGTGGAACGTTTTGAATACCAGACTTTGGTTAATGAAATGAGTCTACCCGATGTTGGGTTGATTTTCATTTCTATCATATGATGGAAACCTTTGCAGATCACCAGATAAGGAAATATATAAAGCTAAATCCAAAGGTATATGTATTTATAGAAGATAGAGAACGTCAATATCATCGGATATAAAATTCCAAGGAAATCATATGGATAAATATAAATGGTTTTATAAGAATTTTTGAGAGACGATCATATGAATGAATGTCTAAGGAATTTTACTGAATCAAGATCTTACAAGATTATAAAAAATGATATGTTAACTATTTTAGACAATGGTTCCAAAACATTGGGGAATCGAATGATGGTATATCAAATAGAGAATATATTTTGGATTCTAGAGGACAAAGGAATCTAAAGTTGTACTAGACAGAGTCCATTAGAAAATGAATTTATTATATAGTCATATCAAAGAATTATGTCTTAATGTTTGTAGACTAAATAGTGTTTTGATGAACATTACTAAATTTTGTAAAATAATTCATAATGATGATTATATTATATTTATTCAAAATTCCTATATCTATTTAGGATTTAATAAATATTTGAATAGTATGTTGGGGATGAGATTTAACAAAGTTCATATGAATATTGTTAACATCAAATATTTAGTAGATTTGGAGGTGGTCCAATTGAGTTTGATTGTATTGGAAAATTCAAATATGATACCATTATAATTCATTAATTTATATTGTATGCATTTTTATAAAATGAGGAGAGCCCATTCAGATATATGATTCATGAATTTTCTAAAAATTAATGGATGGGATAAGGTTTTGGTGAGAGAGCACATTTGAGTTTATAAACATGATTCCACTCAGCTGAAGAGGTGTATCATTGGACCATGTTACATTAGAAATAGGGGTATTAAATTGATGTTCATTAGATAAAGTGTGTCAGATAGATCATAATGGACCGAGGAGTACTAGAAGCAGTGCATCAGAAGTGGAAAAATTGATAAAGGAGAAGTGGGGAGATCCTATCATACTATAAATTAACATAATAACTTTTTATAAGGAAATTTTAATTGAAAAATTTCTAGAAAAGTTTTTTTTTGTGTTTATAAAAGTATTTTTAAGATCATAAGGATATTTCAATACCAACATACTCTTCAGAGAGTTTTTTGAATATATATATATTTTAATTTATTCATTGGAAAATGTGATCCAACTTTCTTATAGATGAATAAAATATTAATAAAGTATTTATATAATGGATTGAAAAATAATAATGATGATCTTGTATTTGGGGTGTATAAATAGTTTTTGCGAAAGTATGTGGATGGGAGTATAACTATTCAACAAGGAAGAAGAATCAAGAAAAACATTTGTGTGGGGGGGGGGGGTAACCAATCATGATAGGAGTGTTTATTATTTGGGCGGGGGGGGGGGGGGGGGTAGAACCAAGGTTGAATAGAGGAACAATTATTGAGGTGTAGAACCAGTTGTTACCTATGACTTTGTAATCATTAAGGAAGTTAACAAAGAATTCATGTTGGGTCATATGAACAATATGGAAAGGAGTATGTCTTCATATCAAAACATATAAATATCATGCTCCAATCTCTTTTAATATTTACCATAAACAAGGTGAGGTTGATATATATTTTTTAGTTGATATAAATTTTAACAATTTACATATATTGATTAAAAATTAATAACTATTAAAATAAAAGGATAACCCATTTCCCTATATGTGATATCATAGTGATATGGGTAATTCAAGTGGTATCATAAGGAAATTTTCCTATGAATTATCCAGATATCTAACTAAGGAGATAGAATATGAATTTATTGAAAACATGTGTGTTCCCTTATTAGATTTTAATAAATCTCATAGTTGGACGATTATGATCTTAATCCCTCTTATATATCTTGTCCCAAAAGTGATCGATGCAGAAAAAGTATGATTTACACTCATTATTTATTTGATAGATGCTAATAAAGGTATTATAGATGTTAATGGAAAAACTCAAAATACAATTTTGATGTATCTCTATGAGAAATTTTATACAAATATCATGGGATTTTTAATAGATAAAGATATGTGGAATATGTTTGGGACCGGCTATTAATGTAATATGAAAGTCAAGGAGGAAAAGTTACCAATATGGAGGTGTATATTTAAGGATACCATGATTGATAATGATATATATATATATATATATTGATGAGTACCTTATAAGGGTCAGTGAACATTTTATAAATATTAGTGCAATCAAAGAAAATTTACAAGATCTAATTTTGTGATGAATCTCATGAGAAACATTCTCAATAGGTTTTATTTCAAGGTCTTAACCCTAGAATATTATAAGGATCTATCTCTGGAAGAACGTAAGAATATTATTATAGAATATGAAATGATAAAGGAAACAATATGTAAGAAAAATTATAAGAATGAAATATATTTTAATGTTATTATAAAATAGAATATTAGATATAAATAAATTTTATAACAATAAAGTGATTATGATGTTGTGGAGGATGAAGAGAAATACAAAAAAATCATCTCACTTCTTTATAATAGAAATAAAAAGGGAAATTAGGGAGGAAAAGGTAAAAAATTTCTTAAGTGTTGGAATTATAGTGATAATGTCCATTTTCAACCATATTATCATATGAATATGATAGATGATTTTGAGTCCAAATAATAAGATAATAACTCTTAGAAATACAAGTTAAATAAATAAAATAAAAGTGTTCCTTGTGAGAAGATGTTTTTTAGAAGAAGATAGATGGATAATTAATCATATAGTTTATAATATGATGGTCAAGATAACATATTAGATTGTTTTGAAAAAGGAATCAATTTATGAAGCACTAATGATGATTAAGAAAATAGAATATAATTAGAGAATCTTCAAAAAGAAAATTAGGAAGTAGTTCTTAAGAAAAATATGCAATTGAAGGAAAAAAAATTGTTGAAATAATTAAAGGAAACAATATTTGATAATTATGAGCATATATAATATTAGGTGAAATTAATTAATGATGTTAGAGAATATAAAATTAAAGTCGATTAGAAAAAAAAATGTAGGTGGAAGATTAGGAAAAACACTATCTAGATAGAAGAAACTCAAGAAGGAAGAACCAACAGTTGTTGAAGAATGTGGTATAACAGATTAAATCATGATCAATTTGAGAAGATAGTAAAAGAACAAGAGAAATGATTGGATAAGAAATAGGAAGAGTTTACATTACTGTATTCAATGGTAATTACATTACAATATGAGTCAATTATCATTAGATAAGACATTAAAAAAGTATTAAAGGTTAAATTTGAATCATCTTGAGATAGAGAAAATAAGGGTCCATAGAGGAAAGTCAATTCAATCCCAAAAAAATCTCAATGTACTTGTTCCTTAACTAAAAAATGATGGTTAAAATATAATATATAATTAGTAAGGATCATGTATATTAATTATAAATCACATTTAATAATAAAAAGTGGAATACATCAAGAAGGGTTCCCTCTGAACAAAGGAACCCAAAATTTGTAAAGTGAGAAGAAAAAATCATTACAAATGTACTAAAATAAGTATGAGAATCATGATTAAGTGGACACTAGTGGTTTTATGGAATTTTAGTATATAAATTCTACTCATGTGGGTAAAATATTTCTCTACTAGGAATGTGGTTTGAATAATGGGGGATCCAAAATGTGTAGAGAAGAAAAAGCATTTCTAGAATTCATGATGAGGATGAAAAGGGACTTTCGAAGGATAGAAATAACAAGGCTTCATGTAAGCCTTGTAATAATATTATGAATTATTGGAAATAAAATAAGTAGTTTTTAGTCATTTGACTCTATCAAATTGAAATGACTAGAATGAAAGAGGATGAAAAAAATCATTCCAAAGAAAAATAGACGAGCTAGACTTTTGATGATAAGAAAAAATATGATAATAATTAATTCAAAGATGGTAGTTAGAAGATTAAAAATATACGTGAGAGGTGTGATCAAGATAGGAATGATAATAAAAATTGTATGAATATCCTACCAAACCAAGAGGAAAGAATGATAATGGTGTTTCAAACCCATGGAAATGAAAATTTTTATGAAACTAAAATGAAAATGAAAACATTGCTTAATGAATCAACAGATGTGATGAAATCCATTTCAAGACATGTGGGGGTGATCATAGGTATTAAAGAAAAACCAATTCTCAATCAAATAAAGAAGTAGTATAGACTGAGAAAAGAATATGAGACTGAATGTTACTTTTATGGAACAATAATGTTCCTCCTTATTCCCATGAATATTGTCTATTTTAACTAACTTGTAAGGAATTGAATGAGAATAAGTAAATAATATGGATGAATACTATAATATTCTTTATGAAATGAGGATATATCTATCATGGAACATTACTATATCCATAATGAATCATGGAACGCTATTCTTCAAGTAGAGAAAAGATAAAGACAATGCCTGAGTATCATACTTTCCATAGTTTTAGAAAACTAATTTTCAAAGAGGAGTGTAGATTGTAGTGAATGATGAGATATAGGGAGAGTTGGGTTTACACACTTCAATTTCTTGATGTGTTTATTGATATGGATTCATGATTCATATTATCAAACATACATTGAATAACCATAATATAAAAATGATTGAATTATTTTAAGGAAATTATGACATAAAAAGGTGTTATGGAATAAATTGATCACTTGGATTATACAACCTTTTTTTCTACTAATGGTTCAAACACATAGACATAGAGTTGTCCTATTAAAGGATATTCATTAAGATATACATGTGATACTATTATTATCATGAGGAAATGTCTTACGATTATGAGTATAAGGAAGATAAGTTGAGATAAACCCTAAGTTCCCATTTGTATTTGATTGTCAATAAGGGTGGTAAAGTACATTATGTGATAAATATTAGAGCATTCATATTGACTCTGATGATGTGTGAATATGTGTAATGATATTGAAAATATAGATAATAGAAGATTTTTTTGTCCTAATGTTGGTTTGGTTTATTTATTATCAATATTTCAATATGTTTTCGTAGAAGAATATGGTTGTAAATGTTTGAGAGAATTTTTTTCCCAGTTTAGAGAAACATTATCAGGTAAGAAAATATTTAAATCACCAAATATCATGAAGAATATTATAATTCTAAATGATTTTTAGAGTGGTTAATGATATACCATGGTTAATTTTATAAAAATTCCTCAAAATTAACATGATTTACTAGACTGATGCTATTATATGATGTTATATAGCATCCATATTATAAATGTCAAAAAATGAGTCTATAGAGAGTTTGAGTTACAAAGATAGAGTCACATACATGAAAAGTTAAAGTTATAAAGTCATTGAGTTTTTAATTTTTGATGTGATTAGATTGAAAAATTGTAATTCTAAATGAATTAATTTTTTTGTGTAGAACATGGTGAATAAATGAATAAGTTATACTGTAAGAGTATACTAGATTAATGGAATATTCTCAATTCTATTAGATGGAGGAAACATGGGTAGAGAACTAGAAAGAAAAATATATAATGCTATATCACTTGGTTGATAGAGTTTTCCTAGAAAATGATCATTGATGACATTAGATAGCGAACTAAAATGACATTAGTTGGTGAAATATAATGGTTTTAGATGAATGTTGAAAACATGATCAAATGGAAGAATGCATGAGGGTGTTTTACTAGATAGAGATATTCCAAGTTTATCAGATATATATATTCTGAGTCTCCATATAGAGGTTTATTGAAATTGTGGAACCATATGAAGGTATATTAGACCAGCAATAGATTTGAGAGTACAACAAAAAAATGAAGAGGAAGGTGTACCAAATAGATGAAATTTGATAGAGGAGTTATTATGAAGGAATATCAGACAAATATGTATTAATGTTTGTACACCATAAGATGTTTTGAATAAATTAAAAATGAATGTAATATAAATCATAGTGGTGGTGATGAGTTAATATTTAAAAATTTATAAATCTACCCAATAATTAATGATGATTTAAATATATATTTAATTCAATCATTTAAGGATGTTCACATTATTATTTTTTACTCTAAAAATTCATCATATTTGATGTTGTTTTAACAAAGATAGATTTTAAGGTGAAATTCAAACCAGAGGTCGCACTTATTCCTCAATTTATGTATGATGTGTTTATATAAAATGTGGAATGATCATACAGAGAGAAATATGTTACATAAGTTAAAAATAGTGTAAGTTATTTTTTTGTGAGAGATCACAAAGACATTTTCACAAAAATATTCTACTTGGTTGAAGAGGATCAGAAATAGATAGAGTTTGATCGAAAAAATGAGATATGGACCAAGGTTCATCGGATTAAGTGAATCAAAAAATGAAAAATTTATTGAGGAGTAATAGATGTAGAACATCAGACCAATTACACAAGACCAAGGAGAAGTAGGTAAATCATATCAGATGGAGAAATATTGGATAAAAGATTTCTTAGTAAAAATTTAAAAAAAATTATGGAAATGTGTGTTTAGGTATATCATGGTATTTATAAGAATATATAGATGTGTTGAGACCATCCAAATCATCATAGATTTTTCAATGACCATAAATCAGTTGTACACATTCAACGGTGATTTAGCTTGCTTATGCAGGAAGAAAATATAAAAAAGAATATATTTCAACTATGGAACAAAAAAGAAGAATGAATAGGTTTTCAATGGTGTGTATAACAAGTTTTTTTAGAATATTTAGGTTGAGTGTATAACCAATCATAATGGATGAAAAGACAAGGACAATCAGGTGGATAACCAACTATGGAAGAAGATTTGATTAATGGTGGTATAACTAATGTTTGTCACACCCATTTTTTCAGGTTTTGGATTATGATCTAGTTCGTTGGGAATATCGGTCATTTTCTAGGGTCCCGAGTGTGGTAGGGGATGAGTTTTTAATTTTTTTTCATTGTATAATATTTCAATCATGGTTTTACTTGGTTTTTGTTGGGAGAAAGTGTCATGTTTGGGAGTTTGGGACACCCATGGTGTCACCTTTTTTGTTTAAATAATTCAAGGAGAATTAGGAGGGATTCCCTAGTGTTTTGGGTTTCATTTGAGGGTTTTGGACAATTTTTCAGGTAGCACAGTTTGAGAACAGTTTTTCCAAACTATGCAACCTAACCATGGAATGTTGCAGGTGTTTTCCTAGTACTATCCGCATAGTTTCCGCATGATTTGAGAAACTGTGTAGCCACATATGGGCTTAATAAATTCATCTCAAGAAATAATATTTGGGTGATTACACCTCTAATTTGAAGACCTACCTATTTTATATTGACCATATGGACTTACCCCTTCATTTTACCTCGTTTTGGTCCACCTTTTGGATGATTACTCATCAAAGGTTAGTAATTCTTCCCCAAATCCATTAATTTCGTCTTCTCCTCTCTTAAATCTTCCTTCATATCCCAATTTTTATGGTTTTCTCTTCCCCCATGGTCTTGATCAACCTAGAATTATGTTTTCCACAATTTTTTGAGGGGGGTTTTATAATGTTAGGGATGGTCTTGGTAGATCTAGGGTTTCGGATCCCGCGGTGGGAGTTTTCGGGTGTGGGTTTCCATTCTGCCATGGAATTGAGATACGTTTCCCTTTGCACATTCCTTTTTAATTAATTATGCTTTAATTTGAGGCATTTTTCACCATGTTTTACTAATAAATATTTATTCATGATCTATGATTTCATTTTTTCGTGTGAAAAGTGGTGTTTTACACCTTGATATGTGATAAATAGATTTTCTTGTTAAATATTGCACAACATGTGTTTGATAAAATGACTGGTTGGTTTTATGAGTAATTTGTGGTATATACAGAATGGATTGGACATGTTAATAATTATGTTTCATGTGAAATAATTATTTTTGGGTTTCTTGAAAGAGTTTTCAATGGTTTGAAATCATGTGAAATGTGTATTTTTCTTTTGAAAATTGTTTGGTTGTGCGATGATGATTTATGGGATGATTGACACTTTCATTAAAAATGTTTTTGTTTTGAATGTTGGATGGAAGTTATTTGAATGAGATTAATAAAAAATTTTACATGGTAATGGTGTTATTGATACCTCTTTTGACATATGGGATGCATTTTCGTTAAAGGATTGTTTTGTGAGAAATGTTTAAGGGGCCATTTTTTCCACATTGTGAAAATAATGAAAAGTTTATTTTATAGAAACCTCAATGGTTTTTTTCTCAAGACTTGTTGACATAGAATGGTTGGGGTGTACTTTTTAATGAATCCATGGGTTCTGTTATAAGTATTTCTCAGTTGGAGCCCTTTTTGATATATTTATTCTTTTGAATGAGAGAAATCCATGGAGAGACATAGGGTGGGACCTTTTGTGGATAATTATATATATATATATGTTGTGATTGGATTCTCGTCTGGAATCAGTTGGCTCACCCCCATTAAATAGATGAGATATGGGAACTTGGCATATTTAGAGAATTTTTTATAAATTATGTCTACACTGATAGGTTACGCTAGTAACCAATTCCCCATTATAAGTGGATATATTGGATTTATTACTTTTGGATTTCCCTTGTTCTACCTGAGAAAGGATGACCGGGAATATTGAACATATTGATTTCATTATGTGTGACATGTAAATAGGGATGAGGACTCAGGTATTTTTCTCTTCTGGAATAATCTTGATCTCCTAGGATCACCCATGTATATTGTATTTTAGTTGCTTGTAGTGATGAATATGATTCTTGTATATATATTTACATTTCCCTTGTTGTGATATTACTATTTTACCTTCTTGTGTATTGTTTTTCATAGAAAGTGGGTGTCTGATTTTAAAAGGTTTATGAAAACAGATTTTAAATGAATGGGTTTTATCATCCGTGTACAAATATAAAAAATGCAAGCATCACATTTGTAACAGCCCAAGATTTAAAAAAAAATATTCTTTTTATTAATGTCTTGTGTTGTACGCTACACCAAAAGGAGCTTGCACAACATGCATCCTCGACTTTCCTTGCATTACACGCAATCGCGACCTTCCTCGATAGCGTGTGTAATACGCAATACCGAGTTTCACTAAACAACGATATGCTATTAAAATATTATTAACTAGCCGTTATGAATAGTAATAACCACTTTTTAAAATTCTGTAAATCTTATATTTCAAAATGAACTTCATTTTTGGATTCGGAGTATCGAATTTAGCCTAAGGTGAAATTTTGGTACATTTCGGATAACTTTCATATTCTGATGAATAGTGAAAATTACTAAATTATAATTAAAAAACAACTTTTTTAATCGAAATAATTAATAGTGATAAATTATTAATTTGAGTAGTTTTAAAGTATATTTAGAATATATTTTTACAATTTAATACAATGTTGGTTATTGAATGTAATTTCACATTTAAACCAGACATAAACAAGTGTCAATCTTTTGATAGATATTGTTTCTTAAAAACACGCTATTTGTTTTAACAGCGGGATTTAATTATAAAATTAATTAATGCAACTTCTATGTTATGAATTTGGTAAAATAGACTTCATTTTTGAATTCGAAATATGAAATATAGCTTAGGATGAAATTTTGGCATTTTTCTGAAAACCTTCAATTTTTGATGAATAGTGAAACTACTAAGTGGTAGTTAAAAAAAACTGAATTTTGCATAAAACTTAATTTTACCGCTTCTGTGAATGGAATTTTGAAAATCCGACAGACACGGTTGATATCAGTAAGTAAAATGTGGTTCAATGAGATAAAAATAATTTTTTGGTGAATAGTAACTTTTTACTTTTTTTACCGCGGTTAATAGTAAATAGGGTAACTAAGGGTAAATAGGATATTACTATTACCCTAACACATGTCCTAATTCTATTGGATAAGTTTAATTCGACCAAAAACAACCTTATGAATATAATATGACCATTTAGGCCCACTTGGGTTAGATTAGGACATTTATTATTAATTTATTTAAAGAAGGGTTAAAATAGTTAAAATCAAAGTTTAATAAGTAAATCATTTTTAATATGGGGTTATACATAAGATAAATTCGACTATAAATATTCATTAGAAAGATAAAAAGCTTTCCTACATAATGGTATTTTATTTATAATTTTTAGACATTAAATAAGTTAATTTATTTATGACACAACGATGATGCAGTAATTATCTTATTAATGAAATATTTACATAATTGATGTTATAAACACCAAAATAAATGTAATTTGAGATTTTTTATGAATTACACTAATTTTCTAGGTTACTATGATATATTAATGTTGATTTAATCAACTTGGTTCGAACATTTAATTCTGTTATGACTTTCACAAAAATCATATATCAAATAGTGTCAAAATTGACACAAAATAGTTTTTAAATCAAATATTATATTACTAATTGTTATTTTATTCCTGAAAATCTAAGGTTCGTCCAAATGACTTAGATAAGGATATATATATTTATAATAAACAATTTGGGGTTCGTTTGGCATGTTATAGTAAGTTTATTAACCATATAGTGAAAGAAAACAAAAAGACACGGTAAAAGTTAAATTATTTAACTTAGAGTTAAATCTAATTGATAAGGTTTAAAATAATATCCAAACATGTCTAAATTTGATTGGTTGATGAGATTACAACCCTATCTCATCTAATCTTCGAATATGAGTCATTTTTGGAGGTTTTTAAGTGGGGTTAGATTTATTATAAATTAATATTTTTAAGAATTCCTAAGGTGCCCCTCTCCTCCCCTATAAAAGGACACCTCCTCCCCCTCCTCCTCACACCAATTTGAGCACTCAAGCTCGGCCAACCCCTGGAAAAATCTCTTCTCCACTTCCCTAGAAACATCCTAGAGGTTCTGGTCTTCCTCAAAGACCAATTTTAGTTCCCTAAGAGGAGGTCTCAAAGAGGCGCTTCAAAGAAGAGGTAATTACCGTTACCAATTCTTTCATCTTTATTTCTTCTTCCACTTCTTCTTCTTAGGTTGTTTCATTATGAAGTAATAACATCAGTATAACTCATATACTGATATGTTATTATAAGTATGAAACAACCCTATTTCACCATCTATCCATCCTACGGAAAAAGAAATCACCGCGCGTGCGTACGTACGGAATACCGTCTCCACGCCGTGGGGTAATCTATTTTCCACCACCACCTTACATGGATGGGTATAATGGTGTAAAGAATAACTATACATAGTTATTACAACATCATATTGATTCTGATATATTGTATAATCCACTCCAATTCAATTCAATAATTATGAAAATGATATCATCGCTCGTGCGTACGTACGGAATACCGTCTCCACGACGCGATGAGATTCATTCTTAATGATTAACCATTCATGAATGATTATAAAGTATATATAATAAGTACTAATGAAATATATGACATACTAATGATACTGGATTTATGAATATATATATATATATATGTATGTCATCTACTTACTTCCATTCAAGACAATAAAGAAAAACAGCGTTCATGCGTACGTACGGACTACCGTCTCCATGAACGGTGTTTTTCATTTCATTTATCTATATATTATATATATATATACTGAATATATATGATATATAAATCATATTTTATATTCTGGATGTAAGTAAATCATGATATAAGTAATAATAATGTCAAGAACAAAAAGTCAAAACACCTACGATAAATGAAACGATTTTACCCAAAACGCTTCTTTAACATGGAATTTACAAAAGAACGGGTAATATAATGTCATAAGTGAACCATATATGATATCATAACAATGAATATGATTCTGTAATAAGTCAATGACATTATTTAAATCATTATACAGGAGGTTCGGTCACATACGAAGAAAATCGGACCTAAGGTAAGGGAAATATCACAATCTCATTTTTATCCGAGATTGTTTATTCGTAAGTATTTACTGGGGTGTATTTTATCATCCAAATCCATGTTTCATCAAAATGTAATATTATTTCCATCCACCTACAATTGTTTAAAACCATTTTTACCCTTCGGTGAGTTTTTAGTAATATGTATGAAAGGAATCTTTTGTCGTACGAGGTACTTTTTGACTTTTCCGACAAAAGTACGAAGAATGTTTTTTTTAACTTATACGGCATGAATGGATTTTTAAAACATTATTTCCAAGAATCTTCCTTTAAAAGTTTTCAAGTTTATTTTTAATCAACTTCTTTTAGTTTTAAATTGTAAGACATGTTAAGAAAGAAAAATGTTTTTGAAGTAGAAAGGATATTTTCCTCAAGAATGGATTTCAAGTATTTTATCAAAATTATTTTCCATCTAAGATAATAAAATGGTTCTGTTTTTATCCCTATTATTACATTGGTTTGATTATGTTGTGATGGAAATATTTTTTTGAATTCCTTTATCTTATATGAATTGTTTTATGATGTCATGTTGTTTAAGAATTCCATTTTTATTACATGGGTTACGCTATGATGTATGGTTTATGATTATGTGGCACACATAAGAAAGGATTCATTATAAGATGGGTGGGACCTATATCTCCGTCCAATGCATTGGGTAAAGATTTTATATCTCATGAGATAGACAGGGCTGTAACGGTAGGTTATACCGGTTCAGTGAAACAGGACTGAAACGAGGGTTACTCGATTCAGAAAGGGACTTTGTCCACTAAGATAGTCTTGGCAATGAGTCTTGACTAACAAGAAATGATTCTCTATGATTATGTGTGAATGCCACAAAGTTTCATGTTTTAAGTTTTGATTATTGTGATTACATTTCACTACCATGATTTATCCCATGTTATGAAATTATGCTCTCTTTTGCAGGTTATGATTTCCAAAATGTTATGTTCTTATGAATATGATGTGATTGATATTTCTTTTGTTTACCCTTACTGAGCATTTGAGCTCACCCTTTTATGTTTTCTTGTCCCCAGGATATAAAGAAAGGTTTTAGGTAAAAAAAAAGGAAGATCTTTATGGGATATGTTGAAGATCTTTCACCACGATTAGAAGATTTTATTCCGAGTTTCCAAAGACACTAAACTATTACGATCCTTGTGTGTGTGTTTTTGTTATGTACTAAGTATTCCGCAAAAGTAATGTAATGTCAATGTACGTCAGGTTTCGGGTCTCTACAGTTGGTATCAGAGGAAAGGTTTAGTCAACCTTTGGAAACTAGGATGCGAAAACGTTAGTGAGATCCCTAGAGTTATTTCTAAGGTATGTCTAGGGATGTCTCTAAGGTTAAGTATACGTATAGGTTATAGTCCTAGAATTGCGCTAACGATCTTAGAATTTGACCTAAGATGTTAGATATTGATGGTACTCCCCCTTTATTATGTTGTTTTCCCTAGCATGATTTTTGCCTCTCACACTATTCTTTTTGGGTTTTAGAAAATGGCTGGAAACAAGATGATTCACAATAATGGAGGATATGATGGACAATGGAATGATATTATTCATAATGATATGGGATTTGGAAGTCCAAAAATCATTATTATGCCGAATCAGCAATCTCATAATATGATCAATAAAGTAAAATTTGGTAAGTTTCCTGACTCAGCTAATAAGAGAAAGATGGAGTTTCATGATGATCATAGAGGAAAGAAAGTTCAATTTCCCCTTTGTAAATCATGTGGGAAGAGGCATCAAGGAGAATGTTTCAAAGGAACTGGAAGATGCTTTGGGTGTGGAAAAGAAGGACACAAAGCAAGTAAGTGCAAAGGAAAAGGTTCAGTTAACACCATGGATGAGGATAATGGTATTGCTACGACATCAACAATGGTTAAATGCTTTAAATGTGGAATGTACGGGCATTATGCAAACCAATGCCCTAAGGGAAAGTCTCATGAAGAGAATCAGTATGGTCATATGGGAAGTATTTATGTGGATGATGATGAAGAGACTACAAATGATATGTGAGATGAAAGAATTGTTGAAGCTCGGTCAATGGATTAAGAATGTAGTGGAATGATTACATGTTTATCATGTGTAAAGTTGTATAAGTAATCTCATGGTACTATGGATTAAAGAGACATGTAAGGATTGTTACACTGTTGTCTGATTAATGTTACCAGTATCCATGAAAGGTTATTCGGATATTTTTGGAATGTAGATGATATGCGCATAATGAAGGAATAATAAGATAATGAGGTATTTGATTGTATTCATGAGCTCATGACTGATATAAGGAGAATGTTATATCATGGTTTGAGTATATAGAATTTTTGGATTTTGGTATGTGGAAAGAGGTAACTTTTAACTGCATTCATGTTTTCACTAAGGTTCAATGGGTATTCAAGAGAGTACAAGGTTAAGGCCTTTGAATGTTTGGAATGTGACCAACCAAACATATCTTATGATATATGGGGTTCAATGATGGTGTTAAATCTCTGGTAATCATTTTCACTATGTTATGATAGTGGACTGCGGTATTATGGATAAGCCTAAAGAATTGGAATGGATTATGTTGGACATAAGTTATTATTGTTTAATGATAGAAGTTCTCTTGATATTATTGATGGTATGTTATAGTAATATAGTTTTAGAAAAAGGACAACCTGCAGGATGGGCGACAACCCATCGCGTCGGACAAGGTTGTGGAATCGAACCCACAACCGAAGTGCGACTGGCCTTTATCGCCTACCACTGGCCTACAGGAAGTCCCTGTTTAGTAGAAGCTAGTTCTATTATATTAAGCAGTATGATATATGAAGTATAAGTCCATTTTAGGAACCATATATGATTAATCTCACTATAGATCAACTTATGTATATAATTTTTGCTAACCTCTTGTTTGAGACAGATGGAATGACCCGTCATTCTATCACATGATCTGCTAACACTTCACGAATAACAAATTCAACTTCATTTATTTAAGAGATGAAGTGGAAATTGTTCAAGGCACGAACAACGGTGAGATTGTACCAAAATAAAGTAAGTATTTATTCTAATTCTTTAAATGATCTTGAAAACCAAAAATGTTGTCCTAGTTATCTTATACCTGATGAATCAGATGGTACCTTATATCATCACAGATCTACGGATTTCCGATTACTGGCTTTTCCATAGCCATGTTCTCTACCACTCTCCATCAGAACACGATGGTTAGATTTTTCTTCCATATCCATATTTTCACCTATGTGGAAACCCAGTGATTAGTTTATTTGGGTAACCATTACGCTTCATACTTTTGTTTTTAAAGGTTGGTTTTGGTATTCCTTTTTACGATGTGGGTTTCTATTAAAGAAACTTTCAAGTAGTAAACCATTTATAACCCCGACGAATTTCGAGGGAGAAATTCATTTTAAGGGGGGTAGAATGTAACAGCCCAAGATTTTTAAAAAAAATATTCTTTTTATTAATGTCTTGTGTTGTACGCTACACCAAAAGGAGCTTGCACAACACGCATCCTTGACTTGCCTTGCATTACACGCAATCACGACCTTCCTCGATAGCGTGTGTAATACGCAATACCGAGTTTCACTAAACAACGATATGCTATTAAAATATTATTAACTAGCCGTTATGAATAGTAATAACCACTTTTTAAAATTCTGTAAATCTTATATTTCAAAATGAACTTCATTTTTGGATTCGGAGTATCGAATTTAGCCTAAGGTGAAATTTTGGTACATTTCGGATAACTTTCATATTCTGATGAATAGTGAAAATTACTAAATTATAATTAAAAAACAACTTTTTTAATCAAAATAATTAATAGTGATAAATTATTAATTTGAGTAGTTTTAAAGTATATTTAGAATATATTTTTACAATTTAATACAATGTTAGTTATTGAATGTAATTTCACATTTAAACCAGACATAAACAAGTGTCAATCTTTTGATAGATATTGTTTCTTAAAAACACGCTATTTGTTTTAACAGCGGGATTTAATTATAAAATTAATTAATGCAACTTCTATGTTATGAATTTGGTAAAATAGACTTCATTTTTGAATTCGGAATATGAAATATAGCTTAGGACGAAATTTTGGCATTTTTCTGAAAACCTTCAATTTTTGATGAATAGTGAAACTACTAAGTGGTAGTTAAAAAAAACTGAATTTTGCATAAAACTTAATTTTACCGCTTCTGTGAATGGAATTTCGAAAATCTGATAGACACGGTTGATATCAGTAAGTAAAATGTGGTTCAATGAGATAAAAATAATTTTTTGGTGAATAGTAACTTTTTACTTTTTTTACCGCGGTTAATAGTAAATAGGGTAACTAAGGGTAAATAGGATATTACTATTACCCTAACACATGTCCTAATTCTATTGGATAAGTTTAATTCGACCAAAAACAACCTTATGAATATAATATGACCATTTAGGCCCACTTGGGTTAGATTAGGACATTTATTATTAATTTATTTAAAGAAGGGTTAAAATAGTTAAAATCAAAGTTTAATAAGTAAATCATTTTTAATATGGGGTTATACATAAGATAAATTCGACTATAAATATTCATTAGAAAGATAAAAATATTTCCTACATAATGGTATTTTATTTATAATTTTTAGACATTAAATAATTTAATTTATTTATGACACAACGATGATGCGGTAATTATCTTATTAATGAAATATTGACATAATTGATGTTATAAACACCAAAATAAATGTAATTTTAGATGTTTGATGAATTCCACTAATTTTCTAGGTTACTATGATATATTAATGTTGATTTAATCAACTTGGTTTGAACATTTAATTCTGTTATGACTTTCACAAAAATCATATATCAAATAGTGTCAAAATTGACACAAAATAGTTTTTAAATCAAATATTATATTACTAATTGTTATTTTATTCCTAAAAATCTAAGGTTCGGCCAAATGACTTAGATAAGGATATATATATTTATAATATACAATTTGGGGTTCGTTTGGCATGTTATAGTAAGTGTATTAACCATATAGTGAAAGAAAACAAAAAGACACGGTAAAAGTTAAATTATTTAACTTAGAGTTAAATCTAATTGATAAGGTTTAAAATAATATCCAAACATGTCTAAATTTGATTGGTTGATGAGATTACAACCCTATCTCATCTAATCTTCGAATATGAGTCAGTTTTGGAGGTTTTTAAGTGGGGTTAGATTTATTATAAATTAATATTTTTAAGAATTCCTAAGGTGCCCCTCTCCTCCCCTATAAAAGGACACCTCCTCCCCCTCCTCCTCACACCAATTTTAGCACTCAAGCTCGGCCAACCCCGGCCAAAATATCTTCTCCACTTCCCTAGAAACATCCTAGAGGTTCTGGTCTTCCTCAAAGACCAATTTTAGTTCCCTAAGAGGAGGTCTCAAAGAGGCGCTTCAAAGAAGAGGTAATTACCGTTACCAATTCTTTCATCTTTATTTCTTCTTCCACTTCTTCTTCTTAGGTTGTTTCATTATGAAGTAATAACATCAGTATCACTCATATACTGATATTTTATTATAAGTATGAAACAACCCTATTTCACCATCTATCCATCCTACGGAAAAAGAAATCACCGCGCGTGCGTGCGTACGGAATACCGTCTCCACGCCATGGTGTAATCTATTTTCCACCACCACCATACATGGATGGGTATAATGGTGTAAAGAATAACTATACATAGTTATTACAACATCATATTGATTCTGATATATTGTATAATCCACTCCAATTCAATTCAATAATTTTGAAAATGATATCATCGCTCATGCGTACGTACGGAATACCGTCTCCACGACGCGATGAGATTCATTCTTAATGATTAACCATTCATGAATGATTATAAAGTATATATAATAAGTACTAATGAAATATATGACATAATAATGATACTGGATTTATGAATATATATATATGTATGTCATCTACTTACTTCCATTCAAGACAATAAAGAAAAACAGCGTTGATGCGTACGTACGGACTACCGTCTCCATGAACGGTGTTTTTCATTTCATTTATCTATCTATTATATATATATATATATACTGAATATATATGATATATAAATCATATTTTATATTCTGGATGTAAGTAAATCATGATATAAGTAATAATAATGTCAAGAACAAAAAGTCAAAACACCTACGATAAATGAAACGATTTTACCCAAAACGCTTCTTTAACATGGAATTTACAAAAGAACGGGTAATATAATGTCATAAGTGAACCATATATGATATCATAACAATGAATATGATTCTGTAATAAGTCAATGACATTATTTAAATCATTATACAGGAGGTTCGGTCACATACGAAGCAAATCGGACCTAAGGTAAGGGAAATATCACAATCTCATTTTTATCCGAGATTGTTTATTCGTAAGTATTTACTGGGGTGTATTTTATCATCCACATCCATGTTTCATCAAAATGTAATATTATTTCCATCCACCTACAATTGTTTAAAACCATTTTTACCCTTCGGTGAGTTTTTAGTAATATGTATGAAAGGAATCTTTTGTCGTACGAGGTACTTTTTGACTTTTCCGACAAAAGTACGAAGAATGTTTTTTTAACTTATACGGCATGAATGGATTTTTAAAACCTTATTTCCAAGAATCTTCCTTTAAAAGTTTTCAAGTTTATTTTTAATCAACTTCTTTTAGTTTTAAATTGTAAGACATGTTAAGAAAGGAAAATGTTTTTGAAGTAGGAAGGATATTTTCCTCAAGAATGGATTTCAAGTATTTTATCAAAATTATTTTCCATCTAAGATAATAAAAGGGTTCTGTTTTTATCCCTATTATTACATTGGTTTGATTATGTTGTGATGGAAATATTTTTATGAATTCCTTTATCTTATATGAATTGTTTTATGATGTCATGTTGTTTAAGAATTCCATTTTTATTACATGGGTTACGCTATGATGTATGGTTTATGATTATGTGGCACACATAAGAAAGGATTCATTATAAGATGGGTGGGACCTATATCTCCCTCCAATGCATTGGGTAAATATTTTATATCTCATGAGATAGACAGGGCTGGAACGGTAGGTTATACCGGTTCAGTGAAACAGGACTGAAACGAGGGTTACTCGATTCAGAAAGGGACTTTGTCCACTAAGATAGTCTTGGCAATGAGTCTTGACTAACAAGAAATGATTCTCTATGATTATGTGTGAATGCCACAAAGTTTCATGTTTTAAGTTTTGATTATTGTGATTACATTTCACTACCATGATTTATCCCATGTTATGAAATTATGCTCTCTTTTGCAGGTTATGATTTCCAAAATGTTATGTTCTTATGAATACGATGTGATTGATATTTCTTTTGTTTACCCTTACTGAGCATTTGAGCTCACCCTTTTATGTTTTCTTTTCCCCAGGATATAAAGAAAGGTTTTAGGTAAAAAAAATGAAGATCTTTATGGGATATGTTGAAGATCTTTCACCACGATTAGAAGATTTTATTCTGAGTTTCCAAAGACACTAAACTATTACGATCCTTGTGTGTGTGTTTTTGTTATGTACTAAGTATTCTGCAAAAGTAATGTAATGTCAATGTACGTCTGGTTTCGGGTCTCTACAACATTCCCCTTGAAAATGCTAATGACACATTACTAAAATGAATCTAGTTTTGGAAATGAATAAGGGAATGGATTGTATTTTATTTTGAGTAAACATGTAGAAAAACTTACTTTAATATATTGTAGTTCAAACATTGATGTGATGTTTCTTTTGTTTTAAAGGACTTTCATTGGGAATATATTATCAGAATATCCTAATGAGTTGTAATACTCATAACTATCATTATTTTCTGTTTTTAGACCTTGTGTAGGTTTTCAGCTTGAGTTCAATCACATTAAGTGACTTGGAATCATTTTTAGGAGTGACCAACATGGTCACATGGAGTTAGTTGGCTATCTGATTCATATGATTGAGTATTCTAGTTTAGTTATATTTTTAGTTTCTCGTACAAACAATGTTCAATTTAATTTTTATATAAATGTTTATTGGGATCTATGTTTTTTTCTTCTATTTGTTTACTTGATTATATTATAGAGAAATCATTTCATTTTTTACTTTGATGATTCTTGACAGTAGTTTCTTGTCTGTAGGGATTGGGAATGCCCTTTGGGCCATGCCATGGATTAGCTCGGGTGCCCGGTTCGGGGTTGACTTGGGATGGTTCATGAAAAAATGGTATCAGAGGGGGGTTGGATCTTAGAAGACCTTTCTTTTCAGAGTTACCTATATTATTTGGTGATGTCATATTAGATAGAGTAGAGATATCGGGGCTTTTGTTATAGGTTTGGGAAGAGAATCACGAACTCCTTCTCTTTCTGATCCTTTAGTTTCTAACAGAAGTCTGGTTTTTTAGATTCTTGGTCTTTAGGTGTTTTTTGATGATTGGGGTATGACAAGGGGAGTTGTACTAATGGTCTTTGTGAGCTCGTTGGGCTTGGAAATTAATGTGGATCTTGGTCATGGTTCTAAGAAGGCTCTCTATTTTGGTGGTGTGTTTGACATGTGGCTACCAACCATATGGTCAATTCACCCACCGAAACTAGTTCCCTTTTGTGGTTCTCTTTGACCATTCCCGAGTTATGAAAATTATTTTTGAAAATCCTTATTTGGGAATTATCGAAGTGGGTTTTAAAGGAATGGTTAGATTTTGAAAAGTAGAAAGTCTGTTTTCAAAATTTAATTTAAGAATGGTTTTTGGATGTTGGGTCTTTGTGAATCAAATCTTGGGTATTAAGAAGAAATGATTTAGTGGGATTGAATTTATTTAATCTAAACTTATGGTTTGATAAAATGAAATGTTTGGAAATAATGGATTATTTTAATGTGATTCAAGATTTTTTAAATGTGATGTTTTGTTATTTGAAAAGTGTTTGAATCTGATGAACTAGTTTTGGAAATTTGTTTTTAGTGGTTGGTGCATTTATATAAAAGGTTTTGGACATTGTGGTTATTGGATTAAGAAAAGAGACCTTGCTGAAATTTTTAAGATGGGTTTTCAGATGATGGTTAGTGTGCCCTCAAAAGGTTAATAATATTTTAAATGGTTTGAATGATTTTTTTGGTAAATGTAAATGTTTTATTTCAGCCTTGGTGTTCTTATGGGAACTTAGATGTGTGGTGGATTCTGGTAATGTAAATAGATGCTCAGTATGGCATAGTGGATGGGTGATAATGATGGAATTAAAATATTCTTGTGAGTGAGGCTATAAGGAATACCAACAGTGAGTGGTCAAACCACAGAGGGTGTTTTAATTTAAAGAGGATTTCAAAAAGAAAATTTTGATGTTATGGTAGATTTTTTTCTTATGTTCAAATATTGTCAACTAGGCAGTGTTTGTTCTTGAGGATTTTTGTTTTTGGGATGGACTTGATTCAATTTTTGAATTTTTTTGTCCAGCAGTTGTCCCCATGAAGCTTAATAGGGTAATTATAGTGCATCTATGGGTGGTTCCCTTCTAGTGGGATTTCTAGTTGATTAACCCAGGGATCTCATTCTTGAGTTTTAGAAGCTAGATTCACCTCTCTTTTATGGACTAGAGGATCCTCTCAAATAAGAAGATTGGATTCAAATGACTGAATGGAACGTTAGCGTCATCAATTTTCTTAAGTTATTGAATTTTAATTTGGTGACTTTAATGCTTGAAGGTTCACCATAGAAGTGGTGGAAGATCTCAGAAAAATTCCTGGGAAGATATTATATTGGAGTTCTTCAAGGATTGGTTCATTCATTAGTATTTCTCAAATAATGAAATGGTGATAAAGGGGATGAAGTTAGGATATTTACAGCAGGGTGATGGGTTAGTGTTGGATTATTTCTATCACTGTGTTTGCCTATTTCCTTATGATTCACGGTATGTCAGAGATGACTCCATGAAGGATCAACATTTCTAGGCGGGGCATTATCCTAATCTACAGTAGAAGGTGTCAGAACTCAATCTAAAATCTTTTTCCAATATATTGAGGCAAGATTTTCAGGTTGAATCCATGACGAGTGATGTGCTCGAAGTGGTCCCCCATACTTCAATTTGTGGGAGTGGTGGTGATGTTGCTAGAATGAAAATGAGGAAGTAGTTGAAAGTTGATTGACCAGGTCCTGGAATCAAAAGACCCAGAGTTCTCTCATTAACATATTCTGGGAAAGATGTTTTTATATGCTATTAGTGTAGAATGTTGTGTTACAAGAGGTTATTGTGTCCAAGTGCTCATATGCCCTGTCATATTTGTGGATTCTTGAGTCCCTTGCAATAATTTAGTCGAGGCATTGCTAGAAATTGGTGTGGATTTATTTCCTAAAAGTGATTTTTTTGTTGGGGAGTTGTTTAAAGTTTCATTTGGTAATATTCCTTCAAAAGTAATGGATATATTTTCGTATAAGTTGTTCCAATCGTGTTTTGGTTTTTTTGATGTAAGGGATGTTTTATGTCTTTCATGAACTCCTGTTTTCAATGTAAGTGTAGTTTCTAAGCCATAAGTTTCCAATCTTTCTCTTTTATCTAATTCTAAGATTTATGTTCTTGTTTGGGATCACTAGTTCATGACTGTGAGGCCATATATTCTTCATCCACCATTTATCCATCCATAGTTCCCAGAGTGAAGCTAGCATGTGGTCAGGAATCTCATAGGTTAAAGGAGTTTGGCTAGCCTTGTGCCTCCACCCTTGGGGTGGGGAGTCTTAATTCATATATAATTTGTTGGCCTAATTCTTGTCCCCTCCATGTGGGAGTGATCAGTTTAAATTCTCATGATGTTTTTCTTTTATCTTGGATTGGTAGGTTGTTTGGGGAGAGTTTCGGTGGACCTGTGTGGGAGATACCTATTCATAGATCATGTTGAGTTCTCATTTGGTCATTGATCATCATTTCTTAATGGTGGGGAGAACCATGAGTCTCTTAGAAATTCCTCCTAAGAATCTATTGAGTGCTAGTAGTTTCTCAATGGCGGGGAGTCCATTATAGATTCTCTTGGAATCATTGGATTTTGTGATTTCTCTTTTTTTGTGTTATTATTGGGTTTATGGAGAGAAGGCCCAACAATATGGTTCTTTGCTTGGTTTTGGAGGCAATGACTTGATCTTTCAGTTGTTTCTAGGGATATTTTTGTGAGTTAGTGTTTTTGATGGGTAAGAGGCATAAATTCTATTAACGGGGGATGATATGTACTTGGTTTGAGAGGCTGAATCATGTTTATAAGTAATCCTTAGGTATTTATCAATTATATGGAAAGTGTTATGGCCTTCGAGGGGCGGAAGGCCTTAATGGTTGAGAGAATTATCACACCCAGTTTTTAATGTTTTGGTTTATGATCTGATTGGTTGGGAATATTTGTCTTTTTTTTGGGTCCTAGTTGTGAAGGGGGTTGAATTTTGAAGTGTTTCTATAGTATAATATTTAATTATTGGGTTTCCTTGGTTTATGTTGGGAGAAAGTGGAATTTTGGAGAGTTTTTAACACCCATGGTGTCCCCTTTTTGTGTTTAAATCTCTCTCGGATACTTGGAAGGGATTCCCAAGTGATTAGAGTGTCTTTTGAGGGATTTTGGCCAATTTTTTGGCCACACAGTTTGAGAACAATTTTCCCAAACCGTGAAACCTATCCATGCGAATTTTTAAGAGTCTTTCTAGCACTTTCTGCATGGTTTATAAACGGTTTGACAAACCATGCAGCCAAATCATGCAGCCACTTATGGGCTTAATAACATTCACTCTAAAAATCCTATTTGGGTTATTTCACTCACATATTAATCCCTACCTATTTTCTATCGATCATGGGGCTCCCCATTCTTTCTACCTTGTTTTAACAACTTTTTGGGTACTTTCTCCCATAAGGATAGTAATTCTTCCTCAAATCCATCAATTTACACTTCTCCTCTCTTCCCTCTTCCTTCTTCTTCTAATTTTTCATGGTTTTCTATTCTCCCATGGTAATTCTAGACCTAGGGTTATGTTTTATCTAGGTTTTTAATAGGGATTTTTTTATATTAGGCCTAGTATTGGTATATCTAGGGTTTCAAAACCCACTATGGGTGTTTTCGGGTGTGCGTTTCCATTCTGCCATGGATTTGATGTAGGGTTCTATATTCACTTTTCTTATTAATTAAATATTCCTTAATTTCATTATTTTAAAAGAACTTTTTATTAATAAATATTTATATACGATCATTGGTTTCATTGTTTGGTGTGAAAATTGGTGTTTTGTAACTTGATATGCGATCAATACAATTTTCTGGCTAAATGTTTCACACCATGATTTTGATGAAATGGACTGTTGGATTTTTTGAGTAATTTGTGGTATGTAAATAATGGTTTGGACATGTTAATAATTATGTGGCATGTGAAATAACTATTATGTTTTTCTTGAAAGAGTTTTCAATGGTTTGAAGTCATGTTAAATGTGTTGTTTTCTTTGAAAATCATTTGGTTGTGTGAAAATGAATTATATCCCAGTTTTCACTTTCATAGAAAAAAATGGTTTTTGTTTTGAAAGATTCAATGATGTGATTTAAAGGATTTTAAAAAAAATTACATGGTAATGGTCTGATTGATACCTCTTTTGAAATATAGGAGGAATTTTTTTTAAAGGTTTTCTTTGTGAGAAATGATTAAGGGCACATTTGGCCACATTGAGAAAGTGATGAAAAGTGTTTGTTATAAAAACCTCCATTCGATGTTTCTCATGTCTTGATGACATAGAACGTTTGGTTTTCCCTGGTTGTGGAATCCCTAGGTTCCATTATTAGGGTTTCCCAGTTGGAGCCCTTTGTGATCTATTTATTTTTTGGCATGAGAGCATCCTTGGGGAGACTCGAGGTGAGGCCTATTGAGGATAATTATATATATATGTGTGTGTGTGTGTGTGTGTGTGTTTGTGTGTGTGTGTGTGTTTGTGTGTGTATTGTCATTGAATTCTTGGTTGGAATTGGTTGGAACACCCACATTAAATACTTGAGACATGGGAACTAGCATATTGAGAGAATTGTATAAGAATGATTTCTCCACTGGTTGGTTATGGTACTATGTAGTGGACTATAGTTAGAATATATATTTGGTTTATTATTTTGAGATTTTCCCTCGGCCTACCTGAGAAAGGATGGTCGGGTGAATTGAGTGTTTTGATTTAATCATGTATGACATGTCAATGGGGATGCGGTCTTAGCTGTTAGTTTCCTCTGGATTACTGTTGATCTCCTAGGTTTACCCATGTCTATTGGATTTTAGTGTCATGTAGTGATGAATATGATTCTTGTATATATATTTACATTGTCATTATTTAGATATTACTATCGTTCTTTTCTAGGTATTTTTTCATTGTAAATTTAGGGTATGATTTTAAAATGTTTTATGAAAATGGATTTCAAAGGAAAGTGTGTTATCCTCCTTGTAAAAATCAAAAAAAAATTAAGTATCACTTTCCCATTGAAAATTATAATGGAGGACTTGGGAAATGAATCTAGTTTTGGAAATGAATAACGATAATGGATCAAACTTTATTTTCAGTAAACATATATAAAACATTATTTTATATTTTATAGGTCAAACTTGAAATTGATGTTTCTTTTGTTGTAAAGGATGTGCATTGGGAATTGATTATTGGGCTATCCTATTGACTCAAGCCTATAGTTATTTTCTGTTTTTAGACCTTGTGTAGGTTTTCGGTTTGAGTTCAATTGCCTTGAGTGACATCGTATTGTTTTTTTTTGGAGAGTGACCAGCATGGTCACATGGAGTTAGTTCATTTTCTGATTCCGTTGGTTTAGTTTTCTAGTTTAGTTGTATTTTCCATTTCTTTTACTAATATTGTTCTATTTAATTTTTATAAAATGTTTATTGTGATGTACATTTCTGTATGCTATTTTTTTACTAGATTATATTTGGGATTAATCATTCCCTTGTCTACTATGATGATGCTCAACACCAGTTGAGAGTTGTAGGGATCAGAAATTCCCTTCGGTCCATGCCAGAGATTAGGTCAGGTTCCCATTATGGGGTTGACTCGGGTTGGTTCGTGACAAGTTTTATAGGAGGAATGATCATTTTACTATAGAACTAGTTTCTCCTCATGCCTTAGTAATCCTAAAATATGTTAGTAAGGAATCCAAGTTGGGGAGGATAACAAACATGGTCAGTAGTAGGTCTTTATGCCAAACCATATAAAAATCATGGGAGAATATATTTTTATATTTAAAATATACGAGGTCAAATTAAGATATATTTTAGAGTGTATATAAACTCTTACACGTTTTTATTGTTTGTTTTAGAATACTAATTCATAAAAATAAAGTGATCATTGATTCACCCCCTCATCTTCTTAGTGACCTCATAATGATATGTAAATATCAATTTTTAAAAATTATATAAACTTATAAAAATATTATTTTAAATTTAAAATCATTAGTTCTAAATTATCTAATATGAATCTCTTTATTTTTTTTGGTCATAATTATTATGATACTTTATCTAAAAACTAGTTACCTTCGTAAAATCTATAAAGGTAAATGTAATATTTCAAGGGTTTAGGTGATTAAAACATGATAAAAAATGTTTATAATTGATTGTTTTAGTTATTATAAACCTCATCGTACCCTCTTCTAATGTTTTTCCTATTTTTATAACTACTTTACATGTTTAACATATCCACCCTTTGTATTATACTGAAATATTTACAAAAATACAACTATCACCACTTATAATAGGGGAATCTCACCACCCCTTTAATTCCACTTTAATATTTAAATTTACATTGATAAATCTTCCCTATTTCATTCCCATAGAATCATTTTTCAATCTTATTATATTTTGGTCACAAGATATCATCCTAATGCATTCTTTTCCAAATAATTCACCAAGGAGAACTCAAATTTTTGAATGTATGTCGAATTTTTCTTTGACATCATTTTCATTTATCATTTCATTTATTATTTTTTACCCAATATCATATTATGTTTCATGTATTTATATTATAATCAATTTTTTTATATTATGGAAATAAACACTAACCATCTATCACCTTTACCTTTGAAAAAATGAAACTCTCATTCATGTGTCATGTGGCCTACCGCCAATACAACACAATGTGTTTTATTTTCTTTATCCTCCTTACAAGACTGTATCTAAGGATAATACTAAAATAAAAATATTATTTATATAATATAATTAAGGTTATGGTATATAAAATTGGAGAAAATTTAAATGATGTGATCAATAAATGATCTTATCTTATTTAATTCTTCTAAAGAAATGTACTAAGTGGATAATATTTTATTCAAAAATTTTAAAAAATTTATATCCAGTACAAAATTTTTATAATTTAATAATAATCTAGTATATCACAATAATAAAAAATAAATAGGATCACTATTCTTCCAGTATACGGATATTACAAAAAAACCAACTCATAATCATTTATTAAATCAGGGAATGCTATAATATGGGATGGTTTAATAACCCACTTGAACAATACTATGAATTTATATCCTGGATGACTATGTAAACCTCATTAATCATATAATATGATTAAAATGATAAAATAATGATTTTTTTGTTCTTGATATGTCTTAACAATATTTAATTAATTAATTTCAAATAAATACTTCGATCTTTAAGAATCACTAAAACATTCTTTTAATCAATTTCAACATTTTGGATTAAAAATAAAAAAACAAGGAATAATTTTGAAACATCATAAATTATTATAAATAATTACTAAAAAAAATTTACATACATTTTAAATATAAACTTTTTAATAATATTGAACACAGACACCACTACTATTAAAGTAGAACAAATGATCAAAACAATAAACACACAATGGGGAGAATAGGTTGAATTCTTATTGACAAAGACAATTTATGTAGATTATAAATGAAAATGGATATGTGTAATATTCATAATTAATTTATATGATATTTTTTATGATACAATAAATTAAACTATGTTCATGGAATTCTGGATAATAGGTAAGTGTTTTCAATCTCAAATTCCTCTCATTAAGACATGTTTCGTATTATACACCTAAATTCCATAATGTGGTTCCTATTTGAGATATAATATAATGAACCACCATGATTGATGATATTTTTAAATCTATTTTTTCCATATGTTTCAATTGGTTTTTATTAAATTTATACCCAATCCATAAGTGGGTATTTCTATCTCAGCATTCTTTCTCTGCGACTCATATTATATACACCTAATACTTAATTTTTTATTGTGTATACATTTCCATTGAATAATTTTTACAATATTACTCGTGGAATTTATGGTATTTATAATTTACCACAAAGTTTATTTAAAAATGTTACTTTCTATTACTTTTATTAGACACCATAACTTCTATGTTTAGTAAGGTATATTCTCTTAGAAATCAATATTATTTTATTGAATAGGGATTTTTTAATTTCCCTATTTCTTATTGTATGTATAGTCATATTTTTATTCAGTGATAGGTTCTATAGGTAATGGTATAAAAGGTGTTGATGAATCTTATGGTGAATGAGTTTTACTTCATAAGGTAATTTTTAGGGCCGATAATTATATATCCCCTCACTGAATTGATATTTATTAAGTGAGAAAAGATATATGTTTTGGTGTATACCTCATCACATATTAGTATAGTTTGTTGGAACAAGGACTTGGATGCATGTTTTGATGTCCTACATTATGAATTCGATCAGTATAAGATCATTGATTACTGTTATCCATGATTTTATTAATTTTTATATGTATACAATTCCCTCAAATTCAGTTTATTATGATCTTATGTTGTTTATTTATTCCTGCGATATTACTTATTACATTTTTAAATAATGATGGATTCAACTATATGTTACTCCTTAATGGGAATATAAACTCACCCTTATTTGTTTTCCTTTTCCCAAAGGAAAACTAGAGGAGAACAATGTATAAACATTGGGGATAAGATATAAGGAATAAAAATGTTTTCACAACATGTCATGTTGTATCTTATGTTTTCATATGTAATGTACATATGTATGTATTCTACCAGAACTACAAAACTATTAGATCCATGAGTAAATCTTGAATTTTATACCAATAATGTAACATAACAATAATCTCTGGGTTTTTGGAGTCTGAGAAGTTTTATTTTTCATCAATGGAAGTTTATTAAGAACCTTGAGATTTTATTTAGAGGAATATAGTAATATATATTGATTAATATGAAAAAATATCTTGATTTTGGGGAACACTATAGAAAACCTAATAGGAATTTTATTTTACAATTTAATATAATGAGATGATTATGTGTATCCCTATTTAAAATGATGAAGAAAAATGTGAGGAATGGGAACCGTATCAACACACATAGTTAGTGCAATGATGTTACCCCAAAATAAGTTAACTAAGTTAGAGTTGAGGATAATAAAATCATAATTATATTTAAGAATTTAACCTAGGTTAGGATAAATAATCATTATTGCATATTGAGGCTTACTGATTCACAATATTTTGTAACTATATTAGATCACTTCATGAAACAAAATCCAAGAAAATTGTGTGGAACTAATAATCCATTGGTAGTTGAACAATGGATCAAGTCCCTATAGATGATATTTATTTCTTTTGGATGTAGTGAAATTTAAAAATCCATCATGGAGGTCTATCATCGGAAGGGATATAATGACTAACGGTGGTTTCTAATTTAAAATAATAAATACGAAGATGAGATAATGGGCACAAAATAGGTAATTTTTATAAAGGTATTCTATGAAAAATACTCCCCTCATGAGAAAACTGTATAAAAGGAAATGAAAATTATCAATATAAGAAAAAAAGGAGGATACTGTTTTTGAGTTTGAGGATAACTATATGAGGTTAACTAGATATGTTACATATTATTTACTATGTGAAGAAAGTATGATTGATCATTTCTTTCATGGTTAAAAATGGAGAATTTGAAGGGTATTGGTCTCTCAGGACATTTTTTCATAATAGGATATATTATCAAGTTCCATTAAAATAGAAATTGAGTTCTATAGTACACATGTATTCAATTAAAATAAGGAGAAGAAGAATATGGATAAGCATTATGTGATGAATAAAGTGGAAAATGGTAAGGAAATATGGATGAAACCCCCAAAATGTAATAATGGTTGGAAGAAAATCATCACTTGAGATTAATGGGAAAAATATTTTTTTGAAGTGTAGAGTAAAACTCCATATATCTCAAGAATTCATGAGAAATGTTGAAGCTGTTGATTTTCAGTGATTTAAGAGTAAGGAGAAGGGACATTATGTGAATAAATACATCAGACATCAAGGTAATTTACCTCATAAATGGCTCATGGAGAATAACATGCTTATTAATTTCCAGAGTTGGAGTTAGTTATCATAATGAAATGGTGGAAGGAGATTTCATAATGTCCTCAATGTTAAATAAAATTTTATTTGTTTTTAGATCTTGACAATCGTTTATATATTCCATGTTCCCAAAAACATTTGATATTTCCCTAGAACCTCAGTAAGTGAGTTATCAATTAAGATACTAAGTGGAAATCATATTTTAAAAAATATGTATGAGTAAGCTCTAATTATGATTCATGGGAATAACTTATTTGAAAATTTTATTATTAAACCTATCGTTTTATTTGATATGATCCATGGTGAACATTTTATTTCAAATAATAATAATATTATTAATTTCCAATATAAATATAATATGATTTGGGTAGGACAAGTGGAATCGGTTATCTTCAAATGGAAAACACAATCATCTAAATTATGTATTTATGCTCCCCTAGTATTTATCCTTAATGAAATTTTGTGACATGAGGTAGATATATTATGATCTATAGATATATAAGATATCTTAATTTTAGAGGATGGAATTGTAGTATAAAAATTCATTGATATTTTTCATAAATAATTACATGGTCATCCACTAGATCATGAAGTTAATTTCTCAATTTAACTCATTATTGATGAAATACCTATATATAAAAATTCATATAGAATGAAACTAGTTCATTTAGTAGAGTTCAAAATAATATCTAAATGAGTTTTTTGATAACGGATTTGTAAACCATAGTGTTTCATAGTGGGGAGACCAAAATTTATTCATAGATGCAATAGATGTGTCAATGATAATGTACATCAATTAGAGGGAGACCAATTCCATTAAAATAAATAATAAGTATCCTTTAGCAAAAATTGATGAATTATTTTTTAAATTTCAAGATGACTAATGATTTTCAAAAATAAATATTCACCCTCGTAACAATCAGCTGAGGGTGGAGAAGGATGATATGTCGAAGATGAAATTTCAAACATGGTATGAACATTATGAGTTCAAGGAAATGCCTTCTAGATTGAATAATGATCCTTTTGTCATGTTAGATATAAAAATAGAGTATTTAAGGATTACTTGATAACATTTTGGTGGTAATTACTAATGATATATTGATATAATCTAAGATCTATAAAGAGTATCAGTGTCATCTATAAATATTTCTAGATACCTAAAAAAGGAATTATATAAAGAGTATAGTAAATGAAAATTTTGGCTCAACGAACATTATTTTCTGGGAAATATTTTATCTAAGGATGGAATAATGTTTGATCCTTCAAATATAAAATTATTTAATGAATAGTATACACCAAAAAACATAACCAAGATATGTAGTTTCTTTGATTTTTCAAGTTATTGTTGGAAGTTTGTCCGAAATTTCACCTGGTTGGATAACCCATTAACAAAGTTAACACATAAAGTGGGAAAACTCCCATGGAATGGGGAATATAATGAATGTTTTGAAGAGTTCCATAGGATAATGATTAATGAAATAGTATTAAATCTACAACCAGATGAGTATTTAATTTAAATATATAGTGAAACATTGAAGAAAATAATTGGTTTTTTCCATATGTACAATGATATGGTGATTTCTTAGGTGTCATGGAAATTAAAAATCCAATAACAAAACTATCCAAATCAATACCTTGAACTATAAATTTTAATATTTTTTGTTAAAATATAATGACCATATCTCACTTATGAAAACTTATTCCCTATGAACTGTTTCAAACCGTTGGTAAAGGCTGGATAATCATTGGTATAAACTATATTAATGGTGGTCCAAACCACTGGTTGTGGAACCATGGGGATAGATATATCCCAACGGTTCTATGAGAACCATTGGGATGTGGCAGGAAAATGGATTATATACTAACCATTTCATGTAAAACTTATTATAAATCTTTACCAATGGTTTAAAACCATTAGAAATATCAAACATTAGGTTTATACAAATGGTTTTCAAACAATTGGTATAGACATTCACCAATGGTTTCCCACAAATTGTCGGTAAAAGTGAACTAAAATGTTCTATACCAATGGTTTTTAAAATGTTGGTATATAATTTATCCATCAATTTATATGAAACCATTGGTATATGTTATATTTTGAAACATATTTCAATAGTTTACAACCATTATCATAATCTTTATACAACTGCAGCAAGACTTCCTTCCCCTTGTGCACCTGCAGTACTTCCCCCTAGTAGTTCTGCCTCCCCTGTGTTCAGAATTCATAGAGAATTCTCAATTCCTGTAGAATAAATACATAATTCTGTATGAATTCATATATAATTCATACAACACATAATTATAAATAACACCAATTATGTATTTAATTACACACATAAAAAATTCATAATTCATAAGATAATTAACAATTAACAAATACAAAATTCAATTCAGAATTTAAAAGTCAACTTCCCTATACAATACAGAATTCTAAATTGAATACATACAATGTTGAATTATCTATAACACATATAGAATTGAATTAAGAATTCATAATGTAATAACCTCTATATATGAAAATCATGTTTTAGGTTTTGAATATGGAATTTTTGTTCATAGGAATGGGTGAATTTTGATGAGATTTAAATTTTTGGACAATGTGGTATGACATATTTTAGTAAGGGGTAATGTGACATGGGGGATGGGGGGTGCCTAGGGGGTTTGGGGGGTCTGTCCAAGGGGTAGGGGTGTCCAAGGGGGTGGGGTTTTCCAGAGGGCTATCCATGGAGGAGGGGATGTCTAGGGGTTTGGGGGGGTGTCCTAGGGTGGGGGGGTATGTAGGGTTCGAGGGTGGCCATGGGGGTCGGTGTGTCAGGGGAGTGGTAGGGGTGTCCAGGGGGTGGGGTGGTTTCCAAGGGGTGGAGGGGCTATCTAGGGGGTGTCCAAGGGGTAGGGGCTGTCTAAGGGGGTGGGGGATTTCTATGGGGGTGGGGGTGTCTGGGATGGGGGGTCCAGTGGGGAAGGAGGGTGGAGGGGCTGTCCAGGGGGGCAGTCCAAGGGGGTAGGGGGTGTCCGGGGGACTTTTCTGAGGGTGGGGGTGTCCAGGTGGAGGGATGGTGTCCAGGGGGTGGAGGATATATAGGGGGGTTTGGGGGATATCCAGAGGTTAGGGGCTTATAGGGGGATGTGGGGGTGTATAGGTGGGGTGGGCGGGCTGTCAAATGGGGTATGGGTGTCTAGGGAGAGTCTAGGGAATGGGGTTGGTTCTAGGGGCTCTCCAAGGGGGTCGGAGGTGTCCAGGGGGTGGGGTGGTGTCCAGGGGGGTATGGGATGTCTAGAGAGTGGGGGGGGGGGGGGGTGTCCATGAGGGGAGGGGGTGTCCAAGGGTGGGGGGTGATGGATGGCCAAGGGGTGGGGGCTGTCCATGGGGGTGGTGGTGTATTGGGGGGAGGGGGGGTTGAGTAGGGGTGGGGTGGTGCCCAGGGGGTGATGGAGGGGATTTCAAGGGGGTTGGGGGTTGTCCAAGTGGGTAGGGGTGTCCTGGGGGGTGCTTTCTAGGTGGTGGTGGGTTGTCCATTGGTGGTGGTGGTGTCCTGGGGGGGTGTCCATGGGATGGGGTGGTGTCCAAGGGTGGGGGGATATCCAGGGGGTTGGGGGTTGTCCAAGGGGGATGAAGGTGTCTGGGGGGGTGTCTAGGGAGGTGGGGGATGTCCATGGGGGTGGGGTGTCCTGGGGGTAGGGGGTGTCCGGGGGTGGGAGGGGGGCTTTCTGGGGGTGGTGTGTCCAGTAGTTTTGGGGGCTCTCCAAGGGGGGATGGGGTGTCTAGGGGGTCAGGGGGCTGTCCAGGGGGTGTGGGGGTTTTCCAATGGGATGGGGGTGTCCAATGGAGGGGTGAATTAGTCAAAACAAATCATCAAGTTAGGTTTTATTATTTATAGATAGAAAAATAAAGTTAATGTGAGCTAGGTAATCACACATAAATTAAGGCACAACAAATCATCAAACATCAAATGTCATTAATATAAGTTAAAAATGTAATTGATCAATCTTTCCTTCATCACTATCTCTATCGTCATCATCATCATCAGACTCACCCCTATCCTTATCTTCATCCCCTCCCTCCTCAATTCCCTCCACCTCACCCTCATACTCCTCCTCGGCCTCCTCCTCCTCCTCACCCACCTCCTCCATGTGGGCCTCCTCCTCGCCATCATCCTCCTTCACCTCTCCATCCTCCACACCATCATCTCAACCACCGCTATAACTACCACCTGATGCAGTGTATATAGAATGCATAGATGACATTTATTCATCACAAGCAGTGCTGGCCTTTAGTGGAAGTGTTGGAAATAAAACTTCTGTCAGTTTCATAAATGATGTGTTTTCCATAGAAGACAATTCTTCAAACTCTGTGGCCCTTTTAAAGCATGTTCTACCTGTGTCTTAACCTACTAGAACTCAATGGCACTATAACCTGTACCTGTGGAGGGCCAATACCTTGTTGGGACTATACCCTTTCCAGGTCAGTAGCGTACTCTGCTAGGGTGTTCATCTCCAAACACCTGATGTAACTGATCATTTGGCCCAAAATTGCCAGGTTCTTGGGCATCAAGAGTCTCTAAAGTATATTGTTACAAATATAAATTTATTATTAAGTTACAAAATAGATATTAAAATTTTAAATTAAAAAAGTAAAACTTACAATCTATTGCTGAGTCGGTTCATCAACCAAACTTTCATCTTTCTTCCTTCTACTAAAGTAATACAATTTTTCTCGAGGCACGCATCATTAAATATTAAATGTTTTCCTCTACAATGAAATTGAATTTTAAAAACCATATTTAAAAATAGGTTAAGAATAATTAAATTATTAACTAAAATTATATAATCAACTGTCATACCAGCTTCCTCTCACAATCTGGCATCATAGTAAATCCTAATATGTGGAGGTATTTTTTAGCATCAATGTTTTTTTATTTCTTTCGAATGATTTCAAAATAAAATTCTATAATATAAAATATATTATTAACAAAAAATAGGTAAATAATCATTTAAATACATCAAATGTGATTAATAACTTAAACTGGGTAGTGGTCCAATGAGTAATCATATGCCGATAATATTTTAACGGACATTCATCAATGATAGGGACCACCTCTAACTCTAATCCAACTCTAGCACATCATCCAATATATATATTATGATTATATTCTCTCCAAATCTCACCTAAATCATTTAGATGTGCTGGTTGTTCACCCTCACCATTGGAGAAATTAATGTGAAGCTAACACCAAAATATTAATTCAAATAAATATAAAAAATAATATGTTACATTAAATTAAACAGATTTTTAAACCATATCTCTTCCAAAGATTTATCCTTGACTTAATTTGGTAGCTGTCTCTAGGAGAGCAGGCCGACATGAATGATGTCAGAGTATTTGGCATGCATCTCCAAAAAAGTATGACAATGCTACCCTATTTTTTCAATCATTTGACTATCTTCATTGTAGTCCACCATCAACTGCATGTGGCAGTTCCACAATGCATGCATGTGTGTGCACTCCCACCATAACCTCCTTTCAATAGATGTATCTGACATGAAATAAAAAAAATATTTTATCAATACAAGTTGTAATGAAAATAAATAATAGTATAAAAATTTGTTAGAGTTGTATAAATATATTTGTGGTAGTCTAATTAATGGGCGCCACTGGATCCTCAGAAATTGAAGGAACACCCTATACAGATGGAGTGGGTCCCAATGTATGATCTATAGGGACAGACTCTGGTGAAGCAGGAGTCAAAAAAGATGGAATATAAAATCTTGTAGAGAATGAAGCAGAAGTAAAAGAAGCTGACATGGATGGCTGGCACAATGCTGGATGCGTATTGGGAATCATCATTAGATATGGAAAAGATGGGGGAGGAGGCTCCAATGTAAAAATAAGTAAAAATATGGGGGCCCATATATCTAGTGTTTCCCAAAAAACACATCGGGATCAAAATGTGTGATATATGGTATGTCAGTGGGAGGGGCAGAGTCTAATCGTGTACACCGACCAGATCCGCTAGCTCTCTTACCGCCACCTCGTACGAACACTCTGAGTAAGGGGACCACTATTTGGCTACTCATCAAATAATTGTCACCTAAAAGTTGGATCCTACAAAAATGTTTAAAAAACATTATTAACATTACATTATATATTATTTAAATATATATATTTGAAATACAACACTCACTACATGCACTAGTGGTGGAATTTCCATCTCAGCCAAGCGACGATTGGCGTCCCTCATCTTTTTTTGTCACCTCTCTTCAATTGGTTGCATTTTCCTTCATTTGAAAAAGAATAGGAAAGTAACTAGAAAAGGATAAATAATTTGTAACCCAAAAAACAATATATATGAGAGAGAATATGTGGATTAATGGATAATTTAACTATCCATATTTTTAGGTGATATTGAATGGATATATAATGAATTCAATTAACCGTACAAGATTTAATAAAAAATTTAATTTTTATTAGGTTGGTTATATACTAAGTTCCAAATGTCTATATATTTTTAATGATAAACCCTTAAGATAGTTGGAAATGATGAAATAAACATATGAACACAGATAAGATATCTACCAGATTCATAAGGGGTAAAACACTTGTCAAAATTACGGAACAATTTAATTTATTTAGCCAAGGTAGATGATGTCGGTTTCTATACATTCATTGCAGAAGAAGAAAAACCATGATTTTCTTTATCTGGAGAAATGTTAAAGGGAGGTCTTAGATTTATAAAAGTTTTATACATGGTCAATAAAGAATTCAAATGTTCACCAAGTTAAAAATGTTGGTTTTGTTGGGATGAATATAGTTCAATTCCAAATTAGATAATGCAATTCAAATATAATTACAACTAATAAACATTAAAAAATAACACAATGTTTAGGTTGGATACAACATATTTGTAACCAATATTAAAACAATTTGAATATTACAAACCTAAAAAACAAAAGTGGAAAAAAAACAAAAGAATTAGATCATAGATGGATGATTATATATATTTTCGACCACAACTTCAGGTTCACAGTCAACTCTGACAATTGATCTATTTGATTCAAGAAAAGAAATAAATATATCATTTTCAATGGAAGTAGGGATTGTGTCAATTCCATCATCACCATCATCAAAAATATGTCTTGGAATTACATTAGTAATGACACCAAATTCAGGTCGAAGATGGTCTTTGACATAAAAAAACTTGTTTCACCATTAATGCCAATATATATGGTTCATCACTAGAAAGAGTGTGAGTCAAATCAATTACACAAAATCCAAAATTATCCATAAATTGTCCCACCTCATCATCCAATAAAACCACTTGCATTTCATCATCTTGACTCATCCATGAGAGTAACAATACAATACTTTTATTTTTTCAACGACTCCATAATAAGAAACATTTCCATTTTGCAATATACTATCTCATGTACTGGAATACCAGTATGTTGTGGCAGTAACCATAACACCATCATGTTTTGTTATCATTTTATTTTCTCATTCAGTGATAATAAATCTGTACCCATTGATAATAATTGATTTACAGTCACGAACCACAGTATTAAGACCAAAATCCAAAGCTCTTATTTCCTCAGAGATAGAGTCATACCGAAAACTCAATACCCTAAATATAAATTAATATTAAAGATAATTAAATACTTTTTAATTATTTTAAACAATAATATTATTAATTTAAATTTTAACCAATAATAAAACTCTTTGCTATGAAAAGTCTCCCACCTTCTCGAAGATAAAGAATGATTCTTTCTATTTATCGTTGCTTTATGTTCACTATAGATAAAAATAGGAATAGTTTAGAATATATATATATATATATATAAGATATAAATATTCAGTTTACTTACAAGATGTAGTCATCGAACAAATCCATGTTGAACAAAACTGTGCGATGTGCCATCTCCCACTCTTCAAGGCTTAACATCGCCAATGTATATGATCGAGGAATTCCGCATGTTTGAGGAAGTTATGGAAAACTAGGTTCAAATTGATCACACTATTATTCTTCTTTTATCATTGGTCTGTTTATTCTTATAGTAAGATCAGAAAAATATATAGATCGGAAATCCATACATTTATGAGCCAAGTAACCATTCACCAAAGAACCTTCGGGATGATTCCTATTTTGGACATAAGATATTAATTTGTACATAATGCTTTCAGTAGGATACATCCAATGAAAAGAAGTAAGTCATCCAAGATGTATTTTAGTTGGAATATGGACAGTCAGATGCAGTATGCATGTCAAAAATGATGGAGGAAATATTTTCTCTAACTGACACAAAATTAATAGGGCATCTGCCAACATTTTTTACAAGAATGACTTGGACAAATTCTTAGCACAAAAATCTCTAAACAAAAGGAACAATAGAATAACAACCAACCATACATTGTTGTAAAAAAGATAATAGATTGCTATTGGAATCAACTCATAAAGAAGGAATTGATAATCATGAGTCATTAATGATTTTAGATTCAACTCTATTCTGTTGAAGCATTTAGATATTTTTTTTAAATAGCCATTAAGGACTTTAATTGTCTCTAGTAATTCCAGGAATTTTTTTTCTTTTCTATAGGTGTCATCACATAAGAAGAACATGAAACTTGTCATTTATTTTCACTGACATGCACATGATGTAATTCTGGTTTGATTCCCTAATCCACCAAGTCATTCTGAGACCATAAATAATCTTTTGTCTTTCACTTAATATTTAGAAGAATAAAAATCAAAATTACACATATTTTTTTTCAATTTTCATTACATATATGCAATGTCATAACACATTGGTCGACCAATAAGGAAAATCAAAGAAGATACTTCTCTTCTTCCAATTGTAATAGGTTTAAGTGGAAACATTCTTTCTCTTTTTATATTTCATTTGACCATTCCTGAATGAAAAACTGAAATCATTCAATTCATTAAGCACATTTTTTCTAGACATACGCTAATGTGGATCATCGGTATCGATGGTATTTTTAAATATTTGAGGATTATTTCTATATGGATGGTCCATTGTAAAGAATCATCGATGTTATATTAAACTAAAACTACAACGATGTTTCAGTATTTTGGATCATGTATTCTTCATAAAAAATGTACATGATATTTTTTCCATAGTTCTCCATAAAGACATCATTACATAAGAAGGAAAATCATTTATCGTCCACATAAGCAAATAATGGATATGAAATATGTCTTTTGAACATGCATCATATGTGCGCACAACCACATTAAAAATAAGTTTCAACTCTTTTATAAAAGGTTGAATGTATATGTCTATATCATTTTCTAGATCTAATGGGCCAGATATGGGTATACTCATGAAAGTGAAATGTTTTTTCATACATAGCCATAGAGGAAGGATACAAATGTGTATAAAAACTGACCATGTGCTATATGAAGTAATAATCTTCCCCAAAAGATTAAAACTGTCACATGAAAGGTCCAACCTCACATTACACACGTCAGCTGATAAATCATGATATCGAGCATCAAATCTCTACCATGAAAATCCATATTATAGGTGAACAAGCTCATAATTAGTATTCTTTCTCTCAGTATCATGCCATCACATTTTTAAGGATATTTCATCAGACTAAAAAATATTCTAAAGTCTGGGGATCAAGGGAAAGTGCCACATTACATTCAATGGCACACGAGATGGTGTTCCATCTGATTTCGGCTTCCTGCAGAATGTGCCACATTTTATGCAATCATTTCATTCAGCCACTTCCTCCCAGAATAAAATAAAATCATTCGGGAAAGAAAGAACTTTGTTTCTGGAAAATCTATGTTCCCTAACTAACATCTATACCATATAGTGGTTTGAGGGAATATCTACATCATCTGGAAGTAATTCCTTCAAGAAGTTAATAATGTAATCGACGGAAGTATTAGAAATCTCATACACAGTTTTCCTATGAAACAATCAGATTAAAATTTCCTGCTTTTTCATTTTATCACATTGTTGATATACTAGAGTCATGGAAGCATCATTCAATTTTTTCACCCTGACAACATCATCATTTTCATTAAACGCATCATGTGCTCCCATATCGAAGTCTTATTGGGCTGAAATCCTTTATTTTTGATGATGAATAATAATCATAAACAAGTCAAAAAAAATTCTCTAATATAGTCCTCTCATTTGGATCATCAAATATTTTAGATTTTATTTTCCACCCATTGTTATACCACATAGAGTAGTTTTCTTGAAAACCATTTTTGGTTATGTGGTAAATAAATTTTGCATGGCTCAACCAAGGTCTTCCAACACAATTTTAACAGGGTTGGTGTATATGACCATTATCTGAAGCATTGTGAAATGAAAAATCTAAAAATCTCTCCAAATTGTTTTAAAACATGCTTGAGATCCGATCGATTTCAAACATTAAACTTCTATCCATTATGTTAAATTTTTATAAGTCATTTCTTCAAAATAAATTCAATAATATTTATGTTCCATCAAAAATATATTTATGTAAATGAGAATTTTTCACTTTATATGAAACCATGACTGACACTACTGTATATGAAAATCATAATATAAAAGAAAAAAAAATATTATATTTATAAAAAAATATCTTTGAAGAACTACAAATGAGTGTACAAGATCATGTACACTTATGGGGGAGAATTATTCAAGAGTTGAGTAAATTTTAGATTGATGAAATTTAATATTTTAGTAGAGTTTCTGAGTGATCACATACACTGCCCAAGGGGTTGGGGGTTTCTAGGGGGTTTCCAGGGGTGGGGGCTATCTTGGGGGTGGGGGCTGTCCAGGGGGTGACGGTATCCAAGGGGGTGGGGGTGTATAGGGCGTGGAGTGGTGTCTAGAGGGGGCTGTGCAAGGTGGTGGGGTTGTCCATGGGGTGGGTGGGGGGTTGTCCAAGGGAGTGGGGGTGTCTAGGGGGTGGGGTGCCTCAGGGGTGGGGGTACCTAAGGGTAGGGTGGGGGGGGCTAGGGGTGACTGTTCAAGGGGGTGGGGGTGTCCACCCTCAATCTAGGGTCATAAAATCCAATCTTTATCAAATTTTAGCATGATTTCAAGCATATTATAGATGACCCAAAAGATTATTGGTGTAAATAATGAATATCATACATATAAATCACTACTGACCGAATTGTAAAAATACATCCATATATCATAAGTGGAATGGATTTTATCTTCCACTCTAAATATCATACATGAATTCTAAAACACAAAACTAATTGTAAACACACTTCCAAATATTGATCTAGGTATATGGCTTATTGATGCATTTAGAGGCTACCTAAGAGGTAATTATAGGTTGTGATACAAGGTGTTTATTTACAAAATTTTGTGTGTGTGTCAAATATGATCCTATGTATATTGTTTATATATATGAGATAAGTTAGATGTGATTCATATTATTTTGTAGAGTATCAGAGTGGACAAACCACCCACCTCCATGGACAACCCACACCCCCCACACCCCTGCCGACACCTACCCCATGAATCCTCCCACCAGGATAGACCCCAACCCCCTCATCCCTGGACAACCCACACCCCTCCCCCACCTAGACAACCAACCCCCACCCCCTTGGAAATCCAACACCCCCTTGACATTCTACACCCCCTCCCCCACATGGATAGCCCACCCACCACCCCCTTGGACAGCCCACACCCCTCCCAGGACAACCAACACCCCTCTCCTGCAGCCCCCCTACCCCCCTGCAGCCCCCTAGATAGCCCACACCCCACCTGGACAGCCCACCCCCACCCCCAACTGGACAACCCCCCACACAGACAACCCCCTCCATTGATATCCCATACCCCCTTACCCACATGGATATCCCACCCACCACCCCCCTAGATAGCCCACACCCCTCCCTAGACAGCCCACACCCCCTCCCCTACAGCCCACTGCCCCCCTACAGCCTCCTCGATAGCCCCCACACCCCATAAACGGACAACCACCCACCCCCACCTGGATAGACCCCCCACCCCCACCTGGACATCCCACCCCCACCACCCCACCTAGACATCCCCCCTCCCCGGATAGCCCCCACCCCTCCCCCACCTGGATATCCCACCCTCATCCCCTAGATAGCCCACCCCCTGAAGATCCCACACCCCCTCCCCCACGTGGACAACCCACCCAAACCCCCTGGACATCCCACACCCCTCCTTGAGTAGAAAATCCCCCCCCCCACACCCATGTATCCCCCTACCCCCTATAGTCCCCCTTAGGGTAATTTTATTTAAAACCATTTTATTTTTTAAGAAAGGAAACCCATCATGCATTGGGAATTTTGGTCCACAAAACCCATTAAATTTATCAAAACATGGAAAATTCAATTTATCAAATCATGAAAAATCCAATGTATAATGCCCTATGGGTTACTTAAGAAATTTCGTTGGGTAATGGACAAGTCACCTACATTGTTAATTCCAATTTAAAAACGGGTTCATGCACTTAAGTGGTGTGGTGGTGTCTAGGAGGAGTGGTGGTGTCCAGAGGGGATGTCTAAGGGGATGGGGGATGTCCAAGGGGTGGAGGGTGTCTAGGGGTGGGGTGTCTTAGGGGGTGGGGGTGTCCAGGTGGTGGTGGTGTATGGGGGGGTGTCCAGGGGGTGGAGGGGGGGTGTCCAAGGGGTTGAGTAGTGTCTAGGGGGTGAGGTTGGGGGTGTCCAGGGGGGTGGTTGGAGGGGTTGTCCAAGGGGGTGGGGTGTCCAGGGGGTGGGGGGTGCAGGGGATGTTGGTTGTCCAATGGGGGGGTGTCCAAGGCATGGGTGGGGGTGTCCATGGGGTTGGGGTGTCTATGGGGTGGGGTGTCCTGGGGGTGGGGTGGGGGTTTCCAGGGGTGGGGGTGTCCAGGGGATGGGGGGAGGGGGCTTTCCAAGGGGGTGGTGTTAAGGGGTGGGGGTATAGGGGGTGGGGGATGTTCAATGGGGGAGAGGGGTGTTTGGTTGGGGGGGGGGGGCTGTCCAGGGGGTGGGGGTGTCTAGGGGTGGGGGATTTCCTTGGAAACTACCATATCACCTCACTATAAAATGGAAAACCACCTACACAACTACCCCCACTGCCCCCATTCCATTCAAAGTTACTATCCTTATATCCATTACCAAACTCAAGACCATATGACAAAACAAACATTTTACCATCTTTGATGTTTATACCAAAAAACAAAAAACAAAAAAACAAATCAAATTGATCCATATTCCAGAGACGCAGGAACTGTAATTCAGCCCAAATCAAAATAGAAAATAGAAAAAATAGATGCAGAACAATAAAACTAAAGTAACACAAACTAATTTGAAGTGTAAAAATAAAATATTCCTTGATTGAAGATGGATATATGGGTGAAAAGAGTTTCACAGCCTAGGGTAAAGAGAGACCTTCTAGAGGAGCTTCAGATTATAGTCTTTAATTAGGAAGAGTGGGAGGTGGGATACTATGTATTTGGGGGAAAACATTCCAAACAGTTTTTAAATACCCTTTGGAAGGCTTCTCTTTACCAATTTTTTTAATAAACCATTTGTATATATTGAATAAATTATAGATTTCCCAATGGGTTTATCAAACCGATGGTAAATCTTACTTATAATAACAAATTCCCAATATTTTGAACAAACGATTGTGAAATGCTGCAGTTTTTACAGTATAGCAACGTTTTATTGAAACCTTTGGTAAAAAACCATTGGGAAAAACTCTCTTTCCAATAGTGTCACTATGGTGAAATATGTGATACATATATATATATACACTTTTAGAGTTTGATGTATATGTACTCTCATAAGGATATTAACATGAGGAAAAGAAGATGGTTGGAACTTATTGAGCACTAGGATTGCATGATACAAAATCTCTATGGGAGGGTAAACAAGGTGGTTGATGAATTGAGAAAGAGGTACAATGAAGTTGTGATCAATATTTAGATTAATAGGTATCCTATGTACAAAGGTATAGTAAATATTTATAGTAATTATTATGTAAGGGGTTCCATCATTCCATTTCCAAGAAATTTCTATGCAATCATTATTTTAAATTATAGAGAGCTCCCCATAGGATAACTAGTCCTTATAATGTATGATTATTGATGTAAATGCTCTGAAATTGATATACTTCACCTATAGAGATATAATGTTAATATTGGTATGAATATTATTTAATCCATACATATGATAGTTAAAAAGGGAACTTCTAGATGAAAAACATGGATAAAATTTATAGATAAACTATAGTAGTACAAAGTTGTATGGATATTTAAGAGAATGTTTTTCTAAGGGATGGTATTAAACATGAAATTGTAGACTATTTGTCCAAATTCTTAGTATCACAACATGTAAAGGATTAAATACAACATTGTAAGGGAGTCATGAATACTTTTCATACATGTATATAGATGTTTGATAATGTTTTTTGACCATAAATCCAAGGAATCTAAGGAAGAACGATGAAATATGGGTAATATTTGATCATCCAACTAACTATAATCATTTCTTAGTGATATGATATGTTATACCCCCTAAGTGTCTTATTTGAAAATATGTTAATTTAATCATAAGGAATCATCGGGAATCTCTACCAATTGCATCTGATCAGGACCCTTAGTTCATATCAAAATTTAGGAAGAGTCATCAATGATATATCAACACTATAATACATTTCATCATCTCTGATCATCCCCAAATTGATGGGTTGTCAGAAAGGGATATCTAGTCATTAAATTAAATGTTGAGATCATATATGAAATATCAATATCAACCATTTGTGAAATTTTCATATCATAATATATTTTATTACAGATTCTAGATGAAACCGGGTGAATCATTATATAGGTAGAGATTTCTCACTGAAGCTAGTTGGGAATAAGGTGGATACAAAAAGCTAGTTGGCTAAGAGCATATAGTAGAGAATAATATTAAAGTACGGAATATTCCATATCATATTGAAGTAACCCAAAGAAAAAAAAATAGAAAATTTGATATTCAATGTAAAGGCTTGGATTTTCAGTTGGGGAATCATTTATTCTTGAAGGATTCACCATTGAAGGGTGTTGCAATTTTTGGTAAAATGAAGAAGTTAGACCCTAGGTAACGGGAAATTCAAAATACTAGAAACTGTTGGATATGTATCTTACATTTTTTATATGCTAGACAACCATTTTAATGAATATAAAATATTTCATGTTTCATTTCTAAGTAAATGCATGTTAGATCCATCGCATAAACTCACTTTTAAGGGAATAGTGTTTAAGCAAGAATTTTCTTATAATAGATAACCTATCTATATTCTTGACACAAATATCATGTGTCATTAAACCAAACAACTGTATTGGTTTAATTCCTTTGGAAAAACAAAATATTAGAAGAGGCAACCTGGGATCCTAATGAATCTATATGGATGAATAGCCATATTTTTTAATACCTATAAAATACACTGAATTTTAGTATGAAATTTTTTAAGGGGTGATAATGTAATAACTGTGACCATATTGTAATTGGTAAACACAATATCCAGAATTATAACACAATGTTCACTCTAAAGAGGATTTATTCATGAGCATATTTAAAATTTTAAATTTTGAAAGATAGAATTTTATTTTAACATAATTAACATATTTAATGAAATATAAATATATTATCTTAATATGAATTTTTGGCATTTTCCAAAAAAATGGGTTTCTTCAGTTAATAGCGAAATATACCATTTTTAATAATAATGTGAATTTTATGCCACTATTAATATATAATTATTACATAGAAATTTATCAAACCAATATACTAAAAAGATACTTATTTTATAATTTTCATTATAAATTATAAAATATAAATTATAGTAAAAATCTTATGGTTGTTATTTAGGAATTCAAGTAATATGTTTCTCTAAATTGCTTTAATATGTTATAAATTTTTCTTATTAAAAATAATTTTTAAAACATATAGAAATTAAATCATGAAAATTTAATTTAAAATTTAAAAATATTAGGTCCAAATTATCTAATAAGTCTCACTTTATTCTTAGGTATAATGATAATGTTACCTTAGGTAAAAACTAGTTACTATGGTAAACAATAAAATAGTAAAAGTAATAATGAAAGATGTAAAGGTCTTAAAAATTATAATTTCTTTATTATTTAATTTTTGAGATATGATGAAACCTATCTCACACTCCACTAAATTATTTCCCATTATTTTTCACTTGACATATTTAACAGGTGCTCCATTTATATTTAGTGAAAATGTATAAAAAGTAATATTCCCCCCACACATATAAAAGGGGACTCCAACCACCCCTTCAATACTACTCTAAAAATTGTGTTTCCTAAAAAAATGCCTTATATTATTTCTATATAATCTCATATCACTCTATTAATATTTTTCTAACAAGATATATTCCTAATACATTCATTTCTATAGAATCGTTCAAGAGAAACCCATGTTCTCAATTTAAGTTAATTATTTTGGATAACATCTTTTCTCTTTATATTTAATTATAAAATGAAGTTTTCAAAATTATAAATGATTAATTAAGTATTTATAATGTATTTAATGTTTTCATATTTTTGCAATAAACACTAACCACCATTCTCCATTACATTAATAAAAACAAAACCATTATCCATGCGTTTTGCGGACTACCACCTCCGTGATGTAACATGTTTTGTTTTCCTTAACCATAATAAAATGAAAGATATAATAACAGGGTAAAGGATAAATATTATTTTTATTATTTCATTATGTTTATGGTAAAAAAAAATTAACTTGTTAATAATATGAACAATAAGAGATCATCATTAATTTAACCATTTAAAAAAATGTTCAATGAAGATAATATTTCATTAAAATAGTGAAATATTATTGTATCCATTAATTATTCATATAATTATTTCCAATTATGATTCATAAAACTAATAATCACTAAATAATACCATTATACTTCATTAAATAATTATATTACTACAAAAATACTTCATAATCATTCATTAATTCCAGATATGTTCCTGTTTGGGTTAGTTTAACAATCTAATTGAGATATACTTTGAATTTATATAATGAATGAAAATGGGACCATGATTATTGATATAAAATGATATATATTTCTAAATAATTATTATTTTTGGTGATAGATTATTTATATCAATATTTAATTCATTAATTACGGAAACACACTTTGGTCACCAACAATCATTGAAACATGCTTATTATCAATTTCATCTTAGAGGATTAAGACTAAAATACACATGGAAGGAATTTTAATCAACATAAATTATTATAAATAATCCCTAATAGTAACTTCAACAACTTGTCAAATATTATTTTTTATGAATAATGAATACATTCATCGCTATTATGAAACTAGTACAAATGATAAAAAATATAAGCACCTATGTGGAAAATGACATGAATTGTTTTAGATAATAAATATTAATGAAGAGTATTAATGAAAACGTATATGGTAAAGGTTATGAATTAAGTTACTATGTTATATATGTTTTTTTATTAGAGTTTAAAGACAGTTTCTGGAAGTTAAAATAATAGGTAATGGTTTCGGTCTTAAATGTATCTCTTCGAGACATGTTTTGAATTATGCACATAATTTTCATTATTTGTTGTATATATAATTCCTATTTGTTATGTTATATCATTAAATTTTATTATTAGTGATAACTATAGATCCATTTGGAGCCATATATTTCAAGAGTCTATGAATTAATTTCCAACAAAGCAACATGTTGGTATTTTTATCTCAATTTTCATTCTTTGGGAATAATGTTATATAATCCAACTATTTCATTTTTTTATGGTGCATACATTTATAAGGAATTTATTTTACCATATCTCTCATGAAATTTAATGTATTTAAATTTCTATATTTTTACCCCATTTATATATTATCTCTTAATTCCATGGTTACCAAAACTATTGTAAAACTCAATATTTTCCATTGTTGAAAACTATACTATGTTTTGGTAAAGAAAAAGTGTTTGAATTTTCCATGTAAATACATCTCTATCTGGATACTAGATTGTGGATGCAGATATATAATAGATTCACCTGGGGGTAATCACTATAAAAAGGGTTGGTTGAGCATTGTATCAATCATCACTTTGATGCATGACGAATGGGCCTATGATCACACATATGGATAGAAAACCTTGGGGATATGATTTAGAATTATTAAATTCAATTTATAATCAATGTTGAAGGAATTTTCCTAAAATTTCCTTGGTATCTTTACAATTAAAACTATTAAACCAAATTACTTCTTCCATAAATAACCCAACACATTGAAATTTCCACCACCACTATGTTTATTCGATTAGATTACTTCATGTTACATTGATGATACCCCATAATATATATATATATTAAGGTACGTTCCCCAAGAAATAAACATTATTCTATTAACTATGAGATTATTTGATATCTATATTTATCATTATACATATAGATATTTTTTTTAATTCAGACATAGGTTTCTTAGTAAATGGAAGAAAGGTCATGATGAATATTGCGGTGAATGCATTAGACATAATCAGGTGATGTGTGGGGTTCAACATTATGTACACTATCGATGTATTTATGTTACTCATAAGACCAAAAAATTGGGTTTTAGGGTATACCTCCTCCCATAACAGTATAATGTCTTGAAACAAGGAATTATAATCTAGTTTTGATGTTCAAAATTATGTATTCCATCAATATAAGATCATTGAATTTTTTTTTTCAGGATTTACTTTATTTTCATGGATAAATAATTACCCTAATTTCATATGATTATGGATTCATGTAATTTATTTATTACTTCTATATGAGTTATTCCTTGTCTATGTTATGATAGATTCTGTTGCGTGTTACTCATTAATGATCATTTGAGCTCACCCTTATTTGTTTTCCATTAACTAGAAATTATAGAGTATACTAATTTGTAAATTTCCAAAATATAGTGGAAGGATAATAATTTTTTAACTATATGTTCGTTATTTATCATATATTTTCAAATTTATTGTATTTATAAAACTATTCTACAGATACTACTAAACCATTGGATCCTTTATGAACTCTTTTATTCTATACCAGTAATGGTATATTAGTAAATTATTTTTTTCATTTATTATTGACATAATGTTCATTTTATTTTTAACACAATTATATTTAGGTTTACTAAGATACATCTTCTCCAGTCTTATCCCCTTATTCTAATATTCGTCCTCGAAGTTCATACTATTGTACATGCCTATATTTTCTAATCCTTGGAACGTTACATTATGACCAGTTTATCTTTCCACTATGACCTTCCACTGAACTAACACACAATAAACCTATGAATTGTGTTTAATAAAGTAAAAGATATACTTTATTTATTTCATCTTCAATTAAAGATTCAACTGTAAGAAACCCATAATGATATTAGACTAGGGTGGCCCCAAAACATCCAATTGAGAAAGATATAACTCCTCGGATCTAGGCTATCAACCATTATGGATGAATGATACCCTCTTATATTTCCCAACTAAAAAATATCTCAACTTTTAATTCTACTGTGTTTGAGTTTTAGTATTTCATTTTCATTCATAACTTCCTTATTCTTCTCACTGAGAATTTTGTGTTAAAAATGAAACAAATATGGAACTTTGGAAGTTGTTTCTCCAAAAAGTCCCACTCTATACAATTTTTTGGTCTCATACATAGTCTCATATATTACTCATCATTTCGCCCCTATGGAACCATGTGTAACCTTCCATACTCTATTTTTATGCCAGTATAAGAATTTAGATTAACTATCAGACCAATATAAATTAGTTTCTTTTATACTCTTGATATGAGTCTCCATTAATTTAGTGTAAAAAATCATCTATTATTCATCTAGATACTGACAACACCATTATCCATTAATTCAAAATCATTTTTATCAATTAACTATAAATTTATAGATCCTATAGATACTTAATTGACTATGAAGCCCTTGAATATTACCGATTTAAATAAATATTTGGATCTAACCACCACAGATTCCATTAAAATATTATTATTTATTAACAAGTTGTATCTCTATAAGCTAAATTGAGGGAATTTGAAATTATATAATCATACATACTGTAAATTACCCACAAATCCCTGTAATCCTTCTGAAAATGAATTCTCTACCCATAATACCCACATGTGAGGCTGGGACTAGAAAATTTACCTTAAATTACATCCTATGAATTATCTTATAGTCATCAATAAATTATAAAATGAGTTTAGAACCACTTACTTCACCATTTATCATGATTTTGGAAGGCGATTAAATATCCCTCCATCTTTTTTTTATTTAGGAATATTTGTTGAACATATCAATAAACCAAGAGAGATTTTCTATAGGAATTTTTTATTTTGATTAGAAACCCATCCTATGACCCAGAAATTAATGGTAATCTTATATGTTCCTAAGAATAATAATTGAATTTGACCTTAACTAATTAAATATATCTTTGAATCATGTTGAAATCATTCATGTGATCTTCCATAGGACTATAATTCGATAGCCTCATTTTGAGAAACATCTACTCCCTAAAAATTGTTTTAAGTACCATTAGCTTTTTTATATGTATTCAATGCCTTCATAAACTCAACCAAAATTTTATCTTCTCATATATTAAAGTCTATATTCGAAAATAGTGATATATTTAATAACCCAAATACATTCATGTCTAATATTTTCCACTTCAATTTCTCAAGTTTCACTAGTTTCACACCCATCAATGTAATATCTAGGTATTTATAAATAAAAATATCACATATTAACATTATCTAATAGAAAAAAATTAATCAATTGAATTTTTGTACCTAAATCTAACCATGTACGAATGCCATAACATTTAATAATAGTAAAATTCCACTAAAATTGTAATAAAAACATGGAAAGTGACTGCATGTTACATAATAAAATACTAACTGTAATATCAATGTGATGAGAAAAATAAGATCTAAAACCACATTTGTGAATCATAGATCACCATAACTAGTGACACCAATCCTATAGAATCTACATAACCAGAAGCTTCATATAGTGATATTTGAACCTTCAAAACATCATTTGATCAGAAATACTCCCATGGAATTCAATATACCAGAATTTAAGAAGTGAATAAACCAAAATCACCCCCTCTGAGTTATCCTCACATACACTATTAATAAACTCATGTCTTATGAAAACAATAAATGAAAGAAATAAGGTAAATTGAACATGAAAGGATTTATGTGGTTTGGACGTGAGTCCTACATCCATTAGAGAATTCAATCACACCATCGATTAAAATCAGAAGCCACGAGGATTACAATATCAATAGAAACGTTAACTAATAATATCACTAATAACTAGTGGAAATTAGACTCTTATGAATGTTTTACCACCTTATATTTATATAGGTCCCAACAAGTCACCAAATTTCATTGAAATTCAACTTTCCCAAGGGCGTATCCATTTTCTGTAGGGATGTTCAATATTTAATAGTTTTCATTGGCTTAAATTCCATCCACTAGAAGATGCAACCCATTACCCTCTAGTCAATGAACTATTTAAATACATCCATGCATACATAATAATATTAAACCATTCAATTAACTTAAAATTTATTGAATCTTTGTCTAATAAAAATATAAACATCATGGTTTTCTAAACTTCTGCTATTTCTCCATTCAATATTTTGAGTAGGAAGTTCAAAACTGAATTCTACAGTTCTAACACATTATGTTAGGACGTAGAATTTTTATTGAAAATTCTTGTGTATGGACATGTTGTGTTGGATTTTTGGATGAAATTCATCAGTTATTCTCTTTCTTTAAAAGGGTATGTCATCATCTATATCCACATATGATATCCTCAGTCATTTTTCTAGATTATATATATTAAAAATGTGTCTTAAACTTACTGAATTTAATTTCAAGTATAAAGAAAAAATATTTTGGTTGGTATGTGTAAAAATTGTATCAATGCATAGGTGAGTAGTTGGGTCACTGGTATGTGTAGGTAATAATGTTTTAACTTGAGAAGTAACACAAAAATTCACATTGTTAACCTATTTATGTTACTAGGGAATCCTGATTTCTGGTTGAATCCTAATTTCATTATTACATGTTGGGTTGTCTTGAAAATTATTTTTCAATAAAAATGATATTACATTGAATTTTATATATCATAAATTGATTGACATAATTATAAACCTCATATAAGCAGTTAGTGTATTTCTTAATGATTATTATTAGTGACCTAATTGACTAAAATACTTCACGATGATTCATGATATGCCTTCTTTACATCATTATATGTACACATGTTGATTTATTAGTTGATATATGGTTATTTATTTACAGTAATTGTTGTAAAGAACTATATAAAATGGGTAGTTTTATAAATTTAAATAATCAAATATTTTCGTGACAATGTTATTCCTAAAAATAAACTCAATGAGATTACAATTATTTTAAATAAATGAGAGACATAAATATTGATTTTAAAATTTTTTCGGTATAAATAACATGTATTTCATTTTGTTATGAATTTTTTAAAATAGTTTTTTTTATTTGATTTGGAAAGATAAATTTATGTTATAATATTTTCAAATCTAATAATTTAAAATGGTTAGAATTTACTTTTATGAAAGTTTATCTAAATCAACATGTTCTAAATTTATAAATATTAAATTAAAATTATTGTTGTCTCTTATTGATTATTCAAAACAATTATTATATTATATTATTTTATCGAGTGGTTTTATTCATATTTTATATTGTTTGGGTGGTTCAACATTGAGAATATTTCAATTTGTAGACACTTTATTTTTAATTTAGGTTTAATTTAGTATGTTTATTTTGGGATGTTATTATGTTGTAAAATGGTATATAACCAATTTTAATTTAAATATCATTGAACAATCACATAGAACTTGTTAAACAGTTGGTTTCTGTTATAACCTAATTAGTGTTGGCTCAACGATTCCTTTTATAGTTATGGCATTGTTCATTATTCTATTTAGAAAAGTTATTTGGATTGGGTTATTATGAGTTATTAGTAAAAAATTCATTGATCCATTTTTTACTTTATTGATCCACTATTGTAAATAAGTTCTATACCAATATTTTTGGGAAAATCGTTGGTATAGTTCACTTATATGGAACAATACTAATAGTTTGGACGAAAATGTTGGTATAGGTCCCTAATTTGGACATATAGCAACGGTTCACCGAAAACTGTTGGCATAGGGGGGACCTATACCAACAGTTTGGAGAAACCATTGGTATAGGTCACTTATATTGTATAAGTCACTTATATGGACCTTTGCCAATAGTTTTGTCCAAACCGTTGGTATAGGTCCATAATAGAGTCCCTATACCAATGGTTTTGGACAAACCGTTGGTATTGGTCCCCCCTATAACAACGATTTATCCAAAACTTCTTGTATAGGTCCCAAAATCAAAGAAATCTATACCAACAGTTCTAAAAACCACAGGTATAGGTCTATACCAACTGTTTTGAGGACTGTTGGTATAGTTACATGTATTTTTTTATGGAATCTTCTTATAGAGAACATTAAATGAATCAAAATTTAAAATAATTATGATAATAAATATATATATTTATGAAATTATGTTCACAAAAGTCAAGTTAGGTTAGTGGTTTGGTGATCCAATCAGAAACTGGAGGTACTAGGATAGAAGAACAGAATGCTTCTTTTTGTAAATACATATACCCACGGTTTTATGGAACTCGTGGTATAGGTCTATACCGACAATTTTTTCAAAACCGTCAGAATAGACTTATCCCCACAACATACTAGCCATCATCTCTCCAAACCGTTGGTATAGTATATTCTAATGGTTTCGGGGCCTATACCAATAGTTTCAAACCATTGGTATAGGTTAATTTTCTAGTACTGATTTTATGGTATTTTATACATTCTTTTTTAGAGTTTATTTTATTAGATAAAATTTTGTGTATTATTTTTATTTTTAAAAAAGTATTTTGAAATATATTGTTAATTTTTTTTATTTTTTTTGGTTTTATATATATTAAATCTTAGATCTAATGTTTAAATTGAAATGATTTTAAAATTTTCTCTAGGGTATATTTTTTTCTAAAAAAATTGGGATGAGTTTATTTTAATAGATTATATATTTTTGGTATCATGTTTTTCTAATAAAATATATTTTGAGAATGTTTGATTTATAATTTTGAGGTATTATTTAATTTCATTAAGTGTATGATAATTGAATAATAAGTAATTAGTTTTTTATTGGCGATCATACCTAAAAATTTGTATTTTATAAGAGTTTTTTCAAATCAATTTTTCATTTATGTACATTAAAAAGTATTATAAATGAGGGTGTTCATGTGTTTTTCATATTTTTTTATATCTGTCTCAAAGGTTTATGCCTTTATTTAAAGTTTTTAATTTAATATTTATTGTATCTTTTTAATTTTATCTATTCTACAAAATGTCTTATTTTTTCAAACTGCCACTTTTTAGTGTGATGGATTATCAAATTGATTAATTAAAGTCTATTAATAAGATTATACAATGTCTTAATGAAGGGATTGAGGTTTTTATTTCTTGAGTTAAATAGTAATTTTTTTAATGTGAGGTAAAACTTTTTTATATAGTAACACATTTTTATGATGTGATTAAATTAGTTTAAAATAATATATATGAGAAATGTTTTTTAATGAAACATAAAATTGAGTTTCTGATAATTTGTTAATAGAGTTTACACGTACTCTAGGTGTGTGTATTAGTTTTTTGGATATTTTTTGTAATTTTATTTAAAGTAAAATTATTTTACGGTTTTCTAACCTGAATATTTTTATGTATATATTTTAAATTGGATTATACCAAATAATTATTTTCAAAAATAGAAGACATGTATTTTTTATAATTATAATAATGTTACCGATTTATAAAAGGATATATTGTTAAAATAGAATTTAAATTTTAGAAGGAGTATTGTAAATGAAATTTTTTAATATAGATTATATGATTTTGGATATATATTGCTTTAAATTTAATTTAATTAACGTTCATTTTTTTGACATTAATGGTGTTTGTAATAATAAATGAGATTCTTTGTGTTTTAAGAATTATATTTGATAACTCTTTATATATTGAGCTTCAATAACTTGTCTTCGCAAGTAATAAATTTTAAAAAGTAATATCTTCATAGTGTTTTTTAATTATTTCTTTTGGCTTCATATATAACTTTTTCATTTTTTTATATCGAAATAAATTTGGAAGTGATTTCATTTATTATTAAAGTGATTTGTTTTTATTATGAATCCTATTCTATATGATGAACCCTTCAGTTAATACCAGTTTGGATTGTTTATTTTAACATGAAATTTTTTATTCCAAATGTGTTACATGATGTTGGGGGTTATCATCCATTTTGAGTTTCATAAAAATTAAATAATAAAATATTAGGTTTTAAACATTTTTAATATTCTCAGACCTGTATATTGGGTAATTATTATTATTTAAATATAAATAAAATAAATGAAATATCTAGTTTTAAAATCATAATAATTATGTGTTTGAATGAGTGAAGATCATTGAAACTTTTATCCAAAAGCTAAAATACAACTATAAAAATGATAATTTTCATTTTTAAATGTATTAATGTTTTTTGGATAAAAAACGAAAAATGGGAATTGACCAATAACTTTTAGAATTTTTGATGGATTTAACTAGTTTTTTACTACCCAAGGGATGATTTCATGGATCATTCTGAAGGTTTATGGGTGAAGGATAAGTATTTTAGCCACACAAAAAATAGTGATCTTCTTCAGATTCAGTAGTTATCATCTAAAAAACATGATAATGAAAACCCATAATATTCATATAGAAGATCATTTCACATTTAATTTATGAATAATTTGAAATAAATAATTAACTTGACTGGATAATTCATTTTATTTTTCAATGATTCATTTTTTCCCCTTGAGTTATACCATCATTATAATGAATAATTTAATCAGGGACCCATTTAGTTGTTTCCCAACACACTCTATAAATCTCAGAATCCCACACATACTATTTCAAGTTATAGCATAAAGGAACTAGGAATCTTGCTTTATTATACAGTAATTAAAAAATGGGCTATATCATATTATCTAATTTCTTGAGAGAAAGATAGGGGATGATGATGATCTATATATGATCATGAGTGAATTCTTGAAATATACTTTAGGGACTCAAAGAATTATCTTGGGAGAATTCATGTTGTGAAAAAAAATTATCAACACTTATAATAATTTTATAACTGAAAATATGTACTTTGGGTAAAACTATTAATAATTTCCAAAAGTAATTTTAGTAAATTGTTTGTCCTATATTATCCCAGTGTTAAATAACAAAAAAATATTGTTATATTTCATGACATGTGATAAACTCATTAATATTGAAATATTATTTTTAAATAAATAAATCAATATTAATTAAAATAATATTAAAATATATATTATTATTATGGGACCTCAACCCAATCTATACATACTACTGAAAATTTATTTAACCTTGAGTAATATAAATATTTTTTCAAATAAATAATGTTTTTCAATAAATAAATAGATATCATATTAACATAACTCATTATTAAATATTATATCCTTTAAATTAATGAATAAATATTTATTTCAACATTCATATAGCTAAATAAATTTTTATTTTAATATATTCACTAAATAGAGAATGCATAAATATTTTTTTATTAATTTTTAGATAATAAAAAAGTGATAAAATTCAACTTTTATGTTATAAACGTGAATATTAATGGTGATTGAAATTATATGATTCACATCACTTGAATAATAATTATTTGATAAAATGAGAATAATATTAATTCATAATATTAAATTTAATACACTTAGTGTGCGTAAAGACCTAGTTTTTTCCTTGTAATACTTTGATATTTTTTACATATATTTTCATATCTAGTTATTGAGATAGTGTGTGTTTCTGGGGACCTACCCAAAATTAATTTTATAAAAATAAAAAATATATTTTTTATTATATACATACAGTTTATTAATGAAAATAGATAACTCTTAAATAAAATCTTAGATCATAAATTCATGACATTGGTTGAGTCTGGAACCTGATGTTTACCCCAGGTGCCACCTAAAGTAGGTCACTATGGGGTGTTCAGATAAGCTGGCCATTGGGAATCCCTTTAGTGGATTAATAAAAATATTAATTTAATCAATTCATTAAATTAACACTATTGATTACTTTAATAGTTTATTTTGGCGATTTTCTCTAGGTCAACTACAAAAACCCTAGGATAATCAGGAGTGTTCTTCCTCCCTTTATTGGTGAATCATATTTAAAAGATGGATTGACTCCATATTTAAGAAGATCAAGACACAACAAACCAAATGACTCCCATCAATAATTGTCATGTGTATTATTTGATGAAAATGATTCAATTATCTTATTTGACCAGTCAATTCATGGTTTATTCCCTTTTGATTAAATTTATTGAGTAGGACAACCACATTCCATGATTTGCGCAAATTACTAGATATTTCATGTTCTCATGTAATCAAATAATATTGAAATTCAATGTATTCTATCCCTAGGGATCAAAAATATATTGGTTGGACATGAAATATTTTCCAATGATTGTTAAAACTTTTTTGATTGTGCCTTTCTCCCCCAAATTAGTCACATTCTTCATCGATCGGCCTATGGTGTATTAGTTTGACATTGTTGGGGGGGATTGATCCCAATCGAACCCTTAGATACAAAACATATTCACATATAGGATATGGATTCAAAATTATGGATTATTTTGGTTAGATTTTGGGTTTTGGGTGATCATTTTTATAATTGACATCCATGTTATCAATGGTGGATGTACTTGATGCATGTATGATGCGAGGTGGTTTAAGCGGGTTTCCTATGAAGTAATTTCAATTGGTTTTATAGAAAACTAATGGATAAAATCCAACAAAAAGAGTTATATCCACCATTTTAGGGAGGATATGAGGATGTATTCGAAGGAAAAATGATCATATTTGAAACATGGAAACCATATATGAGGTTCTACAAAAAATCCCAACTAACAACTTTGTAGTTTGGAAGAACACAAGGTCTGTGGTCCCTATGATGAAACAACTAGGGTTTTGGGAAAGGATATGAATGGAATGGTTTATAAACCACCTAAATACCATGTATACCTCCATGGGTGGAAATTACATGTGTCTGTGAACAAAAAAAAGAACCCTTATTGGAGGGCACAACTAGGCATAGGTCATGCACCAAAGTACACGAACACGCCCATGGTGCATGCGAAGGAAGCCTGGGTGGATTATAAAAACCATGTATAATCCCTACTTGAAATTTAGTGCAACAAATTTGGAGATATTTGTACCACTAGGGACACTACCAAGAAATGGAGTAGGAACACACACTGTGTGGCCTCCCTCACATGCCATGTACCCCATGTTTTCTTTAAAAAAATCAATGACTTGTATCTCCAATATTTGGACATGGAATTTCCATGTGAGTAGCCTATAATATGTGTTTATAAATGTATAATGGAATGGTTCCATATCTGTGGAATTGGATATGTGATTTTTTTCGGGTGTGATGTATATTGAGGAGGTTCTTGACGATCAAATTGATCAGGTGGGAACACTAGAGATTATTAGAGTGGAACCCTCTAGTAGATACAGGGTTTGGGTCCTCAACCATCAGAGTGGAACCCTCTAGATAGGATGTACATGTCTCTATAATGATTATATTGGAAAACACATGTGGGGATAAGGAACGTGTACTAAAACATTCGAGTGGCACCCACCTGGTAAGAGTGGTTGGGTCCTCAATGATTAGTGTGGCACCCTGCTGTAGAGAAACGATGTGGGTCTTCAACCGTTGCAGTGCTACCTGCCAACTAGGCCTGGTATTGACCCTTGTTCATTAGAGTGGAACCCTATGGTAGGATAGGGTATGGATCCTCAAACACCGTATCATAACTCTCATCCTGGTCTTTCCATGGGTCCTTTTTACCATATTATGGAGACATGGAATGGGTCATCAACCTTTCAAGTGGAACCCTCTAGCTGGGATAGGTATGGGCCCTCAACGATTAGAGTCATCCTCCTTTTATAACAGAGAGTGGTTCCACTACATGGAGATTTTGACCTCTCAAATATGTGGCATAGTGGTGATGTGATGTTTTCTTCTAGTAAAACACTCGAGATAATGGGCATCACTGATGGACTTCTGAAACTATTGTGAACTCATTTCCTAGGCTGGGATGTGAGATAAAATCACATTCTATCTCTTAATTGGGTTTCTTTTGTTGGAGAATATATATATATATATATATATAAGTATCCCTGTTTTTGGATTTAGTTTACTCTCTTTCTATTGGTGGAATAGACATGATGGGTAGTCCACCTACATGTCATGTTGAGCTGCATGTGGTTGGATGAGACTACATTCATACTTTTGGTTGATATTTCTACTATTTATATATCTATTTTTAGTGTGTCTCTAATACCCCCATTAATATTTTAGGGCATCCTATTGGATTTGTATATACTCACCCCTACACGGTCTTTTCCCACATGTGTCATGTCTTATGCAGATGATGGACATGTCAATAATGACTACATAGGATCTTAGGGATACTCAGTGTCTTAGACAACATACTTTGGTAGGATTTTGGAGATTAGGAGTTGGCATCTCTTGGAATTTTTTTTTAGTTTTTTTAGGTTGGGATATCTTTTTTTGTTGGGTGTGTATTATTCCCCTTTACTTTTAATTTTTCACTGTCGTACTCTTATACACCCTAGAGGTTACACATGAATGGTTTATATTATTTATATTGAATATTTTTTAAATTTTTCCACCACACTTTTGAATTGAGATAGTAAGGTGTGTGGATATAGGTTCATTTGGTAAAATACATCTATTTAGGATAATCCTTTCGGAACTTGTCATCACCCATGGCCTATGGAGGCGGGATTAGGGTAATTTCATCTCGAGACCGAGTTAGGTTCAGGTTGTGAAAGATTAGTATAACAAAAGTTCATTTCCTGGTATTGTGTTTGGTGTAGTCCCCTTATGAGGATTTGGTTGGGATTAAAGCAATAATGTCAATGTTTCTCAAGTTTGGATCTCATTCAAGGGAACCTAGTGATGGTATGAAAGGTTGTTGTATCCATTCACTATGACCTTGAATGCTAGCTTATCAACTCAGATTATTGAGACATTTTATAAAGGATTTATAGAACATGCATCATCTCAGATTGAGACTTTGACTGAACTTCTTGAGTCAATATCCCCACTGTGTGTGTATATTTATATATTCACACTTGAATGTGGTATGTCTTGATTAAATTTTCTGGATTCCTCTGCAATGACAGCTAGCTAGGTTAACATTTCTAGATTGTGACATCGATCTGATGAATGATGAGGCCTCAGTTCAGGTCTTATATTGTGAGATGGAACCTCCAGGTGGGATAGTAGCACCACCAACACCTATCGAGCAAGAAAAAATCCTAGAAGATCACAATGAGGATCCATGAATTCTTATCCCACTCCATGTGTCCCATTAACAGAGTCCTACGAGGTTCTATGGCAAGACAAATCCTCTTGTATTAGTGGATTGGATAGATCCAGTGGTCCATATCATCATGATCATCTGAAAAATAGTATATTAGGTGGTTGCACTAGCAGCTATCATTTTCCATAGAGGAGCTAAGAACTAGTGGAGTCTTGTTACCCATATGTATGATGAGTCGATATTCTCGTGCCTAGACTTATATTAGTGATTCTATGAGGAGTAAGTCCCTCCTTATTGTTCTCGGTTTAGATTCTGGAGCTTCTGGAGTAGTAGTAGGGAGGGATGATAGTGTTTGTGTACTCCATGAGGTTCATATATGGATACTTCTGAGCAAAAAAGTTTTAAAATGGACTACTCAATGAGATATATGAATCTTGGTACCCTATTTCATTCCCACCAATGATGGGGTGTTGTTTAGGGAACCCATGATATAGATATTGTTTTATTGGGAAACCTTGTATTTGGAGATAGAACTGGGTGTCACAGGACCGAGTCATCTATATCAGCTTTAAGACATCTGTCAATAGGATATTAGAGGATGAAATATTTCCCAGATCAAGATCAGTCATGGGGTCATAGAAAATATAGAGGACTAGGTATTCCCAAAGAGGGGAGGTGATATTATTGTGATTGGTGAGGTCACATATCACATGACCGCCAGACCAGACATTCTATGGAGTGTTGAATGATAATAGAAGGGCTTACATGGAAGAGGTCACACCATAATCAGAGATCTCCCAGGTGATGGTAGGGTGGTCCATAGGGAGGAGGATATGGAATAGAATAATTTATTGATATATGAGGAGGATCTATGCTTGGTGGATGACACTATTTGATCCTTCCACCACTACCACCACTAGGTGGCCCACATCGGGCTCAAGGTGCTGGGAGTTGGGGATATGAAAAGATACATTCTATAGATCCTTAAGACCCATATAACATGATATTATTAGATATATGATATGTGTATTTTATGCTCTTTATTTAGTATTAGTATAAAAAGGTCCAAGTAATTTTTTCATCTCTATACTTATGTTGAAATATTTAGAGCTCCCAATTTATGTGCTAGACTAGCAGCTTTATCATTATGTTCCTACAAGGAACACTTATTTTGTATCTTTTATCTTCTGGTAGTGTGAGATATCACTTAGCATAGATAGGTTGACGTGAGTCATTTTTCTCCTCATTATAGAACCATATTATGTCATCATTGGTATGGATTGGTTGTCTGTGGTCTAATCCTTTATTGACGACCACCGCAGACGGGCAAGATGCCTTCACACAAATGGAACATGATTATACTTTTCTGGGTAGAGTGATATCATAGAGTGGTGATTGGGTTATATGAGTTAGGGTATTCAACATATCAACCATAGTTGGGAAGTATAGAACATAATTTTGTAGGCTCTTTGTGCATCTAGATTTCTTCAGTCATGAAAGATTATATGGATGCCTTCCCTAAATATGTTTTAAGATTACCTCTGAGGTAGGAGATGAAGTTGTGTATAAACTTGTATAATGGGAAACCCTATATATCTTATAAAAAATATTTTATGGTACCTCTCAAGCTTGAGGAGTTGTGGTTTTTGTCGGATGACCGTTGAGAGAAAGGTTTCATTAGACCCAGTGTACCCCCTTGGGCATCTCTAGTTTTGTTCATGCAAATGGCAGATGAGACATTGAGGATTTTCATGGAATATCATTGCCTAAATAGGGCCATAATAAATAACTACTTCCCATTTATGTGTATTTATGACCACTTTTACTAGTTTGAAGTTGATATATCGTTATCAAAGTTTGCTCATCGGTCCAGCTACCACCAGTTGAGGGTTTGTGAGGATGAAATTCCAAAGATACAATTATTATGTTACTATAAAAAATATGAGTCCTTGATGATTCCATTTGGTGTGAATAATTACCCCACCATGTTTATGCCTTTTATGAACAAACTTTTCAATATGTATATGTACTAGTTTGTGATTTTCTTCATTGAGGACATACTCATCTGCTCTGCGTCAGAGTAGGATCATGGAGGTCACTTTATGATCATCCTAGATTTGATTCAGTAGAATCATATTTATAGAAAGCTCTAAAAGTTAATGTTTTAGATTTATAAGGATTAATTTGAAGGGAATTAAACTTACGAGCATGTTTTAGTTGTGAACCCAATGTAGATCAACAGAGTGCTTGTTTGGGAGCTACCCAAGAGCTTGTCAGAGGTGAAGAGTTTTTCTAACATGGAAGGGTACTACATGGGGTTTGTGGTATAATTATCTAGGATTTCATCCCTTTTTACCATCTAATATGGAAGGGGTAGCTTTTACTAGGATTTAGCAGTTCAAAAGTGCTTTTGATGAGTTGAGGATGTGGTTGACGTGTGCTCTTGTCTTATGACTATCAGAAGAGAGCATGAAGTACATTTTGTATCATGATTTCTCAGGAGCTAGGCATGACTGTGTGTTGATGAAATGGAATATAGTTATAGCATAAGGGATGGTTTTGTTGAGAAACTATTAGTAGAACAATTCAACTCATGGACTAGAGAAACTATTGGTAGGCTTCATCTGGATGATGTAGAATCACTATCTTCTTGGAGATTGCTTCATGGTTTACATATAAGATCAGAGTATCTGGTATGTCATCATGTAGAGATACATAAAATAGAGAATAGGTTGTTGGTTGGAGTTTTTTAAGGAATATGACTTCATGATAGTCAATGCTCATGGGAAGGGAAACAATGTAGTAGTTTCTCTTAGAAGAAAGTCATGGGATATCTTAGTTCAAGAGGCTTCTTAGAAGTTGTATTCCTTGTAGCTGACCTGAGTTGAGTAGGAGGGTGTATCTTTTCAATAGTTAATGGTGTTTACTACTTTACTTCTTGAGTGTGAAAGAGAGTCCCTATTGGGAGAATTCAACTGCGTTATGTAGTGTATCCAGATATCCATAGGGTATTCACCCGATGGATATTTTGAAGGAGGGAATCATGTCACCCTTTTCCATGGATGAATGGTGGTCATAGTCATGATGTGTGTGGAGGTGTTGTGAGAGTTCCGAAACTCCATTGGGTATACATTCGAGTGTGTGTATGATGTACGTTGACCTTTGGTGGAAGTTTTAGTGGTCTGACATTGGGAGGAGCATGGTTAACTTCGTCTAACTGTGCATCACTTGTTAGAATGTTTAGGATGAGCACCATGTTCTAGAAGTCTTTTTATATCCCCTTATGTTACCATAGTTGAAATGGGATAAAATATCAATGGAATTTCTGATATAGGATCCCTGGAAAGGGAAATTCCATGACATGATCTCAGTGAAAATTGACCGACTCATGAAGTTAGAAATCATCCTTACTATGAGGGAGTAGATTCCTATGGATTAAATTAGTTATATGAGTGTATGATATATTTTCACCTTAATGGGGTTCCCGTGACTATTGCCTCTGATCGTGATGAGTGGATTACAACATGGTTGTCAAGAGTGCTTCATGAGGAATTCTGGACCAAGATGAGTATGTTTATATCCATTCACCCCTAGATAGATCAGTAGATCGAGTGAACTATCTAGGGGTTGGAGGATAATGTTAGGATTTATATGAATATGGGAGGATCACTTTATATTGGTATATTTTTATACAAAAATATCTAGAAATTTACAATCAACATGACACCATTTGAGGCCCTTTATGGGAGACCCTGCAGGTCAACCTTATTCTAGATAGGGATCAGTGAGAGTTCTCTTGCAGGTCTAGAGTTAGATAAAATGATGATGGAGAATTTCTAGACCATCAATCCAAAGATGAGGACAATTTTGTGTTGGCTGAAATCTTATGAAGATCAACATCATATGATCTTGTAGTTTGAGTAGGGAGGCCATGTTTTCTTGAGTCTCTATAGGATTAAGATTGTAGAGGTTAGGATGGGAAGGCATGCTATACTTCAGGTTCATATGACTATTTTAGATCATACATACCATTGGCGAGGTTGATTACCACCTTTTCATACCCCCACAGTTGGAGATGGTGCACGACGTCTTCCATGTCTCACAACTAAGGAGATAAATGCATGACCCCTTGAATGTTATTAACTGAGGAAATCTATACATCAAAGACATATCCACTTTTATGGAGAACTCAGTGCATATCAAGGATCGACATGATAGTATCCATCATGGATAGAGAATCCACTTGGTTCACGTGTTGCGGAATCAAGGGAATGCATAGAAGAGATATTGGGAGTTATAGAGCTTGGTATAGGCTTAGTATCCGATGATGTTTTTATAATTTTTTACAGGGAAATAAATATTAATTTAATCAATGATGTAGATGCATAGTTTTTTCCTTTTAATGATTTGAAATATTTTAGAATATATTTCCAGATCCCGAAGGTGAGATGATGTGTGATTCTGAGGCCCGGTGTGTCTGTAAATAATTTTAAAAAAATTATTTAATTTATCTTTTATTATGCACATAAAATTTCATAAATAAATTGGGATAAATCTTAAAAATTATCTCAAATCATAATTCTGAGATCATGGATGAGTCTGCAATGCGATGTTTACCCTAGGAGTGACCTCAATTAGGTTGGCATAGGGTGTTTGAAAAAGATATCTATTGAATGTATGTTTTTTGGATTACATAAATTAGTAATTTAATTAATTTTTTAAATTAATGCAAAATTTTTCGATTAAGTAAATCATTATGGGGATTCAACCAGGGTTATCCACATAAACACGTAGACAATACAAAGAGTTCTTACTCCTTCCATTAGCAAGAAGAATTTAGACGTTGTCCTAACATCGAATCGAAGCATATTGAGATGCATAAAACCTAATGAATCCTCTAAATTGTTTACAAGTATGTTATTTGACAAATAAATATCCAATCTCCATGTTAGAATTTTAAATTTAAATTTATTCCTTTTTTATTAAATTTATTGAGTAGGATTATCCATTTATATGATATGTGAAAATTACTAGACATTTCATGTTCCCATGTACTAAAATTATATTAAAATTAAATTATATACTAACCATGGTTATAAATAATGTATTCATTGTTCAAGAAAATTTGTACAATTATTGTAAAACCAATTTTGATTGTTCCTTTCTCACAAAAGTCCTTTTCATTCTTAATCTATCAAAAAACAATGTAGTAGTTCGACATTACCAGAAGGAAGTAGAACTGATGGAATCCTAGATTCATGTTTGAGTGATGGATCAAAAAAATAGGGATAATTATGGATATAATGTAGTTTATGTGTGAGATTTTTAAGGATTAATATCCAAATTATCTAGGGTGAAAGAACCTGATGTATGTGTGGTTCTAGGTGGTCCATGTGGGTTTTGTACGAATAAAAATGAATTGATTTTTTGGCCACTGGATGTTTTAAATCCACATAATTAATAGATTTTGATCCACCATTTTCTAGGGGAGACGAGGTTGGATTCAATAAATGAATCATAAAATTTGAAGTCCGAAGACTATATCTGATCTTCTAGAAATATATTGTTTACATGCCATGTAGTTCGGAAGAACACATGGACTGTGACCCTTATCTAATGGTAGATATGTTTTTGGGATATGATAAGGTGTCATGAAATATTGGCCACCTACAACACCTATATCTCTTCCCAGGTGGAAATTCCATGTGGATGCGCACGTGGGAAAGACCCCATCTAAGAGGATATGGAAAGGTGCATACCACATACCAAATTATATGGACACGACCATGGTGCATGGACAAGTCCCCTTAGTAGCTTTGACATTCCATGTAGAATCCCAAAATATCGGGTAGTGAAACATGGTTGGTGATTCATGTAACTATAGGGACATTGCTAGGAAATTGAATGGGAACACACACTGTGTGGGTCCCCACACACACCACATACCCATTGGTTCCTTTTTTAGAAAACATCTTTCTATCATACCTCTTTTTGTGGACTCATATTTTGACCTGTGAGTAGTTTATCCTAAGTATTTTTATGCATAGAACATTATGGTGCCCTAAATTGTGGATTTTTAGATTCTATGTGAGATTTTATGGGTGTGAATATTAGTTTTTCAATGATTGACAATGGAAGTGATTAGATAGGATCCCCATAGAAGATTGTAGTGTCACCCTCCTTTAGAGACAGGTCATGGATCATTAATGTTCCGAGTGGAACTGTCTATCAGGTTGACGATGGGTCATTGATGATTAGAGTGGAATCCTACTATAGAAATATGGAATGGGTCCTTTCCCTTCCATGTAGAACCCAACATATGGGATAGGAATTTGTCCTAAATGATTAGAGAGGCACCCTCCTATATAGACAGTTCTGGGGTCCTCCACCTTTAGAGTGGCACCCTCTATCTGGGCTGGGCATGGGTACTCAATGATTAGAGTGACCCCCTCCTATAGAGACATGTCTTGGGACCTTGACCCCCTGAGTATCTCACTCTAGATAGGCAAGGCATGGGTCCTTGATTATTATAGTGGAACCATCTGATAGAGATTGGGCATGGGTCCTTGAGGAAAAATAAGAACCATACTGCTGTACAAGGGAATGGGTCCTCTACCAGATATTTTGGCACCTCAAATGCGTGGAACATGGTGAGGTGAGGTATAACCTAGATGTTTTATATTATGATGATGCGTGGGATGATGTGTGAGATGTTGGGAATCATCGATGGAATTTAGGAACAAATGGTGACTCTTTCCCTAGGTTGGTATGTGAGATGGAGATACCCTTATCTCTCATGAGGGTTTCTTTGGTTTGAGAATATATATATATATATATATATATATATATATATATATATCCATGTGGTTCGATTAAGTTTACTCTCTTTTTATGGGTGGTGAGACATGATTGGTAGTCCACCTACTCACCGTGTTGAGGTGTTTATGGTTGGATGAGTTTACTTTATTTCATTAGGTTGAGTTATCTACAATCTATCTATCTATTACTATTATGTATCTTACTACCCCCTTCAAATTTCAAGGATTCATAATGGGTATATATACACTCAACAATTTGTGGGATTTTATATCACATGTCACGTCTTATACAGATGAGGAAATTGTTTATAGTGACAATAGATGATCCTAGGGATACTTGGTGCATTGGACCTCATACGGTGGTTGGAGATTGGAGTTGGGGAGTTGGGATCTCTCAACAATTTTAAATTGTTATTTTTTTAAGTTTGGGAAATATTTATGTTTGGGCATGTATTTCATCACTATAATTTTCAATTTGAATCTTCATACTCTTATACTCCCTAGAGTGTTTTCATGCTTGGTTTATATTCTAGATGGTGTATCTATTTTTTATTATTCATATACAATTCTTTATTGAGATAATTGGGTGTGTGAGTACAGGTTCATTAGGAAAATGCCTCCCATTTATGATATGTATTTTGACACCGGTTTCCACCCCTAGACTATAGAGGTGAGATAGGGGCAGTTTTGGCTCCAACCCTTGTTTTGGTTGAGTTATGACAGTGTGGCCCAGTAGAACTATTTCTCCATGGAATTATGTGAACTTACGTAAAGTCTTAGATAAAAATCTAAAAATAAATCAATGAACCCATAGAGAAAGTCATTATGTCTCAATAACAACAACCACCTAAAAACTATTTATGTATAATACAATTACTTTATCTTGATATCTTATTAATCTTGATGGATATTTGTGTCTACAAGCTCTATGCTTGATTTATCATTCTATTTATAACTGAGATGAACTTTTTGATGAACTCCCATGACCCTTGATTCAATCAAATAGTTCGATTTCAATAAAATGGGAAACATCTACTTCTATTAATTGATTTAGAAAAAAATAATAACTCAAAGTATTCAATTAATTTTACATTACTTAGGATTCATACAATGCATGATACTTGACCATGATCATATGTCGTCATGTTTTCATCCATACTTTTAGGTACATTAATCTTGATATAATTTATTAATAATCTAATTTCTATGTAGAAATGCACACATTCATAGATAGGAATATTCAATGACACGTATAACATTACAGATTATTATTGGTAGTTCTTTCCGCATAATCACCCTTCTTAGAGATTACAATGAATGAAATTCGTGATAAGAGGTCTCAACGTCTTATTATCCTCCAGTACATTGTATTCAAATATCATCCTTGTCCTACGAGAAAGATATTATTTATAACATAAGCATAGGTTTTTTATTATATTCATTGGAGTTAATGTTCTCGTTATAGTGGGGAACAACTATAACCTTTCAATATGAGAAATACTATAAATAGATTATCAAATCCCTGTTACACAGAAGAAAAATAATTATGAGATATGATTTCAATATTCTATAATTGAAGGTACAACTTCAATTTATTTTAGGAAACCAACTTCAACACACTCTCACTTGTAGTAGATCTATTTGATATCAAAATTTATTCTACTAGATCATATATGATATTCACTGTTTGACAGAGATAAGGATTTGGTCAAAGGGACTGTAATTTTTTCTTCTATAGAGACTATTTTTACTATGACCTAACTCATTTGAGAAGAAAACCAAAATATATGATTCTTAATATGTATATTATTTATCCATATATTTTATCATGGATATTCTAATAAGAAAATCGATATAATATTATTATAATACTTTTTGATAACATCTTTACTATTAGTTATAACATAGAGCTTATAAAAATAATTTTATATCTAAACTAAAACATTGACAATTTCAGAACTCACTATATACATGGATTCTACTATAGAATTGGATTCCATTAGATTCTTAAAACCATCCATCTCACAAATCCTCTATTAATGTATAATTAAAATCCTAAATGTAATTTTAGATCATTCCAATCTATATAGAATCAAACATTCATATATGTTCCGAAAACTAGTTCCTTGTCTCTTCTATGAACTAGGAACATATCCTTTATATTTCTCAAATACAATAGGATAGTCTTTAAAACAACCCTATGTGTTTATCTTCTATTTAATTGATTCCACTAATGGAAACATGATCTTTCCCAACACTTCTATACCAACGGTTTGTAAAAACCGTTGGTATAGCTACTCTTTCCCAACGGTTCATCAAAACCGTTGGGAAAGGGCCTCAAAAACACACCCTTTCCCAACGGTTTTGGTGAACCGTTGGGAAAGAGTGACCTTTCCCAACGGTTCAACAAAACCGTTGGGGAAGGGTGTGTTTTTGAGGCCCTTTCCTAATGGTTTTGGTGAACCGTTGGGAAAGAGGAACCGTTGGGAAAAAGAAGGAAAAAATCCAGCACACACCCAACTAAAAATACACCCACCCAAAACCTATCCCAACGGTTCTGAAAACCGTTGGGATGTGTTCATTGATTTTTTTCCAGATCTACTAATGGAGAAAATTATATAAATCAAAAATTTAAATAATTATGATAATACATATATATATTTATGAAATTATGTTTACAAAAGTGATGTTAGATTAGTGGTTATGTCGTTCGATTATAAATGAGGTGTCCTGGGATCAAATCCCAGCGGATGTTTTATTTTTGGAATTTATATACCAACGGTTCCATTACCGTTGGTATAGATTTCATATTACCTATACCAACGGTTTCCAAAAACGTTGGTATAGGTCTATACCAATGGTTTTTGGAAAACTGTTGGTATAGACCTATCTCAACGGCTTACTTGGCTACGGTTCTTCAAACCGTTGGTATAGGCTATACCAACGGTTTGGAGGCCTATACCAACGGTTCCAAACCATTGGTAAAGGTTAGTTTTCCAGTAGTGTTCCTAAAAACCATAATTAGGTCATATTCAACATCATCTTCATACATATCGTAACACAAATGATAGATCTTGTCACTAAAGCATAAGTGATTCTACTCATTCTCTCTCCCACTCTCTTTCTCTCAAAGTATTTATGAGGACACATTTTTTAATTGATTCATGCCCCGTGAAATTGAAAATAATCCCCACATGAACTAATCCATATTGAATCTATTTAATACCTTGTCAATTCATACACCTCGACATATACTAATAAGACTATTGGATCTATCATGATAGATATTGATCCGTAGAATATAAATAGATTCTCTTTATTCCTCCTCATAGAATCATTTTTTAAACACATCTTAACTAAATATAACAATGAAATATCATTTCCCAGTAGTAGTATATCATCAGCATATACTTCTATGAAAAAATTGCACTCCCACTAAACCACTTATATATACAAGGCTTACAGTAATTAATTATATAATCAAATTCCCTTATGAATTCTACAAAAAATCGATGATATTAATATTTTACTCAATCCATAAATTGATCTTTGCAAGTTTCACACATTTATTTCATCCTTTTGATTCACAAATCCTTCTAGTTTTTTCATATATACATTTTCTATAACATTTAAAATATTAAAGATATTCACAAAATCATTTTCCAAATAAAATAATCATGGTAAGATACCATATAATGTATAATTATAATGAATTTTATCATTTTTACTTGTGAAAATGTTTCATCATAGTCTATGACTTAACATTAACTAAATACTTTGGTAACTAATCATAATTTATAGGTATTTAACTTGTCATTCATGTCTAGTTTCTTTGGAAATACCCATTTTTACCCAAAATTTTGTACATGAATAATAAAATCTACTGAGAACCTATATTGGTTCTAGTATATAGAGTCCATTTATGAATTCAGAGCTTCTTTACACTTTAAAATTTTGAAGATTCTTACATATTCTTAGTTGGATATAGGTTTATTAACTTTAATTAATAATGGAAAAACATTCACTATGACTTGGAAACCACATATCTTTAGTTCTATAAATTATTTGGTTTTCCAACACAGTACATATATATTTAGAATAACTACATCCTTTGGTTCTTATATAATCTGTTTCAGTTCCAAATCTTATTTATATTGAGCATTGACCTCATCAATATCTATATTTCCCCAACTATCTATTTTATAGATACTATAACTTTTAATGGTCAAAACATGTATTTCCATGATTACCTTTTTATCTGATGAATTTTATATGTAATATCCCCTTTCTTCCCTATGATATATTCTAAAGATACACTTGGTGCCTCAAGATGCTTGTTTATTACTAAATGTATCCTTAACAAATTCTTCACACCTATACAGATAGAGATTCAATAAAAAATATATTTCCACATCATAAGTCATATATGATAACATTTTTTCATTAATTTTATTTTGGTTTAGTGTGCATCCTATAGTCTATAATTCATATCCGTAAAAATTAGTGGATGACTTACATGATTCATCATAAGTCTAACCATGCCTAATAAGGTGTATATTCAACATTCAATAACTCTATTACAATATGGCATATAAAGAGGTGTGAGTGGAGATAGTATCCTAAACTCCCTTAGACTGTCATTGATCCCTATGTTAAGATACTTCCCACCAAGTGCATAGTGGAGTTTCTGTATCTTTTACTAAGATTATTCTATACTTCATTATTATATAACTCAAAATATCTAAAAGAAATAATAATAATAACTCATTAGTTATACAAATACATATCTTATAAATTCATTGGTAAAAATTCTGAAGAATGTTTATCCACCTTAAGAATCTATTGGAAATTGTCCACACATATCTGTATGAAATAATTTTAGAATCATTGTAGCTCATTTACCTTTTCTGCTAAATAGAGCTCTGGCTATTTAACTTTGAAAAAAATAATTACATATATCTAAGGGTTTTCGTTTGAAATATTATAACTACCATGTATGGTAAAATTTTGTAAAATTATTCTAATTTTCAGGACTATGATGGTGATTCCACTGCTGGGTGTGATATGATTTATATGAAGTTTATTAATTATAGACTAAAAAATGATTTCTATATTAAATTTTATAAATAAATATATTAATATAATCCATCCCATAACATATTTTATCTTTATAAAAGTTTGAAATATTATTCATAAACATGAAAATAAATCCATCCTTGTAAAAAATTGACCAATGTATTATGTTTTTTGTTACACTAGTTGACAATGAGATATGGTTATCTACAATACCTCGCAAAAGTAGTGTTTTTTCTATCGATATCTCAGTGATCTTCATCACCTCTAGTAATATACTAAAAAATTATTAGTTATTATATATAGATAAAAATTTATAAATGATGAACTATATCTAATACTAAATTTGTAGAAAAGGGAAAATTATATTTAATAATGAACAGACTTAAATCTTCCCCTTTATTATTAAATGAAGAATTTTTTTCCTCCAATAGCCAATTTTGACATATTGGAAACCATTTACAATTTTTCCTTATTATATTTGTTTATCTTTTCCCTCTTTGGATGGTAGTTAAGATTTTACTTAGACTTATATTAAGTCTTATAGATTTTCTCCTTGGATTTCCTCTTATTCACAATAAGGACAAAACAATTTTCCCGATTCATGCCTTTAGATTCATAGAGGATTGGGTTCAAGATATCCAAGAGATAATTCTCCATGTCGTTCATTTTATGTTTGAAAGTAAAAAATGTATATATTTTATTAAGTGAGGTTAGTATGAGGTCCCTCCACAATTCTTTGGGTGGGTTAAAACCAAGATTTTCCAATGCCCAATGTTGTTAATCATCTTAAGTATATTAGGTCTAATTGGTTCCTCTTCTCCAAACATACAATTAAGATGCGTTGGAGATCTCATAACTATATTGTCTTATTTTTACCAATATTGATCATAGAGATGAAACATTATTTTTATATTACATCCATTTACTTTTGATTCTTTTGGGGATCACTAGTCATGGATGTTAACAAGTTGAATTTGATATACAATGTGTAATTCCCAAGATACTATAGTAAAAAATAAACTTCTCATTATAGGATTTTTACACAATGGATATTTTATTATTTCATTATAATAGTACAATCCATATTGATACAACAAAAAATATGTAATTAAATTTATAACATAAAGAAATAATTATTTGCATAAAAAATATAACTATGTGTGAAAACACAATAATATTATAAACTAGTGGATCATATTGAAAAAAGAATAATAAGTATATGACATAAACTTTTATTAATAATAAAACAATAAAAAATAGAACTTTCATGGTGTAAGAACTTATTGAATGATACAGAGGGATTTAAATATTAGTGTATTAATTAGGATTCATATGACTCCTTGGAATTATGGACCATTGGTCAATAAGACCATTGGTTAATACAAATATTAGGAAATATTAACATTGGAAAATATGACTATTGGTGATTTTGAACATTGGGTATTATGACCATTGTTTATATAGTGATTAATGACATACCTTTAGAATTAGATTATATTAAGGGTAATAATGAGAGATAATTGTTACAGAATGGATGAATCATGTATTAAACCAGTAGGAACATCCCTTGTGAAGTTAATTTATCATATCTTGGGATATATGTAGCATCACTAGGTTTTTACCTTGACTAATCCCTTAAAAAAGTACAACAACTAAAGTTTGAGTGGAACCATTTGCAGGAGACGTTCAAGTTAGTAGAGATTATCACCAGATAAATGTTGTTTAAACCCCACCATGAAACTAAAACAATATCAAAAATTACATATATATATATATATATATATTATTTTGGTGTAGTTATAAGTTATTTATATAGGGATTAAAAAATATCATATCATAAATGCTTTATGAAATTAAAATATATTTACTCTAATATATCTTCTTTGATGAATGTTTCAAGCTGGTATAAAAGGTAAGACATTGTTAATTTGATAGTGAATTTGATAAAATTAATTTAATATTTTAAATCAGTATATTGAAATTGTCTATGGGGTGAGTTTTTTTCATTTTTGGTTAAGATAGTAAAATATGGTAAAAATGGTGTAATACTATAAAATATGGTAAATACAGTATATATGACATAAACTTTTTGTAATAATAATCATTTTATTGGGGGAAGTGTAATTTATTTATTTTTTTCAATAAAAACTATAGTGTATAATTATGTATTTTAGTGCATCACAATGATTATATTGGGGAAGTAAAGTATAGTTGAATAATAAAATAATTAATAAATTATTCCATGATATTCAACACAATAAAGCTATAAATTCCAAAATTCCCCTCATGTTATTACACGATGAATTATAAGTTTCCTTTTAATTTCTATTTTAATGTGTTAGTCTCCTGGCTTCCACTTCATTCTTAAAGATTTTGGTTAGATCTAATGTTGGGTAATGATCTAAGAAGCTCATGAGACTTAAGGGTACCAACTTATCTCTTTTAATTTCCTATGTGAATTTCCATAATTATGATCTATTTTTAAATTTTATTTTTATATGATTCCTCTATATATATCAACATTCGTATCTAACCTTTTAACATATACCGTGAATACATTTCCAAAATAAATTACCTTGCACCCTTTTTGAAATCAATTATTATACTGAATTAAGGGTTTATTTTCTATCTCATCAAAACTACTGTTGAAATTACAATTGCTATATCTTTTCTAATATGTAAGTTATTATACCATCATTGTTTTTATTTCATTTTATATTATATACTTATGATATTTCATTTTTGGGAGCTTTCCTTTCTCTAGAACATTACAAAATTTATAAGTTTTTATTAGGCATAAATCTCCTCGTAACCATAGAAATAAAAAAATTGTGTTTGAAAAAATCCCCTTAGAAGAAAAAATATATCATTTAGGATTAATAGTAAATCATGGCATGAAAAAATCCATCATATAGAGATTTCCTTCTAATCACTATTACCTTCATAGGTCAAATTAATTACCATAATTTCTGATAGAGAGCATTCTTGATGAAAATCACCTTCTGAGTTATGTGAAATTGAATTTGGAGAAGAGAAATCAACCTAATAACCACAAAAAACACCATGATTGAAATCACACAAAAAAATACAACTATATAGTATTATTTAAATTGTTTAAAAAATATCCTCTATCCATGGGAGGTAACTCTAAACATATTTGACCATAAGACATAGAAATGATTACAACAATCTCTTTAACATCCTATACACTAAAAGAAATCTTATAAAATTATTATAGAAAAAAAAAATTTACAAAAAAAATATTACACATAAATTATTACATTATATTTGGGACACATCACACTTTATATATAGTTTTTTCAAGTCAAAAAGTTGTACCGATGTTTGAGTTTCATGGTTAATGTTCCATTGATTTGTGAAACTGATGATTCATTTCATTATCTTTCATTGCAACCTCCAAAATATGTCCATAATGAAATAAAACATACAAAATATTTACACTACCAATGCACACCAATCATGATGGCTATTTTTTACAATTTTATTCCAATCACCAAAGACTCATCCTATAATACCTTTGTCCAAATATTTTCCAGGTGATCAAATTTCTCCATTGATCACTACCAGAATGAAGTTTTGTCTGGTAAACAATTCATCCCAAATTATCCAAAATAACTCAGAAAGAAAGCCTCCATCAAATATTCTTGATGACCTCTTTCTGATCATCTCCATAAAAAAAACTAATTACAATGAACATGTGAAAAATTCCCCACAAAAAACACATTTTTATGTAAATATTGAGTTATTTTCCAGTAAAAGACATCTATATATGGATACAAACAAGTGGATGTGGTTTTATCATAGTTGAATCTAGGGTTAATAACAACAAAAAAGGGTTTTCATGTATATCCCAATCATTATCCATGTGTATAGGGAATGATCCCCTATATCACACTTGCTTTGCAAATCCATGGGGATATACTATGTATAATTATTATACTCATTATAAACAAAAATAAGAAATTTATATGATTTTTAATAATATAATTGTTTCTTTTTCATCCTAACATTGTTAATACAACATCTTAAACTCATTAAGAATCCATAATCTCTAAAAGGACCAATTAGCTATAAATTTATATAAATCACTTTTTATGGGTAATTTTTTAAAACTATGAATCCTTAATTATTACATATATGATTTGATGGACATTATATATATATTATTACTAATTCACTAATACTATAAATCCATTAATGACCTGTAAAATCCATTATTCCATATAGAAAGATCATGTATGACAAGTTTTATGCTAAAATTTTCCTTGTATTTCAATGTTGTTCATCCTTGAACATTATTCCATGTATAAAAATAACTATTTAGTATGGGATGAAATGCATTAGAATTTTATGTGATGGGTGAGGTCTAATATTGTATATCCTTTGAATGCACTAGTAGGTCTCTTGGGAAAATTAAGATAGTGTAATAGGTGTGTCCTTACACATTATATAAAATGTCTTGGAACAAGGCCTTTACCACATGATTATGATTTCAAAAATTATGCGGTCCCATATTTTATATTATTATGTGATATATTCTATTTACAATTTCACCTTCTTATTTAGAATTTAATTATATAGTCATTATTAAAGATGCAATTTCACTCATGATGTTATTATGTATTGCGTCACTTAAATAGCCTTTATGCTCAAAAAATTTACTCTATCTTCCCATTTCCTCAAGCAATGAATTGGAATAATATTGTTGAATATATATAATGATACAATTTTGGAACAAATATTTGTAGTTTTATCAATTTGTAATGTATTAATTTTCTATGTAGTCTATTGAGTACTAATAAACTTTGATCGTTAGAATGTAATATATTGTACTCTATACTCTATGTAATAAATAACCACCAACTCTGGAAAAAATTTAGTTTGGGTTAATTATTGTTGGTATTAGAGGAAGGTTTAGTAGAAACACTAAAAACTATATTTTGGAACATTTAGGTACATTACATTGATTTTATAAGTAAAGAACTCTAGAAATCATTAAATAATTTTTGTGTAACATACTATATAATTAATGTTACAATTTTTTAAATTACTCGCATTGTTTTTTGATAATCATATCTACTAGGAGAATCAAAAACAATTCCAACAAGCAATGACAATGTAATGATTTTGTGAATAATAAGGATTATAAATTTAATATTGGATCAAGTAAAATTATGACGATTCTAATTAAAATTACTCAGGTTGTGACAAATAACTTTTTCTAAATAGAGAAACCAATTTAATCTCTATATGAATTAAAAATATTGGACCATTTTATTAGGAAAAATCCACAATAATTTAGTGGAACCAATAATCCTATTGATGAAAAAAGTGTATTAAGTCACTAAAGAAAATATTTTTTGCATTAGGATTCAATGAGATGGAGAAATTAGTTATGATTGTGTATCATCTAAGAGGTTATACTAACCAATGATGGAACTAAATTCAATACCCAATGGTAGCATAAGAGATTGATAACATGGAATGGAATAAAGCCTATGTAATAAATTTTTTAAATATTTTCCTCAATAGGAATGTGTGTATATGGAATAAGAATCACTGAAACTAAGACAAAATTAAGTAGAGACAATGGTTGAGTACAAGGACAATTTTATAATGTCATTAATGTAAATTTTTTATAATAACAAAATCCTAAAAATTAATATTGATTTATTATTTTATGGTCTAAATTTTATTATTTTATGATTCATGGTCTTTAAAAATTCCTCAACATATGAGGAGACAGTAAAAATAGTTTTAGAGACTAGAAAAGAGTTATTGAAATAATTTTCATTAAAAATAAAACCGAAAAAATATGATGATTGATATCCATGTTAAAATTGTAGATAGAAAATAAAATAAAAGGAGAGTAGAGTTCTCTACATGCAATTAATCTAGGAAAAGTACTCAAGAACATGTTTAAGGGAATTTTTTGTATGCTTCAAATTTTTAGGGAAAGAAAATCAGCCTTATGAGTGAAAATGAATGAGGGAAGAAGGTAATGCACAATTCATTTACTTTTGTAATGTGAGGAAACAGTCTAACCAATTCCATAATCACTAAGGCAATATTCCACAGAAGAGGCATATGGATAAAGTTTGTTTCTTTTCCATAATAATAGATGAATTTTAATATCCTAATGATGTTATAGTAGGTAATTTTATTATACATTCAATGTTAGATAATACATTTGATTATTGATCTATTCCTTCCTTTATATCCTACACGTTTGAAAAGAATATTTAATCACCCCACATACACTATGGACTGATTTATTAATTTGAAAAATAAGTGGTGCATTGTTTAAAAAGGGAACAACATAAAGTTTGAATTATAATTCATCTTTTTTTGTAGTTTACAATATAATCATTATACGTATGGTGGATTTTGAGGTATTGTGGGGACATATTAGATCTGGATTTATAAAGATATTATTTATTCCTGGGAGAATGATGTTATAATTTGTAAGGAATGTAAGGAATTAAATTTTTATTATGATGGATGTCAACAAATAAATATTTTCATGAATCTACCGTAGTATATCATCTTAATGGAATTCATAGTTTTTATATGCATTTCTTTGAATCTATGGTAAGGTTTTTTTATAATTGAAGAGGTTCCAGTTTTACAAGATTATATTGATGTATTTTCTAATGAATTACATGTATTACGACATGATTGATAAGTTGAATTCTCTACAAATCTCATCCATGATGTAAAGATGACATCTATTATATAGTATATGATGGATCCTATGGAGTTAATTGAGTGGAAGAAGAAAATATATGACCTATGAGATAAAGGGTTAACGCATCGATGTGATTAATTATGGTGAGTACTGATTTTTTGTGAAAAAAAAAGATGTAAAAATGAGATTATTAATTTATTATAAATGAATCTATGGAATTATTATAATGACCAATTATCTATTTCATAATATTGATGATCTATTTGATCAAATTCAATGGGACCAAATCTTTTTGATGATTGGTCTTCATTTTGGACACCATCAGTTAAAATTTAATGATTATATTCCATAGAAATATTTTTATTAGGTATGGTCATTATGATTTTATTATAATGTTGTTTTGATTAACAAATACTCTATATGTGTTTCTGGAAATGATGAATGAATAATTAAAAGACCATAATGATAATTTTTGTAGGTATTTATTGATGAAATTATTATATACTGTATGTGTTATTAAGAGCATGATACTCATTTAACTATTGTTTTTGAGTTGATATAGAAAAAAAATAGTTATATGGTAAATTTAGTAAATGTGAATTTTGGAATTTAGATGTTTATTTCCTTATTTAAATTGTATCCAAGGATGGTATATTTATTGAACCTTAAAAAATAATGCTATTAAGGAAAGGAAAATATCCACCAACATTACTAAAATAAAATGTTTTGTTTGGTTCATGTTGTACTATCATTATTTTGTTGATTTTTTTTCATTGGATATTTTTTAACCAAGATAACACATAAGGGGGAGAATCTCAATTATATATGGAAATATAATTATATTTTTGAATAATTAATGTAGATATTAGTGAATGAAATTATTTATACACTTCTATATTGTATAGAAGGTTTTTTTATTTTCAATAAAGCATCAAGAGAGGTATTGGATGGGTTCTAATTCATATGATATATTTGTTTAATATGCATCAAGATAATTGAATCCAATGATATTAATTATCCAGATAATTATTTATAATTGGTGGATATAATATTTTCCCACAATATAGGGAGAAATTTCCCTTATTAAGAGAGATGTGATATATACATAGACCACAAGAGTTTAAAATACATATTTAATTAGAAAGATCTCAATTTGAGTAAAATAAGATGGTTTGTAGTATTCGAGGATTAAGGCTGTACTATACATAATCATTTGGGGACAGTGAACAAGGCTGTAGATTTTTTGTGTAGAAAATTTTATAGTATATTATCCATGCTAAGAGTAAATAACAATCCAATCCTATAGGACCTAGTAAGGATGGACATGGGTATTATAATGGAATGGGAAGAATAATTACTATTCTATGTAATTACCTAATAATATTAATTTGGATGTATTAAGAAAACTCAATGAAATGATAAATCCCTACAAAAAAGGAATATGGAATTAATGGAAAAATACTAAATTTTAACATTGGTGATGATAGATTTCATCGATTGGGTAAGAGGTTATGTGTTCCATTTGTACTAGAGTTTAGGGAGGATATCTTGGACAAGTATTATTAAAAAAGTTATATAGGCATCCTGGTATTTCCATGATGTATAGAGATATCCAAGAGCACTTATGGTGGGAAAATAAGAAGAGATATATTAGATATTATACTGAAATATGTTTGGATGATAATAGGTGAAGGCTGAAAGACAAATTTCTAAAGGAGTGACACGTACTCTACCTCTACTAGAATGGAAATGGGAACAAATTAATAAGGATTGTATATCTAATATTTATAGAACATCTAAATGCAATAAATCTATCTTAGTCATTACTTATTCTCTACCAATGTGAGAATATTTTCATACAATATGGATGGATTGTTATCTGGACTATCTTGAATGGATATATATAAATTAAGTTGTGAGACATAATGGAACAAACCTATAAGGAGTATATGATCATGATCAATGTTCTACTTTAAAATTTCAAAGAAATCCCTAAAATTCATCATATACAAATCGTAATATTATCTTGACCTATCACCCTCAAATAGGGTGGAATTCATAATGGAGTTTCCAAAAACTAGGGGACAAGCTATGTTTTTTCTACCTTGACTTCTAACGATGGTAAGATCAGTATTTTAATAATGTAGAGTTTTCCTAGAATAATAGTTACCACTCTAGAATTAATGTGACACCATATAATGTCTTTCACGGAAACCTATTTCAATCTTCAATGTCCTTAGATGAAGTTGGAGAAAGGATGATTTTGGATATATAACATGCAGAAGAGATAATAGAGTAGATATTATCCACCCAAAATCTTAGTAAGGCTTCCCAAAACATATACAAAATTTATACTGACAATCTAAGGAAGGATATAAAATTCTAGGTGGAAGAAAATGTTTTCTTAATGATTTCACCATAGAAAGGGGATATAATATTTGGATTTAATGGGAAGATGTTTCCATGATATATTGAGATATTTGAAATATTGGGGAGGATATGAATAGTGGAATATCAATTTTTACATGCTATTAATCCAGTCCCAATCTCATGATGTCTTTTATATATCATTTATAAGGAATTATGTGAAAGATACTATCTATACTATAAAATTTGATCATGTTCAGTTAGATCTATATTTATCATATGAATAAAATAAGAATTAGATTCTTCATACAAGGGAAAATGTTTTATGAAAAATAATGACTTAGTTGATGATGTTTTCTGGAGGACTAATCTTCTAGAAGGGGAAACATGTGATCCAATGGATGATATGAGAAAGTATAATACCCATTTTTATTTATTTAATGACAATTTCATAGAATAAATTATTTAGGGGGAAATTTTGAATGCTTAAAATTTTAATATTAAATAAAACTTTCATTATAATATTGTTTCATAATTCATAGTTTTTTATTTCCTAAAAGTAGCACAACACATATTGATACAAAAAACAAATATAAATTAATTTTATGACATATGTTTAAACAAATACCATAAAGTATTTAATAATTTTCAACAAAACAGTAATATTTAATTCTTTGGTTCATACTCAAAATGAAGAAAATTTATATGATATACATTCCTATTTAGAAGAAGATTGTAAACATTGGAATTTACATGGTGTAGGAACATATAGAATAATATGAAGGGATTTTGTTATTGGTGTTCATATTAGGATTAATATGATCATTTGGAATTATGGTCATTGGTCAAGAATACTATTATTCAAAATGGTCACTGGAAAATCTCATTATTTTAAAATATGATCGTTGATCAATATAACCATTGGAAATTAAAACCATTAGTTTTATAACTATTTAGAACATGTTATTAAGATTAGTCAATATTACAGGTAACGATGAGATTTAATTATGATAAAAGTTGAATAATGGATTACACAAGTAGGAACATAGCTTATGAGGTTTGTTTATTAGAGCTTGTGAAGGCAGTAGCTTCACTAATGTTCTCACCTAATCAATCCCAGGTATAACTCCAGTAATAAGAGTTAGAGCAGAACCATATGCATGAGAAGTTATAGTTTATGGAGATCACCACCTAATCAATGTTAGGAAGAACAACCCATTAAAGTACAAACATTACGAACTTTATTCTTAGAGCTTATGTTGTTATAATTAAAGGTTTTTTATCATCTGTTAAATTGTTTTGTAATGTAAATTATTTATTTAATTAAAAACAATTTACTCCAATAGTAATTTTCTAATGAATATATCAAATTGACATAAAAGTTAAAATGTTTTTAATTATATAATTAAATTTATAAAATTAATTTAAAATTTGGGATTAATATTTATAAATTATTTAGTAGGTGAAAGTTTTAAATTTTTCATTAAAATAGTAAAATATGAAAAAAATGACGGAATATAGTAAAATACGATAAATTCAAAATATGTGACATCTAATTTATATAATCAGGAATAATTTCTGACAAGTTAGTCCAATATCACTTTTTTTAGAAGTAAAAACTATATTGAAGAATTATGGTTAGTATTGGAGCCCAATGGTTATTGTGGGTTACTAAGAGAGAGTGGGAACAAATAATTAATAAATTATTCCATGAAATTACACTCACCACACCGATAATTACACACATAATCCTCTCATTATTACATAAAAAAATATGAATTTGCTTATTTTTTTATATATTAATGAGTCCCTCCCCTATATTTATCTTTATTATTTAACATTTTAATTATATCTAAAGTCGAGTTTCGATCTCAGATGTTTAAGAGAGGTAAGAGTTCATACTTATCCATCTTTATTTTATATTTTAAATTCATTTTTACTTATATATTTTAAAGTTTAAATTTATATTATTACTTAATATGTGTCTATGTTATTATATACCCATTGAAATAATATCATTGATATATTTCCCCAAACCCTTACCTTATTCCATTTTTCTGGTTATATTATGTTGAATTAAGAGTTAATTATATCTCTTTTTAAAAATATTATTTATATTAAAATTATTGTATCCTTTATAATTTATAAGTTATTATTACATAATTTTTTTGTTTCATTCTTGTTTTTTATCCTTCAAATAAATATCCCATGTAATATTTTATTTTACTCACATTATGTCCAAATCATGTGCCGTAATTATACCTAAATCTCTTCATATGCATAGAAATCCTATACTATGGTTATGTAAAAAGTATGTTATTTTTAATTAAATACATAACTATATAGACACATAAAGTTTAAACAATTATGTAATAGAGTAATATAGGAGTAATAACCCTGAAAGAGTTGTTTGCATAAAACATGGTCACCATCCTGGTCCATGGTGAATGGGCTCTTACTGTGCACCAGGTTTGACACACCCAGGGATATCCTGTCTATAAATATCATAAAAATTACAAACCAAAATAAATAATTTATATGTTTTTATATAATTTATGTTTTCATTTGGTCTCCTATCATTGAAAATAAAATTTCAAAAATTCATTGAAAATCCCTAATCATGAAAATGACCAATTAGCTAGAACTTCATCTAAATCATTGACACTTTTTGAAAATGAGGAATGTGGAATTTTTTTATATGTGCTGAGGGAATTAACATAGAAATTATTACTAATTTAGTAACTAGGTAAATATTTTAATGACTAGTATACTATATTATTTTTTATGTGAATATCATATATGATAAGTTCCGATGGGAAAATAATCCATGAATTTGTATGTTTTCTATCATTGAACATGATTCCATAAATAACATATAATCAATTTTTTTGCGATTTATAAAAATATATTTTTATATTATAGGTGGGGTATAAAATTATATATCCCATCATTTAACTGGTAGGTCTCATTGGACAACTAAGATATGGTAATGGGGGAATCCGTACCCTATACATAAATTTCCTAGAACAAGGCCTCAAGGACATGATTATGATGAAAAAATTATGCAATTCCATATTTCAGATTCTTATTTGATTAATTTGATTTTATATTTCTCTTTATACAATTAATTATACTCATTATTTCATTAATATGTTTATAATTTTACTTATGATGTTTCATGTGCCATATTTATCCATTATTAGCCTTAGAGGCATGATTTACCATATTGATCTTTTAAGCTCACCACATTTACTCTTTTTCTAATATCACAAAGAAATAATGTGTAATAATATGATTAAATATCATTAAGGATAAATTTTTGGTTGGAATATTTGTAATTTAATCATGTTGATATTTGTTTATTAGGTATCTAGAATCATTAGGACTATACAACCATGATCCTTGGAATATAATATCTAATACTCTACTTGAAATGTAATAAATAATCCTCTTGATTAGGAAAATAGAAGTTTCCTTAATTATATAATTAATAATACATATATTTATAAATGACATTTTTAATAACTTCAGTTGTCTCCTTGGAAGTCTCAATAGGAATTGGGTACTCCAGTATATAAAAATTATACTTAATGAAAAGTATGATGTACAAGTGTACGTATCACTCATGGAAGGTAGTGGTGGTTAACATATTAAAATTCACCACAATAGATCACAAGGATAGTGTTGATATAAAATGATTTTATTTATAAAAAGTCAAATTAAATTTTAGTACTTTATCTTGATTAACATGTGTGATGTTATTTTTTATTAATTATACAATATTTTATTAAATCACAGAAATCATCAAAATTGGATTTATAATACCCCACCACTAGGATATTCTAATTGAAATGATATATATTATCCTCATCATATCCAACATGAGGGTATAATAAAATTATTCAAATGTGTTTAAGTAGGTTATAACTTCCGACTATATTATCTTGTGGCTCCATGATTTCTCTAGTGCACTCCAAAATCCTGAAATCCTAAACTCATATTTCCCTAATTCTCTCCTCTAAATTACACTAATACATGTGAGGGAAACAAACCTAGATTCCAAATTAGTTAAATAAATCCAAAAAATCATTAGAAATCAAGGATAAATGGAAGTATATTGATGAGGGTCATATGAGTAGTTCCGTATATGGTTGAATTATAAATCATGTAATAGTCGGTGATATATGAAATAGTATTTTATTTGAGCGATTTTATTTATCTTGTTTGTAAATATTATTTATTTTATACTTCACATGGGTGTTTATATTATATGAGTTTTACATATTTTATGAACCTTGTATGATAATATAATTTACAAATTCTTTTTAATATTTATTTTATTTTGTATTGATATGCTTGTTAATATATATACTATATGTGTTCGTGGTTAATCATAAAATAATCCATGAATAATATAAATAAATAAATATAAATTAACTGAAAAATAAATCAATTATGTTACTTGATAATGATATTTTTCTTCTAGTTTTTTATCCAATAAGAGATAAGACGACCTATAAACCAAGGGGAAATGAATCCTTGAGCTGGTGAATTGGATTATGTTGTAGTATTCCACTAATAACTTTTGTATCTCTTTAGTTGGTCGCACCTTGGCTCAGGTCCTGTAAATTATCTTCTTGTTGGGAGATCAATCCTTTACAAATTATTATACACTCATTGGTGAGGGGTGACAGAGGTTTATGTTGGCCTAAAACAAAACATAGACATATAGGCCCATATATAGTAAAGTAGGAAGACATGATTTGTAGGGAATCATATTTTATTTAATAATAATTATTACATGATCGCATGAGATAATAATAAATTTTGTAAAATACAATGCATAAATAGGTTAGTAAATCCCATGGTCAATCACATACATGAAATAACATCATATTTAAATTTTATAGTATTCATTTCGATTCATTTTTTTGTTAGGATAATTTTAACTTAATTTAATTATTTAGTTTTAATTAATAAATGAATTCATTCTGTTCATAACATGTGTTAAAAATACTAGATATTTGAATCCCTTTTTATTTTTATTAAATTAAACAAAATAAATTTTAATTTACAAAATTACAATGAGCATGACATGTACTAATAGGGAACATGAATTGTACTTCACCAAAATTGAAAATATACATGATATTTATTAGAGGCATCATGGACCACACCCTTTTCTATTTGATTAATCCAATATATGGAATTTAATATTTTTATGATGTGTATTTCCACTTGACAAATTTTATGATTTACACTATGTAAGGTCCTTATCATATACTATACACTAACACTATATATATAAAAACATGATGTGTCATGACATACACTCTTCACTATTACATGGGTAAAGATATGTAGTCTAAGTGATGCGTATGACAACATGACATGCCTTGAATATACACAGTGTGTACTGCAGGTGATTCCTTAGACATAAAAAATATTTAATATTTCTATACACTTCTTTTATTTATGGAATTATACAGATAATATTTATTAAACATTAATATCCACTAGACATGACAAATTTACATTTTTTATACTTGGTGAATAGTAAACCTATTACACAATGTGCATAGATATATAAAAGTCATTGAAATTAGTATCTATTAATTACTATTCATGTGCTATATCACACGACACCCTACATTGATGTGAAATTTGATTATGATGGCACTTGTTTCATGACATTTAGAGCTAGTTACACACAATGTAATTCATATATATCCTACCACAAATTATACTTATGAACATCATCAATATTTTGTGTTACATTTCTTTTATAGAAGCTATATGTTATGTAATTATTGTTGGTCTTGTCTCTTAGCTGGATGTAAATACACAAAGTGTAATGATACAATGTTCTTTAACCAAATGACATAGTATAATTTATGTAGAGCTAATGTTAGGTGTAGTCACAAGACGTGTACACTAGTAACAAATAGTAGAGTCCTTGTTATGTTATGTACTATCTTGATATCAATTCATGACATGTAATAAAACAACATACCAAACCCACAAGTTTATCAATTATAGTTATTACTCCTCCCATGTGTAGTTGATCGATGATACATGGAATATAAATTTTGGTTACACTCTACGCATTAATTTATTTGAATATTCCCTATATCCTTATATATATATAATATATATATTTATATTCCATGAAAATTATGATTTTCATGCATATAAGGGTATATTATTTTATGCAGTACTTGAAATCGGTAAAATGATAAATAATTATTTTTTTGTTTTTCACTCACCTAAGCTATCATTAAATGAAATATTAGTATATTTATATGATCCGTACTAGATCTAAATGCATTCATGTGATATATGAATCTACAAAAAAAATAATGTATGGATTAATGAATTCATGACCAAGGAATGTCCATGGGTTATATAAAGGAATTGTCAAACGATAGAAGTGATGTGAATTAAGATCCTCATGATTGGCTAAAACTCCATAAATATTTTTATCTTTCATCTTCCTCCTTTTATTATGAGGTAGTATATTTCTGTGATTAAAATATGAATCTATATTGAATGTCGATAGATTCAGATCATCTCATGGATACATTATAGATGTGGGATTCTTATGTTCTCAACTTATTGATCTTTATCAAATAAAGATAAAGATAATGCAGTGTATTCTCTGGTGTAAGGTAAAAAATATTTATAAAGTTCTTCAGTTTTAGTTTTTACTATAGGTTTCATATTTTCATACATGGAAGATCCATAGAAAATGGTTTTAATTGGATAGACTATTTATGATAAATGTTATTATAATATAATTAAATCCATCAGAGCTATTATAGGGTTCCATGTTTATGTTTTTTGAATCTTGTAATTAAATAAAGATAATAATTGAAAAACCCCAATTCATTATTTCTAGAAATTTGATTTCATATAGTTGGATTACCCTTACATAGTTAGGATATATAATGGTCACTCATCCCTTAATATTATGAAGTATAGATGTGTAAGGGTAACCAAGGATTTACCTTTATGTATAGTTTTCTATACAAGGGTCATGATGTGTTACCGTTATGTAGATCAGTCAACATAATGGTCACCTAATATTATCCTTATCAAAAATGATGGTTTGTAAGGGTAACTGGGTTTTTCCTAATGTTACGTAATGGTAATACCTAATTTACCCTTACAAATAATTAGTTACATATAAGTAATAATGGGTTTTAAATGGTCATTTATTGTTCTCTGGTCACTTACGCTTGTGCGAGTTGCGACGGTCTTAAGGTAACTATTGCCAAACCCTTAGGATGTGCATTTAACTTGAGCTACGTAAGGGTAAATAGTGACTTACCATTATTCTAAGGCACTAGAATTGGTTTGTCCTTAAATAAAGTTTTCTATAAGGTCATAATGATTTTACCATTATATGGAAATGATTTACCGTATAAGGGTGAATATAATATATTTTAAAAAATAATATTAAAATCTAAAATTAATTTAATGGTCTTTAACATTTTTATAAATCATTATAAAAGTTATTTTGGCATATTTTTATTTATAAAAGGTTTATAAATTAATTGATTATAATTTTTTACAAATAAATAAGGATTATGGAATAATTTATCCCTAAATATTTAATTTTAATATTTAAATTACATTCTAAAAAATTATATGAAAATTATTATGATCTATAAATAAAAGTATCTATATATAAATCATAATAAATAATTTATAAAGAGTTATAAATTATAAAATAAAGGGAAAATATAAATTTATTGTATTTAAATTAATAAATTTCAACAATTAATTAAATTGAAGAGTTCAAATTCATGGGGAAATATTTGGATATATTTTTAGTCATGTAAAATGTGTTTTGATGAATGGTTTGATCAATATTTAAATAATATTATTTATATGATATTTAGATTATGTAAAATAATTACATAATAGAAAATGGATTTCAAATATTCTATAATTCATAAAATATCATGTATTTGTAATTAAAATTCTATATAATGATAAATATTAAATATATGGTATTTAATTAAATAAAAAAGTGTTTATATTCAAAATTATAAAATTTCAATGATTTTAAAGATGGAAATTATAAGATGGTGTATGATTATATATGATTTATAAAATTTTCATAAATGTTTATCTCATGTTTAAATATTTGAATTTTTTATTTATTTTAATGTTATTCATTTTTTTATTAATTTTTATAAACTAATTCTATTATGAATTCCAATATGAGAAAATTTATATAATAAATTTCCTCTATGATATAGACTTGGGATACATGATACAATTGACTCTGTAGTGGATTTAGTTTTTTCATATACTGTTTCCTCAATTTGTACTTAATTTTATTAGATAGGACATGGATGTTGAATGTTTTGTCACATATTAAATGTTAGAGTTATGATTAATTAGATTCAATCTTGATTATTGTATCCCAAGGTAGAGGGACATGTGGTCACACAACCTACCTTCATGGAGGTTTATGCCTTATCTATGCTGGTGAATGTGGTTTTATATATTTCACATTAGGATTACTCATGTAGATATTATAAATATAATATAATTATAAAAATATTTATGAATTGTTTATATACCTTATAGATATATTTCATCTTGATATACATGAATATTTTTAACTTATATTTTTTAGGGAGTAAAGAAAACATTTGGGGTGTGTAAATACTTACCCAACAGTATTATTTGATCATGTTGTTTTGATAAAGGGAGTATAATTACAAAATAAATTACCTGAAGAATTCATATTTAAAAATAATAATATGAGATACGACTATGAAATTAAAATCCACTTCAAATACTAAGTGTTATATTTCTTCTAAAGTGGTAGTTTCAAGACCCTGATCATTGAACATAGTAGGTTCTTCCTTTTTAAGGTTACCCTAAATTATCTTTTTTAATGAAATAAAGTAACATTTCCCAATGGATAATCATTGTGTAGGTTATTCTGGCATACGGTTCCCCAATTTTTTCTTTTTTGTATCTTTTTTTGATATTTTCATTGGATTACACTTTGGTAGGACACCCTTATGAAGGACACTAGAATAATAGAGTGAGTTTTTCAATATACTGGAATAGAAAAAGGGTTGTCTTTTATGTATTCAAAGAGTCATATAGTATAGGATTAGGATGATTTCCAACATAAAAACTAAGTGATGAGAGTAACACCCGAGCAGAATTATTTCTTAGTGAAATACGAATCTTGTCCTACTAATGGATATATTGAAAATTTAAAGTAGATAAACATTTTATGGGAATCCCATTTAATGAAATTCCCTTTGAAAATTTGGTCAATACATAATAATCTTATGATAAAATCTTATGTTGTAAAAAAATATCATCATAATCATCAAGTAAAATATTGTGATTAATTCTTGATAAGGTAAATCGTAATGTAAGTTACTCTTAAGACTATTAAATTATTATTAGTTCCTAATCAAGATTAGTGATTTAAGAAGAGTAATTTAGGAAAATTCAATTCATAAAAACTATTCCTTCATTATTAACCAATATTTGAAGTTTTTTAAAAATTAAATATATATTATTATGAAAAAATAGAGTGATTCATTTTATGTTTCAAATGTATAAAATAATAATTTCTTGTTGAAGTTAGGGAATCTATCCTATTATCATCTTTTTAAATGTTCTTACTATTTGATTGAATTCAATTTTTTTACCTGATATTATAAATTTTTTGGGAATATTTATATTTGATGTAGGCATAAGACGTATAGGTTCTAAAGTGTTGTATGAACATTAATATTTAGTAAAATATCAAACTAGAAGAATAAAAGTTATTTTAAAAGTTATTTAATGTTTTTAAGAATTCAATCCAAGTCATTGAATCCTATGATATCAATAAGGATGATTAAAAATTCAATATTATTTCATTACCTTAGATATACTTGAAGGAGTTTTTGAAACTCCATGTAATGTCTATGATAGGTATAGATATTATAAAAATCAGTTCTTATATTTGTAAGGGTCTGTGATATCGAATGTATATTTTAAAAAGTTTTGTAAATTTATATAAATTCAATATCAATGGAATATTTTATTTTATATTCATGAGTTAATGTAGATAGTTACTATATTAAGGATTTGAATGTAAAAGATTTTATCAATATCAGATGAATCTAAGTAAAATATTTGTATCTTTATCACAATTTTCTTTCGTGATTGGAGAATTTTTTTAATGATTTTTTTCTAAACAATTATGAGATAATTAATTATATACATATGGTTTTTGATTCATTAGTTTCAATTACATGTTTTGAGAAGATCATTTGGAGAAAATTATAAAAAAAAAATTCGATCTATTTATTAAAATATACAAGAATGGATTCTCACCACCCATCAATGGTATATTTTAATAACACCTTATTTTTAATTTGAAAATTTTCCAAACACATAGAAGACCAAATATGATATGATAAAATAGTTTATTTGTTAAATATTAACACTAAAAGGAAGTAAATTTTGTTTCCTACCCCCATTGAATTTGTTTTTCTTAGAAAGATATACTGAGTATAGGATAGAATCTAAGAACCTAGTGAGTATATCTTTGGAATTAGATATGTTTAAAATAAAAAATAGATGATTAAAAAATCTAAATTTTTAGTGTTTCCACTTAATATCCTAAAATGTTTGGAATATTTAATGACAAAGATAAATTTAAAGTGTTACATTTAGTTACTATATAAAAAGTGGATATTATTATTATAACTATTTAAGATAATGTGTTTTTTACTAAATATACAAAAATAGATTATGATATGTAATGATAAAGAAAAATACATAGTTACATTTAGTTATTGTGAAAAATGAAAGGAATTATTTATTAATGGATTATTCTTGTAAAAATAAAATTTGAATTCCAATAGATATAGTAATAGAGTTTATAGTATGGTGGTAAAGAAAAATATAAAGACTAACATTAGTTTCCATGTTAATGGGATTCTCACTTTATCCAAAATGATATAAAGGGGATGATTAAAATTAATGTAAGTAGTTACATTATTTTATGAAAATGGTTTGGTGGAATTGGGTTCCAAAGATAATGATGAACATATAATGTGTTCTTAATAAAAAATAGAAGTTAACATCATAACATTGTATTTTTTTTATGTTATATTGTTTAAATACGTTCAAGAAGTTGAATGGTTAGGAATATATATACTAAATATCACCCATATTCAAATCATCTTTCATCATTGATGTTTCGTAATTAAAGATTTTTGTGGGAGGGTTTTATTAGTTATTCACACAGAGATTTTCAGGGATTCACATGATATGTAATATTTTAATAAAACCTAGAAAGTGTAGAAAACATAAGATTGATATGGAAGTTAATCATATATAATATTAACAAGTGGTTATTATGTTTTTTTTAATATTATTAAGGTGTTTAATAATATTAAAACAAATCTTTTTAATATTTCTAAATAGTTTAATAATATTTAAATGTATCATATTTAAGAGAGCCTTTATTTTATCATTATTTCACATTAGCTACATACATGTATTTATATATATTTATTTTATGAAGTGAAATGATTATTAACCTCCAAAATTATGAATTTGAGTTAATCCTTGACCAATGTTTTTAAAGGATTATTTTATGTTATGGAAAAAGGTTAAGGTTATCGTGAGTACTACTCTTGTAAAAAGATACAAAATGTTATCATGAGACAAAAGACTATGAATATGATTCTTTTTGTGCACTGAATGACATAATAAGTATACCAAATGAAGTGTCACATAGATTTACTTAATATAATAGGGGTGCATAAATCATAATTGAGTCCCAATTACTTGAGTTTTGATAGATTCATATAACAATAAACTCTATATTTTGATTCCCTACTTATGTAAGTCTACATATAGACATAGCTAATATGGGTGTAGTTGGGTATGTTTCTAATCATGTTGTTGGATAGAGATTAAAAAATATTGGATTTTAACCTAATATGATGAGTATTGAATTGTTTACCTTTATTAAAATAGAATATTGGAGTGTTTGATCACACCATGATATTTAAAATATATTTAGATAAGGCACATGATATGTGATTACCCATATGAAGGAATGAAATGTGATGCATTCATCAGCCTGATATGTCTATGCTATGATAATCAAGATAAAAAAGAGTTTCCAATTTTTTATTTACATATTCTATGTCCCTTGGTTACTCGATGACCTGAATAATGGTAAAAAATGAGTATTCATGTTTTAATATTATGCATATTGGTTGACACAAGTATATGGATACATGTGTTTGATGGATATCATACCAAATCCTATTATATCTTGACGATCATTGATTATTTTCTGAAGGATAATATTTTCTAATATATATGGATCTAGATATTTTTATTTATTTTTTACACTATAATTGTCCATTAGGTCACACATTAGGTTTCACTGAATGGGGATTGAGTTTGACTTAGAGAACTCCTCTAAATGTTATTAGAGTTGATCCAAATGTGTTTTGGATGGGTATTGACAAGGTATTACATATAATGTGACACATGGTTACGTTAGTATGAGACTTCCAAAAGTATTGTTTTAAGATATCAAAAAGAGTTTTGGATATGTTTTCACAAGTTAGTGCATACAATACAATATAATGTTCAATGACCCAAATTATTTTAGGGTTTACTACAAGTGGGATATTTATGTGAATAATCCATAAAGATATATATATATATATATATATATATATATGTTTGTGTGATTTATTTATTTATTTCATGTAAATTATGAGTTTCATAAAAACAAGGGTATACTATTTTAATTTAATATTTGATTGTAGAAAATGATAAATTTTTATCATTCTGTGTTTAACTCATGTAAGATATCATTAAATGAAATAAATTCAAATTTATATGAAGCATATAAGAGTTAAATGAATTATACAATACATTAACATTCAAAGTTATTAACATATTATTAAATTATTTCCTGACCATGCAATGTATTTAGAAAATTAAAAGGCACGCCTATATGATTGAAGTTGTATATCGACCCATACTTTTCATAAATAAATTTTACATCATAATAGAAGAATATTCGATATATTTTACAAATACCCACTCAGCCATAATAATGATATAGTGTCTCTAGAGACTAAATAAAAATATTATTATTTCATTAATTATATTCAATATCACCCGCAAATATCATCCCACAAAGTAATATTCTTAGAAATACCCTAGTAAAAACGTTTCATCATAGTTTGGGGAATTATATTTTAAACAATGGTGAGACTAGATGCTCTATAAAGATAAAATAGATACCAATGATCACATAAGAATAACATGAACATAATGGTATGATAACATTATCTTCACATTGGAAAACTGTAAACAACATATCTTGGATCATAATAATTAAACATGGCATTAATCATGGATGGTCATAAGGCCAGAATTATAAATAATTCAAAGAACATGAGCCATGAGAGAATAAAATTGGAATAAAAAAAATAATATTTTGGCATATAAAAAAGTATAAAAAATAATTTCTTGAGTAAAGGATCACTTCCAAGACTATTATAGTAGACTGGGTTCACTCCCAATTCCATTAAATCTATTTCCAAGGATCATTTCCAAGACTATTATAGTAAAAAATTTCCCTAACTGAACTAGGTTCACCACCCATTACATTCCTTATTATAACCAAAGATATCTATCTTTAACTAATTTATTAGAGAGTTACAAAATTTTAGAACAACCTCTCAAAATCTGAAAATAATATATATGTGTTCCACATGATTATAAAAAATTAATCATAGATGAACCTATGGAAATTATTTCAAGTTCATAACTCTTCATAATAACTAAATTAACACATGGGAAATAAAACGGTTTCATTAAGTAATTTTTAAATAATAATAACAATAATACATAAAAAGAATGAAATTTAATGGTAGTATTGGATAACATCAACAATAAATATTATGTAACATCAAAGGATATTATGATAAATAAAGATTCCCTTAAAATATCACTTGTATTATTTCATGAAGAAAATACCATTTTAATTTTTTTTTTGAATAAGTTCTTTAAAATATAACCTTTAAAAAAAATAAGGACAAAATTTTATTTTAAAATTAAAATATAAAATTATATATGAAGATTCAAAACATTATGTGTTCTTGAAAATATGAAATTCCAATCATGTGGTGTGCGTTAAAACCAATATTCCATTAAACTTATTTCTAAAAAGTCAAAAGAACCTTATTAGAAAAAAATAAAATAAGGTTAACTTATAAATTTAATTATAGAAATTCAATAATTTGTAATAAATACTTTCAAACGAATCATAGAATAATAATCATAATATTCTTGAAAACATTTTTAGTAAATATGGATATGGAAGAAAAAGGTTTTTCGATCGAAGAGTGATATAATGCCAATTTTATATAAAAATATTATTCTTGTCTCTTGAGTACATAAAAAAATAATATGAAATTTAAAAACATAATATATATAAATTATCATAGTATAATAAAATTTATAATATTCTTGGGAGCCATATTATAAAATTCGATCATCCAAAATTTAGTCATAAATAATTCCATTAAATAATGAGATTGTAAGATAAAACCCATAACAAAAATTTGAATTTCATTGAATGTAATCAATAATCCTATATAGGAAATTAAAATATATTATTATTATATAATATAATTATTTAAAAACTAAAAATTTCATAAATTATCTAGTTATAATAGTTAAACACATATTTATTTATAATTCAATTTTATATTTTCCATTTTTGGTTTTTATGTATTTCAATTTGCATGTGAGTATCATTCATAAGTTCAGGTCCATGTACATTGAGCATGGATTCATAATCTCAAGAATATTATTTTGTTTATAAATATCATATATATTCATTATATATATATTTATAATAATATATAATATATATATATATAGAAAAATTAATTGCACCGTTCATGGAGGCAGTATTCCATATGTTTGTAAAAACATTGTTTTCAATTTTTGACAAATTCCTAGAATGAAAGGTAAAGCATAACTAAAATTTAAATAATAATTATTATATAATTTATATCAATAATTTTAATAGAATATTTTTTTATTACAATATATGTAAAGAATAAATGAAAAAAGACATATAGATTAATGGAGGTAGCAGTCCACACACACACGAGCGACATTATCATTTTCCAATGCACCGAAATTTAAGAAGAAATATATGATATTAAAATTATAGAAGTATAATTATATCCTTAATATATTATATAAAAATCAAAACCAAAATAATTAGTGCCCATGAATTTCTGTGACATAAAATAAATTGCATTGATACACGGAGGTGATAGTCCACATGTACACATGAGTGATACTCTCACTTACCATTTGATGGGAAAGAGTGTCAATAATGTTGATTAAATAATCAAAACAAAATTTTATTTTAATAAGGATATGAAATTTATTAATTTATGTTAAATAACACATATTTATAAGAGTTAAAAGAAGAAATTAACTGAAATAAGTCGGGTAACATGATTACCACTTCTTCTGTTGGCCTACTTTAGATCCCTTTTTTAGGACCATAGGAATGGTATTTTAAGAATAAAAAACCTATAATTAATCCATAAAGAAGTTTAGAATACAATTTGGAATGGTTTTGTTGATCTATAAGGTTGAAAGAGTTGTATAGACGTGAAAGGAGGGGTGTCCTTTGATAAGATGGGGAGAGGGAAAGCTTGAGATTTCATAAAATAGTAAAATATTATAAAGTCATTGTCAAGAAAAATGACTACAAATGGAAGGATATTAAAATTTAGGGTAATATAATGTATATATATGGCACTAAAATTTTATTTATGTAACTTTAATTGACAAACATTCCCTCATCTCTTGGTTTAACCCCTCGATAAACTCGTTTTAACCTTAATTACAGTGATAACTTTTTACGTTTTTTACTATTCATTATGACCAAATATAAAATTTTAATAATTACCAAATTTATCCATGACAATCAAAAATTTTAAATCCATTTTTATAAAATTAATTTAACAATTTTTATAACATAATTTAAAATCAAACCCCCAAAACATGATGAAAAATGAATTTTCTAGAAAAATTGGTTACTTAAGTATACAATGTTTTTACACAAAAATAAGTCATAAAATTAATTCTAAAAAATTAACTGGATTAAAAATAATATAAACTAACTAATTATAATTTAAAAAATTATGAAAAAAGTAAATTTTAAAATTATTGGAACGAAAAAAATATTTAAAATAAAATCCTTAATTTTCACTATTCCATGTAAAATAATGATTTTTATAAAATTGTTAAAAATTATCTCGAATATAGTTTTTACAAGATAATATATAAAATTATGTTTTTTCTAATAAATTTTTAAAATTTGGAAGAAATTAACTATATTAATTTGTCACATAAAACAATGAAACCCATTATAGAGGGAAATATTATTTTTAATGAATATAACGACTTTTCTAAATTGTGAGTAATTTTTTATAATTATATTTTATTTTCCTAAAACCTATATAAAAATTATTTTAAATATGTTTATTCTAATTAACTCACCTAATCTAATGAATTTGTTACAATATAATATTATATTATAGTTTATTTAGACTCAGGTTTCTGTCTAACATAAGTTATCAAAGAAATTAAGTTTATTTGAAAATAAATACATCATGAAATATCATGTTGTTATATTATATACTCTCAAAAAAATATCAGACTTAAAATTATATCAGTATGATATAAAAAAATGAGAATATATGTTTTTATCACATCGTTATTTTTTCAATTATCTTTTCGTATTTTCCCATTCCTCTAGAGAACATTTACCAGGTGCGTAGTATTGTTCCATTGCACAATATCTCTAAAATAAAATATATTTTTGTGGTTTTTATTAATAGGAAATATTATTTTTCAGTGGTATAACCTCTGAGTTTAGTACATGTGAAGAATCAGGTAGGCACTTCCTCATGAGAGATATAGTGAAGATATTGTGAAATTAATATAGGTTCAGTGGTAGTGCCAAGCGATAACCTAATGTGACTACATAATCAAGAATATAAGATTGTCCAAAATACAATTGGATTATATCTTACATAATTCCATATTTCATAAAATTCTTTCATGTGTAAATTCATAGGAATAAATCCTCATAAACCTTTAATTCTACATTTCATTGATTATTGTATAATTAACTTTTTGGTCAACAATGTGACAACATCAAGTGTATTTGAATAAATATGACCTTATATTCCATATCATAACTAATTCTTATCACAATAGAATTTTATCTCTAACAAAACCCACCGAATTAGAGTTATACAGTTCTTTCTAAATAGGGATTCCTAAGGTTCCATTTGAGTTCTTGAGTGAATGCTAATGTTTTAACTAAAATCGACTAGAGGAACGTATTAATCCCAACAAAAATTGAAATACAATTTACTGAATCGTGGGATATCCTCTCATATTTTAATATTATTCATAGGATGAAAATATCTTCTAGAATGAATTGTAGTACCTAAATGATATTACAAATCTAAATCTTACTGAATGCTTTTCAAAAACATCGAGGTAAACCTCATATCATGATCAGACACAATATAATGTGGTACCCAGTGAAACACTAACTCATGATTAATGTATATTATGGAAATATTTTCAATAGATAAGTCTTATATAATAATAATAATAATAACTAGCTCTATAAGTATATCAACTAAAACCCAAATTACATTGGGGCCTTTAGATGTCTTGTGGAGTCTGATGTAAAAATACTTAGTGATATTTTCCCACTTCAATACTTATATGGATAATGGTTGTAACATACCTTTAGAATTATTTCTATTAACCTTAACATTCTACGATATTAACGATAGGGATACATACTCATCAATATATTCCTCTATGTTGTCCCTTCAAAAATACTCTTTTATATCTCTATACTTATTCATACTTCTCGGATGAATAGTGAATGATGAACTATGCAATTCATCCAAAACTCCTTCAAATTTGATATGGATGAGACACTTAAACTGTCCATAAACCACGTCTTTACATAATAATCAAGATTAAGAAGAGTAAAATTTCCCACATATGGTTTCATCTCTATGATTTCCTTCTATGTATATTTAATATTCACTTGGATGTGTGGTTTAACACACAGTTTTGAAAGATAATATTTCTCACCATCTGGAATGATTTATGGATAAATACTTTTAAATCTAGAAATATTATATTTTTTGTACCAAATTATAGATAATATTTAATGATTTGTTTGACATAAGGCATGGGCCACCTTGTTTTATTTCTCTGGGTGATAATGTATTGTGGTATCAAAATATTTAATGAACTCCCACCATATTAGTTTGTTCATATTAAGAATATTTTTAGTGAATATATAATTTAAAATTTTATGATTAGTATATATTTCATACCATTGTTTTAATAGATTATTCCTCCACATCCATATTGTTAAAATTCTAGCAACTAAAACCAAATCATGAGTTAGGTGATTTTTCTCATCAACCATTAATTGTCATGAGGCAGAAGATATCAGCATATCATTTTTCATGAGGATATATCCCAATCCATTATTTTATGTCTCACCATAGATAACAAACCCTTATCATCTATAGGGTAGTCTAATAATAGGTCCACTATCTAACATTTTCTTTTGTTCATTGAAATTTTCTTAACATTCATCTATCCAAAAGAATTGTCTCCATTCAAAGTTAAATTTGTGAGTTGATTGTACATCAATGAAAAATTCTCAAAAAATTAACCATAATATTCAGCCAATACAAGAGAGATATTATTTTTAGTAACATTGGTTGTTATGATACAATATTTGATAACTTTAATCTTTTATGGATCCATTGATATACCCTCACTTGGGATTATATAACAAAAAAAAACTTTCTATAGATAATTTTCACGCTTTTTTAATTATTCATATAAATTCACCTTCCTTATGATCATTAAAAAAAATCCTCAAGTGATCTTCAAACTCACCCATTATATTGGAATTTATATTAATATTTTCTATAATTACTACCAAAAACTAATCAAGGTAATCTAAAAATAAAATATTCATTAAATCCAAGAATTTTGTGTGGGGATTTGCAAGACCAAAGGTAATTGCTATAAATTTAAAGTGTCAATACCATATATGGAATGATCAACTGGGTATGTACTAACTTTTTAACCACAATTTGTAGTATCCAAATTGAAAATAAATCTTATCAAAAATATTGACCTCCTCATAATTGAACAAAATAAAATTCAATATGAGGAAGAGGATACATAGTCTCGATTGGGATCTTTTTCAATTCTTGATAATCAAAAAAGTTTTTCATTGATTCATCATTATTATTATGGAAAAAATAAAAAGTGAAACCCAAGGTGAATAATTTTTTGAATGAATAACTTATCTACATTCCCTTAAAATTTTGTAATTAATTAATAAAACTAATTTAGTTCCATTCTATAAGGAGTTTTTCAAATAGATTTAGCACCTATTATGAAATCAATTGAAAACTAAACATGACAATTCAGAGTAAGACTAGATAAATCGTCCAAAAAGGAATGAATAAACTCCCATACTATACTCATATATTTGATGTTGATTTTCTCACAAACCATTAGAGATAGAAACCCCTTTTGAATAAGAATCATGACCCATATATTGGTTTCAATTCATATGAATGTTTACATTTTAATCATAAAAATAAATGATCATATGTTGGCTAGGAATATCAAATATGAATTCCCTCACACAACAATTGATATGGTATTTATGTAAAAAAACCATGTTGTTCCTAATATTATATCAAATTCAACAAGAGGGAAAATAATGATATTTGTAAGAATAAAATTCCCCCAAACATCAGCCGATGAATAATCATAGACATGAGATATGATCATCATACCATTCATGGGATTCAATACTAATTCAAAATCTTGTTATAGAGTTTATGAATTAAAATTACTTGAGAATTTTCCCATTATATAGTAATTAATATAATGATTCTCAAATAGGATACTTTATTATTTGAGCATATCTATGACCACATCATATTCATCATTCTATATTCAATCCCATTGTAAAGACAATATGGTTTCCACGATTTTTAGGTATCGTTGATCACTATGATAAATCTTCAACAACCATCCTAGGATGTCTAAATTTTGAAATTTTATTTTCAATATATGAAACCTAATATTTATACTAGTCCATTAACAATCACCATTTATTAGAATCCCTCAAAGTGGTCTATAAAGAAAATATGATTTAATTAAAGAATATCCCAAGGGTGTGTCAAACTAGGTGCATAGCAAGAGAACACTCTCCATGCACCCAAATGATTATGGACGTATAAAAAACCAAATATTTTAAGGTTTATTATCCCTAGATGAATCTATAATAAAACTATTCCAACATTTAGTTTATAGTCAGTGATTTTTTAATATGGAAACCATATAATCGCATCCCTATGAAAACATTCGGATGTCGTACTAGAATTAAAATTATACCCAGGGTTTTCAATAATGTTATTTAATCATAATCTACAATGACTCATTAAACCATCATTTGATACCAACTATAATTACCCATACTTTTCATATAAAAATATTATTTTTTAATTGATGAATATTCAATATATTTTACAAACAAATTCATGAGGAATGTAAAGGTTTAGTGTCTTGAAAGCCTAGATACACAATATTATTATTTCATGAATGTTTTTAAAAATATCCCACAAAATAAATACCACATAGAACTCATTATTTACATACCCTACTTAAAACATCTCATTATAACATAGGGAAAGGAAACATAATATAGTGGGAGAACATATGATCAATAATTGTAAAAGAGGAATATATCAATGACCAGTTAAGTATAAAATGATAACAAGTGTATGAGAATGTGAGATTACTATTTAAAAATCATGCCAAATATATCATAAGTCATAATATTGAATCATGTAATAAATCATGGAATTTCATTAGACATGAATCATAAAGCAATCAAACAACATGTCCACGAGAGTATAATATAGGCATAAAACCTAAGCTTTTTGAATTCAAAAAATCATATAAAATAATTTAAACAATAAATAATCATTACCAAGACAATCATATTATATTGGGTTCCTTCCCAATTCCATAATATCAATAGTTGAGTTTCACTTCCAAGACTATCATAGAGGAAAATTCCATTACTAAAATGGGCTCACTACCCATTATTGTATTTTTTATTTCATGAGATATCAATCTTTATTAATTTAATTGAAGGGATATATAATTCAACTCTCAATATTTACATAATGATAATAATACATAAATGTGACATAAGATCATGAAACATTCATCATAGCACAACCAATGTAAATGAAATGAGTTTCAAAAAGATTTCATCACAAATTAATTAACCCATGTGAATAAAGTGGGTTTAATTGGATCATGCAGAAATCATCATAATAATAATACATAAAAATAATGATTGTGGGTGTAATAAATAGATCACATCCTTGTTAAATATTATGTTACATCAAATAAATTTATTATAAATGAAAATTCCCTTAAACGATCACCTGAATCACTTCTAAGGGAAAATACCACAATAATTTATGGTCCACTTATTAAAAATTTAAAATGATCAGAAATATTAAAGGAAAAATTTTCATTTACAATAATACTGTTAAGATATATATGAATCCTGAAAACATATATCGACTATGTCAAAAAAAATATTGTTCATGTCATGTATGTTAAAAAATGATTCTTATCATTTTTTCGATAAAAATTTAAATGTACCTCATTCAGTAAAAGAAGAAAAAATTCCATTTAATTTTTTTTATAAATATTAAAATGTGGTAAATAATTAATTTATGAAATCATAGAATAATAAGAATAATTTTCCTCAAAAAATTATAAGAAAAAAAGGATATATAAGAAAAATAATTTTCAACTAATAAGAGAAATAATTTCGGTTTTCAATAAAAACTTTATTTTGGTATCTTAAGGACATAAAGAGAGAAAATGAATGGAAATACTTTAATATATGGAAATAAGAAGATTATAATAAAATTTATTTAATTCTTGATTGGTATATCAATAAATTTTTTCATTGGAAAATTTATCATAATCAATCCGGGTAAACAATAAAGTGTAACATAAAACCTTTACCTCAAGTTTGACATTCTTTGAAAGTTATCTAACCTGTTAAACCTTTATCATATCTACTTTATTACATTCTCATCTACAAAATAAATTGAATTCATTTGAAGAGAAACATATCCTATAATATTTGGGTGTTACATGTGGTGTTGATTGTGATCCTTATGATTTGTTGAAACTTATTAAACTGTAAGCTCTTTCAACTTCTTTCTTTTCCTATTAAGTACTATCATATTATGGAGAAAAGATAAATCCCACACAAAAAGCAAGAGATTTTGAGAAGCCTGTTGATACATTATGAAGGAGGTATGCTTCTGTTTAACACTTAGTGATATTAATCAAACACATATGAAGCTAAATTTGGTGCAGTTTCCTTTTCAATATATGGTATTATATCTTTTAAATGTTATTAATTCATAAATTTTTCCAAAATTATCATTTTATATTGAATAGAGGATCCTCAGATATAGGTTTTAATTTCTCCTGCTGCTTTAGATAAATTTTATTAGACACAAATAAAACCTCTCATCCTTGTCATATAGTAGTCATACTTGAATCTTATAGATATAATAATTGTGCATTATTTATCCATCCTAATCCTATTTCTGGTCATATAAAATTTAATTATCACATCCTTTCAACAAATGGGTTAAGAATAAAAAACTATAAATGAAAAACCAAAATACATATACTAAATTAATTAAAAAAGTAATTAATAATTAGACATTATATTGTGACTTCTCAAATAAAACATGTTTTTTAGGGGAAAAATAAATATTGATCTCATAACAATTTTTTTCATCAATTTGAATATATAATATCCAAACAACTTTATGATACTATACTGACTTGAATTTCTAAAATAACATCATTATATTTGATAATGTATATAACACATAACACCAATAATATAAGGTAAAATAATATCCTAAGACTTTAAAATATAATTTATATTTTCAATATATGAAATAGTTTTCAATTCATGTAATACCACATTAGCATGTGTTACATGCAACAATGAATTTCTTCTATATATAGAGTTACATGCAATAATGATTTTTTCTGAGCAATGATATGTTAATAACAAATTATTATTTATTATAACCTAGAAGTAAAATTCGATTTTAAAAAAATGGTTAAATAAATTATGAAAGTATATGGTTTAATTAATTGGTTACATAATACTTGGAAATTAATATAGAAACCTATTGAATATTAAGGGGTTTGCGGACTCTTGGGGTCTCCTTCACAACGCGGCGGTCTTGAAGATTTCGAGGTTTGTGTTCTACATTCATTTTTCCTATCGGTATGATTTCATGTGAGCTTGGTCGAGGTAGGGAAGGTGATGAGGTCCTCACCGCTTCTCTCTATCACGATGAGCCTAGGAGTGTCACCATAGCAAAGAATCCTGCATGGAGGCTGTGTGGATAAAGCTCCACAACCTACCACTCCCTCTCTATAATCCGTTGTTTCTGATGGTGGTTGTCAATGCATTGGGGAGTTTCCTCAACATGGATGATAATACTAAGCATCTTCTAGACTCATAAAACTCGTGGGTGTGTATTGAGATGAACCTTGTGTGGAAGTTCTCGGTGTACATTATGATTCGGTCTCTATAGAGGTTTCTTTAGTGCCAATGTCTACTGTTTCAGTCTCACCCTAAGATTCTGTTCATCCTACTAGTTCCAAGGTCATGGTTTGGAGTTCTGTAGGAACGGTAAGGGGAACTATAGGTTCCATGTTGTTCCAGCCCCTCAGATCATCCTTTGGGGTCAGTTGCGATTTCGGTAGGTAGCTTGGGTGGTTCAAGGGGTGGGCATGTCCCACAAGAGATGGAGAAAGTGGAAGTAGTTAATACTCCTGCTCTGGCACTGTAATGTATTGGGGTCAATGTTGAAGCCCTTTCAGTGGGAAATTCAAATTTTGTCTGATACAGGTTTGGAAAGAAGGGTCTTATTTCAGAATCGGGGAAAAGGGTCTGTTCAGTATTAGAGGGTGTCGCACTGCCTGGGTGGGGGCCTGAGGAGGGGTCTTCTTCGGGTCCATTTTTGGTCTCATTTGAAGGGGTGGCATTGGTGTCACCCTCCCTCTCATCCATAGAGAAATATAAGAAATTCGAGGATCCTTCCCTTTATATTCCAAGGAGGTTACCCTTGTCCTTGCCAGAGGTGTGTATATCATCGATGTTATCTCCAAGATCACTGATGTTGATGCTGTTGGCATCGATAGTGTGCAGCGATGACTTTCTTTCGGTGCCTTCAAGAAGGGGTCATCCAAAGGGGGTCGAGAAAGAGATTGTGGAGACTCATATGTCACCTTCGGGATTATTTTTGTTTTCTATGGATTGGGGGAAGGATCTTACTTTTAATCCTACTATAATGTTGAAAAAAGGTTTTCACTCTTGGAGATTGAGGATAGTCCAATAAAGAAAAAGGTGCTTGTTCCGAAGATGGGTTGCTCTTCAGAGGGGCCTTATCGTCTGGTGATGTGGTCGATGTCAAAGGAGGGTTGTTGCAAAGATTTGTTCATCCCGAGTTTAGGTATCAGTTCCCATCAAGTTGGTAGTTGTCTTCATTAATGGATTTTGTGATTATTTGGAATGCTTGGGGTCTGGGGGGTCGGTTGAAGTGTGCGTATTTTGCCGCTGAATCAGGGAGATGTGGTGCCTCGATTGTGGTGGTTCTTGAACCAAAATAAAATCTGAGAAAGATCAATTTTTTTAGAAAGAGGGTAGATTTCTAGTTTCACTTGCATAGGAATCCGGTTAACACCAACATTTGGGTGTTTTGGAAGAGGTTTCATTATGTAGAGCTCATTATAGTGAAGGAGATATATATCATAATGAAAATCAGGTTCAGAGGTCTGGAAATTTTGTTTTCCTTCATGTATGCTAGTACTGACTTGTTAAAATACATTGCTTGTGGGAGTATTTAGGTTTCCATGAGGTGTCTTGTTTTCCATGGTTGATAGGTGGTGACTTCAACTCTATTGTCTATATCTCATAAAAGAATGGTGGGACAATGGCCAGTAACAATGATATACTGGATTTCGGCAATTTCATAACCAGTAAAGGGCTCCTAGATTTGGGATTTATGGGGAGAACATATACGTGGTGCATCAATCAAAGAGGTGATAGTAGGATATGGTTTAGACTGGATAGGTTCCTTGCCAACATTGAAGGCCTTGAATTGTTCTCAGGAACTTGGGTATCGCATCTGTCTCGGGGGATATCAGATCATTCTCCCTTACTCGTGGAGTTGAAGGATGGAAGTGGAGATAGTAAGGACTTCTTTTATTCTATGAATTGGCATAGTTGGGAGGGATTAATGGAAAAGATGGAATATTCCTAGAAGCAAGAGATTGAGGGAAGAGCATGGTTTGGGATTTCAAGGAATCTAAAAAGGCTCAAAAATGACATTATCCACTGGTCTATGTCTGATACTTCTTCATATGGATTTGTGGAGGTCTGGGAAGAGGAGATTGATCAATTGGAAGTGTTGATTTAGAAACAATGGGATGAGGCCATCTTTCTATGTCTTTCTGATTAGAGATTCTTTCTGATTAGAGATCCTTTCTGGTGAAAAGGATTTTGGAGGTAGAGAGCGGTCTCAAGCATAGAGTGAGGGTGAGGTGGATCAAGGAAGGTGATAGAAAAAACTAGTTCTTCCATTATTGTATTAAGGAGAGGCTAAAATCAAAGGTGAATATCAGAATAGAAGATCTCTTGTTCTCTTATGATGTGGATGTTGTTGGTAAGATGGCACTAGAAGCCTTGGAACTTCTATTGGTAGGTGGTCGGGCAGTGAGCACAGGGGAGGGTGGCTTCAATGGCAAGCAGGAGGATTTCTATTAGAATATTTATAGGAGGATTGAATGGGGAAATAATGAGATGCTTAAGGTTTTCCCATATGGGTAGGGGGTGTGAGAGGTGGTTTAATGCTTGCATCTGGAGAGTGCTCCCGGGCTGGATGGGTGCCCTAGGTCCTTCTATATGGTGGCATGGAGCTTTGTGGGGCATGCATTTTCTGAGGCTATTTAGGATTTCTTTAGGGGGTGCCCTCAACTGGGGTACATGTGCTTACAGAATGGTACTTGTACCTAAAGTTAAAGTTCCATAATTTATTCATCAGTATATACCAATTTGTTTATGCAACGTCTCATACAAGATATTGGCGAGTCTACAGGTGAGGAGGTATAATAAGGTAATACCGAGTATCATTTCCCAAGAACAACTTGGGTTTGTTCAAGGAAGAGGTATCTAGGGGCGGTGGGTATGGCTCAAGAGTTGATAGAGGATGTGAAAAAGAAGGTGGTGGGGTCCAACATTATTTTCTGATGGATATGGAGAAGGCATATGACAATATTTAATGGAGATTTATTATTCGAGTCATGGGGGAGCTTGGATTCCATGAATGGGTTTCTGATTTATGCTTTCATTGTTTCTCCTCACCTTGGATTTATATTTCTATACCAGCGTAGGGGTTTTCCTTTTTTCAATAATGTGAGAGGTGTGAGGCAAGGGGACCCCCTTTATCCATCCATGTTTCTCATTACTCAGGATGATCTATCCCAAATTCTTAAAAGATGACTACTGGACCGGAGGTTCCTTCCATATATCTCGTAGGCCTCAGATGGATCCAATTCCCACATGATGTTTGCTGATGACATTATAATTTTTATTAATTGTAGGAGGTCATCATTGGTTAATTTCATGAGGATCATGGAGGTCTATGGTAGTCTGAGTGTCTAGCTGATTAATGGAAAGAAGATAAACGTCTTTATTTCTACAAAATGATCAAGGATGAGGGTTTAGAGCATATAAGAAATTTTGGGAGGGAAACAGAAACTGGTGCCAATATTATATCATGGGGATACCATCTCTAATGGATGGGTGAAAATGGTTTTCTTTGAGGACCTTATTATCAGAATGGATGGAAGTATTTTTAAATGGAAAAATATATTCTTATCCTTTGGGGGTCAGTGGATCAAATTAATAGTGCGGTCTCTATGATTCCAATGCATCTATTATCTACCATCAGCCCTCCTAAGGGTATTATTTTTGGCATGGAGATGATCATGAAATGATTTCTATAGGATTACAATGATACAAGTGAGGCCCATTTGGCCTTGTGGAATCGGTTGGCGAAGCCAGTTGAGGAAAGAGGTGTTGGTCTAAGAGAACTAAATGTACCCAAGCATTCCATACAGGCCCTATTAGCTTGGTATTTCCTTGCGGGGAAGTCAATGTGGGAAAAAATGTTGAGAATAAGATATAGTAATCATTGGGAGGATTAGGATAGAAGGAAACTGTCCAGGTTCTTGAAAAAAGTGGTGTATCAGTTGGATATCCTCAAGGGTTCCTTCATATGGGCGGTTGGTTGTGAGGAGGTGAAACTTTAGAGGGATAATTGGATTGGAGAGAAGCTGTATTTTTTAGGATGCCCAGACCTAGATTTTTCTATGAGGGAGGCTTGTCAACATCCCAGGTTTATGGAGGCCATTACCAGCTTGGAATAGAAGAATATTCTCAAATAAATTGTTCTCTCAGAGGATGAAGACCTCTTCTGCATTAATGAGGCAAGCTCTGGGGTCTTTAATAGTCATGAATTTCAAAGATTGATTTATCCAAAAAGAAGCTAGGATGAATGGGGTGAGCGACAGTGGTGTAAGTAACTCCCTTCAATGATGCGTTTTCTAGTATGGAGAGCTAGAAATTGGGCAATTCCCATGAAGGATAACATCCATAAAAATGGTATTCAAATGGTGTTCTGGTGATACTATTTCATTAATCCCCGGGAGGAATCGATAGAACAGTTTTTCTTAGAGAGTGAATGGGTGTCATGCCTCTAGTATTTCTCAGATAGACAAGGTATCTACATGTCTTCATGGATCTCCCTACAGAGGTTTTTTTGAGGGCTGGTCTTCGGGAGTGGCGCAAAATGGATTGGAGTCCATGTCCCACTGCACCAGTGTAGTTTCAATTTTCTAGATTATATGGGAGGCGGGAAATATATCTATATGGGAGGTCCGACCTTCGTTTTCTCTCCTTCAGGTGAGATTTAAGGGGCTATTGTATGAGTTAGCATCTCTACTAAAGGGGGGTGAATTATGCAGTGGTCTCGTGTCCTAGGTATGGAAATGTGGATCAGTCGAGGTTTCAGGGATGCTGGGTAAGGTTGCATGCTCCAGATACTGGTATGAAACTTAATGTGGATGGTTCATTCCGGAATGGAAAGATGCTTGGGGGAGGGCCGGTGCAGGACAATAGTGGTTCAGTTTTAACGGCCTTTAGTAGCTTCCATGTTCCAGGGAATTCATTGGGAGATTAGGTACGAGCATTTCACACGAGTGTTATGTTATGAAAAGGTTATCCTTGGAGGTTTTGGAAGTGGAATCAAACTATGAAGTGTTGATTTGGGACCTTCTAGGGAAATGTGATGTTCCGTGGTGTTGGACTTGCCACATTTGTGGCTGTGTAGTGGGGTTTTCTAATGAATGTTCCATTTGTAATATTCATAGGGAGGCCAACTTTTCTGCAGATTCTCTTTCTCGGGGGTGTAGTCAAGATGATCCTTTGGTGGTTTTCTTTTGGATGGGATCCTTACCTCAGGAGTGTGTTGGTATTGTAATGGGGGACACCTTGGGACTCCATCATTTTAGACATCCTTGAATTCATGTCTTGTAAGGCATTATTTTTGAGTAAAAAATAAAAGTTCAGACAGTCAGTCCAATTTTGGTTATTATAATCAATTTTATATTGAAATTATATATATAAATATCTCAATTTTTGAACATTTTTCATTAAAAACATACTTTTTAATCCTATTTGTGGGATTAAATTTATATTAATTTCTACCACTTATTTGATTGGAATATGTAAAATAGGATTCCATATTTGAATAATAATAATTTATAATGTCTAATGAGGTCAATTTGTTTAAAAAAATAGGGAATATAGTTAAAATTAATTTCAACTATTAAGAGACAAATTAGCTTAACAATAGACTAAACCTTAAACATAAAGACCAAAATGTCCTTAAAAATTATCCACATCCATTTTTTGGCCATATTTAAAGTATATCTACCCATTGGATCTAATTTGGTTCATTATTGTGGAAAATTGTCATTGGAAAAACATTGGTGGAATTCTATTTCAAAACATTTAGAAGAATACCACTCCTCCTCCACTATAAAAATTAACTCTCCCCTACCACTTCCTCACACCTCTCAATCCAATTTGGACCAACCAAATTCTTTAAAAAAAAGCTCATATGAATCACTACCCTCATCCTAGAATATTTACTTTGGTCAAAAATCCATCCAAGTAACCCCTTTGGGGAAAACCAAATGGAGTTACCCAAATAATAGGGAACATTATTCCTCAAGTTCTTTGGTTTTATTTACATTCACAATCCATCAAATATTCTTATTATATGATTATATAAAAAAATTGGAATTATAAATTTAATGAGATGTTTGTAATTTGGGGTTTTTATTTTCCAAAGGATTGAATAACAACTAAGAAGGGGAGGAGGGTTGAGTCAGTTGTTCACTTTTTAAATGTTTCATAACATTTTTAAACTCAACCCCTTCAACTTATTAAAATTTATTTCCTTATCAACTATTAGTAAATATTCATGACTGAATGAATAGTAAATAATGTAAATCACACAATATTAACAAGGTTTGGACTCAGTGTGAGAAATTACATACCTACCATAGCCACCCTCATGGTTCTATGGAAATCCAGTATTATGAAGAAGGAGATACAACTTATGCAAACCCCCGTTAGATACCTTTGATCTCTCTATTGGAAGGATTATACTGACTCATATTAGATTACAATGTTTTATTATAATAAAATTGATCCAAAAATGAAAAATACTTTTTTATAACTTTTCCACAATTTCTCAGTCTGAATCTTCGGTCTAATTTGACTAGATTCGATTTTCACAATCAGATGTTGCTGGATCCGAATCTCTCAATATAATTAGTCTAGATCAGATTATCTCAATAATATGGACTTAATAAAATGAACCCATTATCAATATTTAGAACTGAATCTCTAAACAAATACTCAATACGATATACAACAGTCCAATTGAATCATTATGATTGACTGAATACAATCTTCTCAATAAAATCATTCTTAATACGATCTTGCTCAATCCAGTAAACAAACTTCCAACTATCTGATCCTCATCATGAGATCTCTATTTGGAAATTAATTACACATGATTTATTCAATTCTCCTCTCTTTCATCTTTTGTTAAATTCCCATTAATTAATGCATGATCTAAGTAAGTATTTATAAGAGACTCAAAAAACAAAAGTGCGAGACCTGAAAACTTTCTTCATTTCCTCAAATTTCAAGAAATCTAAAAATATATCTCATTTTAAATATCTATATTTTCTTATTCAAATATCCTTATATTTCACTAATATTTATGAAAACCCAAATTTTATGCCCGACCACCTAAGATATTAAAAAAACTTACGTAAATTTTTAGGAGCCGTCTCTATAATCATCTCATTATGATTTCTGTTTCTTTCTCAATGAATCATATTTATGATTCTTTTTTAGTGAATCAGAATTTTGTTTCTTTCTTAGTGAATCTAATTTCCGTTTCATTATGAGTGAATGTAAGTTTTGTTTCACTCGTAGTGAATTAAATATATAATTATTTCTCAGAGAATATAAATTCTATTCCTTTTTAAGTGAATCCAATTTCAAATTCTTTCTCAGTGAATCCAATTTATTTTTCATTCTTAGTGAATCCAAATTCTGTTTCGTTCTTAGTGAATCCAATTTCAGTTTCTTAATTAGTGAATCCAAATTATGTATCCTTCTTGGTGAATCTGAATTCTGTATCCTTCTAAGTGAATCTAAATTTGGTATATATCTCAGTGAATCAGAATTTTGTATCCTTCTTAGTGAATCCAGTTGAATTATCATTATGATGGAATTCCAATAAATATGGAATTCCCATTATGATAGATATCACGATACCATGGAATATTTATACTAAAAAAATTAAATTCTTCTAACCTATATACCATTTCCTATAATGATATTATTACGAATGTTTTCATGTTTTTTGATAACTTTTTTATTAGAAAAATATCATCTGATTATGTTTAGAAAGTATTAAACATTTCTAACTCCTGAGTTCATAATATTCTTTCAAAAATCATCAACAATAATATGACTTCTTCACTGAGTAAATTATTTCCTTCTATGTTTATGAAAAGATAAACATTCATCATTCACTAAATTATACCAAGTATTCTTTTGTATTTGATGATTTGAAATTGATGCAGATGAATATGATTTTTTTTATAAACTATCAACATTCCTAGAAAATCTAATTACAATGGGCTACATATGATTTATAGATAACAAAAACATTCTTATACAAGAAGGATAAGTGTCAAAAAATAAAAAAAATTGATAAAACATAACACCATTAAGGTTCTTCAATATCCCCCTTTTAATTTTTTTCAACCCTTGTTAACAAATTTTTTGACTCAAAATATGTTTTCCCAAATCAACTTATGAAAACAACTCAATATTTTATACTTTCATAAAAATAAATAATTTCTTAAAAGAGAGTGTCCGGACACCACACTACTGTATAAAATAAATTATTTGATGGAATTCCATCTCATAGTGGTAAGAAATATTTTTCCATGTAAATATATACTTCCCCTTACTTTTATATTTTATTCTCTTATTTTTTTTCTCTCACTTTTCTTTTTATCTCACTTTAATTTTTATATCCCCCATTTTATGATAACCATAAATTCATATTCATTTACAAATGATAAGTAAAAACTTATTATAATGTAAATTTTTACATTATCCGTGCCTTTGTCTATATAATCTAAAGCACAATGGGAAATTCTTCATTATCATTTTTAGAATGTCATGGGAGGAGGCTGAACATGAAGTTACATCCTCAATTCTACAAAACATTAATTTGACATTGATTTGGTAAAGAAATAATAAAATCAATACTTTATTGAAATTTATTCAAGAAATACATCCATAGAGGAAAATTTCCCTATTATAAAGTGAAGCTTTATATCAACGTGTTTAGATCTTTAATGTTGGATAACATTATTAGAAAGATCAATTGCACTTAGATTACCAAAATGTATCTTAAATGTTTATGAAACATTTTTATTCAAATATCCCAACTAAAATTTCACCCAAAATATTAGAGTACAAGCCTAAGTTGCTAAATAATTTTGAAATATAGCTATTCTCAAAGTTTCTGAACTTTTTTTATTGCTATTAAAAATCACACAACATTCACCCAAGAAAAATTTCTTCCTGAGGTTGATTTTCTATCATTAAAATATATAGACCAATCAGTATCAGTATAACCATGAAACATCATCTCACAATTACTTTTTTATTATATCCCATGTGAATTTGTTCTATTTAAATATCTCATAATTCAATTTTCTTACAAAATATAAGATTATTTTGGATTACATTGATAATTAGAACACCAAGTTATAATATAAACAATATCAGGCCTTGAGGTTTTAAGATAAATAATTCTTTTTATCTTCTTCCAAAATTATTTATAATTCACACTTCTTCTAGACTCATTTTTAAACAAAATATTTCTCACTAAAATATGAGTTGAAACTTATTTATATTCTACCATCCCAAACATCTTTAACAATTCCCTGGAATACTTTTCATGGGAAAAGAATATTCATTTATCATTTTTTGAACTTTTAATCCAAGGAATAATTTTAATTATCTTAACATAGTCAGTTTAAAATTATTCTTCATTTCCTCAATATTTTTTTAAAAACTTCTTCTCTCTCCCCCAAAAAATTTATATAGTTGACATAAATAATTACACTTAGAGTTCTCGAGTCAACTTCTTTTACATACAAGTTTATATAAAATTTTTATTTATAAAATTTCAACATTATAGAACAATTGTAATGTTTAGGGAACCAAGAATGTGTTTCTTGTGTCAGCCCATATAGTTATTTCTTCAATTTACATACTTTATTGTAATCATCATCATGTAGAATCCCACAAGGTTGTTCAATGTAAACTTCTTTGTCAATCCAACCTTTTAAGAAAGAAAAATTTACATAAATATGATAAACATTTTAATTATGATGTGAATACTTTGAATGAAATATACTAAAATTTTCTAATCATGCAAGTGGGGACAAATATTCTTCAAAATCCAGACCTTCCACTTGAGTATAACCTTTACAATCTAGCATGGATTTGTTTCTTAAAACTTCTCCATGTTCAATTAATTTTTTTTGTAAACCCACATGGTTATGATAACATTTATATTTGGTCGACATTATTAAATTTCCCATGCTTTATTATTTTCAATATAATCAAACTCTTTATACATCGCATCTATGCATTATTTGTGTTGAATAGACTCTGAAACTAATTCTTATTCAACTTTTGAGATATTTGAAGTCTAATATTCGAATATCAATTACTATATTTTTTGAATTAGACCCTTCTAATTTCAAATAATGTTTTCGTATCCAAATTGTTTTTGTATGGTAGGAAACTTGAATATGCCATTACAAGGTAAAATTTCCTCACCACACAATTATTTTGAATCTTCATAAAGATGTTTTGAATTACTTTCACTATTTTGGAATTCTCCATTTTATCCTCTTCATCATTCTCAACAACTTTTGTTAAGGAACATTGATTATTAATTACCTTCGCATCATATGATTTTACCATATTTTGTAAACCTTTGTTCCGAAATTTTTAACTTCTTATATTTGATGAATATCCCAAAAAAGTTCCTTCCACATCTTTCGCATTAAACTTTCCTAGATCCCGATTTTTGAATTTTATAAAACATGGACATTCAAAAACATTAATGTATTTCAATGATGTTTTTATACCACATTTTCTAAGGATTCATGTTGGTTTTGAATCACAACATCAATATATATTGAACATGTACAATAGTACTAATATCTTCTCTCCAATAAAATTGTCTATTGGTATTCTACTGACATACTTCTTCCCGTTTCCACCAAACTTCTATTACATCATTTTGCTACTCCATTTTTTTAGTGTATAGAGAGAACTATACTGATTTTTGATTCTATGCTTTCTAAGATTAGTTTCAAAATAATTTCATGTGAATTTGGTACCAATGTATGTTCTCAAACTTTTTATAGAAACCCTCATTTCTCTCTCAGTATCTTTTTTTGATGAATTTGAACATTCCAATAGCCTCTGATATGTGATTCATAAACATGATGTTTTTTATTTGAGTGAAATCATTAATAAAATTGATAAATTATATATCTGTTTTTGTGGATTTATGCATAATTGGACAACAAAAATAGGAATAAATATGCTCAGGTGGTTTGGTAGATTGAATCTCAATTGTCTTGTGAATTTTTTAAATCATATCTCGTTTTTGGAAAGTAACACATACATCTTCATCTATTATTTTCAATTCTAGAAAATTTTAGAAATCATCATATTTAGAAATTTTATACATGTTTTTCTACCCAAGGTGACCAAGTCGTATGTGCCGTAATTTTGTTGTATCTTTAACACTCTTGTAACAGGAGTTGTTAAATTCTATGTTTGAAACATATTCCCAAAGGTTCATTCTAATTTTGTAATAAATTTTAAATCTTTCACACTTTTTAAGATAGAAAATTATTTTCTACATTTTTTTACCATAATTATAATATTTACAAAAATTATGTAAGTTTTGTTTTGTCCCAGAAAAAACAAATTCCACATATTTCAACTTTTCCACTTCAATTTAAGTCGTTCTAATTCCTCTAGTTTTTAAGGAACTCTCATTACCAGAGGTATTACTCCACCATTATGAATTTACACATGTTTCATGTTTTTTATATCACTTATCATATGTGAATAACAACAACTATTAAATATCCATGTATTTTTTCTTTTACATGCATTCAATGATGTGTCCACAATGAAATCTCTTTTCTCAACATTCTTTATTTCAATATCCTTTTATTTTCTATCAACGGAATTTTTTCCAAATAGAGTATAATGAATCTTTCAACATGATGACCATAAAAGTCAAATATTCCATAAAATTCTTCCATAAATTTAAATTTAATTTTTAGGAATGTTTCTAACATATGGAGAATTGACATTTTGAAATTTCTATTAGTTTAGAATGTTTCTCATTATATTTTCAATATTTCATACACTTTTCAAAAACCTTCACCTAGGTATAGATATTTTGTGCTAAAATTTATAATATATATTCCCATAGATTCCCCAACACATTAAATTTCTTTCAAATCACGTTCTTCTATTCAATAAATTTGTCTATCCATAGAAACATTATTGAGGATTATAACTTCTTTCAGTTCTAACATACTTAGGATGCATACTATCTTTTCTTTTGAGTATGTTTTATACTATTATGGATTTTATAGGTTTATCATATTTTTTATCCACCCAATATTTCACAATACAATTTCAGTAATCAGAAATGTTAAAAGAATTATATGATCTATTATTTTTGGTAAGAGAAGATTTCACCTAATTCTCATATTGAGAATTCTCAGCAAATTTAGAAGCCTCAGATTTCACTTCTAATGATTTTTTGAAGTTTTAATTTTCTGCCTCAAGGTAAATTTAGGTTAAATAATTTTATATTTAAATTATTTAACATCATCTACCTTTTCTTATAACTTCTTACTAAGATCTTCAATTATTTTTCCTTATTCAGTAATTATATAATTTTGACCTAAAATCTCCTGAATATATTCATCCTCTTTCTTGATGACATACTTTATTCCTTCAATAACTTATTTACAATCTTTATTTATTATTATGATTTCTTTTTTGAGTGATTTCATTTTATCAAGACATTCTTGAAGTTATGTTCGGAGATGGTACTCTATATAAGATTCTTCACCACCTTCTTCACTCTCTAAGGAATGTTTTGTTTCTCAACTTTTTCAATGACGTTTATGAATTTTTATGAACATCCATTTTCATAAAAAAGTTTAGTTGAGTATAATTCAAATTTCATACTCTCTATACTTATTTTGTTTCAAATAAATTTATTCATGTATTTACTAATTGACTTTCGTTCTTTATCATTTTTATTCCACTTCTTCTGTCATGGTTTTTCATCAGAATAATGTGGATATTATCTAACATTCTTCTTGGGACAATTCATAGCAACATGTATGATTCCACCACACTCAAAAAATTTGAGATTACATTTATCTCAATACATTTCAGTTCCTCTTCGATAGTTTATGGATATAAGGGACATGATTTTTTCATTAAAATCTTCATCCTCTTTATCTTTTGATTCACAAGGACTGATATATTCAGAATCATTAATTCTCAAATATCTGAACACTTTAAAATCCAATGCATCTTTCATATTCTTTTTAAACAAAGTAGCATTCCTCTTTTCAAAATAAATAATAATGTTGGGGAATTCATCAAGACATAAATCATACTTATCTTATAGAGAATAAATTTTAGAATCAAACCATTCTAGAATGTTTCTTCATAGTTTAGTAATCTTCTAGGACATCTCATAATGATCATAAGTGTCAAAAAGTCTCAATTAATTAGGTGAAAATTTCATCAATTTTTTATTCGTCTCTCATTTTGATGTATTCATAGATACTACATTATATTTAAAAAATTTATTCCTTAACATTTTTATTCCCTTTGAAAACACTTTCCATTTTATCCCATATAATTTTTTATGTTTTGAGACCCATCACCACATGGTAAATATTTTCTGAAAAATACAAGAGAATAAATGTTCTAGAATTTCTATTAACTTCCATATTCCCTTTATCAGAAAAGGTTACTGGGAATTATTTATCAATATGTAGAAAACTAATAGTAGTAGCATCAACAAATTTCATTACAAGAGATATTATATAAAGAATCATTCTATTTATATATCCATAATAAGTTTTTTATCAAATAGAGGAATAACTTTAATGTTGTTAGAATTGATATTATCCATTATAAGGATTTCACAAGAGAACCTTAACTCTGATAACAATTGGTGTTAAAAAGGACCGAATAACAAATAACAGTGGGGGGGGGGGGTGAATCAATTGTTCAATTTTTGTACGATTCAAAACTTTTAGAAACATAACCCTTGTAACCTGTTAAGATTTATTTTCTAATCTACTTATAGTAAATACACATTCATGCAAGAATAGAAAGGAATGTAAAGAATACAAGATTTTCAAGGTTCATCCTTAGTGTGAGAACCTACATCCTTTCTACAGCCACACCCATGGGTCTATGAAAATACACTATTATTATTAAGAGAAAAAAACTTGTGACAACTCCCATTAGAAACCTTGTATCTCCTTACAGGATGGATTACATAGAATCCCATCAGTTTAAAATTTTTTCTTATAAAATTTTTGAACCAAGAAGAAGAATAAAGTCTTTTTTGAAACTAATTAATAATTTATCAGTCCAAATTTTTAATCTGATTTAGATGGATCTGATTTTCCCATTCAGATGATATAGGATCCGATTCTCTCAATACGATGAGTCTGGATTCAATTATCTCAATAAAATGGACTCGATATGATGATACCATTATTAATATAAATAAATTATAATCTCCTCAAATACTCAATATGATGTACCTCAATCTGATTGGCTCAATCTAATTTGCTGAATATGATCAGCTCAATATGATTTTTCTCAAAAAAATCTTGCTCAATTTGGTAAAAAAACCTTTGATTATCTAACCCTCATAATGTGTTTTTTATTCAAAAATGAATTTAACTTGATTCTTTATCACTCTACATTTTCTTCTTGTGTGAAAAGTCCATGAATTAATTAATTATTTGAGGAAGTATTTATTGGAGACAAAAAATGGGAAACTTGAAAACATTACCCGCTTACTCAAATTTCTAAAAAAACTACTAAAATATCATGGATTTAAAACATAAACATTGAATTCTTAAAAAATAATTTGATTTCTTGGATATTTATTCAAAAATTAATTACAAGTTTATTCTCCTCAACTCTTCATAAAACTTCTTTAATTTAATTTTTAAGTCTTCTTCCTATTTAGTTAAATATAAATTCTATTTATATCTTAGTGAATCTGAATTATATTTCATTAACTGTGAATCTGAATACTTTCTCTTTCTCAGTGACATTGATTTATATTTATTTATCTAGGAATCTAAATTCTCTTTCTTTATTAGTGAATCTGATTTCTATTTCATTATCAGTGAATCTATATTCTCTTTCTTTCTCAGTGAATCAATTTTTTTTTCTTTCTTAATGAATCTTAATTTTTATTATTTATCAATGAATTTTATTTCTATTTATTTCTCAGTTAATAATATTTCGATTTATTTATTTACAAATCTTAATTCTCTTTATTCTTAGTGAATTTTATTTCAATTTCTTTCCCATTGAATCCGAATTCTATATCCATCTCATTTAATTTGAATTATTTATCCTTCTTAGTGAATCTGAATTATTTATCCTTATCAGTGAATTTTAATTCTATATCCTTCTTAGTGAATCTTAATTCTCTATTCTTCTGCATGAATCCGATTGAATTATTTTAATGATGGAATTACCACTACAATTGATATCCCATTATGATGGAATCTCTATACTACAACTTTAAAAGTATTTAAACCTCTCCACAATTTCATAAAAAAGAATTTGTCATGAAGGTTTTCATGATTTGTGAGAACTTATTGATTAGAAAGGAATCTTCAGATATGATTTAGACAGTACTAAATCATTCTATCTCATGACTTCACAATCTTCTTTTAAAACTCATCAGTAATAATACCACTTCTTCACTTAGAGTCTTATTTCCTTATTTGATTATGATAAAGGAAAAAATTCAGTAATCATATGATCATACATCCAATTATTTTGGATCTAATGATCTGAATATGATGCATATGGATCTGATTCTTTTAACAACACTCATCTTTCTTACAAAATCTCATTATGATGGACTAGATCTGATTCTAGGATAACAAATATATTCATATAAAAAAGGATAGTTTCCAATAATTAAAAAAATTAAAACAAAACACCCCAAGGGTTCCTTAGGCTTTACTTAAAATTACACACACATCTATCTAAGGGGTAATGAACCTACCATTTATGTGTATAATGAACTACCTTCTCGCAAAACGACGATTGTTCATTTTTTTTCATTTACCACCTTTAATGGTTGGGAATTATGGTGGAATCAAAGTTACTATAAGATATTTATGATATTTTTTATGATTATTTGATCATTTTATAAGATGAACCTTTCTATTTTTCATTTTATGTAAATACGATAACATCATTTATGGAAGTGTAGACTACCGCCTCATCAAAGCGATGCGATTCTTTCACACAATACATGGAACGTTGAAAGGATGGTTTAGATAGTACTATGCAACCAATATTACATAGTTAAAATAGTATAATTATAATATAAATATACATATACATCATTTACTCTATTTCCATTTAAATATGATGAAGAAATAAAAGTAGCATTCATGCCTACATACGACCAACCGTCTCTAAGAACAGTGCATTCCATTTCTTATCTTAAAATATTATGATTTATTATAAATACATATTTGATGAATTCATATTATATTTAAATAATGGGTTAAAATATATATATGAAAAACCCACGATCTAATTAATAGGAACTACATGTAAAAAAGTAAAAACATATAAGAAAAACGAGATAATTAACAACACAAAAAGTGAAATTAATGAAAGATTGTAAAAAAAAGGAGATAATATATTATAAGAATATCATATATGATATCATAAATATTATTTTGGTTTTATAATAATTCATTAACATTTTTAAAACCATTATAGAGTAATTTAACAGATGTTTACCCTAAAGGAAACACATGGTATAGGATTTTCATCTCACTTTTTACATCTGTGAGATAAATGTCATATTCACCACTTAATTCTGTTGTGTGGTGTACCTTATACCAATTTTTATATAATATATCTTTAATTGATTTTTATTCATGTTATTTTTAGTTTAAATTATAATTATTTCCTATAAGTGTATTTGAATTAAAGGTTACCAAGTGGTAAATAATTTCATAACCAGATTACTTTTCATTGGGTTATATTACGTTCTCATTATCGATAATATTCAATGATTATTTGTGTAATAACATGTTTCAATATCTTTTTTGAATAACACCTAGAAATCATAAATCATAAAGGTAACTTCTGGAATACATAACATACTTAATTTGTGTCTTTCACACCTATGTAGGGAGTTACTTTTTGAATACCCATCATACTACATTCCCTATATCTCTTAGGATAAACATTAACATTAACCTCTGTCACGTTATCCAATCCATTAGAGAGCTATCTTGGGCTCACCTGTCGTAGGTTTATCACGAAACCACCCATATACATAAATAATTCCCATGAAACATAACATATTCATAACACATAAATCCATTATAATGGAAAGATAACATTTCCACATTGCATTCACAAGATAACAGTTCAAGATATTGACATAATCAATTCATTTAAAACAATTAAAAAGAAGAGTTTTGAATCAATGTATCTTATAACACCATGAAACTTTTCAATGGAATTTACATTTTAATACACTCATGTATATATAAATGAATCCATAATAGCATTTCTAAAAAATGGAAATGAAATATATGTATTTAGAATATTAAATATTTAAAACATTTAAAATGATGTTTTAGTTAAAGAATACTTTACTACATGAGAAACTGTTGAATAAAAATAATTAAATAATAACATCAAAGAAAACTATAAATAACATGATATTATATAAATTTATGATATATAATTTCAAAATGGTTGTATATTCACCATATATGATGATAATGGTGCACAATATCTTGATATGCTTCAATGAATGGAGATTGAGACGTAGTCCCTTACATCATGTCCGAATTGACTCGATCATTCATTGATCTCATGAATAATAAACTTAAGTTAATTTATACTTGCTTCATAAATTTTTCATGTTTATTATCCCTTTTATATCACTTATTACCTTGATATAACAATTAGTTAATTATTTGAGTTTATATCGGACATTTTGTCGATGTTCAGAACTTGAGTAAAAAATGAACAAGTTATAATTATAAATTGTCCATGTGGTAAAAATTAAATTTTACCTAGAATAATATTCATTATTTAGATATCATATATACCATATATATCAGGTATATATTTATTTTTTAATAGTCTCTAACATTTGGATATATGAAATGAAATTCACCGTTTATGGAGACAGTTAGCCAAATGTACACATGAACGTTACTTTAATTTCTTTTTCATATTTAGTGGAATTGAATCTAAATGATACATAGGTATATTATAATTACAGTATATTATATATGATATTTATGTTACATAATTTTATTAAGTTAATCTTTTATAAGTTCCATTCATAGCATGAATGAGTCATATAACTTTGAGGGGGCGGCAATCCGCACTTCCTCAAAAGAAATTATCATATTTATAAAACCTGAAAAGCATAAAGGTAAATTATAAATGATAATTACAGAATAACAGAGATACAAAAATATCATATATATCATATATAATTACTGTACCATCGTAATATCCCCCATGAGAGGAGGTAGTCGAAAATCGAACAATCACCATTTCGCAAGGCATCAGTTTGCCGTACACAGAAATAACATGTCGTATCCATTAGATAGAGGTGTATGTAAGTGTAGTTAGAATAATTCTCAACAAAAAAACCTATTATATTTATGATATTGGTGTTTTTATATAAACAATGAATAAGAATATCATAGGGTGTGGAGAACGAAAATAAAGGTATGAAACTTGAGAGAATTTGTCACCTCAAATTGGGTAACATATTTTAATTTGAGAAAAATAGATCTCTTGAATTTCATTATGCCAAGGGTATGGATTATATGAGGAATATAGGGATGTTGGTTGTTTATTTTGGAAGAGTTTGGATGAGCCAATGTGCTTGAGAGGTGTGAGCAATGGGTTGGTGGTAGTGTCCTTTTATAAGAGGATGGACAGGCTCTTTAGGAATGTTTGAAAGTCTTATTTTATTATAAAAGTATTTTCGGTTTCAAAAGGTCCAAAATTCAATAAATTAAAATATAATATGATTATATGTCTAATTGAAATCATTAAATAAGAATTTTATTTGTTTAGAATAATTTTTAATCCTTATCGTTTTATTATTAAACCCTTTGTTAACTTATTTAACTTTTACTAGGTCTTCTTGTATATTCATACTATATTGTTAATATATTTACTATAAAATTACAAGAGACCCAAAATAGATCCTTAATGTAATTTGTAACATAATATACGTCATTTGGATTAATATTAGATTTTTAGGACAATTGTATCATTTAATACAATTTTAATTGACTTTAAAACTCATTTGTGTCAATTTCATACTATTCATATCATGATTTTTTTTAAAATTCATAACATATTTATAAATTAGAAAAAACAACAATAATTAAAATATAAAAAGTCATAATAATACATAAAATTCGTGTATGGAATAAAAAGTTTCTAAAAAATTATTATTATATTTATAATCTCATTTATTTAAAACAATCATTAATGAGTTAATATCTACATCGTCATTGTGTCATAAATAAATATATTTATTTGATTACTAAAAATTATCAATAAAGTACCATGATTTAGGAAATATTTTTAGCTTTATAATGACTATTTATAGTAAAATATATAAGTTATATAACCCCACACTAAAATTGTTTTAGAAAAATGACACATGTTTATGATATTTTTATTTTCACTTTAAATAAAAAGTTATTAATGTAATTTTCTTACCCAAGTGGCTTCCAAATGCCTATATTTATACCCATTGATTTTATGGGTCATCCATTACTCATAAAAAAGGTTAGAATATATTTTAAGGTAATTTTATACTATCATTATATTATTTTTTACCTTGAATTTCCCTATTTACCTTTAACAGCGGTAAATAAAAATCAAAAGTCACTATTCACAAAAAAATATTTTCATCCTATTCAACGTAATTTTACTTATTTATAACAATCATGTATGCCATATTTTTGAAATTCAAATCACAGAAGCTATAAAATTTCATTTCAAGGTTTTTAACAATTATGATGTGTTTTTCACTATTCATCAAAATTTGAACGTTTTTTGAAAAATAACAAAAATTCACCCAAAGATAATATTGATATTTGGAATTATAAAATAATTTCTATTTTAAAAAATTAAAATCATTTAAGATTCATTAATTAATTTAAAATTAATTTCCATTGTCAATACTAGAAAGCGTGTTTTTAAGAAGTAAAAAGTATTAAATGATTGACCTTTGTTTAAGTCCAATTTTAATGGGAAATTACTTAAAAAGAAAAAAATTGGATTAAATATTAAAAATATAATACAATTACACTTTAAAACTATTGAATAATATAATGTATCCATACAAATAAATCTCATGAAAAGACAATTTGGACATAAAATTCAGTATTTTTCACTATCCATTAAAAAAATAAACATTATCAGAAAAATACCACAAATTTACGCAAAGTAAATTTTGATATGTGTCTTATAAATAATAAGTTTATATTTTCAAATGGAACATATAAAATTTACAAAAACTAGATTTAAAAGGTGTTCTCTATCAAAAGGTAGTAAAACTACCTTTTAAAAATATTAGAGTATTTATGCTTAATATTGGATTCATTCTCATTTTAAGCCTCTAAATTTTATTGGACAAATGTAAAAACATTTGAAAAAAAAATTATAATAATAATATTGTATGTTCTGTTGATTCTTGCTAATAAAACAACAAGGTTTTAGCTACCTTTTAAAATAATATTATATTATTATTTTTCAGTATGACTCAACCTTGTGAGCAAAATGAGATTTTAGAGAAACCCAATATTGCTCGTTGGGTACGCCATCGAACATATCATCCCCTTTAAAGTAAAATTAATATTTAATTCAAAAATATTAATAAATATAAAAATATCATATCCTTTATTTACCTGGGATGTTACAACCTTCCCCCCTTATAGAAATTACGCCCTCAAAATTTTAAAATTGGGCTTGGAAACTTCATTGAATGTCCCACATCTAAAAAAGAGTTAATAAAACTATCACCTTAAAAGAAAGAAAGAGAAGTAAAAAAGGTCACCTGTGATAACACACACTAGGATTCCATCAAAACGTGGATATAGAGGTCAAAACAAACCAACACATTTTGATGGAGAGTGATAGAAAACATGATATGGAGATTGTTAACCACTAGAAAAACACAAACTTGTGGTGGGTTAAAGGATCTTTTATTCCCCAGTAGGAAAAGTAAACAGATTTATTTTTATGTTCCCATTCATAATTTTGTGGAATATATTTATGAGATTGACTAAGGACATAAGGTAATATATGTACTTTTCATACATTGTTTCATCCTATAGTAAGTTTCTACCATAAAATCACATTTTCCCCAAATGATCAGTATTCCAGATGACTTGGTCTAACCTAAATCTCTAGAATCAACTTCTAAAGAATCACATAATCCTCAATATATTAACTATATATTTCCTATTTCTTTAGATACTAACCAAAACTAAAATGGTAGATACAATATAAGATAATCCACAAAAGGATAATCTTTTATAAAAAGAAATACTACTTGTAATCTCTAAATTTGAACATAGAGTACCCAAAATTCCACAAAACCATTTAATAAACTATTTTACATAATATCCTTCAATAAAATCCAAAATAATATTGAAACCCATAAATCATAAGAATTTGATCACATGGTCTTCCATGGAAGATCTTAAAATTTATCACCAAATAACATCAACTACTCTTAAGTCCTCATACTAATAATAAATTAACTTAATCACATATTATCAAATATAGGATAATCATTTCCATAACTAACCCAAACCGCTATAAGTCCACCATAAAAAATAGATTATTCCGAAATAAAATATCAACAATTACTCCACAAATGAGATCCCATAGTGATCTATTTTTCTTAAGCATATAGTGTTCACAAAAGGTAAAACATCTTCCAAAATAACCTTTAACAGTTAATCCTCAACTCATTTTTTATACTAAGGATATACATTTGATAAAACATAAGATCCCAAATCAAAATATTTTTGATCAATAAAATCATTTAACTAAAAATAATAAGTCATACTAACCAACAACTTTACGTAGTCCAGTGGTAGGTGATGTGCCCTTATCGCCCTTTGGTTGTGGGTTCGATTCTCACAGCCTTACTAGACGTGACGGGCTGTCACCCATCTTGTGTGTCGTCCCTTTTTTTAAAACTAAAAAATAACCATAACATTATTTAACCTCAATATTTGTCTTTTAACACTAATTTTCATCCCAACTCTTTAGGACCTCAATATCATAATTCATGAAGTCTTATATATATTGAATTTTTTTCCTCTATAAAAAAACACTATTCCGAAAGGAAGAACATCTTACCTTGATCATGGTGCCCACCTGGTTTCATTGTCATCTTGTTCATGTAGATAGATGGTCCATGCATTGTAAAAATGATTTAGAGACCGTTCAAAATCAGTTTCTTCCTTTATCCAAATACACCTCGCACAACTTGGGTCATATGGGTGTTCGCAGGAAAATAGTTTCAAAAAATAATCATGTATGCTATATAATTTCAAAACATTTGATAAAACATGATTTTTATAAAACAATCAGAACAAGATTTAGTTTAATATTTCAATCAATTGTCCTTTTAAAATTCCATAAGTATGCACTGAAAGACTATAATTTAGAAGAAAATATATATAGGTTGTGCAAGGGTCTCCTTCATTAGTAGCTTTTTCGAAATCAGAATACACTTCAAAATATTGTGATATGTTAAAATATTTGAAAATTCCTTGATAATATATACCTTTCTTGAAAGTATGATGATATTGAGAAAATATTATTAGATTAAATACAACCCATGATCCAATATGGAGTCGAGGTATAATATAGGTTTTTGATATCTCAACCAATTTCTTGCAAGTGAGTTGTATGTTAGAAAATGTTTCAGAGTCGTCTAGACATGAATTTGCAATAATTATTGAATGCAAGTCATCAGGAAGAGATAAGAATGTAGTTTGATATCCTCCTACTACCATTTGTAACATAATTTACATGATCTGAAAAGATAAAAAAATAAGTATTTAACAAAAAGAGTAGACATAGAGACTAACCATGTGTCTAACAAAAACTCTTAATCCCTAATGATGTCTAAAACAACCTTTGATACCAACTATAAGGCCTTAGACTTAGAACATTACTTTACCTTGAGTTAAATCATGAATTAATATTAAGGATCTTTTCAGGTTTATATTTTTAGAGAATTAGGCCATAACTATTACGTTATATCTCAAATATTACATGTACACACTTTTACTCAGAATCCATTTTTTCCTAAAATAAAAACTCATAAAAGAATAAAAGAATTGTTTTCTTGATATAAATCTGGTTGAAATATTCCTTTCACATACCCTTTATTATAACCTATTAATTTTGTTTTTCAAAAACATGTGATGAGCTTAAAAAATCACACCAAGGGTTATAAAATAAGGAATGAAAACATAAGTCCATCAGTATATACAATCAATGAAATAATACTTTTAATTATAAACGGTAATCTCTTTATAATTCCTCGTGAAATAATAAGATTTCTGAATAACACATAGAAAGCATAAAGAATAAAGGTAAATAGTGGCATCCACAACATACTTATGTTGTAGCATTCATAGATATGTATGGAGTTACATTTTTAATACCCATCATAGTATATTCTCTAAATCTATTAGGAGAAACATTAACGTTTTCCTCTGTCACATTACCCAATGAATTGTAGAGATATCTCTGGCTCACCCTCCCTAGGTTTATAATGGAACCAACCATATATGTAAACAATTCCTAAGAACCATAACATATTCATAACACATAAAACAAGCATAAAGGTAAGATAACATTTCTACATCGCATTCACATGATATCAGTTCAGGATATTGACATAATCAATTAATTTAAAATATTCAAAAAGAAGAGTTTTGACTCAAAGTGTCCCATACCACTCTGAAACATTTGAAATGAATTTACACTTTAAAACAATCATGTCCATATAAACAAATCCTTAACATCATTTCTAAAACACGAACATGAAATATAAGGATTTAGAAGATTAAATCCTTAAAACATTTAAAATGATTCTTTAGTTAAAGAATCTTTTACCAGTGATGAAACTCTTGAATAAAAATCCTTAAAGAATAAAATCAAAGAAAATTATAAATATCATGAGAATATATAAATTCAGGATATAAAATGTCAAAATGTTTGTATATACACCATATAGGATAATAAAGGTGCACAATATCAAGATACGCCTCAATGAAAGGAGATTGGGACGTAGTCCCTTACCTTGTGTCTAACATGACTCGTTCATTCTTAAATCTCCTAAATAATAAAATTAAGTTAATTTATACTTTCTTCAAAACCATTTTTACAATTATTATTCCTTTTATATCACTTATTACATTTCTATAACAATTAGTTAATTATTTGAGTTCATATCAGACATTTTTTTTGATGTTCGGAAATTGAGTAAAAAATAAACATGTTATAATTATAAATTGTCCATGTGGTAAAAAGTAAATTATCTCCAGAATTATATTAATTATTTTTATTTCATATATATCATATATATTAAATATATATTTATTTTAGAATAGTCCAGAACATTTGGATATAAGAAATTAAATGCACCATTCATTGAGATAGTAAGCCGTACGTACGCATGAATGCTACTTTCATTTATATTTTATATTTAATGGAATGTAAAATATATGATACATAGTTACATTATAATTAAAATATGTTATATATGTAAAATTAGTACATTAATTCAGTCTTTTATACATTCCATGTATAGCATGAATGAGTCATATCAATTTGATGGGGCGGTAGTCCGCACTTCCTCAAATGACATTTTCATATTTATAGAACATGAAAATCATAAAGGTATGTTATATATTATAATTAAATAAGAATAGAGATAAAATAAATATAATAAATATCATATATAATTATAGTTCCATCATTGTGGCCACCAAGAGAGGTGGTAGGGGAAAATCGAACAATCATCGTTTCGTGAGGCACCAGTTCATCATACACAGAACCAGTACATTCGTATCCAGTAGATGGAGATGTGTATAATGGTAGTTCAAATCCTTCTCATTACAAAAACATAGTATATTGATGATACAATATTTTTATATAAACAAATAATAAGAAGATCATAGGGAGTGGAGAAAAAAAAAGGAAAGAAACATGAGAGAAGACGTTACCTCAAATCGGGTAACTTGTTTTGATTTTAGCCAAAGGGATCTCTTGAATTACCTTCTACCTAAGGGAAGGCTTATAGGAGGAATATAGGAATGTTGGGAGTTTATTTGGGTAGTGTTGGGATGAACCAAGGGTATTTAGAGGTGTGATTAATGTGTTAAAGGTGGTTTCCTTTTATAAGAAGGAGGATGTGGTCTTTAGGAAATATTGAAAGTATTATTTTATTATAAAAGGATTTTTCGGTTTTAAATGGTCCACAACTCATTAAATAAAAATATAATATGATTATAAGTAGAAATAAAGTCATCCACTAAGAACTGGACCAGTTTTGGATATTTTTAATCCTTATCTTTTTTTATTTAACCCTTTATTAACTTATTTTACTTTTACCATGTCTTCTTATATATTCATACTATATGGTTAATATATTTTCTATAAAATGGAAAGTGAAAAAAATGGATAATTAACATCATAAATTTCATTTGGATGAATCATACATTTTTAGCACTATTATATCATTTAATAAAATATTTATTGATTTCAAAACTAATTTATGTGAAGTTTTATTCTATTCATATTATGACATTTTTAAAAATCAATAAAAACATGATCAATTTGAAAATACTTCATTAAATAAAACATAACATGTCATAATCTTCCATAAAATTTTTGGATGGAATAAAAAGTTTCAAAATAAATTAATTATAATATTTATAATCTCATTTATTTAAAACATTTATTAATGAGGTAATCATTACATCATCATTATGTCATAAAAAAATTATTTATCTGAGGTGTAAAAATTAAAAAAAAATTAAATGATTTCGAAATATTTTTTGATTTATAATTAATATTTATAATCAAATCTACCAATTATATAAACCCACATAAAATTTTTTTAATCAAAACAATACATGTTTATGATATAACTATTTTTACTTTAAATAAAACATTATTAATGTAATTATTTTACCCAAGTGGCTTCCAAAGGCCAAAAGTTCTACCCAAGGAATTTATTATTCTGGAAAGACTCTTCCAATAATGTTATGACAAGTGTTAAGGTAATTTTATATTATAATAATGTTATTTTTACCTTTAATTACCCTATTTACCATTAAACGTGGTAATTAAAAATCAAAAGTTACTATTCACCAAAAATTATTTTCATCCTGTTGATCCACATTTTTAACTTACTGATGACAACCATGTTTTTCTAATTTATGAAATTTTATTCATAGATGTGATACAATTTCATTTAAATGAAAATGTCGGTCATTTAACTACGATGTAGTGTTTTTCAATATTAATTAAAAATTGAACGTTTTCAGAGAAATACGAAACATTTACCCAAAGCTAATTTTGATATTCTAAATTCCAAAATGATGTCTATTTTACCAAAATCAAAACATATGTGTTGCATTAATTAATTTAAAATTAAATTTCCTTGTCAAAACTAGAAAATATTATTTAAGATGTAAAAAAATTGAAATATTGACTTTTGTTTAATTCCAATTTAAATGTGAAATTATTTCTGTTAAACCCTCTATGAAATGGTTATTTTAATAATCACAAATAATTGTTATCTCTATTTATATGTAACTTTAGTCAACTATTTATTCTTCTCTAAATGTGTTTATATATTTTTAATCATATTTGTTTATCTATTATTATTTATGGTTTACTATAGACCTAGAGGTGTTCTGGATTGAACGAACACTTGGTGCGTATTTGATGTTTATGAATCACCGTTACATATCTTCTTGAGTCACCGATGAGAATATTCGCACCGATAACAATGGTCTCACTGATGAGAACAGTCGCACCAATGAGAGAGGTCGCACCGATAACAATGATCACACCGATGATAACGGTAACACCGATGAGAACGGTCGCACTGATAACAACAGTCGCACCGATGAGAATAGTCGCACCAATGGAAACGGTCATACCGATGATGATCCAAGGACCTACCGATACCGATGATGATCCAAGGAGCTACTGATACCGATGCTGATCACATGATCTACCGAAGCCGATACTGATCACATGACCAACCGATCTCTTGACTCACTGATAGTCATGAAAACTGTTTGAAATACTATTAACTCTTATTTAATTCCAATGGACATATTTGATGTTTTTAATGCAATAAATGTTATTTATTGATAGTTGTTGGCATGGTAGGGAACCGTACCTCGTACCTATGAAAAGGTAATCATTCCTATTGTCGAAGCTCATGGAATATATGGAAGATCGAGCTGCAGTAAGAATGTAACCCTTTTTAGACTTCAATAGAAAAAACAAGGTACATATACAAGAAGATAAACTCATACATGAAGTGAAGAACACACGATGAACTTGAAGAAAACTCATACTCATCATGAACAGAAGTTAAAAGAGGAAGCTGATTTGTTACAAAGAACACTCTTATAGTCAAGCTGAACTCTTACACACTGGAAGTGAAGGAACAAGAATCACGACACTCTATTTTTTTAATAAGAACCATAGAAGGACTTAGATCTTCATTTACATCAAACCAATGAGTCTCGAGCTTCACTCACAACACATAGAGCATTCTAAACTCATCTTTATCTGTTTAGCTTTATTATGTTTCATTAATTTACTTTTTGATCAGTGTGTGTGTTGTATTCACACACTGACTCCTGGGATGAACTGGAGGATACTAAATCCTCGCTCCAAACTCTATACATCATATTGTATCCCACTGAGAATTGTGGAAGAGGTCAAGTGTGACCTGGACAGCCTGTGTGCTGTTGTTTTATTTTCCCACGAAGAAATGTGGTAGAGGTCTGAGGACCTGGATAGTCTAACCATTGTTGTAAAACCCTCGATCCAAGGTGTGGATCATAGTTTATATAAACTATTTGAGGGGACTATGTCTCAGCTTGAGATGGAACCTCTTGGTTTTAACTGATCTGCATGTGTGTCTTATTTTATGTTATTTTATTTTTTCCACTGCTAAGTACATTGAAATATAAACATATTCTAGAGTAACTCTGATAGTTAAACTAGCTAGTGTTTGAATATATTTTAACGCATTAGGTTAGTTTCATAAGTTAATTTATCTTCATATTAGATTGACTGAGAACAAATCAATCTCTTGAGATCTTAACGGCCCCTTTTCTGTATTAAAAATTCACTACAGTTCAAATTAATTTTTAAATTGGGGGATTTTAAGAGAAATAGTTTTAACAGAAATTTTAATTGGAACTCAATTCACCCCTCTTGATTATCTAATCCGACCAACATTTGGTATCAGAGGATTCAAATTATTCTTAAAGGGTTTCAAAACACTCTATTTTTCAACTGTGATTTTAGTTGTATCTCAAAGATCTTAAATTTTTGTTAGTTCTAAATTTTATCTCTTTAAATGTATTCACTAAAATCATATTATGGATAATAGAGTTAAAGGTTCTGCTACCAACACGCCACCCTTCTTTAATGGTGTTAATTATGCTCAGTGGAAGCTTAAAATGAAAATTCATTTAGAGAGTATGGGATTTGATATCTTGACTTCTATAGAAACTCAATATAAGATTCCAGACACTAAGAGATCTACTTGGTATGAACCTACTAAAATAGATTATAAAAATAATTGTAATGTAATGAATTAACTGTATTGTTCTTTAGGAGATGAAGAATTTAATCGCACATCTGCTTGTAAAACAACATATAAAATTTGGGATACCTTGTGTGTTTCTCATGAAGGAACAATCAATGTTAAGAAAATGAGATTGAATACATATACTATTAAGTATGATAATTCTAAAATGAAACCTGATGAACCTATCTCTGACATGTATCTTAGGTTCAATGATATTTTCAACACTATGAGCTCACTTGCAAAAGTTGTTCCGGTAAAAGAACAGATCATTAGAATATTAAGATTTATTCCTAAAAAATGGAGAGGCACATCAGTTTCCATTAAAGAATCCTTTGATATTGGTGATTTACCTATTAAAGAATTAATTGGTAAGATTATGATGTATGAAGAAGAAAGGAAGGTAAACAAGGAAGAAGATGATGAACCAAAAAGGAAGTCAGTGGCATTAAATGTACTGACTCAAAATGAAATGACACAGAGAAAGTTCACATACCTACAAAAATCTCAACAAGTGAATGTTCGGATTCTGACAGTGATGCAGAGATGGCTCAGATATCCAAGAGATTTAAAAAGTTCTATAGGAAGAAGAAATTCTTCAGAAAATCAAATTACAAAGGAAAATATTATAACAAAGGTCATTGGAAGAAAGATTAGATGATTTTTGATAAGAGTGATGAGATTTTATATTATGAGTGCAAAAGGAAAGGACACATTAAGGCTAACTGCCCAAAGTTAAAGTTAAAAAAGAAATATGACTACAAGGATAACAAGTACAAGAAAGCAATGAAACCAACTTGGAGTGCATCAGAAGACACTTAAAGTTATTCTGATTCTACTAAGGATGAAGACTCTCACAAGGCTTGCATGTTTTTTTATGAAAATCACATCTGAGGTAACACTGGACACTCCTACATTAAATTCATATCATTCTGGATTTGATTCTGATTCTGAATCTAAAAATATGTCTAGTGAAGAGTTATTTGAATACTGTAATATTCTAGAAGAAACCAGTAATTAATTGAAGGACAATTATAATTCTTTAAAGAAAAATCACGCTCTAACTAGTTCTGTTAAATCCTCCCCTGATATAGTGAAGGAAAAGAATGCTCAATTACTTAAGGAAAATACTGAACTGAAATTTTCTAATGATAAATTACGGAATGACTTAGAGAAACTCACAAATGGAAAGGATACTCTTACACAAATGATATAAAAACAAGTGGCACAAAAATATACCACTGGAATAGGCTATCATCCTGGACAAAGACAGATTACTAAAACTAGATTTATTCCTAAATCTGGACAGAATGTTGCCAGTTCTAGTTCTGTAAATCCATATGCTTAAATTATTTATTCATATGGTTATTGATCAAATAATGTTTATCTTTCAAAATATATCAATTCTATAAATTATTTGATACCCATAAGAAAATTCTGGGTACCTAAAGCATTGCTTGCTGACCTGTCTGGACCCAAGATAATCTGGGTACCAAACTCATTTTCTATCTAAACCTATTTTGTAGGAAACTTGCTTGAAGAGATATCATAAGAAGGTATGGTACTTGGACAATGGATTTTCTAGGCATATTACTAGAGGTTACTCAAGCTTTAAGAACATAATCAATGTTTATGGAGGACATGACACCTTTGGTGATAACTCTAAAGGAAAGATCATCGGCCTAGGACAGATTGGTAACACTTATTTAGTTCTAATTTCCAAAGATTTATTTGTTTATGTACGTAAATATGACCTATTATGTATTTATCAATTGTGTGATGATGGTTTCAATGTTAAATTTTAAAATGATTCATGTAATGTTATTAATTATAAAAATGTTTTAGTATTTTCAGCTTTGAGAAATGAAAATGTTTATGAAGTTGATTTGAATTCTTTAGCTAAACAAAATATTACTTATTTAAATGATTTCCATAAAGATTCATGGTTATGGAACAGAAGATTAGGACACTTCAACATTCTATCACTTAGAAAATTGAACAGGAAGAAATTAGTTAGATACCTACCTAAGCTTGAATTCCCAACTATTAAAATTTGTAATCCCTATCAAAAGGGAAAGCAACATAATGTTTCTTTTAAATAAAAGAAAGAAGTTTCAACTTCTCAACCTCTCGAGTTGGTTCACATGGATTTTTTTGGACCTTCTAGAGATTCTAGTTTAAATGGGAAGAACTATGTCTATGTCTTAGTAGATTAATTTACTAGATATACTTGGGTATACTTCTTAGATCAAAAAATTGATGTTTTTTCCTATTTTCTAAAATAATCCAAGTCTGTAAAAATCCTTAGTTTACTTAAGATTATGACCCTGAGAAGTTATCATGGTCGTGAGTTTGAAAATCATGTGATTGAGTCTTAATGCTCACACAATGGCTATAATCACAACTTTTTTTCACCTAGGACACCTCAGCAGAATGGTGTAGTAGAAAGAAGAAATAGAACCCTTTAAGAAATTGCAAGAACAATGCTAAATGAATATGACTTGATTATTTATTTTTGGGCTGAAGATGTAAATATAGCTTGTTATATTATCAATAGAGTCTTGATTAGACCTGTTCTTAAGAAGACCCCTTATGAATTGTGGAATATTAGGAAACCTAAAGTTAGTTACTTCAGAGTATTTGGTTGCAAAGTCTTTATTCTCAATACTAAGGATAATCTTGACAAGTTTTCTTCTAAAAGTGATGAAAGAATATTTTTAGGATATTCAATTACTAGAAAAGCCTATAGTGTATTTAATAAAACAACCAAGTGTGTGGAAGAATCATTTCACATAAAATTCTATGAAACTGATCCACATGAACCTAAACTTTCTCTTGAAAATCATGAAGTAGATTTTTCTGTTCTGAACCCCAATGAAAAAAATAGTGTCCTTGTTGTTAAGTCAACTAGCTTTGGAAATGTTCTAGAACCAACTTCTGATGAATCTGAACTGAGAGAGGACCTTGAATTTTCTAGTCCCACATTCACTAAATCAACTAGGATTCTAATGAATCATCCTTTAAATGTTGTTGATGGTAATCTTGATAGAGGGATACAGACTAGAGCTTCTCTAAGAAACCAAGTTGAACATCAAGCCTTTCTTTCACATCTACAAACTAAAAATATCAATCATGCAATCAATGATGAATTTTGGGTAATGGCTATGCAAGAAAAGTTAAATCAATTTGAAAGAAATAAAGTCTGGGAATTGGAAGAAAGACATAAGGACACCCTGACCATAGGCACTAAATGGGTTTTTAGAAACAAGGTTGATGAATCAGGAAATATAGTTAGAAACAAAGCAAGGATAGTTTCATAAGGGTATAGTCAAGAGGAAGGTATAGACTATGATGAAACGTTTGCACCTGTAGCAAGATTAGAAGCCATTTGGATCTTACTTGCCTATGCTACACATCTGAATTTCAAGTTATATCAAATGGATGTCAAAAGTGATTTTCTAAATGGTTTTATAATTGAATATGTTTTTTTGAACAACCACCTGGATTTACAAACCCCCATTTTCAAAATCATGATTTTAAGATTTCTAAATCCTTTTATGGTTTAAAACAGCCTCTAAGAGATTGGTATGAAAGAATTACAAATTTTCTTATTTCTAATGGTTTTATTAAAGGAATTTTAGATCCCACTCATTTTATTAAAAGAGTTTCTGAAGATATTTTGATTTTACAAATCTATGTTGGTGATATTATATTTGGATCTTCTAAAAATTCTTTATGTACTATCTTTTCAAAAAGTATGAAAAATGAATTTGAAATGAGTTTAATGGGAGGACTCAAGTATTTCTTTGGCCTTCAAATTTTTCAAAAGAAAGATGGTATTATTTTAAATCAAAGTAAATATACAATGGATTTTTTGAAACGTTTTGGTTTGGATAGTAATAAGGGAAGTGATACACCTATGAGTACCACTTGTATGTTGGATGATGATGAAACTGGGAAATCATTTGATCAAACCAATTATAGAGGTATGATTGGGAATCTACTTTACCTTACTGCTAGTCGACCAGATATCATGTTCAGTGTATGCATGTGGGAAAGATTTAAAGCTAATCCTAAATAATATCATTTACTTACTGTTAAAAGGATTTTCAAATATCTTAAACACACTACCAATTTAGGTTTATTTTATCCAAAAGGACAATCCTTTGACTTAATGAGTTATTCAGATGATGACTTTTTTTGGTTTCATGTTAGATAGGGAGATCACATCTGGAACATGTAATATTTTGGGAAAGTCACTGGTATCTTGGTGTAGTAAGAAACATAACTCTGTTTCATTGTCTACTGCTGAAGTAGAATACATTGCTGCGGGTAGTTGTTTTGCACATATTCTGTGAATGAAACACACCCTGTTGGACTATGGATATCAATTTAGATATGTGTCTATAAATTGTGATACCACTGGTGAAATTAGAATCTCTAAGAATCTTGTGTCTAACTCTAGGACCAAACATATTGATATCAGACATCACTTATTGAGAGATCATTATCAAAAGGGTGATATTTCTCTAGAATTTATTGACTCTGAACATCAATTAGATGATATCATCACCAAACACTTGAGCTCATAAAGGTTAAATTTTATTAATCAAGAGTTAGGTATGATCTATCAGTGAAATCGATGAGTAAAACCAAACAGTGAAACCGATCAGTGAAACCGATCAGTGAAACCAATCAGTGAAACTGATCATTGAAACCGATCAATAAAACCAATCTTTTGTTATTGTTTGTATCGTATACTGTTTAACACTTTTATTGTTTATCAAAAAGACGGTGTTTTACTTAATTGATATTATATTTAATATTGTAACCCTAAATGAAAAATTTAATGACCCACGGATATTTCTTTTCCCATGAGTGGTGACATTCCATCTCCTACCGAACCTTAATTTTTCTGAGACTTGAACCACTTGAACCTCTCGAACCTTTTAAAATCCTTTAAACCATTCAAACCTCTCAAACCTCTAAATGGAAAATAAAAAGAGAAAAATCAAGGAATCTGAAGGTTTCTCTCCAATGAAACACCAATGAGGAGAATCGAGCAGCACAACTCAAAGGTCAGTGAACCCAGAGTTGGAAACTCCGGTGGTTACATCTGAAAAGGATGTAAGTTACTAATGGGTGTTAACTAGTGAGTCTTCTCTTTTAAAAGTTTTAGAAATTCAAGGATTGAAAAACTGGTTCTGTGATAATAACTGAGTCTACTATCCAAATCTTGTGTATGAGTTTTATCTGAACACAAATATTGTATTAGATGGGGTAGAAGCTGCAATATTATCTTCAATAGTCAAAGGGAAAAAGATATATTTTTCTTCAAAGCAATGGGATGGGTGTTTGGGAGTACTTCATAAAGGTAGATATGAATTTTATTCTTGTAATATTCCTCCTACCACTGAATATTTTTCATATGAAATTGCTCTGGAGATGCTGACTGGAAATTCTGAATCCAGAAGAATAACAACTACTGAGTTAGATGGTGTAAGTAGAAATTTGTTTAAGTTTATTCAGTTCTAAATCTGTCCCAGAAAGGGTGATTTTTCCTCTATGAAGTATCAGGATGTTTTCCTGTTTTTTTATTGCTAAATTATGAGAAGACGAAATTATGTAGATATATTAATTTTTATATTGTTGAGATGGTGAAGCCATCCGTGAAAGTTACAACCTTTTTCTACTCTAAGAAAATCTCTTCTATGATAAAGTTTTTGGGCTATGTTGATGATGGAGATGAGTGTATCTCATCCTGTAGTAGTTTTTGTATTGACAAGGATATTTGTAAAAGAATGAAAATAAACTGGAATCCATGGAAGAAGGCATGGGTTGCTGATGAAAATAAGTTTTATGACTCCTTTAATCATTCTGACCATCCTAAGAGACCAAAGGGGATGAGAGATCCTGGTTTAAAACCGGATAAAGAAGTTGTTTATTCTGATGAGGAAGATGAGACAGAAGATCCTAAGGAAACTGAAGAGTCAAATATGAAAGGAATAGGGGAAACTAAGGCTGATGATGATGTGAATACTGAAAATGAACCTGAATCACCTCCTAATGCTAAGAGTGATCTTGATACAGTATGTCCTAAGAAAAGAATAATGTAATTTGGACCATCTTGTCCACCTCTAATGTTACTTGAGTCAGAACCTCTTCTAGGTGATGACGAAGAAGCTGAAACTGAGGAATGAGATTATGAGGAGTATGAATCCAGTAGTAGAGATAATACTGATGAGACCTCAATAAGTAATAATGGAAATGAAAATGGTGATGATGAAAATGGTGATGACGATGATGGTGATGATGATGATGGAAATTATGATCATGGTAGTGATAATGAAGATGTTATTCGACCAGTAGATGGTCTAAATGTGATCCAAGATGATCCACGACCACAAAAAGTTGGAGAAGAAGCTATTCCTGAGGATGAAAGAAAAATACGGACAAAGATTATTGTAGGTGAGGAAATTTCACATGAAAATTCTGGAAAAGCTGATTTTTTAAATCCCCAGTATACTTATTTTAAATATGAATTGGAGGAACACCTAGGTTTTGTTGTTCTTGTTTTGGATTATTCAGCAGAAGAAGAATAAGAAGAAGGGGTTCATAAAGAGAGGACATGTTTTTCAGTTAAGGCTGTACTAGTTGCTAAGAATATGAAAGTGACAGCAGAAAGACCTGGTCCTTCAGTTTCTCAATCGAATTTAGACAAATTTAAAGATGAGTTACTCCATGCAGTTAGAGAGATAATTAAAGAGGAATTATCTCATGATCCTGCTCCTACTTCTGTGAATTTATCTGAGGCTGCTATGGATGCTATTACTCAAAGAGTAGTAAGTATTATCAAGCAAGACCTGTGCAATACTAGTGAATTGATTGGCAAGAACATTACCTCTTTAAATCAAGCACTCAAGGATTTAGGCACTGACTTATTTTCTCATTCATGATAATTTAGATCAACCACATCTGGTATGATGGATGTTCTGAGTAATTTGATAGAACATATGAAGATGCCGGATTTGAAGATGTTGAAGGCTGAGAAAACTTAGGCTATTGCTCAAGCTAGCTCCTCCAAAGTGACCAAGATTACTGGCCATGAGATTAATGCTTTAAAGGACTTTATAAAAGAAGATTTAGCTACACTTGGATAGATTTTGGATTTGGAATCATTGAAAAAGATGAAAAAAAACAGTGATCATATTCACAAGATGGTGAAGCTTTATTCAGCTGATGCTACGAAGGCTCAAAATGAGATCAAAGAAAAAGTGAATCACTATTTCTCTAAAATCTATAAAAATCTTGAGTTGAACCATCAGTTTAAAGTACTGGCTGACAATTTGAGGCATCCTCTAGTCACTCAAGCCTTTAAGTCTTAGGTACAACAGTTGAAAGATTTTACTCCTACTCTAGAGAGCTTCATGCAGAATAAAGATTATTTTGTGAAGGCTATGAAATATGGTGGTGAAGTCATTCAAGATTTTTTCAATCTTCTCAAACCCTATCTTCATGTGAAAGGTAAGAAAATTGTTTTTCCTTCTACGGAGCCTCTTAGCCCATCCACTATTGTCCCTAGTCAGTTATCAGTTTCTCAAGCTCTCTATAATATTCGACCAGTCTTTCTGCAGCCCCCTTCAACAAGATCTTCTAATCAACCTCAAGTGACCCTAGCACCCTCTTTGTTTCTAGCTAGAGTCGTCCTTCCTCCTCTCTCCATACGGCCAGATCAACCTTCCACTAACCCACCCTTTGGGCCATCCATTCCTCTCTCTCCTAAAGGAAAATATCCTCTGCATCCTAAGAAGTAGCCATGCGTTTCATTTTTGATAGGGTGTCTTTTATGTGTACCTTTTTTGGTGGTTATTTCAATGGAACTTTATTCTGTTTTTTCGCTCTGCTCTCTATTTCTTTTTTAATAATCCAAAAGGGGGAGAACATGAATACGGTAATAGGAATATAGTCAGACTGTATGAAGTAAGGGGGAGAAATCATAACTACTTAAATTCTCACTTTTTTTATGATCTGGTGCATTCTATGATGATCTGTTTATCTTTGGTTATATATTTTGTTTATATTGGGGGAGTATACTGAATGTTACATCCCTTCCTCTCTTTTCATTTATTCCATAGATTTGGGATTATCAAAAAGGGGGAGATTAATAAACCCTCTATGAAACGGTTATTTTAATAATCACAAATCATTGTTATTTCTGTTTATAAGTAACTTTAGTCAACTATTCATTATGCTCTAAATGTGTTTATATATGATTAATCATATATGTTTATCTATGATTATTTATGGTTTACTATTAATTTGGATGTGTTTTGTATTGAACGGACACTTGGTGCGTATTTTATGTTTTTGACTCATCGTTAGTTATCTTCTTGAGTCACTGATGAGAACAGTCGCACCGATAACAACGGTCACACCAATGAGAACGGTCGCACCGATGAGAACGGTCACACCGATAACTACAGTTGCACCAATAAAAATGGTCACATAGACGAGAACGGTCACACTGATGACAACGGTCCCACCAATGAGAACGGTCGCACTGATGAGAATGGTTGCACCGATGGCAACAGTCGCACCGATGGCAACAGTCGCACCGATGAGAATGGACGCACCGATGGCATAGGTCTTACCGATGATGATCCAAGGACCTACGAATACTGATGCCGATCCAAGGACCTAAGGATACCGATGCTGATCCCATGAAATAATGAAGCCGATGATGATCACATGACCTTCCGATCTCATGACTAACCGATAGTCATGAAAATTGTTTGAATTTCTATTAACTCTTATTTAATAACAATAGTAATATTTGATGTTTTTAATGCAATAAATGTTATTTTTTGATAGTTGTTGGCATGTCAGGGAACCGTACCTTGTACCTATGAAAAGGTAATCATTCCTATTGCTGGAGCTCATGGAATATAAGGAATATCGAGCTGAAGTAAGAAAGTAACCCTTTTAGACTTCAATAGAAAAAACACGAGACATATACAAGAAGATACACTCATACATGAGTGAAGAACACATGAGGAACTTGAAGAACAATCATACTCATCAAGAATATAAGTTAAAAGAAGAAGCTGAAGTGTTACAAAGAACACTCTTATACTCAGCTGAACACTTACACTGGAAGTGAAGGAACAAGCATCACGACACTCTGTTATTTTTAACAAGAACCAGAGGACTCAGTGCATCATTTACATAAAACCAAGGAGTCTCGAGCTTCACTCACAACACCTAGATCTATCTAAACTCATCTTTATCTATATATCTCTATTGTGATTCATTCATTTACTTTTTGAGCAGTGTGTGTTCTATTCACACACTGACTCCTAGGCTAAACTGGAGGATAATAAATCCTCACTCCAAACTCTTTACATCTTATTGTATCCCACTGAGAATTTTGGAAGAGGTCAAGTGTGACCTAGAAAACCTATGTGATATTGTTTTATTTTCCCACGAAGAACATTGGTAGAGGTTTGAGGACCTGGACAGTCTGACCACTGTTGTAAATCCCTTGATCCAGGGTATGGATCATAGTTTGTATAAACAGTTTGAGAGGACTAAGTCCTGGCTTCAGACTAAACCTCTTAGTTTTACCTGTTGTGCATCTTTGAAATTGTTTAATTTATTTTAGTTTTTCCGATATTATGTACTTTGAAATATAATCATATTATAGAGTAAATATGAAAGTTAAACTATCAAATTTTTATATTTATTATAACCAATTAGGTTAGATTCAAAAGTTAATTTGTCTATAGATTAGATAGACTAAGAAATAATCAATCTCCTGAGAACCTAACTGACCCTTTGCTGTATTACAAATTCACTATAGTTTAACTTAGTTTTTATATTAGGGGATTTTAAGGGAAATACTTTTAATAGAAATTTTAATTGGAACTCAATTCACCCGTTCTTGAGTATCCACTCTGACCAACAATTTACAATGACAAATGTGGGATTAAATGATTAAAATATAATAAAATTACAGATTAAAACCATTTAAAATATAATATAACCATATAAATAAACAGATGAAAAGACAGTTTTGACTTAAAATGTAGTATTTTTCACTATTCATTAAAAAATTAACTTTATCAAAAAGATACAAAATATTTACCCGATGTAAATTTTGATATCTTCCTTCTAAAGAAGTATTTTATATTTTCAACTAAAACATATAAAATTGAAAAGAACTAGATTTAAAAGGGATTCACCATCAAAAGGTGGTAATACTACCTTTTAAAAATATTAGAGTATTTATGCTTAAAATTGGATTAATTCTTATTTTAAGCCAAAATATTTTATTGGATAAATGTTAAAACATTTAACAAACATTTTTAATCATAATATGGTTAGTTCCATTAATTCCCTCCAATAAAATGTCTAGGTGTTAACTACCCTTTAAAATAATATTAAATTATTATTTTTCAGTATGACTCAGCCTTGTGTGCAATTTAAGGTTTCCGAGAAACCCTGTTGTGTGTCAGTTACACCATCAAACATAACACCCCCTTTAAAGTAAAATTATTATTTAATTAAAATATATTAATAGATATGAAAATATCATATTCTTTATTTACCTGGTATGTTACAGTTTATGTGGATTTTAAATTTTCACACATAAGCTATTCACTGATTGATTCTCACATTAATGTTATGGTCTTTTCAATGGTTTACCTAAAAATATCATTTTTTCGAGATTATTTACACAGTAATATCCATAATTTTTTTATATTTGTATAACAAACACTTTTTTTTCTTATCCTCATGTTATTCACGACCTTTTACAAGTAATAGTACAATTTTATATTCTCTATTAAAAAAAATGTTTTAGAAAATATTGTTAATATAATCATACATAATTTTCCCCCTTAGTCGGAGAAACATTTCTCTTTAAAAAACCCATTTTTCTAAAAATATGTCAAAAAAATTTAATCATGAAAATGATTTATTACATATTTTTTTACCCTTTCTATCTTCTATAAATGTTTTTAAAGTAATCTTCTTGTCACTTTTCGAACAAGGAACATTTCTAAAATTTTACCATGAAAAATGAGTGTTTTTACCTTATATAGCAGGTACTGATTTATGACAATCATTTATTTGAAGCATTGTTTTCCTATATAAAAGGTTAATTTTTAAAGAATGTTTTTTCAAAAGTTATTTTAAATGAAAATTATTTTCAAATTATTTTCAAAATAAAAAAAATATTTTACTCAATAAATTTTTGAGAAGGACTTTTTATAGTATTTCTATTCATCAATCACAACAACCCTTTATTTTATTTTTACTTCTTGGGATATGTTGTATTGATACCATACTTATTCGTCATCTGGATAGTTTATGTATTCTTTTACCAAGTATTGTTTGTACATTAACCACCTTGATTCATTTTAGTACCTTTCAAATATTCAATTTCTTCAGATAATTTAACATTGAATTTCCCCTAATTACCTATATCATTTACCGTGGATATTTTTTTCATAAACCGTATATTTTTTGTAAACTGTGTTTACTTTGGAATGTTATATCATCAATCTCCCACTACTGGAAATATGATCTATACCAAGGGTTTTGGGTAAACTGTTGGTATAGTTCACTAATTTGGACCTATACCAACAGTTTGGCCAAAACCGTTGGTATATGTCACTTATATAGACCTATACCAACAGTTTTGGACAAACCGTTTGTATAGGGGGGACCTATAAGAATGGTTTGGTGAAACCGTTTGTATAGGTCCCCCCCTATACCAATGGTTTATCCAAAACCATTGGTATAGGTCCCAAAATCAAAGAACCTATACCAACGGTTCTAAGAACCATTGGTATAGGTACATGAATTTTTAATGGAATCTTCTTATAGAGGACATTAAATAAATCATAATTTAAAATACTTATGATAATATATATATATATATATATATTTATGAAATTAAGTTCACAAAAGTAAGTTAGGTTAGTGGTTAGGTCGTTCAATCTCAAATGGGAGGTGCTGGGATCAAAACCAACTGAATGATTATTTTATGAATTACATATACCAATGGTTTTGTGGTACCATTGGTATAGATTTTCATATTACATATACCAATAGTTTCCCCAAACCATTGGTATAGTACTATCCCCACGAATTACTTGGAAATGGTTCTCCAAACTGTTGGTATATGCTATACCAACTCTTTGGAGGCCTATACCAATGGTTCCAAACCGTTGGTATAAGGTATTTTTCTAGTAGTGTCCTTATTATCCTGATATTCTAAATTTTAATTAATTGATGGGGAATTGTGATTCAAAATTTTTCAAAGTGGTATGGGATGCTTTGGAATGTTTATAGATTATTTTCTTCAATAATTGTTAATGATATTTCTATGGTATCTCCATTCATCAACATCAAAAACACTTTTTGTTAGTTATCCTCCACTAGGGAAATATTTATAAATCAGTATCTTCTATTCCATATTGATATTTGATAAGGAACATAGTTAAATAGATTATTCAATATATGAGGAATGATTTGGACAGGTACAACATGAGTGGGGACCAATTATAGATAGTCCGGTGATATAATGGTAGTCTCATGGGACAAGTTAGCTAGCCTTTCTTATATGGGTCTTTATGTGATATGATATAAATAGTATTTTAAAAATTCTTTAATGTAATAGAACCATCTACCTTTGAAAACATGCATCCAATAGTTAGGAATCTCTCTTATTTACATTTAGTTACTATTTATCCATGATATTTTGTATTAAAATATCAATGGATGTATTTCATTTTCAATTCATTGATTAAGTGACATGTATTACAGTTATTTTTATTTTTATTTTTATTATTCCTTATACAGTTATTTGAATGTAATGTGTTCTGAATTGTTTACCATGCCATATTTTCAACACAGTTATTTCTTGGTTTATTGATTACATGGAATATGTCCTCTGTTATTACCTTTATATGTTGACTAATCTCTTTGAATCATTATTGGTTCCATTATAGTTTACCCTTACTAAGTATTTGAGATAATGCTTAATTTATTTCCTTCCCCCAAGCATCCAAGAAGTTTGATATGAAATATATGAAATCATATGTTATATAGAATAAAGGTATTACCCATGAAAAGAAAAAAATTATGTTTAATTACTTTATTTATTTATAATACAAGACTCATGTATGTATCTTGATTACCAAGACTTCTAAACTCTCTAATCCTTTGGGATTTTATTCCTTGTAATCATTATATTTTAATGGTAGTAGACATCTGCTACAGTCTTTCTGGTGTCAGGGAGCTATAGTTAGTATCAAAGGATTCATAGTAGAAACTTTGAGAATTAAATTTAGGAAATAATTGATTAGAGAACATAACCCTAAGGTATTATTTTAAGATAAGTATACTGGAAAATCATAAATTTTTGTTTATATAGAGATTATGTGGTTCTTACAAACAGTAAATTACTGTCGAGATACTACAAGTGGATATTGTTCTAGAACATTTGTACCTAATGGTAATATCTCTGATAAGGTGTGTCGGCCTTGACTTTGCGTAACCTAGTACATGAAAATGGGCCTTATTGCAAACTTGGTTTGAAACACCCTTTGGATATTACGAGGATGATTCAAATTTTAATTACAAGCCATTATGAAGGATTTTAATTGATAATGATAATTATTGACCTAGGTAAAACCTCAGGTGTCTTACATTGAAAATAATGTGTTGATATTTAGATATCATAAAAATGATTATATGATTCTTCCAAAATGATAATTGATTCTAAAACTAAGGTTTTTTGTTTTTGGATGTTTTCTATTCTAAAGGATATACTCTGAACCAATTAATGACCTATAGTAAAAAATGGATGAAGAATTTTTATATGGGGTTTGTATTGAAACCCATAGTTAGAAGAATATTTAGTGATTAAATTTCAAGGATGTCCATAATATTTATTTTTGAAATTATATTAATATAGTTTTATAAAATGGAAAATTTTATTTAAGGTGATAACCCAACTTATCCGGAATATCCATGATATTTGAACCCATGACTACATGATGGTAAGGGATTAACACTAACCCCTGAACTATAGAACGGGTGGGTTAATATTTCATTATTATTAGTCAAAAACATGATGAAAAATATTAACGGCGAACTAGTAGTATCAATTTTTTTGGTTTGGATATTAATGTTTTAACCATTTTGTCCATGGAGAATAATTAGATACAAAAAGTTAAAAATTTGAATCTTTTATGAGCATTACAATCCATTAATATTTTATTCTATTGATTCATGAATCATGGATAATTTTTGGATATCCATTTCTTCCATTAATGGATGAATTATAATTTTATTAGAGCACAAAAAAGGTGGAATTGGTCATATGAAATTAAAACATATCATTTAAGTATATGTCCTTATATTATTTGTAAATGAAAGAATTCCTCAACAAGAATAAAAGTATCTAAAAATAAAATTTTATCCTAATGCCTTAATTTTTTTGAACCAAAGGTGTTTTGAAACATCATAGATTTATGTGTGTTTGGTCCTCAAATTTATACCAATCCTTAAATTTTATGTTATTTATGACCTAAATAACTCTCTTTAAATATTTATGCCTTTTTCCCATATATTTATCTCACTTTTCAGCTAATGTTCTCTTACATAGAGACCAAATTATATGTGATTCTATGTGGCCCTTTTTACCTCACATTCTCTCTTTTCTAGAAGATTTTTTATGAACCCTTACCATGAAGTTGGATTTAAACACATTAAATACACAACAATTTACCACCAAGGTCTAGTTTAATTTGTGGGGACTTAATCTAATAATGTTGGGGATAATGTAACGCCCAGAAATTCTAAAATAAGAACATTGTATTTGATATCGTGTATAGCATGGTACACCAAGTGCATAAGAGAATATAATATCCTGATACTTTAAAATATAATTACTATTTTTCAATATATGATATAGCTCTCAATGCATACAATAACAAGTTAGCTTGCATTACACACAACAAATACATTCTTCGATAGCTTGTGTTACATGTAAGAACAAGTTTTACTGAGAAGCAATATATTATTAAACCAGTATTAGTGATATAAAAAAGAAATTAAATTAGACATTATGATTAGTATTAACTAATTTATAAAAATATATAGTTGAATTCACTAGTTAAAAAATTAATTAGAAATGAATATATAAATCAATGGAATATAGTGGGAATGTTTTTATTGAAAACTATTTTCATGAACACAAAGATATTTTACCCTAATAAATTAAATTTAAAACAATTAATGAGTCATATTAATGATATATATATATATATATATTATATTCAAAAAATATATTTTTGATATTCATCCAATATATTTCGTAGGCATAAGATAATAACATTTCTAATTTTATGCATAAAAGCCATATTTTTATTAAGGTATTTTTACCTCTTTTTAATGGAGAACCTACTTTAAATAAAATATATTGGAACATTTATTTATTTCGTATTTCCAAATAAACATAATATTAAAAATATATCAGAAACATTACTTTATGGGTATTTTTTGATTTTTTCTACGAGGTTTCATGTATTGATGAATAGTGAAAAATACTGAATTAAAATTCAAAACTAATTTTTCATATAACATATTTATAAAGATAAATTATATTTTTAATTGGTTTTAGAGTATTATTATATATTATATACATAAATTAATTAAATTTATGTCATTATAATAAATTTAACATCAAAATTGTATATAAAAACATCACAAACTTTAGAACATTTAACTTTTAAAACTGTCTTTGTCATCTCGTTTGCGGGATTAAATATAAGTTAACTGATGCCACATTTACTATTGTAATTTTGAAAAATGGATTCTATATATTGGATTACAATATTTTATAATGTTTAATGTGGTCAAATTTTGTTTTGAAAATAAATATTATTGAATGATATTAAAATTAATTACAATCATTAAGAGGAAAATTAGCTTAAGAAGGGTCTGAACCATATATTTAAGGGAACAAATTGCATAGAAACATGTAAAAAATCAATTTTATAGCCTTATTTATACTATATCCTCCTATTTATATAATGGTATCATTATTTTATCCACTTTTCATTAGAAAAACATTGGTGGAATTCTATTTCCAAAAATTTATCAGAATCTCACTCCTCGTCCACTATAAGAATGCACCTACCCCTCCAACTTCTCAAACCTCTCAAGAAACTTTCTCTAGATTTAGATCTACCAAAATAGATTTTAAACATACATTAAATATTCCTATAATCATCCCATTTTGAATAAATCCATCCAAGTAATCTCGTTGATGTAAATCAAAAGGGGTTACCCAAATAAGAGGTAACATCATTCCTCAATCTATTTTGTTTTATTTACAATATTCACAACCTAAAATATTATTATTACATTATTATATAACAACTCAATTATCCTTAATATGATAATTTGTTTTTATAGTAATGGTTCAACCTTTACTTACACACACATCCATCTAATGGGTAATGAACCAATCGTTTATGTTTACGGTGAACTAACACCTCCTAAAATATTGATTGTTCACGTTTCCTTTACCACCATTCGTGGTTTGGAATTTTGATGCACAAACTGTTAATATATGATATTTATTATTTATTTACTATTTTATAATTACATTATAATACATATAATAAATTTTCTATTTTTTGTAAATACAATTACATAGTTAGTGGAAGTGTGGATTACCACCTCCACAAAGCGATGTGTTTCGTTCACACTATAAATGGAATTAAAAAATGATGGGTTTTAAAAACATATATAACATATATTACATATATATATAAATATATTCATAATATATATATAAATATATATCATTTAATCTTCATTCTTTTAAATTTGACAAAGAAATGAAAGCAGAGTTCATATGCTCGTGCGACCTACAGTCTCCATGAATAGTGCATTACATTTCTTATCTCCAATATTATTATTTAATATAAATACTTATATAATGAATAAATGTGGTACATAAATTATGCTTTACATTATGGATATTTTGAAACAATCATCTAATTAATAGTAAGATAAAGTAACAAGTCAAAAAATACTGAAAAAACTAGACAATTAATACCCCAAATAGAGAAAATAATGAAAGATTGTTAAAAAATGGGTAATAATATATTATAATAAGATAATATATGATATAATTAATAATTATTTAGTTTTTTAATGAGTTATTAATATTTTTAAAACCATTATACTGGAATTTAATGGACTTTCACCCTAAAGGAAATAGAATGTAAGATATTTTCATCTCACTTTTTACATCCATGAGATAAACGTCATATTGACACTTACATCTATTATATTGGGTAAATAAAACCCATATTGATATATTATATCATTAATTTATTTATATTCCTAATATTTATATATTTTATTTGAATTAGTCCTTCTATGGGTGTTGGGAAAAAAGTTACCAAGTGGTAAATAATTTCATAATCTGATTCCTTTTAATTGGGTTATATTGATTTCTCATTGTAGTTAATATTAAAAGATAATGTGTTTAATAAATTATTACTATCAATTTTTTTATTTCCAAATGATTTATGTGTATTTAAATTTGTAACACATAATATATTCATCGATTGATTTCACATCAATATTGTGGTCTTCTCAATGGCTTACAATACAATTTCATTATGTTCGGTATTATTGAAACTTGAGTTTATATCAGAGGAAAATATTTTATAATTGTCTCAAATCCCTTTAATTTTATTCTCTTATAGTTATTAATGGGCTTTTCCAAGTAATATTATAATTTTCCCATTCATTGGTACTCAAATTTGTTTAGAAAATGTTTTTATGAAAACTGACCTTCGTTTCCATTTTCAGTCAGAGAACCTGCATTCATCAAAAAACAAGTTTTCTAAAATTATTACTAATTGTCGTAACCCCTACAAAATGATTTATAAAATAAATTTTTACAATTTTTTATGTTAAAAATATTTTCAATGTAATCTTCTTGTTCTTTTCTGAACAAGGCACTTTTCTAAACATTTATAATGAAAAATGATATTTCATTCTACCTTGTATAACATGTATGGATTTTACACCATCATTTATTTGAATCATACATTTCATGTTTTAAATGTTAATTTTTAACAATTGTTTTTTAAAAGTTATTTTCAAATAAACTTATTTGTTAATTTTTTTTCAAAATAAAAATGATATTTACCTCATCAATGTTTTGAAAATATATTTGAATAATATTTCTATTCATCAATGAAAACAACCTTTTTTACACCATATAGGATATTCTATATTGATACCATCATTATTATTCCTGTGAATGGATTTTGATTTATTTGAATGAGTATAATATTTACAGTCATTACCATGATTCATTTTAGTTAATTTCAAATTTTCAATTTCCTATGATCAATTAATATTAAATTTACTCTAATTATCTATATCATTTCCATGGATATGTTTATTTCCAAAACAATATAACATTTTTACATACTGTGCTTATATTGAAATGTTATATCATGAATCACCTTATTCTCATGATATTATAAATTTCATTTAATTTATGGGGAATTATGATTCAAAATCTTCAATGTGGTATGTGACACTTCAGAATGTTATATATTATTTTCCGCAATAATGACTTTTGGATATCTCAATGCTATTTCTATTCCTTAACATCAACAAACAATGGTGTTAGTTATCATCTACTGAGGAAATATTTATAAACCCATATATTCTACTCCATAAATATATTTGATAAAAAAATTGTTAAATAGATTATTCTATATATGAGGAATGCTTTAGAGAGGAACGACCTAGGTGGGGTGTGGTTAATAATAACCCCTTGAGGTATCGCTAGTCTCATTAGATGAGTTAGTTGGATAGCCTTAGATAGAAGTTTACCCGACATGTTATAAACTATATAGTGAAAGTTCTTGATGATAATGGCACCACATACGTAATAAACATGGAATCCAATAATTAAATATTTCCCTCATTTAGATTCAGTTATTATTTATCTATGACATTTTTCATTAAAATATATATTTATACATTTCATTTCTTTTTATTCATTAAAAAATGTGTTTCAATTGTTTTCCATTCCATATAAATTATTTCTTTTATAGTTACATGAATTGAATATTATTTCTATTATTTACTTGTCCATATTGTTTACACACATATATCTCAGTTTATTGATTACATAGCATGTGTCATGAATAATTACCTTTCTATATTGACTATATTCATTAATTCGTTATTTTTCCTAGATTATTTTACCCTTACTGATCATTTGAGATCACCCATATTTTATTTACTTTACCCAGGAATCCAAGAAGTTCATTAATATAGATATGATATGATACACTAGATGGAATAAATTTATTACCCAAGAAAAGAAAATAAATGTTGTAATTTGTGTATTATTTGTAATACAAGACTTATGTATGTATCTGGTTTACCAATACTAACAAACATTTCAATACATCAGGATTTTATTCCTTCTAATCATGGAAATTTCATTATATTATACATCATCTCTAGGCATACTAGGGTTAGGGCGCTACAAAACAACCAAAAAATAATCATAGAGTGGATATTTTAACATTTAATTTATAATTATTTTAAAAGTAATGATTTCATAAATTAATAATTATTATTTTTTATGATCAATTTTTTTAACACTCCAGTCTTACTATTGTTTTAATGAATAATATAAAGAATAATCAATCTAATTTTATCTATATATTCTCCAACATTCTCATAATATCCTGCTCGGTATTACAGGTGCTACCGCAGAGGAACCAAGCGCCATGTGGCATTCACTATCGACCACAATAATGGGCATGTCGTTGTTCTCTTAATTTTTGAGAGCGAGGGGAGGATGATCTTCCGACATTATTTAGAGAGTTATTGAGATGATCTCTATGTATTTTGATAATTATCATGAGAAATTTTTAATATGCATAACAATTCTCACATATTAGAAAAATGATTTAACTATGAATATATACTAATGGTTAAACAATTATTAATTTCACATAGGACCTTTATCTAATGGTTTACCATAAGAAAACCCAATTTCAAATAATAACAATAATATTATCATATTCTGGTACATGTGATAAAATATAAAATATTCCAATGTAATTTATTAATTAAATAGCTAAATATTTATTTAAATTGTATTAAATTATATATCATATTCGATGGACCTTTAACCCCTACCATACACCATATTCAACTTTTATCGAACCATGAATAATAAAATATTTATTCAAATACATATTATCCATTTGATAGATAAATAAATATTATATTCTGTAAACAGACGAATTAAATTTTTTAAAAAAATATTATATTACCAAAATTCAAAAATAAATTTTATTCGTTATTCAAGTAACTAAATAAATTTTTATATTAATTGATTCACTAATTGGTGAATGCATAAAAATTTAGTGATTATTTTTTGAATACTAATTAAGAGTTAAAATTCATCTCACATATTCTTAACATAAATATTACTGGTGATTGAATTTATGAGGTCAAAATTAGTTAAAAAACTTTCGTCCAAATGATGATAATAATATTTATTTCAAATATTACATTTAAATATAATTTAACTTAAAAACTGGATACATATACTATGTAACCCTATAAGCCTTTTTTCAGTGGAATTATGTGAACACACCTAAACACCATGATCAATGTTTAACAATAAATGAATGAACCTGTAGATAAAGAAGTTAATATCACAATGATAAGGGCCTCCTAAAAATGAAAAATGTGTAATATAATTATATTTTCTTGATATATTATCAATTAGGTTTCATAATTATAATGACAGGAACTGTTATAATTGAAGATTAGCATTATTATTTAATTAAATTTCAAATTTTCTAATATGGTAATAAAAAATTAATACACTTATTTATATCTTTTTTGGATTTAAAAGGCCTTTAATAAAACTAACTATTGATAATATAACTATTGAATAGTGATCACGTGATTAGTATAAATATAAGGATTTTAACAAATCCAATTGACAAAAACAAAGGAAGTGATGACCTCAACTAGTAGAAAAATTTCTTATGAATCCCATTTAATAGAGATTTTGAGGGAGATAACATCTCTGTACATTTCCCTTGACCAATACCAAGTTGAGATCGATCAACATAAGCATGAGAAAAGCCCTTTATGAGAGAAGTTCAAGCTTATCGAGATCATGACCCAAACCATGTTCACTGAATGACCCCATGAAGGTCTCACCATTAAAAACCTTAATCTTCAGCTGTACAATTGTATAATAAAGGGATATGTGTCAAGACAAAAATATTTTGAAAATGTATATTTTATAGAATAAATAATTTATTTTCAATTTTATTATATCTTTATAAATGCTTTTTATTTTGATTCAATTAAACACAAATTCAATTTTTAGGTAATATTAAAATTCATTAAATGGATATATTTTTATGAATTAATAGATTTATAAAATAAATATTATCTTATCAAAATTTTATTATTAAATGTGGATTTTTAATTACAAATTTTCATATAGTTTTTATGAATTGAAATGTTCTTTTTCTAAGGGTTCAAAAACTATTATTTTCAAAAACCCAAAATGTTTCAATAAATGTAGAATATTATATTCAATGTAAAAATTATTTTATTTAGAAAATTATTTAGATAAAAAATACTATTTTTTGAATCATAATGTCAAAATTATCCAATAGTTAATTTTTAATTCTTTTTTGAGAAAGTCAAATTTTTCGGTATAAATTAACTACCATATAAATATACGGTGTGTTTTATGACATCATAACAACCAAAAAATGATGTAATATATACTGTAATGAGTATCCCCAACCAAATATGTGTTTTAAATTTATAATAATGCTATTTTATTTTTATTTGATTAATTTTATAATGCCTTTATGCATCCTCCAAGATATATAAAATATTTTATGATTTCAAATTCATTTCATTAAAAGAGTGACTCAACTCCACATAAGAGATGGTAATATTTTACTCTGTTCAGTGATTTTCCAAATAATATAAGAAAAACATACCTAATTTTAAAAAATCATGGGATAAATCATCGGATGGTTTGTGGTTTTGAATATGTTACGATATAGAGTCTCAAACCTAAATTTTTGAAATACTAAATAATTCATCATATTTCTTATATAGAACAATCCAAGATCCAACTTATCCCCACTAAAAATCTTTCTATCATGTCATTACTCATCCCTATCCTCTTTATAATCATCCCAAGGTATCCCAAGCTCTGAAGAAGTCATTTTTGAAGCTTTTGGGGCTACACACTCAAGTAAGGGTTTATTCCTTTCTCATCCTTTTCCATGTTTCTTTATATTGTTATGTCACTTTATTTTCAATTAATAATAATGGGGTATATTTTCCCACCTCACTCAGACTTCTCTTATTATGTATAAATGATTAGGGTGCCATTTCTCTCTCATGAATCCCTCCTGAGTATACTTGTTACCATACTGAAATTTCACAGGGGTTATTTCCTTTCTCATCTTTTTTCAAGTAGATTTTACTTATTATTCCATTTTGTTTTCGATTAATAATGATGAGGTATTTATTCTCACCTCACCCATTATTCAATTTCATTTATAAATTATGAGGTACCCCTTTTGTTGTACCCCACACTCTTTGATTTTCATGATCACAATCACTTTCATTTTTGTCTAACATTGTGTTTTAAGTGTTGTGGATGATAGGCAATTGATTGCCAAAAGTTTGGCCCAAGAAAGGCCAAGGAGTGGACTGAAACTCAGTCCACCGGCCAACAGGTGTGATAGCACCGGCCAGCCGGTGGACCTGGCAGAGGCATTGCCCACTACCAGTCTCCACCGGTCAGCCGGTGGCTTGACCACCGGCCAGCCGGTGGCACCTGCAATCAAGAGGGAGCCACTGCCTCCCCACCGGCCAGCCGGTGGCCTCAGCACCGGCCAGCCGGTGGCACCCTCTCCAAATAGTGTCAGCTACTGTCTGCCCACCGGCCAGCCGGTGGCTCTGGCACCGGTCAGCCGGTGGAGCCTGGATCAGATTTCTCCTCCTCTGCCAAGGCACCGGCCAGCCGGTGGCCCTGCACCGGCCAGCCGGTAGACCAGTCAAACTAGCCGTTGGCTTTGACCAGTCAACTCCTTTTTGGCCTCCAACGGCTCCGAGGCCTTTTCCAACGGCTCAAAAGCCCTCCAACGGATACTTGAAGGTTCCTAGCCTATAAATAAAGGCCTAGGAAGCCCTGGAATGTCACCCAAGCCACCGGACACATTGTTGATCATTTTGGCGAAGCTCCGGCGGATTGTTCCAAGAGAACCCCAAGTGCTCCATCCATTTCCACATCCAAGAGCACCACTCAAGAAGCTTGGGAAAGCACGCTACATCAACTCCATCATCCAATTGGTGCCCAAGTCTTCCCAATCACGGTTTTTCGTGTTTTATTTATTTTGAGCTTAACTTTGAGTTTGTGCCTACAAACTCCCAATTTTCTCATCCCCTCTTTTCTTTGGGTTTCACATCACCACTAAGGTGTGACAAGGTTGCCAAGCTTTCCTTTAAATAGCTTGAGACATAGGTGAGCTATCCTTCACCTGTAAGAAGGATAGTGGGTTCTTGCTTAACCAATAAAAGCAAGGTGTAATAGGTCCTAGTGCTACCTCAAAGCCTAGTGGGTTTCTTGCTAAAACCATTGAAAAGCAAGCGGTAGGAATCTCTCAACGGTTGAGTTGGGAGCGGAGACGTAGGCCGGGTTTTGGCCGAACTCCGTTATCAATTTTGTGTGTCTTGCCTCTTTATTTCCGCTGCACTTTACTTTGATTTTTAATTTGTTAATCAATTTTTTAAAAGGCAATTCACCCCCCCTCTTGCCATCAATTCCCCGTTTTTTCCGACCGAATAATTGGTATCAGAGGCAAAATTTGAGTAATACCCTAACCCGGTTTCGAATTTAAGATCCATTAAGATGGCATCAACCTCTTTCGCCCCCGAGGGCCTCTCATTGGGTCGGGCTCCATTTTTTGATGGGACCGACTATAATTATTGGAAAACCCGCATGACCACTTTTCTTAGAAGTATAGGATATCCCATTTACAAAATAGTCATGCAAGGTTACACTTTGTCTACCCCCGACGAATCCAAATGGACCCAAGCCGACATTAGAAATTTTGAGCTTGATGGCAAAGCCATGAATGCTCTTCATTGCGGCCTTGACCGAAATGAGTTCAATCGAGTTTCCACATGCACCTCCGCACATGAAATCTGGAAACTTTTGGAGGTTACCCATGAGGGAACCAACAAAGTAAAGGATACTCGATTGGACATGTACCGTCAGGATTTTGAATCCTTCTCTATGCATTCAAATGAATCTATTTCTGAAATGTTTACTAGATTTACTGACGTGTGCAATGGGAGAAAGTCCCTTGGTGATGATGTTTCAGCTGAAGCAATGGTCAAGAAGATTCTATGGGTCCTTCCGAGCTCATGGGCACCAAAAGTGACGGCGATCCAAGAAGCTAAGGATGTCAAGAACATGCCGGTCGAGGAGCTCATCGGATCCCTAATGACGTACGAGATCACGATGAGGAGGCAAGCTCAAAAGGAGGGCACACCAATCAAGACACCAAAGAACATTGCCCTCAAGGTACAAAAAGAAGTAAGCTCCTCCTCATCCTCATCTTCCTCATCGACTTCATCTTCAAGCGGCGATTCGGAAATGGAGAATCTCACCCGCCAAATGCACAAATTTATGAAGAAGCACAAGAAGAAGAAGAAATCTCGCAAGGTGCGAAAGCAAGAACCCACCGCAAGATCCGAGCCCAAGGTAAAATGCTACGGGTGCGGCCAAAAAGGGCATTACAAGCCTGATTGCCCACTCAACAAGAAACGGGCCACGCCAAAGGAAAAAGGAAAGAAGAAGGTCCTCAAGGCGACATGGAGTGACACCTCCTCTTCATCATCCTCCTCCTCCTCCTCAAGCGACCAAGGTACAAAATGCCTAATGGCATTCCATGAGGTAACATCTTCCGACTCCTCCTCTTGTTCTTCAAATTCAAATTCTTTAAATCATCTTTCTTATGAAGAACTCTCACACGCTAGAGACCAACTAGAAAATGGTTTTCATGAGCTTTCTTCAAAATTCATTGCTTTGAAAAAGAATTTCAAAAAACTCTCTTCCGAAAAAGAACAAATTCTTAAAGAGAAGGAAGAGTTGACCCTTAAAATCCAAAATTTCCCAAATGTTGATTCCATGGAATCAACCATCAAAGACCTTAGAGAAACCCTAGCTAAGTTCACCCAAGGGGAACAAAATTTGAACAATATCCTAGGTTCCCAACGAATTTCTAGAACCACCCAAGGGCTAGGATATTCAAATATAGCTTCCTCCTCCCATGCTCCCACTGTTTTTGTAAGGGGGAGCTCTAGTTTCAAATTTTGCAATTATTGTAAAAAACTCGGGCACCTTATTTATGAATGTAATTGTAAAAACGCCCGGTATGGTCAACCCAAAAATATTTTCTTTTCCGATGAGTTTTATAGGAGAAGACCCGCTATGAGACAAGTTTGGATTGAAAAATCCCTTCTTGCGAGTCTCTCCGGGCCAAAATTTATTTCCTCTCCCAGGTGATTTATTGTTTTTATTTAGGGGGAGTTAGGTTCTTTTAAGCCTTTTTTTGTGAATTAAAAATTTTTCATGCAAAATTATCATTTTAAATTTTCAATTCAAAATTTTCGATTCAAACTTTCAATTTCAACTCTTGGTATCAAAATTTCCATTTCAAAATATTCAATTCGATTTTTTTTTTCACTTCAAAAATTTCATTTGGTTTCAAATTTCAAATTTCAATTGGTTTTTGATTCAAAACTTTCAATTCAAAATTTTCATCTCAATTTTGATTCAAAACTTTCAATTCAAACTGTTATTCATTTTTCATTTCAAAATTTTCAACAATTGGTATTATTTTCAAATCTCAAATCTTGATTTTCAATTTATCCCTCAATCAAGTTGTATGCCCCATTCTATTTTGATAATCACAAAGGGGGAGAAATTTCTTGATTGATTGGGGGAGAAACCTTTTTGATCATGCATTGCTTATTTTCAATTTACTCATTTAAAGCATGCCTTCATTTAAGTTTTTACATTGCTTACATAAGTGATTGTGATCATCAAAATAGGGGGAGATTGTTGTACCCCACACTCTTTGATTTTCATGATCACAATCACTTTCATTTTTGTCTAACATTGTGTTTTAAGTGTTGTGGATGATAGGCAATTGATTGCCAAAAGTTTGGCCCAAGAAAGGCCAAGGAGTGGACTGAAACTCAGTCCACCGGCCAACCGGTGTGATAGCACCGGCCAGCCGGTGGACCTGGCAGAGGCATTGCCCACTGCCAGTCTCCACCGGTCAGCCGGTGGCTTGACCACCGGCCAGCCGGTGGCACCTGCAATCAAGAGGGAGCCACTGCCTCCCCACCGGCCAGCCGGTGGCCTCAGCACCGGCCAGCCGGTGGCACCCTCTCCAAATAGTGTCAGCTACTGTCTGCCCACCGGCCAGCCGGTGGCTCTGGCACTGTTCAGCCGGTGGAGCCTGGATCAGATTTCTCCTCCTCTGCCAAGGCACCGGCCAGCCGGTGGCCCTGCACCGGCCAGCCGGTAGACCAGTCAAACTAGCCGTTGGCTTTGACCAGTCAACTCCTTTTTGGCCTCCAACGGCTCCGAGGCCTTTTCCAACGGCTCCAAAGCCCTCCAACGGATACTTGAAGGTTCCTAGCCTATAAATAAAGGCCTAGGAAGCCCCGGAATGTCACCCAAGCCACCGGACACATTGTTGATCATTTTGGCGAAGCTCCGGCGGATTGTTCCAAGAGAACCCCAAGTGCTCCATCCATTTCCACATCCAAGAGCACCACTCAAGAAGCTTGGGAAAGCACGCTACATCAACTCCATCATCCAATTGGCGCCCAAGTCTTCCCAATCACGGTTTTTCGTGTTTTATTTATTTTGAGCTTAACTTTGAGTTTGTGCCTACAAACTCCCAATTTTCTCATCCCCTATTTTCTTTGGGTTTCACATCACCACTAAGGTGTGACAAGGTTGCCAAGCTTTCCTTTAAATAGCTTGAGACATAGGTGAGCTATCCTTCACCTGTAAGAAGGATAGTGGGTTCTTGCTTAACCAATAAAAGCAAGCTGTAATAGGTCCTAGTGCTACCTCAAAGCCTAGTGGGTTTCTTGCTAAAACCATTGAAAAGCAAGCGGTAGGAATCTCTCAACGGTTGAGTTGAGAGCGGAGACGTAGGCCGGGTTTTGGCCGAACTCCGTTATCAATTTTGTGTGTCTTGCCTCTTTATTTCCGCTGCACTTTACTTTGATTTTTAATTTGTTAATCAATTTTTTAAAAGGCAATTCACCCCCCCCCCCCTCTTGCCATCAATTCCCCGTTTTTTCCGACCGAACACATTTCTCTCTAATTAATCCCCTGAGTGCACCTGTTTCCATGCTGAAATTTCGTGAGGATTCATTCCTTTCTCATCTTTGTCCATGTTTCTTTATCTTTTAATTCCCTTTTATTTTAAATTTATAATTAAGGGGTATGTTATAAAAACTCCCCCATACTTTATTTTTTATTTCTAAAAAATGAGGTACCCCTCTCACTCTCATTAAACCCCCCCCATGTACATCGATAACCATGGAAACATTTCGTAAGGGATCTTTAATTTATCATCTTTGACCAAGTTTCATTATATTGTTATGAAATTTTATTTTTGATTAATAGTGATGAGGTATGTTTTCAAACCTCCAACATTATTCCAAAAATTTTTTAAACTATGATGGAAGTAATTATCACTCACAATGCCCTCTAATGTACATCAGGTACAATTCCAAAATTTCATGATCATTCTTTCCTTTCTTTTTTATTAGAGATTATTTATTATCGTATGCCTCATTTATCTAGTTACATTTGTGTAGAAATTTAATTTTATGTACCAATTTTAACAAACATCATGTACAAATAATGAGAGACTCATTTCTCTCCCATCAATCCATTTTTTTAATTTTTAAGTCACACTGTTATGAAACTACATTTTCACCATGATTTGTATTGACAAACCAATTGTGTAGTGAATTCGATACCCATTTACAGTCACGTGCGTTTAGTTTTATTCCCATATACCTTTATATTAGGGACATAAATTTATTTATTATGCACACCTTTAATAGTGTATAAATTATGATAATGAATGAATCCATGTGTTATGATCTATGTGGCACACTTAAGTAAGGGAATGAAATGAATGTGATGGGTGCATCTAGAATTATATAAAACTCAAATGAATTGGGTAATATTTAGTATTATGATACATAATATTGCGATATGGGTGTACCAGATTCCATTATAGGACTTTTTCACCATGAATTATTGGCTGTTTAGCCATGACCTATGATTATGATGCATTTTTTTTAAGTGGTTCCCAAATTTCCCATGATATTATTATCATGCTATATCCGGTATTATTATTCATGTTCCTTTATGCCTCATTATAATTCATTGTATAAACTATATTATTATCTTCATTTTATTCCATGTTTATTCCCTTACTGGTCTTTATGGATCAATCATTTCATATATATTTTCCCAGGTTATTTATTGCAGTTTTATGCTAAATCATGTTAAAGAAATTTTCAATAAAGATGTTTTAAATCATGTAAATTTTTCTAATTCAATGATCCTCATTCCAAAATACACTATACTTATAGATAATTCATTTTGTGTAATGTGTAACATTTTGTAATTAAATCATGTATTATTTTTTATTAAATACAAGGGTTATTATAGTTTGTATTAGAGGAAAAGTTTAGTTTTTTTGGGATTGGGATTAGAGAACTATAGAAAACACCTTAGAGATAAGACTAGGTTTAAGAATACATCACTAAAATTTTAGTGAGTATATATTAAGTTGTTTAAAAAATATATATCCATGTATATATACTACAAGTGGATGTGGTTCTGGAATAGAAGTACCTAGGGGTAATAACTTTGACAAGGTGTCTTGGACTTAACTCAGGATAACTAGGTACACAAAAATTGGCCTTACCATGAACCTAGTTTAAAACTCTAGGAGGGTATTCTAGGGTAACTTCCTAAGCATAATATTAACCATTATTAATGAAACAGAAAAAGGACATATGAATATTTTCTACGAAATGGATCATGGATAATATAGATTGAATCCTAGAAACTCATAAGTTAAAAAATTACATATAATTTATAAGATTTCCATTTTATGTCATTGGATCACCCTTTGTGTATTTAATAGTTTGAAAGAATCATCCCTAATTTTTTGTTTAATATATCAAATGGTCAAAAATTGGTGGAATTAGGGAAATAATCAATGTGAAGAGCAACGCGATGACTACCCCAATGAGTAACCCAACCCGATTAGAGAATGAATCATGAACCTCATGATAATACTCTCTCAGATGACTTAGGTTCTAAATAGAATCCTAGATTAGGAGGTGCATAAAACTTCCCCTAAAAGAGGACAACCCGTAATCAAGAGCTTCATGCATCCAATTCCTCCTACTATCAATGGGTCATCTGATCCCTTAATCATGGAATAATAGATCAACAACATTGAAAATATATTCTCCATACTATAACGTTATGAATAAGAGATGATTCTATTAGATGTTTATCATATGGAAGATGAATATGATCAGTGGTGGGAATTTATCAAAGAAACAAGAATAAATAAGAGATCAAATCAATGGTGTGGAAGGATTACCCAAAAATATATTTTAGTAAATATTTTCCTCGTAGTATTTGTCTTAAAATGGAAATAGATTTCCTTTTCCTAATGAAAAGGCCGATGAATCTGTTGGTATGTATGATAAAAAATTCACAAATATTTCTTGATAATCTTCTTCCTTTGTTGTTATCCTCAAGTTGAAGGTTTTACAATTTTTGGTGGGAAAAAATATAGCCTATGGGAAGATCTGGAAATCAGTTATGTTGATATCTATGAGGAAATATTCCTATGTTCCCTCAAATTCAAGATAGAGATTAAAAAATCTAAGTGCTATCATAGGATAAGAAGTTTAATGGGGAGTTAAATTCCACAAGACCAATAGATTGATCTAATGGGGCCATGAAAATTCAACATCCCACTTTTCAATGAAGTGGAAAGAATATCCCTATAAATTGCATGAAGGGGATGAGGAAATGATTTATGTGCCAGAAGGAACAAAACATAGATAGTGATTGATGGAAGGAAAAACCTGTTACTGTGATGGAGGAATGGAATGATCTAGTCCACCACTATCTTATTTTTCATTGCTATAACTGCAAAGAACCATTGAAGTTTTCAAACCAATGCACTAAGAGAAGGGTTTTTGGAGACAACCAATAACCTTCAATGTAGCAAGGGGGTCTTTTTTCCTTAACAACTACCAAAGTGGATCCTGATAAAGAGCTAGTGCTAGGTACGCTAGTTATTCATTCTGGAAAAGAAAATGTACTTTTGATTATGGTTCAACACATTCCTGTATATCAAAAAAATTTAGTAGAACTATTGAAACACCATCACAAAGTATCAAAGTTGAGTTATCACTGAAGATTGAAAATGGGGAAATTATTGCATCCCAATTATATCACTTATCCTCTATTGAAATTTAGGTTCTAAAAACATCGCATAAACCAATTTAACAATCCCTCTAGTGGAATTTGATGAAATTATTGGCATGGATTACCATTATATATATAGATCCAACCTAAATTTCCCCAGGAACCAAATCACTATCTGTATTGTGAATCTACCCTGAATAATATACATGCACAGAGAGGAGGATGAATATTATTTATCACCACCATCACATGTATATATATTATTGCACTATGGGAAAACATATCCAGATCAAATGATTTATTCTAATGAAAAAATCATCCTTGAAGACATGACCATTGTGAGGGAATAAATTGATGGGTTTACAGTGGAATTTTATAGTATTCCTCCTAGCTGAGAAGTTGAATTTTCAATCAATATTATACATGGGGTGTTACCATTAACCAAGACATCATATAGAATAGATGTTGTGGAACTTGAGGAGGTAAATAATTAACTACAGGAGAATATGAATAAAGGTTTCATATTCCCAAGTGCTTCACCATGGGTTACACTATTCCTCTTCATTAAGAAGAAGGATGAGTCAATGAGCCTTTTCAATGATTATTGTGAGCTCAAAAAGATCACAATAAAGAAAATGTATCCTCATCCATGGATTAAATAATTGTTCGATAGTCTACCTTGAGAAAAATAATTTTTTATGGGGGGGTATGTGGTTGGGATATTACCATGTCTGGGTGAAGGAGGATATTATCAAGGCTACTTTTTATATAATGTATAGGCATTATGATTTCATAATAATTCCATTCAGCCTCACTAATGATTCAAAAATAATTAAGAATTTGTTGAATTGATTCTTAATAGATTAACTCAACAATTTATTTGTAGTTTTTATAGATGACATTCTAAGATACTTAAAAAGTAAATAGGAGAACGAGAAACATTTGTCTACTGTGATAAAGACCTTATGAGAGGAAAATATTTACGGAAAGAACATAAAATGTGAGTTATGCTTGAAGGAATTATATTTATTGAGAAATAACATAAGAATAAATATAATATATATAGACACTTTAAAAATAAAATCAATTAAAGGATGGATGAAGCCAACATCTGTGATAGATGTCCGAATTTTCATTGGTTTAGCTAGGTATTATCATCGATTCGTGGGAAATTTATCGCGATTGTCAAACCCTATGACCAAGATAACATGTAAGGGAGTCAAATTTTCATGTAATGATGAATGTGAAGACATATTCAAGGAGTTGAAATAGAGGATTATAACTATTCATGTTCTCAAACTACCCACAAGGGGAGATATTTTCGTGGTATTCAGCGATGCTTTGAAGAAGGGCCTCGGTTGTGTGTTGATGAAAAATGAAAAATTCACTACGTATGATTCAAGGAAGTTGAAATTTCATGAACATAACAAATCAAGACATGATATGGAGTTGGCTATATAAATTTTACCTTTAACAATTCGGTGTCATTATCTCTTTGTAATGAATTTTCAAATATATAAAGATAAAAAAATCCCAAGTATATATTCACACAGAAAGTGATGAACATGTGCCAATGAAGATGGTTAGAGCTGATAAAAGACTATGACATCCCAATTCACTACCATCTAGGTAAAGCTAATAAAGTGTAAGATTCTCTTTGTAGATATGATCTAGAAATTATTCCATTGATGTGAATTGAGAAAGATGTTATCTTCATAGATTTTAAAGGATGGGCATAAGAATCATAAAAGAAGTAACATCATCAATCCTTTCACAAATGATTTCTCAACCATATCTTATGGAGAGGTTAAATTATGCTAAAAGATTTGATGTGGGAATTCAGAAGAAAATAGAATCTATAAGGAATGCTAAATCCTCAGAGTTCAATGTTAATGGTGAAGGTGTTGTGAGATTTTTGTCAAGACTGAGTGTACCATCCAATCTTGAGTTAAATAAGGAGATATTGGATGATGCACATACATCAACCTTATCCATCCACCATGTAAGGAAAAAGATGTATTTAGATCCCTTAGAACACTATTGGTGGAACAATATGAATAAGGAGATCAAAAAATATACCTCATGTTGTCTTGTATGTCCGCAAGTGAATGTGGAAAGGAAAAAATCCCAGGGGATGATTATACCATTACCCATCCCTACTTGGAAATGGGAAAAATCACTATGGACATTGTAACTGATCTTAAAAAGACATCAAGGGGGAATAAATATACATTGGTTATGGTGGATCATCTTACAAAGACTAAAAAATTTATTCTGATATGAGATGAATTCTCACTAGATCTACTTTCACGGATACACATTATATATGTGGTCAAGCTACATAGAGTTCCACTATCAATTGTATCTAATCCAGATCCATGATTTAGCTCCATGTTCTGGAAAAGTCCTCATCAAAATGTTAACACAGAGTTTAAGTTCAACATGGCTTACCACCCTCAAACTGATGTCTAATCTGAGTGGACTATCCAGACACATGAGTAAATGTTGAGATCATGCTCCATTGAATTCAAAGAAGGATGTGATTAGCATATTCCTTCGAATAAGTTATCTTACAATAACATTTCATACTCGAGAATCCAAATGGATCCCTCTAAATACCATTATATTAATAGGTGTAGGGCACTAGAATATTGGGATGGAATTGGGGAATGAAAACTGGTTGGTCCTAAAATGGTTAAGGAAATGGAAAATAAGGTTAGTACCATTCAACAACACATCAAGGCTTCTCAGAGATGACACAAGATCTATGATGACAATCATCAATGATACCTAACGTATGATGTTGGAGACATTGTATTTCTCTATATATCTCTATAGAAGAGAGTGATGATATTTGAAAAGAAGGGAAAGCTTAGTCCCAGATACATTGGCCCCTTTGAGATCATTGATCACATCGGAGAGATGTCCTATCGACATGCCCTACCACCTAACCTAAATAAATTTCATGATGTATTTAATTTATCACTTTTGAGGAAGAACATACCTAACCCTTCACATGTACTCAATATAGAGGTGGTACTATTGGATAAGGATCATTCCAATGAGGAATTTCGGGTGATGATCTTAGATCTTAGAGACAAAGTTCTATGAAAAAAATACAATTCACCTTGTCAAAGTTCTACGAATAAATAACAAGTTTGAGGAAGAAACATGGGAACATGAAGAAGTGGTGAGGCGGAATTACTCTAATCTAATTTGAGGGATGAAATGAAAATTTTAAGGGTGAAATTTCTTAGGGAGTTAATATTATAAGGAATCAAACCGCTATAAATGAAGTTTCCCATTATGATTTAATTAAACATATTATTTTGTAATACAGATATAGAAAATACAAAAAATTTCATTGTTATATCATTTTGTATTTAAATTACAATTAAGAATTATTATGGTGGATAATATAGTCATTGAAAAGTGATCAAATTTTTATTATAAATATAGGGATTTTATGAAATCCAATTTACTCAGACAAAGGAAGTGATGACCTAATCATGTATAATCATGACCTATGAAGCCCATTTATTAGAGCTTATAGGGGAGATATCATCCATTGGATTTCCCTTGACCAATCCCAAAATTATATCCATGTAATTATGCATGGGATAAATCGTTTATGGGAGATGTTCATGCTCATTGATATCACAACCCAAACCATGTTCATCGAACGACCCCATGAAAGTATCATCGTTGCACACCTTACTCACAGGGAATATTTTAAAATAATAAAAGTATATGTATCAAGACCTTAATAATATGAATATGTATATTTTATATAATAATTAATTTATTTTTATTTTTATTATTACTTTATAAATTATTATTATTTTGATACAATAAACACAAATTGTATTATCAAGTAATAATCAAATTCAATTAGGGGATTTATTTTGATGAATTAATGGATTTTTAAAATAAATTAATAATATATTATTTAAAAATATTTTTTATTAATTGTAAATTGTTATATAATTTTTATGATGTTAAATTTACTTTTTATAAGGGTTTAAAAATTGTTATTTTCAAAAGACCTTCATTTTTCAATACATGTAGAATCTTATGTTAAAACTAAAAAAAACATATTTATAAAATAATTTAGATAAAATAAATATTTTCTTTGGAATCATAAGGTCAAAATTATTTGATGGTGAATCTGTCATAATTTTATAAGATAGTTGGATTTTCGGGTAGAAATTAAACTCCATAAAAATATACGGTGTGTTTTTGACATCATAATGAATGAAAAATGATGTTATGAATACTATAATTGGTATCCTAGACCATGTATGTGTTTTAATGTTAAAATAATTTTAAAATAATGTAATTTTATTAATTTTATAATGCATTTATAAATCCTCTAAGATATATAATATATTTTAGGATTTTAAATTCATTTCATTAAAATAGTGACTCAACTCCACATATGAAAGGGTTATATTTTAATATTTTCTATCACTCTCCTAATAAAAAAATAAAAACCTCCCCACTTTGGAAAAAACATGGGCAAAACCCATGGGGATGTTTTTGGTGTTGAATATTTTATTATATATGTTCCAAAACATATGTTTGTGAAATATTAAATAAATCCCCTCTCATTTCATAAATAAACCCACCAAATCTCCCACTTCACTTCCATAAAAATACATGGAGTACATCCTTAATCTTCCATCAAATATACATAATCATTCTAAGGCACCCCAAGTAGTAAAGATGCCCATTTTTGAGCATTGGGGGCCACACACTCATGTAAGGGTACCTTCCTTTATCATCTTCGTCCATGTTTCATTATCTTGTTACGAAATTTTTGATTTAATAAATAATGTCTGGGTATGTTTTTAAGACTCCACCATACATCCCTTATTATTTATTAACAATTAGGTACCCCTTCCTTCCTCATTAATCCCTCTCAAGTACACCTATAACCATGACAAAACATCATAAGGGTTCTTTCCATTCTCATCCTTTTCCTAGTTTCATAATCCTGATATGCCCTTTTATTATAAATTAATAATTATGGGGTGTTTTTTATTAATTATCATACTTATATTATCATTATTAAATGATCTGGTACCCCTTTTTCACTCATTAATCCCTCCCAATTACACCCATTACCATAGAAAAATCTCATAAGGGTTCTTTCCTTTCTCATCATTATCATAGTTTGTTTATCTTTTTATTCCCATTTGTTTTTAATTAATAAGAAACCAACTCCAAGATATGTTTGGTAAAATATAGGTGTATTTATAGTTTCATTCAAGATTCATTTTGGTATATGGAAATTTAAATGGGTCATCTTAATATTCAAGGGGTTGTGTCACTAACCATGAATACTTTAAAACAATTATTTTTCAATTCTAGAATGTATAATTAGACCCAGAAAACCTCTTTAAAAAAACTTTAAAATGTGTTTGAAATGGAATAAATAAATTTCCATGTTCAGTGTAAAAATTAAAATTCTACAAGGGATCCAATAATTTTGTTTTTTGTAATTTTTTTCAAATATAATGTTACACATTATCTTTACCAATAATATATAGTGTATTTTTTCCAAGATTATTTAATAAAGTACTCGTGGGTTTACTCAAGTACATTATTGTTTTTAGAAAATTAAATTGTTACTATTTTATGGAAGTATTAAAATAAAACATGAAAATAATTTGTAAATAATATTTACTGTATTTGAATATATGTTTTATAATGGGGAGTTCCCATAGGATGATGATATTTTGAAATGTGGTGTTTTTCATTAACATGTTCTATCACACGGGAAGTAAAATTTTATATTTTTATAAATTTTTTATTTTAAAATGATATGTACCATTTTGAAATCAAATATGTTTTTTAAAAACTATATAGTTTTGTTGAATTTCAAAAGGAAAAAAATCTTATGGTGGGGGAATTATGAAACCCCTATTTTCTAATATTAAATATATTTTACAATTATAATATTTTTGTGTAATAATTTTTAAAATTAAAATGTTTCCAGGAAATGAATGGTATATTGAATTACCATAAGACTTGTTCTAATTGATATATATATATATATATATATATATTATTTAAACTTTAAATGAAATTAAGTTTATTTAATTATTGTTATGAAACTCTTAGTATATTAATAATTAAAAAAGAAAGGTATGTGGTATAATAGTACGTGTTTAATGATCTTTTGGTGATGCGTTGGATTACAAATAAGGGTAATGTGAAATAGTTACCTAGGGAAAAGGTCAATCTATTTTGGTAATTTAATGGATATTGGTTATATATTGTTTTTTATTGTGTTTAAGTTTTGTGAAGTTTCGATTCATTATTCGATGACATTAAATGTTTTTCAGAGGAATAAACTTAGTAGAATTTATGAAATAATGGGAACACGGAAAGGATGAAAACATATACTGAAGGTATTTTGGATAATGTGGTTTGGAACCTAACTTTTTGACCATTCCATGGAATTGTGAACTCATTAATGGACTCAAAAAATATTTTATGAAGTCCCAAACACCAAATTTCTTCCCACATATCATCTTATATCAAAAGGCAGTGTTTTTTAGATACTCTTAATGATTTTAATTGACCCAAATATAATTTATTTCACATTATATAAGGTAAGAATCCCCAATATATAGAAAATCACCCCTCCCTTCTCATTTTATATTTCGATTGTTTATCACTTGGTGTGGTGTATTATTTTTTGGATTTCAAATTAGGGTTTTTCTAGGGAATGGTTAATTTAACATCCCAACCAAGGTGTTATATATTGGTTCCTAGAGTCAGTTCATTACATGAAATCATGCATACCTCCCCATACACTAAAGGCTTCCAACTTATAACAAAGTTATAATATCTTACATGATGAGACTCTACCCTCTTTATCAAACTAGAAAAATAGTTGAAATCAATATAAAAATAACCATGATTTTAAAATGACTAATAATAAAGCATAATAAATACAATACCAATAATTCATTGATGAATTACAAAATATATTGCATGACCACAAACTAAACAAGTTTATATGTCTTTCCATATATCTGTTAAGTGTCAAATGAAAACAAAAAACAATGACACATTAAAACCTCTTATATAGGTCATCACATCATGTATCATTCCCCCATTCTTTCTATATATTGAATAAAAACACATCCATCTAGCATAAGGATTTGTCCCTTGTCCAATCATGCAAACATGAATTCTATTCATGTACCAGTCTGATGAAATAAGTAGTGTTTTAGTACAAATCAGTAGGAAAACACCAACTAAGTCTAATGAAATATCCATTCAATAATATTTTATATAATTTTATAAATAAAAAAGGATTGATAAAATTAAACATACATAACATATATGAATCTTTAATCAACCACATTCTCCAGTGGTTTTACAATGACACCCAAACTAATCTGACATGCATCATCCCTTACCAGAGTCTGAACCATATAACATAGAGATTTCCCAATTCATTATTTCATGTCACTTTATTATTTATTAAATTATAATTTCATTCAGTACCTATGAGCTTTATTCCAGATACCATTATTTAGGACACATTGAACATTGGTCCAATTCTAATATCTTGGGGGCCTAGAGAATCAGTATGGAACCCCATCAGTATTTGGAGCATTAGTTCTTGACCCACAACTCACTACTAACATGCTTGTATCGGGGGCATAGAGCAGTAGTATGGGACCCCATGGGTATTTGGAGCATCATTCTCTAACCCATAACTCACTAATAAAATATTAAAAAATATCACATATGAAGATTCAAAATCATTAACCTTATTATAAGTCATTCACATCACAGTTTTTCATTTCATTTATAAGTCAAAACCATGATTAATTACATTAATCACTAGGAGTTACATGAAAAATTCACCATTTTTCAATTTATCATCAATTAGTCACATCTTAGTAACCCTTCAAGTTTCATCCAATCAATCATTTTAAATCTCATTATCAAACCATTAAATAAGGATTTATCTCTATTTCATAAGCCTAAACATTTCCCTTATAAATTCATCTTATCACCATCTCAAAGTAGTTCTATCACCCTAAGGGTTTCCAAATGTCTATCCCTCACTAACTATAATGGGTCCAATGGGATTCATGGAGGATCATATTAATTCATGGAATTAAATTCAACTTTTTCAATTTTGATGAAATTTCCCAATGTGCAAATGAAGTGACATAATTACGCACAGAAGATTATAATCAAGACAAATAAAAATAATAATTAAAATACCCAACTCAAGACCATTAATGAATTATTTTAAAACCCTAAACCACAATTCATTATTGATGATCAAAATCACAGTGGAGATGGAAGATCTGGCATCAAACCTAGGATCAAGAACCAAAAAAACAAGATCATTTAAAACCTATAACTAAACCAAGAATAATAGAGGAAATAATAACTCTCAAATGGGGGAGAAATATAATAGATAGAGGAATATTAATGAGTAAGATATTACATACCTTAGAGGGTTTGACTTCATGCAACAAATATTTTATTTGCACAAGAAGTGGTTTGAGGAGCCAATAAATCCTCTCTGGATACTAAAAACCAAAATGAAATAATTTTTGGTTGATCATGGGTGATTGAGTATATAAATATATTGTTTTTGGTTTTCTGGTTAAATATTAGGGTTCTAAAATCACAATATCATGGTTTCCTTGGCAGGCCTCATGGTTGGACTAATCTTTCACCCTAACTATGTGCCCCTACAGTCTGAGGTTCACAATTAATCCAAGGTGGGAACACAGTTTTCCAAATGGTGTGATAAGAACAAAATTAACTTATGTTATATGGTGAATATTGTGGGGAGGGTGGCCACAATGTTTGGTCAAACAATGTCCCACCTCCCTATAGATAAAAATGGAGAGCATAGTTTCCTGGGGAAAACCAAACATTCTGTGCAAACCATGGCCCAATCATTCCAAGCCCCATGAGGCTAGAAATTTCACCAAATTCAACAAAAATAACCCCAATGAATGACCCTAAAATTGTACAATTAAAAAAAGGGTAAATTAATTACTTAAGATGATTATGATACATCTTTATAATGGTTGGGATCTAAAAATCTCCCAACATATAATAGCTTGTTGTTGATCTTTACTCCCATGCATCGTTTATATTTTGAGATGAAAAGGTCAGGTCACTAGGGTCACATACCTGCTTCCCTCTCCCAATTTTTATTTGAATAAGAACATTCTTCCACAACACTTGAATTAATGAAATATTCTTCCCTTACAAAACATACTCACTAATATACACAACACAAATTAGATGCTCCTCAAAGAATGAATCAGCCTCAAGCTCAACATCTTCAATAGCGATCTCCTGAGAATGGTCAGGGTGGTACTGCCAAAGCTACGACACATGAAAAACATCCAACATAGCAATATAAATCTATGGAATATCGAGTATATATGCCATAAGTATGACCATATTCATAATCTCAAAAATTCAAACAAACCTAGGTGAGAAAATGGATTTCATATGTATCCGATGGTGACACAATATTAATGATATTTGAAGGAATAGGTTGTCTCCCACTATATCTATGTGTTTTAAAATCAACAAAACCTATTCTATTGTCTCCTATAAGAGAATTGGTGATAAAAACTCATACTCACTCACTTCCATCCATCATAGAGGTGATCTTCATGGAATAACATAAAGCACCTAATATGGTTCCACATGAATAGTCCCATGATATCCATTATTATGGGAAAACTCAACCAATGGTATGTGCTTCTCTCATTCCCCATCAAAATCAAGGATTCATTCCTATACCATGTCCTCTAATACCCAAATAGTACTCCCTAATATCCCTTCTATCTATGGGTGAAAATACGTACACAAAAACACCTTTATAACAAGATCATTACGTAAGAATGACCAGAAGTATGAATTAAAATGTGAGTCATGATCTGAAACGGTAATCCTTGGAACCCTACGAAAATATACTACCTTTTGAACATTTATATCACCTAACTTATCACTCTTTAAAGTCTCCATAATTGGAAATTAATGGGTACCTTCATCAATTGGTCCATAGTCACCCATATATGATCATTCTTATAAGGAATCCTTCGATATACCATCATGAAGTCCATGGTAAAATCGTTCCACATCCATTCCAAAATGCGAAAGGACTGGATAAAACCATCTGGTCACTGATGCTCAAATATCACCTATTTATAGGTGTATCATCAGTCCAAAAAACCAATAATTTAATTTATCATTCAAGTCCACCAATAATGTTTCTGAATATCACATTACATCTTGGAAAAACCAGGTATCACATCCCACATTAGGGAATGGTAATCAAGCATAAACGCTTCTTGAATACACATAGTAATAACAACCTAATCCTAATAATATATTATCTCAACATCAAATATTTTCTAATCAGAAGGTGACTCCTCACATTCAAGGAATTTAAACAGGGACAAACACTTCAGATCCTTATACTACAATTCCTTGATCCTACTAAAAAGTGTAGACTTAACTGATTATGAAATGACGTTCCTATGATCCAAGTACTTCTAAACCTAAATATGCATCTTAGCCAATAAATTCATTATCCTTCACTCATAACGTGCCTCAGGAACTGTCTAAGTTTATGTGTTTCATCTCAAATCATCATCAAAACTATTCCCCTTACCAAGCATAAAAGCTAGCTCAAAGTCAAATGAGTTAATATACCCAATCTATCAATAATGTTGGAGAATAAAATATCACTATAAGAAGATATAATTTAAGATTTTTTTGTTTTTATACACAATGATCCCATCACCCAATACATAATACCACCAAAACATTAATGCATAAATCACCATAGCCATCTTGAGATCAGGTAGGGGATAATTTTTTTAATGTGGCCTCATCTGTCATGATTCATATTCCATGACTCAGTAACTATGCATCAACACTATCCCATTTCTTGTTCTATATTCAAAACAAGAAACTATATTTTCCTCACCTAGATTAGGTAGGATCAAAATCGGTGTAGTAATCAAGTAGTCATTTTACTCATGGAAGGAATTATAACATTCTCCATACCATTAAAACATGATACCCTTCTTCATAAGGCCAAAATATCGTGATTCCAAGGGATAAAATTATCAGATGAATCTATGATAAGAGCTCACTAAGTCCAATAATATTCGGATAACAAAACGTTTCTTCAGATGCCCACAAGAAACAACATCCTAAACATTCTATGGGTCCATCAATACACATTCATCATATATTATGTGTCCAAATAAAAGTATCATGTTGATCCAGAATTGAAATTTAGATAGCTTGGAATATATCTTATTCTATATCATCTTAGTAAATATGAGTTCAAGATTTTCGGCATGATAATAATGAATCAATGAGCACACAAATATGTCATTGATGAAAACAGCCATAAACTGATCCATGTATGGGTCTAAAACCGGGTTCATGAATTCCATGAATAAAACAAGAGCACCAGTCAATAAAAATGATATCATAATGAACTCATACATGACATACCTACTCCTAAATACCATCCATATTATATTTGAAGGTATCACTCTCATATAATGATACCTTGACCTCAAATCGATCTTGGAGAATATAGATTCAACCCTAAATTGGTTAATGATATCATCGTTAAACACAAGAGGATATCAATTTGTAACCATCATCTTATTCACATTTCAGTAATCCACATATAAATGCAACATCTCATCATCCTTCTTAGAAAACATGACTTAAGAACTCCATAGTGATTTACTCAAATTGATAGATCCATTATCCATAAATTCTTCCATCTTATTCTTAAGATATTGGAGATCTATTGGTTTCATTCATTAAGAAGGAATGGATATTAGTTTATCTCCAGAAACTAGTTAAATTATGAATTCAATAACCCTATTAGGAAGTGATTTCGAAAATTCATTAAGAAACACATTCTAAAATTGATCCACTATAGGTGGAAATAAATCATTCATTACACCACCATAATCTAATAAAATACTCACATCCTGAGTGGTGATCTCCCCCAGCTGCTAATGAATTGGCCCTATATGACCATCTCAGATATCAAATTCTCCATAATGAATATAATTATTTCCGTAAGGAGATTTAAAGGTCACCCTACTATGGTAAAAATAAACATGGTATCAGTATTTTACCAATTAATTCATACCAAAAATAAAGTGAAAACTTGACATTCCATGTATGTATAGTCCACTAATGAAATGATACTCACCAAAGTTATGGGAACACCCATTACATAAATAGATTTCCCTCATCCGTACACCAAGTGGTGTGTCAATCATTAACACCACAATGAAAAAATCCATCATTATACTCAATTAATTCACAAGTTGGGTAGATATAAAATAATATGTTTCTCTTGTATCAAATAAATCACAAGAAATCCTAGAGTCTACACTAATATTATGTCTGACTTTTGGAATTCCAACCTCGCTATCCACATATAAAGGATGAATTGTATGAGACTGAAATTTCCCTCTTCACTATAGTATATTCTATGTTCCTTGTGCTCTACTTTATTATGGATATATATTACCCTTTCTAGAAGTACTACATCTACTTACCGGGATCGAACACCAGTATAACTCCAACTGCCTGACTGGTACAGGTTAGAAGACCCTCATCCAGTACCCTAGTTTTACCTAGATCCTATATCACTAACCACCAGTCATGGGTTCCTAAAATCCACTTTATATTCCCCATCCTTTCACTTAGTTGTCCATTTATAGGTGTTAGGGGACACTAGCTACGAACGTGTCCTAGACTACCACGGTGATTGAAAAAAACTCTGGTATTTCCCTATGAAATTGGTCTTTCTCTTTGGCTACACTTACTTCCACTTATCTAGTGAATATTATCATAATGAAACTTATTACCAAAAAATATTTTCATACTCATTATCCAATAGAAATCACCTCTACTTCACTAGAATCATTCTTCAGGTTCCCCTTAGAAATGAGATTCTGATTCACTGCCTCAACAAACGTCTTCAATTAGAGGATGATAACCGGAGACATAATCCTACATTTAATTCTAGCCTAAAAAAAACCTTCATAGTTTTATCTTCTCCAACTAGTTCTAATACAAAGAGATACAAGTCATTGAATAAACTATTGTAGTCCATCAACGGAATGCTTCATTGCGTTAACCAAAAAATCACTACCACCCACTCCAGTCTCAAGATCTCTAGGTAAATGTACTCTAGGATCTTCTCTTGGATATCTTTCCATACCAAAACCTACAAATTTTTATCTTAAAAATAGATACAACACTAATGCTTCTCCTAAAAATGTACCATTTAACTAGTCAACATCAATAATTTCTCTACTGAAGACTCCACATAGTCAATCTTTTTCATGATAGGATCAATGCAGAACTCAGTTGCCTTAGGTCTACCCTCTCTGATGAAGGTCAAATAATGATAAAAATAGAACTCCCATGCCACATTAGACATATATTCCACATATCGCACCCAAGGTATCTCTCCAATAAATGTATAAAGTGAGTGAAGTTATCGTATAAATTCTCTCCCATGCTTTTACTTAGATCATACGGGTCCTCTTGTCCTAGGGTTGGGGGAACATTTCCCACCATGTCCCCATGTCATACAACCAATAAACATTATCATAGAGGAAAGTCTCTATAATTAAGAACACATGATTTTTGAAACATATTAGATTATTAAAAAATACACATAATAGGGATTGACATAAAATAATAAAAATTTATCCCTCATACATCACTCCTCAGTCAATACAAAGCCAATAATATAAACCCTCAATCATCTATGATGTATGACATGGCTAACATAAGTTAAAAAAAATTATATCATAAGTTTCTTATTTGAAAACCAATTTTTAGCATTTCAAATTTACGCATATAACATCTTTTACACATTATTAATTCGTCATTCGAACCATTTAATATTAAATTTCTTAATGAAACAAACACATTTTCATTCACTAAAACCCACTCATAAAAAGCTTTTCCATTCATGTATAATATGTTATATGTGTATTAAAATCCTATGTTCCTAGAATGAAGGATGCATAGTAAACTCTCATTCCATACCAACACCTGGATAAAATCTAAAAAAAATAACATCACAAAACCTATGGATCAACCAATGTTCAATAACATCCAATTGTAATAGAAAACATCCAACACATAAATCCCTCCTTGGAAACTTGGGTTTTCCCCCTCACATGAGTTATCTACTCTTGTTAACACGCTCATGACAAAGGCCTGACTCATCCTAGTATCTAGTATATCATTCCAAAATAAAAAGACAACTAAAAAAAGAGAAATCCCATTTGATTCCATGTTGTAATGTCCTGAACAAGGTACCACATACTAGTGCCTCAGGGAAGTTCATTATCTGACCTCAGGCACACCTCCTCATATGCCATAGGATGCCGATTAGCATTGAGGGTCTAATATGTAAAATGGGGAGACTATACCCTCTTTATCCCAGAATACAAATAGTGGAAATAAATATAAAAAAATATGATAAGACAATGGCCAATAGTCAACCAAAATTAATATATGAAAAATCATTACTATATGTATCATAAAATAGGAAATATGATAATAATCCCAAGAAGTAGGCATGTCATTCCATATATGTGTCATGTTTTAAATGAAAACACATTTTAAAGACACACTGACACCCCCTAATTGGCTTCTTACTTCATGTAAAATTCCCACAACCATGCTCCATCTCGAATCCCAACTCAACCCTCAAACATAGGGATATTTCCCTTATCTCATCCTCCATACATGAAGTCTATTCGTGTACAAATCAAGCAGCCTAAGTAGGTTGTGATTAAAACATTATAGGACATTAAAAATACTTATAAATTAATATCTACTCTAAAACAATATATATAGTGGTATAATGTTATAATAAAAAAATTAAAAAAATTAAAAATACTTCACATTTATTATTCTCTAATCAACGACATAGCCCCCCCAAGGTTCATGGTGACAACTGAACCAATCATACATGATTTATCCCATTCTATAGTATAAACCATACACCATAGGGATATAAAAATTCCTTCCGTCATGGGATTTAAGTATTAATTTCATTGTAATTTCATTTGGTACCCTCAAGCATCATTCAAGGTACCATTATGTTTGGAACTTGGAATATTTGTCCAATCCCAATATCTCAGTGGCCTAGAGCATTAGTCTAGAAACCCATGGGTATTTAGAGAACAAATATCTAACAAACATATAATTTTTCAAATGCATGTATGAGGGACCTAGAGTAGAAATATAGCACCCCATGGGTATTTTGAGCATAAATTTTGATCCACAACTCATTAAAAAAACAAAAAATAATATCACATATCAAGGATCAACATTATTAATGTTCTTAGAGATCATTCAAATCCAAATGTACCATTTCATTTATCAATCACAACCATGGTTTTATTACTTTAATCATAAGGAATAGTTTTAATAATTCACCACTAATCCATTTAAAAAAAATTATTCAAATCTCATTAACCCTTCTAGGTTGAGACAATAAACCAATTTAAATTACATTATGTGTCCATTAAACAAGGATGAAGTTACATTTCAAAAACACATAATATTACCTTTTAATACAATCTATCATCAATTAAAGGTAGTTGGAACACTATATGTGTTTCTAACAGGACTACCCTCATTAACTCCAATGGTTTCAATAAGATTCATGAAGGATCACATAAATTCATTGAATTAAATTCACCCTTTTCAATTTTTATGTAATTTAAAAATATGAAAAAACAATAGTACAATTACAAACAGAAGATAATAATCAAGAATATGGGGAATAACAATTATACATCCTACTTAATCATCATTGATGAACACCCACCAAACCCTAACCTTCAATTTTGTGTATAATGATCAAAATCAAAGCAAAAGAGGATGATGTAGGATCAATTATAGAACTAAGATCATATCAAACAAGATGAATTAATACCTAGATCTGAACAATAAAAAATAATGGAAAATATCCCTTTCAATGTTGAGAGAAATATTGGAGAGTGATAAATCTAAATGAGGAATTGATTATATACTCTAGAGGGTTTTAGTTTTTCCACAAAGTCTTTCAATCATATAGAATGGGGTTTGCGGAGCCCAGTAATCCTCTCGATAGTCTCCGAAATAATATGATTTTTTTAGGTTGAACATGGGATATTAGGGATATAAAATGTGGGTTCAATAATTTTTAAATAAAATTTCAAAGGTTTACAACCCCATGCACAATATTTCCTAGACAGGTTGCACTGTATGAAAGACCATACACCACAACTATACACCCATAATATATGGGTTTCATGGTAACTCCTAGGTAGGCATAAAATTTTCCAAACCATGCCCATATATTTCAATTTATTTATATTATAGGGTTCATATTTTGGGGAGGGAGACTCCATGGTTTCGTCCTACAATGAACCTCCTTCATATAGTTCAAAATGAGGTGAATTATTTTCCTGGGGAAAACCAAATGATTTTACCTGAACATTCCCCAATAGTTAATATCCTGATGGGATTCCAAAATTCACCAAATTCACCTGAAATAACTCTAAAGAATGACCCAAAAAATGAATGATAATAAAAGGGTAAAATAATTCCAAAAAATGATTTTAATACATCTCCATAAAGGCATGAATCATAAAGATAAGACCTTATAAATGAGATGAATTTTGTCAATAAAGGTTTTTGAAATCATTCTCATGTAATTAAAACCCTATTTTAGATTTATCTATCTACATATGTATTATTGTATGATGATTCACAATATAGGGTTTTGATATATTATTTTATTAAAATGTTTTAGTTTTCATAATTTGTTTTTATTGATTCATTGTTCCTAGAAGGATGATATGATGATTAGAATACTCTATGAAAGTTAATATATTCATTTAAGTTATGTGATTATATAATCATCAATATATTTGAAAAAAATTGAGTTATTGATTATTTTAAATTGGACTCTTACTAATATAACATCCCCATAGAATAATAATTATGGGTTTCTAATAGAATTATAACATTTATTAGGAAAATGCATGAGATTTGAATGAATTTTATAGGTAAAATATATAATTTATGATCTAACTGTATTTTTAGAATTTTATGTGTTAAATGAAATTTATATTAAGTTTTATTAGAGATATAGATATAAAATTTATTTTTTTGTTGATTTTAATGAGGTAATATCCTGGTTTAAAATTTTTTATTAAGTACATTGGATTAATTATATTGAATAAAAGTGGGTTTTTTTCATTCCACTATGTTAGCATGACCCTTTTCCTAGAATATATTATTAAAGGATCCTATAAATTCTTGAATGATTTATGTTAAATTTTAAAAAATAAAATTCATGATTTTAAATTTATATTTGTAATATAAAGGCATGTTTACCATGTGTAAAAATGTTTTTCATTATATTACACCGACATTATTTGTGAACCCTTACCATTATTGATATAAATGTTTAATTTCATAATAGGGGTAAAATTATATTATTGTTTAAGGGCCTGGTTTAATGTAGGGTGATTAGATGTTGGATTTATAAATATTTTACATGACTTTATTGGTGATGGAATTGGAAAAATACATTGGAATCCTTGTGTATATTAGTAGGATTATAGGGATAAGTACATTTCATGGTCATTATTCCACATTAACTAGAGCTATAACTAGTCATTCTATGTATTTCCCTTGGGCAATACTGATCTCGATTAGTGTTCTACACAAGATAGCTCTATACTGAGTGATCCATCTGTTTTGGATTACATTGCGGATAGTGGTATTCATGTAGTTGGGGGATATATATGAGGATCCTTTATGAGAATGATTTATATTTACCAACTGTCTATTCTTGTTGACCTTAATTAATAACAATGTGATTGATTATGTTTTCGACATATCATACGTTTTATAAAATAATGATAAAATTGTTGTTTATTTTCTTGACTCATCCTTATGTGATGAAAATTACATTCATTAATTATTTTCTAACTACAATTTATCATTTGGCTTCTAAATTGGAATTCAATGAATCCTTGGAGGTATCCTTTAGGTATTTGTGTTCAATTCCTTCAAGTACACCTATGGTTTACATGTAAATGGTTGTTTTCTTATATCATTATTTCAATAAACAAAAATTAAAAGGAATTTTTAATTATTTTTTCAATTATAAATGTACATTGTAAATGGATTAAATTATTTTCTTTTTTTTCTATAAACTAATTATTTACACTCATATTTATCAACTGTTTAGTTTTTTTAATGAATAAATCTTTTTTTATTACAATTTTAGATCAATTTTGTAGATAATAATTACTTATAAATTGTTTTATAAATAAAATTTTAATGTATTGATGATTATTATTTACATAAAAGTTTTATTTATAATAATATTTTAAAAATTGATAGATTATTTTCATATTTTCTTTTAAATAGTAATCCAATTTGTGAAATAAATTTTTTATAATTATATTGTACAAGTTTAGTAATTATATAATTGTAATATATGAACATAAAAATTTATTCAATGAATAGAATATTTTATGTATATAATATTATAAAATAAAAATATAAAAAATATATTTAAGATAAAATAAAATTTTATATTGAATTTATTACATAAATATTAATTCATTTATGGTTTAAATGATTTTTTACTATTTTTATACTATAGAAATTTCATTTAAATGTAACTTTTTTACAATTAAATAATTTGATGAATTTGTTTTGAAAAAGAAAAATCTTATTTATATGGTGACTTATTATAACATTATTGAAAATATATTTATATAATATAGTCATTACAAATGTTATATGGTAATTGACATAACATTATAACTGTGATGAATAATGTTGATAAAAATATATCCATTTTCATAAATATTTAATTAAACAATAAATTTCACTTAATTAGATGATTAATTTTATAAAATTGATACTATTTTTGACATGTATAAATCATTAAATACAAATATATAATGATTAATGAATAATTACACATATAAATGTGATCACTCATAACCGAATAAAATATTTTTATTAATAATAAATTATATTTTAGTGTATTATATTATGTTTTTGAATTTTTTTGAAAAATATTTATAATTATAATATAATTAAATTAACATCATTTTTTGAATCATCATTTTGAAACTATCTCAAGGTGATTTTTTATTTAAGAAAATGAATTTGTAGTGACTTTTGAAAAATTGATTATGTGTTTTGTAAGTACCATATTTCATTGTAATTTATATGAATGAATTTAGAGATTAATATAAGATAGATGACTATTCTATTATTACATTACTCTTGATTCACTACTACATTACTGATGAATCACATTTTGGGTCACTATTTAAATATATAGCATTTTATTTGAAAACATCTTTATCTCCCCATTATTGGGACAAGCCTCACCACTCCACTTATCCTCAAACTTTAGACTTTTATCTCAAAAAATACCTAAAAGAATCTTTTTATAACACACTTAGTGAGGACATAATGGTTTATATATCATGAAAATACAACCATTTTATGGTATAATTCAATTAGTAAATGATTTATCCTAAGGTGTATGGTAGGAACTCTTAATAATTTATTTTCATTTATATTCCATTTCATGATCTTATAACTCTTGTAAATATCTTAAAACTATCATGATATACTGGAATTATGAAAATATTTAAAAATAAATTTTATAATACTAATGGAATATAAATTATACCACTTCCACTTTTTATTTTTAAATTTTATTTATCTTTTATATTATGGTTTGGTCACCACCTCCACAAATGTTGTCCATTTTTCCTCACTACCAACATGAATACTGAAAATATGATATTATTATTTTATTGTTTTATTAATTACATAATTAAAACATGGTTAATATTTTGTAACATTTAAATTAAAATTATATAATTAAATAATCACTTTTTTGTAAACTCACATTCATTCATGGATGGTATAACATACTATTAAGATGTCACCTTTAGAAAACAATTATCCACCCCATAGATAGATACAATATTTTTATATATATTAATATTAAATTAATAGTTAAATTTTAATATGATCCATATTCTTAAACTGAAAACTAATCATTAAATAAAAAAACAAATTAAATTCATCATGGTCAGTCAAACCACTTATGTGAAGTAACCATTAGTTGCCAAAATTTATACTCCAAGAAACATGATTATTATTAAAGAATATATGATATTTAGAACATTATGGTTTTTTTTAATAGCATTAAATTTATACCATAGCACTCATGGAGTTAAGGTATTATTTTAAAATAATATCCATAATCACAATTAAACTGATGCGACCATGGAACCATGAATCAAACATCCCCAAGATGAATAAAATAAACACACATATTAAATAAAATTTTTAGAAAAGAAAAGAAAATAATAATTATAAATAAAATAAAAATGAAAAGGGTTATTGATAATGTTTTTAAGAAAATTACTTTGATTATTCAAGAGGCTAAACTTGCATACTATACTATGTTCAGACTCGAGGAAAGGAATTTTCTTTTCAAGTCCATGATTATTTTCATATATTGTTTCTCTATGGTATATATTATTTTATATAACACATATCTAATATTATCAACAGTTTTACCTTGTAGTTTTTATTTAAATATGAGGAATTAATTATTCCATTACCCTCTTTACATATCCATGTTCATATCATTCATGGTGCACACGATGTCTTTCTCACTATTTCACATTCTTGATGATATATTCTCTAACACTCTTTAAATCTGAAACTTCTTCCATCCATTTTTATAATATTATTTCATTAGGTCATTCAAGATATATTATTATTTATTTTTAATGTATACACATGTATTTACGAATCCTTTCAAACTCTTCTATTAAGTAATACAATGAAATGTTTATATAGGAGACTTTAACGTTTTTTCTATCATCCCAACCATGTTATTCTATTTTGAATATAGTAATATCCATGTTAATATTATTTTTATGATGTATTTTTAATATTTCCTTTAAGAAACATGTTATACCCTTTTATATATTGTTTTTAAAAGTGACTTGTTTAACTTTTTTCAGAAAAATGTCAATGAATGTTAAAAAAACCCTTTTAAAAAATTCTCTTCAATTGTACTCTCAATTCTTATCAATACTATTTTTCAAATAATTTAATAAAATTAAAAGTTTTACCCATAAATAATTTTATTTAAAATGAAATTTTATTATATTTATTTACTTTATTAAGGTTTATTATTTCCATTTTACTTTCTAATTGTGTAATAACTAAGAATTTTTATTATTTAAATAGATTTAGTTTTTTATCTTCCTCAAAATGATATTCATATATTTCAATACTCATTCAAGTTACACTCTTTATTTTTAAAATTTTGTGACATCCATTAATTTTATCTTCCTCCTAAATGGATATAATGTTAGAATAGTTCTATGATTAATTGTACATGTTCTTACAAATGTGTTGTGTTGTGGAAATTGTGCCTTTATAAGATAATTAATCCAACACTTGTAACACCCTAATATTTAAATGTATTTAATAGATTTATCCACATTTAAAAAAACTAAAAATCCCATTATATGTTTAGATCATTAAAAACCTATATTCTAATGTGGTTATTGTTAATTTTTGATATTTTTTTTAAAAAGGATGGTATTTAGTAAAAAAGTACAAGTTTTTTGAAAATAATAATTTTTCTGGTTTTATCATTATGAAAGTTTATCATTAAAGACAAAAAATCTGGTACGTAAACAATATGTATTTATTGAACAAAAATATGATTTTTAAAATATTCTTTGAACTTATAAATCCAATATCCAACAATTTTAGAACTAATAAGATAATTATATTAATAAAAAATATTTGTTTTCTCTTCCATGAAAAAAAACTTATAATCCCTTATGCACACTATAACATTTGAAAACAGATCAATCATACCACCTAAAACCCCATAGAAAGAATTTAGAAAACCACCTCCAAAGAAAACTATATAACGCACCTAAAACACAACCTAAAAAACCATAGAATATGTTTATAAAACATATCATGCATACTGAAATCATCAATAAATGCTAAAACATGGGATCACCTTAATTTTTCTTGTAAACATCTGGAAACCGATTGAAAACCAAAACCACACAAAATAGAGACCATATAATGTAAATATAACATCATAACCATCCTAATTTATCCAAAATGAAGATTATGGAACCCAAATTTGGTCAACCTATACTATAGAGAAATTATAACTCATGAATGATAAATAATAAGACTAATAAGATCAAGAAGATAGATGAAATGAGGAAATTAATTGATAGTTTCTTGAAGATCCAACGAAAAATAATCCACAAAAGTAGTACACAATGATAACGAGTAAGGGATGGTGTCCTGAATACGGATGGATGATTGAATGGGGTAGTAAATGGGGGTGAATTGGGGTTAAATTTTAGGAGTGTCAAGATAGTAATTTATACATATTTAATGATCCATAAGGCCATAAGGTTTGGCCGAACAGTCATCCAGAGCATGAACCAATCATGAAATACCTCTATCGAAAGGGAATAGTTAATGAATGGTATACTATGAAAGGGATAATTCTTTTATGGTAGTCCATGAAAATTGGATAATTCCACTGTCAAGGGTTCACATTTTCCTCTGAGTTAGCGAATAGTTTCTACTAACCATGCACCAGGATTGTGCCACATTTTGTTTGTCCAAAAATCCTGATTTTTTTCAAAAACACCCCAAAAATCCCAGAGATATATATTAGAAAAAAAGAAATTATACCTCAAAATTACATCATATATATGACTATTCTCCCACCATGAGAACATTGCACCCTCAATAAGCCATTCTGAATTCTAATGAGAGAACAAAATGGGTATTACTCCTCAACCCATGATTGTTGTTCCCATGTGTCATGCTTATTGTTCCCCTGATGCAACTGAACCTGAACCAATAATATGGATTTCCCTGAAATAACTTTCTCTTGAGTGTCTACAATCCTTACTAGTTGGTCAAACATAGAAAAATTGTATTGAACTCCAACTCTTCATAATTTATCAATTGAGACAGATCCAGATTATATTTCTTTAATTGAGAGAATTGGAAGACATAATGGATTAATGTTGTTTGATATTGAAAATATAACCGGTATTACACCTTAACAATTCCCCCAGTAAACTCAAAAGATCTTACATACGTTGGAATATATTTCCCTTGATTACCAAGATGACAAAGACCCAATCGAGGGGCCACCTATATTAAGCCATCGATTGGGATAAAATGGTATGATTTGGTTAGATTCCCAATCAAAAAAATACAATTCCTTCCAAAAGGTATAAAAGGTATCAAAATGATGAAATATATGGATACCTCATCCCAATTATAGGTCGAAATGGGGAGTGGATGAAGCAATACAGAGTGCCTCTAATGCTTGGATTTCAGTGACTAACTATTATATCACCTGAATACAATGTCAGCTATTAAGTTTCCCAATATTGGATGTCAGAATAAATGAAATACATCATTAAACATCTTGGTGGTCTTAGAAGGAATGGATAATTAAGACTAGTGGTTACACACCATTATAAGCCTTCACAATGATGACGAAACCATAAGAAGAACCTTGAAACAAAGAACCTCATCAAAATACAATAACCACAAACTGCACACATCCCCAGCATTAAGAAGCTTCCTAGAACAATAGTAGAGCTCATAACTAGTCTATAATTATGAAATCAAATCTGGAAGGGAGGTAATCAAATGAACATTGGATAGGAAGACACCCCCACTATGATTATTGGATTCTAGATGCATCTGGGAAAATAGACCCATTATGGGACATTCATAACTAGATTCCTTGAAAGCTTGCAACATAACCTGCATACTCAAGGAATCTACAATCACATGGTCATCCTATATCAACAAACACCTAAGACTAATACATTAGGAGTCAAAAAAGACCATGTCTCTTGTTTAAGATTCTAGAGAGGTCACAACAGGGGTAGTGGACAAACATTTCATTACATCCTCAAAGGAGGCTTAGCATTCTAGAATCCATTCAAACCTTACCCCATTCACGGTAAGTGCATATATGGACAAATAATGCTAAGATAAATCCCTAAAAAACTACCTATAACACCCTTCCATGCTTGAATTTCTATTGACTGAGATGTTGTTATTCAACTGATCCCTTAACATTTCCACTTCGATCTTCTCAGGGTCCACCAATACCCCATGACCAGAGATCACGTGGCCATGAAACATTACCTCCCTGAAACCCAAAGGTAAGATCAAAGAGAATAACATATATACAATGATCCTGAAGAGTAGAAAACATGATCCTAAAGTGGTCCTCATTCTATTTTTCAATCCTAGATTATACTCATATATCATTCCCAAACACCTAAATAATAGAGTCAAGGTACTGATGGAATACCTAGATCATAAGATCCATGAAGACCTTTAGATAATTTTTCAACAAGAAAGGAATGAACAAATACTCAAAGTTGCTATACATTCATCAGAAGGATGTATCCAGAATATGTACCTCTATTTCCCTATTATGGTGTTTCCCAAAATATAGATCGATCTTATATAATGACATATCCCTTTGAGTTGATTAAAATGGTAATCAAAACCAGGAAATGGGAAATTTAATTAATAATTACCTTATTCAATTTTCATTAATTATTTTAAAATTGGAGATATCCCTCATAATTCTTTGAAAAAATAAATTTGGAGGTGTATGTTGAGACACTCGAGAAAATGGATCCATTATATTCCAAATCATATAGCTATATCTTAAAATTACATATCTCAGTGGGCGGGGGCATGTAATTTTTGGGAAGAGATATTGGTTGTGTTCCCAGATCCAAATAAATTATAAAATTCATATATAACTATATATTTATGTGTATAAAATCATACTAAAACACAAATATAAACTCATCTACCATAGGAGGTAATCCAATCTCATTACCCCCATCATCATCCACTAATATGAGTGATGAGATCTGGAAAACGTGATTGTGAACCTTTAGAAGTGGAGGTTCAACAGGGCCTGACCAAGGTTCAAATTCTCTGTGAAAAACTTATGTACTCCCACTAGGTGACACAAAGCTCACTCATCAGTAATAACAATCAATTTCTTCTTTGAAATGAACCGACCAATCTATGTTAGAGATATAATCGAATTTGTCCCTTTCTAGAACTAGGAAATCTCATCCCATCCCAACCCCTAATAGAAAAAGAGAACAATAGAGACATATGAAACCCTTATATCTCTTATTACCAAGTGAAGTCCTTAACTCCAACACATACAATATGACCACGATAAAAAAATTTGCAGTTTCATAAGACGAGCATAAATGATGGAATTTTACGCACCCGTATCCAATATGTCAACAACTATGGACCATGAAACAATAAATATACCTCAAACTCTTTGATGTCCTAAATCTGATTCAACTAGTAGTAGATTTATATCAATAATATTCCTAATATATTATTGGGCATAAAAACATCTACTGACCTGCTAGTCTACATTAATCTGTCTCTGTCAAGTAGTAGATTCATCCCTATCACCATGACCTCCAAAAGGAGAACCAACTTTACAAGAGGGTTATAACTATGATTTCAACCCTTTGAAGGTTTAATACCCTAAAACACCCTGATATGTTCATGAAACATTCCAAAAATAATTTCATGTTCCCCATAATTCCACATTAATGGAATGGTCGAGGTGGGGCATGACATGTTTCCCGAGCAAACCCCGACCATCTGCACTAATGTCACATGAACGATCCAATATCTTAAGACTCAAATTAAGATGGTCAAGAAGGGTGTACTAAGCTACCAACTCCCCACCAATTCTTCTCATCATGCTTCCTCTTATTTTTAGCTGAACCACCTCCACCCTAACTCATTGCTCAAGATACTATAGAAAAACCAATATTTTACACACAGATGAAAATCTACCATCAGTGATCTATTGAACACATCATCATAAGTCATAAAAATATAAAAGGATACATGAGACTAGACATCTAGGAGAAACCCCATTTCAAAATTCAGATACTATAGTTTCTCATTCGAAACTACCTCAGTTTCAAACTGAACCAAATCTAATAAGAGGTTGGTGTACTCCAACACGGTCCAATCCCCCTGGTTGAGATTGAGAAACTCCTATGACATAGAAAAACCCTAGTTCATATGGAAATACATTCCATTTAATATGACCTTGAATTCCTTATATCACATTTGATCGTACTTTATGTCGTTGACCACTTAGTCCCACTATCGATGACTAAGACATTCAACCCAGAATAAATCACATTTCACTTTGACTACATCAGGAGTCTGATGAATCCAAATAATCTTTTTAGTCTTTTCAATAAAATCCTTATCTTCTTGTGGGTTCACGCATACCTAGAAGTAAGATGAATTTTTCATGAGTAACTCATGATCCTTTTCCTTTTCCATACCAGGTTCAGAGTCCTTAACATGTGTAAGAATAAATAGAGCTCCCTGATCCACTTCCTGGATATCCTGAACAACTACATCCAATCTTGTGAGGTAGAACTCTCTCTGAACCCTTGTTGTTGTTGAATAAGAAATTTTTGGGGATGCGTCATTCTAAAACACCCAAAAAATAGAGAAAAATCCCAAATAAGTTGTCCTGTAAAATTTTCATTGATAACATTAAAACCCCTTTATGAATCAAAACCAAAACCATAACAAGCATAATAATAAGTCAAACCCATCCACCCAAGCTTGATTCCTATGAACAGTTAGTAACCTATCCATCACACAAAGTAGAGAATACAAACCATATCCCAGACATCCAATGGTCACCAAAGGCCTATCACGATGTGTGCTGGACAGAAATCCCACTCGTAGCCTACACCATAATACCTTAAAATCCTAGCTCTGATATTTCGAGACTATCCCAAATAACATGATAAAATGAAGGGTGAAACTTACAATGATACCATTTTTACATGAAACAACATGGGATTCCATTAAACATAACACACATCCTAGCCTGTGGCAGGTCTGGAAGGGAATTCTCGATCCCCATGGGCCAGAAACCATTGTTTGGTCATCAAACTTATGAGAATAATTTTTATTATAAGAATCCACTATAAATTAACCCATAATAATAATACATCACATAAAAATCCTAAGACAAAAACAAATAACAATAGGTCATAGGATATTATACATTAGGAATTAATAATTTTTCTTTTTCACCAAAGACAAAAACACAAAAATAGGGAGTAGTTGTGGGGGGGGGGAGGGACTAGCTACAGAACCAAGAATCCATATAGCAGGAGGGAAAATTCCCTCAGGTCCCTTCCACCAACACCATCCAAAAGTGAAACCACTAGAAATCTAGACCCACTATCACCACCATAGAACAGGTTTCCTTTACCACGGTAAAACATAACAAGGTTAACATAAAACCGAGGGAGTATATAGGGAATGATCCAACATGCCCAGTAGGATACCACAAAAATAGATTCCATTCCATGAAATTATAATTCAAATGAACGTTCTTATTTAAAAAAAATAAAATGTAATTTTAAAAGAAACATGATCTGAAATTATAATGGATTGTAAATTTGAAAACAATACATACTATAAGAATAACACCACATAACCACTACATGAACTCCCTAAGACACTAGGGCTAGTGGGGTCCTAGTATCCTCATACCTTTGGGATAATATCATACAAAAATCACAATCACCCCATTCATGATCAACTAAAGGGGAATCAAAACCCAAGGTGTAGTGGTATCCAACCATCATCATCATTTTTTTATTATTGTTGTTGCGTCAATCATATTAGGGGAAATAAGGCTTCGACCAAACTAATCAACCTATACTACTAGACCTAGTCTTCCAGCAAAAATAACGAGGATTAACTTGTTTTCAATTCCATTCCCAAGGACACATGAACCACCTCTTACACAGGCATACATAAAATAGTAGAAACAAACATGAAAACCCAACATTTTTAATAAGAAAACCTATTCCAAACCCCATAGAAAAAAACATTTGAAAGCATTATTTATACCACCCAAAATACCATTTAACCCATATAGAATACATATCAAGAATTACTAAATTATAAAACAAAGCTAATGCATGGAATGACCAACCTCTATTATGGTAACTTCTGAAACTCAGTTTAAAACCTTAGTTTCACCAAAGAGAGACACTATAAAGGCTATATAACATCATAAAAATCAATATATAATCCAATAAAACAAGATTGATCCCAAATTTGGTCAACTAATCTTTTAAAGAATAGAGAAACTAAGAAATGATAAGAAAGAGATCAAGAAGAAGAAGAAAAAGAGGAAACGAATAACTTATTTTATGGTTTCATGAATATCCATCGCCGAATCACCTAGAAAAGTAGATCCCATGGAAGGAGAGGAAGGGAGGGATGCATTCCTAGGGATTGAGGATCGAATGGGGGAGAAAATAGGGTGACTTAAGGTTAAATTCCTATAAGATCAAAAAGGTAATTTTAACATTTTTTGTTATGGTATAAAGCATGGTTTTACCACATGGTCTGCCAGAATGTGAACCAATTAGGTAGAACCTCTATCCAAATATAAAAGAGGCTGCACCGTTTCCTTGGAAAGGGTGAATATCTAAGATGTAGACCATGTGGTCTAGAAAATTCAACTATCTGGGGAATACAATTTCCTCCGTGATGGTGCGTCTTTTTTACTAATTGTTCCCCAACCATACACTATCTTCTCTTAGTAAACAAATTTCAATTTTCACCCAAAAAACCCATAAAATCCAATAAATAAATATAATGGAAGATAATAATATAATACCTAAAAATTACCTCACATAAATCACTAATCTCTACACCATGAACACTTTTCTCTCTTGTAATATCATTGTGATGTCTGATTAGAGAACCAGAACAGGTACTACTCCTCAAAGAAAGATCATTTCACCCATGTATTATGGTCATCATTCCCATTATTCCAAAAAACTAACCCAATAGTATGGATATCCCCTAAATAATTTTATCTTCAGTGTACACAATCTAGATTGGTCTCTTAAACATAGAAAAATCATATTCCTACTCTAACTCTTCCCAGATCAAAATGTGACAGGATACATATTATACATCTTTAATTGCGAGACATGGAACATGTCATGGATTGAAATAAAATGAGAGAGGAATGATAACTTGTATTCAAACTATCCAAATATATTGGTGTTCGAAAAATTCATAACATACCTCAATTTCAGCTTCCATTTCCTATGAATACTATGGAAACCAAAGAGAGGGGGCACATCAGTTGAGTACTTGATTAAGATAAAATGGGATGATTTGGTAAGACAATCAATCACTACCCAAATCATGATACTTCATTATGGAATATTAGGTAACCTAATTATAAAACCCATTGTGACCTTTCCCCACATCCAGGTAAGTATGTGATGTGGAGGAAGTAAATTAGAGGGTCGTTGGTGCTCAAATTTAACATACCAACAAGTATAAAACCAAGATAAAAAGTCATTTATTTTACACCGCATACTTGGCTAACAAAAATGAGGAATAATGTCCTATATTGTCTTGGTATTTATAGAATGAATGAACCCCTGATAATTGTGGCTATCCTACATCACCAACCTTTGTTATGATGATGGAACCATGTGATGACCCATGGAACAGAGAACCACATCAAAATACAAAGACCACTCACTTAGAACTTACTACCATTAAGAAGCTACCCAGACTACTGGCATAACTCATCAGTGTGATGTGCTTCCCAAATAAACTCTACAATAGATGGTGTAAATTAGATGATGGCCGTGAATTCACCTCCACTACACTCCTTGGATTCTATATGCATCTAGGAAAATTTCCTCTACAAGGTCCACTCATAATTGGACTCCTTGAAATCATTCACTAGCTTATTTATACTCATAGAATCTTCCACCACAAGGTTATAATACATTGAAACACTCCCATTACCCTTACCAAAGGCTTAAAAAAAGACCATGCATCCCATTATAGCTCCTTGAGACATCAAAAATGGTGCAATGGTCAAATTCTACATAAGCTCCACAAAGGATGCATGACATTTTGGGAAAATATCAAACCATACCCCTTTCTCGTTAAGTTTTGAAATTGGTGAATAAAGCCAAGTGAAATCCCAATGATACCACCTATAATACCATACATGGCCCAAAAATTACTTGATCTCAAAGGAAATCTTTAGTTACACCCATATCATTACCTCTTCGATCTTCTAGGGGTCTACCATAACCCCACCCTACGTGATGACATGGACCAAAAACTTTATGTTAGTAATCCAAAAGGTATACATAGTGATATTAGCACAGATATAGTGATCTAGAAGTGTCCCCAACACAATCCTCAGGTATTGTTCATGCTCTTCCTCGATCCCACAATTCACCAACATATCACTACAAAACACCACAACAAATGAGTCAAGGGGATGATGGAACACCCAGTTCATAAGGTCCATGAATAACATTAGGGAATTTTTCAAACCAAAAGTCATGGTAAAGTACTCGTTTTGGAAATACCTAATATGGAATGCTATCTTATGAACATCCACCCATATAACCCAAATGTGGTGACACCCTGAATGTAGGTTAATCATGGAGAACCACATTTCCCCTGGAGTTGATCAAAAAAGTCATTTATATGAGGTATGTGGTAATTTTTATTAATCATTACGTTATTCAGATTTAGTTAATTGATTTAGAACTTGATAGATGCATTTTACATCTTTAAAAATAGTACTAGGGATATCCAAGATGATACACTTAAGAGAATTAATCCTTTGGATTCAAAATAGTATAATTGTATGTTTAATTCTATAAAATAAATGGGGGCCATACGCTATGAGGTAACATATATCAACTATGTTCTCGATGTTAAATCAATGGAAAAATCTACATATCAACTAGGAGGAAATCCTAGGAAATCATCTAGAAACACCTCTAAGAACTCATCAGCCATTGGAGGAAATCCTATCTCAGAACCCCATCTTTATCCTCTAACATGAGAAATGTGATTTTAACAACCAGATTTCCCAAATATGGATGTGGTGGTCTAGTATAGCCAGAACAAGGATCCCATTCACCATAAAAAACCTATGTAACCCCATTAGGAGACAATATGTTTACTTTATGGTGATAACAATCGATGTACTTCATAAAATGCACCAAGAAATCCTTTTTTGCGGATCACATCAAAGAAAACCTTGTCTAGAACTCCTAATTCCCATTCCAGATCATCCACTGATAAAATAAGAGTGAAAGATATAAATATAATGCATTGATCTATCTTCTTACCAAGTGGATGTACTGAATCCATCACATGCAGCATGACCTCAGTCAAAAAATTTAGATGTACCACAAGGTGAGTGAAAATTATGAAGTTATATGCACCTTTATAAAATATGGAAACCACATAGGATAATGTAATAAAAATAGTACATCAAATTATTGTAGGTCTTGCATCTGAATCAACTGGTTCCTGATAAATATAATTATGGTTCCACATCTCTTCTTGTGTATAAGAATGACTACAACCCTATGGATTTTCCTTAATATGGTTGTATCGAGTAGTTGATCAATCCCTTCCTCCAGTACCATCAAGATAAGAACCCAATTCCCTAGATGATTATGAAATATTTGTCTCCCCCTAGAGGTAGTAGAACCTGCACCACCCTAATATTAGAATGAAACTTTGAAAAACTATTACAAGTTCCCCATAAGTCCACACTGATTCCAAGTTTGAGGTGGGTCTAGACACGCAGACCGCACATACCCAGATTTTCTACACTAATGGAACATGATTGGTATAACATCAAAAGCCACTGATAAGGATATTGGAGATGGATATTCTGAGCTACCACCTCCCCTCTTATCCTACTCTACAAGCTTCCTCTTATTTTCAAATGATCCACCACCTTCGTGATTAAATATTGATGATACTGTAGAAAAACCAGATTTTTTCTATCGAACCAATCTCTATCATCTGAGCTCAATCGAACACCTCAGAATAATTCTTCCACATAAAAAAATACCTTGGTATAGATGCCTAGATATAACCACATTAAAAACCTAGATGCCTAGATATAACCACATTAAAAACCATTAATCCTTTAAATGATCATTATAAATTACCTCATGTACAATCCCAACCAACTCTACAATGTTGTTAGCATACTCCAACATGGTCAAATCCTCTTGTGGATATATAAACAAATCTCTAGTATTTTAGAAATATATTTTCTCATAGATATAATTCTCATTAAAGAGGTCCTTTAAGTCCATGTAGCCAATCTGCTCATGTATTCTTGCCTAGACCACTGATTCCCACCACCAGTGACTCCGACCTTCGAATAAGAACTTTTAAAATTTCACTTTGACTACTTCATGAGTACCAAGAAAAATAAAAATACATTAAATAATTTAAATAAAATCCTTATATTCCTAAGGGTACTTGCTAACTTAGAAGGAAGGAGGCATGTTCCTGAGTAATAAATGAGCCTTTTCCTTTTCTGGACAATTTTTGACTTCCTTAACATGTGCAGGACCAGAGACCTCTCCCTGATCCAATGTCCAGACAACCCAGAAAACATTTTCCAATAATCTATCACCAACTGGTGAGTTATAAATCTCTCCAATATCTTCACACAGTTTCACAGGATGTATCTATGGAGGCATATTGCTAAAACACTATAGCAACCCTATCCCTTTACACATATCATTACATGATTCTAATCATAATTAAACAAAAAATTATAATACATGGATCACAGAGTCTAGAGTCTTAGAGATTGGGTGCATAATTAAACATCACCATTCCAAAATAATAAAATATTTTTTTTAATATTTATAAAGACCTCCTATATTCCAGTGATCCCTTACATCTACATAGGATAACCTGGGGATAATATGAAAGAAGGGATGATCTAAAAATCCATGTACGGGAATAAACATATGAATAACTCATAGCACATGGGTTAGAAGGGATCATAAGATGACATAAATGGCATGCATATACATAAAGAAGCATAAAATTTGTAAACATGGTATCGTAGGAGATGTGGAAAAAACATACAATATGACATAAGCATAATTCAATGTTCATTGCACATGAAGTAGCATGAGTCAAGGTTAACAACCATGACTGCTACACGTGGAGCATGAGTCACAACTAACCACTAAGATCGTTCCTCATGATGTCTCATGAGACCAAAAATTTCCCAAGGAATTGAAGAAATATCTAGGTGCATCCTTCATAACATGTTCATGAATATGTGTTCCACAGGTAGAATCATACGCAAGGAATCATACTTAATCATAAGGGTTACCCATAGTAGGAATTGGGTATCATAATCTTGTCCAAATGGAATAACATAAGGGAATATCACAATGGTATCCATGAAAGAAAGGTTATAAATCAAGCATTGACATTCGTAAGAGAAAATAGGCATATATAATTATAAGTTATTTCAAATTGAATTCAACACATTTCTACGAATCCTTATAAATTAAACATTTTATTGCGGTTTAATTAAAATTTTAAAGAGAATTTAAATCAGAAAATGGAATAATATTTTAATATAAACTATAAGTGAACCTAGAAATTTTTTATAATAAGTTGAGTGATTTTAGAAAAATACCGGTGGAATAAAATAAATTTGGGAGTGCACTTGAATATTTGTAAGAATTCGGTAAGTTCACTTAAATCAGGCTTTCTTATCGGGAAGAAGTGAGTTGGGAACCTTTTAAAAACATCTATATCCCAAGGAAATAAGGATGAAAAAATAAAGATACATGATTTTGGAACACATAATTTTCATATAGAATATATAGATAAAAATATAATATAATTTCATTTGGGTAAAAAGGGTGGTAGAGTAACCCAAAAGAATAATGGAGGATCGAGTAGAATCACATACCTTATGTCTGAAGTTGTTCTTCACATGATCTTAATGTCCTAAATAAAAAAAATTAAAATAATTAATTTATAATTAAAGAACAATAATTTCATTTAATTTATATAGTATGCTTTTATTTTGTTTAGTCAATGCCTTTTTTAGGAATTATAGTGTTCAGTTCTCTCATTTGGGAGAATTTGTTTTCAAAATGTACATGATTGGTTTGCTTGTAAATGAGTATAAAAGTACATGTAGAATGGTTATAATTATCCAGATTTGAAATTAAATGTTATTAATGAAAAAACAGAATTTTAATTGATATTATATATTATTTTTCTCCCATATATGAGGATGAATCATTAGATAAAATGTTGATGATAATATTTTAGCATAATTTCAGCTGGGCTTCGATCGCAATGAACTTGTTTTGTTCTATTATTTGTTATAATGTATATATAATTATTATATAAAATTACATAAGATTTAATAAATATATTATAAAAAATTTCAACCATAAAAATGGTTTGATTACCAGCCTTTATGATGGAAAAATAAACTACAAAGTCATCATCCTTGAATTCGATAAATTATCACAACATAGACGATGTTTTCATTTTCAAAACACAAAGGGTGGGAAAGAGAGATGATGATGAATTGTTCTTTTAAAATAATATAATTATAGAATATATATGGAATTGGATTTATAATAAAATTTGGATAAGTGAAGGTGTTGAGGGAAAAATTAAATAAATTAACTTTAAAAGACTTATAAGAAAGAGAAGAGGGGTTTACCTCTTGATTCTTTCTTCTTGAGAACAGCTGTAGGTGATTTTTATCCGTATTTTTTGATGATAAATATATTTTAACATAGGGTATGGGTATTCACAGGATAGTTGAGTATAATTTAGACAAGGATCAAGGCTTTAGATGTGTGGGGAGAAGAGGCTGTGAGGGGTTGTATTTATAGTATAGGGGAGGAGTGTTTTCTCACTATTCTTGTCATTAGTTTATTATTTTAGCTCAAGACTATGAATAGTTTTACCAGTATCATAAAAATATTAATATAATTAATGATAGATTGTGAATTTGGGATAATATCATCCATACATTATCTATGGCTCCATAATTTTTGTATTTAGCATTTATTGTAAATTATCGTGTTTTACTATTGACAATAAAATAAATTATTTCAGAGAAATACAAAAAATTATCCCTAACCATCTTTCAAAATGTATAATTCAAAAATGAACACTATTTTATGAAAATCTTTTTCTATATATGAGAAATTTAATTTTTAATTAAAACCATCGTTAACCTCAAAAATACATATTTTGAAATAATAAATAATTTTTTAACACTTTGAAAAATTAATTATGGTATAATAAAATTACCTTAAAATTATAAAATTTCAAAATATTAATTAATGAATACATTTTATGGAAGGATATTTTCTTTTAAGTTATTAAATTAATAAAAAATTGTAACTAAATATTTATGATTTATAAAAATACCAACACTTAATTAATATTTTTAAAAAATTAATTTACTTATACCATAGTATAATTATATCTTACATTCATTTATATGTTTCCTAAATTCTATATGTACATTCATGGTTGAGTTTACTATGCATAAGGGTCACAACACTATTCTAATGTTCAAGTTTTCATTCCTTCGTTATTTGTTCCTTATCTTCTAGAGATACCTATTATTTCATTAATTCTTCATTTATAAAATTTGAATTAATTTTTTAATGTGATTTTATATGATTATACTATATGAAGTAATTAAGAAAATGAAATTTCCATTTATAAATATTTGGTTTGTTACAAATACACAATAAACATTACGCAACCATCAATAAAGTGTCCTATACTTTTTCATCAACAACAACATTAATGAAAATTTATGAATCAAAACTAAAAAAATAACAAGAAAAAATAACAACTCAAACCACTATACCCTCCCATGGAATATATGCACATTTTGCATCATGTAGATCACATCTAGATGAAAATTCATAACATATCTCAAACATCCCATGGAAACCGAAGGCCCATCAGGAGGTGTGTTATCCAGACACACAGCTTGAAACCAAAACCTCAAACCATAGAAATCCTAGATCTGTCCTATCTAGACCACCCCAAATAACATTACATGAGGAAGGGAATATACTTATCTGATATCATATTTTCATGAACTATAAATGTATTCCTTCTAACTCAACACCCAACCTGGTTTTGGCATGGTCCGAAGGGCATTCCCACTACATACGAGCTGGAAACTAGTGACTAGGAATCAAAGACCACCTTGGAGAATGATTAATCATATAATAATATACCATAAATCATCACATCATCATAAAACATCACATAACATGAACAAGGCATGGACATCATACAAGATTTCAAAAGATACAGTACGTCATTAATTATTCATTTTTCATTTTAACGAAATACCTAAACATAAAAACATTGAGGGGTCAACTCAACAAATGATACTCAATGAAATAAGAGGGATAACACCCCTAACCCTCCTCCACTAACACTTACGCAAATAATAAAAACTAGTAACCGAATACACCATCACAACCATGAAGTATCTTTCCATTACCCAGGTCAAATATGAAAAGGTCTGCATACACTTGAGGGTGTTTATAGGCTGTGAACCAAGGTTCTTAATTTAATATCACCAAAATAGATTCCATGTTAAATAATTATAAGACAGATCAACAATCCAGTTTCAATGAAAATTGAATTTGAAATTTAAAATAAACATTCTTTAAAATTAAAACGGAAGGTAAATTCAAAAACAAGATACATGATATGCATAACATCACATGAGAACCAAGATCTACACATAAGGAACTTGGGTAAGTGGGTTACTAGGATCATCACACCTTGTTTATAAGAACAAAATACCCACAATTTTCGTTCGAATGAGTTATTAGATAGAATTCACATCCCATGGTCTAGTGGTATCAAACAATCATCAAAATTGTTCTGTTAGTTTTCTAGCATCAATCTTTCTATGGGGAACCAAATCTTGACCATATCGATTCTCCAAGCACAGTAGACCTAGACTTCTTAACATGATACCTAGGTATCTCTTGCGCTCAATTTCAATCCCCATGTCACATAAACAACCCATTTCAGAAAAGAAACCTAAAATAATATAAACTAACATGATGAAAAGTATTTTCAATAAGAAAAAACATTCTAAACCATTAAGAACCCCAAAAAAAACATTGGAAATATTATTTTCAAAACACATAAAAACCATAAAACCCATTTAGAAAACATATCAAATATTCCAAAATAATCAAACAATTATTGTACATGTAATCATCTACATTTTCTTTAGAAACGTTAGGGAACTGGTTGAAAAGCATAACCGCTTAAAAAGTAGACGCTATAAGGGAAAGTGCACATCATAACCATCAATATTTCACCTAGTGAAAAAATATTGGACCCAGATTGGGTCAACCTATAAAATGGAAAATATATAACTAGGTACATAAAAATAAGGAGATCAATAAGAAGAAGAAGATAAAGAGGAAAGAAGGAACTTAGTTGATGGGTTATAGATGATATAATGCCAAATCACCAATAAATGTGGAACTGAAGGTAAGAGAGGAAGGGATGGAGGAATTCCTATTTCTAGAGGATTGAATGGGGGAGGAAATGTGGTTATTTGGGGAAAATTGAGGGAGTTAAAAAGGGGAATGTCAACATTTTTAATGACCAGGTATTCCAAACGGTTTCAATGCATGGTCTATCAAACCTTGAACCCACAATGCATAACCTATATTAAAAGGGAAAAGAGGCTGCACAATTTCAAAGGGTAGAGCAAACAATTTTCTAATAGATCACATGGACAAGAATGTAACATTGTCTAGGGTTCATATTTCCCTTTGTTATAGAACACTATTTCTACTAACCATTTGCTAGTTGTGTACCACCTTCTACCGGGCTAAAAATTCATCATTGTATTTAAGAAAACACCGAAGAAATCAAAGTGATAAAATAAAACCAAAAATAATAGAAATAGTACCTAAATATCATCTAATTTGTGGAAGGGTCATCGAAATAATAGTTTATATCAAAGGAAATGATTAAATAACATTACATATTAAGATGTTTGTTGAGGATAATTTAAGGATTTATATGTTGGGAATGATTGTAATTTAAATGGTATAGATTACCCCTTCAGATAGTATATCTAATTTGACAACAATTTCATAATGTACTATATATTTAGATATTTTGATAAGAGAAAATTAGTGAAAAAAATTTAAACTAGTCTATATTTTTGACAAAATAATAATGTTTTGTTGATATAAAGGATATGTGGATTTCTAAGCAATGAAACATATGTCTAGATATTGGAAACCTGATGTGATTCGGGTAAATATTTAATTACCAGTAATTACACCGTAGGGGGAATGTTGGGTTTTAACTCAAATGCAACCTGATTAATAACAAAGAGGCCTTACTATACACATTAATGGACAATCTCAGTGGATATGTCTAGGTTAATTCAAATTCACTTCATGGGCCATTATAAAGGATATAAGAATGATTTTATCTAATTAGGTAAGATAATGTAATAGAAAAATGACAATATATAACCAGGGATTGATCATGGAGAGTCATAGGTTGATTTGAAGGTATCATATGTCAAAAATAAAGGTGTCACAAGGGAAGATGTAATTAGATTAATGTTTTGATATTAATATTTTAGATATCGTTATATCTATTTTATTTTAAGTTTTTTTTAAAACAACGTCATGGAGATGAACATGAAAAATTTATCTATCTAGAGACCACTATTTCATATTAGTTAATAAGGGATCATAAAAAAGAATAACAATTTAACAATATTCCAATTATGATGAAAATTGTTATTTTTCTCATATTATCAATGGTAATGAGGTTGATATATTAATAAAAAATAATTGTTGTTATTATTCCATTCAAATTACTGAAATGGTATTTATCAATTATATTTTTGTATATTATTAATTATATTGAGAATTATGAGAATATTGTAATGTTCATTATTATATAGTTTTGAAATAATGTTTTGAAAACATATATTAAATGGTATCAATAACATTGTAACGTGACGTTATGATTAGGTTATATTTTTTGGGTAACTATTCTAGAACACAAGATATAGGGATGGAAAACTCTTAGGTTTAAAATATTCATGATGTTGATATAATAATGTGTGGTTTTATTTTAAGGAATTATGTTTGATAATGTTGGTAATCTTTAGAATAATAATTCAATTATGATATTTATGGTTGCTTTCATCATATTATTTAGATTATTATATATATTTACTAGTGTGTTACATTATGAAGTAGTGGTTAATACCATATTAGGGTTACATATATAATTAATATCTTTGAGGAATATATTAAATCAATCTGGTACATGTACTTTTATATGTAAACGGTTTTGGGAAAGGTATGTTATAGAGAATATATGGTTATGATGTTTACATACTTGGGTATTTGATTGTATGAATAGAAAATGTGGTTTGAAGAGATTTAAATAACATGGTATTTCAAAAGAGACTATGGTAGATATCATAATAGATGTTGTACGTCATATAATGAATATGTTAATAATACCATTACATACTTTCTTTAATGACTAATAATTAAATTTACAAGGATGAATTTTATTTAACAGGGAGAATGTAACACCATGATATCTTAATATATGATTACCTATAAATATATAAATATTTTATGTAGCTTGCTATATAGATAAAACTGAACTAAAATGAAACCATATTTCACTAAGACCATTATAAATATATATGTTGAATTTTTGATAATTAATAAAAGCAACCAATTTATGAAGTATATGTATATATAAATTAATGGTGTCTTTTAATATGAGTGAAATTCAATTATTTTACCCAAAATGATTAATAAGATTATTTTATGTTTACAAAAGTATTTTTTTATGAAAATATTCTTTTAGGTGACACATATTTCTATTTCAAGAAACATATGATTAATGACATATTATGTTTGAGATTAATAATTTCTTAGAACATATTTAGTTGGTAAATGATATAAAATAAAATTAATAATTATTAATATTTGAAAATTTTATTTCCCAATGAAAATTTATTTTCTTTATATTTTATAATTTTACATAAAACTAAATTTAAAAATTTGGGAATTTTATGTTAAAAAAATGAGCACAATTTTTTAATTTCTATTATTAAAATATAAATTTTATGAATTTTTGATCTTTTTATAAAAGTTTGTTTTTATTCAAAAAATATAATTTTTAATAAATTATAATTTGTATTATTTTATCATTACGTAATGGTATATTATAAATTTAAAATACCAGTTATATAAAAAAATATGTATTTAAGGAATAAAACTGTTCATTTCCAAACATTATTTTGAAAAAAAATATCCAATTTCAAAAAAATTTAGATCAAATTAAATTTTTACTCCAACAAAAAATCTAATTCTTTATTTTCATTGAATCAATTTTCTTTAAGGGAGAATCCGTTTTGGATTTCCGTAAAATCCACATTACCATTATTTACTTTATAATAAAATTTATTTTCTCTATTAAAATTGGTATCCAATTCAATTTTATCTCATGTATAAATTTAAATCTTAAAAAACATTAAGGCGCCAAAAATGTTTTTATTTGAATATGTGTGTTTATTTTAAAATTAAAATTTCCCAAATTTTGAAATTTTATTGATAAATTAATTTCAAGATTTTAAATAAGAAGTATTAAATAATCTAAAATTATGAATCTTAATATTTGAAATTAAAATTAATTACTAATGTTTGAAAATAATTACCAATATATTGGTAAAATAGTGATAAAGTTAAAAAGTTAAAAGTAAAAGACTACAAACATTTATAGTTTTTGAAAAAAAGAAAATTTGAGTAGTGTTTTCATGCAAATGAATTATCCTGTCCTATTTGTTTTTAATTGTTTTCCCATTGAAACATAAATATCAACCTTACAATTTTTAAAATATAAGCGTTACTCCAAAAAACATCCTTCTCATCACTTATAAAAGTGAAACGCCAATACCAATTCAAGAATCACATTAAAATTGAATTTCTACTTAGAAATATTGAAAATTAATCTTCATAGAACCATATCATATATTAATATTTTTATAATCTCCATTATATAGAATATTACCTTCATTTTTGAAGGGACATATAAGGAAAATCTAAGTCCCTGATGTGAGTATTATCAATTACTTATCATTTCTTATAAATTATATTATTTAAAATATTCTCTATATACACTAATATAAAGATATAGTCATCATATAAATTCTATAATTTCATTATATTTTTTTGTATTACCATTTTCTAATAATATAAACTATCTAGTAAGAATAACAAACTGTAGGTTGGGCATTGTGCGGACCACCACCACCACAACACAACATGTTTCATTTTCCTTCACTAACATACAAGTATGGATACAAGGATGGTATTAAATGATAAATATGATTTCTATGATATAATTAATGCTGCGTAATTTGAAATTAGATATCCTATTAATGATATGATCAATTAAATAATTGAGGTTAATTTAATCATTTAAGGTACGTGTACTAAGAGTATAAATGTTTATTCTAATACTGTATGGATTTCATATCCATAACTTATTCTTCTAATTCATTATAAATAAGATATATCACAGTAAAAACTAAATAAGATCATTATTCTTAGAATATAATAATATTATAAATAAATAATCTCATAATCATCCATCAATCATGGTAGGTTCATGTTTGGGTCTATTAAAGCACCTTCATGAATAATTACCCACATTTATATCATGTATGTCTATTAGAACTTATATTTTTGTATAATTACATATAAATAAGAATTTTTTTGGTGATTTAATAGAAAAAGATAACTCTTTAATTTAGGAAACACCCTTTATTCAACAAGAATCATTAATATATTCTTGTTAATGATTTTACCATCCATTATAAAGATTAAAATACTCATAAAAATAACTTGAAACATAAAATATTATTATAAATCATAAATTAATATATTTTTAGTGACATATATATGATTATATTTGGAATAATAATGATTACATATGCTGATATTATGAAACTCTTACAAACAATGAAAACTATATACAACTGATTTGGAAAATCAGAAGAATTAATTTTCATAATGAAAATTTATGAAACATATTAATGAAAATGGATAATTATGGATTTTAATTAAAAAATTATTATATATATGGTTTTTATATAATAGGTTAATGCATGTCCATGAATGTCCGGAAAATAGGTAAGGGTTTTCATCTAAAATTCATTTTTTGAGACATATTTGGTATTATTAACCTAGTACACTTTATATGGTTTATTTAATAACTATATGAGATATTATATCATGACTAATCTATTAATAATTTTTTTTATTTTAATTTACATGAAAATTCTATACATTATTTTTTATAAAAGTGTTACTCAAGATGCAGGTCTTTTCTTGGTCTCAATTTTGATTCTTTAATACATGTTACATGTTATGTACCATGTTTCTGTCCTATGGTCAATTATTGATTTACTATACCATGAATTATATATAATATTTTTTTAATTAATGGTATAATATAATCCATATCCATATATTTTATTGAAACATCTTTTGACTTAAGTGTTACCCCAATCAAAAGTGTTTTTGGTAACTCAATTTTCATTTGTTGAGTTATTATCATTCATGTTAACTTATAACTTGAGTAAAATAGGCCACCAAGTTGTATTGTGTATTCTTATCTCATTGTTTTCATTTTTACCACATAAAAACATTCTTAAATGATACATTATTCATGAATTAAATTTCTCATTAGAGATATTGATAACTCAATTTTCCTTCCATAAGTTATAATGTTTCATCATGAACATCATCCTTCTATTATTTGGTTTTCCGAAAATGATAATATATTATATTGGTTTTTTATTATACTATTTCTGGAAAAAAATTAATAGAAATTAATTTTTTTACTCTTCTTATAATAAGGGTTTTAAGAAAAGGTATTCTCAAAATAATAAAAATGGATTTTTTTCATTCACATTTACTTGTTTTGTATTCATATCCTCATTTCTAAAAGATAAAATGTATTCCTTTTAAAATATCTATTAATGGAGATTATTTATAAAATTAAATACTTTCAAAGGCTTTGAAGTCACATATTGAAATGTTACTTTTAAATGTGATATTTATATTCTTATTTTATGACAATGTTAAATTTTTATCTGAAATATGTTGTAGGATTTTACTTTTACATACCTTATTAATATAAATGAGATTTACCATAATGGGTTTTAGGTTAGATGATTTAGATTATACTGTAGGTGTATATATATATATATTATCATTTTGAGGATTTCAATCTTTTTATTAAGTAATTAAATTATTGATCCCTTATATTGTGATATCGTTCAAAGCATTAATTTTGTGAGGGTGATATTCATTTATGTGAACACCCTCCCATATTTCCATTATTTAACATTATATATGTTTATATTCAACCATCGACTTTTTTCTACGGATGTATTATGGTCATTTTATTCTAGCATTGACTTTACCATATTTGGATTGCAAAATATGGTGTCAGCATGTCATTCTAAAAATTAAAATTAGAGTATGTTCACCTAGAAAGAAATATTATTTATTGACATGGGAAAAAAATTTAGAATTCTTTATACTTTTATTCCATTATGGATGATTATTAAAAATTTGACTATTTATTTTTTACAATCCATATTCATACTCTATATGGGTTATGATCATGTTATATATATTATTAAATTAAGGAAAAGTATCAGTATTCTGTATGTTATTATTTCTAATATGGATCATTAAGGGAATATTAATTATAATTTAAATCCACCCACCATTCTCCTCTAGATGGGTTTTGATCTTCTTATCCTTTTTATTGAAATAGGGAAAAGTTTTTATATACATTATGATTATTTTCTACAAATAGAGTTTGATTATGTATTTAAATTCCATATATTTTAGTAAATAAAAAAATACATTTTTTTAATAATAGGTTACATGGGGAATGATATTAAAGGTACTATTAACTCTTATAGTAAATTCATTAGATTTAATTAGGTTATAGGTGGGGATTATAATTATACATCCCCTAGCTGCAACAATAGGTTTCGTGAGACAGACCAAGTTGGGTTTTAGTGTATAACACTCCCCATAATAGGATAGTGTCTCAGAACAGGGCTTTGAAAAAAATGTTTTTGACTTATGAAATTATGAATTCCATAATTATGAGAACAATATTATTGATATCCATGTTTTTATTTAATTTTATTTATAGAAAAATCTCTCAGTTTTAGTTGATTATGGATTTTTGTTGTTTACTTATCTCTTCCATAATATTTGTTCCATTTTTATTCCATGATTACCATAGTTGACTATTTGAACATAATGTGACATTGATATAATCCTTTATTATGTTTCTATTTTTATAGTTTATGAGGGAATATAGTGAATGTGGTATGTTTAGAACAATAACACATGTGAAAGAATTTATGGGAGATGTTTATCGATTCTCATGGATTAAGTAGTTTTATATATTTTTTAGAAAAAGAAATTTTTTGAACAAAGAAGATGGTTTTTAAATGTTTATGTTTAGTACTAATTATCCTCTAAACCTGAAAAGATCCTCGTAAATTATGAGATTAAATAATAATTTTGGATTTTGTAATTAAGAATGGTTTTATGCGGTATTTTATATCTTCTATCATAGTGATTATGTAAATAATGTTTTTATGGTATCATATCTTGAAGGGAAGATCTAGGGAGTTACAACACTACCTTTTACATTCCTTTCCATCAAATATGTATAAACATAAATATTTTTTTCCGAGGCTTTTTTTGTGAATTCCCCTACAAATTTCATCTGATTGAAGGGTGTTGACTTAAATACCAAAAAATTGAATTAATTTGGAAAATTATTGACTATACCGTATACCCTTTATTATAAAAAAATAATAAATACCTTATAATTAATTGTATCAAATGGTGGCTGTTTACCTCAGGAGTTAACCTTTTTTAAAAGGTATCCTTTTTTTATTTCAATGGTTAATTGTTATATGTTTTTGGATTGATTCATGACTATTCTCAAATTCCAATAGCACAAACATTCATATTTTTAATGATGTAAATAGGTGGGTCCAAAATTCTATAGCCACCAAATTGATTGGGTAATGCTTAGTACCTCATGATATCCCTATTTGAGGGCCTGGTTATGTAAGTATCATCTAGAATGTTATACATAAACATGATGTTATCTGTGTTAAAATATATGTTGAAATTATTTTTACACATATTTTATGCATGAAATTGATGTTAGGTTTGTCTATAGTTTAACCACAATGTCAATATACCTTGGTAATGAGTCACATGGAGATAGTTTTCCTTTTTGTTTTAGTAATATTATGGGATCATATATTATCCATATAGAATATCTGTTTATATTAAATGTACCAGATATGCCTTGTGATAAACATTCATATTTCCATTATCACGATTTAATGATCCTTTTATTTTCAATTCCAGTTTTTTTGTTCAAATTAATATGTTTATTTTTCATTTGGAATTGAAATTATAATGTACAATCCAATCAAATTACATATATAGTTGAAATAATTAATTTAATATTTATCGTTTTAAGGGTTATATTATTTTGATCTCTATATATGATAACATTAGAACTTTTACCATACGTTGATGATCAAGAACACACATTCGGTTTTTAGCATGCTGGTATGTAGATTATTGTTAGATAACTTGGTTTGTATATTAGAAGGAGCCTCAGTTTCATGTTCTTTATGAAAATAAGAAATATTATGTTTATAAATGATATAAAATATCTTGTATGTAATTGATTTTTTTGTTTTATAGTTCAGTAATAAGTAATGTAAAAATGAAAATTGAGGATTAAAATTGAATGTTTATACCTATAATGGGCCAACCATTTATTTTAGATGTGTTTATACTTGAGTTAGTTTTTCATTGTAATAAACAGGTGGTTTTTTATCTTGATTTCCATTTATTATAAAAACCTAATATTAATATCAAACTATAAATACTCTAATATCAATGAAAAAAAACCATGTGTGGTGGGGGTTTTTCTTACATTAGTTTAAGTAATGAAAATTGAGCGATATTTAATAAAAAACACCATACACATGAAATGAAGATTAAATAGGATATCATAACATATCTGTGTTATCATTTTAAATACTTGTTTATATACCAAACTACATGGAATGATTTTGAGTTCAAAAATCCTTAGGATTACTCATATGTTAGAGATTACTGACTGGTGGTAGAGATGAATTATATATTATTGGGATAATATTCCCTCAATATCAAAAGTAGGAAATAATAGAATTAAATATAAATATCCATAACCAAATGTAACACTAAAGTAAAATATATGGTATCATTGTGTTACTACATCCATAATCTCTATAATAAACCATGAAATAAAAAATTAATCTCATTTCATACCACATATTCATATATTGCAAATGGAACCACCCATGAAAAAAATTTCTTAACAATAAACTAACCAGAAATAAAAAAATAAATAAAATTGAGACTCAAATATAAGTCATCAACCCTAATGTAGAATTTTAACTATTTTCCTATAAAGTTACTCCAACTCGCTCACATGATTTATTGACCTTTCATTGACATTCATAGAAATTTAAGCATGTATATCGATGTTGACATACATAGTAGAGAATAAAACTCAATAATACCATTCTAACAGGCCCCTAACATGTGTTGATATATATATATATATCTATGTGTGTGTGTGTGAAATCATTTAAAGTATGAAAAATATTCAACGACCTGCATCACACATCAGACATCAATATATTGAGTGATAATATCTGTACCAATCAATATATGAAGCTCAACCCAAATTTATTTAGTCAATGATTGTAATTCAGGATGGTCTCTCTTGGTACACGTGTTGGGATGAGGTTCCCAAGGCTATATTTGTCATAACCCATTCTAAGTGGAACCAATTCTAGGATGATAATAATGAAATGTGTGACCCTCAAATACCACTAGAAATTGGTCATGAGTTTGATACTAAAATCAAGGGTATAAAAAAGGGATGCATTACAATAAAAAATCCAACGAATTAAATAAAAAACCACCAATAAACATAGTATAAATATATAAAATAAAACTAATAATCCAAATGATTCATATAATTTTTTACGTAAAAAAAAGTATCTAATATAAATACCAACAAGAACTATTATTGAAGAATATCTATCTCTAAAAACCACCGAACAATGTTTTATTAGTGTCCAACAAATTAAAAATCTATACAAAAAATATATATAATTAAAAAAAATATAGGGGTGATCATATAGTTATACTTTTCAGATTCCTCCCCAAAGGATATAATTAAAATTTAAAATATACATACTAAAGTATCTCAAAATAAAACACAAAACTAGTTTGTTACCTAAATAAGGTCGATTCCAAACCCAACATTTCCATGTGGTGTTCACCAAACCTACACAAAAATATAATAATATAAAAATAATGAAAATATAGAAAAATGTTACTCATTATGAACTTTAATATTGACCAATTCTCTCTTATATACTTACTGAATATGTCTCAATTCTCCAATACCTTCAATATGTATTAAACAAAACCTTAAAATTTGTATCCAAGTGAAAATAACAAAATTATATCCACTGCTACTTCCCACAAAATTTAACCACATACTACATACAATAATCATGTGCCACATACCACTGCATAACCACATCACTACCACAAGCCACCCCAACCTCATCATCTTAGCCACATATCGCGTACCCCAAATATGTTACCTTATAGAATATCCACACTATATATTGGATTGAGTGAAATATTTGGGGTGTGTTCAGTCATCCATACTACCCACTTCCCAAATTTAGGGGGAGAACATATAATCAAAAAACTCATATGGGCATTGGTTTCATTACTCAACTTTCCTTATGGTGTGGAATAATTAACTAAAATAAAATGGATATATAGTTAAAAAATTCATAACCTATGGATCCACTTCCCATCACAACACCTCTATTATAATATCCTAAATCTACATGGCCACTACTGTATAGCAACTACCACCGCCTTTAACCATAAAACAAAACACCACCCCAATAACAATTTCCAAAATATATTTTCATTAATAATATTAATTCATTCACCATGTTTATTTTTGATCCCATAAATATATCTTTAAACATTTATCATATTTTAATTTACATATAATATTCCACCACATTATCATATTATATTTTTTAAATCCTTTATTAAATAAAGACCAATCCCATTCCCCTTTTATTTAATTGATATATTAATTTAAAAATACATCCAAACCCTCAAGAAACTACACCACATTAAATATATCTACCTTAAATCATCACTATATCAACAATCCACACTAACTGCCCATAAAATTACCTTTTCCACTTCCACAACACCAATCCAATCTATGAAAAATCAGTAAATATAACACAACTTATTTCAGTACTATAACAAGAAACACATCAACCATACTAAAATGATAATTATTTATTAATAATATAAAATAGACAAGAATCTCATTTCATTATATTTTGTTATTAAATGGGTACCATAGATATAATAAAATAGATATGAAAAAATCAACACCAAAATTTATTGATTCCCTCTTCTGTACTTCATTAACTTTATCCATTTAACCTAACATAATGTGATCCATCAAAAAAATAACACAATAATATTAATCTATGAAATAACAAAAAAAATATTTTAATTGCTACTAAAAACTAGTAAAACATTCATGAATATCTTCCCAAACAATAATTAATTATAATTAATCTCTCTTTTAAACATATTTCAATTCCTAACCAAAATAAAATTAAATATTGATAATTAATATTATAATATATAGTATCTAAATATACTATTTTAATTGAATCTTAAGAAATCATAGCAGCACCATGTGAAGCAAAAAAAATACTATATACTAAAATAAACACCAATAATTATGTCCTCAACTTCATGGTTTAATATAACATATAATAGGAGAACCCATGAAACCATGGCGCAATGTTTATTATATAATATCTTGAGTTAACACTTCAACCTTTTCCCCACTGGAACAAAACACAATTTACCAATAAGATGTTGCAGCATTATTCCATTAAAAAATAAAATATTATCATAAATCAATATTTCCTTCCACCACACACCTCCATAATCCCTAAAAATACCTTAAACATATAAAAAACACAAATTAGAGGGGTGGTAAAATGTAGGCCTTTACATTAGATACCTCTAAAATGAATCTCATCCTCAAGAATGAAAATATTACATGAAAATACATAAAAAAGTGCCTCAAAACTAGAATATCGTGTAAGATAGACCTATAACTGTAATATAACTATCAAAAAATCATTACTATAACATTTAATATAATACCATTTTAATTATACTAGAATAAAAATAATATCAGTTTCATAATAAAAATAATATAAACAATTACTTTTATTATTGACTCGGTATATGAAATTAACTTTCCCATATACAATCATGTAACACACCATTCCTCCCAAAAACCTAAATGAATGAACTGGTAAATTTTTTCATCGCCTTATTCTAATGGTATTGAATATCTATAGGATACTCCACAAAAATCACTTCACCCTCAATAACAAAATCACTCTAATTAATGAAATGATAATTATCAGAGAGATACCTATAAAGCTATATCATATTAAAAACAACATGAATATTATATATATATAGAGTAATAGCTGATTAAAATAACAACAGAAAAATATCCTCCATCACCTTAAAGTAATGACAAATCGGGGAGAAGAATTACTACATAAGCCAAATACTTTCTACCCATGATGAAGATAATCCTTCAGATTCATATAATGTTTTGTATAAAAATACATGAGACCACTCCTATGATAATAATATGATTTCAAAAATATTTTTATATGAAAAAATATACTTATGAACAACTTTCACTATATCTATGGATCTCTATATAGAATCAAGTTCAAGAATCATTGATTCACCAACTTTGATCTCACATAACGGAGATCTAAAATTCCATCCAAAAATAGCCCTGAATTGATCCTTTCAAATGGATAAATGAGTGTTTTTTATCATAAAACTCTATATATCTATAAGGGAACCAAATATTGGTGGTGGTTCTATTAATAACATAATGTTTTAACCAACCGCATGTTTATTCCTAGTTTTTTTCAAGATCATTATATTTTACAAAGACAACGGTCAATTAGTGGCCACTTTTTATTGGTAGTCTTGTTGAGTGACTATAAATTCATAATTGAAAAAATATTTCAAACCACTGTTGTAATGGATATTTAAATTTACAACATGGTATTATTCTTATAAATAATTCCAGTTATCACTGCTACTAAATATTTATGGATGGTTATTTCAATTTTATATTTCTTCTTAAGATATCAACACTTAAAACCTCCATGAAATAAATATTCACAGTTTAGTAGTATACAACATAATATTAGCAGTTGATATATGTGGTTTTAACCTCAATAATATAAACAGTGGGGGTCCAAACCACTGCTAAACAGTAAAATTTCAATATAAACCAATGAGATATTTAATATGATATTACCTTTAATCTAGAACAATAATATATATATATGTAATATAACCAAATTCTTTTAATAGTTAAAAATGAATAAAAATGTAAAATAATTATAAATATTATATCATGTATTTTATATTTATATACAAAAATAAATATTTATTTCAGATGTTATAAAAACAATATATATATATATATATGTTTTTATAACATATGAAACATATTAAAAGGGGATTATAATATCAATGATACTCACATATATTAGTCTAGGCCCCCCTTGATGATACACAATATTTATTTTTTTATCTATTATGATCCTATGGAGGATCTTATGCTTAAAATACATAAAATGTGAAAAAAATTAGTTTACACATATATTTTTCCTAAAAATATATTTTTAGAAATTATCAAAATGATATAAACATATTAAAATAAATTAAATGGCTTCAGTACTTCTCGTATCAAGGATATAGTATCTATTGGAATACTAAAAGACATGTATTGAAATATATTATCTGCTACACTTCCCGTCACAAAAACTACTCATCCTAATATATTCATCTCAAATCTATCACATTCATTCTATTATCAAAGATCATTCTCCTCTATTTTTATAGTAATTTACCTATAAAAATAAAAATAAATAAAACTATTATTGGAGTAATTGCAATGAATATATTTGAGATCCTCCTAAAAATTATTAAGTGGGAGGGTCCAGTACCCAACCCTCAAACATGACTAACATTATCCTTTCTTGAAATTTGTGTAATAACATCATTGTGGGAGATTGATGATGATTTAGATGTATTTTCATCACATATCTCTAATTTTTTTCCTTTAAATGCAATAAATTTGAAAATATACATTTCCTTAAAAAATGGATCATAATATATTTTTTTTTACCACACTGATTTTAGTGAGTTTATTTACACAATTTTAATTAATTTTCATGCACACATATGACAACTACATGGTTTAACTAACCTCATGACCATATTTTTTCACCTATATCATAAAAGGATATAATTTACCACTATTAAAATTAATGTTTTTAAGATAAAAAATGTATATTTAATAATACAAAAAACAATACATTGTTTTATCTTCTTTATAAAAAAAAATTTTCACCAGCTTTGTTTGAGATGTTTTGTTTATCCTTTCTTAATTAGTTTTTTAGAGGACTCCCGAAATATAAAACAATGTAAATATTAACAAAAAATATATTATTTTTAATAAATTAATATCAATGTACTAATACATCATCAAATAATTTTTTTGTATTTAGATGATGTATATCCCTAATGTAATTCTGCTAATATTGAGGTATCCTTTCATGTACATCTTTGAAAAATTGATAGAGACTCATGGAGGTGTCATATAATTCAGAAAAAACGTATACTTAAATACCTTCCACATTTCCTCAAAATGTTTCAATGTATATTGATGAAAAACAACACCATGCACCTCAAAATGAAAAATCATATACACATTAAAAGTGAAGAATAATCAAATTTATATTTGATATGAATTTTATATAAAATAAGCTATAAATATATATTTGGAATTTTTTCTAATTTTTTTCAAGAATATCCTTCTTCTGATTGATGGGAATATTTTTCCAATCAGATATTCGATGAGAATGGATGTCATAATATAGGTCTATTTCCACTAAATCTGTACATATAATCCTATGAAATCATATATAGAAACCCTATATGATATGGAGGAACTTCTTGTCTATGGGTGTTTCTTATTGGGGATATGAATACTGATATTTATGTGGGGAAATCTATCGAGTGTTTGGGGAGTAGGTTTGTTTTTTAAATTATTTCCACCGATAATTATGTAATGGAATTTTATAGTTTTGGGAGAAATTAGATGAGGATATGAAGGAATTATTAAATAATAATTGGATTTATTTGAGGGGGTATATGAATTGTTAATGGGGTGTTCATCCTTGTTGATCAGTAGGTTAGGCCATAACATTAGAGAGTAACCCCTTTTAGAATATATAATATCATTTTATTTTATGATTATATAATTCCTAATTTATCTTCCAATTTTTTTGTAATTATTTCCTATCAATTCATGAAATAAATATAATTATTCCTTTCAATCCATCTCCCAGATATTTGGAACGCTATAAATTAGTTCTCTCATTGAGATCATTCTGTAGAGTGATTCTAGAAGTAAAAACTAAATTTGTAGTAGTGGAAGAATTTTGACCGGTGGGTGAAAAAAGTTCCATACAAAATAGTAATAATTGTATTTTTATATATCATAAGGCGTAAAAGTTTCCATGGAACATAAAAATTTGGTCACAAATTTGAAAGAGACATCACACTGTGGTAAAAAAAAGAGTAGCACTATTTCTGCCACCCTAGAACCTACAAATATAGTGTAACATGAATCACTATAGTAAGAATATGAAATAAATTAAATTAAGAGAATCTATAATGTTGTAATTTATAAATTATTTATAAAAATATAAATCCATGATAAATGTTTATAGAATAATTGAAATATAGAGATAAACAGTTGACAATGTATCATTTAGAGTTTAGTCACACGAATCACAAGTCATTAAGTGAGATACATGGTTTCTATAACCAATTTTGATAGTATGAGTTATTGAATCAAGATGAAATTCATTTGGAGCAGGGAAACCATTAGAAATATGTACATATAAATTTAATTATACTACTATATCCTCTCAGAAAAAAACTACACATGGAATTTCCAGTTCTATTCCGAGGGTGATCACACTAGGACAACCTAAAAAAGAGACTCTATAGATTTTTATTGTGAATTCTAGACCTTCCAATGGTGTTTGTGTAGTGGAAGTTTAAAATGGGATGACAAATAAATATTATTGGATTCTTGGGAAACATTCATTAGTATAATAATATGAATGTTTTGAAGGCACATGAGCCTCAGAACGGTTGGTGAGGTATCCTTAAGTGAATCCACAAGTCCAAGGTTTGAAACCAGGTGGAGGAATATTTTTGGGTACTATAGAAGTACAATAGAAGGAAATGTATCAGTACTATAGCAGGAAATGAAGTAGTAATATAGCAGACAAAACTATTCACCTTGGGTCACCATTTTGAAATTAGAGTCCTTAAGGCCTTTGGGCCACCCAGGCCCTCGGGACTGTAGGGATTTTAGGCCACCATTAAGGCCTTCGGTCCACCTCATGGCCTTTTGGCCTCATGCTTTTTCCCCGGATAGAGTCCAAAAAAAAGAAGTATCCCCATCGTAGTATTCTGAGTAGGCACACTCATCAGATAAAAACCAATTTATTTTGAAGAATGACAGGGTATGACTAAGCCATCGGGACCAGCTTGTTCTTGCATGGGAAGCATATCCAGAAGATGATGAAAAGGTGGAGAGCTTCCATCATGATATAGATTTTGGGGAGGGGTAGTTCCTTGTAGTTATAGTCTGGATGAATTCCCTAAGAACTTCGGGTCATGTAATGTCTCTTAAGCCTATGGTCTAGGTAATCACTAAGCCTATGGGCCTTACAAGGGTTCCCCCTCATCCCATGAAGGGAGGGGGGTTGTCAAAAAACAATAAAAATGAAGGCCTTTGGTCCATTCAGTCACAATTTTTTTGAATGACATTAAAAAGAGAATAAAATGAAAAAAAATATACAAAACCACACCTATATTAGTTTTTTTTGGAACTCTATGTTCCTTATGAATTGATATATAAATAAATGGAGGCAAAAAATGATTTCAGATTTGTTCAGTGTCCACATCATCTATTTCATGTTGTGTCGAAATCAGGGTGGGTTCCTATGGACTTTCATGTTAGAGGTAATACTATAAATTATTTGGTACTTATTTTATTGGATGGAATGAGAATGAAAGATTTATTATTTTTTTAATATTTGGGAATAGAAAAGTAAAATGATTCCCCTTGTGTTCAACATAATAAGGTAATTTTTATTAATAGATGGATCTATGGAGAATAATGTAATGCATGAATAGGGAATGACAGACACAAAACATATAAAATAAGTTCACTGTAAAATTTTAGAAGTACATATATAAAGTCATTGGTGTTTTATGATAAGGTATATCATCATTGGGTTTTTGATATATTGATGGGTTGTGATTATTAGGGCACTTATGCAAGTAGGTTAACTATGATGAGAGGATTTCCATATGGATGGATGTGTAATATGAACTATAGATGTGACATTATTCCATGAATGGATACATTATCTCAAAAAACTAATTTTAAGCTAAATAAATTTTAATAAAAAACAAAGGTGTCAAACCCATTGAAGAGAGGCCATGTTGTATCAATTGTTGGAGTGGGTGCTAATGATGTACCAACCTTGTTTGAGGAGGGCTTTGGAATTGGCGTGAATTACCATAAAAATTGATCATATAATTATAAATAAATCATACTAGGACTTTATGTGTGAACCAATGAATGAAAATATAATATGAAATGTAAAAGACATCATGGATAATTATTTATTGGTAACACAGTTTTGAATATACTTCTCATTTTCTAATATACATATGCTCTACTAAGAGATACATGTTGTTGCAGATCCACCGGATACAACTGATATTGAAGTTGTCATGTATACAAGTTGAAATATTTGTATACATAAGGATGTAATGAATACAAAAGTAATTTATAAAGGTTATGGGTCTCATTTAGGTCTCATTGATAAATAAAAAAATATAGAAATGAGATAAAAAGTTGAATCCAAGATACTGTTATAAACTAATATTTCTATTATTCAATTTGATCTCAATGCATCTAATACTCAAAAAAATCCTTTGAACCTTTTTTTGATGGCTATTTTTTCAATTATTACATTAATTGTTTTATCTAGTTATTCAACTTGAGGAAAAGGTGATTTTTTAAGTTAATAACAATGGTAGGAAAAATTTTCTTATAAAAGGGAATCATGTTGCAGTTTCAAGAGTTCTATTGTTCATGCATGGATAGTTACTGAGTGTTGGGGTAGGTTGAGATTTTTAGTTACTTCCATGGGAAATTGTGGAAAACCAAATTTATCAAACACAAATAATGCATTTATTTTATTTTTTAGTTTTTACAACTCACAAATAGACGCACAACTAGAGGACTATAAGGCTTAGTTTCTTGGAGACTACCTTTCCACATAAATGTTCTCCTATATAACCTATTATATACATATATTATGGTTTAATTATCATTATCACCTGCGAAATTAAAATATGATAAAGGTGTGATCATGAATTCTTTGGAAGTGAATCATAACCACTAGTCATACCTATTAGATAAAAATCATGATGGAAAACATGATCCAAAGAGAAATATTAGATAAAAATATCTTGAAATAATAATTGATAATGATAATACAAGATTAATCATTATGGATCGGGGCACCAAAATATATAATCAAAGAATTATCATTAATATCATGGCTTATAAGTATATAATGAAAATCAAGAAAAACATGAAATCACTACTTAATATCATGAAACATATTTTGGACATGGAATATTATTAACATTTAGAATATCTATAAAATAAGCCAAATTTTAGAGAAGTGTAATAATAATTATCATAGGAAGACATTGTGAAAAAATTAAAGTTCAACCACCCTTTAATTTTATTAATAAACCCAATTATGTCGACTATTTATTTTTTGAACAAATCCAACAATGTCTAGCCATTGGTTTTTTAAAAAAATACATGTATTTGTAGATTTAATTAACTCTTGAGATATAAAATTGTAACCAATTAATTGGAGGGATATATAAAACCCAAACCAACATCATCCATATATATCAGCTCCACTTAAAATCAAATCATTCTTCCTATCATAAATAAACTATGTAAAAAAGGATTTATAATGTTTTTTAATGGTATCACTTAAAATATAATTATTTGATAAAAAAATTCAATCTAAAAAAATTAGTATTTATGAAGGAAATATATAGGGTGATTTATGAACCATTACCCAATTGGGGAATAATCCTTTGAATAAGGAATAAAAATTATAGATTATTTCATAAAAACATTTCTTAATATCACTACTAAAGATGTCATTTTGCGTCATTTAAAAACCCCATTTTTAAATGATAAATAGAACATTCATACAACATTTCATTAAAAACATTCCATAAATGTGATCTTGATAATAAATATAATAAATGAAAAAATGTGAAGCAGAGGAGACTAATATAATATCATGTTAAGGGAAATACTTTTAATTATTTTAAAACACATTTATCAAAAACCCACGTCCTTAAATGTATAACAAAACCTTTATTTTAGAATTATTATAGGGCTTTGAAGGATCATTAACGATAAAAAATTTCATTTCAATACAGGAAATGAGACAATTAGTGAGAAGTAAAAACAAGTTTATAGAAGAAAAATCAATAAAAATAAATGGTAATCATTATTAAAAAAATTTCATTTTCACTAAAGAGTAGATTCATCAAAAAATAACGATTTGGTATGAAACCTGATTTACTTAGAAAATAAGGTGGAAATACAGTATACCATAATAATATGGTATAATAGAATAATCTTGAAGGATAATATTTATATAGGAGTGATTATGGAAAACCGACATTATTTTAGTCAAGAAAACCTTTTCAAATTTAGAAGCATTTAAATAAAATCCTTTTGAAATAGAGAGGTTTTAAATATAAATGAATAAGAATTAAGAAAATATAATTCATTAAATATTATCTATAATAGGCTGTATATATTTTAAAAACTATGTAAAGGTAATAATAGATTTTTCTCTTTATATGTATTCTTGAATTTAATTTTTTTTCTTATAAGAATATTTATTAAATTTTAAATCCAAAAATAAATAGTATTATTCTTATTAAATGTATTTTGTTATTTAAAGACTATATTTTTACATTGTAAAGGTTTGAAATATTTTAAATAATATTTTTGGAGGTAAAAGTTATGTTAGGAAGAGATTCAGAGGTATAGTGAGGCTGTGTTTTAATATAATAATATTAATAATTATATAATGTCACATACACATAGTTTTTCTAAAATATTTAATTAACTCTAAAAAAATATTGGATGGGAAAAGAGATTCCATCTTTTAATATGAAATGAATGATTTACCATAGGTGTGATATAATCTTTATATGAGTCTAGTGTTTGGAAAAAATGAAAACATGGGAAAATTTGTGCATTAATTAATTAATTATTTAATTCGTTCTTCCAAACCTAGCCTCATATTATTTGAAACTAGTTATGGAAAAATCCTCGTGTTTCATACATTACCCTATATATTTGACAGTAGTATCATGGGAGTGTAGTGTGGAATCAATGAATTGTGTTCCAAGGGACTGGTTACACTTTGATAGTCTACACTAATCGAGTTTGGGGATCTCGCTAATGGAAAATAAATAGAATTTTTCTTCATCATCAATTGATCCAAACTTAAAGAAAGTTTTTGTTTTGTGGATTTTATCGGCACAAATTTATCCCACACAAAATGTGATTCAATCCTTATAACAAGATTGATTCATTGATTGTTGGTTTATTTGTGTGAAAAAAATTGTCTTTATAGAATTAGGAATTAATGATATTACATGGTACTTTGTTTAAATTACTATTTTTTCATAAATTATACATCAATAGATTTGGGCCAATATAAATAATGTTTTATGTTTTTTCCATACATTTATTTTATGTTTTTTTTCTTTTTGTATTCTACATTCGATCATCGTCCATATTTCATTTGGTCGGTAGTTCAACATATACCAGGAGAATGATCATAGCATAAATATTTTATGGTGTAATGAATCGTTACCCTGGGTTGAATTTAATGAATTATATAACAATCCTTTTATGTTATTAAAATGATGGATCACGACCAGATTTAGTGTTTATGTTTCATGGTATGGGAATCTCGACATGGCGGTGAGATGGGAGGTTATTCATGAAGGGATCAAGCTAGCCCAAATCTAGCCAATGGTGATGGAAAAACATTGATCATTTTTTATTTTTGTTTATTGGTACGCATGGTGGTGGAATTGATAGTAGAGGTGTCACTAGAAAGATCCATAGAATAGTTAGAATTTTTTGTGAAAGTATTGACTACATAGTGTCTACTACAAAAGAATACGCTATGTGTTGTCGCTCTTAAGGGAATAGTCTTTTCACGTAGAGAATAATATCACACCCATTGTGGCATGTTTCACATGACAGGTGACCCAAAGTAGGTGGCTTGGCATGTACCCTAGGGGTAAACATGCATAAAAACCTTATAGAAGACAAGAAAAACTAAAGGGGCCATGGCATACAGTTACTGTTAGTGGGATATAAATTTAAAAAAAATCATTGCAGTGTCAAGGAAAATTCATCACCTTACACGATTCGAGATGTGATAGAGGACCTATTATCTTTAATGAATTAATAAATGAACAAAAATTAAAATAGAAGAAATATATCATTTTAAATGAAGGTCACTCGAATACAACTTGTCATTGGGGACCGTTGCTCAATGTATATTAAGCTGAACCCATCTATATAATCCAAACAGTAACCAAGATTCCATGTGGATGTTTATTTTCAAATTCTATGTGCCATCACATAGCTATGATGATTCCTTCGACGTCACAACTATCACCTATATCTTATCCTTCGATCCAATAATGGTGTTTTGGGATTGGTCACTCAGAGAGAGACTTTATCTCTCTAGGATATACATGGATAGATAATCTCAAATTTTTTAAAAAAATTAATAATATTTAGGGTGAACATATCCACCATCATATATAGTGGGAGGATAAAAATACTTGGAATGGTTCCCCAAACTCTGAAATTGAAAACACCCACTAAATAATCAGAAAATGGAACATTATGATGATAAAGTTCTATAATTAATATCATTTATATTTTATCACCTTTTTAAAGTATGTAATTAAAATATTTCTCTATAAAATAGAGTCATTAAATTAACTTGTAAGTCCATAAATATTAAATGAACCTCAGATATTAAAATAAAATTCATTTGTAAAATATTTATCCTGTATTCATTAAATACCTTCTGGATACCTTTTTTAAATAAATTAAATATACCTATTATATACTCAGATAATTGTAAATTTATTTATTAATTAGGGATTGATTACTTAGAAAAAGGTCGAACCCATGGTGGCTCCCACCATGGCCAATATATATATTAATCAGAAAAGTGAAGATTCTTGAATACGATATTGTGTTCAATCCTCTATAACCTTATATAGATAGTAATGGATACTATTCACATACCTATAGAAGAGACTAGGAACCCATCAAGGCCCCTAAATAGATAAGGAATAATCATAGAAATAGAAACCATCATATAAACACACACTATGTAATATAATCTATTTGTCTCATGATATCTCATCATGCAGGATGCACACTTGTGTCCTCAACCTTTCAATCTTTATTATTTGTTTAGCTAATTGAAAAAACCTAATTTCATTAACCTAGGACAAGGATTTATGATTCTACTACCATCCTAATCAACAAGTCCTGAGATATTACTTCCTTAGCACAAAAGTGACTGGTTCTCTCTTAGTCATTCACCTAATACCATACCACCATTGACACACCCAACTCAATGACACCTTTCCATGAATTAATTTTCATGGTTTTTCTATATATATATATAATTAAATGATAAATTAATAAACATTGATAATGATCTCAATTTAAGAGACCAATACACACTTTCTTAGATTAAAACATCCAATGACACCTGAAACCTGTGATGTTCTTATAGTTGTCTCTGTCCTCATGATCTCACCAAATCGAGATCAATAAGTGTGAGATTCGTGATAGGAAGTCTCGTAGATTACTGGCAGAAATCACATGATAACCAAACCTCAACTATGTTTAGTATTTTTGATATATTTAGATAATTGAAAATATTTTTAAAATTATTTTCATAGTATCTCAAGGTTCTAATTATATCCTGGGAACTACTATTTTTTTGATATGACTACTAATCTATAGAAATTATCATTTAAATAGTAGATGAAAGAATATAAACACTAGAATTGTAAGGGAACATCATGTATAACTCTTCGTATACATCATATGGTAATCAAAAAGTACTGATTAGGTTTTTTCTAGGGAAACTATAATTATAACCCTCCCACTTGCAATAGATCCAACTTGATAACTATTTTTGTTAGATTTAACATGATTAAGATTGTATTTCTATTGGGTCAGGGATATAGTTTCTTTGACTATAATGTCTCTACTGCATGTCTTTTCTACTATGTGTGACCTCACCTCCTCAATTAAGACTCCTCAATAGGTGTAATCACCTAGTATATTCACTTTTATTCACTACCATAACTCGACACAATGCTTAGTACTAGAAATAGAATTATAATAATGATAAAACATTAAATACATGGTAAAATTTAAAGATATGGACCAATCATAGTGTGTTTTACACTCATTCTTTAGCTTATATAGAGGTAGTAATGAACTCGGTATTTACAGATATAGCTACAACTGTCTGATATGATCTTGTTTTTTTCTCATTATCATATCATTTATATGATATTAGATCCCATTAATTCCAGGAAAAATAGTTTTATACCATAAAATTTAGCATCCATTACTCTTTATATACCAATTATATGTTCTTTTTTACTTCTTCATGTACAATTGGAATGTTCTAATTGCATACCTTGAAGTTCTCCTAGAAATAACTGATATTTTTCTACCATAAAGTGTATGTTTACAATAAAATTTCCAGTAAATATCATTGAATATGTAATTGATCTGTCAAAAATTGTATATGTAATTCAACTCACTACATTATTATTCATCTTTTCCTCATTTATGTATTCTTAGAGAGAGATATTCTATGTTTCATTGGTAACAATTCTCTCTCAAATTGTGCTACTTTTATTTTTCAAAACCATATTAGTATATGTATGATTGAGGTGGTCTAAGTAAATATTATATTTATCTCATTAGATAATGTTCCCAAGAACTTATGTTGCTACTTTAAGTCAATATCATGTTTTTTTCTTTCATTATGGTTCTAACTATTTTTTTGACCAATAGTTGTTTTCATATGATACCAAATATATTTTTCTAGGAAAATAGTAGTGCTATAACTAAACACTAATTGACACATGGGGTTTTGTTACATCCAAATGAATACTCTATAATATTATTCTTTACATCAATTATAAACATGATTTCAATAAATTCCATACATTACTAGAATTTTTTTGATGGCACAATCCCTTTCAGTATGTGTCATAAATATTATTTTCATGATTGGTGGTGTTGACATCCGATGTCCAATAAAATTATCAATGAAAATAGCTATGAGAAGTAAAATTACAATGTATTTAGGCATAAATAATTTGTATAAAAATTCGATGGTTATTGGTACCATGCGTGTACCATCAATGCATAATTTCACTTCAATAATGAATGTAGTATTCAAAAATAATAAGCCCATACACATTAATACATGGATCTCATTATTGAATTTAAATTGATCTATTAATTTTTTTTGAATTTCAAAAAAATTATTATCTATTTAATTTATTGTTATAATTTAATAATATATCACTAGAATTGTGGATTTTATAACCATCACTATGGTTATATCCTTCCTATGTTGTGTGTGTCTGTTGAAAATTCCTTCTCCATATGTTATTATGGAACCAATTCTTATTTCAAGTATTTTTGCATCTATATAATTGACTAAATCCATGTCAATATTGATTCCACGATCTCAAGTTGATATGTTCACAATTTTATATAAATTTTTTTAGTCACCTGAATGTATTTTTTCTATCATAGGGATTTATTTAATATCTTAACAATATTTTATGATAAATAATTTAGATACAGTTTTTGTTTTTCTTGATGCATGTTTGTTTATATCCTAAAAAATAATTGTATCTAAACACATATACATATAAAATGATGGAATTATTTCATTCTAAAAATCACATGAAATCAATATTTCATGATAGTTGGAATATGGTTATGGGATAAAATCATTATTTGTGAATCATATCTTGAAATAGATGTTTTTTCACTGTGCATACAAATCTCAACATTGATTCTCCTTTAAGTTACCTCAGGACTCTGATGTGTATAGATAAAAGTGTTTTTAGGAATTTGTCTTCGAAAAATTCATTGATCAATTTTAACATTTAATAATCATCATAAATCCTATCTATTAGTATCAATGATTTTATTTTGTGTAAATGTTAATGTGGGTTTAGGAATTACTCCATACTACATTATATTAATCGATGAATGTCAACATATTGATTAGCACAACATTCGTAAAAAAAAATAAAGCCTTTTTTCCATAAATATACCATAATTCATTTTTAAATTGATTAATATAACCCTAAATGTAACTTATTAGGTATATTTTTTAATAAATTACCCATTGAATAGTTCACTCTCTCAAGCTGAACTAGTTCGAAGATATTTGTGTCATATCTTTATTTCTAAAGGATTCATTATCCAAAACTAAGTACACAAGTTTTTTGATAATAAATAAGGTATTGAAATTCAAATAGTCTGAAACCATTTTGGATATATCCTTGTAAATTACATTGTTTTTCTTGATAAAATAATATCTTTCCAGAATTGGGTATTTGAGTCCTACATTTTTTGTTCATCAGGTATTGTCAATGATTCAACCATTACTGAACTATTGGTTGAGTATGAAGCACAAAAAACAGAATCCATTTATGAATAGGAATAATGTATTTTTATTTCCAAATGGAATGTGATATTTTTTTATAATACATAACAAAATTTAATCTAGAATAATTAACGTGACGAATAGAATTTGTGTGTTTCTCCCCTCAAACATAGGAACCACCCATTCACAACCTCTTAGAGAACACACATTACTTTTTGAAATGTTTATATAGTTACATGGTTACTATATTTAAATACACATATATAATAGGAATATTGTATTTAATACCAAAATATCATAATAGAAACAAAGCTAAACATTTATGGATATACCTAAAGAAAACAAAATTACCAGCTTCTTTAATTTAGTTTATTGAATTTAAACTTCCATGGATTTTATTTCCGGATATTTGATGAAAATAGAATCCTTTTTAATACCTCTTTCACTGAAGGACATTACGATGGTGATTTTGACATGATGCCATCCATTGGCCTTTTTTATTTTTCTATCAAATTGATCACTATAAGAACTAAACATTAATCATTATTTAAATGTTCTTATTACATGGTGAACTTTACTAAATGTTAACGACGTATTTTCTCTATAATATTTATTTTTAAATCATAAAATATTCTATAGTAAATGAGGGAAAATATTATGAGAAAAAATTCTATTGAAAGATCATAAGGTACCATGGAATGTATACATATCCACTGTAATAAACACCTATTCATTTATGAACTTCTATTTTTCATCACAAGATTATAAGAGATAAAAAAATATTTCATATCATTCATGTTCGGATATTGTATTCAAAACTTGGATAAAATATTGATGAAAAAATTATTATATAACAATCATATACACAATATAAGATTCTCCTGTAATCATTTTTTTCACCCGCACTTCCGAAGGAGGCTTCACAGGTATTGGGGACTCCAACACATAGAAATTCGTATGTCATAGTACTTTATGCAACGGCCTATACAATACTTTGAAACTCATGGTGGGGAGGACCATGAATTTTTCCAATATAAATCATAGTGTTTTTAATATAAATATCATTTTTTAAATTTTTTTACAAATTTTACATTTATCGTTATTCTTCATTAATCATTAAATTCCTCCCACTATTTTATAGAACTATAACAATCCTCTATACTAGAATTAGAATACTCTGTCACTTGAGTATTCTTGTGGAAATGATCCTTGAAAACTACCCTAAAATTCTATAATCTATGGTTAAACCAATAAATATGGAGTTCATGTTATGTTATTGAATGGATAACCATATTAACTCATGTTTCCTTGATCTTTTGAGTAACATCCCAACATCTAAAATAAAAAAAATGATTTACCCAATTCATGCCTCTGAAGGTGAAACATGCTAGTTATTGTTACTCCTTTTCTGCCAACATTGGTTAACTATAACCATTACTCTCAGAAGAAATCCCTGATTGTTAGAGGGATCCTCATTAATGGATTAAGACAACCGCGTACAAGTGGATTTAATTAAATAAAATGGTGGATGTGGTTTCTGACCTAAATTTTCATTGAGGGTTTTTATATTTCTTGATGAATGTATCCCTTTTATATAAAATATGTACATACTATGTTATCACACTCACATTTAAATAGTAATAGAATACATTAATCTTTTATTTGTGAATTTTTATGGCTATTATTTTATTTTTTCCCCTATATCATGAAATTTAATAAAATAATAAAAAGTGCATAAATAAACTAAATTACCAAACCAGTATTGAGATTCTAATATTGGTTGATCCATTTAAACTCAATGCATGAACTCTAACCTAGTGGTATCATACCTTAGACATTTCATGTTTTCTAATATAGTTCAAACTTTGTTCAACCTGTTCATATATTGTTTCTGTTTTTCCGCAACTTGGTGGGGTCCTTGAATTACTACTCCATCAATATATGTACAATTATACTCATGTGAATGTGAGTTGTTTTAGGGAAGACTAATATACATATAAATAATTGTTGACACACATGAACATTGACATATTTAATAAATATTTGTTTGTTGAAAACATCTATAAAAAAATTAATTATTATAGGTATCACACACAAGTAACATATAATTAAATAAAATAATCCAAACATGTAAAGTTGGTCATTTCTCATGACTATCCAGCAATTAAAACTAAAGCACAAAAAATTTAAATTCAATAAATTTATGTACGAAGGAATTTATAATATTAAATAAATTATTTAAATTAAAATAATTATATTTAACTCATTGCACTTATTAATTTAAATTCAGTTCCAAAATTTATTTAATTATTCAAAAATTTAAAATTAGTATTTTTATTGTCAAAAAATAATAATTTTTTTTGATTGTATTTAAAACAAAATTTCATGCTTTAAGTACCAATCTAGTCCATCTGCAGGTCAGGTAAAACCCACACAGTCCCCCACCAGACCGAGAAAATCATGTCCATGAGAATTTTGGGCCATGTATGGACAACAAGTTTCGTTCTAAGTCAGGAAATAAAATAATTTTGTTGGTTATCCAAATAATAAATGGAACATCAACCAGGGATAGCCATCATGACTTGGGTGAGGGAGGATAGTCACATGGGAGGACACACAACGAGAGTTTGTGTCTTGGTCAGATGAGGTTCTTGTCAAGGTTGAGGTATCTGGCGAGAGTGATGACTGACATGGTGGATTCATTCATGGGTAGGGTTGTGGGTAGTGGCTCTAGGATTACCAAATAAAGGTAGAGTGTGGGTGATAGCTTAGAACTCTACCAAGTGCAAGATGATGTGGCTAGAATGGGGATATATAGGTTGTGGTGAATTCACCTTCATGTTGGTATCTTAAGAAATTTCCAAAGGTACATCAAAGGAGGTGGGTGGTTGGGGGTGTCCATAAGTGTATAATCTCCTTGAAGGAATGGGAGTTGGAATATTCAAAGAGGGTTTGTGATGAACTTCTTCCTAGGGGAGTAGTGCTTGTTGAGAGAAAAGGAGGTGGTGGTTCGGGGTTTCATGGTTAGTAGTTGATAGAAGGTGGGGCGTAATGGAACTATTATGACCAAATTAGAGAGGGAGAAGACCGATAAAAGACCCCAGGGTTACAATGGGTGAGAGGAAGGAGAAGGTTCTGTAATCCCCTACCCATTATTTTGTATTTTTTTTAGAGAAATCAGCTAAATGAATATATAATAAATAAGATTCCTATTTTTATTTGTATTCCCATTCTCCACAGGGTTTGGTCCACCCCAACGTAGCTGAATTTTTATTGTTTTGTGTATTTATGCACACTGAAGAGTCATATGTGATTTTTAAAATAGAAAAATTTATTAATATGAATTTACACAATCGTTTATAATCTGGGTTAGGCTGGAAAATAATAGTGTAGAAGGAAATAGGTATTCATTATAAAACACCATAGTAAAAACAAAAACATGACACACACACTCAGATATACATATCTTCCAGCAATTTTAATACATTAAAACCAAAAATAAACCATATTAAAAACTTTTAATAGAAAAAAATTGGATGTAAAAAATTAGATCAATACATGGTCTATTTTATTGGGATCTAATTTAAACCCATTACATAATTTAATCCAAATTTATTTTTTTCTTGGCACCAAAAAATTGACATGTCATATTTGATATCAATTGATGCTATAAGGTCATGAATTAGATTTTAGTGGGATATATATTTAAAACATATCATCACAAGTGTGACAAAACATCTTCATATCCAATGATCAGAGCCCTGATAGAGGTTTGAGGATAACACATGAATTAATAAAATTACAAAAATAAAAAATATAAATATAATTTTTTTGAAATGAAGCGTGTTCAAATATAGCTCATTTATAGTGATCATTTCTTGAAGGATCCAAATATAAACCCCTCTAGATCATTTACCCCTAATACATGAATCCAGGTAGATTCTGGTCATTTAATTCTATGTACTAGCACAGATATCCAAATATTCCTTTATCATCGCTACAATCACCTCGATCATATTCCTTCAATCCATCAAAGAAGTTCTTAGTTTTTTCACTAAGACTTAGACTTTCTCTCTATAGGATGTTGGAGTAAAGAGAATTTATCATTATGAATGAATGAATAATAGTTTGAATGAGATTATCCTACTTTCTATATAGTGGGAGGCCCACAATACATGGAAGGGTTCCCCATCCCCTATAAATAAAATGCCTACTATATAAGAAGTAAATTACACATTATAAAGACTTGATTCTTTCATTAATGTCATTCATATGTTATCACCAACTAGTAATATATAATAAATGTATTATGATATAAACTACATTTGTTAACTAAACTTGTACTTCAAATAAAATTAAATAAATCATGAATATTAAAATAAAATTCATTCACATAATATTTTCAACTTATTCACATAATAAATTGTGAATAATTTTAATAAATAAATTCAACCCAATTATTCTATACTTGAATGGTAATGATTAAATTTATTCACAGATGATCAATTATGTGGACAACTCTTAGACCCCATGTTGGGGTCCACTATGTCCAATTTTCCAATTCACCAGAATCAGGAATATTCTTTAATATCTTATTTTGTGTAACCTTCTAGGACCTTATCTTGATAGTTTTGAATAATATTTATAGACCAAGTGAAAAGTATAACAACCTATCAAGGACTCTAAAGTGATACAAAACAATAATATAATTGACAACCATCTTATGAATGGACATTGGGTAATATAATCTTTTTGCCTCATGACATCTCATAAAGAAGGATGTACACTTATGTTTGCTTGATTGAAAGATTTATTATTTGATCATATAACTCGATAGACATACCTTCAGTAAAATTGGTCAAGGATATATTATGGTACTACCATCCTAGTAAAATATAAAAAAGAAATACTTCTCTTTCTCAGAATTGATACATTCTATTTTCACCATTCAACTAACGACATACCACCATTGAAACACAAACAAAAGTTGCCTCAACAGAACATCAATGCCATGGTTTATGACTTGTATCAATGTATGTGGCCAAATTGTACACAATGATACTGATCTCATCTTAGGAGACCAATACCCATGTTCATATATATGAACATACAATGACACCTAAAACATGTGGTGTTCCCAATGGAAGGTATGTTCACAAGATCTCACAAACTTGAGATTAGAAAGTGTGAACTTCATGAGAAGAAGTATCAATTCTTATGACCCCAACACCTGATAGTTAAAAATTAACTATATATACTCATTACAATGTATGTAGACCATATGAAATATGTTTAATATTAATTATTAGTATCTAATGGTTCCCTTTATAGTATGGAAACTATTATTACCATTTGATATGAAAAATAATTTATGGACATTACCATTTAAATGGGGGATGTAGAAATATCAACACTGTAATGGTATGTGTACATCATGTATAGTTCACTATATAAATGGTATGGTAATTGAAAATGACTAATCAAGATGGGTATGTGGAAGCCACTGTTACAACAAATAGAGTACATGGAAATGACATGATACTCAAACATGACTAGGCCTACAGGCATGACATCATATACACGAGCACAAGAATGGAGTACGTGAACTCAATTAGACAACACTCACCATGTTCCAGCCCAAAATATATATTCCATGTATCTGAAAAGGACGTTCCATTTATATGGACAACATCATTCCATTTGAGACAGTGAGACATTGGTAGACCTATGGAATACAAGACATGTTGTGTGTACTCAGTAAACATTGTGTACTTTCTCTTGGGTAGTATGAAGCTCCCATTATCTTTAGTGTGGTCTTGATTCTTATAGGGTTTATAACCTTGGTTCATCTCTATGAGGATATATTGAGGAACCACATACTGAGAATAAGATGTGATCCCGTTTATGAGATTAGTCATTGATAGAGTTGAATAATTCTTCCATGTAACCTGTTGTGTGATCCTCTATCATTTATTCACCTTCCCTAGGTGGGGTCTGAGGAGTCATCATGACCAACTTATAATGGTGTATGATCCAGTACTTATAGGGATATTCCAGGTAGGGTATAGTATACCCCCAAATTCCTACATTAGATCCCCTACCCATCTATCAAGATTGTCCATTTTTCAGTGAGTACTTCATCATGGTGGAGCCTGAAGAGTTTTATCTATCATTTGAGTTCCATTAAGGAAAACATGATTTTTGGAAAACGTTATCCTTAATGACATTTACCTTCAATCCTGACATTAAATCCTATGGCTGGTAGTATGGGTTTGAAATCCTTGAGGCATGGGGTTTATCATGTATACTTCACAGTGTTCTATAGCGATGTTTATATTTTCTATTTGAGACACCATCATGAAGATGAGATGACTACTCTTTTGATGATTTATGTTTGGTGATTTTACAATTTCCTATTGGGTATTTTTATACTCAGTCCTACATGAGCTCTTCTTGAACATGTTGTGTCTTATGTAGATTTCATACCTTTTGATGGAGTCTTTTTAGGACTAGGTGTAGGTAGAACATAATTGTTTAAGATAGACAGTGGTTCAAACCATGTGTATCATTTGATAAAATTACCATAATACATAGAAGGTTGGATCCTTTTATCATTTATGGTGAATTTTATTTGAACCTTTATTATTACTTGTTTTTAATAATATTATTATGGGTTATGGAGGTTTGTATCCATCATGTATTAGTTTTAGTTTACATTCCATCATTGGGTGGGTATTTGGAGATGTGTGTGTGCATGAATGTACCTTAGGTGAAGGGCTCATATCTGTGATATATTCCCAATCATCAAATTTCTTCCACACCTAGCATATTGGATGTGGGATTTGGGTGACACCATCAACTTATCACTGGCCCAGAGGGCCACTGCGGGTCTGGTTATGACATATTATATTAAAAAAATTATTTAAAATATTAGTTTATAAATTTTATAATTTTAATTAGTTAAAATTAATTTTATTTATTAAATGATAATATAAAAATTATTTTAGGGTGAAATATTGGGTTTTTATTGAAATTGTTTTTAGCAAATAGTGTAAAATACATATTTTTGAAATACTTTAATTTCTTTTCATTAAATAAATGAATTTAAAAGAATCATTTTTCTATTAATTTTATCTCAATATCAAAGAATAATTCTTTAATTTTATATAATCTAATTAATTAAATTTTCATAACTATTATACCTAATTTTTTATATGTACATTTCACTGCTTAAAAATTATTTTTTCTAAAAACGATTTTTCTTCATGTTTTGTGCTTTCATATTAAATTAATTTATGAAAAATATATAAATTGAATATTGTAAAATGGATTCCATATTTAGAATCATGAGATCCAATTTTGGTAGATAGGTCCACTTTATATTTAGTCTATTTGAATATAAATCTTAGTGAAATTTGTCACCTCAGTTTGGGGAAAATGGGTAAATCAGGGCTAAAACTATGAAATGAGGATTTAAAATCTTTCCAAAACATGTCGTAATTTAATTTTATGAGGGAAATTATTCCATTTATATCTGAAAATTCTAATATATTAATTTTTGGTTCCATTATCCCTTGATAATAAAATTTATATTATTTTGATTTGTAAAGACCCGAATTTTCCATGTAATTTTTTTTAAATTTTATGGAATATTTTAAATCCGCGAAAATTTACGGCACGTGATTCCGAGGACCGATGTGCCCAGAATAAATTTATGAACTTTTTTTGGGTACGTTTAGTAAATGTGTGAGCAGGTTTTTGTAACTTTTGAACTAGTACTCAGAATTGAAATCTGAGGGAACTATTAACCTCACAGCACTCGTATTTTCTTAAGGAGACCTACTCCTCGACCACAGTAGGTCAAGGGTAGAATTTAGTTTTTGAATTTTTCATGGAGGAATAGAAAAATAGAAATATTAAAAATTATTATTTTTCTTGTAACCTTCTTTGGGGTTATGGAGGTGGGGACCACCCGAACAAAAAACACCCAATTTGAATTAAAAGGTGGGGACCACCTAACCCTTAAACGCCCCCTTTAATTGGAGGTAACTCTTGGAATCACTCCACTTTAATTATGCCACATCAATTAATTAATTAATTATGACAACTCCATATGTGATAGCTAATTAAAATTGATAAACATATTTTAATTAGGATGGATCCACATTTTTTTGGGGAGAAATTGTTGGTGAAAGGGAGGCTTGGAGATATCTCTTGGAGAAACTCATCCTCCAACAAAGAATGTGCTCTCCAACAAAAAATGTGATCTCCAACGAGGAACATATTTAATAAAACTTCTAGGTAGGGGTGTGTTTTCGATTGATCATAGTATATTTTTCTATCACATTGAATCACCTCCTTTGAGCCACATGCTACCGCTCTATTGCGGAGGGTACATTCTAAACGAATATGGCCCGACCTCACCAAAAAAATTATTATGGTTCTTTGTGTGTTCTTTTCAATAGAGGTGGATGGAAACCAACACTGGTGGGGATAAAAAATGGTGGTCGGAACTACGGCCAACCGCGAAGACGGCGGTATCGCAACCGCGCCGCTGGAGAAGGGTCGTGGCCCGTTGGCCGCGGCGGAGTAAGGGTAGTGGCCGAGGGAGGCCAACCACATAACGGCGGGTGGAAGTGTGAGTCTGCGCCACCCTACGAGTAACAATCATGGATTTGGGCCAAGATGGCAAAGGGAGGGCGTCCGACTGAACCGGCCGCCAACGAAGGCGCGGCATGTGACCGCGTCGTCAGAGCAAGTGGCTGCAGCCTACTTTGCTGTGGCAGATGGTGGAAGGCGGTCGACATTTGGCCGGACACGGAAGGGTGGTGAATGAAGCTCTACTAGGAGGATAAAGGGGCCGACTGTTTCAGTCGGCCAAGTTGTACTGAGCAGAACCCGCGGTGGGTCTCACGTGGGGCATGGCGACTGAAAAGCTTCAGCCATTCGGTGATTGAGGGTGGGGAGAACGCGACTCCCCCCCTCCTCGAATGTGGCTAGGCCAGGATGCCCAATCTGGGCTTTCCAGCGTGGTCTAGGTAGGATTCTACGGGCTGGGTCCAACCATGGGCCAGACCCGGGTTGTGCCGGGTCGGATCGGACCCAGACCAGTTTCGACCCTATACGTTCATTCAGCCATATCCTGAGCTACAAGCATTCATTTGAAAAACCATCTGTGGCACAAGAAACCTTAGAGCGAGATGGTCATTTTAGTATATTCCACTTGAGATTTGGATAATGTTGGGGTATAGTCAGGTTTGATCAAGCATGAATCCAACCAGGCACTCGGGACTAAAAGGATAATAACTTACAGACCAGGCGTCTGTTTGATGCACCATCTATTGCATTAAGGCACCTATGGCATGGAGGTCCTTTGGGATACTTCTTCATGGGACTTCTTTGTTGTTGTAGTATCGACCAGTGGGGTGAGGAGTGGACCCCCCGGATACAAACGAGCATAGTGCGGGAACTCTGTAGCTGGTAGTAACATGAGAAAGGGATCCTATGTGGGTCTATGATTTGGGATTCTATGTGGGTCTATGTCTGAGGGTCCCACATGAATCCACTATAGGAATCCATGTGGGACGACTCTAGGATCCTTCATGGGTATGCTATACTAGGATCTTGGGTGGGTCTGATGATGTACTAGGATCCTATGTGTGTCTAATGATATACTAGGATCATGTGTGGGCCTGATTATGTACTACGATCTTGTGTGGTTCTGGTGATGATTTTGGATCATACGTGGGTCTGCCTCTAAACAGAATGATATAATTCAGTAGTTACTACTAATCATCTTTACTACCATAAAAATTTTAAACCTGTTATAAGATGTGTCCTTACCTTCGTGGTGATACCTATGTGGTATTCTTCTGTGTGGCATACCATTGTGGTACTTACCTTTATAGTGAAACCATTGTGGTATTATTTTATGTTCCATACCTTTTTGGAACTTACCTTCATGGTATTCCTTTTTTGAATAGTTGAGCATTGGGATAATGAGTTGGGACTTGTGTTTCATCATGATTGAGATAGGTTTACATGATAACTTTGGTATATGTATGGGAATATAACTAAGTAGGGTTTTCAGTTGTTTTCATACTTTTTATTTTATCTGTTGTGCATTTTGTGAGACCTTTAGTGTCTCGGGGTCCCTACTGAGAATCGTTACACTTACCCCTACATGGGCTACGCCAGCACCTTGTTGTGTTTAGAGCAGACGATGAACATTACTGACTGAGGAAGAGGGTTCTAGGACTTGAGGTAGCTCAATGGTGGACCTTAAACGAGGCATACTGCAGAGATTACCATTCGAGAGCTATACCTACCCATCAAGTAGGATCCTTGGAAGGTTTTCATAGGAGTTGTTTAATTTTACTTTTACTTTACAGTTTCTTGTACTTTCCAGTTGGGCTTGTATTCTGGCCCCTTTTACTTACTGTAATCACTCTATTTATTATTATTTCTACTCGTGTTTGTATCTTTTTGTTTTCTTGGTTGCATGTGTTTTAAGGATATAAAGGCAATTCCTTACCGGTTTTCGGGAATATGCCTTACAGTGCTAGTCCCATTCCCTAGGCCAATGGAAGGTGGGCTAGGGGTAGTCATGGCACGGGCCCTGGGGGACGGGTCGTGAAAAATTGGTATCAGAGGAGTCGGTTCTAACGTATAACATTGAGCTCTGATCTTTTTAATGACAATAGGGTTAAGTGTAGTGAGTGTGGTTATTAGTTTAGTGAATCCAGTGTTTGTGTGGTGGCCGATGTATCCATACAGCAGGACCCTGAGTTCTTATTTCTGACTCAATGAACAAAAACACTGATTTCTAGTGTGTTTTCAAGAGTTTTCTTTGTGATCTCTTTGAGTCAGCTCACTAGGTATAACTTATTGACCATGAACACCTGTTTCTTTTCAGGAGGCTTCACATAGACAGCTAGCTAGGGTTCTGGTTATAGTATGTGGTGATATCCCACCAAGCGATGAGGACTCGGTATAGGGCCCTCTTCTAGTAGAGGAACCAGCGGAGGCACCAGTGGTACCATAGAACGTTGGGCCACCAACTCCACCATCCCCAGTAGTAGAGAGTGCACGCCGCTTGAGCATGTTGCACAAGTTCCAATGCCAGATGACACTCAGGTTCAACGGAGAGACTGACCCAGAGGCGGCTGAGGATTGGATGGAGGTCATGGTGAGAGACTTCTGAGTGGTAGGGACACAAGCTTGTCTCACGGTGATCCTTACAGCCAGCCTTCTATAGGCAGCCATAGGCAGATGGTGGATCTTCATGCTCCAGGTTCATGATGTGGTGATACTTCTCTGGGTAAACATCGAGTGCCTTTTTTGGACAGAGTTTGTTCCAGCAACTCTTCGCATAGTACACATACATGACCTTCTTCATCTGCAGTAGGGAAACATGACTGTGGCTTAGAACTCAAAAAGGTTCACAAACCACTCATGCTGCTCCTTTGATATGGTTTGGAACCCATTCGTCACAGCCCAGACCTTTGAGCAGGGACTCAGGCGGGAGATCAGGGATTCGATGATTTCTCTCAACATCCCGACGTAGGAAGGGGTGTTAGAGCGAGCCCTCTTAGTGGAGAGTTTTCTTGCTGAGTAGTCACTAGTAGAGATACCCACCACTAGTCATCACGTAGAGGAGTTTTCTATAGCAGGCAGTAGACAGATTTCATAGAGGTCCAAGAGGACTATACCTATAGGTGGATGACCACAAGATTCATGTTCAGTTGTCCCAGGTACAAGAGATATAGCTTATCATGTGAGGAACATGCAGTGTTACACATGTGGCAAGTAGGGTCACATGGCTCGTGACTGCCCAACCCGCCATACAGATGATTAGTAGATGGTTGAGAGACCACCCAGGCAGAGACAGAGGTTCGACTGAGGAGGTCTGCATGGAGTAGGTGGATGTGGTAGAGGAGCTGTCCATGTAGCTGGTGGTGGGCAACATTTCGAGACGTTGCTGCCCCCACCACCAGGTGGTCCACCCCAACCACAGGAAGCAGGTGGATAGGGGCGAGCTCAACTCTAGGAAGTTGAGACCTATGACGATGGCACTCTATAGATGATGCAAGGTACGATCTCTGTCTACTCCACCTTAGATGCAGTACTTATAAGTGCAAGATCCAATCATTCTTTTATTTCCACTGCCCTCGTTCGGAGCTCGGAGATTCCAACGGAGCCGTTGGATTGATCCTTACAACTAGAGACTCCTACGGAAGAGGATTTGACATTTAAGCACTATTTCTGGCAGAGTGATATTTCACTAGGAGGATAGAGCTTCAGCTGGGATCTCCTAGTAGCGGCGTCGAGGCCTTACGCCATCATCTTGGGTGTGGACTGGTTATATACAGTCTATGATCAGATTAATTGTATTAGGCGCAATGTGCGGTGTGTCTGGACGGATGGGACTAGGTTTACCTTTAATGATGAGAAGGGAGCCTTTGCAGCATAGGTTGGACGTACCCAGAGGGGAGTGCAGCTGATCACTCATCAGATGGCTAGCCTTACCCTCAGAGCGGTTGATGTGGAGAGTCTGTGCTATCCTGTAGTGGTGGACCAGTACACAGATGTCTTACTTGATGATTTTCTTGGTCTACCTCCTCATATAGAGGTGTAATTTTAAATTGATTTGTACCCTGAGATGGCACTGATATCTACACTAGCGTATTGGATGGTTCTTGCAGAGCCTGGTGAGCTGCAGGTACAGCTGGAGGACTTACAAGGGAAAGGGTTCATACAGCCCTGTGTTTCACCTTGGGTAGCCCCGATTTTTCCAAGAAGTCAAATGGGAGCTTGAGACTTTGTGTTGACTATCGGGGCCTAAACCAGGTGACCAAGAAGAACAAGTACCCACTACCGAGGATTGATGATCTCTCTGATCATTTTAAGGGAGAACAGTGGTTCTCGAAGATAGACCTCAAATTAGGCTATCACCAACTCAGAGTAAGAGATGAGGATATGTAAAAGACAGATTTAAGAAGTTGGTATGACCACTACGAGTTCATGGTTATTCCATTCGTCATGACTAATTCCCCAGAAGTGTTCATGGGACTCATGAACATGATATTCCACCCATACCTTGATCGCATTGTAGTGGTCTTCGTCGATGAAATTATGATCTACTTGGAGACTGAGGAGGAGCATGCCTATCATTTGCAGATAGTTCTCGACACACTCTAAGAGAAGGAGCTTTATGGTAAGCTCTCAAAGTTCTATTTTTGGATCTGATAGGTTCACTTTCTAGGACTTTTCATCTCGGAGGATAGAGTTGCGGTGGATCTAGCGAAGATTGAGGTGGTACTTTCTTGGGAGCCACCCAAGAGTTTGATAGAGATACAGAGTTTCCTGGGTTTGGCCGGATACTACCAGAGATATATTCCAGATTTTTCCAGGGTTGCAGCCCCTTTATCAGCATTGACGATGAAGGGGAAACCATTAATGTGGTCGGAGAGATGTCATAAATGTTTTCAGGTGCTGAGGTAGGGGATGACTAGGTCCCCCATCTTTAGGTTTTCGGAGGAGGGTGTAGGGTATGTAGTCTACTGCGACGCATCAGGGACCGGGCTCGGATGTTTCCTGATGCAAGAGCAAGCAATGATCGCATATCGTTCTCTGCAAATGAGACAACATGAGATGAACTGTGCTACATATGACCTGGAGTTAGCAGTAGTGGTCTTTGCCTTGATGTTATGGAGACATTACTTGATGGGTGAGCTTTTTATAGTCTACTCAGATCATAAGAGTATCAAGTATATATTCTCTCAGAAGGACTTGAACCTGAGACCGCGACGTTGGCTTGAGTTCCTTTAGGACTTTTACTTCGAGATAGTCTATAATCTTGGTAGGGGAAACATTGTAGAAGATGCACTGAGCAGGAGGTCTAGTATACAGCTGCTAGGTGAGGCGACGGAGAAGCTGGCCACTTTGTAAATATCCTATGTGAATCAAGATGGAGCATCTTTTCATCATTCTCTAACATTCACTACCCCACTCCTTCAGTGATTCAGGGTGGCACAACATGGGGATACTGACTACGAGGCTCGACGCACTCAAATATCGATAGGATAGGCACCTGATAGATTTTATGAAAGTGGGGAGCATTTCATCCATTTCAGAGGACGTAACATGGTACCAGTGTCTCTTTAGGAGGAAGTGTTGAGGGATTTCCACACCTCCCCACTAGCAGTACATCTGGGAGTAGAGAAGATGTACCAGGATCTCGGACGACAGCACTGGTAGCCAAGAATAAAGAAAGTATTAGCAAAGTTTGTTTCTCGGTGCCTCTCTTGTCAGCAAGTGAAGGAAGAGAATTAGTTACCAACAGGCTTAGTTGAGCCTTTAGAGGTACCAGAGTGGAAGTGGGATGGGATATCCATGGACTTCATGACAGGAATTCCACGTACATCCAAGGGACATGATTCTTTCTGGGAGATCGTCGACTGACTGACCATGTCGGCCCACTTCCTACAGATCAGAGAGTAGGGTTCAGTAGAGAGTTTGGGACGCATTGATATGAAAAAGATAGTGCAGATACATGGGGTACCTTCAACAATTTTCTCTGATCATGATACATGTTTCACCTCCCAACTGTGGTAGGGGTTGCAAGAGGCTTTTGGGGGGTAGCTTCATTTGAGCTCCACCTTCCATCCTCAGATGGATGGCCAGACTGAGCCGATAATTCAAACCCTTGACGACATACTATGTGCTTTCATCCTCGACTTCGGTCGCAGCTGGGAGGATCATTTGATTTTGGTTGAGTTTTCATACAACAATGGTTATAATTCCACCATAGGGATGGCACCATTCAAGGCTTTGTACGGGTGACCTTACAGATCGCCTTTGTGCTGGACTGGCCTAGGGGAGTCCGCAGTAGTGGGGCCACAGATGGTACAACCTACCAAAGAGAAGGTGCAGATCATCTAGGAGTGGATGAATACTGCACAGAGTCAGCATAAGTCTTATGTCGATTGGAGATAGAGACCTCTGGAGTTCGTGGATGGTGGCCACATCTTCCTATAGGTCTCACCACAATGTAGTTTTCAGAGGTTTGGCTGGGGAGGAAAGTTATCTCTCAGGTTCATTGGACCCTTTCAGGCCCTCAGAAGAGTTGGTAAGGTGGCTTAACACTTAGCTCTTCCACCTCAGTTGAACAGGGTACATGAAATCTTCTATGTATCCCAGCTAAGGAGATACGTGCATGACCCATTTCATGTCATCGACCATGGTCAGTTGGACATCGATGATGTTGTTCCATTTATAGAGGTTCCAGTAGAGATTGAGGACGGGCAGGATATGGTCCTTCGTGAGCGGTCAATACCTCTGGTGCATGTTCACTGGTAGCACATGAACTTTCAAAAGAGCACAAGGGAGCGGGAGGCCTAGATATGTGCTCAGTACCCCCACTTGTTCCCTTAGTTTGAGTTGTGGATTATCGGGATGCAAATCCCTAATGTGGGTAGAATGTAAAGACCGAAATTTTCCATGGATTTTTTTAAATTATACGAAATATTACGAGTCCATGAAAATTTACGGCGCGTAATTACAAGGCCCGGTGTGCCTATAATTAATTCTTGAACTTTTTTGGGTACGTTCAGTAAATGTGCAAGTGGTTTTTTGTAACTTTTGAACCGGTGTTTAGAATTGAAATCCGAGGGAAATGTTGAACTCGCAGCACTGGTATTCTCTTAAGGAGACCTTCACCTCGACCGCAATAGGTCAAGGGTAGAAGTTAGTTTTCCACTTTTTCATGGAGGAATAGAATGATAAAAATATTTAACATTTTTATTTTTCTTGTAACCTTATTTGGGGTTATGGAGGTGGGGAACACCTGAACTAAAAACACTCAATTTGAATTCAATGTTGGGGACCACCCAACCCTTAAACTCCCCCCTTTAATGAGATGTAACTCTTGGACTCCCTCCACTTTATTTGGGTTATCTCCTTGTTTTGCTGGGGAGAAATCGTTGGTAAAAGGGAGGCTTGATGAGAGCTCCTGGAGAAAATCATCCTCCAATGAAGAACACACTCTCCAATGAGGAACGTCTTTAACAAACCATTGAGGTAGGGGTGTGTTTTCGATTGATCATCATTAATTTTTATCTCACATTAAATCACTTCCATTGAGTCGCTTGATACCGCTCTAACACAAAGGGTATGGCCCAAACGAACAAGGCCCAACCTCAACACAAAATCTTTTTGGTTCTTGGTGTGTTCTTAGCGATGGAGGGGGATGGAAACCGACACCGGTGGGGCTCAGGAATGGCACCTGACACCACGTTCGGCCACGAAGATAGCGGTGGCGCAACCGCACCACTTGAGAAGGGCTCCGGCCCGTCAGCCGCGGTGGAGCAAGGGCAGCGGCCGGTGGAGGCGGGCTACATGATGGGGTTGGTGGCGCACGTACGTGCCGCCCAACCATCAAGGGAAATGACTTAGTGTCATGGCGGCGAAGGGAGGGTGGCTAGATGAGTCGGCCGTCGGTGAAGGCATGGTGTGTGACCGCGCCATCGGAGCAAGTGGCTACGCCCCGCCAGGCCACGGTGGATGGTGGAAGGCGGTCGGTGTTCGGCCATCCGTGGAGGGGTGGCCCATGATGCAAATCCAGGAGGAGAAAGGATCTGGCCATTTTGGCAGTCCGGGCTATAACGAGTGGGACCTGCGGCGGGTCTCACATGCTACCTGGCGACCGAACAACTTCAGCTGTTTTTTTGTTGGGGGGGGGGGGGTGCGCGACTCCCCTCGCAGGAGGCCGGGCCACCCAACATGGTATGGGACGGAACTAGCAGGCCATGTAAGATTATGCAGGCCAGGTCCAACCGAGGGCAAGACCCGGGTCAGGCAGGGTTGGTCCGACCGTGTGAGACCGGACTTGGACCAGTTTCGACCCTATATGTTATTTTGACCATATCTTGAGCTACGAGCATCCGTTTGATGAACCATCTATGGGGAAAGAAACCGTGGAGGGAGATGGTCTTTTTGGTATACCCCACTTTAGATTTGGATAAAGTTGGGGTATGGTCAGGTGGGATTGAGCACAAATCCAACTAGGCCCTCAGGAATAAAAGGCTGATAACTTACAGGCCATGCATTTGTTTGACACACCATCTATTTTGTTGAGACCCCTATGACGTGGTGGACCATTGGGATACTTATTTGTTGGAATTTGTGGCAGTTTGAGTATTGAACTGTGGCGTGAGGAGTGGACCCTCCCGGTGACAAGCGAGCATAGTACAAGAACCCTGTAGCTGGTTGTAACATGAGAAAGGGATCTTATGTGGTTATGTACATTGGGATCCAATGTGAGTATATGTTTGAGGGTCCCACATTGATCCTCTCTCAGAATCCATGCGGGAATACTCTAGGATCCTTCTTGGGTCTGTTGTACTAGGATCCTATGTGGTTCTGATAATGTACTAGGATAATGTTGGGTCTGATGATGTACTAGGATACTATGTAGGTATGATGATGTACTTGGATCATGTGTGGGTCTAATGATGATTTAGGATCCTATGTGGGTTTTCATCTTAACAGAGTAATATGATTCAGTAGTTACAACTAAAGTAAATATTTTAAAAATAATAAAAGTAATTATTTGGGTGATTTATAGTGTCCAAATGATTTTTTAGATTGGAATAAAAAATTAGTGGTGTGTGAATATATTATATTATAATTTATTTTTTGTTATTTTATTTTTAAATTCAAAGTAAATATATAGTTCAGAAAATGGCAGGGATGATATTTTATATAAAATATTATTTTATTAAATGATTTAAAATTGCTAAAAAAATATATTCCTCCAAGTGAAAGGGTTATGATTTAATATATTATTAATGTTTCATTATTGGTAAATTTTCCTTTGATATAAACATTCATTAAACCAAAATAGTAAAAAATATTTATCTTATGGAAATTTTCAAAAGTGATAAAGGGGTGTTAAAGCAAAGAGTTAAGGGTACAAAAATAGTTTAAAACTATAAAAATTTTATTTTATAAGATATATTTAATTAAATATAATCCAATATTATAAATATATAATTTTGGATCAATTTTTAAATGATAATTAATTTATGTTAATTTAACACATTATGTTATTTCAATAGTGCAACCCCCCTCTCTTATGAAATAGCACATCCTCTCTTCTATTATACACAACAAAAGAATTTTTGTTAAACAAATAACTATGTAAATACCTTTCTTACATCCTTACACAAGTCATAGAGGATTAATTGTTTCATAGAATCATCCTATGAAGGATTTAAGTTAAAGAAGAAAGAGGTTGTCTGAAGATGAAGTAAAATTCTTAGCTGAAAATTTTCATTCTATTTTTATTAAAACAATATAAAATATTATAAAACCATGATAAAATAATAAAATACATATATTATATATACATATAGTTTATTATATTAATGAAAAAAATCTATATTAATATTTTATTCCATAAAATGTTACATGAAAGCATCCTTTTTGTGTATACCTAACTACCAACATGTGAACCAATGTAATTTTTTCCACCACCGCCTCTCATGGCTAGTTATAATTATTTATCTAATATATATATATAAATATATATTATACTAATAAAATATTTATGGATTCATATAGATAAAATATCATATAATTTATTTCCATTGTAACCATTGAGAAATGATAACGTTGTTCGTACGTTTGTGTGGAATACCACATCCCTAAAAAGATGTGATTAGAACATAAAATACACATCAAATGGATTTTATATATAAAATTATTTAATGAAATAATAAAATATTTATGATATAGTGAAAAGTTTGAGGATAAAATAGCACTTTCCTTCTTTCATCTAGATCATTGAAAAATGGGAACATTTTTCCAACGTATGTATGGCCTACCATCTCCATGATTGTAACATAGTTCATTTTTCATAACTATAATTCATGGTTGGTTATAAATGTATAAATAATTTATAAATATGATAATTATCCCATTAATATTATTCTACCAATTATATAATAATTACTCATTTTACCATAATCAAGTTATCAATGTTGTTGTAGAAATATGAGGTGAATATTGTTAAAATGTCTCACATAAACTTAAATGATTAAGTAATTGAATATAAATAGGTATAAATAATATAATATTAGTTTTCCAAATGAAAAAAATTATAATAAATTAAATAGTTTACATTTTTTATTATTTAATATGATGATGAACATATGTGATGAGTGATACTAAATATTAGGGATATTGTAACATAAAACATTATTTTAAATGTTTTGAATATTTGTTATCAATATATTTTTCTTCCATTCCAAAATTCATAAAATTATTTTTATTGATGAAATTAAATAGACAATATTGAATTAAATTTATTTTTTTATTTTTTTTTTAAATTTTATAAAAAGTATAATTTTTACATATTTTATTCTGAATGATTTGATTTTCCTTGGATACAAAAAAATGAATATTCTATTTTAGCATATACAGTGTCAATATGTTTTCATACATCATTAAAAATAATTTTATGTGTGGATTCATTTACAATATTTCATATTTTCTTTAATGAAAAATCCTCTTTCCCTTTTATTCTCGGTATTTTTTTAGAAAATGTTCTTCTTAAAGGAAATGTTATTTGGATATACCTAAATGTTTTTCATGTGGGTTAAAACTGTTTTAAAGTTTTTTATGATAAAATATGAAATAATGAAAATGATTTATTCATTATATACAACTTTATCATTATAAATCAGGGTGACTAATCTTGATATATCTTTTACGATGGGGGATCCCCATTCTCATTATATAATGAGTGAGCTCAAAACAGCTTATACGATGGGCGAGACCCCTTATAACTCTTTAATATATTTGGAATTATTCCCTTTCATTAAATGAAGGATGGGGGGATTCAATAATAGTGGTTAATCTAATGGATTCTACTATACTACATTTATTTTTTAATATGTTTAACAGAAGTTATGAATATCATATTCTATGTTTCATAAAAATGTTCAATTTTCATCCTATGGGTTATAATGGGTTGATTTTAGAAAAAAGGTTAGTGTGCTTTGTATGGATGGTATTTATTTCATATGATAAAGTAACACTTTGAAGAAGGTAAACATTTTATATATTTCCATGTTTTTTCCTAGACTCAAAAATTTCATTATTTTATATCCCTCTTTGAGATTTTGTTGATAATATATCATTTTTAAAAAATTTAGAGTTTCTATGTACATTTTTAAAAAAATATGAATTGAAATTGAAATTCATGTTGAATTTTTTGGAAAATATAACATATTTCATTTAAAAATTTATATATTGTGGGAAAAATTGATACTACGTAGAAGTGCCAAAATTTTAATATATGGTTTTGTTATGTTTGAGTTTCTACCAAATTCTCTAAAACTAAAAAAAATTACATAGCAAAAGAGATGTAATAATGTCATATATGGAATAAATAATTATTCTTATATAATGTTTTAAGGTTGGTTCCTTACAAATAGAATTATATAAAATGTTTTGATAACATTAGATGTTTGGAAAGTTTTAATATAATACCCTTGATAGATTCTACTTTATTTTTATGTTGAAATAATATAGAATTTTAATATTACCATGTGTCCTCATATAATATATGTTTCTCAATAATGGATTTCTGTAAAATATATAATAAACATTATGTAGGGAGGTTTAAGAGGAAAATATCCTTCCATAATAGTAGAATGAAATGCTAAGAATTGGAAGTGAACAATTTTCAATAGTGATATATTTGTTGATACATTCTATAAGTTGTGGTACCATCATGTTAGGGAGAAAACAAACATACCATTGAGTAAAAATTAAATAGTTGAGAATTTTATGATATGGAGCCTAAATATATTTTATGGAACTTCCAATCCTATATTATCTAAATGATGGATAAATTCTATATAAAATATATTTAATGCCATTGGATGTACATAATGTTAGAAGGTAACTCTTTACATTTATTGTTTTGAAGGTGAAGATGATCAATGGTGGTATTTGTTTAATACCATAGAGAGAAAGTGATAAGAACCTGATAACATCTAATGGGAAAATTTAATAATATTTTCCTATAAAAATATTTCTCTACTGATAATCTACCGAGGATGGATAAATAAATTTTTCAATCGAAGAAACAATATGAAGATTTAATATCCATGTATTAAAAAATATTTACATGATTTTCCATGTAGGTATAAAATTTTATTTGTGAAATTGATAAAAAAAAATTCAAACATTACTGAGGATTGAAATAATGTTTATAAAGAACTTTATTTACATGAGAATTAAAAAAATTTGAGAATGTTATTCATTACTCTTTGATTGTTGAGATTTTGTTTACCAACACCTATTTTCCTCATGATAAAAGGATTAATAATTGGTAAAGTTGGAAATCCATAGTGAATCATTCAACTATTAAATTAGATTTCAAACCACAACATGTTCTAATTGTTATAAAATAAGTTTCAAGGAATGGTATAATATATCTATAATGTGTTATTGGTGGGTAAATTTTGGTCATAGGGCGTATAAATATAAATAAATGAGTTGTAAACAAACCAAGATTGAGGAAACATATAGTTATCTATAAAAGTGATATGTTTCAGTTGAAAAGTGTTATGGAATTATTCTTCCATGGGTATGAAGTTAATTATTTTGAATATAAATCATCATGATTGAATATATAATGGTGTGGAAAATAATTGTTTTACTGTAATGGTTGATGTTGGTCCATGTAATTAAATGGTTACATGTATGATTTGTGTTTATTAAAATTATGAAAATTTACCATTTCACACTAGATAATCATATTAATTAATTTCTAAGTAAATTGAATTTAAAATAAAACAATCTCCTCATGAAAATTAAGTAGAACATTTAGAGAAATATTTGGGTGGAAATATTAAATTAACAAAGATTTATACGTATCGTCATATTATTATTTTTTAGATGGTATTTCAAACCCATATTATTGGACTACCCAAAATAGAACATGACAATATTTTGGTTATGGATTTTCATTCATCATATCATTCTATGATATATTTTAGAGATAAAAAATTCATTTCTATTATTTCATACCACTGATAACATATCTCATAGTAGTGAAATTGATTATAGGTGCAAGTGAATGTCACTTTGATCATGTTTTTGAAAAGAAAAAAACTGTTCAAATTAATGATGTTCCAGTTGTGAATGAATTTAGGGATGTATATCATGATGATTTTCCAAATTTTATTCTCTATAAAAGGTTTGATTTTACTACTAAATTAGCATCTTTTGTTAATCATTATTCAAAAACCCATTATCAAATAAATTAATTATAAGATTTTTAGTTTTAAAAAATTATTACAGGAGTTACTATATAATGGTTTTTTAATTCAAGATAATCACATAACAGTGATCCCTTTTTATTAGTTAAAAATGAATATGGTTCAATGCGACTTATTTAATTAGTATATATCCTTGAATAACATCACTATTAAGAATAAGTACCATTTTACTCATATCAATGATTTTTTTGGTCAGCTCTAACGATCATAGTTTTTTTCAAACATTAATGGTTGGTTAAAGTACCACTAGTTAACGTGTAGGAAGAAGAAATTCAATAAATTGGATTTTGTACTTGATATGGGAATGAAAATTTTTAGTCATTCCATTTATGTTATCTAATGCATCGGCAATATTCATGGATCTTATGAATGTGGTTTTCCATGACTATTAAGATAATATTGTGGTTTTTATATTTACGATATCCTAGAATATTATAAGATTCACGAGGATCGTGAATAAAAATAAGAACTGTTTTGAAATCCTTAAATTAATTTAATTATGTAAAAAAAATATTAATTGTGAATTCTATTTACAAAAATTTTCTTTTTATAGGTATATTGTTAATAAAGTTTCAATAAAATTTTCCCCTATTAAAACTAAAGTGGTTGAATATTTTCCAAGACTTACTAATGTGATGGATATTTTTATTTTTCCTAGATTATAAGGTTAATAGCATTCTTTTGAAAAAATTTCCATATTACCTATCCCACTGACTATGTTAACTTTAAAAGAATGTAAAATTATATATATAAAAGTGTGTAATGATTATTTATTGGAATTGAAAATAAGATTGGTTAATTCTCTAGTTTAGTCCCCAACCTCTAAAAATGGATAATTTTTCATCTAAAATGATCCATAATTAAATGGAGTTTATTGTGGTCAGATGTAGAGTGATATGGTAAAATCTTATGTCTCACATCAACTAAAACAACATGCGTTAAATTATCCTAAAAATGATATGTAATTAGAAGCTATGGGATTTTCAATAAAAAATTGAGTCTTCATTTATATATACTAAAGTGTAAATATTATAATTATCATAATATTTTTATGTATATATTCATAGAGAAATAGTTGAATATGAGGTAGAGAGGATGATTGGAACATATTATGGATTTTGAGTGTATGATTCATTAATGTAAGAACATGGGTTTTCAATCAGATATGAATCATTTAAATTTATGTCCAATTCATTATTTTGGATCTTATATGGATATCTAATGTGTTATAAAATGTTCTGAGGGTGTATGGGGCATGTTCATAGCCCAAAACCGATAGTTTTGGGAAAAAGACCATGTCATACGGTATATTAAAATGTACTGGTAGGAAGCATAGTTTTATCTAACCATGAAGATGGTATTAATATTTGAGTATCTATATCCTACAAGGTTAGTGCATAGTTTCCCTAACTGTACAGTCTAACCACGTGGTTTGACCCTTTTTCCTGGTACTCATTCATGCTTTTTGCATGGTTTGGAAAACCGTACACAAAAACCATGCAAATGCTAAATTTTGGGTAATTTTTACTTCTGTCCCTTAATTATTGTTTTGGATGCTTTCAACAGGGTGCACACATCTGTTTTTTTTAGGACGATGAGGAAACACTGACTGTTTCCCCGTATTCCTGCTTTCCAAAGGTGGACAGCATATGTCCCTTATTCAGGGACATTGGCTCCTTGATCGAAATGGGATGATGGTATGCCGGTCCTTCCTTCAATGGATTCCTTCTCAAAACTCTTCACCTTGTGTGGATATCCCTTATAGACTAAGATGTTGTTCGTGAAACTCTACCCAGTGCCATATCTTCATGGATGTGGGTTAATTAAACTTCTTCTGTCAGTACATGCCAAGGGGTCCAACCATGGAAGCAACATTCGGTCTGGGGGGGAGGGGGTAGTAAAGTTTGACATCAATAGCATGTCTGGAAACTCGAACAGTAGCGCATCTAGGTTTATTCCCCTTATTATAGGGCATCTCAAGGGTGCATAAGCACGTCGCCTCCCACATCGAATGTGGGAAATTATATTCCTTAGTCATGACTATGAGGGTTTCCTCAGCTTCCCATGCTTAACACAGGGTATGCCGCGAGTTTAACATCTAGTGGAGATGGATCAGACGGATCAGAACCCTAACGGGAGTGGATCATATGGTTTTAACCCTTGGAGGGAACACTGATGATGGGACTAACACATGGTTAGTTTTCTGGTTACTACTAGGGGTAGTGATGAGGTGAATTGTCCTGAACTCACCAGGATGTGGCAGCCCGAGCAAGAATCAGGATGGGTGTTGGATGGTTAAGTGAAGTGGATGGAGAGTGAGATGATGTCGACCTGAGGGTGACAGAGACGTTGGGATTGAGCCTCGAAGACACTTCCTATGTATCCCCATGGCAGGGAATTTATGTTTTCATTATTCAGTGGGGTTATGGGACACCTGAGGCGGTGGCCCGCGGGAATGGATGCATGGATGGGATTTGGAGGAATTATAACCTCCTAGTTGGTTTATGAAATTGTTGTGTGCGCAGAGGACAACAAACTAAGGATTTATTGGGGCTGACGTGTGGTTAAGAGCCCGAGGTTGGTCTGACTCTATGGGGGAAGAACAGAGATGTGGGTCCCAAAGAATGGGACAACAAAGGATTACCACATGATGGAAATCACAATTTATTACCATCGATTCGAGAGTACAACGACTTACCGTTTAATTTCGATTACAGTGGATTACTGCTGGATAGGATCACAACGGCTTACCGCTAGATGAGAGTACAGTTTAGTGTCATACAGGACATAAAGATACATAAAGTTTAATGTCATGCTGGATGGGTTGGACCAACATGAAGTGGTTGAGACCAATGGGTGTTGGGCTTGAACCTCATGGAGGCTTCCCACATACCTTGCCTTGGTAAGGATCAAAGTCCACATAGTTCGGGAGTGTTTGGTGAACTAAAGTGAAGGGGGTTGAGACGAATATGTACTGGGCTTGAACCTCAGTAAAGCTTCCTACGTACCTTTCCATGGCAAGGGTCAATGATTCCATAGTCCATGAATGGTGTTGGTGAGTCAACGTGAAGGGAGTCGGGACCAATGGTTGTTGGGCTTAAACCAGAGGGAGGCTTCCTATGTACCTTGCCTTGGTAAGGATCAAAGTCCCCATACTTCAAGATGGGGGTATAAAATCAGGGTTTGCACAGAGGATAGAAACTCGATGATATATTGGGTCTTACATGTGGTTAGCTCTCGATGATGGTCTTACACCACTGGGATGGATAACCGATATGGGTCCCAATATAAGGGACGACATCAGTTTACTTCTTGGTTGGCAATGGATTACCACTGAATGGGGTTCACAATGGCCTAACTTTGGATAGGGGAACAATGGATTATTGCTAGACGGGGTCACATTGTCTTACTGCTAGATGGGGCCACAACAGCATACCATTGTATGGGGCACAACGGCTTACCACTGGATGGGGGAAAACGACATAACACTAGATGGGGGCACAACGGCTTACTACTGGATGGGGTTGAACCTCATAGAGGCTCCCTACATACCTTGTCAAGGAGACAAGGATCAAATCCCACATTGTTTGGGATGGTATATGTAACTTAACGTTGTGCAGGACGAAAAGGGGGCATGCAGTTTAACATCATGTAGGACGAAGGTGGTTCGACATGAAGGGGAGTCGAAACAAGTGGTTATTGGTCTTTATCCTTAGGGATGCTTCCTACGTACCTTTCCTTGGCAAGGATCAAAGTCCATGTAGTTGAGGATGGGGTTGGTGAACTGACGTGAAGATGGTCGTGACTAATGGGTGTTAGGATTGAACCTCATAGAGGCTTCCTATGTACCATGGATTGGAAAGGATTAAAGCCCACGTAGTTCGAGATGGTGTTTGGGGCTTACACTCTAGACTGCATAGAGGGGATGTCATGGTTGATTCCTACTCTATGACCACGTGAGTCATGCTCAGTGTGAGAAACAAGGGGCAGCAAAAGTCTGGCGATCTTGTTGTGAAAGGTGCGTCAGTGGGAAGTGGAATGGGGATTACTCGTGGTTAGCGACCCAAAAAAGGAAATTGGGGCTTATGCGTGGTTAGTGGCCTTCAGAAATGGATATGGGAGACTTAATCTAGGAGGTAGGCCCAATGGTTTTAAATCCAAAATGGATAGGGATTTGCCAGCAATGAATGGAGGGATATGGTGCCCATTCCCCCCCCCCCCACCCTCTAGTCTTCGGTCAGGAAGAAGATAAGAGGAGCAGGGTTGCTGCCTCCCGCAAGAAAGGATAGGTACTTACACCAAGATGGTTGCCCTTTCCTTGAGGACAGACGCCACTCCAATAAAGAGGATATCATTCCATGTGAGGAATGATTTCACTCCCATGGAGACCAGTGGGAATGAAGAATGTCCATGGTGTGGATCCCCATATACGATGCACAGGGTGATGTCACAATTTAACGTTATTAGATGGGGATGATGGCACTTAGTATTTTAACGTCCTACAGCTCGAACGAAGGTGGGTTCACTCCGTAGCCATAGGACTTACATAACTGATACCTTCCTGCCCTTGAGGAAAGGAAGGCATCAGTAATGATTTAGTGAGGGGGTGTTATAGAGTGATCCATTGAGGGGTCCACATTATTGTGTCTATCCGACTAAGCAATAGTTGTTAGCATGCCTATGCGAAAGGCATAAGGCGAAGCAACATGATGGGATGTATTGCCCAAGGGAATTTGAAATCACATTTTTCAAACCTAGAGGGTCGTATGGGAAAAGGATTTTTGAAGTATAGGGGTTCATAGGTAGAAGCCTCATGAAGCTATGGAGCTCTATGAAGTGGAGGGGCTTCGCGAAGGGTTGTGCTTTATGATGTGAAGTGACCTAGTCTACGTATAGGGAATAGGTGCATATGGAAGGTTCTTCATGTAGGGGAAAGGCATTCATGGATAATTTCTTCACGAAGCAAGGATACCTTTCAAAGAATAGCATTGCGATGTAATGTACTTCGTGAACCACATTGACCCTACCTTAGCATGTGGGTCACATGTGCATGGAGGGTAATTCGCGAAGCATAAGTGATCCACGAAAACCTGAGTCCCCATGGGGATCCCCTTACTTTGTGGAGGCCCATGGGATTTGTGGAGATCATCCCTCTTTGAAGAGGGGTTGAATTCATGCAAAGGGGGAGGCACTTCGCGAAGCTCAAGTACCTGGAAAATATCATGGTTTGCAGAGATGAAATTGCTTCTTGGTTTAGGAGATAACAAGGTGAAAGGTCAGAGGATCCATCCTTTGGGTTTGAGGGGAGCTTTGTATTTATAGAAAAGGAGCACCGCAAAGTAGAGATTTCTTGGAACAAATCTAGGAAGCATTTTTCCATAACCGTGTAGCGGCTTTGAGAACATCAAATCAGTTCGCAGAGCATCCTGCCTCTTTGCTCTACGGCGGGTTCATGAATATCAAATGGGTTCATGGAGCCTCCCCCCTCCTTGATCCATGGTAGCTTCGCGAATGTCAAATGGTTTTGTGGAGCTTCCCTCCTACTTGATCCGTGTCGGCTTTGCGAACATCGAATGGGTTTGAGGAGCTTCCCTCCTCCTTACACTATGGTGGCTTCAAGAATGTCAAATGGGTTCGTGGAACATCCCTCCTCCTTGCTATGTGGCGACATGACAAAGGGGGATCTTTGCACTAGTCACGGTGCTACGGGGGCTCTACTAATAGGATTCACGAGGTATCTCCTGATTATTTCTATTTTTCTTGTCCTTCCCAAATTTTTGCACCAACAAATGCCCCCATCAGACTGGGAGCCGAATAGAAAGTGAGGGTCAATGTCTGAGGATCAATCTTCAAAATCCCTCGGTCAATCGTAGAGCTAATTCATGAAGGAGGTTGGTGAAATGGTGTGGTGACCTGTGGGATGATAATTCCATGAACCTTGCTGCGGTTGGATGCACTATTATGTGCTAGGTGTCCTCGCCTATAAATAGGGGATCCGACCACTCTTTTTTCCATTATCTTCTCTATGATTTTGGAATTTAGTGCTTTTGATTCATGAAGATCCGTGTACTCCATGATTTCTCTCTGTGAATTGGGAATTCTACTTCACAATTCACAACAAGTTTTTGACTTTCCATCAGTGCACTCTATGAATTGCATCTGAAGGTCAGGGTAGGGAATCATGAACTGTCTTTGCAAACGAGCTCTGTGAATGATCTTTGTGAAAGAGCTTCATGATCCAGAACAAAAAACATACATATATTGAAAACTAAATGGAACAATAAGAGGCTTCCATGGGGTCCTTGCAGATTCTACTCGTAATGAGAATATATCGAATAGCTTGGGTCTAGGGGAGTCTGTTCGAAGCCATTCTGACCATAATTTGCTGGTGGTGTTGCTTTCAGAAATCCAAAAAAACTCTCCAATGTGAAAGAGGATACCTCTATATGGATTAGTCTTAAGGGAGTATGTCTTCATCCCTAAAGCGAGTAGGGATGAGCCAGCCTACTTGTTCAGAAGCACGTCGTGTTCGCGCATGTGGTTCAGGGCAGTTAAAAGCCATGCTTAAGAGGACTTGACACCTGTCAACACTGGTTCTCTATAAAATCATTTGAACAATGATGATGGGAATGAACTATTGTTAGAGAAATCCCCTATATACCACACTATCTTGAAGGTAGCTCTGAGGAACCCATGAAATGGGTGGTAAGATTAGTGGGATCTGCGCCCGGGAGGAAACTTCATAGATAACTGGTCCTGGGCCTAATGGGTAGGTTCCTCATGCAAGGAATTCTAAGAAGAGATGAAAAGAGTGGAATTGGATGAGGTGGATTGGCCATCCCAATTACATATCAATCAGTCGAAGTATCTGATTCCGGAGTTGCTGAGAAGATGGACATCGAGGACCAATACTTTCCATTTGTACCATGGAGAGGACGAGATTAGTTTATGGGATGTTCATTAGATCTCAAGAGTCCCGATATTGGGGGTGATGTACGATTAATTTCTCCCTGTTATATGTGCATGGTAGGATCTGGAAAAAATGCCCCCATTGGCGATGGCGTTGCTAAACCTATTACCAGGAGAAGACAAGGAAGCAGTGAGGGATGTCCATTTCAGATGATGGATCATGTAGTTCCTAAAAATATCAGAAGGTAGGAAATTTTTTGTGAGGACTTGAACTTTCCTGATGGGAGCTCAATGAGGTAAGGATCACTCGTACTAGTGGCTAGTAGAAGATACCCAATGGGAGACGTGGGCATTCAGCATTAGTACCGAGCAACAACAGGTAGTCAGGTTGGATGCCTTTATTTCAGCACTCATCAACGGATGGATCCTGCCGATGAGGGACACAAACATGGGTGTGAAACTGAGCGCATTTATCATATCGTCCATGCTGGAGAAATGAGAGTGGGTCAACCTCGGGATCTCGAAGCTCTCTAAGTTTTACAAGATTCTATAGAATATTAGTGAGGGGAAGAATACACATAGAATATGTGGGCCATTCCACCTCCTTTATTGGTGGATAGTGGCACACATTAGGGGGTTCTATGAATATCTGAACCCCATCTCCCCTCTGGGATCGAACTTCCGCCCATCCATTCTCAATGCCATAGGGAGATTTCAGGCCAAGATGGCCATGCGGTCGGTACTGAATCGGGTCTGGAAGGTTGGGTAGTTAAAATTTCACTCGTACCCATTTCCAATGGGTGTATTCACTGATGATGTCCAGGGAACGGAAGAGCGTCATTCCAACCTCCTGGCCTTTCGAGGTGGAGTCCTAGTGGCATGGGTGGACCATGAGCCCCTCTGTGATTCGTACACCCCACACCGATTTTCAAGGCAATTTTAGAGCATGCAGCTATTGATCCCCAATGTCTATTTGGGGGTGCACTATGATGAAAACCCATGCGCGATGATAAAAATGTGGATAATGTTCACACGGGAAGATGGGAAGATGCAGAATGAGTTGCCTCTCCCCAGAACTGTCTTTGGGTTAGTGATGGAGTATGCCAAATACTGGGAGGTGGCCTACTTAGGGGATATGTTGAAACATCCAACCGTTTGAGATGGTGATAGTGTGCCTTCCCAACCTCATGGTCAGGGTCGGAAGGTGGTAAGGAAATCCCGCGGTAGTGAGGCTACCATGGCGGCGAGGCCTGTACTGATTGAGGGGGAGGCAGCAACACTGGATACAACAACGGTATCGGACCTGGTCATCCCAAAAGAGCATAGTTATCCGGATGGGAGGCCACTAAGATGATTCTGCATAATATCCTCTCAATCTCTAGGGAAGCGGTTGTGCCATATAGACATGCCTGAAAATGTTACCTTCCTGGAGGCGTGGGACATCTGGGATGTCAACATGCAATTTTTCGGCCCATATGAGATGGGGAAACACTTGAACAACCTCAGGATGGATATTTTTGGAATCGGCCCTATTAGGGCTGGCTTTGCAGTATCCCAAGCAGAGGTTGAGAAATACCTAAAAAATTTGGAGGACTTCATGTACTTCTGAGGAGCCCTGCGTCCAATGACAGACCAGGTGGAGGTTTTGTTGGATCAAACAGCCCCTCTGCAGTTTTTGGCTGCAAAATTGTCGGAGCACTTCCCTTTTCCAATAGAATTGGATGAGTCCTCTTTAGGGGAGGAGGCTGGTAGAGTGAGCCCTCTGGAGGAGGTGGAATTGATGATCAAGGCTCAAATATTGATGAATTTGTAGAGGCCCTTGAGGTAAAATCCCAAGCCCCTTCTTCAGGGTCTTCTTCCAGGTGATTTTGAAATCCTTACGAATATTTTAATGGTTCAGAAGGACCTCAAACACAGAACCCGCTTCTGCCCTATAGTAGATGTAGATTTGGGGCCTTTGGGATCTGCACCCACTACTATGAAGATTTGTGTGTCCAGCAGGGCCAGGACACCCAAGGTGGATCGTCCAATGTTTTCAATCCTTCCAACGTTATACAGAGGGCCACTCATTAGGGTCCCGATGGCAACAAACCAAGAACAAGACCAAGACTTTGATCTCGGTATGTCTCCTCTACAAAATTAATGACTACCACCCATCGATCAAGTTAACAGACATCTGTGCACTTCTTGGTTTGCACTGTTCTTCAAATGGAGTGGGCTACCATGGAGAGGTTGGTTGGTACTTCTAGCTATGCCTTTCTTAGGGGAATGCTAGTGGTCATGGAGTTGGATATCCAGACTGACTATGCGGCGATTCTCCCGATCAATGGTGGGACAGTTAGCTGGGATGGGCATGAAATTATTGAAGTGGGGTCCAATGATGAAGATTGATCAGACAACACAGATCCTTCCATACCCAATCAGACACCATATGTGGACCCAGCTGATGATTCCTTGGGGGCGTTTTGTGCGTATTATCCTTCCAACCCTTCAGACTCGGACGATACTACCTCTGATGAAGAGGATAGCAAGATATCCCATCGTCGGTCATGTAAGTTGATCAAGTTCTTCATCGATGACACCCTTTAAGCACAATGGATAGACCAGATGGAGAGAATTCGTCCACAACTGTGTGAATTGTGTGCTGGGGTGGGGGGTGAACACCCAACATCACCACTTGCTCATCCGAGATCTCATGGAATAGAAGATTTGGGAGTATGACCATGTCCTTGGAGTGTGTTTGTAGCAGAAAAAAGTGGCGAACATCAAGAGGATCTAGGAGGTTGAAAACGAAATTCAGTGGGTGCACATCTGGGTAGATGAAAATTCTTCTTCCCTCAATGCGCAGTCAGAGATTATATCGCGACTGAAATCCCATATGGGGGAGGCCGAATAGCACATGAGGAAAGCCTTGAAGAAGATGATTGTTATCCGAACCATCATAGAGTGTTCTCGGATCACAACTGAAAAAATGTGTCCCCACACTACCAAAGAGGAGTAGGAACTGAATAGGTGATGGTGAGTTCTGGACACCACAAGCAAGACGGCGGAAGATCTTCAAAACTCTTTTCACGGGGTCAAACCGTCCATGGGGGGGGGGGGGGGGGGTTGATCCTCAGGTACTATGATGTTTGTAACTTTTGAACAAACTTTCATGCTTTGACTATTTATGATAGATGCATGCATGAGTTCTGTTATTTGTTTTCTCTCTATTTAATTTTCCTTTTATTCATGGAGCTTCCGATGATTAGTCCCTAAGCTCACGTGGGTCTGGCCCAATGCGAGAAACAAAGGATGACCACCTTATCATTCCTCCCAAATAAAAGAGTGAAAACCAATCTCCAAGCTTCCAGGTTTTGAACAACCAATCCGGATTTCCGAGATGAAAGAGAGAGGCCCGACTTGAGGATGAATCTCTCGAGATAGTTGAATCATCGCTTTCCCAGTGTGCTCTAGTGCATGAGCAGTGTAACGCCAGGGGTGTTGGAATTAATCCGAACATAGGGGAGTGGAAGGTATGAATCACAATAACTATGGGGATGGGATAACAATGAAGAATTATTGTTGACTATATTTGAAACATAGTATCCTTATTTTGTTATCCTAAAATGGGGATAAAAAATGAGGGCCAACCACTGACCATGTTCGAAACACAAGGCCTAACTCAAAATGTCATTCATTTGTCTTCCATAGCATTGGCCTAGGATAGTAGGAGATCCATATGCCAAGCATTAATACTGTTAGGTAGTTCTTTTAGATATGAAATAGGAAGATGTTCCGAATAAATGGAACACAAATTGTAGAGTCTGGTTTGATGATTTTTTCAAATGGATTCCAACACTCATGAAATGATGCCACCATGGTGGAAACACATTAGGTGGGCGTATATGTCTGATCAGGGATCAAACATACATCTGAACAGGACCTCTCTTTTAAGAACCTGGACTGATTTTTAGTTTTATTTCATACAAATAAAGATGATAGATGTGTAGTTTAAACGTCATATGGTGAGGACTATGCGCATAGTTTAAATGTCATACTCCTTGGACTAGGATCAAGCTTGAGGGGCCAGAAGGGTCAATGATCATGGGGATAAGACCAAGTTGAAAATCCCATGAGTCACTACATATACCATGAGGATGAGAATCAATAAAAACGTAGTTCATGAAGAACAAAAAGGTCAGAGACCAACGCTGGTTGGCAGAATACTTCTAGCAAGGGATCTAGTGCATCCCATGACTGACATAGGGCATCCAGATCTTGTTCAGGGTGGAACCGTAGCTTACTGTCATGCATTGAGGACATATGGACTCATGCAGTTTAACATCACATGATAGGAAAATAAGTGAAAAGAAATATCCCATGAACTGAGTACGTGATGTGGTTGCTATAAACCCGACGTGAATGGGGATGGTAGGAATCCATATCACATCACGTATCCCCCGAGGAAGTTCCTTAGGTCAAGGGACTGATAGTGAAAGTTAGGTTGGGACCGATACAAAGTGTTCGGGCATTTCTACATAACCCATTAGGATTGTAATCAAGCCGTACGTAGTTCTTAGAGTGCAGTTTAACATCATTTGGGATGACTCAAGGCATGTGTGGCATGGCTTTTCTAGTACACATCCTACCAAAACTACTAAGCCCACGTGAGTCATGCTCGATGTGAGAAACAAGGAGTAGTGATGGTCTTTTCCTAGTATAGGAAGGTACATGTTAGGGGCAACGTGACGGTAGGTAAATGTCGTCCCAATAATTCTGACATGCCTATATAACACACCTAGATGTGCGAAGGAGTAAAGTCGAGTGTGTTAGAATTACACTTGAACATAAGGAAGTGAAAATATGTGAATCATGATGCGCGATATTTGTAACCCAATGATAGTGTTGTGAAGATAGGGGACAGCTGTTAACCATGTTCAAAACACAACATTCATTTCGCGTTAGCCTGGAATGGGGACAGGCAAATGAGGGTCAAACACGACCATGTTTGAAACATGAGACATGTTACAAATGTCATCTGAGGTCCTTAAGGACGTTGGCCCAAGACAGTCGGTAAGCCAATGTGGCTTGAGACTAGGCCATAAAATTGGGTCCCTTCAGACATGAAAGAGTATGAGGATACAAATAATTGTCTCAGGAAGCCTGGAAGTAGGATGAGGGAATGTCCCCATGAAAATTCTAGACTTCAGGATTTTTTTCATAACACATCTGAGTATGAAAATAATTCGTATAAGATAGATTTCATCGAGTTCACCTCTATGGAAAAGGTTCATGAGGTTGCATGATTCCAACATAATGGTCATAGGATGGGCCATTAAGGGTTATTGATTTAATGGACTGTGCGTAGGGTGGTGATGTGGCCAAACATGACGAATAGTTCCCATAGGGAGATCGTTTTTTAGAGTCATAGAACTTAGACCAGATTGGGAAATGATAAGGGAGGCACTTGGTGTGGCTGTTGCAAAACCCGATGTGAATGAGGACCCGTGAGGTACTCACCGCACCACATGTTATCAAAAGGGTTCGGGCCTAGGGACCGAAAGATAGGGGAAAATATTATATATTCCTGGGGATAGACCTAGATACCATATGTCTGGGTGTTTCTACATATCCCATGGGGATGGGAATCAAGCCAAATGTAGTTCTGGGAGAGGTGGTGCAGTTTAACATCTAGTAGTATGGATGTAGATTTATCATAGTTTATAGACATAGAGCTCGTAGCATAGATGGTAGAAAATGAGGAAGAGACATGGTGAGGTAATTATAAAATCCAACGTGAATGAGGTCCTAGAGTCTAGATCACTATGTGTTTCATGAGGAGGTTTTAGGTCAAGGGACCAAAAATGAATGTTAGTCTAGGCCCATGGGAAATTTCACATGCATTCCTACATATGCTATGAGGATGGGAATCAAGGCATAAATAGTTCTGAAGGTGGAATGGTAAGGTACCAGGGCCAGAGAAAATAAAGTCATGAAGATCTATCCCTTACACCCAACAATGAACCAGTTGATTGATCTTGTTTATCCTTTAGGATGAATGTGTGTTTTTTTTGTGAAGTGACGGACCTAGGATAGAAAGTCCAGGCATTGCCACACGAATCAAGCCATGTGTAGTCATTGACTAATGGCATGGTCTTTGAATGATACCAAACATGATTTCCCCGTGAGTGAGTACACCATGATGCAGTGCCATTTTTCTTTGTGTTACTAGGACGATAATGTCACAATTTAAGGTCATGTGATAGGACCAACCATGCACTTTAACATCATGAAGTATAGATGCAATAGTTTAAAGTCATGTCGGACTAGGTAGTATAGTTTAGAGTCATATGTCTCATACATATACATGAGAGGTGAGGTTCAAGAGGGAATGTGCATGGCATGATAAAGAATACCCGACATGTATGAGGATAAGGCCCACATCACACCGCGTGCGATTCCAAGAATAAAACCTCGGGCTGAGGGGCCAAAAAAGGTTAGGGAATATTGGTCAGGAGAGACTAGCTCTCAGTTGAGTTGGACCCAAGGAAGATATGTCCGAGCGTTTATATGTTTCCCATGAAGAAGTGAATCAAGCGATACATAGTTTTAGAAAGTGTAGTTCAATGTCATGCATGGAAACATACTGTTTAACATCATGCAGGATGGAATACAGTTTAATGTCATGCAGGACAGTAGGTAGGAGGGATTATCTCCTTGAAGAGGAGTATGTGGTGAGGCTATTGTAAACCTGATGTGAAAAAAAGAATAATCCCACATATTCCACACCATGCAGTCCTATAAGTGTTAGGGCTTAAAAGGACAAACAGAATAGATAAATTATTGGAACTCAAGATGGACCCAAAGATGAGATGTCTGGGCATTCCTATGTATCCCATAAGGATGGGAATCAATCCATACATATTTCTAAATAGGGGATGTATAATGAGATATTAATTTATGGTCTTAGAGCTTGAACCATGGAGAAGCGGATGTCTTCCAAGTAGGCATAGACCTTGACCCAATCCCTAAGCCCACGTGAGAAAAACTTGGTGTGGGGAAACACGAGCAGAAGAGGTCCTTGCAACACATGGGATACACATAAAGGGGGAATTCGGTGCAGAGCCTTTAATGACACATTACCGCGACTTTGTCCTTCTAATGTTCAAATGCACTCTGAGGGATAGTACCAAGAGTGTCAAAATTCTATTTTGGACATGATGTGGTGGAAAATGATGTGAATCATGTAACCGGAACTTAAGGATATATGTGGTTGACAAGATGATGGAGGAAAACTATTGACTGTGTTTGAAACACAAAATCCTTATCGTGTGACCTGAAATTGGAACAACAAATGAGCATTGACTACTGGCCATATTCGCAATGCAGGACTTGTATCGATTTTTGGTCTGAAACCCTCATGTATGTAGGCCCGTAATGGCAGGAGAGCCCTTGGGATGACAATCCATGCCATTTGGGGGTCCCTTCAGATGTGAAAGATAATGGAATTTCAAATGAAGGGGAACACAAAGCCTGAAAAATGTGTGAAAGCATGTCTAGGTAAAATCTGACACTCTAGGCTCTGAACCAGAGTACTCTTGGGCATATTGGCAAATCACCGAAGAGGGCCGAGGGACCCAACATAAGGGAAGCTTACTCGAAAAAATGAATGTAGGGAAAGGGAGGGTAGGGTGCTCAGGAGAGAGAGGTATGTGGCATGGTTGTTATAAACATGACGTGAAAAAAGGACATGAGTCCATACCACATCATATACACCTATCCTAGAAGAACACATGCCACGGGGCCATGATGATGTGGAGGTTTCTAAGAGATGGGGATGGACCCGAAGACTAGAAGTTTGGGTGGTCCTACGTATCCCATAAGGATGGGAATCAATCCATAATTAGTTTTTATTAGGATGATGTGCAGTTTATCATCATGTAGCAAGGACCAAATAAGGGAAAGATTTCCCAACAAGGGATGTGTACGACACGACAAGTAACCTAACTTGAATGAAGACATAATACCATACCACACCATACAATCCTAAGTTAGAACATGGTACATGGGCCTAAAAAGGCCATGGGACCTATGGTTGTGCCACAGACTTAGTTTCACAGCCAGCTTACAGTTTAACGTCTTGTAGTGAGGATGATGGTGATCATAGTTTAAGGTCATAGATATCAGACCGTAGACGCCTAGTTTAATGTCATATGAGTGGGAAAGCTGAGCGACGAGGAAAAATAATCATCCCTATGGAAGACCCCAAAGTGGAAATGATGATAGAGGAAAAATGTTGACCAGGTTCACAACACAGTATCCACCATTGTGTGACCAGAGTTCAGGGAAAACAATTGAGCATCGACCGTTGACCATATTAATATCACGGGACACGTATCAATTTTTCACTTGAAATGTTCAAGGACGTTATCCTGTAATGGTAGGAGAGACCTTGGCCCAAGCATCCATGCCATTTGGGGGTCCTTTTAGATATAGAAGATGATATAAAACCAAATGGTGGGGCTCGCGAAGCACGATATGGAATATGCTTGTGGAATGGGTGATAAACCGAGGGATGTCTCAAAGGGGAGATGTGAAGCGTGGAAAAAATATCCCAGAGTGAATAAGGACATGAATCCATACCCCAACACTCACTCTTAAATGAGAACTCAAGCCAGGGGGGCTGAAAGGGTCAAGGGACCTGAGCTTGGGCGTCCTGGTCAACTGTAGCCATATGACCTCTCATGTAGGAACTGCCTCATCATAGCTCTAAAGAACACACGAGCAATGCTCGGTGTGGGAAATAAGGAGTAGGACTATGATCTCCCCATCAAATAAGGGTCTGACATTTAAAATTACAGTTTCGTTTGAGGATAACCGAAGCCAAAAGAGACAATGGGGTAGAACGGCCCACCACACTCAATATTTGGGACATATGGGGGTGGTGACAGTGAAAAGGGACATATGTTGACCAGATTCGAAACAAAACATCCACATCATGTAAACTTTGTGACATGAGACTCAAGGGGATATCTCTGAGTTTGGGTTGGGCCTAAAAATATGTTTGGGTGTTCTTACGTTTACCATAAGGATGGGAATCAAGCCATACGTAGCTTTGAAAAGGCCATGCAGTTTAATGTTATGCAGTAAGGATGTGGAAGGATTACAAGAACAAGGAAGGGTACATGGGGGTGACCATTGTAATCTTTCCATGAGTGGGGCGAAAGAAGCATAGGCTGAGTCACATGCGATCCATAAGGGGAACTACACCCGTGAGGGTATCCAACTGAGAAGAGCATGGGGCTAGGCTCAAGATGATTCATCTGAGCATTCCTACATATCCAATAATGAAGGGAATCAGGCCATACATAGTTCTTGATATGAAGTTTAATGTCTTTCTGGATGAAACACAGTTTAATGTCATGTCACGACCCATCCTCGGGGCCCGTGGTGTGACTACCCCAAGCCCGCCTTCCATAGGCCAGGGGCTGGCGACTAGCACCAAGGCGAAAATCCCGGTAAAAAGGGAAGGCATTGCCTTTGTAAAGTAAACAAGCACCACAGAGTAAGCAAGCGGAAAAGTAAACGATAAGTAAAAACAGAGTACAAATGAAGTGCGGAAAAGTAAATGGGCCAGTATACAAACCCAACTGAAAGTAAAGTACAACTCGAAAGGGAAAACAACAACTGTAAAGTAAAAGCTGCTACACCGAGTTGTCCACTGGAAATCCCACCTGAAGGGTGGGTACAGACAGCTCCAATGCTCCTCGGGTCCCGCCGTCCGCTCCGAGCACGTCCCGCCCAGTGGTCCACCTCCAGGTACCGTCCTGCTCTGCATGCCTCAGCCACGATCAACGTTTGTCATCGTCTGCAACCAACACAACGTAGTGCGGGCATAGCCCGTGCAGGGGTGAGTATAACGATACTCAGTAGGGACCCCGAGACCCTCAAGGTCTCACTAAAACCAACAAAGATAACCACAAGAAGATCTCAACAGATAACCTCTACTTAGATATATGCCCATACATATACCTAAGTTATCAAGTAACCCATCTCAATCAGGAGGCAAACACAAGGTCAAAAGTCTCAGCTCAAACCAGGATTTTCATCATCGAAACCATAACTGCTGAAGAGCTCCGTCTCTGGAGTGTACAGTGGTCATGTCACAACTCCGAGGTACTGCCCACTAGTACTCCACCTATCGAGTAATGCGGGCCAGCCGCTACCACCAAGCACTCCCATGTGCCGCTACAACCAAGCACACCTCTGTCGTGGGTCTTCCGCTACAACCAAGCGCTCCCATGTGCCGCTACAACCAAGCGCACCTCTGTCGTGGGTCTGCCGCTACAACCAAGCGCTCCCATGTGCCGCTACAACCAAGCGCACCACTATCGTGGGTCTGCTGCTACAACCAAGTGCTCCCATGTGCCGCTACAACCAAGCGCACCTCTGTCGTGGGTCTACCACTACAACCAAGCGCTCCCATGTGCCGCTACAACCAAGTGCACCTCTGTCGTGGGTCTGCCGCTACAACCAAGCGCTCCCACGTGCCGCTACAACCAAGCGCACCTCTGTCGTGGGTCTGCCGGTACAACCAAGCGCTCCCATGTGCCGCTACAACCAAGCGCACCTCTGTCGTGGGTCTGCCGCTACAACCAAGCGCTCCCATGTGCCGCTACAACCAAGCGCACCTCTGTCACACACTGAGTCGTTCGATCAGCAGACGTTGGGTCTCAGTCAGCTACACGGTCTCCGTGCTCCGCCCGCTCATCTCCGGGAGGGTCCGCTCCACGAGCTACTGGTCGATACTCCAAGTATCACAAAGTCCCGCAAGGAAGTATCTCGAAGGACCACCTCGTCATAGGGGTCTCAACGCAACAGACGACGCGTCAATCGGACGCCCGGTCTGTGAGTTATTAGCCTTTTCGTCCCAGGGGCCCGGTTGGTTTCGTGAGCGAACCAATCCGACCGTAACTCAACTATACCCCGAACACTCACAGGGTATACTCATAGGGACCTTTTTTCAACGTGATCTCCAATGCCACTGACGGTTCGTCAAACGGACGTCTGGTCTAAAAGATATCAGCTTTTCCGTTCCAGGGGCCCGGTTGGATTTCAATGCGATCCAACCCGGCCACTATCCATCTGCATCCAAAACTCGGGCGGAGGATGCCAAAAGTTCCGTCTCATCAAGAGGAACTCAACGCAGTAGACGGCGCGTCAATCGGACGCCCGGTCTGAGAGTTATTGGCTTTTTCGTCCCAGGGGCCCGGTTGGTTTTTAAGGCAAAACCAACCCGACCGTACTCCACTTGCATCCAAACCTCGGGCGGAGTGAGTCAAAAGATCTGTCTCACTAAGAGGAAACTAACAAAGCTGACGGCACGTCAATCGGACGTCCGTAACTCAAGATATGAGCGTTTCCGCTCCGAGGGCCCGGTTGGTTTCGTGTACGAACCAACCCGGCCGAACCCAAAGTATTCCGAAACTTTGAGTGCGATAAACCGAAACGACCGACTCGCTCCAAGGATTGCGTTGCCGCTGACGGCGAGTCGTTTTGAGGCCCGTAGCTCAAGTTACGGGCGTTTGAACGAAAGTCGTCCGAAGACGGGGGGTCCGGGCCCGGGCCGACCCGGCCCGACCCCCCCTGGTTGGCCCGAACCGGGTCGGGTCCGACCCGGTTGGCCCGGCTCGGCTCGGCCGAGCGGCCGACGCGGGGGAAAGCCGTCGCCACGCGCGACACCCCCGCGGCACCCGCGGGGTGTCGGCCAGACAGCCGGACGCGCCGCGTGACAACCCCGCGACACCCGCGGGGTGCCACCCTGGACACCCACGGGGTGCCGCGTGACAACCCCGCGGCACCCGCGGGGTGTCGCCCTGGACACCCGCGGGGTGCCGCGGGACAACCCCGTGGCACCCGCGGGGTGCCGCGTGCCAACCCCACGGCACCCGCGGGGTGTCGCGCTGGACACCCGCGGCACCCACGGGGTGCGGCGCTGGACACCAGCGGGGTGCCGCGCGACAACCCCGCGGGGTGCCTCCGCCTCCGGCCGCCGGCGCCGCCACGCTGGCGCCCCGCGCCGCCACCGGCTTCCGCGGGCCGCCGGAGTCGCTCTGGTGGCCCGTTTTCCTTCCCGTCTGCGCCGTTGTTCCTCCCGGGTTCCGTTCTTTACTGCGGGATCATCAAACATCCGTTGCGGCACGTTCCGTCGTCACCCCCCAAATCCGCACAAAACGAAGAACGGCGGAGGGTCGTCGGGCTGTGTTCGTTTGGCCCACACCCTCCGCGTTAGAGATAATCAACGAGAGAAAATAAAATGTTCAACACATGAACCAACAATTTTAATAAAAAAAAATTGTTTCTTTGATTCCGGTTCTTTAATTTTTAAAGAATGTTCACGGGAATGTAAGGAGGGGTATTTCCAAAATAAATCCCTACCTCGTTGATCGTCGTGCACGGGCGTTCTTCACAGAAAAGCTCGTCACGGAAGAGGGGGATCGTCGCGTCATCGCGGGAAGGCGTCGCGTCGTCGCGGAATCCGGCATTGAGTCGGCGAGCTCAACGGACCAAGAACAACAGATTTAAATTATAAATAATTAAATCTGTGTTTAAAACCAAAAGAAAAGAACCTTGCGAGGAAATCCGAAATCACTCACCTCAACGGTCGGTGATCGGAGATCGGAGCGGGGAAGAACGTCTCGGACGGAAGCGTCGTCGATTTCCGGGTTTGGCGTTCTTCGCATTCTTCGTGTTCATCGCGTTCTTCGCAAGGGAGAAGAAGATACAAGGGTCCTCTCAAATCTTCTCCATGCGCAAGTAACCTGAGGTCGAGCGTTGGCCTTATTTTATTATTACGCCAACGAATTTGAAAATTGGTTAAGAAACGATCCATCAATTCGTTGAATTAATTCAACGAAAGAAACAGCCCATTTAATTCACGAAAGAAACAGCCCATTTAATTCACGAAATAAACCGCCCAATTAAATGGTCTGTTAAGATTTTAAGAAACGCGTCAGTTGACTTTTATTAAGACGGGTTTTCACGGGTGCGTTTCTTAGCGGAAAGAAACGGCGGGGCTCGTGCGGGCCCCACCTCGCAAATATCCTACCAAGGGGGTAAGATATTTCTGGATAGCATCCTATCCGGTTCAACTCAGTTCAAGCCGCCTTTAAGTGGCTTCAAGTGGCTTCCAAGCGGCTTAAGTGAAATAAAATAAAGTTGTCGCAAAATTATTTTATTTCTTAACTTTAAGCCCGAAAATTAAAAACCACACCCGAGCAAACGCAACTCCGGAAGAGGCGTTTCTAAGAGAATATCGGCGCTGCGATTTAATCGGTGCCCTCAGAATTTGATTCCGGGCACCGGTTCAAATGTTAGAAAACCCCGCTCGTCCGTTCACTGAACGTACCCGAGCCAAACTTCGGAAAATGATTCCGGGCACACCGGGCCTTGGAATCAGGCGCCGTCAGAAACTGCGTTCTTGTAAAATTCCAAATAAAATTAAGAAAAAAAATTTCCTTGAAATTTACGGGTCTTTACATTACTCCCAACACAGGGCTTTACGTCCCCATAAAGCTTCAACACAAACTAGGGATACAAAGGCGGTACTGAGCACGCATCTGAGCCTTCTGCTCCCATGTGCTCACCTGGACCTTCTCTGTTGTGGCCCGGACGACCTATGGTCCCACTAGAGCTGCCATGATTTCTTCCTTGCCGATAAGAGAAATCTGGTCTCATCCCCTGGATGAACCACGTTCTTCGCCTAATACGGTCAATCCCGACATGGATGATACTAATACATACCAAGGATGACGTCGTAAGGCCTCGACACTAGTACCAAGAGATCCAACCGTTACTCTCGCCTCCAAGGGTTGAGTCACACTGTCGGCATCAGTGTGTGGTAACTGGGTCTCCTCCAGTAGATGTCTCACAAGTGAGGGTCAAGTCAACAGTCAACACTGGAACCTCTTAGTAACAACACAAGAGTGGACAAGGAATTAAATGCCACAAGAAAAGGTGTCTTTTATTACTGCAGCTCAAGTACAAAGACACAAAGCATATACAAACATACATCAACTAAACTTGAAGCAAAATGAACAAAAGTTTCCAGGTCTGGAGCTAGTCCCGCTCCTGTCCATATGCTTTCGGAGCCCCATGATCGTAGGCCTCAACTGCCTGAAGATGAGCTCTCCCACGTCCTCATGTCCCCTGCGGTCGGGGTGGACCGCCTGGTGGTGGTGGTGGCAAAGCCTCAAAGCGTCACCCAACACCTGCTGCTCGGCCAGCTCCTCTGCCTCATCCGCCTCCTCCCTGCGGACCGCCACGGTCGACCCTCTGCCTCTGCCTGGGTGGCCCCTCCACCGTCTGCTGCTCCTCGGTACGGCGGGTCGGGCAGTCAAGATCCATGTGGCCCTACCCACCGCACGAGTAGCACTGCCTGCCTCTCGGAAGGCTAGCCTCACGCTGTGTGCCCCGCACTGCTGAGCCAGTGTCCCGAGGTCGTCTGCCGGAACCCTGAGTCATCCGTCGGCTACCTGCTGCCGAAGACTCCGCCACCTGCCGCCCTGCAGTAGGCCTCGCTGTAGACTCAGCCAGAAAGCTCTCGATCAGAAGGGCTCGCTCTAGCACTCCTTCCTGGGTCGGGATGCTGAGGGAGATCAGCGATTCCCTGATCTCGTGTCTCAATCCCTGCTTGAAGGTCCGGGCCCGGAAGAAGGGGTCCCGTACCATGTCTGTCGAGTAGCGAGAAAGGTCGGTGAACCTCGCCGCGTACTGGGCTACCGTCAAGCTGCCCTGCCGCAGCTGAAGAAGCTCCTGAATGCGCACCGCACGAAGGGTGGCCGGGACGAACTCTGAACGGAAGAGGCTCTAGAAGTCTGTCCAGATGAGGGAGGCCTCATCGTGCACCTGGAGCATCAAGCTCCACCATCTGCCTGTTGTCGCGTGCAAGAGACTCGCTGCGAGGATCACCATGAGGTCTGTTGGTGTCCTCACTAATCTGAAAACCCGAAAAACTGCCTCCAGCCAGTCCTCGGTGGCCTGAGGGTCCGTCTCCCCGCGGAACCTGGGCGGTCGCTGGCGCTGGAACTCATGCAGTGCACTAAGGCGACGTGCATCGTCAGCGACTGGGGCTGGTAGCATCGGTGCCTCGGCGGGTATAGGTACCGCCGGTGCCTCAGCTGTCAAAGGGCCCTGTACCGAGTCCTCGACGCTCGGTGGGCTGTCATCACGCTCCACTCTCGGAATCCTAGCTGGCTATCGTCGTGGGGCCATCCTGAAAGAAACAGGTGCGCCACGGTCAGGACAGTATACCTGGTGAGCTGACACAAGTAATCACAAGGAAAACTTGAAACACACATGCAATCAATGTTTTCGTGCATTAAGTCGGAAATCAGAAGTCAGGGTCCTGGTGTACGGATACGTCAGCCGCCGCACCAACACTGGACTCCCTGGACTGATAACCACACCCAATACGCTAAACACTATTGCTTCACATAGAAGAAATATCAGAGTTCCCGGTAGAACCGACCACCTCTGATACCAATTTGTCACGACCCGTTCTCGGGGCCCGTGCCGTGACTACCCCAAGCCCGCCTTCCATAGGTCAGGGGCTGGCGACTAGCACCAAGGCGAGAATCCCGGTAAAAAGGGAAGGCATTGCCTTTATAAAGTAAACAAGCACCACAGAGTAAGCAAGCATAAAAGTAAACACTAAGTAAAAACAGAGTACAAATGAAGTGCGGAAAAGTAAATGGGCCAGTATACAAACCCAACTGAAAGTAAAGTACAACTCTAAATGGAAAACAGCAACTGTAAAGTAAAAGCCGCTACACCGAGCTGTCCACTGGAAATCCCACCTGAAGGGTGGGTACAGATAGCTCCAATGCTCCTCGGGTCCCGCCATCCGCTCCGAGCACGTCCCGCCCAGTGGTCCACCTCCAGGTACCGTCCTGCTCTGCAAGCCTCAGCCACGATCAACGATGTCCGTCGTCTGCAACCAACACAACGTAGTGTGGGCATAGCCCGTGCAGGGGTGAGTATAACGATACTCAGTAGGGACCTCGAGACCCTCAAGGTCTCACTAAAACCAACAAAGATAACCACAAGAAGATCTCAACAGATAACCTCTACTTAGATATATTCCCATACATATACCTAAGTTATCAAGTAACCCATCACAATCATGAGGCAAACACAAGGTCAAAAGTCTCAGCTCAAACCAAGATTTTCATCATCGAAACCGTAACTGCTGAAGAGCTCCGTCTCTGGAGTGTACAGTGGTCCTGTCACAACTCCGAGGTACTGCCCACTAACTTAAGACTGCTGTAGTTCTCTACCTATCGAGTAATGCGGGCCAGTCGCTACCACCAAGCGCTCCCATGTGCCGCTACAACCAAGCGCACCTCTGTCGTGGGTCTGCCGCTACAACCAAGCGCTCCCATGTGCCGCTACAACCAAGCGCACCCCTGTCGTGGGTCTGCCGCTACAACCAAGCGCTCCCATGTGCCGCAACAAACAAGCGCACCACTGTCGTGGGTCTGCCGCTACAACCAAGCGCTCCCATGTGCCGCTACAACCAAGCGCACCTCTGTCGTGGGTCTGCCGCTACAACCGAGCGCTTCCATGTGCCGCTACAACCAAGCGCACCTCTGTCGTGGGTCTGCCGCTACAACCAAGCGCTCCCATGTGCCACTACAACCAAGCGCACCTCTGTCGTGGGTCTGCCGCTACAACCAAGCACTCCCATGTGCCGCTACAACCAAGCGCACCTCTGTCACACACCGAGTCGTTCGATCAGCAGTAGTCGGGTCTCAGTCAGCTACACGGTCTACGTGCTCCGCCCGCTCGCCTCCGAGAGGGTTCGCTCCACGAGATACTGGTAGATACTCCAAGTATCACAAAGTCTCGCAAGGAAGTATCTCGAAGGACCACCTCGTCATAGGGGTCTCAACGCAACAGACGGCGCGTCAATCGGACGCCCGGTTGGTTTCGTGAGCGAACCAATCCGGCCGTAACTCAACTATACCCCGAACACTCACAGGGCATACTCATAGGGACCGTTTTTCAACGTGATCACCAATGCCGCTGACGGTTCGTCAAACGGACTTCTGGTCTGAAAGATATCAGTTTTTCCGTTCTAGGGGCCCGGTTGGATTTCAGTGCGATCCAACCCGGCCACTATCCATCTGCATCCAAAACTCGGGCGGAGGATGCCAAAAGTTTCGTCTCATCATGTGGAACTCAACGCAATAGACGACGCGTCAATCTGACGCCCGGTCTGAGAGTTATTGGTTTTTTCGTCCTAGGGGCCCAGTTGGTTTTTAATGCAAAACCAACCCGACCGTACTCCACTTGCGTCCAAACCTCGGGCGGAGTGAGCCAAAAGATCCATCTCACTAAGAGGAAACTAACAAAGCTGACGGCACGTCAATCAGACGTCCGTTGCTCAAGATATGAGCGTTTCCGCTCCGAGGGCCTGGTTGGTTTCGTGTACGAACCAACCCGGCCAAACCCAAAGTATTCCGAAACTTTGAGTGCGATAAACCGAAACGACCGACTCGCTCCAAGGATTGCGTTGCCGCAGACGGCGAGTCGTTTGGAGGCCCGTAGCTCAAGTTACGGGCGTTTGAACGAAAGTCGTCCGAAGACGGGGGGTCCGGGCCCGGGCCGACCCGGCCCGACCCCCCCCCTGGTTGGCCCGAACCGGGTCGGGTCCGACCCGGTTGGCCCAGCCCGGCCCGGCCAGGGTCTGTCCGGCTCGGCTCGACCGAGCGGCCGACGCGGGGGAAAGCCGTCGCCACGCGTGACACCCCCGCGGCACCCGCGGGGTGTCGGCCAGACAGCCGGACGCGCCGCGTGACAACCCCGCGACACCCGCGGGGTGCCGCCCTGGACACCCGCAGGGTGCCGCGTGACAACCCCGCGGCACCCGCGGGGTGGCGCGCTGGACACCCGCGGGGTGCCGGGCGACAACCCCGCGGCACCCGCGGGGTGTCGCGCTGGACACCCGCTGGGTGCCGCCGGCGACCCGCGCCGCCACCGGCTTCCGCGGGCCGCCGGAGTCGCTCCGGGGGCCCGTTTTCCTTCCCGTTTGCGCCGTTGTTCCTACCGGGATCCGTTATTTACTGCGGGATCATCAAACATCCGTTGCGGCATGTTCCGTCGTCGCCCGCCAAATCCGCACAAAACGAAGAACGACGGAGGGTCGTCGGGCCGTGTTCGTTTGGCCCGCACCCTCCGCGTTAGAGATAATCAACGGGAGAAAATAAAATGTTCAACACATGAACCAACAATTTTAATAAAATAAAATTGTTTCTTTGATTCCGGTTCTTTAATTTTTAAAGAATGTTCATGGGAATGTAAGGAGGGGTATTTCCAAAATAAATCCCTACCTCGTTGATCGTCGTGCGCGGGCGTTCTTCGTAGAAAAGCTCTTCGCGGAAGAGGGGGATCGTCGCGTCGTCGCGGGAAGGCATCGCGTCGTCGCGGAATCCGGCGTTGAGTCGGCGAGCTCAACAGACCAAGAACAACAGATTTAAATTATAAATAATTAAATCTATGTTTAAAACCAAAAGAAAAGAACCTTGCGAGGAAATTCGAAATCACTCACCTCAACGGTCGGTGATCGGAGATCGGAGCGGGGAAGAACGTCTCGGACGGAAGCGTAGTCGATTTCTGGGTTCGGCGTTCTTCGCGTTCTTAGCGTTCTTCGCAAGGGAGAAGAAGATACAAGGGTCCTCTCAAATCTTCTCCATGCGCAAGTAACCAGAGGTTGAGCGTTGGCCTTATTTTATTATTACGCCAACGAATTTGAAAATTGGTTAAGAAACGATCCATCAATTCGTTGAATTAATTCAACGAAAGAAACAGCCCATTTAATTCATGAAAGAAACAGCCCATTTAATTCACGAAATAAACCGCCCAATTAAATGGTCTGTTAAGATTTTAAGAAACGCGTCAGTTGACTTTTATTAAGACGGGTTTTCACGGGTGCGTTTCTTAGCGGAAAGAAACGGCGGGGCTCGTGTGGTCCCCACCTCGAAAATATCCTACCAAGGGGGTAGGATATTTCTGGATAGCATCCTATACGGTTCAACTCAGTTCAAAGCCACCTTTAAGTGGCTTCAAGTGGCTTCCAAGCGGCTTAAGTGAAATAAAATAAAGTTGTCGCAAAATTATTTTATTTCTTAACTTTAAGCCCGAAAATTAAAAACCACACCCGAGCAAACGCAACTCCGGAAGAGGAGTTTCTAAGCGAATACCGGCGCTGCGATTTCATCGGTGCCCTCAGAATTCCATTCCGGGCACCGGTTCAAAAGTTAGAAATACCCGCTCGTCCGTTCACTGAATGTACCCGAGCCAAACTTCGGAAAATGATTTCGGGCACACCGGGCCTCAGAATCAGGCGCCGTCAGAAACTGCGTTCTTGTAAAATTCAAAGAAAATTAAGAAAAAAAATTTCCTCGAAATTTACGGGTCTTTACATTACTCCCACCACAGGGCTTTACGTCCCCGTAAAGCTTCAACACAAACTAGGGATACAAAGGCGGTACTGAGCACGCATCTGAGCCTTCCGCTCCCATGTGCTCACCTGGACCTTCTCTGTCATGGCCCGGACCACCTCTGGTCCCACTAGAGCTGCCATGATTTCTCCCTTGCCGATAAGAGAAATCTGGTCTCATCCCCTGGATGAACCACATTCTTCGCCTAATAAGGTCAATCCCGACATGGATGATACTAATCCATACCAAGGATGATGTCGTAAGGCCTCGACGCTACTACCAAGAGATCCAACTGTTACTCTCGCCTCCAAGGGTTGAGTCACACTGTCGGCATCAGTGTGTGGTAACTGGGTCTCCTCCAGTAGATGTCTCACAAGTGAGGGTCAAGTCAAAAGTCAAAACTGGAACCTCTTAGTAACAACACAAGAGAGGACAGGGAATTAAATGCCACAAGAAAAGGTGTCTTTTATTACTGTAGCTCAAGTACAAAGACACAAAGCATCTACAAACATACATCAACAAAACTAGATGCAACATGAAAAAAATTCTCCAGGTCTGGAGCTAGTCCCGCTCCTGTCCATCTGCTCCCGGAGCCCCATGATTGTAGGCCTCAACTGCCTGAAGATGAGCTCTCCCACGTCCTCCTGTCCCCTGCGGTCGGGGTGGACTGCCTGGTGGTGGTGGTGGAAGAGCCTCAAAGCGTCGCCCACCACCTGCTGTTCGGCCAGCTCCTCTGCCTCGTCCGCCTCCTCCCTGCGGACCGCCACGGTCGACCCTCTGCCTCTGCCTGGGTGGCCCCTCCACCGTCTGCTGCTCCTCGGTACGGCGGGTCGGGCAGTCACGAGCCATGTGGCCCTGCCCGCCGCACGAGTAGCACTGCCTGCCTCTCGGAAGGCTGGCTTCGCGCTGTGTGCCCCGCACTGCTGAGCCAGTGTCCCGAGGTCATCTGCCGGAACCCTGAGTCATCCGTCGGCTACCTGCTGCCGAAGACTCTGCCACCTACTGCCCTGCGGTAGGCCTCGCTGTAGACTCAGCCAGAAAGCTCTCGATCAAAAGGGCTCGCTCTAGCACTCATGCCTGGGTAGGGATTCTGAGAGAGATCAGCGATGCCCTGATCTCGTGTCTCAATCCCTGCTCGAAGGTCCGGGCCCGGAAGAAGGGGTCTCATACCATGTCTGTCGAGTAGTGAGAAAGGTCGGTGAACCTCGCCGCGTACTCGGCTACCGTCAAGCTGCCCTGCCGTAGCTGAAGAAGCTCCTGAATGCGCACCGCACGGAGGGTGGCCAGGGCGAACTCTGAGTGGAAGAGGCTCTTGAAGTCCGTCCAGATGAGGGAGGCCTCATCGTGCACCTGGAGCATCAAGCTCCACCATCTGCCTGCTGCCGCGTGCAGGAGACTCACTACGAGGATCACCATGAGGTCTGCTGGTGTCCTCACTAATCTGAAAACCCGAACAACTGCCTCCAGCCAGTCCTCGGCGGCCTGAGGGTCCATCTCCCCGCGGAACCTGGGTGGTCGCTGGCGCTGGAACTCATGCAGTGCACTAAGGCGACGTGCATCGTCAGCAGTTGGGGCTGGTAGCATCGGTGCCTCGGCGGGTATAGGTACCGCCGGTGCCTCAGCTGTCAAAGGGCCCTGTACCGAGTCCTCGATGCTCGGTGGGCTGTCATCACGCTCCACTCTCAGAATCCTAGCTGGCTGTCGTCATGGGGCCATCCTGAAAGAAACAGGTGCGCCACGGTCAGGACAGTATACTTGGTGAGCTGACACAAGTAATCACAAGGAAAACTTGAAACACACATGCAATCAATGTTTTCGTGCATTAAGTCGGAAATCAGAAGTTAGGGTCCTGGTGTACGGATACGTTGGCCGCCGCACCAACACTGGACTCCCTCGACTGATAACCACACCCAATACGCTAAACATTATTGCTTCACATAGAAGAAAGATCAGAGTCCCCGGTAGAACCGACCACCTCTGATACCAATTTGTCACGATCCGTCCTCGGGGCCCGTGCCGTGACTACCCCAAGCCCGCCTCCCATAGGCCAGGGGCTAGCGACTAGCACCAAGGCGAAAATCCCGGTAAAAAGGGAAGGCATTGCCTTTGTAAAGTAAACAAGCACCACAGAGTAAGCAAGCGGAAAAGTAAACACTAAGTAAAAATAGAGTACAAATGAAGTGCGGAAAAGTAAATGGGCCAGTATACAAACCCAACTGAAAGTAAAGTACAACTCGAAAGGGAAAACAACAACTGTAAAGTAAAATCTGCTACACCGAGCTGTCCACTAGAAATCCCACCTGAAGGGTGGGTACAGATAGCTCCAATGCTCCTCGGGTCCCGCCGTCCGCTCCGAGCACATCCCGCCCAGTGGTCCACCTCCAGGTACCGTCCTACTCTGCAAGCCTCAGCCACGATCAACGCTGTCTGTCGTCTGCAACCAACACAACGTAGTGCGGGCATAGCCCGTGCAGGGGTGAGTATAACGATACTCAGTAGGGACCCCGATACCCTCAAGGTCTCACTAAAACCGACAAAGATAACCACAAGAAGATCTCAACAGATAACCTCTACTTAGATATATGCCCATACATATACCTAAGTTATCAAGTAACCCATCTCAATCATGAGGCAAACATAAGGTCAAAATTCTCAGCTCAAACCAGGATTTTCATCATCGAAACCGTAACTACTGAAGAGCTCCGTCTCTGGAGTGTACAGTGGTCCTGTCACAACTCCGAGGTACTTCCCACTAACTTAAGAATGATGTAGTACTCCACCTATCGAGTAATGCGGGCCAGCCGCTACCACCAAGTGCTCCCATGTGCCGCTACAACCAAGCGCACCTCTTTCGTGGGTCTGCCGCTACAACCAAGCGCTCCCATGTCCCGCTACAACCAAGAGCACCACTATCGTGGGTCTGCCGCTACAACCAAGCGCTCCCATGTGCCGCTACAACCAAGTGCACCACTGTCGTGGGTCTGCCGCTACAACCAAGCGCTCCCATGTGCCGCTACAACCAAGCGCACCTCTGTCGTGGGTCTGCCGCTACAACCAAGCGCTCCCATGTGCCGCTACAACCAAGCGCACCTCTGTCGTGGGTCTGCCGCTACAACCAAGCGCTCCCATGTGCCGCTACAACCAAGCGCACCTCTGTCCTGGGTCTGCCGCTACAACCAAGCGCTTCCATGTGCCGCTACAACCAAGCGCACCTCTGTCGTGGGTCTGCCGCTACAACCAAGCGCTCCCATGTGCCGCTACAACCAAGCGCACCTCTGTCGTGGGTCTGCCGTTACAACCAAGCGCTCCCTTGTGCCGCTACAACCAAGCGCACCTCTGTCACACACCGAGTCGTTCGATCAACAGTCGTCGGGTCTCAGTCAGCTACACGGTCTCCGTGCTCCGCACGCTCGTCTCCGGGAGGGTCCGCTCCACGAGCTACTGGTCGATACTCCAAGTATCACAAAGTCCCGCAAGGAAGTATCTCGAAGGACCACCTCTTCATAGGGGTCTCAACGCAACAGACGGTGCGTCAATCGGACGCCCGGTCTGTGAGTTATTAGCCTTTTCGTCCCAGGGGCCCGGTTGGTTTCGTGAGCGAACCAATCCGGCCGTAACTCAACTATACCCCGAACACTCACAGGGTATACTCATAGGGACCGTTTTTCAACATGATCACCAATGCCGCTGACGGTTCGTCAAACGGACGTTTGGTCTGAAAGATATCAGCTTTTCCGTTCCAGGGGCCCGGTTGGATTTCAGTGCGATCCAACCCGGCCACTATCCATCTGCATCCAAAACTTGGGCGGAGGATGCCAAAAGTTCCGTCTCATCAAGAGGAACTCAACGCAATAGACGGCGCGTCAATCGGACGCCCGGTCTGAGAGTTATTGGCCTTTTCGTCACAGGGGCCCGGTTGGTTTTTAAGGCAAAACCAACCCGACCGTACTCCACTTGCGTCCAAACCTCGGGCGGAGTGAGCCAAAAGATCCGTCTCACTAAGAGGAAACTAACAAAGCTGACGGCATGTCAATCGGACGTTTGTAGCTCAAGATATGAGCCTTTCTGCTCCGAGGGCCCGGTTGGTTTCGTGTACGAACCAACCCGGCCGAACCCAAAGTATTCCGAAACGTTGAGTGCGATAAACCGAAACGACCGACTCGCTCCAAGGATTGCGTTTCCGCTGACGGCGAGTCGTTTGGAGGCCCGTAGCTCAAGTTACGGGCGTTTGAATGAAAGTCGTCTGAAGACGGGGGGGTCCGGGCCCGGCCCGACCCGGCCCGACCCCCCCTGGTTGGCCCGAACCGGGTCGGGTCCGACCCGGTTGGCCCGGCCCGGCCCGGCCAGGGCCGGTCCTGCTCGGCTCGGCCGAGCGGCCGAGTGGCCGATGCGGGGGAAAGTCGTCGCCACGCGTGACACCCCCGCGGCACCCGCGGGGTGTCGGCCAGACAGCCGGACGCGCCGCGTGACAACCCCGCGACACCCGCGGGGTGCCGCCCTGGACACCCGCGGGGTGCCGCCCTGGACACCCGCGGGGTGCCGCGCGACAACCCCGCGGCACCCGCGGGGTGTCGCCCTGGACACCCGCAGGGTGCCGCGTGACAACACCGCAGCACCCGCGGGGTGGCGCGCTGGACACCCGTGGGGTGCCGCGTGACAACCCCGCGGCACCCGCGGGGTGTCGCGCTGGACACCCGCGGCACCCGCGGGGTGCCGCGCTGGACACCCGCGGGGTGCCGCGCTGGACACCCGCGGGGTGCCGCGGGACAACCCCGCGGCACCCGGGGGGTTTCGCGCTGGACACCCGCGGCACCCGTGGGGTGTCGCGCTGGACACCCGCGGGGTGCCGCCGCCACCGGCTTCCGCGGGCTGCCGGAGTCGCTCCGGTGGCCCGTTTTCCTTCCCGTCTGCGCCGTTGTTCCTCCCGGGTTCCGTTCTTTACTGCGGGATCATCAAACATCCGTTGCGGCACGTTCCGTCGTCGCAAGCCAAATCCGCACAAAATGAAGAACGGCGGAGGGTCGTCGGGCCGTGTTCGTTTGGCCCGCACCCTCCGCGTTAGAGATAATCAATGGGAGAAAATAAAATGTTCAACACATGAACCAACAATTTTAATAAAATAAAATTGTTTCTTTGATTCCGGTTCTTTAATTTTTAAAGAATGTTCACGGGAATGTAAGGAGGGGTATTTCCAAAATAAATCCCTACCTCGTTGATCATCGTGCGCGGGCGTTCTTCGCAGAAAAGCTCGTCGCGGAAGAGGGGGATCGTCGCGTCGTCGCGGGAAGGCGTCGCGTCGTTGCGGAATCCGGCGTTGAGTCGGCGAGCTCAACGGACCAAGAACAACATATTTAAATTATAAATAATTAAATCTGTGTTTAAAACCAAAAGAAAAGAACCTTGCGAGGAAATCCGAAATCACTCACCTCAACGGTCGGTGATCGGAGATCGGAGCGGGGAAGAACGTCTCGGACGGAAGCGTCGTCGATTTCCGGGTTCGGCGTTCTTTGCGTTCTTCGCGTTCATCGCGTTCTTCGCAAGGGAGAAGAAGATACAAGGGTCCTCTCAAATCTTCTCCATGCGCAAGTAACCTGAGGTCGAGCGTTGGCCTTATTTTATTATTACGCTAACGAATTTGAAAACTGGTTAAGAAACGATCCATCAATTCGTTGAATTAATTCAACGAAAGAAATAGCCCATTTAATTCACGAAAGAAACAGCCCATTTAATTCACGAAATAAACCGCCCAATTAAATGGTCTGTTAAGATTTTAAGAAACGCGTCAGTTGACTTTTATTAAGACGGGTTTTCACGGGTGCGTTTCTTAGCGGAAATAAACGGCGGGGCTCGTGCGGGCCCCACCTCGCAAATATCCTACCAAGGGGGTAGGATATTTCTGGATAGCATCCTATCCGGTGCAACTCAGTTCAAGCCGCCTTTAAGTGGCTTCATGTGGCTTCCAAGCGGCTTAAGTGAAATAAAATAAAGTTGACGCAAAATTATTTTATTTCTTAACTTTAAGCCCGAAAATTTAAAACCACACCCGAGAAAACGCAACTTCGGAAGAGGCGTTTCTAAGCGAATACCAGCGCTGCAATTTCATTGGTGCCCTCAGAATTCGATTCCAGGCACCGGTTCAAAAGTTAGAAAAACACGCTCGTCCGTTCACTGAACGTACCCGAGCCAAACTTCGGAAAATGATTTCGGGCACACCGGGCCTCGGAATCAGGCGCCGTCAGAAACTGCGTTCTTGTAAAATTCCAAAGAAAATTAAGAAAAAAAATTTACTTGAAATTTACGGGTCTCTACATGTCATGAGGGACATTTCACAGTTTAAGGTCATGTAGGACCAGAGTGTTTATGATCATGTAGGACCCTAGTGTAGTTTAGGGCTGTGCGGGTCCATAGGGACTCAAAAACGTATATCTTGAGGAACTTGGAAATGGTGGGAGGAGTTATATGATCACCATCTATGGTAACTAGTGTGTATGCTCCATTGGAGTAAACATTGTGAACAATGTAAGGTTTCTCCCATTTGGGCTCCAACTTGGGTGGTTTCTAGCCAGGTATCATTGGTGTTCTTAGGGCCCACACCAAGTCTCCTTGAAGGAAGGAGTGGAGGAGAATTTTCTTGTTGAATTCTCTATCTATCATATTATGATGCCTTTCCAGATTGTGCAAGGAATCAAGCATGTTCTCGTCAAGTGCTTCTAACTCAGCCAGACAGATTTTAGCTACTTTATCTGGTGCTTGCTGATCATAGACAACTCTACACAATAAGGGAAGTTGAATCTCGATGGACAAGATGGCATCCATTCTGTACACCAGAAAATATGGGGTCACCTGTGTGTAATTATGATTCATTGTCTGAAAACCCCAAATGGCGTTGGGGAGCTTTTCTAGCCTACTCTACATATTCTGACCAACCATTTTCTGTATAATGTTAGAGAGGGTTTAGTGTAATTCCTCGATCTTTCCGTTTTCTTGTATATGATAGCAGGAGGTATGGATAGAATGAATATTGTACTAATCCCACAATTTTATCAGCTCAGCTGCTCGTATGTTCATGCCGTTATCTGTGAGGATGGAATGAGGGACTCCAAATCGGTAGATGATGTTGCAGCTCACGAATTCAATGATGGAATGAGCCTTGACCTCCTTGAGTGGAACTGCCTCTACCCACTTAGAGATGAAATCTGTAGTAGTCAGGAAGAATCAAAACTAGCGAGCCGTTGTTGGTGGATATGGTCCCACGACATCGAGTTCCCATACCACAAATGACTGAGAGTACTTGATGGCATTGAGATGCTCTAGCAACCAATGCATGAATTTAGCATGAATTCATCACACATGGAACATTTTGGCAAACTCGATGCCATCATAGATCATGCAGGGCCAAAAATACCCCAGTCTATGGATCTGATGATATTGTTTAGGATCAGTCTTATGAGCCCCACAGGAACTGACACGAACTTCTTAATTGACTTGGGAAATCTATGCTCCTTGAATGTAATGGAGGAGGACCCCATCAAACCCGCACTTGTAGAGGATCTACTCATGACCAGGGTCATCCGGGAGGGTGAAATATAATACACAGCATCAGATTCGCTCGCACTTGGCCCGATCTTCCCGGAGATTACCAATCTAGAGATACTCAACAAAGGAGGTTCTCCAATCGAGAGTCACTTAAATCAATACATCCGGGGGGACCTAGGGGTCCTAATGTGGAGGTGTCGATGGTATGGTCGCTTACCTGCAGACCATCATCGACATCTACAGTGATGGGAGCAATGAATCTTTCGTATGCCAGGTGTATAATTAGATCATCCTATTCAAGCTCCACAAGTGATACAGCTAGGCCAGCCAGGGCATTAGATCGACCGTTCTGAGATCGAGGGACATGAGTATCTTCTGTCCGAGATGGGAACTAGTTCATTAGCTGGAGAGTGAATTCCAATAGTGGCACAAGCACTATATTTCTGATGACATAGTCACTGATTTTCTTCTTGATGACGTTTTCAGAGTTCCCTTTCACATGAAAATGGGGAATGTCTATCTTGAGGGCCATCTTGAGGCTAGTAATGAAATCCTAGTACTTTTCCTGATTATTGGTTCAACCTTTTGACTATAGGAATTAATATTGGAGAACTACTTGTATTGGGGTAATGAAGACCATACCCAGGCCTACAGCGTTGAGCCTGGTGTTATTGATCCTTCTTTCGGTGGGGCTTAGGGAAGCACCATCAAAGTGAATTTTCCAGCATGACCTGGGTTGGTCCACCGAGAGGATCACTTCATTGGGAAAATCAATATTTGGAGACTAGTCTACGAGAGTTCGATGGGCAGCAAGGACGTCTTCCAAAGCCTGCCCCTTAATAGCCTTCTGAGGGACAAAACTGATGTTGAACTGCTGGATAATCACTGCCCACCAGGCTAGACATCCTATCAACAAGGGGCGGTTCAGGATGTACTTCAGAGGATATGCATGGGATACTAGTTATACATCATGGTGTTGCAAGTAATATCATAATTTCTGTACTACGAATACCAATGAAAGGTTGCTTTTCTCGATAGGGAAGTATCTGGTCTCCATATTGAGGATCATGCAGTTGAGGTAGTAGAGGCTATTCTTCTTCCCCTTTTTGTTCTTCTGGGTAATAAGGGAGCAGAGAGATCTCTCTAGAGTGGTCACATAAAGGAAAAGTGGCTTTCCGGAGACCGGTGGAATTAAGACCAGAGGCTAGAGAAGATACTATTTAATTTCCTCGAAAGTAGCCTGACACTCTTCTTCCCACTCATAGACGACTCGTTTATTCATGAGCCTAGAAAATCTCTTACACTTTTTGGCCAAATTCCCAATGAATCAGCGTATGTGGGTTACGTGGCATTGGAAAACATGATGCTCTTGAATGTTTCTTGAAAGAGACATCTGGATGATGACCTTAATCTTCTCTGGGTCAATCTCAATGCCCCTATATCGGACAACGAAACTGAGAAACCTTCCAGAGGTGACCCCGAAGGCGCACTTCAATGGGTTCATCTTCAGGTGATGGGATCGGAGGAAACCAAACACATTCTTGAGGTTTTCGAGATGGTCCTGATGCTGGTGAGATTTGAACACCAGGTCATCCACGTAACATTCCACTAACATTCCAAGTATTGGATTAAATATTTGATGCAAAGCCCACTGATAGGTGGAAGCTGCATTCTTTAAACCAAATGGCATGACTTTGTAACAAAAAGTACATTGTGGTTCCGTGAAGGTTGTAGACTCCTCATCCTTGGGGGCCATTCAGATCTGTTTATACTCGGAGTACCCATCCATGAAATAGAGGGAATGTAACCCAACTATAGCGTCAATCAACAATTCCATCATAGGAAGGAAAAAATCATCCTTCAGATAGTGACGATTGAGATCTCGGAAGTCGATGTAGACTCTGATTTGTCTGTTCTTCTTCCTTACTTGCATAATGTTGGCCAGCCAATTGGGGTACTGGACCTCCTTAATGAAATTGGATCTGATGAGATTATCAACATCTGCCTCATCCATGGCACCATGAGAAAGGTTAATCATTCCAGGAGGCTGCTTGAACCCATGATGATTTGTCAGGAGACTAAGGCAGTAGAAAAATTCATGGGGATCTAGTCCTGGAATCTCATCATAACATCACGAGAATACATCACGGTGCTTTTAAGGAAGTCTATGTACATATTTTTCTCTTCTAGGGGAATGGCGGCACAAGTCAATGTGGTTTTCAGGTCTGCCTCACTACCAAGGTTCACCTGTACCAATTCATCGACCATGACAGAGAATCTGTATTCAATGGATGGGGATAATCACCTAAATCCCCTCCTTCACTTATAGAGGGTGGATCCTTGGTGGGAAGTGTCTCCCCGGAGTTCACAGATCTCGATGAGAGGTTTGTACAAGCCTGAGCGGTTGTGGACACTACATCGGAGGACTCCTGTGCTACCACAACCATAGCGATGAAGGCTATTGATCTGATCCTATCTAGTCTTTAGCCCAAGGGGCCACACTTGATGATATCAAAGCATTAGTGGTTCAACGGCTTGATCGAGAAAATTCCATCCAAGTGAAACAAGAACGTATGACATATTTTCATTTCCATGAGGCGAACATCCCAATACCTTATGGGAGTAAGAGGCTTCAGGATCACCTAATCCTGGTTTTTGTAGGAGTATGAGGTGGTCTTCTGGTTTCTCTTAGACTTGGGAATATGTTCCCCCTCATTCTAGAAACAACGAAGCATTGTCCCATGTTCAGGGTTGTAGCCTCCAATCAGTGGATTGGAAAGATGAATACATCATCTTTATTTGTCCACATGTATGTCGCAGTCATTGCATGCTCGACCTCATTAGTCTGAATCTATTTTTCCTTTCTTTTATAATTGTCTACATTTAGATAAAGGGATTCACAAGAGCCAAAGGGAGAAGCATCACCTTGGAGTATGCTGACTTGACCATTAATGTAGTACCTGAGGCACTGGTGATATGATGAAGGAACCAGAACATGTAGGTGGAGCCATGACCTACCCATCAATGCGTTGTAAGTAATGTCCTATGAGACAACCATGAACTATGTACTGGAAACTAGGCCACCAAACTTTGTAATCAAAAGGATCTTGCTGACCGGTGTCTATTCCATCCTATCATAACCCTAGTTTCATAGGTCAGAGGAACTAAGGCCATCTTCGGATAATCCCAGTTTTCTCAGTGTCTGAGTCGGGATTAGGTTGATTCTAGAGCCCATGTCGATAAGACAGCAATGAAACTCCACAACATTGAATTGGATGGTGATGTACAGAGAGTGAATGTTCCCTTGTATGGGAGATCGTTCATATTCTCTGGAGAAAGATATGATGGCATGACATTCAACATTCTCGACTGCCTCAACATGAAAGGCTTCTGCGGCTGTTGCCTCCGTGTCAAACTGGAGGGGGATTCTTAATCCTCAGCAAGGGACTCACACATATCTGAAGACAGGAAAAGAGCCTCCCAGATAGAGAGATTTGCAGGAATTCCGGCAAGATGTTTGAGAAAATCATACTTCTGTGCTAGGTGTGAACATCTGCTTATAGGAGGTCGCTCTATGACCGGAGGTATGGTGGGCCCTACCGACTAGACTAGAGGCTGACTAGAACTAGGAATATCCTTTTGCTCACTAGTAGAATCATGTGGAGTAACTACTAGATGATGGCCAGATGGGTGAGTCCAGCTTGTAGTGGGGAGTGGTTGATCATGACGTTGTAGAGGTGGATCTGCCTAATCCAACAACAAGAATGGTGGAGAATGTGGACCTAATGTCACCAGATGAGAAGGCTGAGTATGATGAGCTCTTCACTGGGCCTGCTTTCTAGTTTCAGTCTTGTGCACAAGTTGGCTGGAAGTACTGACCGAGGCACTCTGATGGCCCATACTTCTACATCTCTATCTATACTGGAAATGGCTTGGGACGTTGTGAGGATCCGCCTGGCGCTTATCATCATCATGATTTATGTAGTGGTTTACCAGCTCTACGGTATTAACTAAGGCATACCATGAACTATAAATTGAAAATTCATCGACTGCTGGATTGATTCTGGAGGGATCGTCATCTCCGTGGGTATGAAATCACCGAGAGTACAGGATGACGACGACATTGGAGGGGGGATTTATTTCTCTTGTGCCTCTAGTGTATGCTCTTCTAGGAAGAGGACACCTGAGACAACGATGCAGAAGTAGTTGATGAGGCTTCTGAAGGCTCTGGTTGATTCAGGCAAGCACATATAACACCATGAAAATGATCAACTACTTTACGAGCCATCTAATCATCAAACTTCGAAGTCCCATGACTAGAAACCTGATGCCACTCGCCTTCACTGTCACCTCCACTGTCTGGCCTCCTAAATATGCATTCCTCCTATTTCGGAGCTGACCCTAACTAGACTATGTTGTTATCTGCCTGGTCTTGAAGCCTATCATTAACCACATAGCACTATTTGAGGGTGTTCCCAGGATCTGGTGATAGGGGCAGTAATTTGGGTGATCGATGGGGTTCGCCTCTTCTGGCCTCCTGCATTCAGGAAAATGTATAATCCCCTTCTCAAGGAAAATTTCGAAATAACCAAGGACTTGAGCCATGTTAAATTAGTAGGTATAGTTTCTCCTGTCTGGGAAGGTGTCCCTAGTAACCTGACCATGATGAGGGGCTAGAGGATCTTGTCGAGGAGGTGGAGAGTAGTTATCTCACTTGGGTTGTGGAGACGCATTGTGCAGGGGAACTTGTTGATTCTGAGGTGGGTGCTGCTGGGTCGGAGGCTACGCCATAGGTGGAGGTCCTCTACGAGGCTGTGGAGGCGGATCCACTGGTAAAAAATCTTGTTTCTTATGGGCCTCTATTTGAGCCACTGCAACGGGCTTGGCCCAAGAGTCTCTTCTCGCGGGGATTGATGGAGGCAATAGGTGTGCCTAGTTAGAATGCTGAAAGGCTTCCTCTAGGTTCTTGGCCTTATCAGAGAAGTCACCGAATCCCCTGGAGTAGTGTCGGTTGATCATATAGGGGACATGCTCCATATTGAAATTCCCTATGCACATCATCAGTAATTTCTTTGGAATCAACAACATGTCAAGAGAGTATGTGAGTCCTTTCCACCAGGTGACAAAGTTTGCAACGTGCTCATCAGGCCTCTAATTTCGTGTGAAGAAGTCTGTGATACTCATATTCTATGTGGTGGAACTAAACTAGTAGAGGAATTTCCAACAGTGGTCCTCCCAGCCAGCTACTGATCTGATGGGGAGCTGGTTGTACCAGACAAATGTCATCCCTTTAAATGTCTCTACGAGACACCAGATTTTGGCGGCTTCTTGCTTCACTGGAGTTCCTAAAAGGGGTCCACAGATTGAGATAAAGTGAGCTAGTTGCTGTGGAGGGTCCCTAGTCCAATATATCGGATAAAATGTGGGATTTACAAAACCCTGGGGCACTGACATATCATCCACCCATGCCGGATACATATTTCCATCAGATGGGATTTCCACCAGTTGAGTCTCTAAAGCTTCAAGGTTGGCGATGAGTGCCTCCATTGGATTATTTGGGTGGGGATTCCTGTATTTATGGGGGTCCCTGACAACTAGTGCATTTGCGGGTTCATCAACATGATAAGTAGGCCCAACATCTCATGGAGTGGCTGGTGGAATGACATGTGGGGTAGTTGGGGAAACATGAGTTGGGTCCCTAGGATTGTCACATTGTTCAGGAGGATTTGGAGACACATACCATGCCCTCTTACCATAAGTTCCATCCTCAACCCTGTATGTCTGGGCAGGATGGTCAGGGTCACCTGGGGGTAGTTCACCAAGGAAGAGTTGTGTCTGCCCCTGGCATCCCGACCGAGGATCACCACAGTTTAGTCGTCACTCTACAACACATTCCTCGAGGAGGGCATCAGCCATCTTATTGTGCTCAGCAAGTTACTGATGCACCACATATTTTTCAGGATCCTCTTCCACCTTCTTCACTAATCCATATGGGTTTAAGGGTTTGACGACTCTGAGGATTTCCTTTCCCTTGTTGGGATTCCGTCTGAGGACTAGTGCCTCGGTGGGCACAGGGAGACCCAGTGGATTTCACTGCTGGCGAGTGACTCTTCCAAACGAATCCAATAGATGAAGCACTTCCTCAGAGGGTAAGTCCCAATCAAGGATCTCCATCTCATTCTCTCCCTCTAATAGTTCAGCCATGTTAAGAGAGACCCTACCTAGAGGCATATCCTCAATTTCACCTGGAAAATCTGGATGTTTTCAGATGGAACTGAAATGGAGGGCCGCATACTGCCCCCAGCCACGGATTGGAACATGGGGAGAAGTCTCCTTGATTATCATGCAGATCAATGTAATGCTCTGGACGCATCATTGTTGGAGGGTATTATGGTATCCTGGTGACTCAGGGTGATGTGCCACATAGAGTGCGGCCAAATCAGCCAAATGGCATTGTTGTCCGTTATCTTCGAAGTGTTCCAGACTCTTGGGGAATGTCACTATATGATGACAAAGACTGAAATGGGTCACCCAGAGGGTCCGGAAAAATAATCCGACCTCCTCTTGGGTGAGGGCTTCTGGTGCCCTAAAATTTGGTGCTGCAACTGGCCAGAACATCTCGAGGAAATGGTCTGTTGTGAGAATACCTCACAAGCTTCTTAGTCCAGATTCAGGGTCTGGACCATCAATGCCCCACTCATCTACCCAAGGTGGCTAGGTAACCAGTAGTGGTACGGATATAGACTTCTATGATGGCATGTTGGCCGGTGGATAATATGGTGAGAAAGATGACAAGCCGCTGGATCTTGGGCTATCCTCAGAAGAGTGTAGTGACATAACCACCACATCACGGTAAAATGGGCTGACGACTACAGTTTCTGGCATTGAGACTACAGAGAATGGTGATGGACCATGATGTTGTTCATCCACCATTGGTCCCCAGAATAGCTCTCTATAATATCTAATAGAGGTAGGGAGTACTTATGGTGATGATGGCACCGATTTCATGGCCAGAACCTATGGGGTTTCCAAATTTCCGTCCTCCATGATATACCTACAGAGGGAGGCAAGAATCCGATGGAACTCACTAACTGGAAGTATGAGGCTGATGTGCCTTGTTCCTGCCTCAAACAATGACACAAATGATCTAGGCGGGCGTTCCATCACTGATCTGTATTTCGTCTCCGAATCTGAGAAGCAGACTGGTTTAATCTTGGTCTGTATTTTCTCAGCATTCTTTTCATGGTGCCGACAACCCACCCTCTTACCCCAGGATGGTTCGTTGGGATAGGTTATATTTCCAACATGAGGAGGTCCTTTTTCTGTACTGGTGTTGAGGCGGGGAGGAATTCCTCGTGAGTGAGATGGGGTGTGAGGAGCACCTGGACAAATTTCAACGGCAACATGGGGAGAACCTCCGTGTCCATGAGCTGATGTTTGCAGGGAACCTCCACCAGAAGTGCTGGAGTAGGTAGGACCTCTTCCGGAGATGATAAGAGCATGGGTGGGACCCCCATGCTTGCTTCCCCTGGCAGTGCCAGTGTGAGGAGGGTCCTCGTACTGGTCAAGCTGAACACGGGTAGGACCCATATGTTGGGTGCCAATGAAGTGAAGCTGACCTTCACCCCTCTAATTACTGAGGAAAATACAACATTCACCGACTATTTTATGATAATGGGAAATACCCCCTATACTGGAGATTGACCAGATGTGTAACATATCCATATCGGCAGTCTGTGGCAGGATGAATGACCCCATACCCAATGTAATGACCGCGGGAGAGGCTACCATACTTAGTGTCACAGCCATGGGGAGGACCCTCATTCAGATTGAAGGTAGCACTGGATGGACCTCCATTCCAGTTTTGGAAGTGGGGTGGACCTGTATTTTTCATGGTGGTCGTACGAGGAGGACCTCTATACTAGGTGTCGCTGTAGTGGGATGGTATGTGGTGGGAGCTCCCTGCACCAGCAGCCGAGAGAGTCAACCCAGCCTTCCTGTGTGGTAGTTGGGGCCTCGATCCAGACCCGGTATGTATGTTCCCCTACTTAGTGTGCACAGGAGACTAATGATACATGTTGGTGGTGTCCCTGGCCAGGGTAGTTGCTAACATCGACGCCCCTTGGTGGGCGTCCTCCTTAGCCGACACCCGACGCTAGCGTCAGGTCAGCCGGACTAGGGTCGGTGGTGAAGGTACATAGCTTACATGCGCTTTAGCCTCTGGGGGTTGGGACGTGGTCCTATCGTGGCCTAGTGGGGGCCTCCATGGGGGCCCCTAGAATAGGATCCCGATCAGGCTGGCCTATTCATGCCCTACCACATCGGTATAGGGGAGGGAGTCATCGAGATGTTCTGGGGAGAGTCTCCCAAAACGATTATACGTTGGGTGGGGAGAAGTGTCCCACTGTGTGGGCCTTGGGGTTTGTGGTTGTAACGAGGCACAAATTCCCCTAAATAAAGGTTGACCATATGCCAAGTTAGGATAATCCCCTCCTCCTTGTATCGGCATACGAGGTTTCTTATCACCATTCATTGTATGAATTTAGAAGGGGAGATGGGGTGTTGGTTCCCAACAACAGTGGGTGTGGAAGCCGTCGTTGAAGCGGTTGAGCCACGCGGGATTTTCGGGTTGGCTTTACCCCTTCCCAGGCATTGGTGGGTAGGTGGCAATCAGATTTCTGGTGCAGTAGCTTGGTTACTATAAGTAGGGAGATTAAACCATTAGTACTGAAACACGGAAAACAACATCCAGTGCCCCGATGCCATTCTGTCTCCCATGGCCGGGAAAAAGGATCCATGCTGACAACATCACAGACCCAGATGTCCAACATTTTGATCATCCTACCTTCTGGTGAGTTTCATGCCTGGCCTGCTATTTACTTGGTGGGACCTAGTGCTGGATAAGTATATTTGGTAACATGCTAATTCACTCATGTCTCAAATGCTACAAATATTCACATTGAGGAGACGAATTTTACATTGAGGTCACAATTTATTTTTCAGATTATTTCATCAGGGTAAACACATCAGTATGTTCGAGGATAACAAGGATGCACTGGCTGTTGCCCCACCATCCCACTTTCCAAAGTCATGTGACATCCATCTCTTGTTCAAGGACATTTTCTCCTTGATCGAAACAGAATAATTGGATGTTGGTTCTTCCTTCCGTGGATTCTTCCTCAAAACTTGTCACCTTGTCTGGGTCTCCATTATAGACTAGGATATTGATTTTGAAACACTTCCCAGCGCCATGTTATCATGGACGCTGGTTAATTAGACTAATTCTATCAGGACATTCTAAGGGGTCCAACCAGGGAAACAACCCTTAGTCGGGGGAGTAGTCACGTTGGTCATCACTGGCGTGTCTGGATGCTGGAAAACTAGTTCTTATGGGTTTATTCCCTTTAGTATAGGGCATCTCGAGGGTACCTAAGCCTAAGGCATCCCATGTCCAATGAGGAGAACAATATGCCATAGTCATGTCTTTGAGGGTTTCCTCTGATTCCCATGTTTAACATAGGGTATTCCGTGAGTTTAACTTCTTCAAGAGATGGATTAGACTGATTAGAACACTGATGGGAGTGGATCAGATGGGTGAAACCCCTGGAGGGAACACTGATGATGTGACTAATGTGTGGTTAGTTACCCGTTTACTACTTGGGTTAGTGAAGAGGTTAATTGTCTTATTCTCACCGGAATGTGGCGTCCTGGGAAAGAATCAGGATGGGTGATGGATGGTTAAGTGAAGTGGATGGAGAATGAGATAGAGTGGACTCGAGGGCGACAGTGTCGTTGGTCTTGACCCTCCAAGAGACTTTTTACGTATCCTCATGGCATGGAATCAAAGTCCACATAGTTTAGTGTGGTGATGGGACACATGAGGCGGCAACCGGTAGGAATGGATGCATGGATGGGATCCAAAGGATGTTTAGCCTCTAGATTGGGGAATGAAATTGGGGTGTGTGCAGAGAACAACGACCCAATGAAATATTGGGGCTTAAGCGTGGTTCACAGCCCGAGGATGGTCTGATTCCATGGAGGTTGAAAAGAGATGTGGGTCCCAATGAATGGGACAACAACAGATTACCATTTGATGGAAATCACAAATACTTACAATCAATTCAAGAATTCAACGGATTACCATTTAATTGGGATCACAACTACTTACTGCTGGATGGGATCACAACGTCTTACTACTGGATGGGAGTATTGTTTAGAGTAATGTGGGACATAAAGCGGCATACATTTTAAGGACGTGCAGGATAGGGGGGACTGACATGAAGTGGTTGGGACCAATGTGTGTTGGGCCTGAACCTCAGGGAGGCTTCCTACGTACCTTGCGTTGGCAAGGATCAAAGTAAACGTAGTTCGGGAGAGTTTGGTGAACCTATGTGAAGCGGGTCGGGACCAATATTTGTTGGGATTGATCCTCGAGGAGGCTTCCTAAGTACCCTGCCTTGGTAAGGATCAAAGTCCCCATAGTTCAGGAATAGTGTTGGTGAGTCGACGTGAAGGGAGTCAGGACCAATGGTTGTTGGGCTTGAATCTCAGGGAGGCTTCTTATATACCTCATCTTGGAAAGGATCAAAGTCCTAGTAGTTTAGGATGGGGGTATAGAATCAGTTTGTGCATAGGGGATAGAAATCCGATGATATACTATGTCATACGCGTGGTTAGAAGCCCGAGGTTGGTCTTACGCCATTGGGAAATACCAGTGATATGGGTCCCAACATAAGGGACAGCAATGACTTACCTTTGGGTTTGTGTTAAAAATGGTTTTCCGTTGAATAGTGTTCCCAACGGCTTACCGCTGGACGGGGTCACAATGTCTTACCACTGGAAGGGGTCAGAACGACTTATGCTGGATGGTGTCACAACGACATACCACTAGATAGGGGCACAACAGCTTACTGATGGATGGGGGCACAATGAGTTACCAGTGGATGGGGGCACAATGACTTACTGATGGATGGGGTTGAACCTCATGGATGATTTCTACGTACCCTATCTAGGAGACTAGGATCAAATCCAACATAGTTAGGGATGGTGGATACAACTTAACATCCTGCCGGATGAAAAAGTGGGAATGCAGTTTAATGTCATGCCTAATGAAGGTGGTCCGATGTGAAGGGGGGTCAGAACTAGTGGTTGTTGGGATTGAACCTTAGGGAGGCTTCCTACATACCTTTCCTAGGAAAGGATCAAAGTCCATGTAGTTCAAGATGGGGTTGGTGAACAGACATGAATATGGTCAGGACCAATGATTGTTGGGATTGAATCTCAATGAGGCTTACTACATACCTTGACATGATAAGGATCAATGTCAGCATAGATCGAGATGGTGTTTAGGGATTACACTCTAGAATTCCTAGAGAGGATGTCATGGTCGATGCTTACTCTAAGCCCATGTGATTCATGCTCGGTGTGAGAAACAAGAGGCAGCAAAGGCCTGATGATCACGTCATGAATGGTGAGTCCATTGGAAGTGTAATGGGGATTACACGTGGTTAGTGGAATAAAGAGGAAACAAGGGATTATGTGTGGTTAGAGGCCCAGGGAGATATAGATTGGGATATACTCTAGGAGAGTGGACCATTGGTGATAAAGTCCAATGGGAGAGGGATTTGGCACCGAATAATGGAGGGATATGGTGCCCATCCCCTTCTCTGGTCTTCAGATAAGAAGAAGAAAGGAGGAGCATGGATGTTTCCTCTCACTAGACACCGAGATGGTTTCCCTTTCCCCATGGACAGACGACGCACCAATAAAGAGGATATCATTTCATGTGAGGGATTACTTCACTCTTGTGGAGACCAGTGGGTGTTCAGAATGTCTAGGTTGGGAAACCCCACGTACGACGCACGAAGTGAGCTCACCGTTTAATGTCATGTGTTGAGGATGATGGTTCTTGGAAATTTAATGTCATATAGCTCGGATGAAGGTTGGTTCAATTTTCACCCCTAGGACTTTCATAACTTATACCCATCAACCCTTGAGGAAGGGAAGGCATCAGCAATGCCGTTTTGAGGGGGTGTCATGGAGTGATCCATTGAGGGGTCCACATTAGTGTGGCTATGAAAAGAAGTAAAATCCATTATCATTCATATGAGAAGAAGAATAATGTGAAGCAACGCAACTGGAAGTATAGCCCAAGGGACATTGAAATCACTGTGTGCAAACCTGGAGGGTCGCATGGGAAAAGAGTTGCGGAGCAAAGGGGTTCATAGGTAGAAGTCTCATGAAGCTCTAGTGCCCCATGAAGTGGAGGGGCTTCGTAAAGGGGTGTGCTTCATGAAGTTAAGTGACCTATACCAGGTATAGGGAATAGGTGCATATGGAAGGTGCTTCACGAAGTGGAAAGGAATTCATGAAGTAGTGCTTCACAATGCACAATGACCCTTCCTTGGCATGTCAGTCACATGTGCCTGGAGAGTAATTAACGAATAATAAGTGACCCATGAAGACCCAAGTCTCCTTGGGGATCCCCATCCTTCATGGATGCATGTGGGATCTACTAAGGGAATTCCTATTTGAATAGGGTTTGAATTCATGCAAAGTGGGAGGCACTTCACGATGCTCAAGTACCTTGAAAAGATCATAGTTCACAGAGTTAAAATTGATTCATGATTTAGGATTTAAGAATGCGAAAGGTCAGAGGATCCATCCTTTGGGTTCGAGGGGAGCCCGATATTTATAGTCATGGGGCACCACGATGTAGAGCATGCTCGACATGAATCCACGAGGAATTTTTTCATAACTGAGTGGCGGCTTTGCGAATGTCAATTCGGTTCATAGAGAATCATGCCTCATTTCCCCACGGTGGATTCGTGAATGTCAAATGAATTCACAGAGCCTCCTGCCTCATCAATCCATGGTGGCTTCACGAATGTCAAATGGTTCCGCAAAGCTTCCCACCTCCTTGCTCCGCGAAGGCTTCGTGAATGTTAAATGGGTTCACGGAGCTTCCCACCTCCTTGCTCTGTGGTGGCGTCAAAAATGTAAAATGGGTTCGTGGAGAATCCCAACAACTTGCTTTGTTCCGAAATCATGAAGGGGGAACATTAAACCAACTATGGGGCTATGGGGGCTATGCAAAAAGGCTTCATAAGGAACCTCCTAATTCTTTCCATTTGTTCTTTTTCCTCCCAAATTTTGGTGCTGACAATGATCAAATTAAACCACTCATTCTTCCCTATTATGATTTCCAACAATATTAGCCTCCATTTATCTAATTTTGGATACATACGAAGGACTAATATTTGTATCTTGTGATCTCATTCATTTGGGATCAGTTTGAGCTCATGTTCATCAAGTTAGATGCACAATAATAAGTACTCTAGTCTATTTTCGCTGTTCTTCTTCTCTATTTCCCTCGACCTAGTTATCGAGGTGTGAGTGTTTTTCAATTTTTTTCAAATCAACTCAATTCCATGATAAATTATATGATGATACTGGAGGAGGGGAGGCATAAAAGCCTAAGGTGGGTGGTCTATAAATCATCCCTCAAGTTCATTAATTTTGGAATTGTCGTATGGGGAACACTGATTCAATCAGTTGTCATTTTTTTAATATATATGTCTTTCTTATAATCATTAGAACTATATTGTTATGATATTTCCATGTATGTGATTAGTTTTAAGTGGTTACACCAAGAAATCCATCCATTCCATGTCGGATATTATGCCATAATTTTCATTTTAGTGTTTGACATGTTTGAGCCACCGTTCGGGTGTGTGTCGGAATAAACTTTCAAAGGGTACGACATTCAATATTAAATGACTTAATTTAAACTGGGAATTTCATTAGGGAAATTAACATTTATCCTAAACACATGAACCACCTAAGGTAAGTGCTTCGGTTTGATAGTTAAATGTGAAATTGATTTTGGAAAGTATACTAAGTATATGAATTGTCGTTTTTAAATGTAATTAAATAATATGTTTCATGTTTGTAACACCCATAACCATGTCAATGGAATATATCAGAGTGAAACATGATTTATAAAAATTTATTATGGTTTTATGCTACTTTTTTTTGTCACTCTAATGAAATGCGAGTCTTGAACCAAACAAACATATTAATTAATTATGACATGATTAAATGGTTCCACGATCAATTAGTCTTGTAACACTATTGAAAGGTAATGTCTTGAACATTATAGAATATATTTGACTCCATTATCTAAAACATGAGAGGCCTAACTCTAGATCACCTTGGATTCCTAAGGGAATGACCTGATCACCTGAGTAATCCATTAAGAATTCAAGGAATCAACTTTCTTAGGTTGACAACCACCTATAACCCAATCTTTGTCTACCTTTGGATGCCCAGTATGACACCATAGGATCTATCATGTAGTACTAAAAGATTTATAAGGTATCGACCTTATTACATTACATAATCTTGATTTTAGACAAGAAATAATTTCCTTTTAAAATGAGGATCTTTTCAATTTTAAAGATTTAGAGAATTGGGACATAATACATTCATAACCATACACATTGTTACAGAGTAGATACTATAAAAATTGTTTCCATTTTTTTCAAAATATAAAACATTAAATCTTAAAACATGATTTCTTTGAAAATTCTTAAAATATTTGACATGGATTACTTATTTTTATTAAACTTATTTATGAAGAGTTAAAATCATTAAAAAACCTGGGATGAGCACAAAAATCTTGGTGAGGAATGTAAAAGAAGGAATGATCACATTAATCCATGAAAACTTGTAACGTATGAAAACATTTTCAAAAGACTTGCCTGTCACCCATATATACTTACTTTTTGAAACATGAGATTTACACAAGATCCAAAAAACATGATAATATAAACATAATAATAAAGGTATCTTGGGGAATTATATACATAACATTGTAACCCTCTTGGCTACCTTATAATTTTTAACCCTCACGGCTACAATACAATTTGTGTAACCATCGTAGTTACTCTTGGAGTAACCATACGGCCAAACTCCAACATACACATACCCAATGAATTTTAGGAAGATATAGGTCCCACCATTAATCATAAAAAATTCCAAATAACCATAACATAATCGTACAACATGAATAATTTCATAAAAACATTTCAATTGAATTTTTCAAAACAGAATTTTAAAAGAGGATTTTAAAGGGAAAACACATTAAATAAGTCATATAATTGATGAGAGACTTAATAGATTGGATTTAATATGTATATTAACTGTAATTACACATAATATAATCTAAAACCATCACAAAAATTATTCTAATTACAAATAAATAATGAAGTAGGATGTTAACCCAATGAATGGAAATCTGGTTAAGAATTCCCTTACCTCGGGGTTGTCTTACTTCCGAATTATTTAAACATCATGTATAATTGTTAAAAAAGAGTTATTAATATATTAAATAATTATATCCATATTTATAATACCTTATATAATCATTTCATTATAACATTTCACCCTCTAACTGTTAGTATTTTGTTCCTTGCACTGTATTGTGTGAGTTTATTACATGATTTTCAAGATCGGTCCATTATTTATTGTTCTTGTTGATTGGAAGTGAAACACCAGAATTGGAATAGAAAGGTATTTAAATATTTTTAGAACCATAATTTATACCATTTACCATTTTTATTTTTGATATTGGGATGATTCATAAGTTAAAACATTAATGATGTTTGTTTAAATCATTTTAGTAGTTTTTTCATAATAACCACCTCATTTTGTCTTATAAATTTAAACCACGAGTAAAAAATAATTACAAAACCACGGATGAGAAACAACACATATATTAAAATCTGGTTCAATAATACAAATGGTTTCAAGACCATACTTGAAATAATTTATGAAAATTGAAATCACATCATCCACGATGTCTGTAATTAGATACATCACAAACAATGTTTTTATTCCTTGAATAAGTGGGAGAGGAGAAGAATAATGATGATGAACTTTACATGAACATGAGAAAATCTGTAATATACATGATTTCTGGAGATTTAATTTCTATTGGGTAATAGTATATGGGAAAAGAATAAGAAAATAAAGAAACTCAAAATAAATAATAATTGAGAAATCCCCTATAAAAATTTGGCAGTCTAACGACTATGCAACATGGTTTTAGAAAATATTAAAAATAGATGGTACAAGAGTCACTAATCTAGAAAATAATCATTATACATAATATATAATTAATAATAAGGAAATAAGAACATGGTATGGAAACTTTAAAGTTATACCACATAAAAGAGAGCTTGAATGGAAAAAAGAAGAAAATTCTGAATTATCTTACCTTATAGAGTAACTCCTGGAACAAGTAGGTTGGGACTGTGGGGGCTTTAGGAAACCTTTTGAAGACAACTAGGGAGGTAAATAAGGCATAACATCATTGATAAAGAGCTGAAAATGAATTTAATGAAGGAATGTGTTGTTATTTAAAGCAAAAGTGAGGGATTATTTTAATAATTTTAAAGGCACACCTGATTCGTGGTAATTGCAAAACCATGGGTTTTCCCATGGTATTTTCCCATGGTATTAGCCACTTGTTACACCTCAAATATGATTTAACTTTACACAAGTTGACTAGATTTATTACATCATTATTAATTCATTAATGATGTCATTAACACACTGAGAATCAAAATTGTATTTTTTACTATTCACTGAAAAATCAAATTTTACAGAAAAATCCTCAAAATTCACCCTAACCATTTATCGATGTGTGAAATTCAAAAATGATGTCCATATTTTAGAAAATAAATTTTCAAATATTATTAATTTAATTTTTCAATAAAATCTTAATTAATTAAAAAATTAATAATTATAAAACTATAACTGCTTTTATATCACAATGAAAAAATAACCAAAATGTTATTATCTTCAATACTTAAGAAAATAAAATAAAATTAAAATTTCCCATTCATTAGGGTCATATTATTCATATTACTATTAATATTGGTATGTAACTATTCACCAAAAAATTGGTTCCATTAGACTCTAAATAACTAACTGGACACAATTGTAGATTACTGTTTTTCAAAGTTCAAAACATAGAAGTAAAAATATAAATTTTAAAGGCTAGTTATAAATATAAACATAAAAAAAAGTTTCATTCATTTCCATATGTTTTTTAAAAAAAATCACTTGGGGTGTTTCATTATCCCCACCTTCTGAAAATTGCATCCTCACAATTATATTTTCTTATTAAACAAGCGAGGGTACCTTTATCTCATAGAATTTTCAGACTCCCATGTTGATTCTTCTACCATGTGGTTTCTCTACAAAACCTTTACCTGGTAGATTACCTTATTCTGCAATACATTTTCCCTTCGATCAAGAATCTCAACTGGTTTCTCTTCATAAGAAAGGTTCTCTTCCAGCTGAACTGCTTTGGGGCTCAAGACATGTGATGAATATGGCACATACTTCCTCAACGTCGAAACATGAAAATCATTGTGTACTTGAGACAAACTCAGAGGCAAAGCAGCTCTTTATGAAACTATTCCTACTTTCTCCAACATTTCAAAAGGACCGATTAACCATGACTTTTCTTCCCATTATTACTGAAACACATCTCACTTTTCTAAGGAGATATTTTAAGGAAAACTCGGTCACCTACCTCAAAAAAAAGTACTTCCTTTTGTTATCTTCATTACTTTTCTTCCAGATATGAGTTATCATCATGTGCTGCTGTATCATATTCACATTCACAACAACTTCTTCCACTAATTATTCCCCCATAAAAAATTTTTCACCAACTTTATCCCAATATACTAGTGTCCGACACCGCTTCCCTTAAAAAGTCTTGAATGCTTCCATCTATATACTATAATGAAAAATGTTATTATAAGAAAACTCACCTAAATTAAAATGATGATCCCAAATTCCATGGTTGTCCATTGAACATGCTTGAAAAATATCCTCCAATGTCTAAATCTTTTGTTCTACTGCCCATCTAATTGGGGATGAAAAGCTATACTGAAATTTAATTTTGTGCCCAACAACTACTGAAGTCCCTTCAAAATGTTAGAAGTGAACCTGTGACCTCGATCATATAAAATGGAATGAGGAACTTCATGTCACCTAAAAATATACTTCAGGTATAGTCGAGAAATCTAATCCAAAGATATTGTATCTCCAATTGAAAGAAAGTGTGAAGATTTTGTCTGTCAATCAGTAATAACCCAAATTGAATTGTTACTTCGAGAAGTCTTTGATAGTCCCACCACAAAGTCCATGGATACATTTTCCCATTTCTACTATGGTATTAGCAGTGGATGAAGCATCCCCTTTGGTAACAACCACTCTTCATTAACCTATTGACATGTTAAAAATTTCATGGTAAAATTAGCAATATCTTTTTTCATTCAATCCCACCAAAAATTCTCTTGAAGGTCTCTGAAAATATTATTATTACCATGATGAAATGAAAATGGAGAACTATGAGCTTCACAAAACAAGTCTTTCTTTATCATGGAACCAGAAGGCACAAATTGTTTTTCCAAATCATAAAACACAATCTTTATCAAGATTAAATTCTGGAAACTTGCCCATTTTAACCAATTCTACCTTTTTATGTAGCTTATGGTATTCCTTCCATGCTTTCTTAATTCAATGTAATAACAATGAATACACTGAAACCTGAGAGAAAATAGATGTATTCCCTGTAGCAACAAACTCTAAGGAAAAATTCATCAAATTATTAATCAATGAATCATGTTCCAAACGTAAGACGGTCAATGATGCATGATGTTTTCGACTCAAGTCATCTTCCACTTTGTTTTCTTTTCCCGGATGGTAATTGATCATGCAATCAAAAACCATTATTAGTTTTATCTATCTTCTCTGCCTCATGTTTAATTCCATCTCAGGGAATGTATACTTCAGACATATATGGTCAGTATATATTTGACATTTGGCTCTGTATAAATGATTCCTATAAATTTTCAAAGAAAAAACCACAGATTCCAATATCAAATCATGTGTGGGATAATTTAACTTCTGATGTTTAAGTTGTCTTGAAGAATAAGCAATTAACTAATAATTCTACATCAAAATACAACCATTTAACTTAAAATAAGCATCACTATAGATGAAAAACTCACCATTTCGGGAAAGCACAACCAAAACTATAGCATTCACCAATCTCTTCATCAATTCCTCAAAACAAAAATCACATTCCTCTATCCAAAAACATTTAACCCCTTTTCATGTTAACAAAGTAACCTCCAATGGACCAATGGTCATCATTTTTATTGATTTTTTATAATCCACCTTTCAAGGGGTGAGGTGGAACCCTTACAAGGCCCGTAGGCATATGTATTACATGACCCGTAGGCCTTAGAGGAATTCAGTGCCCGTAGGATTCAAACATTACATACAACCCAGACTAACTACTTGGAACCTCTCCTCCCAAACATCTTCATCGTGAAATCATCTCTCCCCCTTTGCATGGATGTTTGTGTAGGCTTTCCCATGCATGCACATGCTTTTCCCGATGGCAGGTGTCATACCCTCTCATTCTTGCAATCTATTTAGCTTTTTCACTGGTGAAAGCTCATTGCTCATCCTCTTTCTGAAGCTTGTTCCTTGTAGGTTGTCTGGTTTTTATGTTCAATTAAGGTGGCCCAAAAGCCTTGAGGTGGCCCGAAAGCCTTACTAACCCGAAGGAATGGGTGGCCCGAAGGCCATAATGCACTTAGGGACCAAATCGGTGGCCGGAAGGCCCAAACGTGGGAATATTCCCGACTGCAACAGTGACAAACAGTGCCTGCTACAGTTCCCGCTACAGTACATGCTACAGTACTTCACATTTCCTGCTACATTACCTACTACAGTACTATTATAGTACTGCTACAGTACCCCTGAAAATTTTCCTCCACCTGTTTTTGATCCTTGGTCTCTTGGATGCACTTAAAGAGTCCTCACCAACTGGGCTGAGGATCACGTTCTTTCATGTTAACATAGTTATTTGGCTAGATAACCATGCAAAGTTCTTAACAAACCATCAGTAACAACCTACCAATCCAAAAAAAACTATGATTCTATGTAACATTTGTAGGACTTTTTCATTCATAAACTACATTTGTTTTGGTAGGATCAACTGTTATTCCATCCTTATTTATAATGTTCCTAAGAAAAGAAATCTGTTGCAACCAAAAACCACACTTGCTGAATTTTCCATACAGTTTATTTTCTTTTACGGTCTGTAAAACAACCCTTAGATGTTTTTCAATCTCCTTTTTATTTTTAAAAAATACCATATTTTCATCATTAAACACAACCACAAACATATCCAAGAAATCATGAAATATTATATTCATAAGATTCATGAATAAAACAAGTGTATTAGTTAACCCAAATGACATAATCACAAATTCATAATGACCATCTCTAGTACAAAAGGCTGTTTTGGGGATTTCATCCTCCTTCAACTTCAGCTAATGGTATCCAGATCTCAATTCAATCTTGGAGAAGTGTTGAGCTCCATGTAGCTGATCAAACATGTCATCAATGTGAGGCAAAGGCTAGCTGTTTTAAATAGTGATGTTATTCAAATCTCTACAATCAATGCAAAGTCTCATGGAACCATTTTTTTAAAAAAAATGAGCTCCCTACGGTGATGTGTAAGGATTATCGAATCCTTTATCAAAGATATCCTACAACTATTTTTCAGTTCAAGAAGTTCTATTTGAGCCATATGATATGGGGGATTTGAAACTGGCTTAGCATTAGGAACTAACTCAATTGTGAATTAGACTTCTCGATTAGGTATGAAATCAAGTAACTCTTCAGAAAAAACATAAAGGTATTCATTTTCCACATGTACATCATCAATCTGAACAGTTACCTTGTTTTCAAAAATATGAGCAAGATGACATTCATTTCCATATTTCTACAGTTTCTCAGCTTCATTGCATGTTATTAATTGGATGGGTTCATTCTGGTATAAAAATTGAAACTCTTTTTGAAAAACAACTTCTTTAGCACTACAGTAAGTCTTAACATGATAAACAGAAAGCCAATCCATTAAAATAATAACATCAAACTCGAATAAGGGAAAATCAACAAGGTTTGAAAGTAAATTATTTCCAAAAACCACAATAAAAAGATTCTTATAATTCCCATTTGCAATAATATTTCCCCCTGGTGTTTCAACAACAAGTTATGATTTAATTTATGGAGGTGATATTTCAAATTTACCCAAAACTTTCTCAGAGTTGAAGGAATGTGTAGACCCCATATCAAACAAAACTTTAGAAAAATATGAGTAAACAAACAACGTACATGATACCACTTGATTGGATGGTCCGACATCTATTGATGTAGTCACAAATTATCTCACTACACCTTTCTACTTATATTCTGTCTTCTTTGCATCATTTGGTTATCTATTTGGGTAGGCATTTGCATAGTGAACCATATCACCAAATTTAAAACACTTTATAGTTTTATTTTCAGGATTAGTATTGGGATCATTTTCATTACAATCTCAGGCCATCTGTCTAGAATTATCACCATTAAAATACTTCCTAGTTTCACTAATACTTTCCCCATGGTTTTTCTTGCCACACATTTCATAGACTGGAAATTGGATTTTCTTACCATCATATTTCTTAGATTGATTTTTACCAATCACATTCCATCATTGCCTCTTCTTATCCTTATTTCCAAAATTCACATGATCATCAGAAAACTCCATCTCTACCCTCTCAGCACATCAAAAAATATTCTTGTAACTTTTGAATTCAGGGGAGGCCAACTCCCTTTGATACCATGGCTTCAATCCTGAGTAAACCAGTTGATTTTTCTATCAAGATCCATAATAAGATTTGGATCATACCTCTCCCATTGGGTGAAGTTCACTTCATACACAGCCATTGAATCTTTTTCATTTTTCTTCAACTCAAGGATTTACTTCTCCATCCTATGTCACACCACCTTAGGAAATTGTTTTTAAAGGAAATGTCTTTTAAATTCATCTCACTCTAAGGCATAAATATCCTCTCTATCCCTGATATTCTTTTCCAATGACCACTACTGATCAGCTTCTCCTTCAAAATGATATATGGCCTGACTTACATTTTGTTTATCTGAACATCCCATAACATCGAATATCATTTCAGGTTCATTAATCCATCCTTCAGCTGCTACTGGGTCATAACATCCATTGAAATAAGGATGGTGTTGTATCATAAAATGTTCCACTATTATCATGTTCTATTGTGGTACCTATAGTTGTTCTCTAGAATCGATGACACCACCATTTATTTCTTGTGTTAGTTGAGCCATTACTATCACACACTGTTCTGTTCTAATCATTACCATTCCAAGCTACAGATTCAGAAGGATTTCATTCTATCAGTGCCTCTCGTCTTCATGTTCCCTGTTTATTCGGCAGAAAACCATTCTGAACAAACATATCTGGATGTAGCAACATGGTAATCTTTAAATTCTATAACATTTAAAATTAATCATTGAGTAAAAATCGTTTACTATATTATTTTAACATCATCCTAACCTCTAATGTTTTCTAAACCATCCTCTAATACCAATTATAAGGACCCAACCTTATACCACTAAAGAATCTTGATTTTATATAAGAAATCATTTTCTTTTACATTCAGGATCTTTTCATGTTCATAACATTAGATAATTGGGACATAATACATTAATAACCTTAAAAATTTTATAGAGTGGATACCATAAAAATGGTTTCCATTTTTTTCGAAAAATAAATCATTAAATCTTAAAACATGATTTCTTTGAAAATTATTCAAACATTTAACTTGGATTCATTTTTTTAATCATCCTTATGATCTATAAAAATAATTAAAGAAAACTTCGGATGAGCACAAAAAGCTTATTAAGGGATGTAAAAGAAGGAAAGAGCATATTAGACCATGAATACTTATATTATATGAAATCATTTTCAAAAGACATGCTTGTCACCCATATATACATACTTTGTGAAACATGAGTTTTACACAATATCCACACAAAACATGAGAATTTAAAGATAATCATAAAGATATCTTGGGGAATTACTTACATAATATTGTAACCCTCTCATCTACATTATCATTTGTAACCCTCACAGGTACCTTACAATTTGTGTAACCATCGTAGTTACACATGGAGTAACCATACAACCGACCTCCAACATACACATAACCAATGCATTGGAAGGATATATAGGTCCCAACCTTCATCATAAACAATGCCCCGGAAGCCAAACATAATAACACAACATGAATAATTTCATACTAACATTTCATTTGAATTTTGAAAAATAGAATTTTGAAGGAGGATTTTAAAGGAAAACCACTTACATATATCATATAATTGAAGAGAGACTTAATAGAGTAGATGGAAGATGTTTATACACTATAATTAAATATAATTTAACATAATATAAACAAAAACTATCACACATATAATTCTAATACCACGTAAATAAGGAAGTAGGATGTTCACCCAATGAATGGAAATAGGGTTAAGAATTCCCTTACCTTGGTTTTGTATTACTTCAAAATCATTTAAAACTCTTGAATAATAGTTAAAACAGTTTTATGAATATGTTAAAGAATCATATAAATCTCTCAAATACCTTATATGATCATTTCATTACATCATTTCACCCATTAATTGTTAGTATTTTGTTCCTTGCACTGTTTTGGGTGAGTTCTTTACATGATTTTCATGATCGGTTCATGATTGATTTTTCTTGTAGATTGGAAGTGACTCTCTAGAATTGGAATGGAAGGTATTTAGAAATTTACAATACCATAATTTATATGATTTAAATTATGATATTTTATATGAGGATTATTCATAAGTTAAAACATTAATGATGTTCGTGTAGATCATTTTAGTGGTTCTTTGATAATGACAACCTCATTTTGTCTTATAAATTAAAATCATGAGTACAAAATAATTGTAGAACCAAGGATGAGACATAAAACATATATTATAACCTGTTTGAACCATAAAAATGGTCTCATGACCAGACTTGAAATAAATAAAACAAATTGAAATCACATCGTCCATGATGTCGGTAATCAGACACATCAGAGAGAATGTTTTTTTCCTTGAATAAGTGGGAGAGGAGAACCAGAATGATGATGAATTTTCCATGAACATGAGAACATCTGGAATATACATGATTTCTTGAGATTTCATGCCTCTTGGGTAAGAGTATATGTGGAAAGAATAAGAAAATAAAGTAACTCAGAATAATAGAATAATTGAGAAATCCCTTACAAAAATTTGGCAGCCTAATGGCAATGAAACATGGTTTCAGAAAATATAAAAAAGAGAGGGGACAAGGGTAAACCAACCAGAAAAGATTTATAATACCAAATAGATCAAGAATAATAAGTAAATAAGAACATGTTATGGAAACATGAATGTTTTACCACACAAAAGTGAATATGAATTGAAAAAAGAAAGAAATTGGGAATTTTCTTACCTTGTAGAGTAACTGCTAGAACAAGAAGGTTGGGACCTTGGGGACTTGAGGAAACCTTGGTAGGACTACTAGGGAGGTAAGCAGGCTAGAGATTAATTTAATAGGAATTGGGAATTAATTTAATGATGGAATGGGTTGGTATTTATAACAGAAGTGAGGGATTATTTTAATAATTTCCAAGGGACACCTCATTTGAAGTATTTGAAAAACCCCGGGCTTACCATGGTATTTGCCCATGGTATTAGAAACATGGGACAACTCACATATTTTTTAACTATACTCAAGGTGACCATATTTTTTACATCATTATTACATCAATAATGATTTCATTAACACATTGAAAATCAAAACTATATTTTTTACTATTCACAATAAAATCAACTATTTCAGAAAAAATCCCCAGAAATCACCCTAACAATTAATTGATGTGTAGAATTAAAAATTGAAATCTATTTTTTGAAAATAATTTTCTAAATATTATTAATTTAACATTTAAATAAAATCATAATTAATTTAAAAATTAACTGTTATAAAACAATAACGACTTTTATATCACATTGAAAAATTAACCAAAATGTCATTATCTTCAATCCATAGGTAAATATAATTATATTAAAATTTACTATTCATTAGGGTCATATTACTCTTAATATTACTATTCATGAGGGCATGTTTCTATTCATAAAAAAACTAGTTGGTTCCATTAGACTCTAAATAACTAACTAAACACAATTCTAGATGACCGTTATTCGAAATTCAAAACATAAAAGAGGAAAAATTATTTATAAAGTCTAGTTATATATATCTACTTAAAATATCATTTCATGCATTTCCATTTATTTAAAAAAACCCTTGGGGTGTTACAGGATTCCTTGTATACACTCACTGGATCCAGCACTGACAAGTAGGTTCCATGTATAAATCCCATTTGGGATGGTCATTTCTTAGCCCCGTTTTACCTTGGATGACCTCATTGGACTAACTAATCTTCTTATTGTAGAATGTATTGGACTATTATCCTTATATTACACACTTATCATTAGCCAGGATACATTTATTACTCAGTTGGTGACCCTTGAGGTCTAAATTTCCTTGTTTGTTACCTCTTAACAACATTATTAAATATCATTACCGGTTGAGGGTTGATGTAGGTACTTGGTATTTAGATAAATTATAATTCATTAATTTATAAATGTATTCTAGAAAACTATTTAATATACATTACATAAGCCATAGGTTATAGACACTGTTGGTGGTGGTCCACTAAGATTTATCTCGCACCACATACGGGCACCGTTTAGTAGCCGATGAAGATCATGTGAATGAAGGTGTTGGTAAAGTGAAGAATATGAATTCAAACACTTGATTGCATTCTATTTTTTGATGGATCCTGAAAGAAGATGACTGAGCCGGAGCTCATGATTCTTGGGATAGTCTATTTCCTTTATACATTTGTGGAACATGTTATTCCTATTATCTTATATCCATGTTTTCTAGTTTCTAGTGACATAAAAAATCATCATCAGTTATTCCAGTCGATTCAATTATTATTATCCTTGTATTAAATTAATTTCATATACTTTTGATTTTAACTTGTATTACTTATACTATTTTATTTCCATTATATTTATCTATAGTTCTAAGCTTTGGTAATGATGGAATAGTATCCCCATGGACATTCCATAGGGCCTCACTACTAGCCGGTAGCCTCTGCAATTTAGGGATATGGGCTTGAGGCCTTGTTTCCCACCAGGGTTAGGGGCATATTAAGTGACAACTGGGTATGGGATGTCAAGAATTTTTATTATAGGGGTTTTCATTTCTATATTTACTCCTTGGAGACAAGATTCAATAGATTAGGAATGTTTGTAACATCTGTAAAGACCCAAACATGACATACATGGACATCACATTAGTTTTTTGGAATTCTTAATAAATCGCAAAACAAACGCCCTATGACCGTATTAGTTTAGTTTCTTTGTAAACTCGGAACATAATCTTCTAATCATGGTGAAATATCATCAAAATCTCCCATAAAGATATTCTTTTTTTTCCAACCTAAAACCTTACATTATATATTGGGGGAAAAGAAAACATAAAAAGGGTGAGGTCAAATGCTCAATAAGGGTAAGCATGGAGAAAATAAAACAACCCATATACATTTGAACTTAAAAACATGAACATAAAGTTTAAACATCAAAATCACGAGAAATGACATTAAACATGGTAGTACGTAAGGCATAGATCATAATGGAACATCAATCATGATAAAATATCATGGGAATAAAGCATGTAATTGTGGAAAAACATTATGAACATGATATGATTTCCATAGTATCCAAGGAATTTCTTCCAAGACCATCATAGTGGACAAAGTCCATTTCTGAATCGGATTTACCTACCGTTCCAGCCCTGTATTATTATACCAGATTTACATTCCGTTACATCCATGTCTATCTCATGAGATTTAAATATTTACCCAATTCATTAGAGGGAGATATAGGTCTCACCTATCTCATAATGAAATCATACTTACGTGTTCCACAACATAAACAAAAATCATTCATAATAACCCAAAGAATAAAATGGTTTTTATAAACATCATCCCATCATAAAATAATCTATATAAAACAAAGGGATGTCATTTCATCATAAGAAAAGTGAAACCTTGTAAATCATAGAGATATTATACTTGAAACATAAGCATTTGAAATAATTTCATCTTAGAAGGAAAATGGTTTTGATAAAACACATGAAATGATTTCTTGAGTAAAATATACATTCTTCTTCAAAATCATTTTATTTTCACAAAATTCCTAGAAATTTTAAAAGAAAAGGATTTTTTGAATATATTAATGAAATATTGTAGAGTATTATTCATGAAAATAAGGCTTTATGAAACCATAAAAATCTATTCATGCCGTATAAGTTAAAAAACATTCTCCTCGTACTTTTAATAGAAAAGTCAAAAAGTACCACATATGGTAAACAAAAGAAAGATTCCTTCCATAATAAAAATTAAAAGTAAAATAGGAGTAAACATGACTTTAAATATACATGGAAGAATATGAAAAACTTTCTGGAAAACATTTTTATGGACATGGATGAAAAATATAACCCCACTAAATACTTACTTATATGCAATCTCGGATAAAAAATGAGATTGAAAAATTATCCCTTATCTTATGTCCAATTTCTTCCATATGTGTCCAAGACTCATGTATAGTGGGTTTAAACATATTATTAACTTGTAACATAACCATAATAATATTTATTATATCATATATGATTCAATTATGACCATATATTACCCGTTCTTTTGTAAATGTCAAGTTAAAGCAGTGTTTTTGGTAAAATCATATCATTTATCGTACGTGTTTCGACTTATTGTTCTTACTTATATCCTAATTTAATTAATTCCAGAATTTCAAAAATTATTTATATATAATATATATTCATCACATAAATATATATGATAGATCGATAAACGGAATGAAATACACCGTTCATAGAGACGACATGCCCTACGTACGCATGAACACTGTTTTCATTTCCTTATTAAATTGGATGGAATTAAGTAAATGAAACACATATGTACATAAATAAATTATCATTATTATGTAATATATTTCATGATTATTTATTATATATACTTTAAAAGCATACTTGAATGGTTAATCATGGAAAATGAATCTCATCGCGTTCGTGGAGACGGTAGTCCGTACATGCGCACGAGCGATGATATCATTATTTTGATATTAAAATCATATATAATTTGATGGTATATCATATATACATAATCATAATAACACTATATTTATTATTTATATCATTTATACTTATTATTTTACCCATCCAAATGATGAAATGTTTGAATAACAAACTACACCATGACGTGGAGACGGTAAGCCGTACGTACGCACGTGTGGTGAATTTTTCATTCATATGATGGATAAAATAACTAATATGGTTGTAAAATTTATATAATAACATCACATTATATATAAGATACTGGAGTTATTATTTTAGAATGGAAACAACAATGAAGGAGCAAGTGGAAGAAGAAAGGAACTTGAAGTAGGTGGTGAGATATTTACCACTTTTTCGAGTTCTTCCTTTTGATTTTAACAAAAGGGATCCTTAGGATGGATTTATGACTAAAATAAGGCCTCTAGGATGAAGTTAGGATAGTTGAGAGGATATTTGGGCAGTGTTTGTCCGAGAAAAATTGCTATGGAGGTGTAAATTAGAGAGAAGAGGGAGTGCCCTTTTATAAGAGGGGTGAGAGGCACCTTAGGAAAAACATAAAATATTATTTATAATAAATTTATATTCAGTTTATAATGGCTCAAAAGTGTCTTATTTTTAGTGTATGGTGGTTATGGGTTGAAATACTATCAAACAATATGTTTTAGACATGTTTAGGTTACCATTTTAACCTTATCATTTAGATTTAACTCTATGTTAAATAATTTAACTTTTACCGTATCTTCATGCATTCTTACACTTTATGGTTAATAAACATATTATAAACTACCAATAGAACCCTAATTGGTTCCATGATTTCATATATACTATTATATAAGTCTTTTTTCTGAACCATATATTTTTAGGACCATTATATCAATTAATAATATAATATTTGTTTCAAAAACTCTTTTATGTCAATTTTGACACTATTTGGTATTTTGTTTTTTATAAATTCATAACAGCAGTATTACTTCAACAAAAATTCATCTAACAAACCCTGATATGTTATATTAACCTAGAAAATTAGTTTAATTCATTAAAATTCTCAAATTACATTTATTTGGGTATTTATAATATCAATTATGTTAATATTTCATTAATAAGGAAAGTAATGCATCATTAATGTGTCATAAATAAATTAAATTATTTAATGTCTAAAAAATATAAATAAAATACCATTATGTAGGAAAGATTTTTCATCTTTATAATTAATATTTATATTACTTTTTATGTTATGTATAACCTTATATTAAAAATGATTTAGTTATTAAACTTTGATTTTAACTATTTTAACAATTCTTTAAATAAATTAATAATAAATGTCCTAATCTCATCCAAGTGGACCTAATGGGTAATATGTTACTACTAAGGTTGTTTTTGGTCTAATTAAACTTATACAATAGAATTACAACATGTTTTATGGTAATAAAAATATCATTTTTACCCTTAATTACCCTATTTACTTTTAACCGTGGTAAATAAAAGTTACAATTTACTATTCACAAAAAATATTTTTATCCTATTGAACCAAATTTTACTCATTGATATTAACTGTGTCTCTCAGATTTTCAAAATTCAACTCATAGAAGTGGTAAAATTATATTTTATGTAAATTTTCCAACTCTCCAAGGAGGTGGTTAAAAGACGGTAAAAAGTTCAATAAAAAGTTTATATATCTAAAATTATTATAAAATGACTAAAATTAATTACATTGAAATTATATCGGTATTATGTATCAATTTTGAACTAAAATAAATTTAAATAAAATAAATTATTATTTAAATAAAATTTCGGATTTTACCAATAACTCAGTGTTTTCACTATTCATAAAAAATTGAATGTTTTTAGAAAAATAAAACAATTCACCCTAAGATAATTTCAATATTCTTAATCCAAAAATGAATTCCATTTTGAAAGATAAAATTTATAAAAGTTCAAAAAGTGGGTATTACTATTCATAACAGCTATTTTATATAATATTTTAATAACATATCATTGTTTAGTGAAACTCTGTATTGTGTACAACGCAAGCTATCAAGGAAGGTCTCTCTTGCGAGTAATGCAAAGCATGTCAGGGCTGCATGTAGGGAAATCATTCTTTGGAGTTGCGTATAACATACTCAAAATATTGTTCAGTTATACATTGATCAAAATCTGTATTGGGTGTTGTGTTAATTGAATTTTATTCAAAAGAACATGAAATTGAGTGCATCACAAGCCAAGAATAGTGTTGCGTATACTATAAACTAATACGGTGTTGCATATAGCGCAAGCTAATCTCCGTGAAGCATACAACAAAGGACATCAAAATAAATTAAAAAAATAATTATCATAAAATCTCGTGGTGGTACATTCTACCCACCTAAAAATTAATTTCACCCTCGAAATTCGTCAGGGTTATAAATGGATTTCTATTTGAAAGTTTCTTACATAGAAACCCACTTCGAAACAAGGAATAATAAATCATCATTTTAAAAAGGAATGTTAGAAACATAATGGATACCCAAAGTAACTCATCACTAGGTTTCCACATAAGATAATATAGGTGAAATATGTATATGGAAGAGAAATCTAACTATAATGTTTGGATGAAGAGTGGTCGAGAACATGGATATTAAAAAATACAAAAACCACAAAGCCATAAATTTATGATGATCTATGGTACCATCTGATTCATCAGATATGAGGGCACTAGGAAAACATTTTTGGTTTTCATGATCATTTTCCTAATGTTGAAGAATTTTTTAATTAAAATAAATACTTACTTGATTTTGGTACAATATCACTATTGTTTATGCCATGAACAATTTCCACATAATCCCTTAAAGAAATGAAGTTGAATTTATCTTTCTTGAAGTGTTAGCAGATCATGTGATATAATTATAGGTCATTCCATCTATCTCTAACATAGGGTTAGCAAAATTTATATACATAAGTCCATCTATGGTGAGATTAACCGTATATGGTTCCTAAATTGGACTTATACTTCATCTGTCATACCTATTAATAAAATAAAACTATTTTCTAAAAAACAGGGACTTTTCATAGGCCAATGGTAGGTGATAAAGGCATGTAACACTTTGGTTGTGGGTTCGATTCCCGCAACCTTGTCCGACACGACGGGTTGTCGCCCGACCTGCCAGTTGTCCTTTTTCTAAAACTACACTATTATAACATCTCAGAAATAATATCTAAAAAAGGTTTTATCCTTAAAAAATATTATCTTATGTCCAACACAATACATTTAAAATATTTAGTCTTATCCAAAATAATTCTATCCAAGCTCATAGTATGAAGACAACAATGACTAGAAATGTCATAAACCAAGCATTTGAATACCATCATTTATCCCCTGTATATCATAAGATATATCTTTTTGGTCACATTCCAAACATTTTAATACCTTAATCATGTATTCTATTTAAACATGAATTACCATATAATCATTGTGAAAAATTGAATGCTATCAAAATTCCACTCTTTCCACATGCCAAAATCCCAATATTTCTATATACTCAAACCATGATATCACTTTGTCCTTACATGAGCTCATTAAAAATATCAAACATTTCATTATCTCTTTATCCCTTCATTATGCGCATATCATATACTTTCCAAAAATATTTCAATCACTTTTCATGGTTACCAGTACCTTTCAATATATACTTTCAGATACTTTAGGAAAAAATAGTGTTATAGTCCTTATATGTTTCATTATTCCATAGAACCATACATTATTCATGATAAGCATGCAATCATTCCACTACCTTCATAACCCATTGACTGAGCTTCAAAACTTCTTTCATCTCATATATAATTTATAGTCTCTTCATCATCATTAACATAAATACTACCCATTCGACCATGATGATTCACTTCATGTGACTTTCCCTTAGGGCATTGGTTTTCATAATGCCCATACATTCAACATTTAAAACATTTAACCGTTGTTGATGTCTTATCAATACCATTATCCTTGTCCATGGAGTTAACTGAACCTTTTCTTTTTCAATTACTCACTTTGTTTCCTTCTTTTCCACACCCAAATCATTTTCTAGTTCTTTTGAAACATTATCCTTGATGCCTCTTCCCACATGATTTACATGAGGAAAATTGAACTTTCATTCCTTTATGATCATCGTGAAACTCCATCATTATCTTATTAGCCGAGTCCAGAAACTTACCAAAGTTGATATTATTGATCATATTATGAGATTTCTGATTATTCATAATAACGTTGTTTGGATATCCAAATTTCGTTTCATTTGGTTTCTAATGAAGAATATCATTCCATTGTCTATCATATTCTCCATTAACATGAATCCTCCTGTTTCCTAACATTTCTTAAAACCCAAAAAGAATAATATGAGGGGATAAATCATACTAGAAAAACAACATAATCAAGTGGGAGTACATTCAATCTCTAACATATTAGTTTTAATTCTGTAATCATTACCATAATTCTAAGACTATAACCTATACATATACTTATCCTTAGGGACATCCCTAGACATACCTTAGAAATATATCTAGGGATCTCATAAAATTTATCGCATCCTAGTTTCCAAAGGATAACTAAACCTTCGCTTTGATACCAACTGTAAAGACCCAAACTTGATGTACATGGACATTACAATACTTTTACGGAATACTTAATACATTAAAAAACAAATGCCCAATGATCTTATTTGTTTAGAGTCTTTGGAAACTCGAAACATAATCTTCTAATAATGGTGAAATATCTTCAACATCTCCTATAAAGATATTCTTTTTTTCTACCTAAAACCTTCCTTTATATCCTGGGGGAAAAAAAACATAAAAAGGGTGAGCTCAACTGCTCAGTAAGGGTAAGCATGGAGAAAATAAAACAACCCATATAAAATTGAACTTAAAAACATGAACATATAGTTTAAACATCAAAATATTGAGCAATGACATTAAACATGGTAGTACATAAGGCATAGATTATAATGGAACATAAATCATGATATAATAACATGGAAATAAAACATGTAATTGTGGAAAGCTGTTAAGAACATGATATGATTTCGATGGTAGCCAAGACATTGCTTCCAAGACCATCATATTGGACAAAGTCCATTACTGAATCGGGTTTACCTACCATTCCATCCCTGTATTACTATACCAGATTTGCTTGTCATTACTACCATGTCTATATTATGAGATATAAATATTTACCCAATTCATTGGAGGGAGATATAGGTCCCACCAATCTCATAATTAAATCATTCTTACGTGTGCCACAACATAAACAAAAATCATTCATAATAACCCAAAGAATAAAATGGGTTTCCTAAACATCATCTCATAATAACATAATCTATATAAAAAAATGGATATAATTTCATCATAAGAAATGTGAAACCATGTAAATCATAGATATATTATACTTGAAACATACACATATGAAATAATGTCATCTTAGATGAAAAATGGTTTTGATAAAACACTTGAAATGAATTCTTGAGGAAAATATCATTTCTTCTTCAAAATCATTTTCTTTTCACAAAATGCCATGAAATTTCAAAAGAAAAGGATTTAGTTGAAAATAGTCATGAAATCTTGTAGAGTATGCTTCACAAAAATAAGGCTTTACGAAACTATAAAAATACGTTCATGCTGTATAAGTTAAAAAAACATTCTCCTTGTACTTTTAATGGAAAAGACAAAAATTACCACATATGGTAAACAAAAGAAAGATTCCATCCATAATAAAAATTAAAATTAATATAGGGGTAAACATTACTTTGAACATAAATTGAAGAATATTATACACTTTCTGAAAAACAATTTATGGACATGGATGAAAAATATAACTACAATAAATACTTATGTATAAGCAATCTCAGATAAAAAATGAGATTTCAAAAATATGCCTTACCTTATGTCCAATTTCTTCTGTATGTATCCGAGACTCCTATATAGTGGGTTTAATCATATTATTAACTTGTAAAATAACCATAATAATATTTATGATATCATTTATGATTCAAATATGACTTTATATTACCCGTTCTTTTGTAAATTCCATGTTAAAGCAACGTTTTCGGTAAAATTGTTTCATTTATTGTACGTGTTTCAACATGTTGTTATTAATTATATCATGATTTAAATAATTCTAGAATTTAAAACATGATTTATATATAATATATATTCAGAAAATAAATATATATGATAGATCGATAAACGGAATGAAATACACTGTTCATGGAGACAGTAGGTTGTACATACGCATGAACGCTGTTTTCATTTCCTTATTGAATTGAATGGAATTAATTAAATGAAACATATATGTACATAAATCCAGTATAATTATTATGTAATATCATTCATTATTATTTATTTTATATACTTTATAATCATACTTAAATGGTTAATCATGGAAAATGAATCTCATCGCATTCATGGAGACGGTAGTCCGTACGTACGCATGAGTGATGATATCATTCTTTTGATATTAAAATAGTATATAATTGGATGGTATATCATATATAAAGAATCATAATAATGTTATATTTATTATATATATCATTTATACTCATTATTATACCCATACAAATGATGAAATGTTTGAATAACAAACTACACCACGACGTGGAGACATTAAGCCGTACGTACACATGTGTGGTGAATTTTTCATTCATAGGATGGATAAAAAACTAATATGGTTGTAAAATTTTATAATAATATCACAGCATATAGAAGATACTATAGTTATTATTTTATAATGGAAACAGCAAAGAAGGAGGAAGTGGAAGAAGAAAGTAACTTGAAATAGGTGGTGAGATATTTACCTCTTCTTTGGGTTCTTCCTTTTTATTTGATCAAAAGGGCTCCTTAGGTTGGATTTATGACTAATGGAAGGCCTCTAGGATGAAGGGATGAAAATTGAGAGGGAATTTGTTCAGGGTTTGGCCGAGCCAAATGGATTTGGAGGTGTGAATTAGAGAGAAGGGGGAGTGCCCTTTTATAAGAGGGGTGAGGGGTACCTTAGAAAAAACTTAAAATATTATTTTATAATAATTTCATATTTGGTTAATAATGGCTCCAAAGTTTCTTATTTATAGGATAGGGTGGGTATTGGTTGGAATCCTCTTACAAAATAGGTTTTAGACAAGTTTAGGTTACCATTTTAACCTTATCATTTATATTTAACTCTAAGTTAAATAATTTAACTTTTACCTGATCTTCTTTTATTCTTACACTATATGGATAATAAACGTACTATAAACTAACAATAGAACTCTAATTGGTTCATTAATGTCAAATATATTATTATATAAGTCTTTTGGCCAATCCTTAGATTTTTGGGACCATTATATCAATTAATAATATAATATTTGTTTCAAAAACTCTTTTATGTCAATTTTGACACTATTTGGTATTTTGTTTTTTGCAAATTCATAACACAATTATTACATAGAAATAAATTCATCTAATCAACCCTAATATGTTATATTAACCTATAAAATTAGTGTAATTTCTAAAAAGTCTCAAAATACATTTATTTGGGTATTTATAATATCAATTATGTTAATATTTCATTAATAAGGAAAATACGACGTCATTATTATGTCATAAATAAATTAAATTATATAATGACTAAAAAATATAAATAAAATACCATTATGTATGAGAGTTTTTTATATTTCTAATTAATATTTATAGTCTTTTTTATGTTATGTATAACCTTATATTAAAAATGTTTTAGTTATTAAACATTGATTTTATCTATTTTCACTATTCTTTAAATAAATTAATAATAAATGTCCTAATCTCATCCAAGTGGAACAAAATGGTAATATGTTACTAATAAGGTTTTTTGGTCGAATTTAACTTTTCAAGTAGAATTAGGACATGTGTTAGGGTAATAATAATATCATTTTTACCTTTAATTGCCCTATTTACTTTTAACCTTGGTAAATAAAAGTTAAATGTTACAATTCACAAAAAAAAATTATATCTTATTAACTCACATTTTACTCCTTGATATTAACAGTGTACCTCTTATTTTTTAAATTTGACTCACAGAAGCGGTAAAATTAAGTTTTATGTAAATTTGCAAATTCTCCTAAGAGGTAGGTAAAAGATGGTAAAAAGTTCAATAAAAATTTTATATATCTAAAATTATTATAAAATGACTCCAATTAATTACATTGGACATATATAGTTAGTATGTATCTATTTTGACCTAAAATAAATTTAAATAAAATAAATGATTATTTGAATAAAAATTCGGTTTTAACCAACAACTTAGTGTCTTCACTATTCATCCAAAATTGAATGTTTTCAGAAAAATACAAAAAATTCACCCTAAGATAATTTAGATATTCCAAATCAAAAAATGAAGTCCATTTTGAAAGATAAAATTTACAAACTTTCAAAAAGTGGGTATTACTATTCATAATGGCTACTTTATATAATATTTCAATAACATATCGTTGTTTAATGAAACTCGCTATTGCGTACAACGCAAGCTATTGAGGAAGGTCGCTTTTTCCTGTAATTCAAGGCAAGTAAAGGTTGCGAGTAGGGAATGCTTCCTTTTGTGTTGCGTATAACATACTCAAAATATAGTTCCATTATACATTGATAAAAATCTATAATTGATGTTGTGTAAGATGAATGTTATTCGAAAGAACTTGAAATTATGTGCATCACAAGACAAGAATAGTGGTGCGTATACTATAAGATAATAAAATTATGCATATAGCGCAAGCTAATCTGGTGAAGCGTACAACAAAAGACATCAAAGAAATTAAAAATAATAATTCTCATAAAATCCTGGGGTGTAACAACTTCTTTATATTCTATGCATGGGCATTGCAAACCTAGGTTTTGGGTAAAATCCAAGTCACCCAAAATATAATTATTGTTCTATTTTTCCTATGAGAGTTGACATTAATTCACCATTAGGTGACACCCTTGTTTTGTGGTCTTTTTTATTATTATTTTGATTGAGATTATATTTTTTTCATAGGACAGATGAGATGAGGGAAATGATCATTGTTATATGCATCATATAGTCACCTAGAATTGACATGTCAAGCATATTTACATGCCATATAGGTGCATTTCACTAATTTATTTTCATGATATGCCGGTGATTATTGAGTGATGCTATGACAGTTAAATTTTGTTCTCTATATTCCTTGGTTGAAATTGAGTGACTTCTTATCTCAGTTCATGAGGTTTATGGGTCCTCATGGGTTTGGATGGGTAATTTACCAACTCCATATGTTATGATATAAATAAATGGGTGTCATTTTTAGTGATTAGGTGTATGATAACGGATTCAATGAGAATGAATATCCATTATATATTGAAAAATTACATTTAAAATTAAATGTTTTCACATTTTTATCCTACCTTCCATGTTTATGAAAGGTAAAGTGAACCTAGTTATTAAATGTAAAAATGAAATTAAACTTATACTTGAGAACTTATCAGTACCTGGTCATCTAAGTGGGTATTTGGGGTAGTATACCTTGGGTAGTGAGTCTTTACTTGTTTATCTTCATATAGTGATGCTATATATCTTCTTAGATATTGTTCTGAGGCACATACTTGACAATTCTTGACCAATTCTTCCACGATGCCCTTGTATTGTATTCTAAGAAGGTGGTGACGACCATGATCTAGACATGGAGGGCCCTGAGAAACCAATCTTACCTCCTCAAGTGACACTTGAGGAACCTCCTACTACAACTTATTTGGACATAGACTCCCATTTCCATGATAGTTTATTATGTCTGATGTAGTCCATTCATGACGTACCACAACTTGCAACTATAATGGATGATCTGACTCATGAGTTCCAACAACAAAATCCTGTTATATTCTCAGGGGATGATAGTCAATAGGATATTGATTCTTGCATAGAGGACATCCTTCCTATATTTGACCAACTGGAAATTTCCCTAGAGATGAGGGTAAATGTTTCTACATACATGCTTCAAGATTTAGCTAAGTATTGGTGGGATGCAGTTACCGAGGAGGGTCATCATCAAGACATGATACAAACTGATTTCAAGACTTTACTATATTATTAGTTCTTTCCATAGAAGCTGATAGCTTCTAGATATCGAGAGTACAAGAAACATGAGCTATGTTTTACGTTAGTTATGGAGAATTCAGTGTGTTCCACTGATTTACAATGCTTTGCACCACTTCTAGCCCGTGATGAGCTTTCATGTGCTAGACAATTCGAGGATAGGATTTTCTACACCATACATATGAAGGTGAATGTATTTCTCCTACCAAACTTATTTTGAAATAGACAATTATAATCTTGTCACTGGGAACAACCTGAGGGAAATCAATATCACTGGGCATAGAGTATCAGTGCATTTATAGGTTAATATTTCTTATCGTGGTAGGAAATGTTCCCTCAAGGTTTCTTAGTTGGGTATTGACCACAAGAGTACCCTTTTTGATAACTCCATGTTGGGAAATCTATGTAGAAGATGGGGGCACCTAAATTATCATTGTAATAGATATCCAATGTAGTGTCGTTGTTGTAGCCATGTGGGGAAACTTCAATATTCCTTCCAGACCATTCCACTAGCATTGAGTGGCAAGGGATTTGTGCCAGATCCACCTTTAGGAGTAGATTCTTTTACACTGAATCTAGTGGTGAGTTGGAAGAGAACCATCAAGACTGGCTGTGGAGGAAGGTGTGGCTATATTAGTCAAACTCTTAATCACTAGCAGTGCTAGCACAATAGTATTGATCATGGTAGTCTAGCAGTTTCATAGGGTTGTGTATCAGGTCAGTAGCATGAACTATAGCTAATACCCAAGTATCATGCTATGAGACCTTCTATAGTATGAGATACTTCACAAGTTTAATCTATTATAGTATCTTATTTATTAGATATAGGTATGACAAACTATTTTATCTCTGTTTATATTGTGGAATGTATTGGACAAAATATACAATATTAAAAGTGTGAAATGAACCTAGATACACCATTAAAGATATAGTCAAAGGTAATATGCTAATGTAGGGATATTCCCCTTGAGGTAGGGAGTTACCTATTCTTGTAAAACCTCGTTGTTCTCAATATGATGGGCTTCAATGTTATTATTGGGATGGAGTGGTAAGTTCAATATCATGCTTATTTAGACTGTTATTTCCTCAAGGTCTTTTATACCACTAGAAGGAATAAGTTTTCTACCTAAGGGTGAGTGGTATGCCTATGATGGTAGAGTTGGACCAAAGAATCTTGGTCTAGGTGGAGTGACCACCCAGATCACCTATCCATTCATAGAGGGGAAGGGTTTACATCCAGATATTTCCCTCTAGTAGTATATCGTTTGAAGAATGTATTTCATATTGATTTTTCTACATTGCCTCATCAGAGAGGGGTATATTTTACAATTGAACTTGTTCAGGGAGTAACTATAGTGTCTATTCCACCATATAGATTGAGACCTATTGAGCTTCTAGATCTCAAGTGGTTGTTATGGGATTTAGAGGCAGAAGGATTTATATAGACCAGTATATCCCCTAGGGTTTCACTTGTGATTTTTTACAAGAAGGAAGATGAAACATTATGTCTATGTGTGGATAAAAAACTGTTGAACCAACTTACAGTCAAGAACCAGTGTCCACTACCTCAAATTGGTGATCTCTTTGACCGGATCCGAGGAGCAAAAATACTCAATAAATTTGACATGATATCATGATATAATCAGGTGTGATTCAGGACATTAGGCAAACTGAATACAACATGTGGTAGTAGGTATTGTCTGCATGAGTACCTAGTTATGCCATTCGATCATATAAACACTCCCATCATTTTCGTGGATCAGATGAATAGGGTGATTCACCCCTATTTAGATTATTTTTTCCTAAACATTGTGGATGGAATCTTGGTCTATTCTCACAGTCATGGTGACCATGCCATACTCTTTGAAATCCTTCTGAGTTCACTGAGAGAGAATCATATTTATGGAAATATTGATAAGTGACACTTCATGATCAACAATGTTCACTTATTGGGTAATATTGTCTCAGAATCAGGGGTCTCTATTGACCCTCAAAAGGTTTGCGTTGTAGTTTCATACGTGTAGCACAAAACATGTTTGATATAAGGAGTTTAGTGAGGTTGTATGTATATCAAATGTGTTTTATACAGGACTTATCACTCCTTGATTCACCTTTTAGTGTACTTAAAAATATGTGTTTTAATTTACTATGGTCTAAAGCATGCGATAAATGTTTTCAAGACCTTTATTGGAGGCTAGTATCAGTACCTATTATAACTTCACCAGATCAAGGAAGTGTTTATACCAGCTTTTTTGATGCATTAAGAATCCACCTAGGATAATTGATGATGTACGGGGATAGGATCATTGCATACTGATCTTAGCAGTTGATGGCTCATGATAAAAACTTCACAATGTACACCCTTGAGCTAAAACCTATTATAAATTTCTTACATTTCTATAGACACTATCTATTAGGTGAGGGTTTTGTGGTGCACACAGACCAAAATAGCCTCAAATGTATCTTTACACGGCATGAATTAAACATCAGATAATGGATATGGGTCAAATATCTATAATACAATGATATTGAGCTTGCCTAAATGCCTAGGAAGGGAAATGTAGTTAAAGATGTGTTGAGTTGGATAACTGAAGCACATGTCGTACATGAAACCAGTGATGAATGGACGTTGATGGCCTATTTTTCTGAGCTACATCTTGGGTTTCATGATAGTCACAAGTAGCGTAACCTCTCAGCCTTGAGGGTCACCTCTTCTCTCCTTGAGAAAGTGAAGGGTATTAAATTTTTACATCCTAAAGGCCTAATTATCTATGAGTGTATATAAAGAGATAACATGCCTTCAGATTGGTATGTGGATAGAGACGACATTCTGTATATGCATGGACGTGTTTGGGTTTCCACATATATGAGATAGGAGTTAATGTGTGAGTCGCACACTTCTAAGTGGGAAGTTCATCCAGGCATATACAAGATTTATTGAGATATGTGAGGCCAGTATTGGTGCCCTAGGATGAAAATTAAGATTGTTAGATTTATCACTTGGTGTTCCACCTTTCAAGAGGTGAAGATAGTGAATTGAATACTTGTAGGATTATTACATCCATTTCCAGTCTTCGAATTGATATTTGCAGACCTTGCAATATATTTCATAGTAAACTTACATAGTTCACCGAGAGGTAGTGATACTATATGGGTTGTTATTGGACAAATAAAAAATGAATGCCACTTTATCCAAATTTGTGAAACCTTTTCAATTAATGAGATGGGAAGACTGTATGATTGTAAAATCATAAAACTAGATGGGGTCTATAATACTATCATTTTAGATAGGGAATCTCATTTCACATCACAGTTTTGATAGGGATTGCAAAATGACATTAGAAAACTAGTGCTTCTATGCATATATTTTCACCCTTGGACTGATGGATAATCATAATTGACAATACTAGTTATAGAGGATATCCTATGATCATGTATCATTGATTTGGTTGGTTCCTGATAAAATCATATCCCTTTTTTCATGTTCCCCTATAATAATAGATTTTAGGTGATAATTTAGTTTTATACTTTTGAGGACTTTTATGGTAGGCTGTGTTGTTCACCCCTATGTTGGCTAGAGGAAGTTGAGGCATCCCTACTAGGTCCTCATTTTGTATAGGAGACTTTGGAGCATGTTCAGTTAATTAGAAAGTTTATGACTACTGCTTAATCTAGAAAAAACATCTTATGTCTATCATTGACAATAACCTCTAGAGTTTTAGGTTAGGGATCATGTTTTCTATAAGGTATCACCCAGGATAGGGAATAGACAATAGAATAAGAAATAAAAGCTATAACCTCATTATGTAGGGTTATTTTTTATTCATGATAGGGTTGAGATGATATCCTATCGGTTGATACTACCTCAGAGGTACCATTCCATGCATGAATTACATCGTGTCTCATAGCTTCTCCACTATCATGATGACCCGTCTTGTACTTCTGATCACATGTATGTTGAGTTATATTCTAGTTCTACCTTTGAGGAGTATCCAATACACATTGTTGATGGTAGTACATAGGCTCTCTGAGGCCGGTCTGTCCCTCTAGTATAGGTGCTAGGGCATCATGACCATGTGTTGGATGAGACATGGGAGTGAGAGGCCAATTTACATTCCCAGTGTCCAGAGTTGTTCCTAGATATTATTTCACCATCCATGAAAGGTGAACTCAGGGATGAGTTATTTTAAGGGGGTAAGACTATAAGAGCCTATTTTTTACTAAGGTATGTATCCTTGAAATTTCTGACAAATTATTTATTTTGGCCTAATATAGAGACCAAATGAGTTATCAAAGGTCCCAAGGGTGTCTGAGGTCTTTTAAGAGCCTAGAAACAATCTTTTTGGGAAAAAATAGTCGTGTCTCATGGTTAGAGTAAACTATGATGGTAGGGAGCACTATTTGATCTAACTGTGCAGATGGGATGAATTTTTCAAGAAGATCTATCATTCATGGTTTAAAACGGTTTCCCTAATCATGTGGTACAATCAAGAGATACAATCCTTTCTTTAGGTAGTAATTAATGGTTTTTCATGGTTTATTGAACATGTGGGGAAACTATTCACAGGATTAATTCTGGGTAATTTTACCATTTTACCTTTAATGATCTAATTAATCCCATCCTTCTTCCCTATTAGAATATCAAGAATTATTATCCTCCATTTATATCATTTTTGATCCTTTTAAATGCCTAATCTAGGTATTATGATATCTACTTCATATGGGATTAATTTGAGCTTTCATCTTTCATGTTGGATGCGTAATGGTACGTACTCAAATCTGTTTGAGCGGTTCTTCTTCTGTCTTTCAGTTAACCCAATTATTGAGGTGTGAGTATTTTTACCATTTTATCAGATCTACTACATTATAAGACAAATAATAGGCCGATACTAGAGTGGGAGATTCATAAAATCCTATGTTGTGTGGACTATAAATTATCCCTCAAGTTCATTGATTTTTGGAATTGTCATGTGGGGACCACAAATTTCATCGAGTGCTGTTTATTGAATATATATGTCATACATATAATAATTATAATATTATAGCTATGATATTTCAAAATATTTTATTAGTTTTTAGTGGTTACACCCTCAACTCCATCCATCCAATGTAGATTGTTATTCCATAATTGTCATTTTAGTGTTTTGAAACATTTAAGCCACTATTCGGGTGTGCCTTGGCTATACAATTCTAAGGTTAAGATTTTATATATTAAATTAATTGAATTAAATTGTAAATTGTATAATATAATGTACCATGTATGATCACCACTTGACCCGCCTAAGGTAAGTGATTCAATTTGATAATTAAATATCAAATGGAAATCGGAAATGTAACACCAAGAGATTTTATGAAAAATATTCATTTTAATTTCATTAATGTCTTGTGTTGTACGCTACACCAAAAAAATCTTGCACCACACACATCCTTGACTTGCCTTGCATTACACGCAATCACGACCTTCCTCGATAGCGTGTGTAGTACGCAATACCGAGTTTCACTAAACAACGATATGCTATTAAAATATTATTAAAACTAGCCATTATGAATAGTAATAAACACCTTTTAAAATTTTAGAAATTTTATCTCTCAAAATGGACATCATTTTTGGATTCGGAGTATCGAATTTAGCCTAAGGTGAAATTTTGGTACTTTTCGAATAACTTTCGTATTCTGATGAATAGTGAAAATTACTAAATTTTAATTAAAAACAACTTTTTTAATCAAAATAATTAATATTGATAAATTATTAATTTGAGTGGTTTTAAAGTATATTTAGAATATATTTTTACAATTTAATACAATGTTTGTCATTTGATGTAATTCTACATTTAAACTAGACATAAACAAGTGTCAATCTTTTGATAGTTATTATCTCTTAAGAACACGCTATTTGTTTTGACGACGAAATTAATTTTTAAATTAATTAATGCAACTGATATGTTTTGAATTTGGTAAAATAGACATCATTTTTGAGTTCATAATATCAAATATAGCTTAGGCCAATTTTTTTGGTATTTTTCTGGAAACTTTCATTTTTTGATGAATAGTGAAACCACTAAGTGGTAGTTAAAAAAATGAATTTTTCATAAAACTTAATTTTACCGCTTCTGTGAGTAGAATTTCAAAAATCCGAGAGACACGGTTGATGTTAGTAAGTAAAATGTGGTTCAATGAGATGAAAATAATTTTTGGTGAATAGTAACTTTTTACTTTTTTTTACCACGGTTAAAAGTAAATAGGGTAATTAGGGGTAAAAATGTTATTATTATTACCTTAACACATGTACTAATTCTATTGGATAAGTGTAATTCGACCAAAAACAAACTTAGGAATAAATTATGATCATTTAGGCCCACTTGGATTAGATTAGGACATTTATTATTAATTTATTTAAAGAAGGGTTAAAATAGTTAAAATCAAAGTTTAATAAGTAAATAATTTTTAATATAGGGTTATACATAAGATAAATTCGACTATAAATACTAATTAGAAAGATAAAAATATTTCATACATAATGGTATTTTATTTTTAATTTTTAGACATTAAATAATTTAATTTATTTATGACACAATGATGATGTAGTAATTATCTTATTAATGAAATATTGACATAATTCATGTTATAAATACCCAAATAAATGTAATTTGAGACTTTTTATGAATTCCACTAATTTTATAGGTTACTATGACATGTTAGTATTGATTTAATTAACTTTTTTTAGAACTAATCATTCTGTTATGATTTTCACAAAAATTAATTACTAAATAGTGTCAAAATTGACATAAAATAGTTTTTAAAACAAATATTATATTATTAATTTTTTATATTATTTCTAAAAATATAATGTTCGGACAAATGACTTAGATAAGGTTATATATATTAATAATAAACAACTTTGGGTTCTTTTGGCTTGTTATAGTAAGTTTAATAACCTTATAGTGTAAGAACACAAGAAGACACGGTAAAAGTAAAATTATTTAACTTAATGTTAAATCTAAATGATAAGGTTACAATAAGAACCTAAAATTGTCTAAATTATATTGGATTAGAGGATTTTGACCCATCCCCACCTTAGCTTAGAAATAAATCAATTTGGAGCTATTTAAAACCGAACTTGACTTTATAATAAAATAATACTTTTTGTTGTTCCAAAGGTGCCCCTCTCCTCCCTTATAAAAGGGCACCTCCTCCCTCTCTTCCTCACACAACATTGAGCCTTCAAGCTCGGCAAAACACTGCCAAATTCTTTTCTCCACTTCCTTAGAAACATCCTAGAGGTTCTGGTATTCCTCAAATACCAATTTTAGTGCCCTAAAAGGAGATCTCAAAGAGGCGCTTCAAAGAAGAGGTAATGCCCGTTACCGATTCTTTCGACTTTATTTCTTCTTCCAATTATTCTTCTTAGGTTGTTTCATTATGAAGTTATAAAATCAGTATCACTCATATACTGATATGTTATTATAAGTATGAAACAACCCTATTTCACCATCTATCCATCCTACGGAAAACGAAATCACCGCGTGTGCGTACGTACGGAATACCGTCTTCTTGCCGTGGTGAAATCTATTTTCCACCACCACCTTACTTGGATGGGTATAATGGTGTAAATAATAACTATATATGATTATTTTAAAGTGATATTGATTCTGAAACAGTATACATACACTCCAATACAGTCCCACGATCATGAGAACGATATCATCGCTCGTGCGTACGTACAGACTACCGTCTCCACGACGCGATGAGATTCATTCTCCACTTTAACCATTCATGAATGATTATAAAGTATATATAATAAGAAATAATGAAATATATGACATAATAATTATACTGGATTTAGGTGTATATATACGTATGTCATCTACTTAATTCCATTCAACTCAATAAGGAAATGAAAACAATGTTCATGCGTACGTACGACCTACAGTCTACATGAACGGTGTATTTCTTTCTATTTACTGATTTATTATATATATGTATATTCTGAATATATATTATGTATAAATCATGTTTTATATTCTGGAATTAATTAATCAGGATCTAAGTAATCATATGAATAATTACAAGTCAAAACACGGATGACAAATGAACCAATTTTACCCAAAACACTCTTTAACATGGAATTTACAAAAGAACGGGTAATATAAAGTCATAAGTGAACCATATATGATATCATGACAACGAATATGATTCTTTAATAAGTCAATGACATTATTTAAATCATTATACAGGATTTTCGGACATTTACGAAGCAAATCAGACCTAAGGTAAGGTAAATATCACAATCTCATTTTTATCCGAGATTGTTTATACTTTGAAATTTACTGGGGTGTATTTTATCATCAACATCAATGTTTCCTCAATATGTAATATTTATATCCTTCTAAAATAGTTTATATTCAATTTTACCCTTCGGTGAGTTTTTAGTAAAAGATATGAAAGGAATCTTTTGTCGTTTTTCGTACGAGGTACTTTTTGACTTTTCCGACAAAAGTACGAGAATAATGTTTTTTTAACTTATACGACATGAATGGATTTTTTTAAAAATTAATTCCAAGAAGCTTACTTTACAAGTTTTAAAGTTTATTTTTAATCAACTTCTTTTAGTTTAAAATTTTATGACATGTTAAGAAAGGAAAATGTTTTTGAAGTAGAAAGGATATTTTCCTCAAGAATGGAGTTCAAGTGTTTTATCAAAATTATTTTCCATATAAGATAATAAAGGGTTCTGTTTCTATCCCTATTATTACATTGATTTGATTATGTTGTGATGGAATTATATTTTTATGAATTCATTTATCTTATATGAATTGTTTTATGATGTCACGATGTTTAAGATTCCCATTTTTATTGTATGGGTTATGCTATGATGTATGGTTTATGATTTTGTGGCACACATAAGAATGGTATCATTATGAGATGGGTGGGACCTATATCTCCCTCCAATTCATTGGGTAAAGATTTTATATCTCATGAGATAGACATGGCTGGAATGGTAGGTTATACTGGTTCAGTGAAACAGGACTGAACCGAAGGTGACTCGGTTCAGAAATGGACTTTGTCCACTAAGATAGTCTTGGCAATGAGTCTTGACTAATAAGAAATTATTCTCTATGATTATGTGTGTATGCCACAAAGTTTCATGTTTTAAGTTATGATTATTGGGATTACATTTCACTACTATTATTTATCCCATGTTATGATATTATGATCTCTTTTGCAGGATTAATATTTCCAAAATGTTATGTTCTTATGAATATGATGTGATTGATATTTCTTTTGTTTACCCTTACTGAGCTTTTGAGCTCAACCTTTTATGTTTTATTTTCCCCAGGATATAAAGAAAGGATTTAGGTTTAAAAAAAGAAGATCTTTATGGGAGATGTTGAAGATCTTTCACCATGAATAAAAGATTATATTCCGAGTTTCAAAAGACACTAAACTATTACGGTCCTTGTGTGTGTGTTTTTGTTATGTACTAAGTATTCTGCAAAAGTAATGTAATGTCTATGTACATCAAGATTCGGGTATCTACAGTTGGTATCAGAGGAAAGGTTTAGTCAACCTTTGGAAACTAGGATGCGAAAACGTTAGTGAGATCTCTAGAGATATTTCTAAGGTATGTCTAGGGATTCCCCTAAGGATAAGTATACATATAGGATATAGTCCTAGAAATATGGTAACGATCTTATAATTTAACCTAAGATGTTAGATATTAAAGTTACTCCCCCTTTATTATGATTTTTTCCTCTAACACTATTCTTTTTGGGTTTTAGAAAATGGCTGGAAACAAGATGATTCACGATAATGGAGGATATTATGGACAATGGAATGATATTTTCATGAGAAACCAAATGAAATGGGATTTGGAAGTCCAAAAATAATTATTAAGCCAAATCAACAATCTCATAATATGATCAATAAAGTAAAATTTTGTAAGTTTCCTGACTCAGCTAATAAGAGAAAGATGGAGTTTCATGATGATCACAGAGGAAAGAAAGTTCAATTTCCCCTATGTAAATCATGTGGGAAGAGGCATCAAGGAGAATATTTCAAAGGAACTGGAAGATACTTTGGGTGTGGAAAAGAAAGACATAAAGCCAGTAAGTGCAATGGAAAAGGTTCAGTTAACACCAGGGATGAGGATAATGGTATTGCTATGATATCAACAATGGTTAAATGTTTTAAATGTGGAATGTACGGGCATTATGCAAACAAATTCCCTAAGGGAAAGTATCATGAAGAGAATAAATACGGTCTTATGGGTAGTATTTATGTTTATGATGATGAAGAGACTACAAATGATATATATGATGAAATAATTGTTGAAGCTTGGTCAATGGTTTAAGAAGGTGGTGGAATGATTACATGTTTATCAAGTGTAATGTTGTATAAGTAATATCATGGTACTATGGAATAAAGAGACATCTAAGGATTGTTAAACTGTTGTCTTTCCTTAAGTTTTGAAAGTGTGTGATGAATGATACCAATATTTTTGGAAAGTAGATGATATGCGCATAATGAAGGGATAAAGAGAAAATTAAATGTTTGATAGTATTCATGAGCTCATGACTGGTATAAGGAGAAGGTTATATCATGGTTTGAGAATATATAATTTTTGGATTTTGATATGTGGAAAGTGTTAACTATTAACTGCATTCATGTTTTCACTAAGGTTCAATGGGTATTAAAGAGATTACATGATTAAGGCCTTTGAATGTTCGGAATGTGACCAACAAAGCATATCTTATGATATATGGGGATCAACGATGGTATTAAATCTCTGGTAATCGTTTTCAGTATATTATGAGAGTGGACTGCAGTATTATGGATAAGCCTAAAGATTAGAATGGATTATGTTGGACATAAGTTAGTATTGTTTAAGGATATAATTTTTTCGATGTTATTGATGGGATGTTATAGTAATATAGTTTTATAAAAAGGACAACCTGCAGGATGAGCGAAAACCCATCGCGTCGGACAAGGCCGTGGGAATCGAACCCCCAACCGAAGTGCGACTGGACTTTACCGCCTATGACTGGCCTACAGGAAGTCCCTGTTTAGTAGAAACTAGTTTTATTATATTAATTAGTATGATATATGAAGTGTCAGTCCATTTTGGGAACTATATATCATTAATCTCACTATAGATGGACTTATGTATTTTTTGATAACTTTTCTAACCATTTGTTTGAGACAGATGGAATGACCCATCATTCTATCACATGATCTACTAACACATCACGAATGACAAATTCAACTTCATTTTTTTAAGAGATGAAGTGGAAAATGTCCAAAGAACGACCAACAGTGAAACTATACCAAAATCACGAAAGTATTTCTTCTAATTCCAATTTCATCCACTTTAGGGAAACGATCTTGAAAACCAAAAATGTTGTCCTAGTGATTTTATATCTCATGAATCAGATGGTACCTTAGATCATCACAAATTTATGGCTTTGTGATTGCTGTATTTTCCATAGCCATGTTCTCTACCACTCTCCATCAGAACATGATGGTTAGATTTCCCTTCTATATCCATATTTTCACCTATGTGGAAACCCAGTGATTAGTTTATTTGGGTAACCGTTACATTTCATACCTTTGTTTTTGAAGATTGGTTTTGTTATTCCTTTTTACGATGTGGGTTTCTATCAAAGAAACTTTCTAATAGTAAACCATTTATAACCCCAACGAATTTCGAGGGTGAAATTCATTTTATGGGGGGTAGAATGTAACACCCCAAGATTTTACGAAAAATATTCTTTTTAATTTCATTAATGTCTTCTGTTGTACGCTACACCAAAAAAATCTTGCACAACACACATCCTTGACTTGCCTTGCATTACACGCAATCACGACCTTCCTCGATAGAGTGTGTAGTACGCAATACCGAGTTTCACTAAACAACGATATGCTATTAAAATATTATTAAAACTAGCCGTTATGAATAGTAATAAACACCTTTTAAAATTTTAGAAATTTTATCTCTCAAAATGGACATCATTTTTGGATTCGGAGTATCGAATTTATCCTAAGGTAAAATTTTGGTACTTTTCGAATAACTTTCGTATTCTGATGAATAGTGAAAATTACTAAATTTTAATTAAAAACAACTTTTTTAATCGAAATAATTAATAGTGATAAATTATTAATTTGACTGTTTTTAAAGTATATTTAGAATATATTTTTACAATTTAATACAATTTTTGTCATTGGATGTAATTCTACATTTAAACCAGACATAAACAAGTGTCAATCTTTTGATAGTTATTATCTCTTAAGAACACACTACTTGTTTTGACGACGAGAATTAATTTTTAAATTAATTAATGCAACTAATATGTTTTGAATTTGGTAAAATAGACATCATTTTCGAGTTCATAATATCAAATATAGCTTAGGCCTATGTTTTGGTATTTTTCGGGAGACTTTCATTTTTTGATGAATAGTGAAACCCCTAAGTGGTAGTTAAAAAAATGAATTTTTCATACAACATAATTTTACCGCTTCTGTGAGTAGAATTTAAAAAATCCAAGAGACACGGTTGATGTTAGTAAGTAAAATGTGGTTCAATGAGATGAAAATAATTTTTGGTGAATAGTAACTTTTTACTTTTTTTTACCACGGTTAAAAGTAAATAGGGTAATTAAGGGTAAAAATGTTATTATTATTACCCTAACACATGTACTAATTCTATTGGATAAGTTTAATTCGACCAAAACATCCTTAGGAATCAAATATGATCATTTATGCCCACTTGGATTAGATTAGGACATTTATTTTTAATTTATTTAAAGAAGGGTTAAAATAGTTAAAATCAAAGTTTAATAAGTAAATCATTCTTAATATAGGGTTATACATAATATAAATTCGACTATAAGTACTCATTAGAAAGAAAAACGATTTCCTACATAATTGTATTTTATTTGTAATTTTTAGACATTAAATAATTTCATTTATTTATGACACAATGATGATGCAGTAATTATCTTATTAATGAAATACTGACATAATTGATGTTATAAATACCAAAATAAAGGTAATTTGAGACTTTTTATGAATTACACTAATTTTATAGGTTAATATGACATATTAGTGTTGATTTAATTAACTTTTTTCTAACTAAGCATTCTGTTATGATTTTCACAAAAATTAATTACTAAATAGTGTCAAAATTGACATAAAATAGTTTTTAAAACAAATATTATATTATTAATTGTTATTTTATTCCAAAAAATATAAGGTTCGGCCAAATTACTTATATAAGGTTATATATATTAATAATAAACAACTTGGGGTTCGTTTGGCTTGTTATAGTAAGTTTATTAACCTTATAGTGTAAGAACACAAGAAGACACGGTAAAAGTAAAATTATTTAACTTAATGTTAAATCTAAATGATAAGGTTAAAATAGGAACCTAACCTTGTCTAAATTCTATTGGATGAGATTATTTAGACCAATACTCACCTTATCTTAGAAATAAATCAATTTGGAACTATTTAAAACCGAACTTGACTTTATAATAAAATAATACTTTTAGTTGTTCCAAAGGTGCCCCTCTCCTCCCTTATAAAAGGGCACCTCCTCCCTCTCTTCCTCACACCACTTTGAGCCTTCAAGCTCGGCCAACCCCTACCAAATTCTCTTCTCCACTTCCTTAGAAACATCCTAGAGGTTCTGGTATTCCTGAAAGACCAATTTTAGTGCCCTAAAAGGAGATCTCAAAGAGGCGCTACAAAGAAGAGGTAATGTCCGTTACCGATTCTTTCAACTTTATTTCTTTTCCAATTATTCTTCGTAGGTTGTTTCATTATGAAGTAATAAAATCAGTATCACTCATATACTTATATTTTATTATAAGTATGAAACAACCCTATTTCACCATCTATCCATCCTACGGAAAACAAAATCACCGCGCGTGCGTACGTACAGAATACCGTCTCCACGCCGTGGTGAAATCTATTTTCCACCACCACCTTACTTGGATGGGTATAATGGTGTAAATAATAACTATATATGATTATTTTAAAGTGATATTGATTCTGAAACAGTATACGTACACTCCAATACAGTCCCACGATCATGAGAACGATATCATCACTCGTGCGTACGTACGGACTACCGTCTCCACGACGCGATGAGATTCATTCTCCACTTTAACCATTCATGAATGATTATAAAGTATATATAATAAGTAATCATGAAATAAATGACATAATAATTATACTGGATTTATGTGTATATATTTGTATATCATCTACTTAATTCCATTCAACTCAATAAGGAAACGAAAACAGCGTTCATGCGTACGTATGGCCTACCGTCTCCATGAACGGTGTATTTCTTTCTATTTACTGATTTATTATATATATGTATATTCTGAATATATATTATGTATAAATCATGTTTTATATTCTGGAATTAATTAATAATTATCTAAGTAATCATATGAATAATTACAAGTCAAAACACTGACGACAAATGAAACAATTTTACCCAAAACGCTCTTTAACATGGAATTTACAAAAGAACGGGTAATATAAAGTCATAAGTGAACCATATATGATATCATAAAAATGAATATGATTCTGTAATAAGTCAATGAAATTATTTAAATCATTATACAGGAGGTTCGGACATTTACGAAGCAAATCGGACCTAAGGTAAGGGAAATATCACAATCTCATTTTTATCCGAGATTGTTTATACTTTGAAATATACTAGGGTGTATTTTATCATCCAAATCAATGTTTCCTCAATATGTAATACTTATATCCTTATACAATAGTTTATATTCAATTTTACCCTTCGGTGAGTTTTTAGTAAAAGATATGAAAGGAATCTTTTGTCGTTTTTCGTACGAGTTACTTTTTGACTTTTCTGACAAAAGTACGAGAAGAATGTTTTTATTAACTTATACGGCATGAATGGAATTTTTAAAAAATTAATTCCAAGAATCTTACTTTAAATGTTTTCAAGTTTATTTTTAATCAACTTCTTTTAGTTTAAAATTTTAGGACATGTTAAGAAAGGAAAATGTTTTTGAAGTAGAAAGGATATTTTCCTCAAGAATGGAGTTCAAGTGTTTTATCAAAATTATTTTCCATCTAAGATAATAAAGGGTTCTCTTTATATCCCTATTATTACATTGATTTGATTATTTTGTGATGAAATTATATTTTTATGAATTACTTTATCTTATACGAATTGTTTTATGATGTCACGATGTTTAAGATTCCCATTTCTATTATATGGGTTATGCTATGATGTATGGTTTATGATTTTGTGGCACACATAAGAATGGTATCATTATGAGATGGGTGGGACCTATATCTCCCTCAAATGCATTGGGTAAAGATTTTATATCTCATGAGATAGACATGGCTGGAACGGTAGGTTATACCGGTTCAGTGTAACAGGACTGAAATGAGGGTGACTCGGTTCAGAAATGGACTTTGTCCACTAAGATAGTCTTGGCAATGAGTCTTGACTAATAAGAAATGATTCTATATGATTATGTGTGTATGCCACAAAGTTTCATGTTTTAAGTTATGATTATTGGGATTACATTTCACTACTATGATTTATCCCATGTTATGATATAATGATCTCTTTTGCAGGATTAAGATTTCCATAATGTTATGTTCTTATGAATATGATATGATTGATATTTCTTTTGTTTACCCTTACTGAGCATTTGAGATCATCCTTTTATGCTTTATTTTCTCCAGGATATAAAAAAGGATTTAGGTTTAAAAAAAAGAAGATCTTTGTGGGAGATGTTGAAGAACTTTCACCACGATTAAAATATTATATTCCGAGTTTCCAAAGACACTAAAATATTACGGTCCTTGTGTGTGTGTTTTTGTTATGTACTAAGTATTCCGTAAAAGTAATGTAATGTCTATGTACGTCAAGCTTCGGGTCTCTACAGGAAAGAACACTAAGTATATGTCTTGACCTTTTTAAATGTAATTCAATTATAGTTTTCATATACGAAACACCATTCACTTGTTAATGGAAGGTATCAGAGTGAACCTTGATTTATGAAAATGTATTTAATGGATTAAATGAAGGGTTTCATGATACTTGGCATTGCCACACTAGTGAAACAAAATTCTTGAACCAAACAAACATATTGATTAATTATGACTTAATTCAATGGTTTCTTGATAAATTATCCTTTTCACACAAATGAAATGTAATTTGTTGAACCTTAGGACCTATATATGACTTAAATATCAAGAATATTAGTGGATTGACTAGATCTCACCCTGGATTCCTAATGGAATGCCAAGAGCACTTGAGGATCCCATTCCAAATTAAAAGAATCAACTTCCTTTAGTTGAGACCCACCTAGAACCCAATATTTGTCTACCTTGGGATGCCTAGTATGACAACATAAGATATGAAATATAGTATTATAGGATGCCTTAGATTCACCCATTGGATACAACATTGATATGTAGGTGTAATGGCTAATGCCCATCAGGGATGGTCAATGCTTAGCCTCGTTTTACCTTGGATGAACTCCTTTAACTCAGTTGGTGTCTTAATGTGGAATGAATTGTACTATTATACATGTATTACACACTTATAAATAGATGTTGATATATTTATTACTTAGTTGGAGACCCATGAGGCCTATGTTTCCTTGGCTATTACGTTGGAAATTTATTATTAAATGTCATTAAAATTTTCTATTTTGCAATTTGGAACCTCACTATTGTTATCGTGTGACATAATTATAATATCATAATATTAAAATAAAGAACATGTTACATATTTAGACACCATCCGAGGGATGAAGTACATACTTGGGTATTTGGTTATATCATACTTATATACATTATATATTCATGCTTTCACATGGTTACATTTCCATCACAGATTATGAATGTTTTAGAAATAATTGGTGGTGGAAAATTGAGATTTCTCTCACACACACTCCGATTACTATTTTATACATGTGCTATATTAAATGAATTCAGTTGTTGATAAAGGAAGGAATATGGAATCAAACACTTGATTGATTTCTATTAAGGATATATCTTGACAGTAAGTCACTATGCAAGAGCTTGGGATTCTTGGGACTGTCTTTTGATTTCTTTAATACATTTGAGGAATATGTTATGCCTGTAGTATTTTATCCATATGTTCTAGTTTCTAGTGAAATTAAATAATTTCATAAGTTATTCTATATGATTAATTCATTGTATCATTTCAATCTATCAATCTTGAATTCTTATAGAATTTACTTATATTTAATCCACTATTTAGAATCATTTATATTTATCTGCAGTGCTACACTCTGGTGATGGGGGCATAGTACCCCCATAGAAACACCCTTGGAACTCACTATGAGTCGGCTTCCTCTGGTGTTTAGGGAGAATTGTTTGAGTTCTTTTGGACCAACAAGCTAATGGCACTTATTAAGGGGAATCTGGGCCCCGAACATCACAATTACCATCTTAGAAAATCCAACCATGTATCCAATGCTTTTATCCAAAAAGGTAATTGTATGTTAATTATGTTTTTTGGAATATCACCCATTAGATATGAATTTGAATAATTTTATCAAATAAAAATGTCATGTTGGAACATCATGTACTCCCTTTGTGGTGTCAATAATTTTTTTTCATAAATAAGTAAGTAAGATCAAAAGGAAGATCATGTTTTATAGAAAATGGTATGATATATTAATTGGGGAAAGTCAATAGAGTTTGATACTGATGAAGAATGTATTATAATATTTAGATAAAGATTGTGTGTCACTTATGATTTATTTTTAATGAGATAATTATGGAAGGAATCCCATATTTCCCCATTTTCTATTCATCGTGATAGTACTAAGATGTTTAGAGACATTCAGATGTATTACAATTAGGATGGAATGAAATGATATATTAAAGACTTTACCTCGAAGTGTTTTACATTTCAAAATGTTAAAGGTGACTGATAATTACCGATGGAGATTCTTTATCCCTTTCTAATTCCAAAGTTGAAATGGGAAAATATATCCGGGGATTTTAGGGTGGGATTACTAAATAAATATTGATTTGATTTGGAAATTTAGGTTATTATTGATCGAATAACTAAATCTATAAATTTATATCCCATTTGAGATACTACGTATTTTGATTAAAAATAATCACTATACCAAAAATAGATAATCAAGATACCTTAATTTCCTCTCTCCATTGAAACTAACCATCATATATGGTTCACTTATTTTTTGTGGAATGGGTGTGTGAAATCATTGGCTAATGAATTAAATTTAATTAATAATTGTTCATTATCAATCTGATAGAAAATCAAATAAAATTATTCAAACCATGTAAAACATGCTTCATTCATGTTTAATGGATTACCAGATATGTTGGGGATATCATCATTCATTAGTTGAGTTTTTTTGTAATAATATTATTCATTCATGTATAGAAATAGAACTTTTTGAGGAATTATATAGAAATCAGTGTATGACACCATATTGTTGGGATGAAGTAATATAAATGTAGTATTTGGGACAATAATTATTGAATAAATTGGTAAAATGATAATATTATTCATTAATATATGTGGACGGCTTCGAGTAAGCATAAATTTTTTATCAATAATTGGAGGAACTTGTTTTGTGGGAATGGATCATGTTTTTATTATTTTATCACCGTGAAAAAGTGTTTGGAAAGATGGGATACTAAGAATGTTGTTCATTAGACCATATGAAATAAAAGATTAAGATGTATATATTTTTATCGAGTGGCTTTATCATCGAGTTTATCGCAGGTACATAATGTATTTCATTTTTCATCCATAAGAAAATATGTTCTTGAAGCATCTACTATTTTGATCACTAAAGTAGTTTAGTTTTAGTTGAATATTTTATATGAGGAAAATAATTTAAATATTCTTGAAACCAAAGATTTTATTTTGAGAAATATGTTAATTAATCATGTTATGTTATTATGGAAAAAACCATATCATTGAAGATGAAACAAGGGAATTCAAAAATGGAATGATGGAAAAATAGACCAACTTGATTATGAACTGAATAAAATTGCGAGGAAGCAATTTCCAAATGGGTAAATAATATAACAATCTAGGAAATTATAATAATAAATTTTATTCCTAGTTTATATTCATTAATTATATTTAATTTTTCATTAAAATATTAAGTTCTTTTTGGATAAAAAATTAAATAGTTTTATTCATATTAAACACGTTTTTTTGTATTACAAGGTATTATTAAAAATATTAATTTAAATCTTTAAGAATATGAATTTGAAGAAATGATGTTACTATTTTTATATTAGAAAATAAAAATTAACATAAGATAATTGTTTTCATAAATTTATGAAAAGATTTATTTTCCAGTTAATATTGAAAATAGGAATATTTTTTAAAAATGAAATTTGTTTTCATTAACTAATGTATTTTAAAATTCCAAATTTTCTTTTAATTTTATATCAATGTAATAAAATTATTATTTAATTAGATATTATATATTTAGTTATGTTTGAATTGATTTTTTAATATAGACTACACAATGATTAAAGAGGGGGTGAATTTAGTTCTTTAAAAATTTCACTGCTTTGAAAACCACCCACTTCTAGAAAATACTAACTTCTAATTTATTATTCAATAAGGGAATCATTAAAAAATATATCGCAATGAAAAGAAATAGACAAAAAGATTAATAATGTTTTGGGGGACAATAATCCTACCCTATTCTCCATGAGTTTGGTTATTCTTAGTAGACCCATACTTTTTCTGAGGACAACTAGTCCTTTTAGGGATTGAATTACTAAGTGAAACCAACAAATACATGTTTCTATAATAAGAATGTTTAAAAGAATACAATAGTTGATAAAATCATTATCAAAAACCCAATTGTGATATGTAAAAAGTATTTGGGATCGCCGAAACGTAAAGGGTATTGGATACATTGGAACAACATTAGTATTTTAAAAGAATCAATTTTGTGCCTAATTTATTATATGTACATTTTTTTCTATAAAAAACCATTGGAATAAAAAATTGTTTTCGTTGTATTTCTCATCATAATTACTATTTTTTATTCCACATCAAGACATTTAGTCTTGAAAATTTCATTTCATATTTGAAATAAAGAGTTTCATATTAGGTATTATGGCTCCTTTAATGTTTTGTCTATATTAATAGTAATCGTAGTAAAATTTGTCACCTTGGTAAGGGAAAAATGTATAAATCTGGTTTTAAATAATAATAAAATTCTTAAAATAAACAAAAAACAATGCATAATTTAATTGTAATGGATTGATTTATATATATATATTAAAAATTTGAATTTATTGAATTTTTCTCCGTTATACCTACATAATGTAATTTTTATTATATTAAGTAATGAAAATTCCAAAAAACACTCTCTTGACATTAATATCAGTAATTTTCTCTCATATAGATAAATGTGAATATGTATAGTTATTAATTTTTAGTTAAATATTATTTTATTTTTTAATTATATTATTTTATTTTTTTATCATTTTTGGCAATATAATTACCATTAATTATTATACACCACCAATATAGTGCTTGTACGAGTAGTAGAAATGTTAAGTAAATATTTTTAAACTCTGTAATATTTTTTGGAAGATTAATAGTTTCAAAATAATTTAGTAGATCACTATAACATATTAGAGATGAGTGTATATAATAAATTCGAATTCCTTTCATTTAATGTTATTTGAAATGTCTAATAATATGAATCCCATGAAATTTATAATTAATGATATTTGATAATATATATATTTTTACTAAATGATTTAAAATTCCTAAACATATTATCATCATACAAGTTAATAGGATATGGTCTAAAATATAAGCCATGAATCATTTAGGGGTCACTTTTCCTTTTATATTAACTTTCCTGACACCTAATCATTTATAAACGTTGATATTAAAGAAATAGTCAAAAGGGTTAAAGAGGGGTTTAAACAAGAGAAATTTTAAAGAAATTATATATAATTGTCCAAATTTTATTTTATGAGATTATTTCATGAAATTTGAATCCTCTAATCTATATATATCATTCGATCCATATCTTAGGAATATTAATTTATATTAATTTAATACTTATGTAATTCCATGTGTGCCCCTCCCCACTCTTATAAAATGGAACCTCCTCTCATACTTTTTCATAATTAAAAAGTAATTAACTTTAGTGAATACATTATTATATCCCTTAATTAAATACCTAAAAATTTCTTAAAGTCATTTTTATCATAAAACCATCATTGGAAGGATTTTTGTATAAACCTATTGAGGATGTCTGAAAAAGAGGTACAGTTCGGAACATAACATTTTTAATTTATTTCTAATAATATCATCAAAAATGATAAAATAATTAAATTAGTATCTTAAATATACTTATATATTTTTTCTAATGGAATAATCTATATCCATATCATATTTTATCAAATGAGAAATAAAACCATTGTACATGTGTAAAGAGAACTACCACCTCACGAACTAATGTAATTAATTTTCCATCCCCACCTTCCATGGATGGTTTAAATTATGTATTTAATGTATATATAATATATTCATAATATATTAATCATTCCATAAAGATTATATATCTTATACATTCCTAAATATTTATCTATTGATGAATGATAATGTTGTTTGTACATCCATGTGGACTAAAACCTCTATGATGTGATGTGATTCATTTTTAATAACCCCATCACAAGGATGGTATATATGAGTGTATTTGAAGAGTTAATATAGTATTTATGATATAGTTATAATTATAGGAAAATAAAATAATTTTTACTTTCATTCCACAATAATCGTTGAAAAAGGGAAACATTACTCATGCTTTCATACGAACTACCATCTCAATGATTGAAACATAGTTGATTTTTGATAATAATATTTTATGGTTTATTTTAAAATTAAAAAATATATATAAATAACATGACTATTTCGTAATAAAATTTCCATTATGTTATGTAAAAATTATCACTTTGACGACAATCAACTTACTAAATTCATTTTTGGATATATGAGTTGAATATTGTCAAAACATCTCATGAGGAATTAAATAATTAAGAAATTGTATATAAAATGGTAATTAATAATGATAAATGAATAATAGAATTGAAAAATGTTATTGAGAAAGTAAATAATTAATATATATTTATTATTCGGGAATATAAATATTTTATGTGATGATTTAAAGTTGAGGTAAGAGACACTTTAACTTAAAACCTTATTTTGAATGTTTTAATGATTTATTTTATAAATATTCTATTTTAAGTAAATATTATTATTATTATTTTATAGATTAATTTATATTGAAATAAATAAATAATAAAGTAATTCCCCCATTTTTAATTTCTTAAAAATGATTTCAAAACGAATTTTATAAGGGATTATATATAGAAAATTTACACATTATTTAAAAAAGTAGAATGGAATATTTTTTATAATGTATATGATGTTAGAAAATTTCCCATTTCCAAAAAAGTAATTTTATGTTTGTATTCCATTACATGATTTTATTTTTTTTATCAAATATAAACACAATTCAAATTTTATTTTTGTTAAATTATGTTTTGAAAATAGTTTTTAATTTGAAACCGTATTTTGATATCTAAAAATGTTTATCATAAGGTTTGAAAAAATTTCTTAAAGGGTTCTATGATAATATTTAAAATCATAATTTTTTTAATAAATATTTAATACTTAATAAATATATATGATGATGATTTATCCTAATGAAACTTATATTATGGGTGAGCCTGATACAATTTATATAATGGGTGAGGCCAAAATATAGTATTCGATGGGTGAACTACCTTATAACCTTCCAGTGCATTGGGTAATTTTCCATATCATGAAAAGTAAGAAGGAAAATTTTTACAAGGATGAATTATTCTAGTGATTAAAATCGGGTCCAATTGTTTCTAATACGAGCTTAACATGGGTTATAAATATAATTATCTATGTTTCTTCAAATAGTTTCTATTTTATTGATATGGGTTTTATTGTTTTTCTTTGATGAGAATATGTGTGTGTTTTATATGGATATAATTTATTTCATACAATCAAATAATATTATGAAAAGGTAAATATATTTTGGAATTCATTATTTTTCACTAGACTAACAAGTTTTATTCTTTTATTTCCCTTATTTTTATTTTTATAATTATCCCATGTTTTAAAAAAAAATTACTAGGTTTAAGGATGGTTGTAGAAAAAGTTGAATTCAAGTTGATTCCCGGATTATCTTATGTGAAAATAAAATGTGTTTCATTTAAAATGTTTTATATTTTGGAAACATTCGATACCGAGTAGAGGTGTTCACTTTTTAATATATGTGTTTTGTTATTTAAGAGTTATGATATAATGCTCTGAAACCCTAAACTTTATCTTTTCTATGAAATTTAATAATGTTTAATATTGAGTAAAAACCGATGATTATTATTTTTAGGTTGGTTCATAATAATTTACACCATACAAATGAACATATGCGCATATTACAAAAACATGTCTTAGAGATAGTAATTTTTAGACATAATCCCTTATGAGTAACATATTCTATTAGGTAAGAATAATTTGACGATGAGGTTATGTGGAAGAATATTATAAACATATAAAATAATTAAGGAATATTGTAACATCCCATGTAAATAAAGAAATGAAATTTTCATATTTATTAATATTGGTGAATTGAATATTAATTTTACATTAAAGAGGATGCTATGTCTAATAGTGTACTCAACACACAATAATAGGTTTATTTAAAATCTTACATTGCACACAATTTTGAGATATACTGAAAAATAACATAATAATATTATTATTTTAAATTTTAGTTAACAGATAGTTGTTTTATTATAGGGAATGGACATAACTAACTACAATATGATTACACATGTTTGTTAAATGTTTTTACATTTATCAAATAAATGTTAAAGGATAAAATGTGAATGAATATAATTTTAAGCATAAATACTCTAATATTCTTTAAAATGTTGATTTACTATCTTTTGATGGAGAACCATTTTTAAATATAGTTTTTTCCAATTTTATATGTTATTTTTTATAAAATAAAATTCCCTTTCTATTTGGGACATAAAAAATTACTTTGGATGAAATTTGTGTATTTTTCTAAAAAAGTTCATTTTTTAATGAATGGTGAAAAATAATGCATTTTAATTCAAAACTACATTTTAATATAATTTATTTATGTGGTTTGATTATATATTTTATTATTTTTAATGTGTAATTGGATTATATTATTACCATTTATTATAATGTTAATCATTGGAAGTAATATCACTTTGAAATTATACATAAACAAGTGTCAATCTTTTGATAGTTATTATTTTGTAAAAACAGATCTTTTTGTTTTGAAAATGGAAATTAATTTTAAATTAATTAATAAAACAAATATGTTTCTAATTTGATAAAATATACATCATTTTTGAATTCAGAAGATCAAAATTGGATTTGCGCGAGTTTTTGATATTTTTCTGAAAATGTTAAATTTTTTATTAATAGTGAAAAACACTACATTGTAGTTTAAACCCAAATTTTTCATTTAAATGATATTTTACCACTTATGTGAATTGAATTTAAAAAATCTAACATACATTGTTTTCCTCAATAAGTAAAATTTTGTTCAACAGGATTAAAATTATTTTTGGTGAGTAGTAACTTTTTGATTTCTATTTACTGCGGTTAAAGGTAAATAGAGTAATTCAAGGTAAAAATAATATTATAATAATATAAAATTACCCTTACACTTTTCATAACCTTATTGGATGAGTAATGGATGTCCAAAAAAATTCTTGGGTGATACTTTTTGCCTTTGAAATCCACTTGGGTAAGATAATGACATTAATAACGTTTTTTAATGTTAAAATAAAAATATCATAAACATGAATATTTTTACTAATCAATTTTTTATATGAGATTATATAAGTGATAACTTAGAATATTAATATTATTTAGAAATATGAAAATATTTCCTACATCTTGGAATATTATTTATAATTTTGACACATTATATGGATAAATTTAATTATGACATAATGGTGATGTTCTAATTGCTTCATTAATAAAGGATTCAAATAAATGATATTATAAATATTAAAATAAATTTATTTTGAATCTTTTATATCCTAAAATAATTTTATAGATTAGTATGACTTGTTATATTTTAATTAATGAAGTATTTTTGAAAGGATCATGTTAGTTTGGATTTTTTAAAAAGTCATGATTTGAATAGTATTAAAATTGACAAAAAAGAGTTTTTAAATAAATCAATATTTTATTAAATGATAAAATAGTCCTAAAAATCTAATATATGTCCAAATGAAATATATGATACTAAAAATGTAATTAATTATCTATTTTGGGTCTCTTATATTTTTGTAGTAAATATATTAACAATATAGTATGAAAACATATGAGGACATGGTAAAAGATTAAATAAGTTAACAAAGGGTTCAATAAAAATGAAAAGGATTAAAAAATATTCACAACCAGTCCAATTCATATTGGATGATTTCATTTTGACATATATTCACCTTATATTGTAGTTAAATATGTTTTAAAATTTTGGAAAGTGAAAATCATTTTATAATAAAATAATACTTTCAAACATTCATAAAGAGACCCTCCTCCATCTTATAAAAGGCCACCACCTCAAACCCATTAAACACATCTCTCAAGCCTATTGGATTGCCCCAATCCTACACAACTAATCTTCCAAAATCACTCTACTCCTCCTAGAATCCTTACCTTAGATATAAGGAACTTAAATAAAGTATTTTTGTTCAAACCAATAAAAGTTACCCCATTTAAAGGTAATGTCTTCCCTCAAGTTATCTTCTTTTATTTTACATATTCACTCCCTATTTCCTTCTTATTATTTGTTTACATAAGAAAACCCATTTCATCAATATATTAGGTTGTTTTTATGAGAAGGATTCAAACTACTCTTTCACACACCTCCATCTAATGGATACGAACATACTATTTCTCTGGACGACGAACCACTGCCTCACAAAATGATGATTGTTCAATATTTTCCTACCACCTCTTATGGTGGACATTAAGATAGAACTATATTTATATGTGGTATATATTACATTTATATTATCTCTATTGTTCTATATTATTCATTTATGTAATACTATTATGGTTTCCAAAATGGATAAATATGATAATTTCATTTGAGAAAGTGTAGACTACCACCCCCTCAAAGTGATATGACTCATTAATACCATACTTAGAACTTATAAAGGATGGTGTTAATGAAAATATTTAATTTATATAAAATATGATATTATACTGGAATAATAATTTACCTTTCTATAATTTGGAATTAATTCCTTTAAAAATGAAAAAAATGAAATGAAGGTAGTGTTCATACATACGTACAGATTATCGTCTCCATGAGGGGTGCATTTCATTTCTTATATCCAAATAATATAGACTATTATAAATACATATATACTAGATATATATAATATTTTAATCATTAATATAATTCTTGATATAATGGAATTTTGATGACATGGATAATTTGAAATTAAAATAAGTAAATTTTTGACTCAAATATCAAACATCGACAAAAAAACCGATATGAACATGAATAATTATTTAATTTTTTTCTGTGTGTGTACTGCCCATTATGGTATTAATTTTGTAATATAATTTAATTTATTGGTATTTAAATATTTATTTTATGATCATTCTTTTATGTGGTTTATGTTTGGTATGTTACCAAATCAGTTAGTGAACCTTTCAATGTAATCTTTTTGTCAAAGACATCTTTTATATTATGTCTTTTTAAATTTCCACTTTATTGTGTTGTGATATGTTCTTATAAATCCTTATCTTTTTACTTTTTATTTCCATGTGATGAGAGATCCTCTTCTCTCCCATAAACTCATTTTCTAAATTTTAATGTGACGCCATTAGGCTATCAAATTTCAATAAGATAACTTCTTACCCCAATTTCAATTCTTTGGGTTAAACTTCTAATTCTTTATAATGTCATGATATGAATATGTGTGAATGAAATATTATTTTTTTACACTTAGTATCCAATTATATTGGATGTATTCGTATATTTCACACATATTTATGTCATTGATTTGTCCTTAATATAATGATATGATCTTTGTGAGGGACTTTGTCTCAATTTTCATTTCCCAGAGACGTTTTTGTTGTTATAAACAAATTCAATTTTATATGGTGTATATAATTTCCTTTGACATATTATACATTGAATCTCATTATTATCATGATATTATAATCTTTGATTAATGTTATTCCTCAATTTTTTGTATTGAAGCATCTCTCATTTGGTTAGAAACTCTTTATCTGAAATATAGTTTTAAACATTTTAATGATTTAATCGTCTAAATCTTTCCCATTAATGTCAATGTTTTAAAAATGGTTTTAATGATTTATTTATATGGTCATGAATGTTTTTAAATGAAAATTTCTTTCAAAAGATTCCAACTGTTATGGGACACTTTGATTTAAAAATCTCTTTATAAAATGTTTTAAATGGTTTTGAAAATGGTTTGATAAAGCATTGATTATATCAATATCTTGAAATTATATATTGTGATTTAAATGTTGAAATATTATCCTTCCTTTATACTTGTTTTATGTGTTATAAATATTTTATGTTTATTGGACATAGTTTACGTATATGGGTGGTTCAGTGATAAACCTTGGGTGGGTGAGCCAAAGATAGCTGTCCAATGCATTGGGTAATGTGACAAAGGTAACATTAATGCTTCTCATAAGATATTTATGGAATATACTATGATGGGTATCGAAAAAATAACTCCCTATGTTGTTGTGATATCTACAATTTAAGTTGGATATGGATGCCACAAGTTACCTTTATGATTCATGATTTATATGTGTTATACACAAATCTTATGATTTTGTGCGGTATGATAAAGATATTATGTTTTAAGATTGAAAAGTATGATTATTTTGATTTTTATGTATTTAGGGTCTGATGTTTTATTTCCTTATTTTATATCCCTTACTGAGCTTTTCATGCTCATCCCATGTTTTTGAAATGTTTTCCATTGGAATTAAAGATGAATAGGGTCAATGATGGGATCAAGGAAAAGTCATTCTGTATAAAACATGGAAGTAGAAATGTTTTTTTAATAATTTTTTATTTTATGAAATAATGGATACTGAGTAGAAGTGTCTATATGTAATATTCATGTTGTTATGAATAAGTTAGGAACTAATTATCTAATGCTCTAAAACTGAAATGATCCCCAATGTGAATTATTAACATAATTGAAGATTATGTAATGTTCAAGGTCATATCCTTATATATATAATAAAAATTATTAATTAGTTATGAAAACCAAATATGGAACAATAGATGTCAATAAGATATTTTTCAACTCAACGGTAGAAAATTGTGTTATCACAAACCCATACCTTATACCAGATTGAATATAAAAATCTGCATGACATTCAAAATAATCAAATATATTTTATTATATACCTCATCCGAAACCTTATTATTCTATATTTTATTTAATATAGACCATTTATTATCATATTATATTTATTTATTACATAGGTTTTTCTTATGTTTTCTATAAAATCAAATTAATGTCAGCTTTTTTTGGCAATTTTAGTGATTGAATTTTAATAATAATATAAATAAATCATATACAAATTAATCAATGTAAAAAAATAATTTTCATATTAACCATTAATAAAATTAGTATTTATGATTCCATATTTATCCATGATAGATTTTTATATTAATTTTTATGAAGGTGGTTAATACAACCCCAAACATGAACACACTATATCTCGACAGGTGAGTATGGTTAATGAAGTGTATAATTTCATTATAATTGAATAATAATGATATTATTTTTATTTTATAAAATTTGGGAATATATATTTTATTTTTTTGTGTGATTAAATAAAATTAAGATGAAAAACGAAAAATATTACTTTGTGGTGGTAGTAGTCTTCACAACACAGAATTAAATTTTTTCTTCTTTCCGTGTGAATGAAAATTGATAAATAAAGGGATTACATTAATATAATAACACTTACATATAATAATTTTACATAATTTATAATACTGATATTTTTAGGATAGGTTTGGATGAGAAACATTTCTAAGCAAAAGTTATGGATGAAGAAATACACACTTCATGATTTTGAACTCTCCCTTCAATGATCACATAGAAAATATGGTGCTGAAAAAAATAATTAATAATATATTATTAATTTAATGGTAATGTATTTTGGGAGGAAACAATTTCAGATTTTAATGAATTAATTTAAAGGAATCTGTGTGGAATGTATTGGTGGATGTGTCTCCATCTATAAGTGAAGAAAATGGAACTCTTAAGAAACCCTTTTATTTTAAAGATATCATTGTCCTCTTCATGGGTAAAGCCTAAAAAAGTTGATATAAATTTATTTTATGAAGGTATTGTGTAAATAAAGCCTTAAAAAATTATACATTCTTGATTTTAACATGTTTGAAATAATGTTTTATTAGGTTTTTAAGTTTTACCTTTTTTCCATTTACTGTGGTAGCAAGTTCCTAAATAAGTATTTTATATTTTAATAAAAAAATAACATATCATAAATAAATTATATTTTTATAAACCAAAATTAAATCTTCTGTTAATATAATTAAATTTATAAATAATAGAAAATTATCTTCTAAATTTAAACATTTTATATATAGAAAAAAAAACTTGTAGAAAAATAGTGTTTTAACCACCATGTGTTCAAAATATTATTTATCATTTTTTACCAAATAAATGTTTGTTTATATAATTAAATAAGTATTTGAAAATAACATTTGAGTAATTTTTTAAAATAGGCAAATTTAACTGATTTGATAATAATTAAAAAACATTAATAAAATAATTGACTGAAAAATCATAATTTTCTGATTATCGTTATAATAAATTTTAATTAACATTATCATATTTTTATTCCAAAAAATTGAACCATAAATTTTTACATAATATGATCATGTTTATCTAAAATATGATATCATGTCGTATGGTTTGATTTATAAAATTTTTAGAAAATTATTTTAATATAATAAATGTATAACTAATGAAAACATTTTTTAGGAAATAGATTTCATGAGTTATAAAACATTATTCATAAGTTGTTTTGAACTATAATTGATATTTTAAAATGTATAATTTCAATTATAAAGTAATTTTTTTTTTCAAAACAAACATTCATAAATTTTTAAGTTAGATATATATAATAATAATTAAATAGAATTCATGATATTAAAATGGCATATTTCACTATTTGATAAAAAATAATTTGAAGAAATATATAAAAATAATCCTAATATAATATTCTTATTATTAAAAAATTGAATTTTTGTTGATAGATTTATCATTGTAAAATATGTAAGTTTGACTATTAAATAAAATGTTAGGTCATAGAAAAAATTGTTTTTATTAGAGAATAAATTTTTGAAATACTAGTGGTTATTGTTATTAATTTTTAATAAACAGTAATAAATATAATATTAATTAACAAAGATTATATTTTATAAACTTCATCATTCAACAATAATTTACTTAGTTTTCTGTAATCCAAATTATATTAGATAAAAATATCGGTTATTAAAGACAATAATAAATTATGTAATTTATATATATTAACCTTTATATAAATATTAATATTAACATATTACAAAATTCTGTTACTTTATCTATACATAACATTTCAATGAAATGTTTTTAATCATCTAAAAAATCACTATATTTTTGATTTAGTATTTTGTGTGGAGAAATCCTTTAAACATATTTCATATTTAAGGAAAATGTACAGTGTAATATTAGGTCATTGCAAAAATTGTGTATTGTGTCTCTAGACTTATTCTGGGAAATGATTGGGGTGGTTGGGGAAGTATTAAATAATTAGTTGTTTTATTAGAGGTGGGGGTCACAAATGATTTTTGGGGAGTTCAAACTCACGGATCAGTGGGTTAGGCTCTGGCGTCAGGGAGCAATGCCCTCTAAGAGATCTAATTAATCATCATTAATTTTTCACCTACTAACTTCTTATTCATATTCTTCATTTAATTATAATTATTCACTTTTGATTCTGGAACTGAATAGTCATCTTCTTCTTATCTCATTCTTATTTTTAACCCTATCACTCTACATGTCAAATGGGATAGCCACTTTCAAATTATTTCAGCCTCCAAACATCAGATATATTGATGTTAATTAGGTTCATATTATTATCTAAATTTGATTTAATTATATATCATGAAATTAATACACAAATTTAATAATTTTTTACATTATTAAAAATTACATACTAATAATTAGGTCCCTCTAATACCATCATGATTGTAATTGTGAAACCATATTATTATTCTATGGCTTCCCTTCAGATTCCCTACCTAATACCTATGATCTCTCCAATGGTAGAGGTGATATACTAAAATTATTTAGTTTACATGTTGGATATTGGATAATATCATATTATATCAAATTCGATAAAGGGGATATTCAAAAATTTGGGTGCAAACCTAATGTTGGGGGAGCACATTAGATGGGACATCCAAAAGTTTTAAATTAATATAAGTATACATCATATCATTAAATCATTTTTTCATAATTTTTACATTAAAAAATAATATGAAACACGTTAGAAATTTAAATTGAATAAAAAATATGAATATTTTTAATAAATATTGTACATTAATTATTTGAATTCAATCATTGAAAATAAAAAATAATAGATATGTTTGAGGAAGACTAAACATAAAATCTATTAACTAATGATTAAAAATATTATAGTCATCAATCACCATTAATATTAATTTTCCCTCATAAACCTCCCTTATAAGGATAATTTTTCAATATCATCACTAATAGATAAATCAATCATCTATTGTTGATGGGGTTATCTATGAAAAAAATTATTATTCTTCTTTATCACCCATACCATACAACTATGTTGGATTTAATGGTACTACAAAACTCCACCATTCAACAAATTTTTGCATAACAAAATATAAAATTTTGGATTTTGATGTAAGAATATATGGTACGGTTTCTTCATGATCACTATAATTGATCAACCATGATAATTTAGATGAATTAAATTGTAAAATTATGTTGGAAAAATATTAACCCACTCGCATTGGAATAATATAATTTAAAATATTCCTCGATAATTTATTTTGACAATATGAGTAAACTTTCTATAGTATTATTACTCTATGATTTTTTAATATTACACTATTTTATGTTTTTAAGCCTTATTTATGCAGAACTATACATTACTTGAAGTAATTAATATTATAAGAATCCATTCTTTTGTACTTCATTAATAGACCATGATCCAAATATTTCAAATCATCTAAATCTATATATCAATTATAAATAATCATGATCTTCATGTGTAGATATAAAATATTATTATTTCTATAATATATGTATATAAATTCATTTGAAATATAAAATATTCTTTAATGTTACAGGACATGAAATCCAATTAATAAATCATTTACTAATGATTTTTTTCTCCCCCTTCTCTTATTGTGGTTTACTCAAAAGTCAGCACATTTTCATAATCATAAATTTGTCAATGAAGATATATAGAATAACACTATATATTATCATATCTCTATGTGGTTGTATGAACTATAATTGGGTAAATTAAACTCATGATTTTTACATAAATTTTGACATTATGTTAGAAATTTATTTGAATTATAATATGACATATATTTATCATTATTAACATCAAAATATAATACATGTTCAGGTATTATATCCATATTATCGAAATATATCAAATTAAATATGGGACTCTCTTTATCCATATAACCTTCAACAATAGATCCTTATAATGGTGTAATATTTCTCACATAAGACATGAAAATACTTATAAACATGATGAAAAAAGGAACAAGATATGTTAAACCATATATGTAATGAAGGTAAAAAATTAAATATACTACTGATGAAAATTTATTTTGATAATACCTCTCTATGGGATACATTATTCAATAATTTATTGGACTTATAACATTAATTCCCTAAATAAAACTCATTTTTGTATGAATCATAATTGTGAAAAATGATTGGGGTAATAACATATCCAAATTACAAAGTTCCATTATTATTCATTTATGATAGTTGTCAAGATCAAAGAGGTTTAAAATATTCTCAAATATATATAGGAAGAATATGTAAAAATAAATTAATAATGTGGTTTTTATATCCAAAAATAATTTAAAAAATAACAATGTTAATATTCAATCAATAAAAATACATGATTCATTACATTTAATCGGATGTACATTATGATATTTAATGTCAAAAAATCATGAAATTATATATATATATATATCATGTAATATAAAAATTTCCATTCATTAAAGGAAACCATATTTTTCTTGTATTTTCAATGTAAAAGAATCTAAAAGAATCATTCCACTATAATTTCTCCATAGATCATTCTTTATATCCATTTATTCTATGTGTATATGATAATCATGATGATATTTTGATTTACCATACTCATTTATTATTTCAAAACCGAATTTTTTACATTTTATCAATTTTTAAAAACATTAATTCTATGATATAATAGTCGAAATTCTCAAAAATGTAGTTAAAAAAATAATTGACTATTTCCTTTATTTTGTAGCAACTATATGCGAAGATCTTTGATCTCTTTTCATAGACATATTCGATATACAATCTTTCAAAAAAAATTATGCATTAGTAGTTGCTAATTGTGATATGATTTATTTACCTCATTATTTTTTTTTGGAAAATTAAAATCCATTCATCCATTTAATCATGACTTACAAAATAAATTTAACATATATGAATCCATGAATCGATGCTAACACATGGAACACAAATTTTTACAATATGGTATTCTTCTCAGCTCAAAGCCAGAGTTAAAAGAAGGGAATGTTTTTGTAGTGTAAATTTTCCTCTAAAAATATTTCTTAATCAATGGATGAAAATTAAAACCCACTTTAATGCATGGAACATTTTAAACATTTAAGATAGAATAATAATATATCCATAATTACATAACTATTATAGTTATTTTAGATGAATATAAAAGTGTACATCAGTTTAATTTCTATAGATTTGATTCCCTCACCTAATTATTGAATTGTGAAAGAATGCTTTTCAAAGAAATCCATGGATGTAGATTATTAGGGAGAAAATAAATTGATATATTTTATAAGTTGTAGTTACAGTACTGATAAAATTAATTCCATTAATATCAAACTGTATGTACAAATTCTTAGGATTTTAATAGAAATTTTTGTCTAACAAATCTAAGGACATCTATTCCTTCAAATCACATAGATTCTATATAAACCCATCATTTTTAATATTTTAATAAAATTCCAATATATTTCTTTGTCATTTTATAAGATAATAAAAATATTTTCAATCATGGTTTTAACATATAGTATCAAATACCCTTCATAAAAGTATTTTTACATTCTTTTTTATAAAAAATTCATTCATAGATTCATATTTAATCCTGAATATCCCTATATATATATAGTATATTTTACACTATTCTATATCTAAATATCCTCCTATATACAATGTGATATTATTTTGACAAGTGTGTATATTTTAATAATTGAATCCCAAGTTTCTTGAAAATGTATTTTCCCCATAAAATGATTAAGGAAACATAGATTCAACATATGTATGTCATGTAGAAACTATAATATCATTAATATTTGTTTATCTATAAATGCAGATAAGAAATTTATTTACTAAAAATATATTAAAAATTTTAATTTTATTTATTTGACACATCCTTCATACAACAATTAATTTCCATCATTCAATGAAATACACTCTTGATTACTCAGTTAGAATGTCTCTTGTAATAATCTCCCAAAAATCAAAAACTGAACCGACTACTATGATATAATCTCTATAATACTATTTTACAATTCAAGAATCATTTTTAATCAAAATTTTAATTTCATTCTATATTATTGGGAATAATGTTTTTAATTATAATGATGGTCGTAGGTCAAAATTTTACAATGTCCAATTAATCATGTTTAATCCATCTCTAATATCCACTAGGAAATTGTTTCAACATAAATTTATCATAATCATCATGTCCTCCCAACCACATTCTGAAATTAAAATCATGAAATATACATTTTATTCTACCATCCATTGATCAATTTATATTTTTTTAAAAATTAAACCCGTAATATATTGAGGTGAATTATAGAGTAAAATAATCCAAAATATTTCTTTTTTAAATATATTGATAAATATATGTATAAAAACGACACACATATCAAACAAAAAAAATCATAATAAAAAAAACATATGATTTATATAAAAAAATTATTAATATAAAAAATATATAATTCAATTTATAAAATTTTACTAATATAAATAATATAATATAATATTATTATAATCAATTGATAGAGTGATTTTATATTTTATAATTTAAAAATATCATCAAACATATTGAGAAAATATAAAATTTCATAAACTGAAACCACATATTTTTTTATTCAAATCATATCTTATTATTTAAGTGATTCTTAAATTATAATATATTCTAGTTGTTTTCATTGTCCCCTATTCATTAATTGTGTGACTTGAATCTATTCAATTTTAAATATTGGTTCTAGACTGGAAGAGTTTATATTATAAAAAAATGTCATATATTACATGATTAAAATATTAAATTAAATACATTGTAATATAAAATGAAGACCAAATCATTGTGGAAATTTATAAGTGGTATTTGGTTATCACAAAATCCAAAAATGCAACCAATTAAAAAATAAAAAGAACATTTTTTTAAAATAACTAAAATATATAAATATGAGAACTACGATAAAAAAAATACATATAAAATGATAAAATTAAAATTAATCTACATTCTAAAAAAAATGAAAATATTACACCAAAAATGAAAAAAGTATTAAAGAATGAAGAAAAGATAAAAAAAGTAACCAAAAATATTTCACCTAATAATAAACTAATATTTAACTAATATTTTATAATTGAAAAAATTAACAATAAATTTTAAAAGTAAACACATTATGGAATCAAAAGAGTTTGACTACAGGGATCACTGAAGTGGGATTTATAATATTCATGATGGAAGTGGATAGTCGACACCAGAATTTTGGTTTGTGAAAGTTTCATAATAAGGATATTTTAAAAAATAACCCCATAATATGAATAAACCAATATTTTTTTAAAGGTATGATAAATCCCTTATCCAACAATTCAATATCATTATATAAATATCATTGAGCTCATTTAAATAAGGGAATAATAACGAGGAATAGTATATCTATTTCGAACATACATTTCACCTATAAGAAAATAACATGATGACTCAAAAAATAAATAGGAAGATTAGAAGATCCTAAAAGAGAAGGGGAAGTGTTTTTGGAATTATATAATTCTAGGATAGTACATCATGTGATGGAAAATGAATAATAAGTTGATGGATTAGAGAAAAGTACCACTATATAAATATGGATTAACTAGTGGTAGATTAAAATAACCACTAATAATATTCATACTAGTGTTTATTATATAAAAATACAATTCTAATATTTCCTTACACAATGATTGTATTTAATCAATACTAACAATGTGGGTATAAGGATTAAGAATCATATGGGTTTTAATTAGCGTACGTTTATCAAAACCGATGCTAATAAATCTCTCTAGAGTATTTATTTTCTTGTAGTGTATATAAAAATTTTACACCCACAAACCTCTTAAATCAAGAACATTTGAACACAATAGATCCTTTATTGTTTGGATCATCTATTTTATCAAAACACCCTTTTGAGATAAAAGTGCAGTGCTAATGAAAAAATGAATTAAAAACACACTAAATACTCATATTGACTCCTGTGATAAAATATGAATTTGGATGAGAGATGATTATCAATGAAACACCATAATGTTTCATTTCCTAATTTATATATAGGCTTTATGTTGAGTCTATCCAACTAGAATCCCCAGTCACTGTGAAATGATCTAGATATATCAACTGATCCATAATCAACCATTTTTTATCACATCCACCCAAATCTAATGGAATTTTATTAAATGAATCCATTTATGTATTCTGTAATTTCTATTAAAAATATCTAATTTTGGAAAAATAATATTAGAAACTCTATGTATAGTTTCTATACTTTTATAGAATAAAAAATTATAAACTAACTCAATAACCAACCAATTTAATCTTGACCACAAAAATTAATTATTTAAGGCATTGTAGAGGTATGAAATTAAATTCATATTGAACCACCTCTTACATCACCAATGGAATAAAGGTATTACTATGAAAAAAAATTGATTTTAACAAAACTATGAATATTTATAATGTGTATATACATAGATAACATGATATATCCTTATCTATGCAAAATTATCTTCTATTTGATACTCCTCAACTTATAAACTAAATGTGTAAATCATTGTCATATAAAATAAGAAATATACAACGTAAAATTCCCCCATATAGAAATATAAATCCTAAAGATCCATTATCAGCTTCCTCTCATCAAAAAATTCTAAAGAAAAATCACCATGATAATTCATTCTTAACAAGTTATCCACCAAATTACATATCCTTGATGTGTAAGATATATTAAAGTCATAATCTTAAAATAACTCCATCAACCTCAATTGATGAAAATTCAAAACATTTTTAGATATTAAATATAAATATCTTTTGGGCACTATGAATTCATGAAATTTCTCATCATTATTATAATAAAATAATTAAATTAGAGAAAACACAACCATTGAAAGATAAAAAAATCAATAGTGTTATTATTATTATAATGAGGATTTATCTTCAGATACCCATTTGAGATTACTTATCATTATTACATAAAAACATAGACTTTTAAAATTTGATAATGTACCACATAAAATACCTTCATGTGGATTTATAGTATTATTGGGTTGGTTTTTATATTTAAAAATTCAGTTAATAAAGTATTTTTTATGTTCCAGCATGATTTTTGACTAGCATGCTGAAAAATTCCTCAATAAAGATGTATGGATTCCCTAGAAGTTATTCAAAACAATTTTATATTAATTGGAGAAAGTAGTGTGCAAGTGAATATTCAAGGCTGTATCATCATATTATAGATAAGAAATGTGTTTTGTGAATGTTTTAATGTTTCGTACAACTTAGAGTTTCATTATTCAGATAAATTAACATGAATCTTCAAAATATAGATCGATTTATGTGATGGTGGTGAGTTTTGTGATAAAGGTGATGTTAAATATCAATAGTTAAATAATAAAGGAATGCTACTTCCTATATTAGTTTGTTTAATTAAGTTCGATGAAGGATTTACCACATTTATAAATATGCCACTACCGACTCCTTTTATTAGTCCATGCCTTAGTTAATTTGATTTTTCAAATCATGCAAGATTTGAAAAAATTTGTTTCATGCATGATGTAGTGACTCAAACATAATTTCAATATAGAATGATTATTGTGTTTATAAGACTAAGTGGGATATATGAAAATCCAATTTTTTTTAGGAAATTTAAAAGTTTTATTACAAAATTACTGTTTTGTGAAAGATTATATTTCTACAATAATATAAAAGTTACCCAAAAGTCGATAGCTCTTGAAAAAACATAAATGTTACATTTATTTTGGAAATTTTTCCTACAAGTTATGAAAAGATACATTGAGTGAACTGGTAATGAATTACCCAGATAATCTATGATGAACAGTACATCATCAGTTAAATGAAATAAGAGATTCACAATACACAAAATGAGGTTTAAAATACATTTAATCATTCAATTAATAAAATAATATTTTTAAGGACTTGTGTGTAATATTTAGTAGGGACATAATTGAGAAATAAAATTGTGATTATTATTGAACTAGGAGGTATAATGTGGGTACTTAAAACATCATAATAGTATATTTTGTATATTGTAAAATTTTACTTTTATTCTTCTTTTACTCTACAAATTTGTGGTTATTAAGGTTAAATTTTTGTTTCTTGTTCAGATTTTCAATTATGCTCATACCTTTCTACTAGAATGGGATAAGAATGTGTTTTTATGATAAAAAATATCTAAATGTGTGAGGATTTTAATATAGAAAACCTTGATTCACCCCCTATCAGGGTACTTAACCTCACAGATCCAATAATTAGTATCATTGGGAAATGTTTAAATAATTACTTCTCTCTTAGTGGATGCAATGGAAGTTGCAAATCACAATGGGATTCTATTCTTCAATGGAAACAATTTTCAATTATAGAAGATTCAGATACAACATAACTTCATATCATTGGGGTTGAATGTATTTATTGTTGTGATGCATCCTATTTTGACTAGTATATATAGTGGATATTTATTAAAAGAATACTTGAGAGAATTTGATCTGGAATCTATAGAAACAAACACATTAGTGGGATCCTTATTTAACACAATTCACACAAAGAAGATGTTCCGTAAGTTATCCCTTTCATAGTAATAATTAAAGATAAATATATATGACGATGATTCAAAAATATAATAATCTAAATTTAAGGTTCATTATAAAATTTTCAATGACATGAGAATTCATCCTAAGGTGTCATTTATTGCATTCTATGAATGGGTGATTTCTTTCGAGGATATGGATTATCTCAAATAATATTACCATCTAGGATCAATCTAAAAGTCTCAATACAAGAGGATGATGATCCAAATAAGCTGATAATTTATTGTTGAAATATTAATTTTTTCACAAAAAATATCATAAATGATGATAATGAGGCAATAGAAAAGGTAAATCCAAAAAGGTGGCTATCAAGGCCATAAATAATATCATCATAGAATATGGCCATAAAAATTTTGGGTTGGATGAAGTCATACGATTCCTTTCGTCAAATATAAGAAGGGTAAAATGATTTTTGAAATCAAAACATACACTCACATGATTTGGATATAGAAATATTTGAAATCATTCACCTAGGTTCCCTATTATGAATCATGGTTATGATGAAGATGAATATGAAATTACAATGAGGAAGAATAATGATTTTTTTTTTCAAAAAAAATAGTTCCTAATTTTGTTAGAGAATAACACTTCCGAAGAGACTAAGATAGATGAAATTAAATACTGAAAAGACAATTGGTATAATTCGATAGTGGTTGTTATGGGAATTTTCCAAACAAAGGAAGAGATAGATAATGATGAAGGATTAGTAGATTGAAGATTCAATCCGTAGGATGAATTAGAATCTATTTTACAGGAATCAAATTTTCTGATATTTAAAAAAATAGATCCAATAAAGTGGTTAATGATTCCAATCACTATATATAGTAGTTTGACTGAGGGATGTTTCATCTCAATATATAAATTTTTAGTCTTAAGTCTTAAATGTTATGGAACATAGAGATAGTCATTGAGAACAAGTTCATCATTTAAAGAAGGCTTTGAGAGATGAATTGATTGACTATGAATATGATAGATAAGTTTAAACATATCAAATTTCTAGAGGAATAAGTTTTTTTTGTGATGAAAATTTGATGATCACAGGAGACTTTTGAATCTAGGTATGAAATCAGAAAATAAATTCATATAGGAGATAGAAAAATTGATGTTGGAATATACAGGTCTAATGAAATAGTAAATTATTTGTCAGGAGAAGAAAAAAATACATCAGAATGACATAGATGGTATGTGTCATTGTCAAATATACAAAGAAATAATTATTTATGCATAGCCACAGACATCCACTCTGGGGATAAAATTTATTTGGGTATGAATCAAAATTAGAAGGTTTATAGAGCCTAAAGAACAGCTAGTCTTTCAATAATGATACAGAATTATTCACCTTATATCTGGTGTTATTATTGTTTACTGATAGTAAATTTTGAAAAAAATTTATCCATTGTAAATAGGTTTGGAAGGGAACAAGAACAACAAAGGCTGTTTCATAGAGTTCAATATTCCAAGAGTTCCTTTAATGATCACTATTTTTGGTGTGGAGGATTTGGAAATATGGCCAGATACTAGTCATCAATAATGAATTGTAATGTGCTAAAGAAGAATCAAATAAAATTATAACCTATAGATCAAGGAATCATTAAGTGAAATGGAAATGGAAAATTAATTTGTGTCTATGTAAGATGAATTTGGTCCATCATACATTGGGGAAGATTGAGAAAAAATTCAATATCAAGTATAACTTCAAAGACATCGATAAAAGAATAAAGGAACTGAGGAGGTAGTGGTTATAGATATATATCTTAAAGCATAAAATACGAATATGATATAGATCATTGATAGTGGAATAAAATGCCATATGATTGTAAATAAGGATTTGGTGACATGCATCATATATGACAAAGAATGATTCATTATATTTGGAAATGATTAAGTTCTAATGATTATTATTTAAGTAAAATACATTTTTGGATGAAAATATATGATATTTTTTAATGTATTAATTGTTAGAGGTCTTAGTGAAATCATTCTAAATTTAAGTCAACCACGGGACTCAGGTCATGCTATAAATTTTACCAAGAAGTTGTGTGTTATAAAGGAAAAGCATGGTGTAATTATTTTGAAGGGAAATGAAATGAAGGGGAATCTATAAATTATAATTGTAGACAAATATATGTTTTTTCAATATATGGAAGGCGAAAATAGGTTGTGGTAGAAATAGATTGATCATTTGGTCCAACCATCCTTGGATAACCTAGTGATGTGTGACATAAGTCAAGATCTCCATAGGCAATCACAAGATCATACTCACACATGCAATGATTGTCAATAAGGGAATATCATTAAAAATATATAAATGGAAAATGAATAGAAGATAACATGAGTTCTTGAATAAGAGCATATAGATTCATGTGGAAATATATCAGTAAGAGCTATTGAGAGTAAGAGGTATTATCTTTTTTTATTAAGGAATTAAACAAGATAGAATGGTTATTTTTTATATACCACATATCTTAGGTTCTATTTTTTATAATAAAATAACAAATGGAATACTAAAAGGATTATTGGATAGATGATTCTAATGTCACAAACATATAATGGTGAAAAATTCCTCAAATCCCATGTTGATGATTATCTTGAGAAACATGGAATAAAAAAAACAATTTTCACTAGTAAGAACTTCTCAGAAATATGAAGTGGTTGGGAGGAGAAATAAAACCCCCAAAAATATGGATAGAATGATTCTTTTAAAAAAATATCATACCATATAAACATTAGAAGTAATCATTATTAAAACTAGTATATATTTCCATTAGGTCCTTTTTGTTAATAAAAGTAACAACAATTCATACAAGATGTGATTTGGATTGAAGATAATATTAAAACACTATTAAATCATTAGAATTATGTGCTATATTCTAAATATAGAGAAACACATAATGTTTCAATCCCATTGATATTTGAGGATATTCCTTGGATACTTATATTAATGAAAATCCCATAAATTCTTCAAAAAGAGTCTAGGAAAGGTGATTGAAGGCAATGATTACAATGTAATTGAAAATGAACATAATATTACAAAACAAATTTAACAATTCCATAATGATAATGATGAGTAGGTAAGTGATTCCAGGGAATAATAAGTGGAAAATTCATATTATTAGAAGATACAATTGATTATTTGGATGAAGTTAGAACCATATCTACATGGAAGATAATGAGAAGAGCTAAAGTTGATAGAAAAAACCATTAATTATTAGAAAGTGATAGTTCAAACAAGGCGAATAAAGCCTCGTCAGAAAACATTATTACTATATAAGGAATAGAAAAAAATATTTTGAAGAAACATTAGGGTATGAAAATTGAGATCAGCTAGTTATTGATGATCCTGACCATATTGAGAAGAATCAGACATGAGATATTATTTCATTTCTGGGAAATAATAATTCCATAGGGACCAATTGTGTCTCCCAATACAAGCTAAATGTAGATGACATACTGATTCAAAATAAGGAATGAAAAGATTGAAAATGTTATTCCGAAATAGAGGGTATCTATGTTAATGAACCATTTACACCTATTGTGAGGCTTGAGATTATCCAAAGTAGTGAAAAAATATTTCTATGTAATTAAGTTGGATTTAAAGTTATAATTTCCAAATTGGATTTTGAAAGAATAAGTTTATATTGACCATACATATTTATTTATTGAACATGATGATTAGAGCATTGTTTTTATGAGGAAAAACTTTGATATATGGGTTGATGTAGGCACCAAGAGCATGGTATTCATGACTTGTTTAGTTTTTAAAGAAGCTTACCCTCCTGTGTTGGGGAGTTAATTAATGAATCTATGTCAGACATAACAGTTTTCAATGGTTAATGGTGCTTCTGTATGTAAATTTTTTTTATAGATCTGATGAATCTATGTGACAAAAGTTTATAAAAATTATTAAATTGAATTTTGATATATTATTGACCAGAGATATGATGTTTTTTCTTAGTTTAAAAGTGATTCTAGGAAGTCATAACAAGTTTATATCTCAATATAAATACTTCATTGAGGTTTTAAGATAATTTGGAATGTAAATTTCAAAGTAGTTGAGAATTAAATTTTCATCTAGGCTGAATATTCCATGAGATGATGAAGGACAAGTGGTGAATATCACATAATACATTAATATCATTGGTAGACTCTTTTATTTAATAATGATACTACAATATATTGGTTTTATACTATCTAATAGGTATATTAACAATGTAATTGAAAGGAAAGATAATAAACTGAAGTGAACAAAATACTTTTACGTATCAAGGGCATTGTAGATTTCTGATTGGTATACAATGAAATATATTTAAAAGAGTTATTAAGTTATAATGAATTAAAATGATATGGTTCAGTAAATAATTGAAAATAAACATTTTTTGGTGCATTTTATATTGAGATATAGTGTATTTCATGTATAGGAAAGAAATAATTCTAAATTTCATTTATCATTATAGATTATTAATATATATTAGCTACTAAAGATTGAAAAAATCTATTATTTATGAAGAAAAATATTTGGTAAATGGGATTCGATGTGAAGTATAAAAGAATAATAAATTTTGATAATTCAAGTGCTATAAATATTATAAAGAATTAATATTGTCACTCACAGATGAATTATATTGAAATGGGGAATAATTTTATAAATGAAAAAGTTTATTATGATCTTTTAATGTTGTAATGTGTGCCTATAGAACTAAATATTGTAGAAATTATGATAAACACCTTGCCCAAAGGTGTGCTTGAATGGAACCAGTTAGATGTTGGATTTTAGTAGACTTCCAAATCCAGAACAGTGTGAATGTTGGACCCCCTCTCCCCCATGTATGGTGTATTTTTCACTATTTAATAATATGAGTACATTAAATTATTGCAGCCGCAAAGTAGTGACCATTGGGTTCATTGAAAAATGTGGAGATGTCTTGTTTACAAAAAGGGTAGAGGTTGATATGGAGAGTTTGAAATATGATGTTTCTAAATTTTTTTGTTCAGGGTTGATAAATATGGATAGTTTAACCAGTGACATTGGTTATGAAAGATGTTTCCTAGTAGCCATGAGGAAGTGGTCTTATAGAGTTCCCTCATTCTCCACAAAAATGATGAAATTTTTAGTCTACTAATGCACAGTTCTATGATGGTGTTTTCGAAAAAAACATTAATTCATTGATGAACTTTTCATACTAATCAAGCTTATCACACAAATTGTAGATCATAAAGTCTTATATTTTGTGCTAAGTAAATCATTGATCCCTATTAAGAGATACAAAAAGTGATTTTTTCTATAATATAGAAGACTGAAAAGTGTTATCAACAAGATGGAAATTTGTGGAATTAAATAATATCAAAGGGTAAAAATATATCAAAAAACATAAAGGGGAATATTTTTAGGAAAAAATATCTCAAGTATATTTTTTATTAGTTCAGGGTGGTTGTGTTTGTTGAAGAATAATGTTTACAAGGTATTTTATGATTTTCCAACATGATATTTGACAAGGTATATTTAAAAATACCAAAGAAAGAGGTATGGAAGCATTATAATTAGTGTATAAATTTCCATTTAATGTTGTGATGTTTACCAATGTATTGTAATTTTTTTGGGTCAAAAATTTGTATAAAATGATTTTTTTTTTCATTTAAAAAGTTTTATTTTCACACTAATGGAAATGGTGTGTGAATGTGTGAATGAGTTTTGATATTCTTTGTGAAAGTCAATATTTCAGGTTTAATAATAAAATTGATTCCATGGAAACTTTTTCTTGATGTTTTCATAGTTAAATGCATGTTAGAGATGTGCGATACAAACTGATTTGTGTGAATCCATGAAATACAGATGGAATTTCCTGATGGCGGTGAGTTTCATAGTAAAGGCGATGTCAAATCATTGATGCTCAGGGAGAAAGAAATTTCTTAGGTAGTATTAGTTCATAAAAGGTATTTTCCCAAAAGGTTGGATACATCTATAAATAGGATGATACCCAAATCAATTGATTTTTCCAAACCTAATTTAATTCTAAGGATCTTAGAAACATAAGATTTCCATGATGGTTTTTATCGCACAAAACATCAAATCAAACATAATTGTGCGAGTATGGGGACTTATATATATAAAATATAGAGGGATACAAGATATTCCAAAAGGTCCATAAAATTTTATAATTCTGTGAAAGAGTTAATGTTGCACAAAATTTGAGAGTTCCATGAAAGACCGATAGTTATACAAATGTCAAGAGTTTTTGGATAAGACATTAAAACTGTATGAAATAAAGGGAAGATGCGTGAAAGTCTTGATAAATTTTCTAGAATGTAAAAGCTACCTATGTAACATCCTGAACAAAACAAACCAGTCCTAGTTGGAGTGTTACATGACTATATTCATGAGTGAAAAATTGAAAACCCATACATTGACCTAAAATTATAATTTATTAATTATACTGGAGAGATAAAATATCATCTCATATGAAATTTTAATATAATTTTAAAATTATCTAGGAGAGAGAATGTTTGATCGCATGTGATATTATGTTTCTTTTTTCAATGAAATAATTGTTTTTGGTTCTAGAAACCTTTAATGAACCCTAAGAATTGATGCATCAATGACTACGATAATAATTCCATAGAGCATGCGTTGTTGTTGTTGTTGTAGTTAAGGTTTCCACTAAAGATTTAAAACCATAGAGGGTGGTTTATCATTGGCATTGATAGTGAATACATTGAGTTAGGAAGTTCCATACCATTTTGGTATTTGTAAAACGTGTTTCCTTAATAAGTTTTATGAATAGACAAATTTCATGACCATATTATGTTATAATGATATGTGGGTGTGGGTGTAGCCCTAAGAACATTATATGATTGTTGTTTCCATTATTACTTTGTAGCTTGATATTCATGTTTATTTCTCATCAAATGTATTGTTGTTATATCATAATTATGATTATTTTCTATGATTTCACTTATATCCCACCATTCTATGTGTTCTTTTTTAACATTGTTAATTGAATCGAAGGTAGGTGGACTGCTATGACATGTTTATCCTCTAAAGGGGGAGTGAACATAGCTTTCGATGATGGTTCTGAGAGACCTATGCACACGGTAGGGATATGATGGTGACTCTTGGATTCTGTATGATGCACTCGACTCCTAGAGTATGAAAAGGTGTATATTATTGATTCCAAAAGAATTCCAGGTGCATGAATTCCATGATTCCAAGCGTATTTTGATTTTTACAATCTCACGATGCTGAGTACCAGGATTCACGAGCCTCATGGATAGTCCTTGAATTTTTAAGAACCTTGATTATCCCTCCAGCATAGATAAAAATTAAGCATGAACAATGTTTTGTGTTATATTAGTTAGTTCATGACCGCTCTATTTTTGATTTTGTATTTCAAGAATTTTTTTGGAATTTATTATTATTATGTAATTCACTTGTATACTTGAGAAAATTATATTTGGGATTCATTGGTGGTGTCCTACTGAGTCTTGTTCTCACACATTACTCAAGAATTTATGTGATCCTGTATATTTCATGAGGGATCTAGTAAATGGAAAGGGCACTGTGTTTCATAGCATTACTGAGGAGTGTGAAGCTGGTTATGTTCTAGGATGGAACCTATCCAGGCCTCAAGTTTATTATTTATTTTTTTATCCATTTTATTTAGCCTAGACAGTCTTTCCCCATTTGTAAATTTCTTTTATTAAATTATCATGCCTTCAATTTATTTTGTTATTACACATGTTTACTCTAATGATTTATTATGTCTTTTTTTGTTTATTAGTGATCCTATAGAATATTTTTTAGGGTATATTCTCCACACTATCATATGTAGACCCTCAATACAAGTAAAAATCCTCTTGTATATGGGGAGGTGTGCATGAGGTCATGTGATACTCTATCTCAGACTCGACGATTTGGGTTAGGATTTTTTAACCTAGACCAACACATGATTTCCTATAAATTCTATATAAAATGGAATTTATCAATTATATAAAATAATGGATTCATTATTCTACATGACATGAAAACCAATTAATAAATGTTTAGTAACTTTTTCATCACTTTCTCAATTTTTTGTTTACTCCCAAGTTATGTCATTATTTGAATATTCAAATCACCAATAAAGATATGCACAATATCACTATTTAGTATCATATATTTATGTACCTCTATAAACACTCATTATATTAATGAAACTCGTGATATTTTTCTAACATGATAAACAAATGTTATAATGTTTATTGATTTATAATATGATTTAAATCTATCTATATTATCTTAAAAACATCAAAATAGATTAAATTTCATGTAATTGTTTTTTCCAATATCTCAAATAAAAGGTGATATACTCTTTATCCAAATAACCATAAAAAATATAGCCTTATTATTGAGATTTTTTTGTCACAATAGACTTCAAATAAATTAGATACTTAATGAAAAAGAAACAAGATAGGATAAAATATATATTTAATGAATCTTAAATTTTAAACATACTAATAATAAAAATATAATATGAAAATACCTCTCTTTGGGAGACATCAATCAATAATATAAGGTCCCCTAACATTAATTCCTTAAATAAATTTCTTTATTAGATGACTCATCACTTTGAACAATAATGAGGGTAATAACTTATGAAAAATTGAATGTTTCAATATATTTCGTTTTTGAATAATTTCAAAATCAATGAGGTTTAAAATATTCTAAAAAATATATATTAATAATATATAAAACATAATGAATATAGTGGTTATTATATCTCATAATAATTTACATAATGGTGACGATATTAATTAATCCATTATAATACATGATTATAGAATTTTAATCAGATGTAATATGTGATATTTAAAGTCAACATATGATTAAATGTTACTTAAATATCTATTATGTACTATATAAAATTTCAATCGTTGAAGAAAACCTTATTTTTCTTATTTTTTAACTGTAAAACCCAATGAATGATTGATTCAATTATAATTCACCACATATCATTTTTCATATTTATTTCTTCTAATTCATTGTGAGCATTGTGATGATATAATGATTTACTACTCATTCAATATTTTAAAATCCAAATTATCATATTTTGTCTAGTTTGCAAAAAATAAATATTAGGATATAGTAATTTAATTACTCAACATAGTTTTAAGAAAAAATCTCATTATTTCACATATTGTGTACCAAATAAATATAAATACCTTTGAACTATTATAATAGATATATCTAATATACAATCTTTTCAAAATTATGCACCAATAACTGATAATTTTGATATGCTTTGTAAACATGATAAAAGAAATTCCGGTTAATTAAAATCATTTTACCCAGTGATTCATGAGTTTTTAAATCAATTTATTTTATATGCATCCATTAATCGAAATTGAAAAATGAAACATCAATTTTTACTATATGGTATTCTTCTAGACTCGATGCCAATGTTAAAAACTAGACTTCTTTTTCCAGTGTGAAGGTTGTAACTAAACAGGTTTCCTAATATAAGAAAATCTCTAATCATTTGCATTAGCACATGAAACATATTAAACATTTCAGTTATAACTTCATTATATCCATTATCCCATTAATCTTTTAGTTCTTTTATATTAGACTTAAAGTGTACAAAAATTTCAATTCTATGAATTTAATTTCCTAGTCTAATAATTGAATTATGAATGAATTTGTTTTCATTTAGATTAATTGAGGTAGATTATAAGGGAAAAAATAACTCGTTATATGTTATAAGTTGTAGTTATAGTCCTTAAAATATTAAATCCATTAGTATCAAACCCTAAATAAAATTAGTAGGATTTTAATAGAACTATTTTAATTAATGATGTAGTTGATTTCCAAGCATTCAAATCTATTGGATTCCATATAAACCACTAATTGATTCTTTTCATATCATTCAGATTTATTTTCTTTGTCATTTTATAAGAACAAAATAATATTTTTAAAGAGATGTTTAATGGAATGGAGCATATAACCTTCATCAAAATATCATTTCCATTATTTTTAGAATATTAATTCATACTTTTATCATGACTCATTAATATATATATATATTAAATATTTTAAACTTTTACTGACCTAAATCTTATCTCAGATACAACTTGTTATCATTAGGACGAGCATGTATCTTTCTATAATTGAATTCATGTTTTCTAGAAACTTTATTCATCTCATAAAAAGATTAAGGGACTATAGATTCAACATATGTTATGGAGAAATATTATAATATAATATAATTAAAATCTATTGATACATTGATTTCATATTTTATATTTTAAAAATATCATTAAAAATATTGAAAAAATAGTATATTTCATTAAATAAAATGACTTTAAGTTTTGTTGAAATCATATATTTTTAATTAAGTGAATCATCAATACACATAAATTCTTTATTTTTCCATTGTGGTATTTTCATTAATTGTATAAATTGAAACTATTAAATTTTAAATATAGGTTCCCTTCTGAAAAAATTAATATTAAAAAAAATCATGTAATTTTTTATAATAAAATATACTAAATTAAAAATATTGTATCATGAAATAAAGACCAAATGCTCCAGAAAATTAATGAGGGGGTATTCAATAATTACATAATCAATAAAAATAACCTAATACAAAAAACATAGAACATTTATCATTATTATAAAATTAAATTATAATATATATTAAGAACAACTATAAAAACCAAAAATATATACTAAAATTTAAAAGAAAAAATTAATCTACAATTTATTAACAAATACAATATTAAAAAAATGAACATAAAATTATTTAATGAATCAAAAAAATTGTTCAAAAAAATAATCCAACAATATTTTTCATAATAATTAATTTAAAATTAAAACTATTTTATATAACTAGAATCATTAACAATAAGATCTAAAATTAAACACAATAAAGGATCAGCAGACTCGTACTATATGGATCATTGAAGTTCAATTACCTATGTTAAAGATGGAAATAGAGGTTTGACATTAGAATTTAGGTCCGTGGAAATTTCAAAATAAGGAAATTTTGAAAATTTCCCAATAATATGATAATACCAATATATAATATTCTGGTAAAATAATCCTTAAAATGATATGTTCAAAATAATTATGTAAATCACATAGAACACATTGAAATGAGAGAATAATAAGGAGGAAAAAAGAATAAAGCTCTTTAGAACATATATTTCACCTATAATCTTATATATATTGAAAATCGTTGAAATAAATATGAAAAATGAAGACTAAAAAATTGATGAGGAAGATTTTGTGTGACTAAAAAGGATAAAGATAAGACTTCATGTGATGGAATAAAAATGATAAGGTAAATGAGAAATAAAATTTATATCCACTATTAAAATAGGGTTTAACTAGTAATTGTTTGAAAATATGATTTTCCAAGCATTATACTAGTGATATTTACTTAACATTCCATTGAAAATATTAATTTTCATGATGATTATACTTAAAAACTACTAATACTGTGGATTGAATGATTTGGAAGCAATGAATTTTTAATAAGAATAGGTTTTTTAATCGATTATAATAAAATTGTCAAAAGTATTCGTTTTTATTAGAGTGTATATAAAAATGATACACCCATAAACCAATAAAATAAATAACATTTGAAAACATGAGATAATTTAGTTTCTCAATTTTAGGGTCTATTATACCACCCATTGGAGATTCAAACATAGTTCTATTGCATAACAGATTTAAAAAAACTAAGGACTCATACACCCTCAAGGGGTAAAATGAAAATTTGGATGAGAGATGAAAATAAATGAAACCCCATAATGATTTTTCCCTCATCAAAATATATAATTTCTATTAAATATATCAAACTCAAGTCCCCACCCATTGTTAAATGATATAGCTTCATTAATCTATCTACAATGAACCATTTTTCATCTCATCCTCCCAAATCTAATTGAAAATTAGAAATAAATTCCTTTGAAATGTTCTATCATTTTCATTAAATAATATCTAAAAACTGAAATATAAAATAAGTAACTGTGGACTTTTTTTTTATAAATTTATGGACTAAACAATGATACATGAATTCAACAACCAACCTCTTTATCTCTGACCACCGGAATTTATCTCTTAAATCATTATAGGGGTATGATAAAAAAAATTCACAGAGAACCACAGCTAAAATCACTAATATAATATAGGTATTTCCATGAAATAGTACCTAATTATAATGATCAAGTGATTATTTATCATTTTTATCTTCATATATAAATTTATATGTCTCCATATTTTTCTAAATAATTTTCTAGTTTAGACTTCAAAACTGATTGAGAAAAATAAGAATGTAATTGTATTTTTTATTGGAAAAATACATCCCCAAATTCCTCCATATCATAATGTAAATCAATATGTTCCTTTATAATATTCCACTAATACCCAAACCATTTAGAAACATCACCATGTGAATTCATTCTGAACAAATTATCCAACACATTTCATTTTCTCAAATTATAAGTGATAATAAATACATGTTATTGAATTAACTCTACCCACCTCTAGAAATGAAAATTCAATTATTGATTAGAGAAGAAATATCAAAGTCTCATTTGATTCATTAATACTAGAAATAACTCGTAAACGGAATAATACCACCAAAACATTTAGAGAAAAGACCACTATTTCTGATCAAAATACAAAGTTTTATTATTATTATATTGTGGATATTACTACTGATTAAAATATTATATTACTTCTCTTTTTCATCTCAAATTATAGCCTCCTCCAAGATGATAATCTCTTGTAAAAAATACTTCCCTATGAATTATAAATTTTTTCTGTGGTTTTTTTGTTGAAAAAGAAGGTTGACTATGTTAGTTGTGATGTTCCATTGTGATTGTTTACATGGAGTATTAAAAAATACACAATATAGTGGTATGAAAGCTCTAGCAGCTACTTGTAAAGTTTAACATATTAGACAGAGAATTTATCATGCAAGTTAACATTCACGAACACCGTATCAAATTAAATATAAATAATTCTTTTCATTAATGTATTGAAGTTGGTTTCAAGTTAGAGTTTCAAGACACATATGAAGTGGCATGAATCTAAAAAAATACGGATGGATTTGTGCGACAATGGTTAGTTGTTTCCTAAAGTATATTTTAAAACATCAGTATTTAATGATCAATTAATGTTACATTCCATTTTGGTGTGTGTAAGAAAATTTAAGGAATGATTTCACTAATTTATAAGTAGGATACTACTACATCATTTGAGTAGTTTAACCATTAGTGAATTTCATGTCTTCGAATCATGTAACAGTTTTGTGAAGTGGATTCTCATAAGAAGAAGTGACTCAAAAAAAGTTTCATATAGAAAGGGGCCTATGCCTATATGACTGTGTAGGATAAATGAAAATCCAAAATTTCTAATAAATTTGAATCTCTCATGAAAAAATTAATGTCAGTTTAATGTTGAGAGTTCCCCAACATGCTAAAAGTTACTCAAAAGTAGAGAGTTCCAAGAAAAAACATCAATGTTATGTGAATATTGGAGAAGATTCATGTAGGTAGTAAATTTTTTTATTAATGTAAATGTTATATAAACAAATAATGATTTTACCAGATATTCTGTGGTGAACTATAATTGAACTGTTTAATAAAATAAGATAATTATAATGAAAAAAATGAGGTGTAAACTATATTGAAATAATCCATCAATAAATGAATCTTGTGATGGAGTTTTGTATACAATTTACTTGAGTGAGCATTGAAATTTTAAATTATATTTTTTTACCATGAGGTATATGGAGTATACTTAAATCATTTAAATAATGTATTTGGTTATCAACACATTTCCTTTGTATACTTATTGAACTGTCCTAGTTAAAGGTGAACCAAGTAAAATTAATGTGTCTTGTGCATGTTTTCATTTTTTTCACTTACATTACAACGGTTAGGGGATATAAGAGTTCCTGGTTTAATGATTATACAAGATGCAAATTGGGAGGGATCTAATCAATCATACCCTAATTAAACTTCCCCTTATATTACTTAACCAGGTGTATCCAATAATTGGTATTAAAGGGAAGGGTATAAATAAGCATTTCTCTCTCAATGGATCTAATGGATTTTTTAAATCAAGAAGGGATTCTGGTTTTTGATGAAAATCAATTTTCAATTATAGAATAATCAAATACAAAACTTCAATGTATCATTTGTTATAGATTTTTATATAGCTATAATTCATGGTATTTTGACCAGTTTAGTAAGTGGAGGTTTATTAAAAACTAATGAAGTGAATTTGATCCTAAATATAGATGAACCTATACTTTACTTTGAGATTTATCTTACATAATATAATAAAATGCTATATTTTGTATGTCCCCAAATTTAAGGTAATTAATTTTGTTAAATATCTATGGGGGTGATGTAAAAGTATAAAAAGATAATTTTTAGGGTTGTAGGAAGAAGTTTGAGGACATTGGAATGCACCCTATTGAGTTAGTTTGATATATTCATTGATTTGGTGGATGTTGTTTTCAAGGATATTGATTGTCTCAAAAATATTTCCACATTGGTTCAATACAAATGTATATATACTAGAGGATAAGGATCCAAAGGATGTAACATTGTATTGATTATACTGTACTTTTTTCATGCACAATATGTGAAATGATGATAATGAGGATATAGAAAAAGGTAAATCCAAAGAAGAGGATTTCAAGGCCATGATGAATCCCATCATAAATTATGACTCAAAAGAAGTTGATATTGATGAATTAATTTAAATTACTTTCCCCCAATATATAAAAGGGAATGATATTTTTTAAAGGGAAATATCCACTCATATGATTTGGATGTGGAAAGGTTAGAAATTTTATTTCTAGGTTCCCTAATAAGTTCCATGGAAATGATGAGGATAAAGATGAAATTCCCATGAGGAAGTGTTGACCTAATGTGAATGGTATGAAAATCATTAAGAAAAATCTATTCAAGAAATATAACCTACTTTTTTTAGAGGACAACAATTTTGAAGAGTTTGAGGTAGATAAAATTGAAGTATTCAATAACAATAAGGAATATTATATAGTTGATGTTTTGTGAAATTCAAAAAAATGTGAACATAGAGATAATGAATAAGGATAAGGGAATGAAGAGTTGATTTGTAAGATGAATTATAAATAGTTCTTGAGGAGATAATTGTTTTTATATCTAAAATTATTAAATCTAACAAAGTAGCTCATGCTATCAAACTCTATATATAGTACTATTAATAAAAGAAGTTTGAGGTGAAGAAATAAATTTAGATGAAAAATTCATCAATGGTAAATAACTTAGAGATAGTCATTGGTAATGAGCTCAATGTTTAAAAAAATTAGGGTGATCAATATTTAGAATAAGATATTGAATTTTAAGGTCAAACATAAAAAATTTCTAGTGGTTGAAGCTGTCGGCCTATGATGAAAAATTGAGGATGATTTCAGACTACTCAATCGTGGTATGAGATTTGGAAGGAATGCTAAAAAGTTGATAAAATAAGTGTTGTTATAATTCATAGGTCTATTAAAAAATTCCAATTATATTTAGGGGAATAAAATGAAACATAAAAATGACATATATGTTATGGGGCTTGATCAAAAAAATAATGTAGTGATGATTGACGAATGTATACAAGAATCCACAGAGAGGTTAGAAATTTATATAGGTATAAATCAAAATAGAATGTTTTAAAGAGTCTAAGGAATATCCAATTTTGAAATAAAAACACACAGTAATTCACCTTATACCAGGTGATATTATTATGTAAAAATGAGACATTCCCAACATTTTCTGCTAGAAAACATGTACTAAAGGGAATAATTGAAACAAAGGAAGTGACACTGAGTAAAAATATTCAAATAATTCATTTGAATATCATTATTTTTTGTGTGGAAATTTTGGACACATAGAAATATACTAATCATCAAAAAATGAAGTGGAATGTTCTAAAGTAGATCAAACATCATTATACGAAGTAAGTAAATTAATCATCATATGTTTTGAAAACGAAAAATCCATTTTTATATCTAGAATATGAAGTTGTCACATCATAAATTTAAGAAGATAAGGAATATAATTCAATATCATGTATACAGATAATGGCATGGATCAAAAAAGAAAGGACCTGAGCAGGATATGATTAAATTTATATCTTTTAAAGCATAAAACCATACAAGAAAATAGACCATTGATAGTGAATAAACATAGCATATGATTATAAAAATGGTTATGGTGAAATGAATCATATATGTCAAGGAATGTGTTAGTTGATATAGAAATGATAGAGGCCTAAATATTATTGTCTTAAGAAAATACATGTTGAGAATCATGTATATAAGATGTGTTTATGTCTTGGTATTTGAAGGGATTAGTGATAACTCCAAAAATTTTGATTCAACTATGTGACTCCGGGAATGCTAGAAAAATTACCAAGAAGTTGTGTATCATTAAAGAAGTGGGTGGTGGAATTGTTTTGAATGGAATCAAAATGATGGGGAATCTCTATGTTGTATGTCCGAAATAATACATGTAATTTTTATCTAAGGAGGAAGAAAATTGTTTTTGGAACCAATAGATTTTATATTAGTTCTATTCAACCTTGAAAGACCTGGTGAAGTGTGACATAGATCAAAATCTCCCCAGGACATCGCAAAATCATACATAGACATATTGGTATTTTGGACAAGGTAATGTCATTCAAAATACGTGAAACAAAAAACAACGAAGTTATATTTTGTTCCTGAAGTATTGCATAATGATTTTTGTGGACTTATACCTATAGGATCCAATGAAAGTAATTGGTTTTATGTTCCTTTTATTGATGAATTCAACAGTATGGAATGGATATTTATTATTTACCATACGTATGAGGTGATCAATTATATAACCAATTATTAGAGGGAAGATAAAAGGATTTCTGGATAAAATATTCAGATGTATGAAAATGAAAATGTTAAAAAAATCACAAACATTCAAGTTGATCATTATCTCCAGAAACATTGAATAAGGAAACACGCTTCAGTTGTAAAAGACCCTTATAAAAATTAAGTGGTTGAGTAGAGAAATCATATTATAAACAATATAACCAAAATGATTCATATTGAAAAAGGTATTAGTTTTGAAATTCTTAAAGGAAATAATCTAAAAACTAGTTTATATTTCCATTATATCTTCATTGTTACCAATAGTATAAAAAAATTCATACTATTTTCTTTCTAGAAAGAAGACAAAATTCAAATACTATCAAATATTTAGAATTATGTGTTTTATTTTAGAATAAAGGAAATCATAGGATTTTTGAATCGTTGTGGGATGGGGAATATTCCTTTGATAATTAGTTAAAATATAATCACATAGATTCTTCCTTGAGAGGTCGTGATAGCTGATTGAAAGCAATAATGCCACTATAGTTAAAAATGAATATAATATTAAACAACATAGTGAACCATTTCTTGATAATAGTAATGAAGATGTAAGTGATTCAAGGGGAGAATAAGTAGAAAATTCATATTCCTAAGAAGATAACGATGATGAGTATGATAAAGTTTGGACTATATCGACATTGAAGATAAATCATTGAGGTGATGTTGACAAACATAACATCATTAGTGATTTGGTAGTGCTAGTTTAAAAAAGGAGAATGATGTGTCTTCAGAAAAAAATTTCTATCTCATTTATAGATAAAATATTTTTAATAATCATCTAGGAATTAAAATTGATCGTAGATTTTGATTGATGATATTGACTGTATCGAGAAAAACCATACATGAGAGACTATTTGTAGTCTAAAAAATAAAAATTTCATCTTGAACAAATGTGTCTTCAAAAAAATCATAATGAATATGATACATTGAATCAAAAAATTAATGAATAGTCTGAAAATGGTACTCCCAAGTAGAGGTTGTCAGTGCAAACGAAGTGTTTGTAGCTATTGTGAGGCTAGAGACAATTATAATTTTTTTTTTCTGTAATAGTGAAAAATAAATTTAATGTAATCAAGAATAATTTCATGTCCAATATTTCTTTATGGGTTGTGAAAGAAAAATGAACATTGAACATACATATTTATTTCTTCTCCATTAATATGAGAAAAAAAATTTTGGCTATAAAATGTGATATACGGGTTGAAGTAGGCACCGATAACCTGGTATTCATGACATGTTTAGTATTTCATGAATCATATATTCTATCATTGTGGAGTTGATTAATGTTTTTAAATCAACAATAATAGTAATAAAATGTTTTTGGGTGATGGTGTATGTCAATGAAATAATCTTTGATAGATTAGATGAAGCAAAGTTAAAACAATTTTTAGAATTTATGAAATATTATTTTGAGATATCAATGATTGGAGAGATGATGTTTTCCCTTGGTTATATGTGATTCCCAGAAAGCATTCCACATTTACGTCTTAATACAAATATTACAAAGTGGTTCTAAGATGAATTAGAATAGATAATTCAAAGGAGATGACAACTCCAATTACATCTCGGATGAATCAATCATGATATAATGAAGGTAAAATAGTGAATGTTGTATAATTCTAGAGATAATTGGAATACTTTTACACTTAATCATGATATAACATTATCCTATTATTAAACATTCCAAGATGTGTATTATCCATGAAATCATAAGTAATTAAAATTAATTTTAGTTAAAAGAATACTTCGATATAACAATATCATTATAAATTTTGGATTTCTATGTAATGGAAAATAATTTTATGAGTTGTGGGATTATACATGAATAAAATTGACTAGTTTAATAGATAATAGAAACTAAATGTTAGGTGGTACATTTTATCATATAAGGTTGTTTATTTCTTAGAATACGAAGGAAGAACACATCATTTGTTTTAGTACTGTAGATGATGAATATATTTTGGCCACTCATGATTCTATATAGTTATTGTCGATAAAGAAAAATTTTACTATAAGGGAATTGAACTGAAGTCTCAAATCAGAATCCATTTTGATAATTCATATCCTAAAAATATTATAAAAAATCTTTAATATCACTCATGGATGAAGAAAATTTAAGTCAAGTATATTTTTCCAAGAAGAAAGTGGAGCATGAGCTTGTGATGTTGGAGTATGTGCATACACAACTAATGTTTGTAGACATTATCATGGATTACATACCAAAATATTTTCTTTAATGTCACTGATTGGCCCTTGTACATTAGTCTACATTTAACAATTAAAAAAATTATTTTGGACCCCTTCACCCCTAGGTATGGTGTATTTTTTAATTTACTAATATGAGTTCCTTACATTGTTGAATCCAAAAAGGTGTGACCTATGGGTTCATTGAAATAGGGGGAGATGTTTTGTTAATGAAAATGGGAAAAGATGATATAGATAGTTTAAAATATTATGCTTCTACAGATGTTCATTGTATGTTTATATACCATGATAGTTTAAACTATGAATTTTCTAATGAATGAAGTTACCTAGTATGCACGAGGAAGTGGTCTTCTGGAGTTCATCATTGTCCTCATAAACAATGAATATGTTATACTACAAAGGCATAGTTCTATAAAGGGATGTTTTTAGAAAAAAATTATTCATTGATGAAATTTTCATACTAATCATGTTTCTCACACCAATAATGGATTATATGTTCTTATAGTATGTGTTGAGTTAGCCTTTGATCCCAATCTAGAGTTGCAAGAAGTGAGTTTTTATAGAATATTATAGATTAAAAAGTGTTATCCCTGAGTAGTAATGAGAAGGGATAATGTAATATCAAAGGGTGGGAATGTAATTACAAATCTAAATGGGGATATTCGTGGGGAAAAAATCTATCCATGAAATTTTTAGGGTTTTTGGGATGGTTGTGTTTGTCAATAAATAATGTTGATAAGTTAAGTTGTGATGCTTCAACATAAATTTTTACAAGGTATACTAAAAAATACCCAATATATTTGCATAGAATATCTAGAATTTTCTTATAAAGGAGGTTATATTTCCCATTATAAAAAATTTTTTGTTTAAAATTTAGAGGAAGGGAAATCTTTTTTTTTCTTTAAAAAGAAATATTTTCACACAAATAAAAAGGTTCTATGAAAGGGTTGAAGATTTTTAGTACTTATGTGGAAGTAAATATTATTGGATTCCTCCTAAAATTAATAATAAGGAACTTTTTTCTTGAAATTATTGAAATTTAATGCATGTAAGTGTTTCCTAATGAATACAGAGTTGTTTGAGTCCATGAAATACTATTGTATTTTCTCACTGTTTGTGTGTTTCACAGCAAAGGTGATGTCAAATTTTTGTTCTTCATCAAGAGAGGAATGTTTTAGGATATGTCAGTGTGTAAAAGGTAGTTTGGAAAAGGGTTATCCACATATATATATTGGAAGATATATCCCTTAATTGAGTAGTATAACCCTTAATGAATATTAGGGATCTGAATCACATAAGAGTTTCATGAATTTGTTTACTACAAAAAACATTGAATCAAACATCAGTTGTGTGAAGAAGGGGACTTGTTTCTATAAAACAAGTACATGATATTCCCAGAGATTCATGAAATGTGATTTTTTAATGAAATATTTAATGTTTTATGAAATTTTAGTGTTTCATGAAAAACTGAATGTGGTTGGAATTTTATGAGTTCTGTGATACGACATCAATATTTCTTTAATTTCAAGTATTTTTCTGGATTTTTATAAAAATGATTCATGAATATTAATGATACCTATTTAACATCCTAACCCAAATTCCTGATTTTGATCCAGAGTGTGAAATTACATTTTTATTGGGTGAAAATTTGTTAATTCTTGCACCAGACTAAAATGATAATTTTAAATCTTCTAGGAGGAAAAATATATCATATCATGTGATATGTTATTGATAAATTGAAAAATATATAATAGATAGAATTTATTATCATATGTGATATTTTATTTCTATTTTGAACAAAATAAATGGGTTTTCTTCTTTGAACATTTGAAGATCCATGAGCATTGATATCTTAGGGACTATGATAATAATGCGCAAGAGAAAGATCACTTGACTATCATGTTTTCCACTCTAGATTTAGATACTCATAGGGTGGTTTATCCTATTCATTGAAATCGATGACTTTGAGGATCCATAACATTTTTTCCATTGATCATGTTGTTTCCTTAATATGATTTGTGTATATACATATTTAAGGACTATGATAGATTATGATTTTATTTGGGTGTCTGTGTATATCCCTGAGAACATTATATGAAAATTGATTCCATGAGTTAATTGTATCCTACAATTTTTGTTTTCTGTTGATCACATGTATTTTCATGACACCTTAATTATAATGACGTGCTATGTTTTCTCATGTATCCCACCATGTTATGTGTTCTTTTGTGGTATTTTTCTGGGAACCCAAGGTAGGGGGAATATAATGACATGTTAATACCTTGTAAGATGAGTGTTCATGACTTGTGATGATGGTGATGAGGGACTTATGAACAAGATGGAGATATAATGATACCTCATCGATGCCTTGTGATGTACTTAGTTCCTCACAAGTTCTGAGGGGTATTTTCTTGATGTCTATAGAATATTGAGAAGAATAATTCATGATTCCTATAGTATTATGAGTTTCATTCTCACATGATTCTGATTAGCATGATTTATTAGCCCCAAAATATTCATTGATTCTTCGAACACCATATTTATCCATTCGATATAGATCCAAAGTAGGCATGTTTGAGGGTTTTTTGCATCTTGATTAATGCATGACAACTCATTTTTGGATTATGTGTTACTATTCTTGATGTTCCTTTTTTAATATTATAGAATACACTAATATACTTGATCACATCAGGTTAAAGATAGGTTGGTGGTGTCCATCTATGTCTTGTAGTCACACAGTATTCATGGAATTTTGGTGATCTCTTAGATTTCATGAACGATCCAATGAAGGGAAAGGGCCATGTGGCAGACAACTATGTTTTGGAATGTAGAGTTGGTGATGGGATTGGTTGGACAACAATGAGACCTGTAGTTTATCATTTATCTTTTTATCTTTTTTATTTTCCTTGTACAAGTTTTTCACTTCATGGAGTTGTGTTTATTTACCTATCATGTGTTCCATTTATTTAGTTATTCATAATTTTTTACGATGATCATTATTATGGGTTTTCTTTTAAATTATTATTCCAATGAAATGATATTGGGGGTATAATCTCCCCATAATCGAAATCAGAACATCACTTCCAGTCAAAATCCTGTTGGGTAAGGTAAGGAACACATCATTTCATGTGACACTTCAGCATGAACATAGTGATTTTCATAGGATGTTTTTACTAGAACCAATACATTATTTCCCACATATTCTATGGTAAAATGAAAATAATCAATTAGATAAAATAATGGATCCATGATATTCCAAATGAGGCTTAAAATTTATTGATTCATTTGATCAATAGGTTAATATTATGATGGATTAGTGTATATACTTTAGTTGATAGAGTAGTGTGTTTTCAAAGTGATATTGGTAGTGAAAAATGAGGTATTGTGATCCTATTCCAAAAAAATTAACAACATAAAGTCCATTATATGATGTGAAATACATGTGTTAAAACAAAAGGGTGGACTAAGAATATAGTTTATGGAGTGAAAACCTCATTTAATCCATAAAACATTGTATGTTTGATTCTTTAACTTCTGGGCTCACCCTTTAAATCATAAAAAGCTATAAAAACAATGATAATTTTTGGAAACAACATAAAAACTAGTCCACAATGGATTGGGGGAGAGAAAATTATTCAAACTATTTCTTCTTTTTTCATTCGTAAAGTCCAAGTAATAGAGATAATGATTTGATATAAGGCTAATACCAATTCCCCTTAAGAGGAGGGTGGGTTGGGGAAATAATTAAAAAGTTAATAAACTGAGGAAACACCAAAAATAACACTCCAATTTTTTTTGAAAGAATATATATATATATATATAAATAACTTACATCTCCAGACACCTCATGGTCACAATAAAAGTGTATTACCATTGAGGAACTAAAGACCAACCATAAATCTCACAACCACTTGGAATTTATTTAATTGTGTAATAAACAATAAATAAATAACTAAATAAAATAACATTAAAAACTTATGAAAAAACATCCTTCCATGGACTACAAACAACCATTCAAGAAACTAAATCTATCTTCAAAATAATAATAGTATCAATAGAACATCTAACATATAATGGTTTCAAAACCATAAACTCATCCGCAAGAAGAAATAAAAAAACAAAACAACCTACAAAATAATGGAATAGGTTATAACCTTGGGATATAACAATAAGACAACCTTGTACCTTTACCACATATTAAAATCTCATGGTGAACCCATGGAAATCAGAAAAAACATTATCAAATACTCAACTACATGAAAATTAAAACTCTCTTAGGTATCCAAATTCACATCCAATGATTCCACTTATGAAGAACCAAAAATAAATATAAAAAAATAATCTATCATATGAAATATATAAATCAAATGAGAAAAAAACCGAACTATAAGGAATATACTAAGCTATAATATATCAACAAGAAATATTGAAACCACATGATAACATATATAAGAATAAAAAAATGACCAGATCAAAATCCCAAAATTATCATTACCCAGGACAAGCTATATTTGAAACTTTCCCTTCTAGTACTCAACTTATAATGAATATAATGATGTCCTCAATAATACAGAAGTGACTATACATCAAAACATTATAGTAAATTCACATGTGATTCTTATTATTCTTCTATGAAAAGTGGCCTCATTTAACTTTCCCCTCTATTACGATTAAAAAATACTTATTTGTAAAATATGAATCAAAATAAAATTGAACAGCCATGGATAGGGTCTTATGTTTCAAAATGAGTAAAATGGTATCTATTAAGGAATAAGCCTCTGTTATTCCCTATTATCCCTCTCAGGAGAAATTATTAACTTGCTCTACCACATACCAACTACTTTCATGAAGATTCAAGAATTAAATGTAGATATACACTTATACCTCCTTAGAATATAACCACTAAATAAATGCCTTATAAGGTAATTCCCAAGGCATGACATTATATAGCTATGAGGAGACTAGACCTTCCACTTCCCCAGGGTGAGTATTCTCAGTAAATTGTCAATGAACCTCACCCTTTAAGAATACACTTTTTTTGAGTAATTTTATGTATCTCTAAATCCTATCATTTCACCCCATTACTTCATGGAATAATTGGTTATTATGGGAATATGAATTTGAAATTTTAGATAGTATTTAAGAGGGTCGAAGTGTATGAAGTATCCAATATCCACTATTCAATACATATCCAAGGTAATTCCATCACTTAGAGAGTTTTATCTTAATAAATAATTAAATCTAATCATAATATTATACTATTGGTTAAAATTACTTCTCATTTTTAAAGAACATCTGAGATTAATTTTAAATATAATATGGTACAAAGGGTCCAAATTTTACATATCTCAAAAGCCACACCAGAACATCAATCCATAACAGAAAAACATTAATGTCACACTAATTATATAACCCAAATTAAAACTAATTCACATTACTACCATTATTAAAAATCATAACTCAGATTATATTACCATAAAAACAAAAAAAAAGTCTATAATATTAAGTCATTCAGATAAAAATATATAAAAAATTATATTTTTAAATTTTTTTTTGATAGAGACAGACTAATTTTTATTACCATTCAAAAAATAAGTTAATATATTTATAATCCATGTTTTAAACCCAAAAATAATATAAATTTCCTTACGATTTTTTTAATTCATACTTAAATTCTTAAAAGTCACATCCAAAACTAGTGATTTTCAAAAAAACATTCCAAAACCCAATAATTAAAAAAACCCACAATTTTTTACATTGAACCCCTCTTATTAAAACCCACATTAATAAAAAATTAACCTCCACATATAATAAAATTTCTTAAAAAACAATGTTAATCCAATTTAATTATTAATTAAAATAAATAAAACATCCATAAAAAAACCAAGAATAAAAACATAATCCTCAATCAAACAAATTATTATAACTAGTATTCAATATCCAGACTCCCTTAATTAATATCAAAACAATATAAATTATCCTTGGGATCATTTAAAAAACAAAGAAAGAGAGGTTGGAAAATAATTCTAAGGAAAATGAATAGTGCACATGGTTTGGACTCATGGTCTTATAACCGATGCGACAACCATGTGATTGGATCTATAATGGTTGAATTAGAATTTTGTAAAGGATATACATAGATTTCTAGACCATGTGGTAGAGCTATCCATCCCTTACTACCAAAAAAATTCACCTAAAAACTCATGAAAACCTATTTAATAACTAGTACACTTCACAAGGATGAAAATATAATTGAATGAACCCAAACAATACTGAAAAATTCAATACTCATGACCCAAAAACCATTGAAAACCAAGACTTCATCCCAAAGGGTGGTGATCATATACCATTTCATGATATTCCTCTTGATTTTTTGACACATTCTTAATCTAATTTATATCATGATACACCCCAAATAATACAAAAAACACAATTCGATATCATTTTATCATAAAATTACCTAGGACATCCTGATATTGGATACTTGAACTGGATCATGTCAGGACCTGAAGGGAATTATCGATCTATTCATGCTAGAAACTAGTTCTAGTTCATCAGTAGAAAAATTCTCTAGAATGATTTCACCGTTGAAAATAATAAATATAACTAATTGGAGTACAATGAAGTAGGAAAAATAATATATTTAACTTGTTATAATAATTATATCACATGAAATAAATAATAATAAATATCCAATAACTCAATATACAAAAACACCAGACACGAACCATTCCAAACAATAAATATATAAATTTCATAACCTCAAAAATAATAAAAAAAAATCACCATCTTAATTTTATTCACCTCACCATATCCTAATTCAAACCCCTTATTTAAAACATGATCACTAATATAAAATAAAACCAATGTCAGTGAACCCAAAATGAATTATAGGAAGATGCATACACGAGATAATGTTTGTAGGGTATGATGGAAAACAAGACCAGTAGGATCCCAAAAGGAGTTTATGAAATTAGTTATAGAAGACATTTTAATTATTATAGTTTGAAATATTATTTACAATTTTTTTAATACATAGTATATAAAAAACTTACATCATGACCTAAGCCTTTTTAAAAACGTAAACACATGTTTTTTCCATAAATGAAAAAATAACTTTGAATGATTTTTCCAAAACATTCACACTTATTTTAAAGACTATTTTTGTTGAAATAATAATAAATGATAGGCCTTATGAAAATTATTAAAATAATAAGTCTCCATATCAATAGTTAGTAGTGAAATAAAATAAAATAACAAAAAAATCATGGAGCTAAAGAAGTCCATTGAACTAGGGGAATTAATGAGAAAAAATCATATCCCATTTTACTTTAAAAAATATCAGGGTCTAGATACTTGTTACTAAGGGGTAATATTCCTAGACATTACCAAGAAAACTGGAGAAACTGTTGACATCAGTTGGACCCTAAATCACACATGTTTCTCGAGAATCCTACAAACTTCCTTATTGAGAGCACACTCCCACTAGCCTTAAGAATAGGTAGGAGGAAATTAGAAGTATACCAACTACCTAGAGTATAATATGTATCGATCACTTACATAAAAAAAGGGTTTAAATAAAAACAAAATCTCGAGGTGTGAAACAAAATCAAGGAAAAAATTAATAAGCAATTCAATATTCAAAATATTTCAAAACATCCCCAAAATCATCTCCATCACCCTTGTAATAAAAAAACACCTATCAAGAATATTCAAATAATAGATAATTTCTCCTATTGGGGTTCAAGAAATAAACTAAAAACAGTAATCAAGAGTCTCAAGTGTTTTCTATGTACACACACAAACCTGATGATCATTTCAATAGATATAAAAAGTCCTTTAAAAAGTTTTTAAAGAACAAAACATACTTTACCACTTTTATAAAATCATTTTAGTAATTTTTATTCCTTTAAAAGTTTTATAAAAATAACATTAACAAATAGTTTAAATCATTAAAAGGATAAAACCCATTATCATCAATGATATTTTCCCAAAATACCATTTAAAACAATTCATATAACAAAACAATCCAATTTTTTTTAAAAAATAAATAATTTTCAATTTTTATCTTTTATGATACCAAAAGGCATTTATCATTTAATTACATGACCCATATAGAATCAAATAATTTCATTAAATCGTAATTAATTTTTAACAAATCCTTAAAATTCTCTCCAAATCACATGGAACACAAAAACGTTCTTTGAAATTATAAATCCATTTAGAATTATTTATTTCAATTGAGGAAGAACGTAAAATAACTTTGAATACCACTAGACCAAACACACCTAACTTTAACAAGACGAATCTAATATATTATAGAGTGTCAAATAACAATGGTATACCAAATAAATGAAAATCATAAATTCACCATCATCAAATATGCAGGAATCAGAACAAAATTATTTGAAACAAGTCAACTTCAAGGGTGAACACCCAAGAAATGAAAAAGATAACACCATTAAGAACTATAAATGAAAATAAAAAATTTAAACATAATAAAAAACATAAATTTTAAATCCCTCGGATGAAAAGTTTTTTCAAATAAATAAAATCTAAGAGAAATGATATAGAGAGGGAAATGAAGATTAAAAACAAGGATAATGAGGAAAAATACCTTGATAATACACTTTTAAAAGTGGTGTGATGGATTGGATACCATGGAGAAATTGAGAAAATATAAATTAGTGTACACCTTGGATAAACCAAAAAAAATGAGTGAATGAAGGGGATAAAACACCCTTAAACATTAAAGGGGTAAAAATGAAAAAACTTTTAATACTATATAGTTCCATTCATGTTGTTAATAGAATCTCTAGAGATAATCACTACATGAATATCTATATAACTATGAGAAATATTTGAGGCAGAACACCTATGAGTCTTGAAAGGATTGTTTATAGTGTAAATACCTAATTCACACCACAAACCACTACATATTCAGATCTACAGCTTCTAGGGATCACCTGAACCACTAAAAAAATATAAATACTATAATAATTAAAAAATTACCTAATAATAGCCCATTTAGACAGTGATATTTCACACTAACATTGATATTTCTCTTTTAATCAAAAATCCATTTCAGTTAATGTTGTTGATGGTTCCATAATTTGAATGAAATTAGACACAATCAATCTATACTTCCTTATATGACCATGGATACTGTGAACTTGTTTAAAATTATTTGGAATCACAAAAGAAATAATTTCATCAATAATTGAAGGATCAATAAACAGACATTATAAAAATATATATTTCCTTAATAATTGAATCTTATGGGTCTAAAACATACAATTGGATAACTTATTAAATAGGTCATATCATTGACAGAACTCAAAAAACCCCTAAAAATCTAAATATGATCCCACTAAAAAATAATGTAAACAATAATATCATCAATAAAAACCATTTAAACCTGAACTATGAACTAAAAATACACTATGTTATTTCATCCAATGAAAAATATGGGTTCTCTAACATTAGAAGATCTCTCTTTAGACTCAAAAATTCCACAAACAAATAATTGAAATTAATATTCAAGATATCATCCTTCACAACCATATTATTATACCTTAACAATAAAAAATTTATTATGATCCAAATAAACTCATATAATAGATGAAACAAGTCACAATTTCATATAAATAGATGATGGTTATTAAATAACATTGGATTCAATACATGGTAATTTGTAAAAAACTAGAAGTTAGCATCAACTTTTCTAAGAAAACACTAGAGCATCACAATGAATCACAATGGGATGAATGAAACCCTTTATGTGATTTCATTATTATGAATTCAAAACTCCAATAAATACAAATGTGACATACTATTAGGATTTATTGAGACTAATGATATTCCAGACTGTAACTCTTTTGAGAATTTACATTGCGGGGTTGTTTTGAAACCTTTTCAAGAAAAAAAAATGAATGGTAGAAATAAATTCTATAAAACTATTTCTAGAAATAAATATATATCTATATCAAATATAATAGCTACTAATAAATATGACTCAAACATTTATGATATATATAATGATCCGACTTACTAATGAACACGGCATGCTCTCCTTTGACATTAGTGAAAACAAATCTCCTCTAAAGCCAATAAATAAAATCTTGTACAAAATTAAATTTTGAAAAACCAAGGATTATATCATATGATTATATTTATGATAAGAATAACTCTAGAAGAAATATATGTGTCTCCATTACCAGTAACCATATAAAGGCCACGCCTAAAATCCTTGCATAATCTTTAGTTTTTAAACAATATTTCACTTTCTTTTATTCCCTAAGACCTTTTCAGGTTTATAATTTTTGATTATCAAGTCATAAATCCCACATAAAAAATGATTAATATTATAATGTGGAAACATCGACTCATTATCCATTTTAACATTATATAAATATTTTAAAATGGAAAAAAATTCATGAAAAATCTGCAAGAATGTGTAATTGAATTCTTCTTTGCTCATACTTATCCATAAACCTTGTGAAAATATTATAAAAATTTGGGATAATAATAAAAATATAAGCAAGTTATATAAAAGTAAGATATCATTTTGTCTAGTAAAAAACATGAAAACACATAATTTTTTTCCAATTCCAAAGTATCCTTTGAGCATAAGATATAAATTATATCCAAAAGGGAAAAACAATTTCTATCCAAATAGAACTATAAAACCCCATAACAATAAAATTGAAACCCTTGTTGGAATTTTATATAATTAATCTCATAGACTATGTTAATTCGTATTAGATATAATGGAATCCATGATAAATCTATATAATAAACATCTCCAGTTAACCCCCTCTTTCTTTTCTTTGAAGATAAGTAACATTACCCAATTTATTGAATAACTATAGCATGTTCACCCATCACATAAGATATATCAAGATCAACCATCATATAAACACTATAAAAATTTACCATCATTGATTATAATGATAAAATATCATATGATGGATAAAAGAATTTTAATCTCACACGTTTTCATCATTAAACCACTAAGAAACTCATTTTATCCCACAATTAAAGAACATTCCATTTTCACAATAAAATGTGGAGATATATATATATTCCATAAAAAATATATATGATGCAAAATTTCTAGAATATAAGGAAATTTATATTCTTTTTAAAACCATTTTAACTAGTATGTTATTCTTTATAACAAACAATATCAATTATTGAAGGAATTTTTTTGAATTTTTATATGATAAGAAAAACATTTTCGCACTTTTCTAAAATGAAAAAAATAAACCATGTAGAAATTTTTGAAATAAATCATTTTAGGAATGTAAAATATATTAAAAAATATATTTAACATCATTTTAAACATAAATAATTATATTTTTTAAACATCTAAAATAATATGGATATAGGGGAAAAATGACTTTAATATATTTTAAAAAACATTTTATGAGATAAATCAATTACCTAAGTCTCTTCTATATTTATTTGTCCTCTGAATAATAAATAAAAAATTGTGTTATTTTTCTATATAATTTAAAAAGGTATTCTTTTTATTTTATTATTATTATTTAATTTCAATTTTTATCCACTTTTATTTAGTTTCATAAATGGATATGATCAAATTTTATGTTCCGGGGTCCTTTGGTTTGTAACCAAAAAACCACATCTGCATGTTGACTATGGTCAAAAAGGTTATTATTACATTTTATATGTAGTCCTAAATATTTTATATTTATAACATTTATACATTATATAACCATTTAAAACCAACTATGTATGGTGTTTATGAAAAATTAACCACGATGTTTAATAGGGATGGTAGATTGTATACATACATGAACGACATTTTAATTTTTATAACAGGTGGAAAATAAACATATATGATAATATATTACTTTTCCAAAATAATAAATGTTTTTTAAAATTTATTATTTATTCATAATTTCAATATTTATGACCACCTTATAAGGTGAAACTGATAAATGAATCACATCACATCATAGAGGTAGAATTACACATGTATGTTCAAATAAAAACATCATTTTGAAATAGATGGAAATGTAAGAAAAATATATAATATATAATCCTTAATGAATTATAATTATTTCATTAATATCATATATATAAATTTTCTCTATCATTTTAAGAAGCGATATGATCCAATGATGAATAATGAAACACATCACTTTGTTGAGGTTGTAGTCCACAAGCACACATAATCAATGATTAAATTTTCCGTAAGATGGACAAGAAGATGAAAATGGGTTATATCATAATCAAAATAGCATTATGGAAAATGGTTTATAATGAATTTATAATATCAAAATGAATATGGGTGATTTTAATGAGTTAAAAAATGAATTAAATAGAAAACAATCTATTAAGAAGTACACCTCTTCTTCAAACAACCTGATTATCTTTTTATAAAGTGCATTATTAGGAAGATATTATAATGAAAACAATACCTCTAACTCATAGTGAGAAATTTTTGAAATTAATTTGGTTGGTATTGTCCAATAAAATAGGAAATTTAAGTGTGGATAAGCGAGGGCCAGTGGTGTCCAATTTTAAGTGAGGGAGAGGTCATAGTTTGAAATTTTCTAAAGATTAAAATATATTAAGGAGTTACATAAGAAAAATGGCTCCAAAATGGCTCATATTATATTAATAGATGATATATTGTCTAAATATTACAATAAAATAAGCTTTAGGCCAATTTTTGTGTTCTTTTAACCCTTATCATATTATTTTTAATTATTTTAACACATTATAACTCTTACCCTGGAATGAATATTATTTTACCAAATTTACTATTCACAGTGATAAAAAATTAAATTATTCTCATTAAAGGATTAATAAATTATGATTAAAAATATTTTATCTATTTTATCAAATTCAATTACAACAATTTGAAGAAATCAATTTCAAAATAAACTCCCTAAATCACGATGAAAAACTATTTTCCAGAAAAATTATATTTTAATTATTGAAATATTTTTCTTCAAAATAAAGTGTAATAATAATTATATTTACATTTATCTGATTATATTTAATCAAAATAAAAGAATAAAATTTTATTATGAATCCAAAATAGAACACTAAATTGTATATATATAAATATAAATGAAAAGTTCCTAAGAAAGTGGTATTTTGAACTACTTACCCCAGAAAAATTGAAAAAAATTCACAAATTAATTTTAAGATAGATTTTTTTGATATAAAACATGTAATAATTTGTTAAAATTAAAATTATAAAATATTTGTATTTTGTTTCAAATAAATTCATATAATATATGTAAATTTCTTTAATAAGAATACAATAATTCGTTTTTTGATTTAAATATTAAATAATACTATTATAATGAATATAACTGAATAAAATATAATTCAATAATATTATTAATTTTTGAAATTAATATTCTATTATCATTTCCTTAGATCTTAAATTGTTCCCCCTTTTTGATGATTCAACCTCATAATTTTATTCATTACTTAAGAAAGTGTTGATACTTTTCCTTCATATCATTTTTTAATTCCATTGTTGTTACTTACACCATGTTGGTTTTTCGTAAAACATTAAATTGATGAATCACTTTATTCCATAACATAATTTATCTCTGTTCAAGAATATTAACAGGTTGTTCCTTATATAAAATCATCCCTTCCAAAAATAATACACCAGGGATTAAAATATAATATTCTTCTGGACCATTTTCTTTTATTAATGAAATATGAAAGACATTATGTACCAAGGATAAAATAAGAAGAAAGACAACTTGGTATATAAAATGAACCATCATTCTATATAATTTCATATGGTATGGTGGATAAAAAATTATATTCCTATTTATACAAGAACGCATAATAGTTTTTCAAGAGATAGTTAAAAAGAATAAAATCACATACCTCAAATGAACGTTATTTACTCTAGTTATCTGGAAAAATCTTTGAACTACTCAGATCTAACTCCATTCGATGTTGGATCATCATTAACTTTTCATATATCTATTATACTAACTCTATTCCCAATAATCTCCTTTCACATACTTCATACAAACAAGATATACACATGGATTAAAATAAATAAAATCCCTGAAAAGCTTGCATCTATATAGTCGAATGAAAACTGTTATTATATGAAAACTATATGTAACACCCGAGACTTTTATGTTATATAAACCATTAAAGGAATCTTTTTATACACAACACTTGCTTGGCTTGCTTTACACGCAATCGCGACCTTCCTCGATAGCTTGCGTCGTACGCAATACCGAGTTTCACTAAACAACAATATGCTCTTAAAACTAGCCGTTATGAATAGTAATAACCACTTTTTGAAATTTTATAAATTTTATTTTTCAAAATGGACTTCATTTTTGGACTCAGAATATCGAAATTAGCCTAGGGTGAAATTTTGGTATTTTTCTGAAAACTTTAAATTTTTGATGAATAGTGAAACCACTAAGTGGTAGGTTAAAAACTGAATTTTGCATAAAACTTAATTTTACCGCTTCTGTGAATGGAATTTCGAAAATCCGACAGACACGGTTGATATCAGTAAGTAAAATGTGGTTCAATGAGATAAAAATAATTTTTTGGTGAATAGTAACTTTTTACTTTTTTTACCGCGGTTAATAGTAAATAGGGTAACTAAGGGTAAATATGATATTAATATTACCCTAACACATGTCCTAATTCTATTTGACAAGTGTAATTCGACCAAAAACAAACTTAGGAATAAAATATGACCATTTAGGCCCACTTGGATTAGATTAGGACATTTATTATTAATTTATTTAAAGAAGGGTTAAAATAGTTAAAATCAAAGTTTAATAACTAAATCATTTTTAATATGGGGTTATACATAAGATAAATTCGACTATAAATATTCATTAGAAAGCTAAAAAGCGTTCCTACATCATTGTATTTTATTTGTAATTTTTAGACATCAAATAATTTAATTTATATATGACACAAAGATGATGCAGTAATTATCTTATTAATGAAATATTGACATAATTGATAATATAAATACCAAAATAAATGTAATTTAAGACTTTTTATGAACTACACTAATTTTATAGGTTACTATGATATATTAGTGTTGATTTAATCAACTTGGTTCGAACATATAATTCTGTTATGACTTTCAAAAAAATCATATATCAAATAGTTTCAAAATTGACACAAAATAGTTTTTAAATCAAATATTATATTATTAATTGTTATTTTATTCCTAAAAATCTAAGGTTCGGCCAAATGACTTAGATAAGGATATATATATTAATACTAAACAATTTGGGGTTCGTTTGGCATGTTATAGTATGTGTATTAACCATATAGTGAAAGAAAACAAAAAGACACGGTAAAAGTTAAATTAATTATCTTAGAGTTAAATCTAATTGATAAGGTTAAAATAATACCCTAAACTTGTCTAAATCCTATTGGTTGATAGGATTTAGACCCATCCCCACTTTAGCTTCGAAATAAGACCCTTTGGAACCATTATAAACCGATTTTGACTTTAATATAAAATAATATTTTGAGATATTCCTAAGGTGCCCCTCTCCTCCCTTATAAAAGGGCACCTCCTCCCCCTCCTCCTCACACCAATTTGAGCACTCAAGCTCGGCCAAACCCTGCCATTTTCTCCTCTCCACTTCCCTAGAATAATCCTAGAGGCCCTGGTCTTCTCCAAAGACCAATCTTAGTTCTTTAAGTGGAGGATTCAAAGAGGCGTTCCAAAGAAGAGGTAATATCCATTACCGATCTTTTCAATTTCTTTCTTCTTCAACTTCTTCTTCTTTAGTTGTTTCATGATAAAGTAATAACAACAGTATTAATTACATACTGATATGTTATTATAAATATGAAACAACACTAATTCACCTTCTATCCATCCCACGGAAAAATGAAATCACCGCGCGTGCGTACGTACAGAATACCGTCTCCACGCCGTGGTGTAATCTATTTTCCACCATCACCTTACAAGGATGGGTATAATGGTGTAATGAGTAACTATATATGATTATTATGAAGTAATATCAATACTGAAATAATATATATATACTCCAATACAATTCCACGATCATAGGAACGATATCATCACTCGTGCGTACGTACGGAATACCGTCTCCACGATGTGATGCGTCTCGTTCTACATGATCTTCATTTCATAATGATTATATAAATGAATTGAATGAATGGATATGGTATATACTACACTAATACCATTCTGTAAATGAATTATATATAACCTAAAGATAAGAATAAGAATTTATTCGACAAAACACGCATAAGAACAAAAAGTTATAAAGACCCGAGTAACAAGTAACAATGAAATATTACTAACAAGAAGCTAATAATATGACCATATATGATATCATATAAATATGTATGATTCTGGAATAAGTCAATAACATTATTTAAACCATTATACAGGAGCTTCGGACACGTACAAAGCTAATCGGACCTAAGGTAAGGGAAATATCACAATCTCATTTTTTTATCCGAGATTGTTTATTCGTAAGTATTTACTGGGGTGTATTTTATCATCCACATCCATGTTTCATAAATATGTAATATTATTTCCATCCAACTACAATTGTTTAAATCCAATTTTACCCTTCGGTGAGTTTTTAGTAAAGGAAATGAAAGGAATCTTTTGTCGTTTTCCGTACGAGGTATTTTTTTGACTTTTCTGACAAAAGTACGAAGAATGTTTTTTTTAACTTATACGGCATGAATGGATTCTTAAAACATTATTTCCAAGAAGCTTCCTTTACAATTTTTCAAGTTTATTTTTAATCAACTTCTTTTATTTTAAAGTTGTATGACATGTTATGAAAGGAAAAATGTTTTTGAAGAAGAAAGAATATTTTCCTCAAGAATGAAGTTCAAGTGTTTTATCAAAATTATTTTCCATCTAAGATAATAAAGGGTTCTGTTTTTATCCCTATTATTACATTAATTTGATCATGTTGTGATGGAATTATTTTTATGAATTCCATTATCTTATATGAATTGATTTATGATGTCATGATGTTTCAAGAATCCCATTTTTGTTACATGTGTTATGTGATGATGTATGTTTTATGATTATGTGGCACACATAAGAAAGGATTCATTATAAGATGGGTGGGACCTATATCTCCCTCCAATGCATTGGGTAAAGATTTTATATCTCATGAGATAGACATGGCTGGAACGGAAGGTTATTTCGGTTCAGTGATACAGGACTGAAACGAGGAGTGAACTCGGTTCAGAAAGGGACTTTGTCCACTAAGATAGTCTTGGCAATGAGTCATGACTAACAAGAAATGATTTTCCATGATTATGTGTGCATGCCACAAAGTTTCAAGTTTTATGTTATGATTATGGGGATCTCATTTTCACTTCTATGATTTATTCCATGTTAAGATATTATGATCTCTTTTGCAGGTTTTGATTTTCAAAAAGATATGATATGATTTTTATTTCCTTTATTTGCCCTTGCTGAGCATTTGAGCTCACCCTTTTATGTTTTCTTTTCCCCAGGTCAGGAAGATGGATATTAAGTAGAATATGCTAAAAGGGACCCTAGATATGATGAAATAAATGGGAGACACTGTAGAAGATTTATGAACTAGTTGTTTATGTTTCCCAGTTTCTAAAGACACTATACCTATATGGTCCTTTGTGGTTTTGTCATATGTTGTAATAAGTGTGCTTCAATTTTGAAGTATTAACAATGTATGTAAAGTATGGGTCGTTATACTATAGTAGTGAAATAAGTTAACCCCAAAATCCTTATAAATCTAATTATAATGATTGAATCATATTTCCAAACTTCTAAATCATTCACTCTTGCATCCCATTATACTGAGGGTAAAAATATGTAATGAAATTTAATTCAGTACCTATTGAATTTTTAAGGCCAATCTAAAAATTAAAATTAATGCTTAGATAAAAAAGATATATAATAGAAATAATAATAATATATAACCTAAGTACCAATTTGATACATTAAAGATAAATTTGTTATAGCTACTTAGTATATTGAATTTGATTAAATGTGCATATTTAGTCAATAAATAATAAATAAACCAAATTGTATTATGAACTCAAGGTTACTTTGTCAATACCACCTTGAAATTAAAAGATATATTTCACATTTCCACTCCAGAACTGGATAAGGATGAACCATACCTTTTGGAAATTTTATTTATTATTTTTTGTATTGATATATAAAATATTTTATTGTAAAAACTGAAATATATTTTCACTCTATATCATTAGTAGTACTTGAAAAGGTATGTGTACATCATAGTACTATTGAAATGAATATAAATGGGGAGTTATGAGTTTCAATCAAAAAATAAATTTTCAATAGGGATATAGATAGAAAAAACTAAATTTTTTAATATTAAAAACATTTACTATCAATTTATAATTCATGAATACTAACTTTATTTATAAGTCCCAAATTTTCTTGTACAATATGATCTTCTATCCCAAATTTCACAATTCTGTCTGACAATGATGACTTCAATGACACTTGACACAAAGAAGATGATGTTTTTTCAAGTAGTATTTATAGGACAACAATCATAAAATCAGTCACCAAGGCTAATGTTCCCAAAATAACATAATAAATGATATATTATCTTTTTTATCATAATCAATAATTACACTGGTTTCTTTCACTAAATGTCATTGAACCATGTTTCCAAAATCCTTTATTAGTGCAATCCATTTTCTCTGCCTCATGTTCATTTATTTTAGAGTTAATATATACTTCATAAATTTAGGATCAATATATATTTCACATTTTAATATACATAAATAATGTCTCTTTATTTTTAATTAAAATAACATAGAATCATGTTCCAAATCATTTTTAAAATAATTTATCTCTTGAGGGTTAAAATACCCACGGTGGTTTTTGAGCTCCTATTCGACAGTAATTATTTTCATCAAATACACATATGTGGGACTGTTAACAGTATTGGAAGAATTTAGAGGATGTTGGATGGTGGTTGAATAGAATGAAGCATAAAGAGGGATAACGTATTCTAACAACGGTGGAAGTGGTGTAGACGAGAACAAGCTATGCCAAGTATAGAAGTGGATGGGCTACGAGTTGTGGGTCAGGATCTTAAAAGAATCAATGGGCCTATTATCCAATTCTAGGCCCATGGTACAAGGTATGTCATAGGATATATTAGGGGCCAATGATCCGTGGAATGTAGGGCCTATTGATTGTCCTTTATGTCCTTTTGTACTCTAAAAATGACCATTTATTTGAATAGAGACATTAGGCCTTCAAGACACATATCAATGTAATAAACAAGTCAAATGGGTGATTTTAAATCCATTATATGAATAATTAGTTCTACCCCATTCTGTTCATTGGGTCTATGTGTATTTTATCACTTGTAATTCTTTTAACCTATGATAAATATTATTTATTGGGGAATATAACCAAGTAATTTTTTTGAAAAAATTTGTATAGTAAAATGATATCCTATTAAAACTATAAATATAGGTGACATTTTGTGGTCTTGTACATAATTTGACCAAAATAGTTTTTTATGATCCGATAATAATTCAATATTTAGAAATAATTTCCCAAATGAATGAGATAATATATATCCAAAATTCACATTTACTAAACATTCCATATAAGTTATTTTCTTTCAAGGTTTTAAAAACAATTATTAGTTATATTTAATGATTCTAAAGACTTTTTGAATTTATCAAAATATCATTAATAAACATAATAAAAAACAAACTCAAATTTTATTGGTAACCAAAATTAACAATATCCATGAATAAAACTGATAAAATAGACACCCCAAAGGGCATAACCACAAACACATATTTACAACACCTAGTAAGAAATTATATAATTGGAATATCTTCCCCATTTAACATGAGTTAATGGTATCTAAACATGATATAAATCATAAAAAATACTATTCATCATGTATATGATAAAAAACATTTATATGAGTTAAAGGATACTTTTTCTCAACAATGATTTTATTTAAGGCTCCATAATGAATTTATATCATCATTGATCCATTATTATTTTTAACAAATAAAATAGGAGTACACTAAGTTAAAGTGTTGGGATAAAAATTACCTTCATCAAGAAAATCCTATAACTAGTTTTTTAGATTCCAAAATGGGGTTTCCAAATAGAATTTCATTATGCATTATGTAAAAAGTATTACAAAAAATCTATTGATAATAACACAATTAAATTCAATAATAAATATATCTATATGTTCATTCACTACTAGTACATCACTAAATTGAAAAATTTATTTCTTTTCCATAATATTATCTATGAAACATTAACTTATACATTTAATCAATTTTTTATCTTCATGATATGTTAGCAATGTTCTAAAATAATTTAATATAACATTATTATATCTAAAATATATCATAACATGATAAAATAAAATCCAGCACATACCTAGAATAACATCCAACCCTACTATGGGTAGTTAAACAAGATTTTCCAAAACAAAACTACCCAATGATAACAACCTAATGATTCATATAAATCATTGTTCCTATAATTCTTCTACAAAAAAATTCACCAAAAGTTTTATATCATTCTAATGAGATAAAACTCCCAATTTTTTGAAAAATTATTCAAAATTATGGAACATGAAGATCCAGAGTTAAACAAGTAATTTGATTAATTCACAAAATAGGTAACATACATATCAAAAAACAGTAGATGAACCAATGTCAATCGTAGTTGTATACAATTATTTTAATGAACCTTATTTGCTTCTAATTATGTTGATTTACACACTAATTTGCTATCATTGGACACATGTTCACATGATTCCCAAACTCATTGTAATTAAAATATATGAATAATGGATAAATATATATTTAATTATTATTGGATAAACTAGGTCTATTTTATTTTCAATAACGAGCTATATGAATAGTAGTACCACATCAATAAAAAATTCTAAATCCTATAAACAAACTGCCTAAAATTCCATTAATCATTCATGGAACATTTTTGGGGATTTCCTATAAATTTCATGGTTTAATTGTTCTCCATATATTTCTACCTTGAGAAATCCTTACTGTTGTTGTCACAAGACACATATGTGTTAGAAAACTCCATCACAACATTCTCATCACAACATATACCTTTCTCGAAACTTTTAAATTCACAGGATTCCAATTCCCAATGAAAACATTATTTCAATACATTGTTAGAATTATTACTTTTAATACATGTTAATTTTAATATCAAGGATAAAATAAAACTCATTGAGTATTAGGATGATAATGTAAAATTGTATTCACACATAACTGATCAATCCTAATCCTTTTAACATAATTCCTAGAATTTTTTATCCATTTAGAGGTGGAAAAGATTATGAGATATTTTAAAAAAATATTGGAAAATGAATCACATTACATGGTTACAATAGATTATCTATCGAGTATTATTAACCAATTACAACCACCAATAAAATATACATTAAAATGTTATGTACTAGGGGTTACCTTTTGGAGTTCTGAAACTCCCATTACATCAAATATCATTTCCAAAAAATTGATCCGTCCATCAGATACTAGTGGATATGAGGCTCCATTGAAAGTTGACGGGTTCTATTTTACAAAATTATAAACTATAAAAATTTTAATCTATGGATAATATGTTTTCACTCTAACATGATTTCCACCATAATTAATCACCAAAATAAACTAAGCCATTAATGAACAAACTGATATGTTTCAATTCGAACCATTCTGGGTTGTTGATTTGGAATTAAATTTTCCCCATCATTCCATATTACTTTATATTCCCTATTTACTCTATCAAAAACCATTCTAAAGAGAATAATAATAGATGAATCAATGTGATAATATTAAAATTATATTTCATGTCAACAAAACTATATAGGAGACTCTCTCAAGGGTATTCTATTAACATTATCCTAAACTATAATGTTATCTAAATCATTCATATTATTAAAATTTAAGGGGAATGACCTTAGTACACGGTATAATCTTCAATTTTTTACAACAAATAAAATTTGTTTAATTCCCCAATAATTTTTTATGTTTAGATTATAATAGAATTAGGTTGCAACTCTTAAAAAATATACCCATAAATATTACAATGTGGAGACTTCCTCTTGAATTCATTTTTTTAAACAATATCAATCTTTGGAAATGAATCATGTTTTCTTTTCTTTAAAAATCCTATTGGCATTCAACAAGACTTCTTTATTTGTTCATATTCAACCATAAAACCAAAAGAAAAATTTAAAAATATATGATGAGAATAAATGTTTATTATGGTATATAAAAGAATGAAATACATTAGTTTAGTTGGAAACATGCAAACCCATTAAATGTTTACTTTTTATATATTATACTTTGACGGTATAAACTAAATAATATCCATATGGCGGAAACACATTTTTCTAAAAAAACCATAAAAACCCATAATAATAAAATTGAAAATCTTGTATAACATTTATATAAATATATAAATAATATATTTTCAATAATGTCAAAAATTAATGGATCCTAGTTAAATAAAATGGATAAATATCATCAATTAACTCCATCATTTATTTTTAAAATAAGGAACATTGCCCGATTCATTGCTGAGCTATATCAGGCTCAACCATTGTATAATATATATCATTGTCTCCCATCATACAAGATTTTTTAGGATTACCTATCAATATATAAAATGATAAAGGAAAATAAAATTAATAAAATATTGGTGATCTTCTAAAATTTCATCATTATTCCCTTGAAAAAAACTTTTTAACCTAGAAGAAAAGAACATTCCATTTTTTCGTAAAAATGTAGATAAGTAACTCTTCAAAAGAAAATCCAATGAATGAAAAATTTCTAGAATAATGAGAATATAATATTAATTGAAAAAAATGTTAACATTCAAAGAAAATATTATAACTAAATAATCAATATGATGATGGGAATCTTTAATGATGTTGTATATATAAAAAACATTAGTTTTTATATTCATTACAAATTCATTAAAAAAGAATAAAAAATATAGAAAATATTATTTTTAAACCATTTAGAAAAAATACAATACTATGAAAAATGAAAATTAAAAAATCTTATGGATAACCAATAATGTTTTCAATAAAAATTAAAATATCATAGATATAAAAGAGAAAGAGTTCCAATCATTTTAAATATTAATATAAAAGAAAACCCCTTCCCTTAAGTATCATCCATATTCATAAGTTCTCTAACTCCAAAATAAAAAAATTATATTAGTTTTATACTTGAAAAATAATAGTTTAATATATATTTAATTTTTATTATTCATTTCATTTTATTCATCACATGTTGTATTTAATTAAAAATATGAATGTGTTCACATTGGACATTTTGGGGTAGTTGAGTGTATAACCTCAAAACTACAATGGTTCACTGACCATGGTAAAAGGGTTTATATATCCATTGTTAAAAGAATCCTAAAAATTTTATATTTATCATATTTATACATTATAATTAGTTTTTAAACAAACCATGAATTGTGGTAATGAAAAATGAACCACATCATTTCATTGAGACGATAGTTCATGCAAACACATGAATGGTGTTTTAATTTTATCTATTAGGTTGCAAAGAAATAAATTAGATAATATTATACTTCTAAAAAATCATATTTTTTGTATATTTAAAAATTATTTTTTATATCCACCCTTAGTAAAATCCTTACATGGTGAAAATGAAAAATTAATCACATCACTTCATGGAGATGGTTTTCAACATGTACACATGAATATCAGGATAATTTTTTAATTTATAGATATATAAGAAAAAAAGAGGTTATAATTTATTCATAGTATGATAATTATTCATTTAATATATTATATATATATATATATTCATTTCCCATCATTTTAAAAACATATATGATATGGTCATGAAAAATGAAATATATCATTTCATGAATATGGTAGTACACACTTATAGATAACTATGTTTCTATTTCCCATAAGATGGATATGTAGGTGAAAAGTGGTTATAAAATAACCATAATAATATTTTATCATACAAGAGATACTAATGATATTGTATCACAATTATTAGGAGAGGGTTTAAGGTGGTAAGAAAAATAAAAATAAAAACATGATTAAGAGCTATACCTCTTCTCTAAACAACCTCCTAGCATTATAAATAAAAACATATTATGATGATATATTGATCAAAAAAATACCTATTTAATATAGGGAGTGATTTTTATTGTATTTGGGTTGGTGTTTTATATTATAATAGGTTCTGTATATGTGGAGAAGCGATGATAGGTGGTTTCCATTTATATGTGATGGAGAGGATATAGTTGGATTTTTTTTTTGAAAATATTAAAATATATTAATATCCCACTCTATAAAAATGTATCTGAAAGGACTCATATTATAATATGATATGATATATGGTTTTAATATAACTATTTAATAGGACTTAGACATTTTGATTTCATTTTAACCCTTATCATTTTTGTCTTAATCCTTTTAACATGTTTTAACTCTTACCATGGTAAATAATTTTTTTCCATAGTTAATATTCATATTTAAAGAAATTAATGTGGACTAAATAATTTTTTTTACATGAAGGTTACAAATATGGAATAAATTTTATTGAATTTAATTCCAATAATTGGTATATGTTATTTTTAAAATAATGCGGTATATCAGGATGAAATGGTTTTTTAGGAAAATGAATATTTAAGTATAAAATTATTTTTATAGAAAACTAAATTGAAATGTACATTACAAAGAAATTGAATGTATAGTATTTATTAATAATGTAGTTAATTTTTTTTTCAACCAACCAAAAAAAATGTGACTTTGTAAATATGTGAAAATAAAATAAAATTTTAATAAAAATTGATATTTTCGAATATTCACTGAAAAAACTTTTTCAGAAAATTTAAAAAAATTCCCAAAATATTATTTTGAATTTATTTTATACAAAATGATAAGATTTTTTCAAAATTAAAATTATAAGAATTTGAAATTAATATTTTAAATAAAACCATTTATACATGTAAAAAAATTAGTAAGATTAAAACTACTTTCGTTTTATTTGAAAATTTAATTCATGTTCTTATAATGAGTATACAAATATAAAATATAATTCTTGAATATTAAGAAATAATAAAATTTATTTACTATTAATATTACAGAGGTTTTTGTATTACACCCCTAACAAAACAAAAAGTGTATTGGAAACTAGCAGTTGTAGTCAACACCAATGGAATTGGAATCCTATCCATTGTAATCCTCAAAACATAGAACAAGGTATAAATGAAAAAGAATAAATAAAATTTTAAAAAAAGAAATAAACTAAAATATACTTGTGAAAAATATGTCCTTAAATGATATATATCACTCTTAGTTCTTGAAACTGTATACCATGAAACTTAATACACCATACTCTTCTACCTTTCTGACCTAGTCATTTCCTACCGCCATGTACACACTCAGACATAGGAACCAGAGTATAGGAGATTCCATTTGGATTTTCTATGATTATTATTGATTAGAAAATAAAAAACATATTTCAATTACATTTTAATGGTATTAAATGTTCATTTTTGACCATATAGGCCTGAGTTAGTGGATTTTAATTTTGAACATCCATTCTCATCATTTGGGCACTTCATGCCTATGGTACGCCAATTAAGGCCCAATGATTAATCTGATTTTAAGGAACATAATTATCCATATTATACATTTATATTATTGTAAATGGATCTGAACATCAATATGGACATTTTTCATTCAGGTAATAATGGACTATTCATAAAGTATGATGGGGATATTTGGCAATGAAAGGAAACAATTCTCGAGAAGGCATATTGGACACCATTCCACTAATGAGAATGTGGGGCCCCCAATAAAGACCCACTAAAGCCCAAATTTCGTGGGATGATAGAATAAATATATAGGAACATATAATTATATGGTATCTAGTGCTAATTCATCCTCCATTGTTGTTATTCAGGCATCCCAAGTTATAGATAAATTTATGGTCTAGATTCTGCGGCCCAAAAAAACATCCCACCAATTTAATCATATCTCGACAACCAAAAATTCAATTGGGATGAAATTTTATAGACATATTTGAGATATCCCTTAATTCACTTTTTTCTTCTATGTCCCACTCCAATTTATCCATATATAAGGCCATCCATGTTCTTCTATTCGGTGGATACAAACTGGCTGCAACCTAGGGTCAGGAGTGGAAAATCCCAAGTTCCACAAGTTTTCCACCACCCTAAGACTACCATAATCTAGTGAGATGACTTTCAATATTAAAGGATCGACCCAAGGCTCCCAAAATGTCTATTTAAGGTAGTGTTGTGGGAGGATTTAAGGATCTTGGATGCTTTCTTTCATTGTAATGTTATGCTGTAACTTTTCCTTTGTAATGTTCTTCCTCAATTGTAAGTTGTTTTAATTCATCTTAGTTTCTCAATAAAATTTATTCTTTAACTATTATTTTATTATTATACATATCACTTCGATAATTTTTCCTCAATGTGTAAATTTATTAACACCAAACCTTCTGAAGATATCCACACAACAGTGGAGTGATCATTTTCTTTTTATTGTTTTCTTACTTCTTCAATTCCTCCCTCGTGAGTTTACATGCCACTTCTATTGAAAACATAACATAAATGGAGGGTTAACCAACATATTGGTTGATCCAATGGAGTAGAAAGGTGCTATATTTGATGTTATTTATCTCCCCATTAATGTATATTCACTTCTTTTAATTTATATTTTTAGTTGATAATTTTAAAACTTCTTTGTCCATATTGAATTTTAAGGTCACATACTTCATGTGAAAATAAGATACTTTACCTTGGTGTGCTCATAAAATTGATCCTCCAAATGTATAGGTGATTATTATTATGTTGTGTTGGTATTAAAATATTAAGTTATGAAGTTTTTGGATCTTCTTAAAGAAACCCATCTCGAATATTAGAAGTTGAAACTGTTAAAAAAGGAATTTCATCGAATCCACCCCCAAGTGATAACCTAGGATCACCTCATTCTTTCAAATTGAATTCACTAAATCCTGTTAGTAATATCTTAGAAACCCTATAATTTCAACTCTATATTGGAAACTTCATCGCCAGAACAATCCATAGAATATAAATGTCTGTAGGTTTCTTCTTAGGTCTCTAAGGATTTGACAACCCAAGCTACACTACAAGCGACCCCTTAACCCTAAAATCTTGGGTATATTTGGGAGAGACAAAATTTTGCCACCATTGTCAGGGACCCAAGTAATTCATCTTATACAACCATTATATTCTCCCCAATTTCTTCTATTCTCATCCAAATTCTCTTATCATTTCCCTTTCCTATTTGTTTTCATTTGGTGTATGTCCGCCTACACTCGTGACCAATCAAACCGTCTAGTTTAGGTGGATAGTCATGGGGTGTGGAATTCAAGTACACCAAGGGAATTATTTACATTAGATACTAATATTAATAATATTTAATAGTTAAAAATTAATCCAATTTCAATGGAATTTCTTTAAAGAAACCCACTCATAAACTCACGTGGGAACCAAAATGGAAATCCAAATGAGGCAGCCCCAAACATAGGAAATGTAGTCAATCAAACCATCAATGACTACCTGATACCTTCTATAACATCACAAGTAATTAAATAATAATATATTATCATATCTATGTTTATTTATGAATTAGATAGTGTTCTAAAGGATTAAAATGAGAAAAAAATCCAATCTTAAGCATAGAATTCTCTAATATTTTTAAAAGATTATTTTACCACACTTTGATGGAGAAGCATTTTTAAATCTTTTTTGACAATTTTATAAGCTCTATTTGTCAAAATAAACTTAATCTTTAGTATTGGGACATTTGAATTTACTTGGGTAATTTTTTGGTATTTTTCGGACAATGTTCATTTTTTAATGAATAGTGAAAAATACTGCATTTTACTTCAAAACTGCGTTTTCATGTAATTTAATTATATGGATAGATTATCATTTTAATTGGTTTTATGGGGAAAATATAATATGTTTTTACCATTTAATCCAATGGTGTTCATTTTAATTAATTTCACTTTCAAATTAGACATAAATAATTGTCAAACCATTGATAGATATTGTTTCTTAAAAACCCGCTATTTGTTTTGGCGACGAGAATTATTTTTAAATTAATGAATACAATTTATGTGTTTGGAATTTGGTAAAATGGATTCCATATTTGGAATCATAATGTCCAAGTTATTTTATTTATAATCTTTGTTTTTTGACATTATGAATAGTAACGACGGTAATTATCTTTAATTATCGTGATTAATTAGTAATCGTGTAGTTAAGGGTAATAAAATAATAACATAATAATATAAAATGACCCTATCATGTGTCCTAATGATATTGGTTGTATCATGGCCGACCATGGGATGCCTTGTTCCAAACATTGGGACCCCATGGAATCACTTTTGGGCGATAGTGACACTTTATCATTTTATGTTTTAAAAAGGAAAGTATAACCAAAGTATGTATCACCCAAGTAAAACAATTTTAGTTTTTTTTAAATAAATTATCTATTAGAATATAAATATTAATTGGAAAGATAAAAATATATACTACATCATATTAGTTTTTTTATATTTTTAGACATTAAATAAATTAAATTTTTTATGACACCATGATGATGCAGCGATTACATCATTAATGAATTATTTAAATAAAATGAAATGATAATGTAAAATATAATACATAAACTTTTCAAAAACCGATTGAATGGGTGGATTTCAAACTCTTATCACCTTATCCTCGAAATATATAATTTTGGGACCTTTAAAATCCGAACCTCATTATATAATAATGTAACATTTCTTGAATTTCCAAGAGTGCCCCACCTTCCTCTTATAAAATGCCCCCACCTCTACCAACTTACCCACACCTCTCAAGCCATTGTCTTGGAAACTCTCTGGACATTCTATATCTCCACATCCTTCTCTTCATCCTACAAGCCTTACCTTAGGCCGAAAGCTCTTCAAGAAACCCTTTTGGTTCAAACCCAGCGGAGTAACCCGATTTAATGGTAATGTCTTCACTTGTGTTCTTTTGTTTTATTTTGCTTTCCAACCCCATATACTATTTTTATTACTTTATTTTTCAACAAAAACAGTATATTCAATATACTAGGGTGATTTTAAGAGACTTATTTGATTTAAACTTACAAACACTTCCATATAATGGTTAATGAACATATTGTTTATGTGAGGGGCGAATTATTGCCTCACGAAACGATGATTGTTCAATCTTATTTTTACACCTTTCATGGTGTCCATTAAGATGTAACTATATTTATATATGATATATATTATTTCTATGTTTTCCTTATGATTCTGTATTTTTCATTTATGGCATACCTTATGGTTTCCATTATGAGAAAACGCGATATCTTCATTTTAGGAAGTGCGGACTACCGCCCCCTCAAAGTGATTTGAAGCGTTAATTCCATATGTGGGACATATAAAGGATGTAGTTAATGATATTATATATGATATTATACTGGAATTATAATATTCCTTTATATAATTATTATTTTACTCCATTAAATACGAAATAGAAATGAAATTAGCGTTCATGCGTACGTACGGCTTACCGTCTCTATGAACGGTGCATTTCAATTCTTAACTCTAAATGTTATGCAACATTATAAATGAATGTATATACTAGATATATATGTGATGTATATGATATATACATCATGAACATAATACTGGATATAATAGATATTTTACCACATGAACAACTTGTAATTATAAGAAGTTTATTTTTGACTCAAGTACCAAAGATCGACAAAAAGACCGTTATTAACTTAAATAATTACATAATGTTCCTAAAATGGTATTAAGTGATATAAATGGAATAATGAACATGAAAAATGTTCTTAGGAAAGTAGAAATTATCTTGAGTTTATTATTCAGAAGATTAAATAATGATCGAGTCAAGTCGGACATGAAGTATGGGACTTCGTCTCAATCTCCTTTCATTGAGGCATATTTTGTTTTATACAGAACATTCTTTTATACGGTGTATAAACCCCTTTGACATTTACTTTTATTCAAATGGAATATTTTTATACGAAGCATTTTACTAATCTACAAAAGGAATATTTTGTCTTACGTATGCGGTGACAATGACTTCTCCACCGCCGTGATCATTATTTGAGTTTCGGCTTCCTCTACAATCCATAATTTTTTTAAATAAAAAATAAATACCATGTTTTACATTTCTTTTATTTTGGTATTGAAAATGGTTTTGATAATAGTTTTATTATATCTATGTGTTTTACTAATATCTTGTGATTGAAATGTGGAAATGTTATGTTTCCTTTATGCATGTTTTATGTGATATGATTATGTTATGGTTCTTGGGCATTGTTTATGAAGATGGGTGGTTCCGTGATAAAATAAGGGCGGGTGATCCCGATATATCTCTCCAATTAATTGGGTAATGTGATGGGGTTAAATGCTATGGTTTCTCTAAAGAGATTTAGGGAATATACTGTGATGGGTATTCCAAACTTAACCATGAGGGTTACTCCCTATGAAACAATGTTATGAATACCTCAAGGTAAATTTATGTCTTATGTTTTCTACAAGTTATTCATAAATTTTATGATTTCATGAGGTTTGATAAAGTTATTATGTTTTATGAGTAAAGTATGATTTCCTTAATTCTTATGTATACATGGACTAATGTTTTCATTCTGTACTTTTATATCACTTACTGTGCTTTTTATGCTCATCCCGTGTTTTTGAAATGTTTTTCACAAGTAATGGTAAAAGTACATAATGAGATGATAGTGTTTAGGAAGTGTCACGAAAGAATCCATGTTTTTTTAATATGTCTACTTTGATGAGAAAATTGAATATTGTGTTTTATGTAACCACCTTGTTGAAATGTGGAATGTAATGCATCTTTTATGATCTAACTATCTAAGACTCTAAACCTGAAAAGATCCTCAACGTGTATTCTTGAAATAACTCAAGATTAAGTCATGTTTAAGGCTGGGGCCTTATGCCTGCTTAGACCAGTGCCCCCTCATGCATTAGACAAAATTCCCCAGGATATTCCAACTACATCTTTAAACCCCATGTCCTAAACCACCTTCCCATATTTCATGGAATGGAGTATGACATTCCCTAACTTCACATCATGGAGTTCAATGACATTGTAGAAACCATATGTCCCCTACATCAACTAGAATCAGCTAATATGGGGATATTCCCCCTTTCCTTAAAGGATTGAGATAAAAATTGGATGAATATTTTGATACAATAATCCTTCAACTCTTGGGAGCAATTACAAAGAAAAATATACAAAAAAAATACTTTCCCCACCACCAAATAATTTCATATAAAAAGAGCATCCAAATTTTTTTTGAAAAAGAGGGAGAGTCATTTTTTGAATCATGGGAAAGTTTCAAAGACACACTCAACATGGTACCTCCCCATGGATTTTCAATCCTAGAAAAATTTTGATTTTACTCTGAAGGGTTGGGTCTTGGGAACAAAATATTCATTGACATGATGTGTAATGGAACTTTTAAAAACAATGCCCCAATGATGATTACGAGTATCTGGAAAGACTTTTTGAACAAAACCCAACATGGGTAACATCCCCTTACTATGAAAATCCACCCAACTCTGGTGGAATTCACAAACATAGTGAGGAGGAAATCCTTAGGGAGAATCATTCTACACTCACTAGGAATGTCGAGGAGATCGATCTTAGTAAGGTCCATAAAATTAAAATTGTTGACACTATTTGAAAAATTTGTGACAAACATGACAAAAATACTGAAAACTTTCCAACCCTCCCTTCCATTAAAGATGTTATTCTAGGAGAACCACCAGTGGAGGTCAATGCTCTAAAATTTCAAAATCCCCAATACCAAAACACATTCAACCCAAGGTATAATGACCACCCATGCTTCTGCTGGAAAGATAACCAATAACCTATCCAACCACAAGGACAAAATCCTTACCCCCATCAGAACTACCAAACCCATAACCAGTTCCAAACACAAAAAATCCAATACCAACATCCACTGGTCCATTTTCAACAAACCATCCCACCTCCATAATATCTCCCTCGGATAAACCAATCTTCGGAAGCACCAAACCAAACTATTTCAGAAATACTACTAGAACAACCATACTAAAAAATATAAAGGATGAACTCGGAAGTGTCTTCCATTAAACAAGAACTTCAAACCATAAAAAATGAAAAGGTACCCATTCCTACTCAGGTAATACCATCATCAAATTTAAGGGGAGAGTCAAGTTTCACTCAAATAACTCATGAACAACTAAAGGCTGTGACTGTTTTAAGAAGTTAAACCTGAAAAAATAATTTAGAAAACATGTAAATAGTCAAACTCTAATGAAAATTCAAATTAACAACAAGATCAAACGGAGGAAACTAATAACAATGTGAAAGAAACAACTCTTCAACAAACAACCCCACAACCTGCACCATTTCCTCAATTCCTGAGGGGGAAAAAGAATCCTGAATTGAGTAAAACATTAAGGTAAATATTCTAACAAGTCAAGATTAACATTCCCCTTATCAATACAATCCAATCCATACCTGCCTACTCAAAGTAACATAAGGACTTATGCACTTTTAAAATAAAATTTTTATACAAAATCCAAGTCCTTTTGGCAGTTAATGTGAGTACCACCATTCAAGGGACCATTCCTCCTAAGTTGAAATTCCTAGGTTTCCCTTACATCATTGTTGAACTAGGAGATAGAAAATTTCTCAAGCCTATGTGTGACCTAGGTTCTAGTGTCAATATCACCTCCTATGCTGTGTACTGCCAGTTATGCCTATAAGAGCTCTAACCCACATCTGTCACACTTCAACTTTCTGATCATAGAATTAGGGTCCCAAAGGGGATTTGAAAGGATGTTCCAGTAAAGGTTGAAAACTTCATCTACCCTTCTGACTTCATGGTCTTTGACCGCCATCCAAACATAGGAAATAAGGAACAAACCCCACTCTTCTTTGGTTTTCCTTTCCTTGCAACAATCAACTCCATTATCCATGTTCAAAATGGGAACATTATCATCACATTTAGAAACATGAGTTTAGACATTAACATCTATAATTCAAGATCACAAATAGGGGTTGACGAGGACATTCATGAAGTAAACATGATAGAAAGCATTGATAATAAATCTATAGAACATCATGGTATATTTGATGGATGTTTAAGGTAGGATGCGATTTATTTCCTTTGTTCACATGAAGGTTGTTTATCTCCTTGGCTTGAATCATTTTCAAATTGCCCTTATGATGAATTCTTAGGTCCTATAATTAGTGAATCCTTTCAAGAAACCACTTTCATGGAGACCACTCTAACTTCCTTCCCTAAATCTGATCAAGCCAATCTAGTAACTAAAACTTTTACATGTGGGGAATTAATCCTATCAAAAACACTAGGAAAAAAATTGATATCGATCCAATGTCCCAATATTCCACTGAAATTAAAAACCAACCTAATCATGAATTGAAGGAACTTACCACTACACTCATGTATTACTTCCTAGGGGACAATAAAATACATCATATTGTCATTTATTCTTCTCTTAAATCCAATCATGAGAGGATGCTTCTAGACATCCTTAGGAAACATAATAAATCCATTTGTTAGACCCTGTCTGATATTCATAGGATTATCCAACTTATCTGGACTCATAGGATTGGCCTACAGTCTGATTCAAATCCATGTCATCAACCTCAACAGTGACTCAATCCTAATCTAATGCAAGTAGTGAGAAAGTAACTTATGGAATTGTTTAAAGTTTCTATCATCTATCCCATAGCTGAGAGTGGGTGGGTGAGCCCAATCCAAGTGGTTAAAAAAAGGATGGAATCACAGGGATAACCAAAAAGGATGGAGATATTCTTCCATCAAGGGTGGGTAATGGTTGGATAGTTTGTATCGAATATAGGAAGCTAAACTCATTTACCAAGAAGGACAATTTCCCCTTACCATTCATTGAACAAGTCCTTGAGATAGTGGTAGTTCATACCTTCTACTATTTCTTAGATGGGTACTCGGGGTATAATCAAATTGTTGTCTCCCAAGAGGATCAAGGGAAGACTACATTCACATGTCCATTCAGAACCATTTATTTCAAATGAATTCCATTCGGGTTATGCAATGCCTCGGGAACCTTCTAGGGATGCATGTTGGGAATATTCTCAGCCATTGTAGGGGATTTTCAAGAGGTATTCATGGATGAATTATCTCTATTTGGAGATAAATTTGAGGGATACTTGAGGAATGTGGAGAGAGTCTTGTCAAGATTTGAAGAAAAGAATCTAGTCTTAAATTGGGAAAAATTCCATTTCATAGTTAAAGAGGGACTAGTCCTTGTCCATCTAGTCTCGAGTAGGGGGGTTGATGTTGATAAAGCCAAGGTTGACATCATTCATCACCTTCACTCACCCAAAAATGTCAAGTAAGTGAGGTCTTTCTTAGGAAATGCTGGTTTATATTGAAGGTTCATTTGGAATTTCAACTCTATTTCTTGACCACTTTGTGCTCTATTGGTGAAAGATGCTCCATTTTTATGGACAAAAAGCTGTGTGGAATAATTCTCTACACTCATGTCAGCTCCTATCTCTCCACCTATCCTGAAATCTCTAAATTGGAAATGTCCTTTTTGAGATCTTGTGGGATGTGAGTGAATTCGTTGTTGGAGCAGTCTTGGGAAAATAGTGTGTGAAAAATCCATGTATCATTGCTTATGAAAGAAAATATTTGAATGATGCACAAATCAACTACAACACCACTGAGAAATATTTTTATACTGTTGTCTTTTCCTTAGATAAATCTGGTCATATCTCTTAGGATCACCCATCATTGTCTTCACGGACCATTCAGGCCTGAAATTCCTTTTCGAAAAACAATATTCCAATGATATACTAATTTGGTGGGACCTTCTCTTATAAGAATTTGACCTCACAATCAAGGATAAGAGGGTGTTGAAAATCTAATAGATGACCACCTCTCTAGGATGGAATTCAAAGACAACTCAAATCACCTTTCTATGTCTGATTCATTCCCTAATGAACACCTTTACACTGTGGATGACTGCCCTTGCTATGTGAACATAGCCAACTTCATAGTTATAAGAGTCATTCCAAAAAATTTAGGGACTCAAACTCGAAGGAAATTCCTTTATTATGTTAGGCACTATGTGTTTGATGATTTATACCTCTATAAGTTCTTCAATGACCATGTCATTAGGATGTGTTCCCTAGAATCTAAACAAGAGTACATCCTTAAATTCTGTCATAGTGAGGCATGTGGAGGTCACTTTTCCTCTATGAAAACATCTGCTAATATTCATTAGTGTGGTCTATTTTGGCCAACCCTATCAAGGTACTCCTACACATTTTTTCAATGTTGTCATTGGAATTAACAAGTAGGGTCCATCACAAAATGGAATCAAATTCCACTCACTCCCATCTTAGTGCTTAAAATCATTGACTGTTGGGGAATTGATTTCATGGGTCCCTTCACAAACTCTAGTGTATATCTTTACATTTTTTTAGGTATTAATTATATCTCAATATTTTTTGAGGGCATTCCGAGAAAATCCAATCATCATTCAACTATGATTAGATTCCTAAAATAAAACAACTTCTCTGGATTTGGAATTCATAGGGCTATCATTAGTGACCGTGGAACTCATTTTTGCAATCGTCAATTCTCATCACTCATGGACAAGTATGAAATTTCTCACAATGTTTCCACCGCTTACCACAAACATAAAAATGGTCAAGATGAGTTAGACAATCAAGAAATGAAACAAATTATTGAGAAAACTGTTAATCTATCTAGAAAATATTGGTCTAGAAAAATCTTAGACACTCTTTGGGCCTATCGACCCGCATAAATAACTATTTTATGAATTTTTCCTTATAGGATGGTTTATGGTAAATCATGCCATTTGTCAGTGGAGATTAAACATAAGTCCTTTTAAGAAATAATGAAAATGAAATATGACCTCTCTATAGACGAAACAAAAATGTAATTAGATCTCAATGAACATGAGGAGCTTAGGATGGAGTCTTATGAAAATTCAAGGATAAATAATGCTAAAGTACAAGCCTACCAATCTCAAAATATTAAAACAAAACACATTGTACTGGGTAAACCAATTCCTTTTTATAGTTCTAAAATTCATTTACACCTTGGAAAATTTAGTTCAATATGATCAGGTCCATACATAGTTCATAAGGTGTACCCCCATGGGGCTGTAGAAATTCAAGATCCCACCAATGGTAAAAACTTTAATGATTATAGACATAGAGTCAAACAATTACAAAAAATGAATTTTATGAAAACATGTGTGAACCAAACTTAGATAAGGAAAACACTTAAATAATTAATGGATTAAGTCTAACTAGCATCATTAAACAAAATCGATGCACGGGAGGCAACCTTTGGTTTCAATGTTTCCAATATTTTTGAATAATATTAATTATTAAAATAAAATTAATGAATCAGTTTTATATTTAAAAAAAATAGATTGTTGACATGTTCTTCTATTATGAGTATGGATGGGTATGAATGGGGATCTCCGTATTCATCTGTGTAATGTGGTGTGATCCTTGAGTAAAACCATACATAGAAATTTAAAAACATAATAATGTATCATCAGTTAATTTTATTTTAATGTGTTTATAGGTTAAAATAAAAATAAATAAATAAATGAAAGGAAAGGTCTTAGGTCATGGGGAAAACCCCATCTCAACTAGCGAAGCCAAGGGGACTAGAACCTAGGACCGAAGGGAGACATTGGTAGGCACTTACCACTAACATACAACTTATAGTGCTTATTTATTCTATAATTTATATATATATAATTATATTTTAATTTTTTTAATTATATGAATAAATATATATATCTATATACATTTTATTGTTTTGTTTGGTTGTTTGTTTTTTCCTTTTTCTACTAGGTAACTATGCATGTGATATGGCCATCAAAGGACTAAAATTGGAGCTACAGGAACTTCAACATCAACCACTAGGTGACATTATTCTATGATCCTCATATTTCAATTTCCTTTTTGAAATCCCCTTCTCTTTCTCTACGCCCATCTAAATTATCTTTTCTTCAAACAATAGGTAATGTATTATTTTTCTTTGGGGTGAGATGATATAAAAAAATTTATTTTGTGTAAAAAATTGCTTTTTTGTGAAAAAAATGATTTAAAAAAAGTGTGTAAATGGAAGGAAAATTCCTTTAACATTAAACATGATAATACACATTTCAAACTTTAAAACTTAATATCAAATAATTTAGCATAACCTAATTCTAATTTTAATCAATGTATAATTTCAGGAGCCTGGATTTGGGAATGTGTGGATGTATAATGTGAAATTTCATAGTTTATATTTTCATCCAAACAGAAAAAAAGGGATCACAATGCATGTCCTTTGGATAGTGGGGTATTATATTGAGTTCATGGGGTCCCCCAAATAAATATTATTGGTTTTGAGATCATTTTATTTTTAATATTAGTATTCAAAAAAACAATAAATTTGTAGGTAGAGCAATTAAATGACCTAATGTGAGGCATTCGAAACTTGGGGATCGTGACTCCATAGTTATCTGGCCTAGAATTTTTAATTTTATCTTTACTTGTGGTAATTTTACATTCTTTATGACTATGTTAACTTGAGATGAGGCCAGAGTATGTAGGATTCACATGGTTCCCGAAGGTCTTTGATCCTAGGAGTCATCGGCAAAGTCTCACTACATGGGTTGACTCTATTGAGTGCAATTTCAATTCCCATGGAAGAATTGAAAATAAAACATAAAAAATATATATAAAAATTGAATACTTATCTTAATATTGAAATGAGATTACACTAAGCACTTCCATCATTTTTCCTTGAATAAAAATAAACCCCCCATGTATTTTGTGACACACAACACATCATCATACTTTATTGAAATCAGATGAAATGTGGTGATGAATTTGAACAAAGTAACGGGCATGGGATTGGGATCTACTTATGAAACTATATTGTATTAAAATATTTGTATGGGAGTCAAGATTGTTTGGTATAAGGGTTTTTTTGTGATCATTGTGTATTAAAATGTTTTTTGAAAAGGGAATTTGAATTTCATATTGTTGAGAAACATTTTTCTTGGGATTAGAAAATATCAAGATGGGGGTGTGATAAGACAATAAAAAAACATATTTTAATCACATTTTAATGGTATTAAATGTTCATTTTTGATCTTATGGGCCTGATTTTATGGGTTTTAATTTTGAATATCCATTCTCATCCTTTCTGCACTTTATGCCTAATGTACACCAATTTATGCCCAAAGATTCATCCGATTTAAAGGAATGTAATTATATATATTTTAATTTGATATTTTGGTAAATGGATCTACACTTATATATGAAAATTTTTCATTCAGGGATCAATGGGGGATTCATAATGTATGATGAGATATTTGGTGATGATAGGAAACAATTTTGGAGAAGGAAAATTGGACACTAGCCCACTGATGAGAATTTGTGTCCAACAATACAGACCCACTGAAGCGCACAATTCGTGGGATGATAAAAGAAAAATATAGAAACAAATAATTTTAAAGAGACAGTTTTAATTGTCCTCTATAGTGGATATTCAGGCGTCCCAACTTAGAGATAAAATTGTGTTCCATATTCTGCGGCCCAGACAAATAGCCCACCAATTCAATCATATCTTGGCAACCATAAATTCATTTTGTCTGATATATTAAAGAGAGTTAGGTGAAATCTATATCTTCACTTTTTTCTGTTATGTCCCACTCCAATTTGGCTATAAAGAATGTCATATACGTGCTTCTTTTTGGTGGATTCAAGCGGGATGTAACCTCGGCTCAAGAGTGGAAAAGACCAATTTCTACAAGCTTTCCACCACCCTAAGCCTACCATAATCATGTGGGATGACTTTTACTACTAGAGTATCGACACAAGTCTCCAAAAATTCATATTTAAGGCAGTGGGGTTGGAGTATTTAAGGATCTTGGATTCTTCCTTTCATTGTAATGTTATGCATCTACGTTTCCTATGAAATGTTCTTCCTTAATTGTAAGTTGTTTTAATTCATATTTGTTTCCTAATAAATGTTCATATTTTCTATTATTCTATTGTTCTCCAACTCACTTTGATACCGTTTCGTCAAGGTGTAAATTTATTCACTCCAAACCATGTGAAATTAATCACACAATGGTGAAGTGATCATTTTCTTTTTATTGTTTTCTTACTTCATCAATTCCTCCCTAATGAGTTCACTTCCCGATTCCATTGAAACCATAACATCAATGGAGGGCTAACCCACATATGGGCTGATCAAAGGGAGTATCAAGGGGCTTGATTGGATGTTATCTATCACCCCATTATTGTCTATTCACTTCTTTTAATTGATATTTTAATTTGATGATTTTAAAACATATTTGTCCTTGTTCAATGTTACAGCCACATACTTCAAGTGATAATACGAACCATTACCTTGGATTTCTCCTAAATTTATCCTACAAGTGTATAAGTGATTAGTTTTATTTTATGTTGTTATTAATCCAGTAAGTGATGATGTTTTTTGATTTTATTGAATAAACCCATCTATAATATAAGATGTTTAAACTATTAAAAAAATAACTTCATCAAATCCACCCCTAGGCAATATCCTAGGATCAAATCATTCTTTCAAATTGAATTAACATAATCTAATTAGTTCTATCTTAAAACCCATCAAATTTCAACTCAAATTTGGAAACATCATAGCCAAAACAATCCATGGAATGTAGGTGTTTGTTGGATTCTTCTTAGGGCTATGAGGATTCGACAACCCATGCAACACTACAAGAGACCGATTAACCCTAAAATCATGGGTAAATTTGGGCGAGGCCAATTATACAACAAGTTTTTGGTTTAAAATCCTAACAATCTAGATTATGCTAAAAATGATTTAAAGGTATCTATTACTTGGATTGTATCTTGAACCGGATACCCGACCCAAGTTGAAAAAATGAGGGTTATCCACTAGAAATGATGATGACCATGACATGTAAAAGCATTTAAAACCACACTAGTGTTTCTGATGTAGGATCCTGAACTACTAAGTCTAGATAAATAAAAAGAATAGTGATAATAATGAATTCATACTGGCTAAAAGCCTGAAAAAAATACACACAAGAACCAATATCTTGAGCTCTATTCAATGTAATTTTCTAATTAATTCCATCTCAATAATTACCTATCTACACACTTGGATTTATAATCACCTCAACCTTCATAAAAATTGAATATATCCTCATTATAAACATTATGAATTGATGTTATATCTCTTAATTCAAATCCTTTTGAAATTTAATTCTATAGTCTTATCACTAAAAGAATATTGAGGTCATAAAAAACTATATTCATAAATATATTTCTATGATTCCACACACTAAATATATTCTAACTAAAACAGGTAAACCATTTCTAACGCGATTCCATTTTATTAGAAGACAGAATCTATCCCTAGATGTGGATACAAACCATCTCTAAAAGTACATTAGAATCATTTTGATTTCTAAGAAATTGAACCCCCTGCGGACCTATAACTCTCCTTAAATTTATATTAAATAGAGAAATATATTTCTCCTACATCACAATGATCCAAAGAAAATATTTATTAAGATACATTAATTACTATTATTACTACAGGATAGAGATAATTCTGATATAAATATTGAAACTCTAATGATGATATAAAAACAATGAATTCCTCTAAGAATCATAATCCTCTAGGTCAACTCATTTATGATCAACTAGAGCATCCTACTATATCGTACCCTCTAAAACCATATAAAAAATCCTTTGGAAAACAATCCTTAGTAAAAACACAAGATCTTATGATTAGGATATTAAATTATTTAAAAATCATTTAATATAATTCTATTATAAATTTCCAAGATATGTCCCTAATTCAATATAAGGATAAAAACGTATGATACATAAAAAAACCAAGGAATCTTCTCCACAATCAAAATCATCTCACATTAGGATAATTAATAATATTAACATCCTTGTATAAAAATTATAGGGGACATATTAGAATCCTAACCAGTCTCCCTTTCATTTATATCACACAAGACATGAATGATACTATTATAAAAAATAACTCATTTAGAATTTTTAATGTTTTTAAAAAATATGTTTTAAAAATAATGTTTAATATACTATAGAGAGGTGATGGAAGGATGTATTAATGACGTGATAGTTTTTTCGAGGTTTTTAGAGTTTGTTTTGTAGTTGTTGAAAATATATCGAGTTAAAATATAATAATTAAATTGTAACAAATATTGGAGAGTAATGTGAACTATATATAAAATATTCTTTTTGTGGAACTTGTGTGAAAACTATACTTTTCTATGAAGTGTTTGAAAACTTTATTTTTTTGCATACTTCATACAAACTAAAATTTAGCATGAATTTATGTTTTAAATATTTGATTTGTATGAATGTTAATAGAATGTGGAGTTGCATGATTATAAATCATTTTTATTAAAAATATTCCCTTAAGAAAATCATTTTTAGTAAATAAGAATTAGTAGTGATATGGGTTCTCTATGTTCAGGGAATAACTATTTTTAAATACTTTTTACATAAAAAACATTATTTGTAAAATAGTTGCACGTATAAAGGAAATTAAAAGTGAAAATGTTATGTGATCTTAAATTTATTTGAATATTAGTTTTGAGAACATTAATTTTTAAGAACGTTGGTTTCCTTAATATATATTTACATGAATAAAAAATATGAAAATTGATTTTTTGAAAAAAATATTTTTTTCATAAAAGACTTATATGAATGCCATAAATAAATTGATTATAATTTTTGTGGAAAAGTGATACTCATACTTTTTATGAAATAAAAGATTCATGCCACATGAATCCATATTTAATCAATGGAGACATAGTAATCCTAAGGATTATCTCAAAGGAACAATGAGTAAGTTTAGTTGAGAGAATAGTGAGTACCCAAATAGTAAATGGTTGAAAACTAGAACTTGTGTCCCATTAAAAAATTATAAATGACAATGTGCCTTAGTGATTTTTATACATAAACACACCTATTGTGTATATTCAATAGATTAGACTAGTTTTTGGGTACCAAGTAAAATTATTGTTTATTTTTCATTTATTTTTAGTTCTATCATGTTTTGAAATAAAAAAATGGATGAATAGTGTTTTTTCTAATAATGAAATAAGATCACAAGGGGGATTATTTTATTATATCATTCCACAATTCATCCACATTAGATTATTTAACCTAGAATGTTCACCTAGTGGAATCATAACTGATGGTTATAATCAGTGAATTTCAAATATTATTATAAACCGTTGCAATATTTATTCATAAAGAGAATCATATCCTTGATGTAAAAATATTTTAGTTATATAATAATTATATGAAATGTGATTTATGAACAATAGGCATGGATGTTTACACAACTACTATTCATGGGATCTTATATAGTATTTATAGTGGAACCTATTTGAAAGAGGCCACATGGAGTTGGAGAATGATGCTAAGACAATCAATGCATTAGTGGGTCCTAGGAAGGAATAATATACACAATAGGGATATTATAAAAATAATCAGATGACATGTTAGAAAAGATATTGAATTTATATTAATGAATCATGAAGGTAATATATTATAAATTATAGGTTCTATGGTACAAGTATATGGACACAAGGATTATCTTGAATGAATATATTGATGAATTATTGGATTGGGTAAATTTAATTTGGATGTGACATGTATACTTAGAGAAATACTTGTTGATGGTAAGATCATCATGAATAGCTAGATAATATTACCACATTTGATTAAACCGAACCTCTCTATGCCCGAGGATAATGATCCCATGGAGATACTGTTGGATATTAATCACAACACACTTATTGGTGATGTGAATAGGAATACTGATAATGAGGCTTTTGAAAATGGAATGTATAAGAATGTGGAATTTAAGTCTTTGAAGAAGATTAGTACAGATATTGAATAGGAATATGTAAAACTTCATACCGCCATGTCATTTAATTCGTAAATTTTTAATATTGATCAAGGAAACTTCAAATGAAACATTCCACTAACAGTTTATTTCTTTGTAATGGTTTGGAACCTTATTGGAAGGTTTCCCAAGTGTTTTCTAGATAATTATGGGGATTTTCATGATGTTCCCATGAATAAATATTCTAAATGTGTGAAATAACTGGAGAGTTATAAAAACTTTTTTTAGAAACATTACATATTTTCATAATAGTACAATAGTTCATAAAGATTGTAACTCTACTAAATTAAAGGCTATAATGACATTATAGAAAATTATCTAATGGATATTATTTACATAACACAAATAAGGGAATAGTTTAATGATAAATAACTAGATGTTGTAGAGATATTTTATCTCAATGAATAATTTGAGACTATAATTTATGAGACCAATATTTGGAGAGAGAAAATGAAGATAAAAATGTTTTGGTACAAGATTCAAAACTATACATATAGAATCGGGAAGTAGAGAAGTTTTAGTTGAAGGCAGATCATGAAAAGCTAAAATATAAATGGCTTGGTAGCTCAGAGAACATTTTTGAGTACAATATCATGACGAAAGGGAAATCATATCTTTTCTATAGATTAGAAAATAGTGGAATATTAAGTAAAACATATTGAATATATTGAGGTTGATTTTATTAGTCAATGGAGAAAATTAGAAGATGAGAAGAGACTCCTCACTCTAAATATGACACTGAGAAATCATGATGAATCAGTAAATGAAGAAATGGAAGAGAAGAATGGTGGTCCATTAATATAGATAATTTTCCATCAAAATATATGACACTTGAAAATGAAAATAATGGTGTATGGATTTATCACAGAAAAAAGGAAGTATTCATTGATTGCAATATAGAATCTCCCTCTAAAATATTAATGACCGATTTGGTTGTGGCTTAGAATCTGAACCCTCAATGAAACCAAAAGACCACCTATATTATTAAAAATTCACATAATAGTGAACCAATAATTATAATTTATAATTTTTTCATATTGGTATTTTCAGAAAAAAAGAATGTTCCCTAGAAAAGAGGTTATAGAGGTCATAAGGTTAACAAAAGAAGACAAGTAAAGTAAAACATTCTCGGTATGCATTAAATGGTTACTAATTTTTCTGTGGTGGATATGGCCTTAAAGATAGGTATTTTTTTCATTTTATATATAGAATAATATTCCAATATATACATAAATAAGTAAAACATATCTTCTCAAGGAATCATCAAGTAGGTTGAAAGAAAAAAAAATCAACTCCTTAAGATGACGTGGTTCTATCCTATTCCATGGAATATCAAACACACTTGTCAAAAATTATTGTGAATTAATTGAAATGGATAAAAAATAAAATACCTAATAAGGAAATGGTCATAGATATTTCCTTCAATTCAATGGATCAAGCTAGATTTTGGATCATTTATAGTGTATGTACATACTATATGATAGGAAATAATAATTTTGTCATCGGTATGAGTTATAACATAGAATGTTTCATTAGATCTGTAAAAAATGAAGGCATACATCTAATTGGGTCTAGGAAAGAAAAAAAAATATTGTAAATGAATGTTATGAGAAAATTTCATGATTATTGAAGGAATTCGAAAATATTTTCTAAGCACAATTAAAATGTGTGACACATGGAATACAATAAATTTTACCCTTGATTATTGAATAATCAAGGTAAATGATAATGAAAATTTAATGCAATTAAGCGTATAAATTGGAATATATACCATATTAGAGGATAATATTATATGTGATATCAATTCTAGGATGATAAAAACATGATGCAATATAAAAGTATTGACCATTTTTTCCCACAATATGTGGTAGATGTTATGGAGAATTATGTATCATGGATATCCAACGACTAAAATTTGATTATACACACAAGAACAATGTCTATAAAAAAGGTAATAATATTTACAATTTGTTAATGTTGATATACTAGTGTTCCATATTGTTTCATGAATTGGGGCATTTTAAAATATGTTTACATATATCACTATGATCTATAGTGGGTAATATAGACAATATATTATTGATTAATTATTATAGAATGGTTTCTTGATTGATGGTAATCACTAATAAGTTTTAGGTATTCAGTTGTATTACATAGAATTAAATGAAGGTATAAAATATTCTTATATAAAAAGTCTAAAATTCTAGACTAGTATTGGAACAAAGAATATAGAATTTTTGATGGAGGATTATCTCAAGAATCATGAGATAGTGAATGGGGTTTTTTCCTTTCATACTTCTAAATAGAATGGTTTAGTTCAGAGAATAAATCCTATTATAACCAAAATGGACATGATTATTCATATTGAGAAATATCCACAAGATATTTTAAAAAAATTTCATAATATTGGTCAATATTAATAACAAATATATTTTGTTTGTAGGAGTATAAAAGACTCTATATGAGATTTAATATTGTAGGAATAAAACCATGAAACATTTTTTAATATTTTTATGTATGTGAATTACTACAAATAATGAGAAACATAGGATTCTCGGGTACCCTGTACATGAAATGATTTTTTGTGGATACTTATCAAAGAGAATGAAATACAAATGTTTTAATAAATGATATGAAAATATTATTGAAATCAAGGTAAACCCTATAGTGAAAATAAGTAGAATCTACGATAAAATTTAAAGAATATAATGAAATAAATTTATGAGGAGTTGAGTTGATCAAGGGGATAATAAAGAGATAACACATATTTTAACAAATAAACTAATGATGATAAGAAATAAAATAGATTAGTGGCTATATAGAATCTAAATAACAAGGTTAAAATTGATGAGGTGAATATCTTTAGAAATCATTAACCACCAATGAAAATAAGGAGAATAATGTATATATTGTACATGTCACTCTTATCTATGGAAAATTCAGTTTTTTATATTTTTTTATTTATTATAATTTATTTTAGGCAATTTATAAAGATAAGAAAAAATTTAAAAATCAAGATATGAGACATTTTTTTATGATTATTGATAAAAATTTCATCCAGTACAAATTGGTTTTCCATAACAGACTAAATAAATATGTTTTTGTCTTTTGAAATAAGGAAGAATTTATGTTTCAGTGATACTACTAGATTTAAGGAATACTTGTTGATTTTTTTCTTCTAGGGATAGATCAAAAATGGTTTGATTATTCATGTCCATAGTGGTGCAAAAGTATTTCAAGGTTTTCCAAGTAGACTTCAAATAATAATTCTAGAATAATTTACTAGATTAATATGTCTGCATTGAGTAAAAAGATGTTTCCTATATTCAAGAAGATGGAATAAATGTTTTCCCATTTAAGAAGTTACTTTATCTGCTAAAACAAGAACGAAGATCCTAGTATTATATAATTGATAATTATTTGAATATGTTTCACTTTTAATATTAGTTGTTTTTTCATAAATTATTTATTAATATAGAGATTGAAAAGATGATTAGTGTTATTTTATATGTTGATAAAATACTTTTTAGTGTATCAAATGAGGAATAATTCAAGTAGTTTATAGAATTCATGGGGAGTAAATTTTAAATTTACTTGATTAAAGAGTTGATTATTTATATAATGTTTTGATTTATTATCAAAGTGGCTCCTTGAAACTATTTTATTTTTATATTTTGTTAATTTTAATCCCTCAATGAATTGGTTATTAATTATCTTAGATTTTTTTAATAATTATTTATTTTTATAAATCTATCACTATTTATATTATAATTTTTTCACATGAGGTTTTTGAATTTTTGGAAAACTAAAATAACCATATCACATTGTAATAATATGTTTAAATTCTAAGGTATGTTTATTTTTTTATAAAATGACTTTATCCTTATGATGTTAGTAATACACCTTATAGTTTTTGGATTAATCCTAATGATGTTTTGTTAATGTGTTAGTGGAAAAGTAATTAACCTTATACAGATAAACCTTACCTTAATCATGTCAAAACCAATGAAGATTAAACCTATCTTGATTATGTTTAGATTATAAATTATTAGACCATATATTGATCATGATTAAATACATGAAAATGTTACTTTATGTCTACCATGATAAACCCTGTGATGATTTCACCTTAAAAATATCATTATGTATCACACAAAGTCAGGATGTACCATAAAGAGATTATAGATAAACCTTATTATTATCTGAAATTAAATCCTCTGATTTATATATATATTTCATGGAGATATTTCCAGATACGAATTATTGTAATAATCATTATGAACAAATTTCATGAGGTTAAAGAAATTATCAATGCATATAGTAGAGAACTATACAACTTGTTTTTTGAATATAATATAGAACATGGGTTAATTTTCTCGTATTAGATATGAAAATATTTTAAATTAAAAAAGGTAAGATATTGGATTATTATAAGTTGATAAATTAGAAAACAATATCTAAAATTAAATCTAAAATATTTCAATTTCGGTAGGACACTAGTTACTCAAATGATTATCAGATTCATCAAATATATAATTCTATTGTAAGGATCATGGGTAACGAATTTATTATTCCATTATTATTCAACTTATTCTTTTCTAGATAATATTTAGATACTTAATTCAATATCCATTAGAAAAATTAAATAACAAGAATCATTGAGCTTGACTTAATGGAAAATTATATTTGTAAAATATTTTATAAAAATCCAGAGATAGTAGTACTAGATGATATATTCTATTATTGTTTGTTGTAATGGTAAGAACTCACATTTTCATATTAGGTAAGGTTCAATTATGTTGGACGTTTAATGTTCAGATATGGATTAATGTAAATTCCCATCAAGGTCATGGAGGTATTGAGGTGTCTGGGGCTTGTCTGGAGCCCAAAACCCATGTTTTGGGGTGATTTAAGCATAGATCATAGTTAGGGTAAACTATAATGGACATGTTTCATGGTTTAACAAACTCTGTGAGTGGTGGGTAGTGATAGGAGGATTGATAAATGGCTAGGATAAAACATGTGATATGGGACACATGACTGTGTTGTCGGGTGTACAATATTTATATATTTTAGCAAATATTTTTCTTCACGGTTTTCTCACAAATAGTCAAAATTTTCTTGTAAACGGTGTGGGTTTCTTTTCCTCTATAGAAGGCAGTGCATTTTGGCATAGAGTTTTTTACATCGTGTTCCTAAACCATGAGTCCCAATAATTTTTAGGAATGTTTTTTAATTTTAAATGAAATTAAATACTTTTATAAACGTAAATTCACAATTCTCCTTTTATGCACAATAAATTCATTTTGAGTGGTTTTGAGAAAAAAATTGGGAATTGAGGATTCTTCTCCATGTATTCTACCAATAAAGTGTGGAACATCTGATTGGATCCACACTAGTGAGTACTCGATCCATTTTTTCTCATTCTCTATTCTTATGGGTTTCAACGACATTGTTTAGGTGGAAGCTGATTTGGACCATTTTCTTGTTCATCATCTGTTTTTCATATTTCTCCAAATTTGATTTCAATTATGAGATGATACTAAATGAGCCCTCCACTACTATGATATGTTTGATGGTATATACATTTTCTATCAGTTTTGGTTCTTTATTAGACTACTTGTTGTTGATTCTCTAATCGTACTTTCTGAAATGGTCCTTAAATTAAATTGATTAATTGAATTAGAAGTAATCAGACCACTTAGGAAATCCATTAAGTTCCATTGTGATGTGTTAGTGGGTTTTTCCAAAAATATGTCCACCCAAGATTTGTGCCTTATGAAACTCCTCTATTATGGATTTATGGAACCACCCATGTAGAATTTTCCCTTATTTTCATAGATATAGGAATCCCAATTATAATGAAATGGAATTGAATTATTTTTTATGAGATGGCCTGCCTCCATTATTTAGTATATCTTGATATTCCATGTTTTATTGATTTAAATGGATTAAATCGATTTGATAAAATGAGTGGGTATTATAATTTAGTAGTTTTTAAATTTATTTAATGGTTTAATAGGGAAATGTGATGTAAGAGTGGGCATACTCTTCAGTTGAATTGAATGTTAAATGGTTATGTGAGTGAGTATACTCCTATGGTTGTAATGGTTAGTTTTATCAAATGAATAATGATTATTAAAATTACTTGGATATTATTCCATGTATCGTAATGTGATAGAGACCTTGGTTATAGTATTAACTATGGGTCTTAATTACATGGGATGCATTGGGACTTTCTACCCCAAGGATCCAACACTCTTGGACTCATGTTTCACATGTTTGGTATGAAAAGTTCCAAGGACTCCAACCAATGCCTATCTGAGTTTCCATTTAAATTCTTCTTGGCCTCGATGAGGATACCTTTAACATTAACATCTTATATATGATCCTCAATGGTATAACACATTGATTATACATTATTCCAATGGGTTATTTGATATACATGGTGGTACGGTAAGTCCATGATTGATTGAGAATTTTGTTTGTATGACACGGCTATGGTTGAAATGACAAGTTAGGATGAATAATAATTCTATTTTGGTTATTTATACATTTTATGAAGTTTCCTTGTTAAAGGAGCTTGATCATATTTTATTGGGATCCTTGAGAGGCTATTAAAATATTATTGTTCCATTAGTTTCATTCCCTGTGAATCCTTACTTTTATTGATTACCTATTTAACTACACATTGTTTGGATTTTTATATATAACAAGTATACCATTTATAAATGTTTTGGTGGTTTCTTATTGGGAATGTTTCTCAAACCCTATTTAGGCTAATAGTGGGTACCCGAACAGACTTTATGAATGTAGGTAGGAACCTGAGAAATCCCCCTCAGTTCTATGCTTAAATATTTACCATTTATAGGAGTAGGGGAACACATGATTGAGTTGAGGCTCATGATGTTTTTATAGATATAATTTTTTTTCCTGTTTTCATATTATGGATAAATTTGTTATAAAACACTATTATGTACATATTTTTTATTTCGTATTATAAAAATGACATGTATTATCATTTCTTATATGAGAAACTTCTTGCACCGTTAAATATATACTTTCTTGTCTTATTTACTATCAGTTTTCTTCCAGATCTATTTTCTTCCTATATTTGTATGTTTTTTATATTACACTATGATACACTCTGGTGATGAGGGAATACTCTCCTCAATGAAACACCTAGTCTTTTTCTCATAGTCGGTAACCTATGGCATTTGGTGAGAAGCGCATGAGGCCATGTGACGTATTGGGCTTGGTCCATGTCGAGTGACATTTAGGTCTTGCACGTTACAAAGTTGTATTAGATCAAGTTATTTTCTGGTTTTTTTACTATTTAGTCGTAATAGTTAGGGATTAAAAGGTATATGAGTTTGTAAATGAGATTTTTTCAGAGTACCAACCTTGTGTACATAGAAAATAAAATTTTATTTAACTAAATTGTGGTTTTCTAGATTTTGACTATTACTGTTGATTTGATCCCACTGTTGGGTGATGCAATTGGATTATGATTTTATTATTAATATGAATATAACTTATATTATGGTTCAACCAAATTAGATAAATTCATTCCTTATCATGAAACATATAGGAAATTGTTAAATCACATTCTATGCATTATTCATTGACATTTCTGATGCATTAACAGTTTTCATTCTATTGTGATAGGTGTTGTGACAGTTTTACTAGCTTTTTTGAAAGATTTTGGGAAGTGAAAAGATAAATTGATTATATATTTCAGTTTATAAAGAGTTTGACCCCTCATGTACAAGAAATTTATGAACCTTTTGATTGAAATATGTATAATGAACTAGATATGGTATGAATTATATAACCACTAAATTTTGATTCTTAGGTTTTATGGGCCCTCATATATTAGAACTTGGAAACCAATTTTGATTTAACTTTGAAATTAATGTTTGATATAAATGGAATGAATGATAAATAAAATCGAAAAGAAAATGTGAATGTGGAAATATATGCATGACCTTGAACTGACTTTTGAGTGGGAAAGATGTTGCATTTTTAGTGTCTTATAGAGAATATTTTTTTACTCTCCTAGATTTAGGAGCTTGTTGTGTGGTATGACATGATTCTAGGAGGATTTTGACACATCCTATTCTTTTGAGATGTGATATTTGATATCATTATTTTTTGAGGTGTTTGTTTGGCATTATAGATACATGTTGTCTAGAAGAACTCATGACATACACTTGGAAGGTAGAAATGACCATGCTCTAGATGTGGTGGTCCATGGGCTACTAGTGTGTCCTTCATTAGTGAAACATTATGAACCTACTATTATTGCAGACATAGGTTTTGAGGAATAGATACATGAGAGATTATTTTTCATCATGAATAATTATTAGGGATCACCAAAGCCTACCCAATCTGTGGCTATATTGACATGGGTGTCCCAATAGTAACATCCTCCCATGTTTTTTGGGGATGGAAATGAATAGGCTACTGAGATGCAGCTTGAGACTATGGTATTAATATCCTATCATCTTGAGATACCACCTAAGAGGAGGGTTATTATTTACAAATATATGCTTCATGGGTAGAACAGAACATGTGGGATATAATGAACTAGGAAGACAAGATGTGGGATATAGGACGAGCTTATTTCTAAACCCGATTTTTAGAGAATTTCTACCCATAGACTCAATGATAAGAGAAAGAGAGTGAATTCATGTGTCTGGAGAAAGGTGCGATGAATGTTATGGAGTACAGAAAATGCTTTATAGAATTTTAGTATTTTGCACTAAATTACATTACTGATGAGCTATTGTGCGAGATAAGACTTTAGGAAGGACTCTAACATTCAATAAGAACATATGCCAATGTGTTCAGATTTACATCTATCACTAAAATTGTGAATAATGTGGTAATTGAAGAGAAGAACCTTAGAGAAGATTGGGGTATAATGAAGGGATGTTTTTCATCGACCTAGTGGTATATAATTTTCAAGAAGAAGTATCAATTTTGATGCTTACCCTAGGATTTGTACTAGTAAAGTTGTGAATACTGATAGATAAATGTTCATTCATCAATGTGGAAGGAAATGACACATGAAAAATTAGTGTGACCATAAACCAGTTGATTAACATTAGTGCAACAAGATGGGCCGTGTCAAACATTTCTGTAGAACCTTCCCACCAATTGTCAGTGGTAGGGGGTCATCTCTATCAGCAGGTTTAGGATAAGGATTTTAATATTCACATCAGTAAAGGAGATAGAGTAATTATTTTTTATTAGGTTAGGGAAGTGGTTGTAATGGACGAGGCGGCCGGACACCAGTTACATTGAGACATTAGAGTGGGCCTACTCATTGAAGTGAGGTTCTATCACAGGGTCATGGTTCAATCCATATCTATTTTATATAGCCTATCCTTGAGGAGTAGGTCCCTAGACCATCTACAGTGAGAGATATAATCTTAATAGCCTCTATTATTGTATCTCCTCTTTTTTTTGATATAGTTGAATCACATTGTTTCACATGTTCACATGTGGTGAGAATTCTTGGGCCTATTATATTGTAATCTGAGTTCCTTGTGACACTAAAAACATCATTTTGAATTATAATTGATGATGTGAGACCATGAAAGGAGTTCCCCATTGAGGTTAGTGGGTGCTAGTTTTTTTAGGATATTTATGTACATGAAATAAAGGGGTTTGAAGTCGTACTTGGGATGAACTAGATAGTATCTTATCAATCTTATATTGAATTCTATATCAATAGGGTGACATTCAAATCACCATATGCTATAAAGTATACTCCTAAAGTCGAATGAGATTTCAAGGCCATCTGAGATAGTCCACAACATCATGAGATGTGTGGAAGGATATCCCAGGAAACTAGTTTGTATCTAGATGATGAAGGATCATGTTAGGAAAACATTCCACCAGTGTTTGATCATTTTAGTGACATGTTATTGTATGAATTTTCTAGTTTACATAATGAGATAGAGGTTGAGTTCTTCATTGATCTAGTTTGATGATATGAACTGGTATAAATTTCATCTTATAGTATGGCTATGATAGAGTTACAGAAGATCCATAGGTAGCTATATGATTGGGAGGAAATGGGGTTTATTTGACTCAGTAATTTTCCATGTGGTTCGGTAGTTCTTATTGTGAAAAATGTATATATAATTATTAGTCAATGCATGGATTATCAGAAATTGTTGAAGCTAAATGTTATGAACTGATATCCCTTTCCACAGATTAATGACCTATTTTATTAGCTACAAGGAGATAAATTTTTCTCAAAAATTTATTTTCTGTTGGGATATAACCAAGTACGTGTTCGGCCTATAGCTATACCATGAAAACTTTTCTATAGAAGTTATGGTCTATATCAGTATCTAGTTATGTCATATGGTCTCATAAACATGCCAGTTGTTTTCTAGGATTGATTAAACGAGTCTTCCACTCCTATTCGAATTCAATTTTGGTGGTTTTCATGAATGATATCTTTATGTAATCTCACAATAAAAATGACAAAAATATATAACTTTAGATAGATTTCCATAAAGTAAGACAACATAAGATATATAAAAAGTGCTAAAAGTCACACTTCAGGATGGATGAGATCCACTTCCTAGGTCATATAATCTCCGACATAAAACTATTAGTGGACCGAGATATGCTGAGAGTTATAGTTTCCTGGGAGTATCCGAAGAATTATTTTGACCTATGTAGTTTCTTAGGTCCAGCTGGACACTATAATAATTCCATACAGAAAATATCATGATTAGATGCAGTGGTAATTGTCTTGAATAATATGGGTGTGAAGTTTGAATGGTCGAATTACTATAAGATTGCCTTTCATGTTCTAAAATAGATATTGGATTTAACACCTGTATTGATACTTTGAGAGAAGGTAAAGAGGTACAATGTGTATTATGTCACATCATATATCAATATTGAAGAAGTTTTGATATAGTGGAAATTTTTTGTGGAATAAAGGCATTGGCAGCTGAGGCCACATGAGTAGAACTACATGACACATGATCTTGAGAAAGTTTTGGTTATTCACCCATTGTGATGTTGGAGGCATTACTGATTGGGAGAGTGTTTTGTGGGGAACAAGAACCACAAAATCCTCAAATATGTATTTACTCAACATGATTTGAATCTGAGGTAGTGAAGGTGGGTTGAGTACCTACTTTCTTTTGACCTTGAGCTATCCTATATGTATTGGAATGGAAATGCAGTGGTCGATGCATTGAGGGGGAGTAATTAGATATAATAAGTTAAGTATGCTAGTAGTGAGTGAAAACTAATGGATTTGTTTTATGATATTCACTTGTAAGTTCACGATATATAAGAAAATACTTATCTATATTCTTTAACAATAAACAATACCTGATTTGATTAATTATGGATGAGGTATATATCATATTCTGAGGGCCTAGTCTTACGAGAGAGTTTTTCAAGTGATGATGCACATCCTTGTTGGACCATAGGTGGGGAAAAATTCTATGTATACATGGTTGTGTCTTGTTTTCAATAAACATTCACAAGGATCTGATGTTGTATTTTTCATGCCTTGAATTGAGAAGTTCCCCCCCAATATTATAAAAATGTAGAGTGACTTGTTCTATCAGTAGAGGTGGTGGAGAATGAATTGTGAAGTAGTTAGTTCTATGATGAGGTGTTCAACCTATCAGTAAGTGAAGGAAGAACATCTGTGACCATCCAAATATTTACAGTATTTACCTATTCCCGAGTGGAAAGGAGATAAAACAAACTATTTCAGTGAAATATTATTTCCCTATTTTTAGGTTCATAATACTTTTTTTGAATTTCTCTCATTCTATGTCGAATAAGGAGCTGATACTGGAAAATTACTCCACTACCAAGCAAGGTAGTCTGTCTATAAACATTTCTTTAGTTTTGGGAATTTATTAGGCTACCTTGTGTTGTAATTCCAATCAAACCTTCTATAATTGACCCAAAATAAAATTTATTAATTGAATTATATATAATCAGATGTGTTAAGGATTCCCTTATTTTCTGTTTGGATATGTATGTCTTTGATTCATAAACGGTGCCCATCAATGAGGTGTGACTTATGAACTACCTTGTTATTACTAGCATGAACAACCCAAAGTGTGAGTTCTCATGCTTGGAATGATTTATGAATCCGAAATATAATTAAATGGAATTGAATTACAAGTTTACTAAATGTCCAACCCCCTTTCCATAATCTATCATGATATTCCATTCAATATTTGGTTAAATTGATGAAATTGATTAGTTTATATGATTGGGTATACTCATTGGGTTGTTTTTAAATTTCATGAATGGTTTAATTGGAAATGTGTTGTAAGAGTGGGTATACTCATGAGAAGAATTGAATGTGAAATTGTTGTGCGAGTGGGTATACTAATATAGTTGAAACGATTAATGGTATATAATGAGGAATGAATCATTTCATGATGTGGATGTTATTACTTAGATCTAGATGCATTAGTGGAAACATTATATAGATTACACATCTTGGGTTTTGATAATATGGGATGCCTTTGTCCTTACTACCCCATGGATTCATATTTCATAGACTCATGTATGACATGTTCGGTATGTCATGCTCTGAGGACTCCAACTACTACCTAGTCAAGATTCCATTGACATGATCTTGGGACCCAATGAGGAATCTTTAGTCTTAACACCATGGATCAAGCCCTCCATGTTATAACACTTTCATTATATAGAATGAATGTGGGTTATGTGATATGCTTGGTTGTACAAGAAGGCCATGATTGTTGGACACTTCATGTTGTACTGTGTGGTTGTTATAGACATTAAATGTTAGGATGAAGGGAAATATATTTTGGTTATTTATTTAATGTTCGTAGATTCCTAGTTAGAGGAGCGTGACCATCTTTTATAGGGATCCTTGAGAGTCAAATACATTTTTAATGGTTTTGTAGTTTCATGCCATGGACATCATTACTTACTTTTACATCTTATTTGTTTTCTCACATAGTTTTTGTATTGTTATATTTCACAGCCAAGGCTTGTATAGATATTTGGGTGGTTTCCTACATGGAATGTGTCTAAAACATTATTCCATCCACTTTTGGGTAACCAAATAGACATTATATATATGGGTAGAGACCGGGGGAATATACCTTGGTTTGATGCTTGATTTTGTACCATGATTAGAAATATGGGAGCCTAAGACCGATCTTATTATCAAGATGATTTTCAAATACAGAACATTTTTTCTTTTTGGTATTTTGGTTACATGTATTGTACGGTACTACTACAAACCTATTCTAGATATTTTCCTAAACACATGACTGGAATCATTATTTTGTATTTGAGAAACATATAGCATTGTTATATATATACTTTCATGTCTTTTTTTATTACAATTTTATTTCTTATTCAATCTAAATCACATAGTTGAATGTTATCGATATCCCTCTATGATACACTTTAGTGATGATTGGATTAGTTTTCCTAATGACAAATGAAATCACTTACTAAAAGTCGGAAACCATGGGCATTTTCGGAGATTCAATTGAGGCCATGTTACCTACCAGGATCAGGGTACTATTGAGTGGTGTCTAGGTAAGGAACTTTATAGTCATCATTGGTTTATTTTTTCTTATACTTATTAGATTCTTCTTCAATGTTTCATTATCATGAAACCATTTATTTTATGTGGAGCTTCTTTAAGGAGTTCTTGGGAAGCGTCATTGATCTGGTTGGAGTGAAAATTTTGTCTGGGAGACAACACCCTTAACAAGCCTTAACATTGAAATCGACAAACTTGAAGTAAGATATTATTAAACATACATGGACTTGTATATAAATATATTATGATTGTTTTTTTCTTGATAACTCTGGATTGATGTGTTTTAAAATGAGGGTGGATGAGTGGACCTTCAAATAGTTTTTCTTGATGTGTATTCATTTGACTATGTGGAATCTCTTGATAATGTTTCATAATATGACATGTTATTTCTTGATATGGTAAATTTTATTTGGGTATTTCATAGCATATGAAACCATTCATCATGTTTCAGGAGAAAAGATTTATTATTTTTTTCTTATATGACCTTTTGGAAGGGGAGTGTAATGACATTATGTTTATTGTGGAATATAGATCATTGGATGGTATGGGTTAGATCATGGACATTTTTGTTGACATAAGAGTATACTATTATAGTTAATTGATAATACATCAGTAATAGGATGATATGGGAGAACTGCATGATTGTTTTATGTGTTATACAGTCATTTTAAGCATGTTTGGTAGGGCATACCACCATATAAGGAGAAAAAACACCTTCGAGGTGGGCAATGTGATATTCTGTATAAAAAACTCCATTAGTTTTGGGTGTGTGGGATATTAATAATAATTATCAGCAGGCCGCGATGTGTGAAATTTCTTTAATAAAATAAATTGTTTTGAGATTAATTGATATAATTACCATAATAATGCTAAAATAGATGGGTTTAGAGAACATGGCTACTTGGTTAGGGAAAGATGACTCAAAAGATATGTGGCTATGTGTTTATTTAAGAATATATGTATTCCATTACATACCATGATATATATTATGTGAACCTATATTATGTACATATTGGTGGTGACCTATTTGGTTTATTACTCTGTCTCATTATATTGTAATTCTAATGGACATGTAAATTTTAAGACCATAGATTCAGTGAAGGGAAAGGGTCCCATGATAAGGGGTGGAAAAAATGGTCTCATAGAGTCAGACGTAACTCAAAGAAATAGTAAGTAATTCTATTTCTAAATTTATTTATTTTATTATCTACACTTATTATTATGGGTTGGCTCATTATATTAAGATCCATTTAATATATGTATGACATATGTTCCATCTAAGAATATACTTTACAATTGGATTAATAAAAGTTGTTTTATATTTTATTTAACTTATAAGTAAATGGATATGATACAAAGATTATAATCTCCCAATTTATGGACTTAATTCCATCAATACTAGTTGCCAACCAGTTTTCCACAGGGTAGAATGCATGAGGTCTTGTGACTCTCTAAAATGGACCTAGTGGTTCAGGTAGGGGACTTAAAAAAATTATATCAAAGAATGATTTAATATTTTTATTTAATCTAACCAAGGACATATTTGAAATGAGATTGCTTTGTGGGAGAATGGTTGGGGTGTTTTTATGTTCCAAGACAACTCATGTGTAATGGACCTTCTAGTTACTATTTACTATATTACTATTACTATTTTATGAGATCAAGGTGCATTCAAGCATCCTGGTTTGTGATATATGATTTGATTCCATATTTATATATATACACAATTCCATTATGACGAAAAATAGTTATTTAATTTAATGAATTTTTTTTAAATCTATTCATGATAGAAGAATATGAGTTTATTGTTATTATTTATTTGTTTTCCATGTTTTTGTGACACACCTGTTGGAATTAATATGTTCAACAAGTTCTTAAAATTATGTTATATATATATCTGTTTGTGTTTCTATGAATAAAATTCATGTACAGAGACCATGGTTTCATAAGGGGGTTTTATACAAGTTTATGGGTATCCTCATTAGAGAACTCTTTTTTAATCCCATAGAACCATACCTACTCCAATAGTTTATGTGGAAGGACCACATTGTCCTGAAGTATAAGGCATATTTCCTATTCAATGAGGAGGAATAACCAAGACTAAGGTAAAATAAGATAAGGACTTTCCATTCAAGAATCCTCTAATATTTAGGGGATTTGGAGGCCGTCTATATATAATGGAAAAAATTGGTTCTTGAGAGAATCCTCAACCTAGTATTAACCGTAGAGGAAGAAATGGTTAATCTTGAAACCATTTTGATATAGAGAACTACAGGACAATAGTGGGACATCATGCCTTAGTATATCATAAGTAAGGGTATCACATAGGTAACAACAAAATTCACTTTTTTCAAGGAGTTCCATGTTGGTATGATAAAGTTGGACCAAGAACAATAGTTATAGGAGCATCATCATGGGATGATGACAGCCTTTTCAACTCAAAACGTTTCCTGAAGTTTCTACTTGTCACATCTCTATTAGCTAGTAATGAAACATTGAAATTTAGAATGTTCAATATTAGTCTTCAAATGGAGTTAAGACTGAATGTCAATAACTATGATATTATGAATTATATATAGGTACTTCACAGTGCCTTGGAAATAATGAAGGGTTTGGATGGTGATAGAGATTATTAAATTATGCAATCCTTTAGTGGACTAACTATTGACACTTCCATAGGTATTAAAAGGAAATAAGATGACCCACATAAATATGGTGTTATAAAACAAGATACGCATTGAGGCTCTTCATCACTTTTAGGGGTAAGGAGGTCATTAGGAATTCAACTATAAAAAATAGTGGACCTATCACATTTCATATAAAGACCAATGTTTATGTGTCCTTGGTTTGAAAATATGAGGAATCTTGACTATTTTTTCTCAAAGTAAATATGAATTATTTATCACATGGGTTTGAGATGAACATAGGCATTGAACCATGATACAAGTTGGGTTCCATAATAGCATGTTCATACCCATTAGATGAAGATGAATCATATTAGTCATGTATATCAGTGACATGGTTGTGGAGCTGATGTAGGCCAAGTATACTTAGTGGATCATAATCTTATAGATGGTGGTGAGAAACCATCTACCATTCAATGAATGATCTGGATCACCTCTATGCTATGTACTACTTTTTTTTTAATTTTGGTGATTATCATTCCATTATCTCCACTCATGTGGTATCTGACCTCTACATATATGTTACAATATCTATAATTATGTTTTCTCTTGAATGACCCTTAAATACTCAAGGAGATCTTTTTTAGAGGTGTCTTGAAAATCTAATAGTGATAGCTGATCAAATGGACTGAAGGCCTTTATTTTTTTATTAGTATTGATAATCAACATTTCATGGGGTGAGGTGGAAAACTTACAAGTCCCGAAGGATTAGAGACAATTACATAGATCATAGGACTTAGAGAGATTCTCTCAGACAAGACAATATGTAACATATCCTCCCTAGCACAAGTCAGGATACTAGCACTCCACCTTCACATGGCCGGTCGGGTAGTTGTCATGTGTAGAGCTACATAGTTACTGTACTATGGGAAATACAATACCCTCTTTTTCTTCCAATTATGGTTATCTTTGCTTTGGTGAATTCTCCTATTCTAAATCCACATCTGGAGCATTGTACCTTGTATTCTTATTAGTAAATCTACATATTCCTGTGGCCCGAAGGCCTTGGGGTGGCTCGATAGTCTTGAGGTGGCCCGAAGTCCTTTAGAGACAACTGCCTCAAAGGTCTTGGGAGGCCCAAAAGCCTTGCCAGACCCAAAGACCAAATCAGTGGCCCATAGGTCTAGATGGATGAGTAGTTCCAGCTGTAATAGTACCAAACAGTACCTGCTATAGTACCTTCTATAGTACCTACTACAGAGCGTATAGTAATACTACTACAGTAACCAAGAAATATGCCTACACCAAAATTTGATCTTGGGTCTCTTGGATGCACTTTTAGAGTCCTCAACAACCGATTTGAGGCTCATGTGCTACCATAATGATTTATGGATATAGTATTTTATGATATTTTATCATCCTTAATATGATTATCTTAGGTATGATATTTGGGATGGTCTGGTTTACAAGTTATCTAGAACCCATCAAATTATATCAAAGACACAAATAATTTTCATCACCTATGTTAGAAAAATTACATATAAATGTTGAATGGGGATAGGATATGGAAATGTGGGATTAGATTTTAGTCATATTATTTCTCCCCTTGTACAAGTTGTAGTCTTGGATATTTCTATAGGCTTAGAGATAGACCCATCAACATTTCCACCATTTGTGTATCTCTATTAGGGATTTTTTCTATGTGACTTCATGGGAATACCTCATAATATATGTGTAACGAATTTGGTAGATCTCTTATAGGGCACATAACCCATTTCGATACCCCTTATAATATGGTACTGATAGAGTTAAAGGAGCTCAAGGTACAACCCAAGGGCATGGAGTATATGTTCTTTATCAGTCCAAGTAATTTTACATAGGGTGGACATGATTTATTTTCCAACAACTAGGATATGAGACATCAACTCTACAAAGATTAACATAAATTATCCAAATGAATACGAATAATAGTTATCATTTTTTTCATGATTGACGATTTCATTGATCAATTATGGAGAGCCTGGTGGATCTCTAATATGGATCTTCATTTAGAAAATCATTGGTTGTGGTTTAGGGATGAGTAAATTTGTATGATGTCTTTTCAAAGTAGTTGTGGAATGCACATGTACCTGGTAATGTCATTTGAATTAAATATTTTCTCTTAATTGTTCACAGATTTCATAGAAAAGACCTTGCACCATTATTTTGACACATTCATTTGGATGTTCATTATTGAGATCCTTAACTTCTCACTGATTCTGAAGTAGCATGGAAGATATATTGATATATTATTGAGTATTTTTTTAATAATATCTATTTTATTACAAGATATCTAAGTGTAGATTTTTGATTCCATTGGTAAAATACTTTTCATATGTTGTGTTTGGGAAATTTATTTTTGTGGACACAATAATGGTTAAGGATGTGATGTCTTACAGAAATAAAGAAATTATTTTTTATGATTAAGAGATTCCTTTGTTTAATAGGGTAATATATGAATTTCATCTAGGTGTTCTCACATTTTCCATCTCTAATGATAGCTTTGACCAAAAAAGGGATAAATTTCTAGTGGTTGGAATTGGGTGAGGAATATTTACCTTAACACAAGAAGAGGATGACAAAAACTAATGTATGTGTTCTTCCAAAAAAAAATTAGGATTATTATATCTTTTAGGACACCTAAGGATTTAGTTTAGAAAAATTTATCATGTAGGATGATTGGTTAGTATCATATGGTTTTATCCAATATTGACCACATGAGTTGAATTACCATATGCGTGACTTGGAGTTGGTGGATATAGATAATTATTTGAAGTGTTAGTTACTCTATCTATTTGTAGAAATGTTTTTTTTCTACAAAGAACACAAGGAAATATTATATTGATTTACTAAATGAGGCATGAAGTTAGGGTAGAAATTTCTAGAGGAGTATCTTCTAAAATTTTACATAAAGATAACATATACACTCGGTAAGGGAATGTTGTTTCAAATTTACTCAATAAGAAGATAAAGGAATACCTTGATTTTAGAGAGAATGATTTATAATAAGTGTGTAATATGATGTGTTTATAAGTCTATTGGTGTGTGGATACAATTGAGAGGAATGGGGCTATGAAATGTGCACCATTGGTTGTCATGTTAGATTTAGTAGATACGGATAGGGCCTTCCAAGAGTTTGATTCTGATTGTATCATAATGCGAAAAATATTTGTGAGAGTTTGCCGAGAACTAATTAGTTCTGTAGATGATAATGATGTGTGTTTTCCACTGGGGTTATAGTTCATTATTCTATAAAGGAAGATACTATGGGATAATCCCTTCACCTATAGTGCATAGTGCATCCAAGGTTGAGGAAAATGTTTCATGAAATCATAAAATTGTTTTTCTAGTAGATATGAAGAGAGATATGGCTGTTGTTTCATCATGATGTATTACTTTCTATAATGGAAAGTCTAACAATTAGTATCCTTGTGGCTTAATCTCTCCACTATCAGTGCCTATGTGGAAATATGAATATGTCATGATGGATTTGGTGATATGGTTACCGAGGACCTCAATGAATAGGGATGTTGTTTGGGTTATAGTGGATTGATAAACAAGAGGTGGACCATTTGTTAATGATATGGAAGATTATTTTTATGGATGATCTAGGAAAGATATATTTCAAAGAGATTTTATTTCATCATAGAGTTTCCTTGAGGTTTGTATTAGTTAGAGATAGAAGTTTCACCTATTAGTTGTTATATGTATTGAATAAGGCTACGAGGAACTATTTTAGATTCCACAAAACATATCTCCCAAAAAAAGAATTTATGTATAAGAGAATGATAAATATTCTAGAGGATATTCTTTTATATTGTGTTATAGAATTTGGAGGATTATGGGATGAGAATACAGCCTTCATGATGTTTTTATAAATATTTTAATTATTAAGAATATATCTATATGTCACCCTATAAGGCACTCTATAGTCATCTTATTCACAGACTATTATACTAGTTGTATATAGGTGTGGTAGATATTATGTGAATGAACATGTTAAAAGAAACATAAAATATATTTTAGTTTACTGTGAAGTGGTTGGTGACCTCTCAAAGATGTCCGTTATCATATCCAAACCGGAGGATGCAACTTTTAGATTTCACTATCAATGAACATGTTTTTCTTATTGGTGTCACCTAAGTTAGGGAATCATTATTTGTGAATGAAGAGAAAGATGACACCATTTTTTATGAGACCATTATAGATCATATAATACATCATAGTCGGGATGTATCAATTTGATCTTCATCCACATTATCATGTCAGAGATGATGTGTTCCATGTTTCTCAGTATTAATGGTATATGCATGATTTTGGGAATGACATTAACTATGAGAATTTTGATCTAGAGATAGATGAATCATTATAGGAGTGGAAAATGTGGATTATATACTCGTGAAATAGACTATTGTAGTGGATGATGATTCAACTTGTAACAATCCTATTATAGAATAAATTTATCTGAGAGGATACATGGGAGTAGAAATCAGACATATGAATGCAGTGACCTGATATGTTCTCAGTTTTTATAGGGGAATTTTTTTAAAACCCCATGATTTTATTTTAAAAATTAAAACCATGTTTCCCTTCTTTTCCTTTTTTTGTGTTAATCCATTATTTGGTGGAGTGTTTGATTCATTGAGCATCTTATATAATTTTAAGTTCATGTATTATTTGTATTTGAAAAAAACAGACAGAACTTCAGTCATAGTTATGTTTTTACTGTTACTGGGTGAAAAATGGGAATGGAAATGGCTTTCCAATAATGTTGTATTGGGGGTAGAGGAAGGAAAAAACATTAGGGTTAAAATGGATGAGACGGACTCATCACGGTGTTGGGGAATCCTTTGTGAGGAAAAAATGGTTTAGAGTTAACCAACAATTATTATTACAATTATTTTTGGATTGATGTGTTTAGAACTACTATAACCATTTCTAGTCCATGGTGTATACTATTTCAACATTGGGAAAATATAGAAATGGCCAAATTAAATTCCAACTATTCTCAGATCCTGACCTAAACAAAGGGTAAACACATGGGATTTATATGTTGGAACATCGTAATGTTATAAATATATCCCTGACCCATATTAATCATTTTGATTCTTTATCCTTATTTTCTACATGAATCCAACAGTCATATGGGGTATTTAGGGGATGTATTTGCGAAAATATCTTCGACAGTCTTTCGTTGTGGGTGTTTCCAATTTCCAATTTCTTCTTGGTCTGTCCAATGTCTGCTGTAATCATTTATCATTGGTGTTTGTTTTTTTGGTTGATTCAGTGATGTTTTTCAGTGAGTTGTATTATTTGGATGAAATTACCCACATCTGTCATGTTTGATTAGATTATTCCATTATAGCATAAATGGTTATGACTTTTAATTTTAGGGTAGGAAATTTAAGTTGCTGTGTATCAACAACCTTCTTCAGGATCTGTGTCATAATATGATGTCTGAGTGGCATTATCTTATCAAAATCTCTTATTTTCAAAATCTAAGAGTGATAGATTCATTATTCATCAACTACTTTTTTCATTCTACCATTGTCAGTAGTCATCATATGTAAATTATTGTTCTATCACATTATAATGACCCATGATTCTCATATAGGGATAATACATCATTTTCGAAGAAGACTCATTACATTACATAAAAACATGCCTGAGGACCATAATTTTTTAGTGCCTTTGGATAGTTTGATCATAATCTTCCAATCTGATGAATAATCTCCAATGCTTCCCCCAAATATATTCTGATTTTTTACTCTCCAAAGTCATAGCCTATATAAAAAAAATCTTCATATCCTGGGGAAATGAAACATAAGAAAGGGTAAAATTAGATGCTGAGTTAGGGTAAACATAAGTTACATAAATATATGATATAATAAAATCATATAATAAGTATAATATAATCATAATGGTGTATGATAATGAATATAACTTATGATTTTAATACCAAAATTCCATAGATCATAACAATGAGTCATGGAATAATTTTTTATAGTTCATAAAACATGAATGATAAGGGAAACAATGAAGATGATCCATGAGAGAATAAATTGGAATAAGACATGGATTTATAGAATTATAATTAAAATATAAATCTTCAATACAATATAGCCAACAAGATAGTCATAAAAATTTAGGTTTGGGATAACCATCAGGTTACGTGATTCAGGATTAGGCTAAACACCCATGTACCATCCTTTTATATGCTTAGGATGAGTGGTGATATAACCTACATTATGTTATTAGGATGAACACTCATGTATGATATAAGACCATAGAGAATTTAAAATTACTCATTTTATTTGAAGGATATAAAGTTCCCACCTATTACCAAATGAAAAAATTATTTATGTCTTATATAATATGATATTATATCCTTGGAAAATAAATGGGTATTAGAATAATATCATCTTATCATAACATTTGGAAAAGAGATAGATTTTATTATCATTTTTTCATAGAATAACCCATGGAAAGAATCGGGTTTCACAATAATTTGCTTATGTATTATCATGTGTATGGGAAACTAGTTTCATAAAAAAACTTATAATCATAAACAAAAAACCATTCATAGAATCAATAAGAATTTTATCCTTTGATAATATCCCTAGTGAAGCATAAGTTACATCAAAAGATGTCATATTATATGGAAACTAATTTTTAAATTTAATTTTAAACATATCCTTAGGAAAACAAATTTCATTGAAAATAATTTTAAAAACATATATTCATTTTTAATAATAATTTTTTAAAAAAAATCTTTTGATAAGGGGATATTTAAGGAAAATTTTAAAACACTTCTTGGTGAAATTATACTTTATAAATTGAATTTATTTTTTAACATAAAACATTTTGAAACACATTTTTCATTGAACATAACTTCTAAAATATATAAAGGATTCTTATAATAAATGATTTTCCATGACATTGGAAAATTAAATTCATTCTATACAAGTCAAAATAAATATTCCTTTCACATTATTGGTAAAATACAAATGGGAATTGTTTTCAAAAATGACATGATGATTCCATTCCATAATTTTTAAAAGTAAATTATGGGTAAAAATTTCCCTTAAAATCATAAACTATTAATTAATTATTATTGATATCATGATTAGAAAGCATGGTTTTGAAATAATACAGATTTATGATTCAAGAGATAAATAAAGATAGATGTTCTTAAAGACATTTTCTTTATTATCTTAACTACTAAATAGTGAAAAAATGGTACTGTTATAGGAAGATATCATGATTAATATAAGGTAAGAAAATTAATAGAATTATTTAGAAGAATATCATGATATTTCCAAATTGGACACTTAAGGAAAAATAATACTGATAAATGATGATATTGTAACATAAAATCTTTATAACTTTGTTAACAAAAATTCATCTGCCCTATCAAGGAAAAACATAAAATGAAACTTGAAATACCAAGTTGATGAAAAAAATGATATTTCATGTCAAAGGGGCTATATATACACCTTGTGAAAGAATATTGGTGCGTAACATAACAAACATATCATTGAAGGTAAACTAACGAAACAAATCCATTATTATTTTGGTAACTATTGAATAGTAAAACAAATAAAATATATATCCTAAAATGGATATTAAAATATAAATAATTTCTATAACATGTATCACTAAAAAATTAATTTAAATTATATACACCAAATAAAATAAATTGGTGGTGAACATGGATTGTGTCTCACATAAAATAAAATTCTAATGGAAATACCATACTACAAGAGTAACATTTTAATCATAATCCTTGAGAAATAATAACATAAATGGAAACATTAACTATCAATAAATGAGTTATATTCAGGATATATAATTTAATTTGTAAATATATATACACCACACAATACAAACATGTGGTGAATATGATATAATCTATCATAAATAATAGTGAGGCATGAAATCCCCTTACCATAACTCTTGACATCCATAAAACTCATTAAATACTTCTAAAATAAATATATTTTATTGTAAATATTTTATAGAACCACACTCATATATATCTCACAATATGTTATTTTAATATGACTTTTTTATCTCTTTATTATCAATTTCATAAAAAATCATGGTTTGAGTAATAACCACATTGTTTTTCACATTAGTTTTGACATGTTATTTTTGGCCCTCTTACTTTAATCATGATTTTAGCATCTCCAGAATATATAACACAATATAAATATAATACATATTCATAATATATTTATTTAATTTAATCCATGAAATTTTCACAACTGGAAAAAAAATTTAGCATGTCGGCATTTTTCACATCGGTTCGATATAACCTACATGAAAAACTGTAAAAATTGATTTATCAAGTTGGATATTTTATAAAAGACATGATAAATCCATGATAATAAATTATTTATGTCAGTTATAAAATAACCTATGTGAAAATACTAAGATTATCCTTTTCAAATCGGTTATTTTATAACCGACGTGAAAAAACGTATTTGGGAACTTTATCACGTCGATTATTTTATAACTACCATGATATATTATTTTCCACATTAGTTATTAAATAACTGATGTTATAGACATAAAAAATAGTTTATCATGTTTATTATTAAATAATCTACGTGATAAAGCTTTAAAATTATTTTTTGTGCCCCGTATTTATTCATTCTATTTGCTTCGATCAGGCGACCTATGAATCGTCTCTCTCATGACGAAAACCTAGAGAGGATTCTTCGAATTAGTTCTCTCCAGACTTGTTTTTCCAACATAATTAATAATGTTCATTATCTCTATGTCTATCAAGTTGACTCACAACACTCAAGTAATCCTCACACGGTTCGGTTGAAGTTTTTATTTTTCGCGATGCCCTAAACTAATTTTTTGATATGTTATTTTTTGATCTTTTTTTGTTTTATCATTTTAAGTTTCATTGTGTTAATTTATACCATGATAAATTCTTTTCTATTAAAATAAACCATGGAAGTGATATCGTGGATTTTCATGTTTTTTTGGGTTCTATCATGTGTGTGTGCGCGTACGGGGGGTGTCCAAGGGGTGGGTGTTGTCAAAGTGGGTTGTGGTGTCCAAGGGGGTGGGGGCTTTCCAGGGGGTGGGGTGTCTTGGTGGTGTCCAAGGGGGTGGGTTCGGTCTCCATGGGGTGCAGGGGCTTTCCATGTTGGTTGGGGGTGTCCACGGGGGTGGGGGTGGTGTCTATGGTGTGATGGGGTTATCCAAGGGATAGGGGTGTCCAAGGGGTGGGGGTGTTGTCCAGGGGGGTGAGTGGGATGTCCAATGGGGTAGGGGTGTCTAGGGGTGGGGGTGTATTGGGGGGTGGGGGTGTTATCCCGAGAGTTTGGGGTTGTCCATGGGGTGAGAGGCTGTATAGAGGGGTGGGGGCTGTCCAAGGGGGAGGTGGTGGCCAAGGGGTGTCCAAGGGGGTGGGGGTGGTGTCTAGGGGGTGAGGTTTATTTCTAAGGGGTTAGGGGTGTTTAGGTTGTGGGTGTGGTGTCCAGGGGTGTGAGAGGCCTGTCTAGGGGTGGGGGTTTCCAGGGAAATGTCCAGAGGGTGTTTAAGGGGGGTGGGGGTGGGGGTGGTGTCCAGGGGGTGAGTGGGAAGTCAAAAGGGGTAGGGTATCTAGGGGTGGGTGGGTGGGGGACCAGGGGATAGGGGTTCCATGAGGGGTGGGGTCTATTTAGGGGTGGGGTGGGTTATGGGGTGGGGTCAGTTTATCAGGTTGGGGTGTCTAGGGGGTGGGGTGGTGGTGTCCAGGGGGTGAGTGGGTTGTCCAAGGGGGTTGGGGGTGTCCACAGGGGTGGGGTGGGGGCTTTCCAAGGTGGTGGTGGTGTCCATGGGGTGTCCAATGGGGTTGGGGTGCTGTCACAGGGGGTGAGGGGGCTTTCCAAGGGGGTAGGGGTGTCCAGGGGGTGGGGGTGGTGTACAAGGGGTGAGGGTGCTGTCAAGAGGGGTGGGGGTGTCCAGGGGGTATCCAAGGGGGTTGATGGTGGGGGTGGTTTCTAGGGGATGGGGATGTCCAGGGGTGGGGGTGGTGTCCCTGGGGGTGAGTGAGCTATCCAAGGGGGTAGGGGTATCCAGGGGTGGGGGTATGTCCCAGGGGTGGGGGAGTCTAGAGGGGTGGTGTTGGTGTTTGAGGGGGGGTTGTCCAGGGTGTTGGTGGTGTCCAGTGGTGTCTAAGGAGGTGTGGGTGTTATCTAATTCAGTAAGGGGTTGGACTACCCCTCACTCCCTAGACACCACTCCCCCACCCTTAGACACCCCCTCCTTTTGATAGCCCCCACCCCTAGACACCACCACCACCTTGGATAGTCCATACCCCCTTGGACAGCCCCCCATGGACATCCCCTACCCCCTTGGACACCCCATTTATATATATATATATATATATCCCAACAGTTTCATTGAAACTGTTGGCATATTTTTACTTTTGGTAGTCTATACCAACAGTTCTTATAGAATCGTTGGTATAAGGGAATTGCAACAACCATCATGCCAACAGTGTGGGAAACCGTTGGGGTATTCTATCCCAATGGTTTCAAGGGTTATCCCAATGGTTTCAAATCGTTGGGATAGGTGTAATTTTTAGTAGTCAATGTATACATATTTTTATATTTATACTTCATATTTCATTTTGATGAATGGGTGAATTTGGTATCTAGTTTCACCAGGATGTATTCTTTGTGTACCTTAAGAAGAAAAATCCACGATGAATTTAAAACTATTATATCTAACTGAATTTTCCTTTTAAAATAATTTTCATGCATATATTTTTCAAATATGCATATACTTATTTTATATTTCAATGTTTTTTTACTTTTAAATTATGATATTTTTCATTTAAATATAAAATTGTCTTATCTTAATAAGAACTATAATTTTGATATATTTTATAGGTAATATTGAGTCAAATTCCAAATACGGCACATCAAAAGTGTTATGAATATGAGTATGGTGTTGTTTCTTTTTGGGAATTTTCTAAACGAAATTCTGTAAGAAGTGACATGTTTTTCTATCCATGCATGAAATGCTAGAATATAAAGAAGTTGAAAAGTAGAGACATTAAATATCATCAGACTTTTCATGGTTTTAGTCCAAGTTACAGCCCTTGGATTTGGAATGCTGAAACTAGAAAGAATTTCATATCTACTAATGATGATGATTTCCAAGATGGTAAGTCCAATGGAATTGAAGAAATGATTTGTGATATTAGAAAGGATCAAATTTAGATAGAACCAATAGCTGCACGTCTATATGGTGATGCTTAAAAACCATAAATCCTGGTTGTACAGATTTTATGGTTTTTTTTGGTGATGTAAATTTTGATTAACCTGAAGGCGAAACCTGGATGGAGGGACAAAAGTTTTACGGAGGTGGTTCAATTTTTGAAAGAAATTCTTCCAAAAAAGAACGATCTTCCAGATTAACATTATAAGGCCAAGAAAATATTATTCCTGATTGGATTGGGATATAAGAAAATACAAGCCCGTCCGAATGATAGTATTATATATAGGAAGGAATATTAATTTTTTTCAGAGTGTCTTAAATTGGGGACATCATAGTATAAGTGGAAAGAAAAATCACAGGATGATGTAGATATTACAAAGATACCTGCAAATGTGTTTTGTTATCTTCATATAATTTATCATTTAAAAAATTTATTTTCTAATTCACATTAATAAAAAAGGTTAAGATGGCATGCTGATGAGAGGATATGTGACAGAAAAATATGATATCCATCTTATTGTCCGCAATGGAATGAAATTGATAAGCAGTATCCTATATTTAGAAATGAAATTAGAAATATCATACATGGGTTGTGCACAGATAGAATGAATCCATACTGAACCCTCAGTAGCACACTTAGTTCATGGTATGTTTTATTAATAATTTACAACCACTCTCTTGATGTTTGTATGAAGTAAAAATACATCATGTTGAGTATAATTATCTCTAGTCTGAATCATCCTAGAAATGATATTGATGTTTTCTTGTCACTATTGATTGATGATTTGAAACTTTAATGGGAGGATGGTATTAGGGTGTATGATTCTTATAAAATCGAATATTTCAACTGAATGTAGTGTTTATGTTCACTATAAATGACTTCCTAGCATAGGGAAATTTGTTTGGATACAATGGTAAGGGACATAAAGAATGTCCAATTTGTGACCAATATACCTCATATTTTCAATTTCATCATGGGAGTAAAATACTATAAATGGGTCATTGAAAAGATTTTCCTATGGATCACTCTTATAGAAGACTAAAAAAGGCATTAAATGGCTAACAAGAATTGGATATTGCTCCAAAACATTTATCCTTTGATGTGTATTTTTAGAGGGTGAAAACCCATGATTTGTCATTGGGAAAGATACCTAAATTTGGTAATGATAGATATATTTGGAAGAAACAATCAATATTTTTTGAGCTACCATATTAGAGATATAATGAAGTGAAACAAAATATTAATTTCATGCATGTGGAGAAGAATATCTATGATAGTTTTATTAGAACAATGTTAGATATTAAAGGAAAGACTAAATATGGGTTGAATGCAAGAGTAGACTTACTATCAATGGGAATACATTTCTAGTTAGCTGCCGCTCTAAATAGAAGATGAACATTTCTTCCCCTATCTTGTCATACATTATCCAAGAGGAAGAAAATTATCTTTTATCAGTGTCTTCATGATATCAAAGTACCTCAAGTTTATTCTTCTAAAGTAAAAAATTTTGTCTCTTGGAAGGATTTGAATTTGATAGGTATGAAATCTCAGGATTGTCACATCAAGATGCAACAAATTCTACTAGTTTAATTTCGTGGAATATTTCCCATCCATGTAAGAGAGACTATAATAATGTTGTGTTATTCTTTCAATTCAATTATTAATAAGGTGATTGATGTGAATGAATTGAACATTTTGGAAAAAGGATGTAATTTCTATATTTTTCTATAGGAAATGTATTTTCCTCTATATTTTTTTGATATAATGGTGCATTTAATGTTTCTTCTTGTTAAAGAAATAAATATTTTTTTGACCAGTTAATATTTTTTCGATGTATCCTTTTTAATTGTATATAAAAATATTGAAGGGGTCTGATTAGAATCCATATTGACATGAAGCCTCCATTTTTGAAAATCTTATTTCTAAGGAGGTTATGGAGTTATTTACAAGGTACTTGGCTATGGTAGAGAACCTAGGTTTTCCACTATATCTCCATGAACAAGTTAATAATGATGGTAGGGGGATTCATGGGTTGAAAGTCAAATCATTTTCAGCTAAATAGATGAAGAAGGTAGAATTATACATCTTGAATAACATATCAGATGATCAACTATATATCACATTTCATATTAATGAGTTGAAACAATGTAATCCAAAGAAGAAAGAAATGTGGATTTTGAATGAGCACAAAAAAAACATTTTTTCCATGGTTTAAAAGGACCTTGCTTGGTAGATCAGATGTATCAGAGACATTTAGATGATTAGTGGGTGGTCCATATTTAAATGTGATAACATGATCCAGGAATGACAGTAATGGCTATACATTTATTATGAATGCCCAGTACAATAGAAGTGCAGTTCAGAATAGTAGTGTATTGGGGTTTGCAGAAGGAATGCATTTTTGGAGTTCTAAAGAGAAGAACCCTATTTCTACACCAAGTGTATATGTGGAGTCATTGAAGAAATATGGGAGGTTGATTACATTAAAATTAAATTCTCTATTTTTAACTAAATTTTTTTTATTGGTAACAATAGTGTTAGACACGATGAATTTGGAATGATAGTTGTTAATCTGAATAGATTGGAATACACAGAAGATTATTTTATAATGGAAGCGCATGAAAAATAGATTTTCTATGTAGTTGATTAATCGAATATGCATTGGTCTGTTGTTTTACAAGGGAAAACAGTATGTTGTTGATGATCAACTTGATGAAGATGCTGATTTATATGAGATCCCTATTCCATGGAATGATTAGAAGAAAATAATAATGATCATGTAGAATACATGGTTTTTTCCATAAGGAACAGTCATGATCATTGAATTTGGGAAAACAATCCATTTGTACATTCCTAATTTTACAAGTAATATATGTTTATTTCTTGTTTAAACTTACTATTTTTATAAAATGTTAGATATTGTATCTTTTTATTTATTAAAACATCTATTAACACAAATAAGTAGAAACTTATGTTTATTTTAATTTTTTTAGTTTAGTTTATAATTTTTACGATTATTTAACTTGTATATTTATTGATTTTGTTGACTGAAAATTACATTACCAAGTTTACCGTAATAAACCATAGTATACCTTTTTGTAACTTATATATTTATTGTTTTTTTAATGATAATTATACTACAATGTTTACCATATTTACCAGGTTTACCATTATTTAACATGATTACAAAATTTACCATGTTTACAATTACATAACCTTGTTTAGTTTTCCATTTTTCTTATTTTAGTATAGTAATATTTGAATTTTTATATTTGTGAACTAATGTTTGTTTTTTTAATTTGAAGGATAATGAGAGATTAATCAGCTGGTCAACCACATGATTCTGGAGATCAACATCATGATCATAACTCTGGGGGGGAACATTCACATGCTCCTCTTGATGTTCCCCAATCTTCCTCATGTGATCCCATAACAACAAAGAAGAGTTCAAGAGTTGGTAAATGTGGCTACATAGATTTACCAAAATTATCACTTGCCAACAGCTAGGACAAGAGGATACTGGTTGAGTTTGATGAAAATGATATTCCTAGAGTTCCAAATGAAAATGATTAAAGAGTTTTGTATCAACTTATGGTAAAAGAAAAGTATGCATTTTTTTATGGTAAATGGTGATGGGTGGACAAAGAAATAATATCTCAGTTGTGGGAGATGATTTTGGTAAGATCATTTGCTACTGTTTAACTAATCATTACATGTTTCTAGTATAATATGTTTTACCTCTTCTTTATTAGATGACATTTGATATTCCTGACACTGGAGGAGTTAGGAAGAAATGTTTATTGATGGATTCTAGGAGATGGAGGGATTTCAAATCAACCCTCACATCTGATTTCATTTTTGTGTATAGGAATCATGACAATCCATGTCATATATATCCTTTCATAGATGAAGACACATGGAGAAATGTTTTTGAAATTAGAAGAAATGATTCATTTTTGTTAAGGGAAATGTAAACATTTATAATAATTCTTATATAAATGATCTTATTAGTGTTTTTTAAATGATTTCATATTATTAATTTACAGTAAACAAGGACATATCATTAGGAGATCCAATCTAAAAATGTATACCTCATAGTTTATCTTGGGGAGGGTATACATTATTGGAAGAAAACAAGATGGTGGAAAAATTAAAAAAACTGACAGCTGAGTCTTCATGTTCTGGAGCGGTTTCCCCTCCATCCCCTCCATCTAGAAAAGAAAAATGGAAGATAGATCAGATGAGAAAAAATGGACAATATCTTTTAGAATAATCATGAATCATAGCTGAGAGGATTGTAAGATATTTATTTTATTTACTTAAGTTAATTATTTTATTTATATAATTTGAATCATTATAGATATGTTCAATTAATTAATACAAGATTTTCTTGAGGATCAAAAATCATTGGGCGTATTTACATCTACAGGGAGGAAAGATAATGTATCTGCAGCATTGGGAAATCCTGAACACTATGGTCATGTTTGAGGAAATCTGACATGTGTATTAGTAAGAAAAGTGTTTCCACATTGTTAAAATTATTCCATTGGGGATGTTTATAAAAAAATAGAATACATGGAGGATAAAGTTCAAAATATTATTGCGGCAATGGAGGAAAAGATACAGTGTCGGTACAGTCAATGTTTGCAAACATGGAAAGACAATTTTAGACTACAGCTCCCACTCCTCCACCTCCCCCTGTAGACCCCATTATTTATCCGTCATCTCTGCTAGTAGCTCCCACTCTCCCACTACAACCTGTGGACCTCATTTTTTATCCTACTCCACCATAACTTCCTACTTATTATGAGTTATATGTTGATGATCCTCACCATCATATAGTAGCATATGGGCTGGTATATTGTATAGGAGATATAGTTTATCATCAATAGTTATAGGAAGAGCATCATAGGGTCAATGTATAGGATATTATATATATATCAGCTTGACTACCATTACCTACAAATGAGGTGACGATAGTTGGACATAGTATCAACCACATTTTAGTTGGGTTAACTAGTCTTCTACGACTCATTACCATAGAGGTATATACTTTTATTTTATTTTTTATTAAAATTTTAACATTTGAAAACTAATATATTTTTCTCTTTATATTTACATAAATACTTCAAAGGTAAAGAAATATTGTATAGATGACAACAAAGACAAATGGCTATGACATCAGATATTGATTCTGGTAGTCTTGAACAATTGTCATGATATTCAAATTTATAGGCTGATCATTATGATTTTACAATGGAAGTTCATGTTTTTGGATGTGCAACCTATGTGGAGATTCTGAAAAATTATATCATATAGCTTGTTACTGGGGATAAGTTGGGAATCAATGTGGTCCAAGTTTTTTCCATGTAATTATTAACCCCATTTCCTATTTTATATTTATTAAAAATATATACATATGTCTATTTTTTATTATGTGTCTTTATAACATTTGTGATAAGAATGAGGAGACAGATGTATATGGATTCATGGACCCGCAATTGATTTCCCCTGAAGGACATTCATTTGATGAGGAATGATGAACACTTTATATTGTTGAAATATTTTAACAGAATATAATAACATAGTGTTGGATTATGCGTTTTTATGAGGGGTATTGAAGATATATCTGGAAAATTTTTCATTATCATTATACATAAACACCCAATAACCATAAGTTTTCTTTTATATCAGTGATCTTTGGATGATAGGTTATTTTTTCCCAAGGGCGAAAACACTTTATTGGATTTGCTATGTCCATGGAGCTGTGCAGAAAAGTTTTCAGAATATGTTGGAAAATTAAGTTTCATTTTATTAATAGTTGTTTATATTATAATGAATTTTAAATTTATCCAATTCTGATTACTTTCTAATAGGGGACTGGTTTACTTTCTAAAAAATCAAAGAAAAAGAGTGCCAATATCAAATATGTAAAAGTAAAGTTAAATATCCATTTATAATTTTTATTTTTCAATGTATTACATAAAAATGATATTTTCAATTTACACTCATTTAAACATAATTGTCAGGAACCACTAGGTGTTGTCAAATGTGGATAATAAATTTTATGATTTATGTATGAAATAATTACAAGTGGAACACTAGTGAAGTTTGACCTGGTTAGATTACCTTATATACATTTCCATAATATTTCATTTGATTTATTAATTATAAATGTTAACTACTATCCTTTTAATTTGTATCAATTTAATGACCCTAACCCAATAGTGCTCAAGAGGTCAAACACTTACAAGTTGAATGGTAAAATTATTTTACATGTTTAATTGGATTTCAGTTTGTTTGTAGTGTGAAATGTAATTTTGAATATTATAATTATAATTGTGTATTTGGTAGTTGTTTTGGTTGGATTTAGGTTTTTTAGTTGACATTATATGTTTTGAATGTTATATATGTGAATATTTAATTTTTTTATGGTTCTTCTTATTTTGTTGTAGTTCATATTCTTTTTTGGTTTGTATTGTGGTATGGTTTTGGTCATGTTTCTGCTTGTTTAATAAATTGGGAGAGCATAGTAATGTTTTTATGGGTGGTGGGGGTGTCTGGGGGGTTCCAAGGGGTATGGGGTGTCTAGGGGGTGGGGGTGTCCATGGGGGTAGGGTGGATATCCATGGGGGTTGGAGGGTCTAATGGGTGGGGTCATATCTAGGGGTGGTGGTGTCAAGTGGGGGGGGTGTCCAATGGGATATGAGGTGTCGAGGGGGGATGTCCAGTTGGTGGGAGGGTGCCTAGGGGTGTGGGAGGGGATGTCTAGGGGCTGGGGGTGTCAAGGGGGTGGGGGTTGTCCAAGGGTGTCTGGGGTGTCTAGGTGGCGGGGCAGTCCAGGGGGTGGGGGGTTGTCCAGTGGGGTGGGGTGGTGTCCAGTGGGTGTTAGGGTGTCCAGTGGGTGGTAGGGTATCCAGGGGGGTTCTATGGGGTTGGTGGTTTCCAGGATATGTGAGGGGTTGTCCATGGGGGTGGGGTGTCTTGGGGGTTGGGGATGTCCAAGGGGGTCTGGGGTGTCCAAGGGTGGGGGATTTCCACTTGGGTTGGGGTGGTGTCCAGTGGGTGGGGGCTGTCTAGGTGGTGGGTGGAAGTACAGGGGGGCCTGTCCAGTGGGGTGGGGTGGTGTCCAGTGGGTGGGACGGTGTGCAGGGGGTGGGGGCTATCCAAGGTGCTAGGGGTTTCCAAGGGCGGGGGGCTATCCAATTGGTGGGAGGGTGTCCAGGGGTGGGGGTTTTCCATGGGGTGGGCTTTTCTGGGGGGTGGGAGGGGCTGTTCAAGGGGGGTGGGGTGACCAGGGGTGGGGGTGTCCAGGGGGTGGTGGGATTTCTAAGAGGATTGGGGTTGTCTAGGTGGTGGAGGGTGGGGGGGTTTAGGGGGTGGAGGGGGGTTTCCAGAGGGTGGCAGGGTGTCCAGGGGGAAGGGGGTGTCCAGGGGGTGGGGGGCTATCCATGGGGGTCTATTTAGTGGTTTTGGTCTAGTATTGGTCTGTTTTATTCTTGTTTCAAGTAATCTTTGGAAGTGCATTGTAATGATTGAACTGTATTATTAAAAAAAACTATTTTTTACGACAGTTAATTTATAAATTACAGAATAAATGCATAGGTATTATTTTTTATGTTTTTTATTTAATAACCAATGTAGTATATATGTTTTCTTGTCTTTTATATTCTAACCGGAAAGAAAAAACAATTCGCATACTCGTTTATCACATTGGTTATGAAAATAATAGTCTTAATAACCTTCTTTTTCATGTCAGTTATTAGAAAATCGACGTGAAAAACACTTTGGATGGGTTTTTTATTATGTTGATTATTTAAAAAATGACATAATAAACAACATATTATGGCTTTTATTTAAAAATTTACATAATAAATCATGACTACGAACCGTTTTCCAGGTCGGGTTTTTAGGGACTGACGTGAAAATTCCTTCTTATTTATATTTTTTACGTTGGTTTTAAAATAATCAGCATAAAAAATATTTATAACATCCCATACAATAACGTTGGTAAAAAAATACATAAAAGATGAAAAATAACTGACATGAAAAATGTTTTTTGCACTAGTGTTGGTTATATGGAATGAAATAATATGTCCACAGAGACTGTAGGTCGTATGCACGAAGGAACATTATTTCCATTTTATAATCATGTTTAATGAAAGAAAATTAAATTATATATATATATTATTAACAATATAATTATTATTTCATATATATGAAATACTTTTAAAACCCATACTTAATACATTCAATGTGAATAATTAATGAATCGCATTGTTACGTATGGCAGTTTTCCACAGTACAGACGAACGACGTTATATTATACCCACAAAATATAAGGAATGATAGAATGTGTTATATAATAAATAAATAAGCATAATAAATTCATACATATAATATATATCCTATATAAATAGCATTACCATCATTATTCCCATCCTTGAATGGTTATAATGGAAAAAATGAATGACATCGGTTCATGAGATTAACGGGTGGTTTTAAGTCATAACATTAACAGAAAACATCTTAGTATATGTAAGTTACTGATATTATTACATAAGTATGATATAAATATAATTTAATGGGATTGAGGGAGAAATAAAACAAAAATGATCTTGTATGAATATTACATCTTCTTCGGGTATCCTCCTTTGTTTTGAACAAAATGAAGGTGTGATGTTGAGAGGAGATGAGATGGGCTTTTAAATGTGTGGTAAGTGGGAATCTAATTTTTTTTAAAAGATAGAATTAGAACAAAGTTATTCATATGTAATGTTGCTCCAATTTTTCCATTATCTTACCAAAAACTTTTAATGGTATATATATGTCCATATGATAGTTATTAGACATTTTTAAGGATAATTTTATCCTTATCTTTTTAGTTTAACCCCCAATAAACCCACTTTTAACTTAACCATATTAATTAATTTTTATTACATTAACTATTCATTTTTGTAATGAAAAAATATGACCTTATTAGAAATTATAAATTTTTATTAAAAAAATATTGAATCCATAATTACAAATGTTAACAACAAAAGTGGCCAATATTTATTTTTTATTAATCCCGTATATGTGAGGAGAATGCTGGTTTTTAAAGTGAAAATGATCAAAAGTTTATAATGTTTTTATATCATATTTCAACATGAAAGTTTTACAAATGACCTAAATTTTATTTTATGATTTAAAATTTTACTAATTTTTCTTTAAGAAATATTCATAGTATAATTTGAAAATAAAAAATATTTAAAAAAAAGCTAGTTTTCAATTAAAATTCTGTATTATCACTATTCAATAACAATTCAAAAATCACAAAATAATATGAAAAATTCTCCGTAAGATAATTTTGGATTTAAGATTTAAAAAATTATTTATATTTTATTAAATTAATTTTTTAGAACTATCAAAAATTAATTTCATTAATGTTAGAAAATTAAAATAAAATAGCATTTTGTTTGAAAATAGCATTTTTGAAACATAAAAAGAAATTACCAAAAATATATATATATATTATTATCAAATTTTTTTTATAAAACCATTATAATTAATATTTAGAAATTTGATAATAATAATAATATTAGTTTTTTTAATTGATATATTATAACAGTTGAGTTTAAATATCAGTAATATATCATGGTTTTGTTAAAACTCAGTGTTGGTTGCAACACAAGTTGATTCAGTGTTACATGTAGATAAAGTTAAACTAGGGTTCTGTGTAACTCAATAATGACCTTGAGCTATTTATAACAGAATCCATCAAATATTTTTAATTTTTTCGAACAATAATAATTCATTAAATATTGGAGTGTTACATTTTTCCCATCTTAAAATGTATTTCTCCCTTAAGATTTTTCACAGTCATCAAAGGGTTAATATTTGATAATTTCTTCATTTAACCCTACATTGTAAATAGGGTTAATATAAAATCATCTTAAAATTTTTGAATGTGTGTAAGACATCTAGAATAAAAAATATTAGGTTTATAAATAGAATAACGAATGTGGAAAGTGAAACAAGGAAATATAAGAGAAAAATAACATGAAACTACTAAAGGAAAGTTAAAGACAACATTAATCACAAGAAAGAGAGTGATACATAGAAGGATGATAACCACAATATGATAAAACAAATAAGAATGAAAATTTTCATTTGTATCATAAATTTTTTTTATAACATGACTACATTTTATTTCAATAAATTTCATGAGAAGGTATACTTTATTTCATAAGAATAATAACAACCTTTTACTGTGATTATAATTCTATTGATTTTTTTTATAAATTATGGATAAATATTCATATGATGATGTCAAAAGTAAATAGTTAAAACCTCATCAGAATATTAAACATAAAACATTACATAAATGGTTAACCTTATGAACCTTCCAAAAAATTAAAATCCAAAACATTAGAAATATGGTCACTAAAATGAACATAACATTAACCCCCCATATATAATAGAGTGTATCTTGATTGTCACATACCAAATATGTGAATACCTTTATTATATATTCTCTTAAAACATGTTATAAACCTGAATAATCATAAAAATATACTTAAAATATAGAGTATTAATCATTACTTACACAAAAAACAATATGTTCCTTATATCAAAAAATTTGGTAAGCTCCATCAGTGATGGAATAAACCACCATTAAAAAAATCATTAATCAGTTCAATGGAAATTGGTAATATCTAACTTACTTATTCATATCGAACATGTTTTAATTACAACAACAATATCTCAATATCTAGAAAACATTATGTTCTACCATATCTAAATTATGTTTCTTACTTACATGTTTTCATAGTCTTTCATAATTCCTGTTTTTTAACACTTTGTTCCAATACAATTATGTAGGATTCATTATAATATTCATTAATATGTTATTTTTAGTCTCTCCATCAATAAATTCAAACCCATTACTCAGAATACCTTGTTTATTTTCTTCAAGATCTTACCCTAGGACATCATTTTTCATAATTCCCATAAATTCTATATTTAATGAATTCATCGATTAGTCATACCATATGAAGACCAAAATTTCTTGTCCATTTCATTATGTGAAATCTTTATTTTTTTCGTTTTGATTACATTATTTGTTTCCTTATTTTACATGGTGAAAACATATTTTCATTCCTCTGAGACAATTACTTGGGTATTTTTTTCCACAATCTTGACACATAGGAAACTAACTATTTTTTCGTAAATGATGTACATTACCTACACTCTCAAAAAACTCTTTCCTTATCTTATTTGGTGAGTATGAGAGTTGTTTTGGAAAACATTGTTAATAATGTCCTTTGTAAATGGATTAGTCATAAAAAATTCCCTTTACTCAATTCATCATCACATTTAACTGCTCTTTAGAAAATTGTTCCTTATAGTTAGCAGTCACATGGTTCCTTTTAGTTCTATCAATCGACTAACACCAAATGAATAGTGTGAAAAACACTACTCATACAGGGGGACCACATTATCATGAAAATCAATTAATAGATGTCAAAATCATTACAAATTATTTAATCTATGATATATATGGTCATTTATAGAAATAAACTATTTAAATCCATCATAATAGTTCATAAATAGTATGTAAATTTTCAAATAATATCCCTTGAGAGTGTAAAACTAGGTTTGTATTGAGGACCATTGTCATGCACCAGTTCTTGATCAAGTCTATAACAATACATTGTTTTTAGAGTTGTTTCCCCAATCGACATCAGTGCTAGAGGTGTATCCACTTTTTGTATCCAGACAAGGATTTAATATCATGGAATAAAATATCCCAATACTTTACCCAATTTCAAAGAAATTTTCCTAAACATTTAATCATCCTTAGACTTATCCTTTGAGATATACCTAGACATATACTTTGAGATTTCCTTAGGTATCTCATGAAGGATTACACATACTATTTTTTAAAGGATAACTAAAACATTCATTTTATACTAACTATAAAAATTCAAGTTTCTCATACATGGATATTACATATTTTTAGATGAATATTCCTTGAATTATAAAAACACACATTTGAGGACCATAATAGTTTAGTGAATTCCGAAACATGGGTAACAATCATTTAATCTGATGAATGATCTTCACTGTTTCCCATAATGATCTTCCAATTTTGTTAGCTTAATAGATATACACTACATAAAACACTGCTTCATATCATGGGGAAAGGAAAAATAATAATGGGTGATACCATATGCTCAATAAAGGTAAACATAAAAGACATTAATCTATGATTGTATTAAAGAACAAAATAAGAATAAGATATTAATAAGGGTATGTTATAATGAACATAACATATAAAATCAATTCCCAAACTATCATAGATTATAATCATGAGTCATGGAATAAATAATGGTAGTTCATAATACATGAATCACAAGGGAAATGAAGAAAAAAGTCCATGACATAATAAAATTTCCACAATACATCTATTTGTAGCCTACACATAAGCATATAAAATATTATGTCAAGGCTATCCATGAGGACATTCATAAAATTCTTGGATTGGGATGATAGAATGTTTACATACTTCAATATTGGGCCTACCACCATTGTACCCCACCTCAATGGCTTGGACGGACCATCCATATACCCTCCATTATGGGATTGGGCTAAGCACCCATACACCCTCTGAGATCTTAGATCATTTATTTGTAGCAAATGATTTGGAGGGAGATATAGGTCCCACCCATCACCTACTGAAAACAATATTTTTGTCAGCCTCATGATCATGTGCATTCATCATATCCTAACCGATGAAATGAAATGGGTATCATAAATATTTCATCATAACATGAACATGGAAAAACTGGGATGTTTCATAATAATTTTAACAATGAATAACCTATGAAAGGAATAAGGTTTCATAAGAACTTTTTCATGGAATAACCCATTTAACTGAAACATGTTTCAAAACAAACATTTCATCATAAAACAAATAATTTAGAGAAAATATAATAATTAAATTCTTGTATCATATCTATTTTATATCATAAGATTCATAAAATGGTGTCATCTTAGATATAAAATAATTTTGAAATATCATTTTAAAAATTTTGTGAGGAAAAGAAAATTTCATGGAAAATATTTTTTAAAACATAGATCTTTTTTATAATTCTTTTCATTGGAAATAAACCTTGAATACATAGGAATCATTAAAAAACATATTAAAACATATCTTGATGAAAATATTATTTATTATTCAAATTTTTTTAAAAAATAAATCATTTTCAAAAAAAATTTAATTTGAAAATAAATTTTAAAACATATAAATTAATCATCGAAGCACTGACTAGTTATGAAGTCATAAAATTTTTTTTGTGCCATAAATTTCAGAATGAATATTCTATTCACATTTCCATTAAAATCCATAGTGTAGTTGTTTTTGAGAATGGAATAACGTTAATTTGCAAATTTTTTTATTAAGAGACAATAATGGGGAAAAAAATATAGAAGTGATAATTAATAATAAATCAATTTTGAAATCATTTTTAGGAAACATGGTTCTGAAAGAAAATATATTTTTTACCGAAGAGAGAAATTAATTTGTATTTTGAAAAACATTTTTTTACTTATCATAAGTACCAAATTATGTAAAAATTGTACCATTATATTAATATATCATAGTTAACCATAGGAATATAAAATTCATGATAATTATTTATAGGTAGATAATGATATTTTATCATTGTAGACTTAATCATAGACAATATTGATAAATAATGAGATTGAAACATAAAATATTTTCCACTTTCGTAACATTTATTAATAAGATCTATAAATAAATAACATAAAATGAAACATAAAATATAATGAGGATGAATAAATTCATGATATTACATGTAAAAGGGGATATAAAAAACATTTTAAATAATATTTGTGCATATCATAACATATGTCTCAAATAAGGAAAATTGAGAAAAATATCCATTATCTTTTTGGTAACTTTGGAAAAGTAAACCCTAATTAAGAGATATAATAAATTAAAATGTAAATCCAAATAAATCATAGTAAAATATTACTAATATAAATTATTGGGCCTTACTCACAAAACAAAATATAAATAGCTCATGAATATGTCTTGTGTCTCATAGAAAATACAGGTGAGACAAAAAATACCATACATATTGATTAAATTATGAATCTTAATAATAATTAAATAATAACAATAATGGAAAAGTTAATTATCATTAAATAGGTTATATTAATGTTATATCATTTCATAGGGATGTATATGTACAAAAAAAATGAGTAGTGAATATGACATAAGTATCTCAGAAATAAAAGTGATCTTAGAAATCCACTTACATTAAATCTTGACTTCCATCATACTCATTGAAACTCTTATATTATAAATATATCTTTACATAAAATATATTACATAGCCATATTCATAAATATCATACCATCTATGATTATCTTATGAACTCTTAATACCCGTTTATTATCAATTTCATGTTAAAGTCATGTTTCAAGTAATAATGCTTTATTTTTTGCATATGATTTGACTTTTCATTTTTGGTACTCTTATATTAATCTTGATTTCATAATCTCTATAATTTAAATTAGGATATATATATGATATTTATTCATTAAATTTTTATTTTGACTAATATTTAAAATTTGGTGATAGGAAATGAAATACACTGTTCATGGATATGGTAGGTCATACGCATACATGAACACTATTTCAATTTTCAAGTCATATTGAATGAAAGAGAAGTAAATGGTACACACACACAAACATATAAATATATATTAATTATAATTGAATTAATATTTTATATATATCGCATATGTTTTTAAACCCATCCTTAAAACATTCCATTTTAAGCGTGACTGAATCACATCGCTTCGCTATAAGGTAGTCAGTCATACACTTAAAGGACGTTATCATATTACAAAAAATGGAAATCATGAAGTAATGTGTTATATAATAATTTAATTATAACATTAATATAATAAATATCAAATATAAATTTTATTTCCATCATTATTCCATATTTTAAAATGTGGTAATGAAAAAAATGAACTACATCAGTTTATGATGTTGTAGTTCTTCGTACACAAGAACAACTATTTTGTAACCCATTTGAGAGAATTTTGAATGTCTTTAGGTCATAAAAGTTACATAAAAACACTTATGTATAATTAAAATATATAGGGTATTATTTAATACTTATATAAAAATAATTTAAATGGTTTTATGGAGAAGTTAAACAAAAACAATTCATTGATGAATGTTATATCTTCTTCAGGTATCCTCATTTGGATTTTACTAAAATAATTAATTGATTTTATTTATATCCAAAAGAAGTATTATAGGATTAATGGAGGTAATTTTGGAGTTTTATTATTATGTGTTTTCTTATCCAATGTGTTATAAATGTGGGAGGAAGGGAGGAGAGGGGTGGCCTTATATAAGTTGGGTGAGAGAAAAACTAGTAAATTGATTAAAGAGGTAATTACCAACACATTTTTAATAAATAATGAGGCTCAGAATTATGAAATTATAGATTCTAATAGGTTTTATGGATGAAATATGACTACAAAATATTTTTTACGTAGATTTATAGGATAAATTTTCGTTACATTTGTAGTTTAACCCTCGATACACCCACATTTACCTTAACTACAAAATTTAATTTTTATTGCATTCATTGTTCATTATGGAAAAATATTATTAATTTTATAATTATAAAATTTAAATATTTATTTTTTGAAATGTGGAATCATGTTTTACAAATTCTTATCACATAAGTAGAAAAAATATATTTAAAATAAATCCCGCAAATGTGACGAGAAAGGGGAGATATAATATTAAAATGTTCAAAAGTTTTTAATGTTTATATATTGAAATTCAACATAAAATTGATTACAATAGACTATATTTTATTAAATGATATAAATGTTTTCTATTTTTACATTAAAACCATTTAAAAAAATTAATACTTTAGATTATTTAAATGAAAAGGTAGTTTTCAAATGCAATTCATTATTTTTCTTTATTCATCAAAAAATGATTCTTTACAAAAATCCCCCAAAAATTAAATCTAAGATAATTTTAACCCTGTAATTTAAAAAAATTATCTTATAATATTAATTTTATAATATTTTAAAAAATTAATTTAAATAATGTTCACAAAAAGAAACAAAAATAATTTTTTTTAAATTGTATTTTCAAAACATATAATGAAATTATCTAAATTATATTAATTATTATTAATACAATTTACTATTTTTTAACGATTGTGAATACTAATTAAAAATTACTTATAAATATTCATATCACTATATTTTACCTATAGTTTATAATGGTCGAGTTAAAAAATATATAATATATTATAGTTATGTAAAAACTCAGTGCCATGTGAAACATAACATATCTTAGTGTTGCATGTAGAGAAATATTATTGAACGTTACATATAATGCATTATTTACAAGGTTTTTCATTTACTTGGTGTTTTATAAAAAATTATCGTGTTACATCCTAGTCATTTACTTCTTTATTTCATCCTCTATAAATAGTATTATTTTATGTGAAACTTGTTTAAGTAGTTACTAGAATGTGTTTCTTTCTAGTTGGTGTGATAAATATTTTTGGGGGATGATATCATTGAATATATTTGTAATTTATATCGATAATAATTAATTAATAATAATATTAACATATAGGGACATATATATGTTGATGTTTTGGTTGTCTTCGTTTTTCTTGATAAACCATTCTTGATATTTGTTTGCATGGTGGTGGAAGAGTGGACCTTGAGGTCTTTTTTCATTTTATATAATCAGACACATGACAAATATTATTCATATTCCTTTTTTTTCATTTATATAATACTTATATATTATTTTATTTCATAGAATGTGGAACCATGCTTCAGGTATTAGGATAAATAAGTTGACCAATTTCAGTTAGGCGACCCCTTGGATGTGGAGAATGATGACATGATGATGGAAACAAAATATATCTTGATCGATTGTATATTTAGGATTATTAAAACTTCTATTTATCTAAGTGTATAACAAGTATGGTAATATAGAATTCATTGGGAACTAGTTGATGAGGGTGAACTCTTTGTAGTAGTGATGTGTTATCTGATTATTCCAAACCTATCATGATGAACATACCATCATTTGATTATGAAAACAACCATTATGATGGGTAATGAAGTGATCCTGATAATTAATACCATTATTGTGGGAATTATAATGGTTCTTTAAATTTTTGACTTGTTTGGATAAACATTTAAATCCTTGTTGACGTCGTGCCGAGGTAGGTGCGAACGAGTTTCATTACATCTTTATTAGTTAAAGATGACTCAACACATTTGTGGAAATGTGTTTATTTGATCATTTACTTATATCAATACATAAAAACCATTAATTATGTGATATTATAAAATTTATTCATTATTAGTGTCTTACTGGGTTTGTTATACACACCTTGCACATGAATGTGTATATGTTTGAAGATTTCATGAAATTGAGTCCTATGAAGGGAAAGGGTCGAATGGCATGAGAATTAGGAGATGAAGTCTTAGAGTTAGAAGTAAATCAAGGAAAAAATTGGGACTATTATTTCAATATTTATTTATTTTTCTAATTCTCTTTTTTTTTCTATAGTTTGACTTTCCCCATTGGGATCTGTTTATTTTTTATAACAAATTTTCCCAAATTATCTTATATTCTTCCACCTCATTACTCTATGTCATTTTATACTTTCCTTATATTCTTAGTTTTGGGATATTATATGTAGAGACCCAAAGCATTACATACATGGACATTACATTACATTTTTAAAATACTTAATACATTACAAAACAAACTCCCAATGACTGTATTAGTTTAGAGTCTTTGGAAACTCAGAACATAATCTTCTAATCATGGTGAAAGATCTTCAACATCTCTAATAAAGATATTCTTTTTTTCCTACCTAAAACCTTCTGTTATATCCTGCGGTAAAATAAAACATAAAAAAGTAGATCTCAAATGATCTCTAAGGGTAAGCATGGAGGAAATAAAGCAACCCATATACATTTGAACATAAAAACATGAACATAATGTTTAAACATCAAAATCTTGAGAAATGACATTAAACATGGTATTGTGTGAGGCATAGATCATAATGAACATCAATCATGATACAATAGCATGGGAATAAAACATGTAATTGTTGAAAACCATTAAGAAAATGATATGATTTCCATAGTAGCCAAGGAATTACTGCCAAGACCATTATAGTGGACAATGTCCATTACTGAATCGGGTTTACCTGTCATTCCAGCCCTGTATTACTGTATCGGATTTACTTGCTGTTATAGCCATTAATATCTCATTTGATATAAATCATTACCCAATGCATTGGAGGGAGATATAGGTCCCACCCATCTCATAATGAAATCATTCTTACGTGTTCCACAATATAAACATAAATCATTCATCATAACCCAATGAATAAAATGGGTTTTATAAACACCATCCCATCATAACATAATCCATATAAAACAAATGAATATCATTTCATCATAAGAAAAGTGAAACCATGTAAAACATAGAGATATTATACTTGAAACATACACATATTAAATAATATCATCTCAGATGGAAAATGGTTTTGATAAAACACTTGAAATGAATTCTTGATGCAAATATCCTTTCTTCTTCAAAATCCTTTTCTTTTTACAAAATTCCATGAAATTTTGAAAGAAAATGATTTTGTTGATAATAATCATGAAATCTTGTAGAGGAAGTTTTAAGAAAATTAAGAGTTATGAAACTGTAAATATCCATTCATTCCTTATAAGTTAAAAAACATTCTCCTCATACTTTTTCCGGAAAAGTCAAAAAGTTCCTCGTATGGTAAACAAAAGAAACATTCATTTAACACAATGTAAAAGTAAATTAGGGGTAAAAATTACTTTAAAAATACATATAATATCATTAAACACTTTATGAAAAACATTTTTATGGACATGGATGAAAAATATAACCCCAGTAAATACTTACATATAAGCAATCTCGGATAAAAATGAGACTGCAAAATTATCCCATACCTTATGTCCAATTTCTTCTTTATGTGTCTGAGAATCTAGTATAGTGGGTTTAAACATATTATTAACTTTTAATAGAACCATACTAATATTTATGATATCAGATATGATTCACTTACGACTTTATATTATCCATTCATTTGTCAATTCCATGTTAAAGTAGCATTTTGGGTAAAATCGTTTCATTTATCATGCGTGGTTCTACTTGTTGTTCATGATATTATTACTTATATCTTGATTAACTTAATTCCAGAATGTAAAACATGATTTATATTTAATATATATTCATCATATAAATATATATGATAGATCGATAAATGGAATGAAATACACCGTTCATGGAGATGGTAATTCGTACATACGCATGAACACTGTTTTCGTTTCCTTACTGAATTGAATGGAATTATGTAAATGAAAAATATATGTACATAAATACAGTATCATTATTATGTAATATCATTCATTATTATTTATTAAATATACATTATAACCATACTTTAATGGTTAATCATGGAAAATTAATCTTATTGTGTTCATGGATACAGTAGTCTGTACGTATGCACAAGCGACAATATCATTCTTTTGATATTAAAATATTATATAATTGGATGTTATATCATATATACAGAATCATAGTAATTTTATATTTATTATTTATATCATTTATATTCATTATTACACCAAACCAAATGATGAAATGTTTGAATAACAAACTACACAATGACGTGGAGACGGTAAGCCGTACGTACGCACGTGTGGTGACTTTTTCATTCATAGGATGGATAAAATAACTAATATGGTAGTAAATTTTTTATAATAACATATAATTATATAGAAGATACAGGATATATTGTTTTATAATGGAAATAACAAAGATGGAGGAAGTGGAAGAAGAAAGAAACTTGAAATAGGTGTTGAGATATTTACCTTTTCTTCGGCTTCTTCCTTTTGATTTGATCAAAAGGGATCTATATGTTGGATTTTTATCTAAAGTAAGGCCTCTATGATGAAGGTATGACCTTTTATAGGGTATTTGGGTTGGGTGTGTTTAACCCATATGGCTTTTGAGGTGTGAATTATTGAGAAGGAGGAGCGCCCTTTTATAAGAGGGGTGAGGGGCACCTTAGGAAAAACCTAAACTATTCTTTTATAATAAATTCATATTCGCTTTATAATGGCTCCAAAGTTTCTTATTTCGAGACTAGGATGGGTATGCGTTTAAATTATCTCAAAAAATAGGTTTTAGACAAGTTTAGGTTACCATTTTAACCTTATCATTTAGATTTAACTCTAAGTTAAACAATTTAACTTTTACCATGTCTTCTTGTATTCTTACAGTATATGGTTAATAAACATACTATAAACTACCAATCGAACCCTAATTAGTTCATTACTGTCATATATATTATTATATATGTCTTTTGGCCGAACATTTTATTTTTAGGACCATTATATCAATTAATAATATAATAAATATTTTAAAAACTCTTTTATGTCAATTTTGATACAATTTGGTGTTTTGTTTTTTATAAATTCATAACAGCAATATTATTTCAAAAACAAATCTTCTAACTAACACTAATATGTTATCTTACCTTATAAAATTATTTTAATTAATAAAAAGTCTCAAATTACATTTAATTGGGTATTTATAACATCAATTATGTTAATATTGCATTAAAAAGGTAATTACTGCATCATCATTGTGTCATAAACAAATTAAATTATATAATGTATAAAAAATATAAATAAAATACCATTATGTAATAAATTTATATATATATTTAATAAATTTGTAAGTTCAAATTTCTCTTATGTATAAACCTATGTTAATTTTTTTTTATTTATTAAAAATTGATTTTAACCATTTTAACTTTTCTTTAAATAAAATTATAATAAATGTCCTAATATAATCCAAGTGGACCTAAAGGGGAATATTTAAGTTCAATGGTTTTTTTAGTCGCATTACACTTATCCAATAGAATTAGGACATGTGTTAGGGTAATAATAATATCATTTTTACCCTTAATTACACTATTTACTTTTAACCGTGGTAAATAAAATTAAAAAAGTTACTATTCACCAAAAATTATTTTTATCTTAATGAACCACATTTTATTCCTTGATATTAACTGTGTCTCTTGGATTTTTGAAATTCAACTCATAGAAGCGGTAAAATTATGTTTTATGTAAATTTCCAAATTCTTCTAGGAGGTGGGTAAAAGATAGTAAAAAGTTCATTATATATATATATATATATAATTATTATAAAATGACTCCAATGAATTACATTGAACTTATATAGGTATTATGTATCTATTTTGACCTAGAATAAATTTAAATAAACTAAATGATTATTTAAATAAAAAGTTGGTTTTAACCAATAACTCAGTGTTTTCACTATTCATAAAAAAATTAATGTTCTTAAAAAATACTAGAAATTCACCCTAAGCTAATTTTGATATTACGAATCCAAAAATGATGTCCATTTTGAATGATAAAATTTATAAAATTTCCAAAAGTGTGTATTACTATTCATAATGGCTAGTTTATATAATATATCAATAACATATCGTTGTTTAGTGAAACTCGGTATAGCGTACAACGCAAGATGTCGAGGAAGGTCCCTCAGCGTGTAATGCAAGGCAAGTTAGGGTTGCGTGTAGGGAATTATTCCTTTTCTATTGCTTATAACATACTCAAACTATAATTCAGTTATACATTGATCAAAATCTATACTTGGTGTTGTGTAAAATGAATGTTATTTGAAAGAACTTGAAATTTATGCATCACAAGACAAAAATAGAGTTGCGTAAACTAAAAGATAATACAATGTTCCATATACGGCAAGATAATCATGGTGAAGTGTAAAACAAAATACATCAATGAAATTAAAAGGAATAATTCTCATAAAATCTTGGGGTGTTACATTCTACCCCCTTTAAAATGAATTTCTCCATCGAAATTCGTCAGGGTTATAAATGGTTTTCTACATGAAAGTTTCATTCATTGAATCCCACATCGTAAAAAGGAATACTAAATCCACATTTTAAAAATGGAACGTTAGAAACATAATGGATACCCAAAGTAACTCATCACTGGGTTTCCACATAGGAGAATATAAGTGAAAATATGGATATCGAAGAGAGAACTAACCATCATGATTGGATGAAGAGTGGTGGAGGAGATGTCTATGAAAAATCCAAAAATCAAAATGCCATAAATTTGTGATTAACTAAGGTACCATATGATTCTTCAGATATGAGGCCACTTGGACAACATTTTTGGTTTTCAATATCATTTCCCTAATGTTGAAGAATTTATGAATTAAAAGAAATACTTACTTGATTTTGGTACAATCTCACTGTTGTTTGTGCCTTGAACAATTTCCCCATCATCTCTTAAAGAAATTATATTGAATTTGTCTTTCGTGAAGTGTTAGTAGATCATGCGATAAAATGATAGGTCTTTCCATCTTTCTCAAATAAAAGGGTAGAAAAAGTTATATAAATTAGAACATATATGGTGAGATTAATCGTATATGGTTCCTAAAATGGACTTATAATTCATCTATCAAACCTTTTAATAAAATAAAACTAGTTTCTACTAACCAGGGACTTCCTGTATGCCAGTGGTAGGCGATAAAGTCCTGTCACACTTCGGTTGTGGGTTCGATTCCCACAACCTTTTCTAAAAATACATTATTATATTAATCCTGCAATAATATCGAAAAAATTTCTAGCCTTCATCAATACTATCTTATTTCTAACATAATTCATTCCAATCTTTAGGCTTATCCAAAATACTTCGGTCTATGCTCATCATATAAAGAAAACGATTACTTGAAAGGTCACATAAAAAGCATGTGAATACCATCATTTATCCATTATATATCATAAGATATAACTTGTTGGTCACATTCCAAACATATGAATACCTTAATCATGTATTCTTTTGAAACATGAATTACCATAGAACCTTAGTGAAAACATGAATGCTATCAAAAGTTAACTCTTTCCACATACCAAAATCCCAAAATTTCTATATACTCAAACCGTGATATCACATTGTCCTTATATCAGTCATGACCCATTAATACTATCAAAACTTTCATTTTCTCCATATCCCTTCATTATGCGCATATCATATGCTTTCCAAAAATAGTTCAATCATTTTTTCATGATTACCAGTACCATAAAATTTTTGAAAACCACAATAGACCAATACATAAATATTCTAATATTCCACGATACTATATAAAACATTATTTTGGAATCCCATTACATAAACAGTTAATTATTCCACCACATCATTGTCATATTTAATATAGCTCATAGTGATCGCATGTAACTTGCCTCTGTCCATTTCCTTATAAGGTTGTTGATGTTGATCATCATTAACCCTTGGATTAGTGAATTGATTAGCATAATGCCACATTTCCTTGCAATTGTAGCATTGAAGTGCTCGTGGTGCAATTTCTGTAGTCTTTTCTCTATTCACATCATTAGCTACCCTTATTCCATTACTTCGACACTCACCTGCTTTATGACCTTCTTTTCCACACATAAAACATTTTCTATTCCCTTTAAGAAAATCTCCACTATGCTTCTTTCCACACATTGAGCATAAAGAAACATTCGTCTTCTTTTCACAATTGTTTTGAGATTTTTCCTTGAACTCCATCTTTCATTTCTTGTCAAAAACATGAGATGGATATGTAACACCAACTTCCAGTTCTGCCTTTGATAGCACAACACACAATTTATTCATAGCTACTGAAGTCTCTTATAGCTAATGCCCTTCGAAGACTTGGTTTTAAGCCACTGAAGAATAGATCAACTTTACTTTCAGGTTGGATGATAAATCCAGATGCATACCTTGCAAGCCTTGTAAAATTCGCCTCGTATATACCAATAGATTCATCATACTTTTTCTTAAGCTCAAGGAACTCCTTTTCCATATTTGTTCGAAGAATACGGGGGAAGTAATTATTGAAAAATATGTTCAGTGGTGGGTCTTAATTAGAGTCCACCACTGGTCTGCTTCAACTTCTAAACGGTAAACATACATAATGACTTTTTCATGTCCCGAACATTGATGTATGGAAAATATCTTTCCAATGGTACTGATCCATTGTTCAGCAAAATGTGGGTCAAAAGACCCACTGAAAGAAGATGGACGTTGCTTCATGAAGGACTCAATAGAATATTTTTCCCTTCTCTGCTCATTCGAAAGTACAGAATGATTCATAGCTTTTGTAAGTATAGAAATAATATTTGTCAATACATCTCCCATAACATTGGTTTGTTCAGGAGGACAATCATTTCATTTCCCATTACATTGATCAACACAGTTCCTTCAGGTTCCAACCATCGTCTAAAACCCAAAAAGAATAGTGTAAGAGGCCAAAATCATGCTAGGAAAACAACATAATAAAGGAAGAGTAACTTCAATATATAACATATTATGTTTAATTCTAGGATCGTTACTGTAATTCTAGGACTAAAACCTATACTTATACTTAACCTTAGGTACATCCTTAGACATACCTTGAAATATCTCCAGGGATCTAACAAATGTTTTTTCATCCTAGTTTCCAAATGTTGACTAAACCTTTACTCTGATACCAACTGTAGAGACCCAAATCTTGACGTACATGGACATTATATTACTTTTTCGGAATACTTAATACATTAAAAAACAAATGCCCAATGACTCTATTATTTTAGTGTCTTTGAAACTTGGAACATAATCTTCTAATCAGGGTGAAAGATTTTCAACATCTCCCACAAAGATATTCTTTTTTCCTACCTAAAACCTTATATTATATCATGGGGGAAAAGAAAACATAAAAAGGGTGAGCTCAAATGCTCAGTAAGGGAAATCATGGAGAAAATAAAACAACCCATATACATTTGAACTTAAAAACATGAACATAAAGTTTAAACATTAAAATCTTGAGAAATGGCATTAAACATGGTAGTATGTAAGGAATAGATCACAATGAAACATAAATCATGATAAAATAGATTGGAAATAAAATATATAATTGTGTCAAACCATTAAGCACATGATATGATTTCCATAGTAGCCAAGGCATTTCCGCCAAGACCATCATAGTGGAAAAATTCAATTATTGAATCGGTATTACATGTTGTTCCAGCCCTGTATTACTGTACCGGATTTACTTGTTGTTACAGCCATGTCTTTCTCATGAGATATAAATCTTTACCCAATTTATTAGAAGGAGATATAGGTCCCACCCATCTCATTATGAAATCATTCTTACGTGTGCCACAACATAAACATAAATTGTACATCATAACCTAATGAATAAAAGGGTTTCATAAACATCATCCCATCATAACATAATCCATATAAAACTAATGGATATAATTTCATCATAAGAAAAGTGAAACCATGTAAATCATAGAGATATTATACTTGGAACATACACATATGAAGTAATATCATCTTATATGGTAAATGGTTTCGATAAAACACTTAAAATGAATTCTTGAGGAAAATATCCTTTCTTCTTCAAAATCATTTTCTTTTCACAAAATGCCATAAAATATTAAAAGAAAAGATTTTGATGAAAATAATAATGAAATATTTTAGAGTAAGATTCATGAAAATTAGGCATCATGAAACTGTAAAAATCCGTTCATGCCGTATAAGTAAAAATAAACTTTCTCCGAATACTTTTGTCAGAAAAGTCAAAACGTTCATCATTTGGTAAACAAAAGAAATATTTCTTCTATAACACAGTGAAAAAGTCAAAGAGGGGTAAACATGACTTTAAAAATACATGGAATATTATTAAAAACTTTATGAAAAACATTTTTATGCACATGGATGAAAAATATAGCCCCAGTAAATACTTACATTTAAGCAATCATGGATAAAAATGAGATTGCAAAATTATCCCTTACCTTATGTCCAATTTCATCTGTATGGGTTCGAGACTCTTGTATAGTGGGTTTAAACATATTAATAACTTTTAACATAACTATAATAATATTTATTATATCATATATGATTCACATACTACTTTATATTACCCGTTCATTTGTCCATTCCATGTCAAAGTAGCGTTTTGGGTAAAATCATTTCATTTAGCGTACATGTTTCGACTTGTTGTTCTTGATATTTTTACTTATATCCTGATTTAAATAATTCCAGAATGTAAAACATGATTTATATGTAATATATATTCATCATATAAATATATATGATAGATCGATAAATGGAATGAAATACACCATTCTTGGAGACGGTAGGTCGTACGTACGCTTGAACGCTGTTTTCGTTTCCTTATTGAATTGAATGGAATTAAGTAAATGAAACATATATGTACATAAATATTGTATCATTATTATTTAATATCTTTCATTATTATTTATTAAATATACTTTATAACTATACTTGAATGGTTAATCATGGAAAGTGAATCTCATTGCGTTCGTGGAGATGGTAGTCCGTACGTACGCATGAGCGACAATATCACTATTTTGATATTAAAATTGTATATAATTTGATGGTATATCAAATATAAAGAACCATAATAATGTTATATTTATTATTTATATCATTTATACTCATTATTAAACCCATACAAATGATGAAGTGTTTGAATAACAAACTACACCACGACGTGGAGACGGTAAGCCGTTCGTACGCAAATGTGGTGACTTTTTCATTCATAGGATGGATAAAATAACTAACATGGTTGTAAAATTTTTATTATAACATCACAGTATATAGAATATACTAGAGTTATTTTTTTATAATCTAAATAAAAAATAAGTAGGAAGTAGAAGAAGAAAGGAACTTGAAATAGGTGGTGAGATATTTACCTCTTCTTTGGGTTCATCCTTTTGAATTGATCAAAAGAGCTCTATATGATGGAATTATGACTAGAAAAAGGCATCTAGGATGAAGGGATGATAGTTGAGAGGGTATTTTGGAAGGGTGTGTCTGATCCAAATCGCTTTGGAGGTGTGAATTTGCAAGATGGGGGAGTTCCCTTTTATAAGAGTGGTGAGGGGCACCTTAGGAAAAAACATAAAATATTATTTTATAATAAATTCATATTCGGTTTATAATGGCTCCAAAGTGACTTATTTTGAAAATATGGTGGGATGGGTTTAAATAATCTCAACCAATAGGTTTTAGAAAAGTTTAAGTTTCCATTTTAACCTTATCATTTAGATTAAATTTAAAGTTAAATAATTTAACTTTTAACATGTCTTCTTGTATTGTAACACTATATGGTTAATAAACATTCAATAAATGCCAATAGAACCCTTATTGGTTCATTAATGTCATATATTTTATTATATAAATAATTTGGCAGATCCTTAGATTTTTAGAACCATTATATAAATTAATAATATAATATTTGTTTTAAAAACTCTTTTATGTCAATTTTGACACTATTTGGTGTTTTATTTTTTCTAAATTTATAACATCATTATTATTTAGAAAAAAATCATCAAACCAACCCAAATATGTTATATTAAACTATAAAATTAGCTTAATTCATAAAAATTCTCAAATTACATTTATTTGGGTATTTATAATATCAATTATGTTAATATTTCATTAATAAGGCAATTACTGCATAATCATTATGTCATAAATAAATTAAATTATTTAATGTCTAAAAAATATAAATAAAATACCATTATGTAGGAAATTTTTTATCTTTATAATGAATATTTATAGTCGAATTTATATTATGTATAACCCTATACTAAAAGTTTTTAGTTGTTAAACTTTGATTTTATCTATTTTAAGTCTTCTTTAAATAAAATAATAATAAATGTACTAATCTAATCCAAGTGGATCAAAAGGGTAATATTTTACTCCTAAGTTTTTTTTTGGTCGAATTACACTTATCTAATAGAATTATTACATGTGTTAGGGTAATAATAATATCATTTTACTCTTAATTATCCTATTTACTTGTAACCGTGGTAACTAAAAGTTAAAAGTTACTATTCACCAAAAATTAATTTTATCTTATTTAAAAACATTTTACTCCTTTATATTAATAGTGTCTCTCATATTTTTGAAATTAGACTCACATAATCTATAAAATTATGATTTATGTAAATTTGCAAATTCTCCTAGGAGGTGGGTAAAAGATGGAAAAAAGTTCAATAAAAAAATTTATATATCTAAAATTATTATAAAATGACTTCAATGAATTAAATTGAACTTTTATAGGTATTATGTATCTATTTTGACCTAAAATAAATTTAAATTAAATAAATGATTATTTAAATAAAAAGTCGGTTATAACAAATAACTCAGTGTTTTCACTATTCATCAAAAATTGAAAGTTTTTAGAAAAATAGAAAAAATTCACCCTAAGCTAGTTACGATATTTCGAATCCAAAAATAATGTCCATTTTAAAAGATAAAATTTATAAAATTTCATAAAGTGGGTATTACTATTCATAACGGCTAGTTTATATAATATTTCAAAAACATATCGTTGTTCAGTGAAATTCGGTATTGCGTACAATGCATGCTACCGAGGAAGGTCGCTCATGCATGTAATGCATGGAATGTCATGGTTGCGTGTAGGGAAAGCTTCCTTTGGTGTTTCTTATAACATACTCAAAATATAGTTCAATTATACATTGATCAAAATATATACTTGTTGTTGTGTAAAATGAATGTTACTTGAAAGAACATGAAATTGTGTGTATCACAAGCCAAGAATAGTGTTGCATATACTACAAGATAATATGGTGTGGCATATAGCGCAAGCTAATCTTGGTGAAACGTACAACAAAATAAATCAATGATATTAAATAGAATAATTCCCATTAAATCTCGGGGTGTTACATTATACTAATGATATAGTATCTCTAATTATGGAATTTGGGCCCTCGATTCTAGTCGACATCCTATTACATATGAGGAGGGTCAGATGTGGTATTGGGGCTCTCTTGTTGTACTTATTGTTTTCGGTCAGGGAGTTATAAAATCCAACATTGAATTTATAGCCATTTTTCCTAAAAAATAATATTTTCAAAGACACAATAGTGTACTTTTGAGGGTTAAATTATAATTTTCATAAACTATTAAAATGCATGATATAATATCACTTTTTCAAAAAATTAAAATATTTAGAAGAATATGAGGAAAATATTTCTTTTAATACATATAAAATACTTATTTAAAATGTGTTTCATTAGTCTCATATTACCATAATAACATGTTTCCGTTTTGTAATCACCACTTTCCATCCCCAAGATTGATATCCTTTGAAGTAAACCATCATCCGAAACTGAAAATCCAGAAAAAAATCATAAAAAATAATTAATTGTGGCCTATGATTCATGATTTAATATTCTTTATCATTCCAAAAACCCTCAAACCATAATGAAAAGGATAATCCATAATGGGTATATGAAATTTTCAACTACAACTCCATGGAAAATAATCCATCATTTAATGGGAAGATGTTGTAGTTTTATTTCATCTTTAAAATAAATATTAAAAAGTCGTTGTTCCATCCACCATGGACCTCCTAATAGACTCTTAATAAACCAATATCTTAAAAACCTCAATATAGTAGTCCATGGAAAGATGATCCTCTATACTAGATATCTCTCAAATGTTTTTTATCTATTAGAATACATAACTATGAATGTGATGAAAAAAACATGAAAAAAATACCACATGAGATGAAATTCAAATTGGAATCACTCTATTAACAAACAAAAAACAAAACATAAAATAGAAAATATCTTAAATCATATCAGTATAATTCTAATCTCCACAAAAAAACAAAACCAAAATTAAAAGTTACTCTTGATATTGATCCCACATCTACAACATGTGTTATGATATAAATTCTACTGTGAAAACATTACATTATAAAAAAATATAATGATACATAATCATTCCATCTTCTCAAGAGGATCCTATATCTCATTTGGTTTCTCCACGAATATCACATCAATATTAGTATCGAAATCACAAAAATAAATGACCAAGGAGTCAATCTAATGTTTTGTTTAAATTCATGACTTCTGAAAAAAAATCATGAAAACAATCTATCTTTTAATGACCTGATGCTTTATAGATGAAATTACCTTTTCAAATGAATAAATTCATTAGTATGTAATGATTTTTTAGAAAAAATTTATTCAAATTAGAGGTTTCCTTGTAAAGGGTGGGAAAAACCATGATAGCAATAACATTGTGTGGCACATGGTGAGTAAAGAGAAGGGGAAAGAGTAGTTCCTCCAGGAGATAGTGTTTTTGAAGTGCATAAAGGTGGAGGTGGAGAATGATGCCCAGACATTGGTCCCAACCAAAGAATCATCTTTGAGTCCCTCTAAGGTACTGTACGTTAACGCGTCCAATAATATCCGATATTTAAAAAAAAGGTTCAAGATGATTTTCTGATTTTTAATATGTGTGAAGATACTTTATTATGTAAATTAATAATGTAACTATGTTTTCAACCTTATTATATGTTAATTGATATAGTTCTATAGTATTTAAAATACTATTTATCATTATATCCATTTATAATATAAACACTATATAGTTACCATTATGATTAGTATATATTTAGTGTCTTGATAAATACAATTGAGATATATGAAAAATTAATGGCTACGACTTATAGGGAAATACCATACAAAGACCATAAATGGAGTATTAAAGAGTGACATATAACCATTAGGCATTAACCTTTATGAATTCCATGCTAGGATTCAACAAATAAATCATGATAAAATCTTTTTATAGGGTAATTTCAAGTTTATCGAGATCACAACCCAAACATTGTTTTTCAATCCACCCTAAGAAATCGTGACCTTATCACACCTTACCCATAAGACATGAATTGAGGGTAATATGGGGTTATGTATCTAGGCCATAATCTTATAAATAAATATTTTTTATTTTTAATAATGATTATATATATATTTTTATATTTACATTATAAATGATTATATATGGAGTTTTGAAAAAATATTATTTTAATAAGTTTAAATTTTAATTGTATTTTTGGGGAATATTTAAATTAAATGAATAATTAATTTTTGATGAATTCGTTATTTTTTGAAATAAATTTTAATTTTAAAAAATACAAATATTTAATTTCATTAATATATATTTAAATTATAATATTAATGTAAGACATTAATTGTAATTTTTATAAGGGTTAGAAACAATTATATTCTTAAAAATGTATTTTTTCAACAAATATATATTTTCAATTTTAAATGGCTAATTTTGATATTTATAGACATATTATTTGCGAAAATAAATATTATTCTTTTAATCAGTATGTAAAAATTTCCCAAAGGTTAATTTTTCACAATTTACAAAGAGATTCAATTTTTTTATGTAAAGATTAAACACAGAATAAATATATGATATTTATTATGAAATTATATATTTTAAAAGTGATGTAATAAATATAGTAAAGGGTTTCGCATAACAAAATTTTTTCCCCTTTAAATAATATTTTTGTTGTTATTTGTTTAATTTTTTAATCCCCTAATGAATCCTCCCAAGCCTATATTATATCTTATGTTTTTAAAATTAATTATTTACAAAAAACACACTCAGTTAAACATCACCAAGAGTATTATCATATTTATTTTAGTTCATATAATTAATAAATATTTAATGTAATTCTAAATGGTATAAACCATGAATAAAATATACCTTAAGGTTTTTTTCATTATTTCCTTATAGAGTCCAAAACCTATGTTTTGAAATAAAAAATAATTCCATGTTATATTTATATAAAACCACACAATATCTCATTCATCTTTAATCAAACCCATTATTGAAAAAATTTACTATACCTTTACTTTTCTAGAGCCAAACCCAGGTTCTCCAATATCTTACGATGCTCATCACCAACTTTTAGAATCACCCTCTAAGGTAAGGGGTCATCTTTTAATCCTCTTTATTCTGGAACCTTCTTTATAATATTCCATTCAATATTCAATTTCTCGTGTTTTACACAATCCTATCACTTTTCTTATGGTGTCTATGTGACAAGAGACCCCTTTCACTCTCATTAAACTATTTCATGAAACTTTTTGTACATTCCTTTTGCATCTAGAATAATCCCATGATTTTCCATGCCAATCATTTTTTGTAGTGAATACCCTTCCCATTTTCACTCAAGGGTATTAACCTTGATATACATACCCTTCATTGATTGTGTAATTCCATGTATTCAACTAACAAACAATAAATCATAGGGTAAATTTTGATAAAATATATCCTTATGTTGTATAACCTATGTGGAACAGTTATGCATGTACATGTTATTAATGTGATTGGTGGTCCCTTAATTATGTATCCTTCCAATGCATTGGGAAATATTTTTACCTCGTGAGATACCATGTATGGAACATGGGATGTTATCCTATGTGCACAATTTTAGGATGCCTCAACAATTTTCATCGACTTAAGTCACATCCCACCGCGACTTACTCTAAAAATAATAGGCAAACTAGTTGAATACAATTCCTCTATCACAACTCTCTATAATCTGTAAGTAACTAAAAATTAGCGAGTACCTAGTGTGTGTATGTGGTGAGACAATGACATTATATCATATTAATAAAAAATTTAAATAACAAAAAATCATCCATATTATGAAATAATAATAGTGTAGATTTAATAAATAGAAACAATTCTATGACAATGAATGAAGTGTAGTAATGCCCTGAATGGCCATATCATACTTAGAACATATATCACCAAATGGTACGACCATATATATAGAGGGAAAAATAAAATAAATGGATATACACGTACATGGATCTAATGACCACACCAAGTCATATGACATACCTAGCTCTCCATTTGTGTCCAATTTAACTAACTCAATCACTCTGGGTCCTTAACCTATCTAGTACTTGTAACCAAGTAAACATTTTCTAGGGTACACAAGTGCAATGGTGTCTTAAGAAAGTTGTGAATAGAAAACATAGTAGGGAACAACCAACATGGTCTAATACATAGCCATCAAATGTGGTGTATGTATATGTGATCTACTCACCTCGAAAACATTAATAATATTAAATAAATATAAAAATAAAATAAACAACAAAATTCATATCAAATACTCCTACCATAGATGCATGCTCAAACAATATGTTCTTTACATAAGAGAAAAAAAAAATGAAAAAATGAAAATAAAATAACTCAACAATCATACCATGGTCCCATGATCCCTGTTAACTATAAACATGATGAACAAGGAATTGAGATGAATGTCTCACCACTCATGTCATGTACAACCATGTTCATCCTTGGGTTAGTACTCCTGATGGACCAAACCTACATAATTGAGTTCCAGAAATTTATTTTCACATCATATAATAAGGGTATCATATTTTAAATGGCGGTAGAATGAGTCTATGAATCCCAAATTGGGATAGAAAATGGAATTTCTAATAATCCCCATCAACTATGTGGATCAACATGTCCAACATCCAAAGCCTATATGGAATTGTCCATCATGTCCAAATATTCTAAATAAACTATGAGGTGAGCGATGTCTATCATCCTAAACAATAACTACATTGAATATTTTCCAAAAACTTCTATATAAATTAAGTGGATGACCATGTACCATATCCTGAGAAAATTGCGTTTGGAGAGTCATATCCAAAAACTCAATATAAATTATTGGGATATCCATGTCCATCATCATGAATCGTGATAGTAACTTGTCATCTATTCAATAAAAATATCAAAATTCCCATACCTTGAAAGGTCTTGGTAATGAAGCAATGGAGAATCCCTCGTAGATATATGGGAGATTTATAGGTATATCATGAGAATATAATCATCAATCACTAGGAATATTTCAAAACCTATTAATAGGGGGAAATTCACCCACCTGAAAACATAATCAATATATCCTATAAAATGAAGGATCCCAATGATTCCAGATAGCATGTTGAGGTAACATACAATATGTAAGGATTACAATTCTCATTCTAGGAAGCACCTATGGTCATCCCAATAAAGTAACAGTCAATCAAATTCACTCAAAAATAGGATCCTGTGTACTAAATCTAAGCATCCCTATAATGGAATCATATTAAATAGAGCCCCATGGTCTGAGTTCCAAGAAACACATTTGGGATTGTAGCTGCATCAACTGTAACTGAGATAATATATAAATAAATGTGTGAGTTCATATGAGTGCCTAACACAATCACTATAGCCACAATCCTTTGGTATTACATGATGGTATGTTTTCTATGTTACTTCCAATGAAATATCTACCCATATCGATAACAAATAATCCCATGGTCAGTCAAACATTTGTTACGCACTATGGTCTTAAAGGTCAGGTCATGGGGAGGTATCGCTTACAAGATTCTTGAGGTCAAAATAGAAGAAATGTAATTCTTTTTAAGACCCTCATGATCTATATATGAGCTGATGAGTCCCTCATAGGATCCCCTAGGATAGCTTCATGGTAATAATTCAATACATGACACATGAATACATCACATCCCATTATATCATAATAAGCGTACTACAGCCATACTGACTACATGTGATCCTTCCACAACAACAATGTTCATGAGATAGCTCATGGGCCATTAGAGTGCCTATGTCCATTCAACTTATCTATCCATGTCCAAGTCTTCCTAAGGTATGTTTAACTATTCCATTAAAAGGGTCTACATTTATTAACAATTATAGTCTCAACTTCTATGAATTTATAGCCTAATGGGAATTCCATGTAAACTCAGTCTTGGACAACATTAGTAATTTATGAAGTTAGCACACATATGTTGATAGTGATCCCTCGCATCTATCCATTTTAATTGACTAATTAGTCTTAATATAACAATTCATTGGAATTAATTTAAATATGGGTATTCACACTTAGGGGTGAGAAAAAGGATCCATATACCACTATAAACATGCTTAAAAAATTGAATTTAGGGTAGACCACCTACGTATAGGAATCCCTTAATAATTCATTTGAAGGGACATTAGTATGTTCCAAATCCCGTAAAAGAACATATGAAAAATATGAAGATCCTATTTAAAAAACACCAATATCTAATTAATTATTATTATATTATAAATAACCAATTAACTCATCAAAATATAAGTAAAAAAATGAATTAAATTCAAATGCATAAATCATAAAACCATATCGGCAGATCTTATCACACTATAATCATGACCAAATGCTCACCAACACCATATGGTACATTATAATCCTTTAAAATAGAATAATTACAAAGAAAATATTACTAAAAACTCTCCCAAATGATTTAATTTAATAAATATATACTTTTAAATTCACCATGGTGACATACCTCAAATAAATGACTTACTACGATGTGAAGATGACATCTCGGGTCACCCTAGCCCTTGGAAGAGTGAAAAACTAATAAAAAATGTCTGATTTCACTATGATCCAATTAAATTATAATGTAGAACCCAAACTAAAGTATAAAAAATTTTAAGAATAAGGAGATTAACAAAACAAAGGCTAACATAGTAAAATTAATACCTTTATGATTATAATCCATTTGACGATGTTCATTTCCCACTATGAACAAGGGAGATCACCCATGGGGGCAGAGAGAAAGAGGATGGTTCATGTGGGAGAACTTATAAGAGAAATAATTCAAGAACCAGGGGTAATACAAAATATCGGTCGAAGGGGAAATGTGGTAATTTTACCCTTTTAATGAAGTAAACTCTTTCGCCACACTATTTGAAAATTTTTTGTCCAACCATTTGTGTTGACCACTCAAAACAATATTAATTCAACATGGTTGATTTTCATGGTTATGAAACTATTATCTAATATTAAGGAGATGATTCTATGAAGCACTCTAACCCAGCATGGTTATAATTTATTTTTAGGTAAAACATCCACCAACATGCACATCCATTAACACCTCTACACCAAACCACATAGTTTTCTGGCATCCCTTTAATGGTTAATAAAATAGAGTTCCTTTACCAACTGATCTATAGGGTTAGCCAACATTTTCATCCCTAAAATATTTGCAACCATTCACCTTAGGGTGCACTTTTTAAAAAATCCAGCTATCATCCTGGAACATCCAGAGCACTTATGAAACATCCAAACCAATTTATGATCCTTAAATATCATCCAAACTCATTTTTAGATAAATTGTAACTCATGGAATTGAGTTCCAAAAATATAATCAATATTTAACCAATCCAACAATAGAAAATTAAAATTTCTTTTGAAAATTTCCAAATAATAAAACAAAAGGTCTTATATCATTTCCACCTGAATACTTCTCAACCCCAGGAATCCATGGTGGTTATCAAAACGAATAGCTCAACCTTCTGTAGTAAGGTATTCCCAATACAACTGTACATTGTGTTTTTGAATTCCTAGTGTTTTTACAACCACCAATATTACCACATAGAACCTAACCAAACAAAACACATGTAATAACTCATAACCACCACTGATACACCATGATCGAGCATACATGATCACATCCAACATGAGACCCAATATCATTGTTGTCTCTTTCATGAACCTGAATATGGTGCTCCCCACAAAAGGTTAATTCTTTATATTGATAATTTTAATCCATGATACATTTACAAATAAAATTCCTACAAAAAATACCTAGAATCCTAATGATTTATATGACATGTTTCTCAACTCAATAAACTAAACCAAAAATAAAGAAACTACTCTCAGTCATCAATTTTTAAAAACTGTTGAATTCTAATTGACCTTGCATATGGTGGTCATGAAATATTTTCAATGAAATGTCTCAACAAACCCTTAGATAGTACCAGTCTCATCCCTATGGGATTCCCAATTTCATTCATCATCGTCCATATACAAGAAACTGAGAGGGAACTAAGGTTGAATAGTCTCTACCCAACCATTCTAGAAAACACTCAACTCCTTCCAATGATGCATCACCAAAAACAAATTAAAAAATCCTATACCTCAAGGTGAATCTTGTTCATTCAGAAAATGATCACTGAAGCCCATACCTAACATCCAATGATGCCTCATGGGATAATCACCCCCTTCTTATTAATCTTTTCATACCACAACATGAACACATGAACATAACTGATCCAATACACCAAGATCGACACACATATCCTGGTCCTCACACACACACTTATTCTAAACCCAATTCTGTTTTTAAATATATACCTATAATTTATCAATAAATCTATTAATAAATACTTCCACTCGTATAATGTCATCTAATATCCAAAATACCATCTATAGAAAATTATCAAGAATACAAAACTCGTGTCCCGTTGGGGTTTCTCACAAGAACCCAACATTCCATTACCCACCATAGGAGAAATATTGTACTCGCAATTAATAAAATATTTCTCACAACCACAACCCTGACCTGTCTATTTCAAAACATAACTACTAAAATGGATAAGAACCAACTCATTATTGAGTGTTGATTTTAATTTCATCCAACACCCATACCCACTTTTTGAGAATATTTATCACTGTGTTCTCTATGATTTGACTCATAACGCGGGTCACCACCCTCGAATGGCCAATGGTGAACATCCCACAATATGGATATCCTATACCACTTCTTATGTTTAAAAAAATAGGTTTTCCCTCTATATGTGTGTCAATATTAACTGAACATACACACCATCTTGTCAATAACTGACCACGATTGAGCCTAATCGGTTACACAACCACAACAAATCTATTCTCGATTCATCCCCTACAATATATGGACCTTCATTATTTCATCAAAAAACTTGATTGACCATGTAAAAAACATCATAATTTAAGACTGTGATCATTCTATGGTGAGTCCTTCTTAAAAAAGGGAAACATGACGATGATACAAGTTATGTGAGACTTAATATACCAAGATCTTCTATGGAACTCCTCTTCAAAATCAAGAACCTCGCCTATGAAATGATTTCCTCCAGGACCAACAATCATCCATTCTACTTTTCTAAAATTAATGTTTCAACTGTCCAATAAATCATTAATAGATTCCAACACACGAATATTACTTCTTATAAAATCATGTCTCGTTATCTATGAACCCTTAGTGCTTCCTCAGAAACCAAATGTATCACCATATTTATAACACTAAACTCAAGAACATATCATGCTTTGATCTCAAAAAGGGAGTTCAACAAAGATCACAACCTCAAAATGAATTCTTAAATCTAGGCCAAGAACACTCATAGGTTTCGCTTGGTTAAATCAAACACTAATTAAAAAGGGTCCAAGTCAAAAATAAGGTCCTCTAGGTCCCCCACATAAAACTACCAATCAAGAATCATATCAGGTTCATTAGAACTAGCCACCATGGCTATAGATCAAACCCATCACCTAGGACACACCTCATGTGGAATCATTCATGATCCCATCACAATAAAAGGTATATAAAGAACATTTCAACCCCATATAAGATATTTAAGGATAAAATTTAATTACTTGGTTCAAATCAATACCACATGGGTCTGATTATACATGTTTCAAATTCCACACCATAGAGAAAAAAACCCTTAATGTTGTAATTAGAAAACCATTTAATTAGAACCCATTAGTAATTATTAACATATGGAATGCCTCCAATGGAGTCAATTACCAAGGATCAACCAACTATTCCCTATCATATTATATCATCTAAATAATGAATAATCCATAGAGGGTTATGATATCAAGTTAAAAGATAATGAAATGATCCTTATTTTGAATTCATATATAAAAATAACACAGGAGGTTATAGTTCACTGTATGTTCTAAGGTACCTATTAGAATCATTGTCAAGGATCTGAGTAGTTAACAATAAATGAAGGTACATTATGTAAAATATCAAAGAAATATAGATGGAAAATATCCATGTTGGTTATGAATGTTTAGTTAACTACAACTGAAAAAGATACACACAATAAAGGGTCTACCTGAAAGGCATCAACTACCAATGACGACCTATGATTGTAAACCATTCACACATAACATCATATCAATGATCAACGTTGTACCAGAAACATATGTTTCAGTTACGATGAAAGTAATTTGATTCTATACAGGAAGACACCATATAATTTTTGACATGAAATTTAAAGAACTGAACCTAAGAAACAACCTAACTTGAGGCGTCTTACACTTGAGAATCATGTTACCTATCAATATTTCACCTCTCATGTATGAGGAATGAGTGTTATATTTATTATCGAACATATCACTGTAGTTCCACATAGAATGAAATCAGAAGGAAATATTTATATACAAGTTCGAATAACTAAGTAGAATTCCATCGAGAACCAAAATTGGAAAACTATTGATATCAATTTTAGGTAATATCTAACACACTAGAATGTGTATAATATGAGAACAATATGTTATAAATATGTCTCATGAGAAATCTATTTAATTATTCATCCTAAATTTAGAATCTTTCATTGGCCTCTAATCAACTTGACGAAGGCTATAAAAAATAATAAATCCCAAAATCCAAGTCCCAAGTGCATCACTCGAAGAAAAAATCATACTCAATGGTAGCATCATACACCAAAAACATCAATCCTATATCCCCCGTAAACTTGGACTTCATAGAAGATCACATATTCTTGACATACTAGTCTGATGTGCATCATAGGCTCTAACACATTCTTAATACTCCTTTTTACCATATTGAAAGTAGTAATCCAATAGGAATGGAACTTCTCTAATATCACTTTTTCACATATTGACCTATTTAACTCTATTTAAAATTACCAAAATAGTTGGTAACATGGCCTCATGTGTGCCACTCCCTATTACTGAATCTACTAATAAGAAAAGAGGGACTGGGATGTGTTTTTGGGGAGACAATTGCCTCATATATGAGTACAAAAATGGTAAATAACCAATCATATTATATATAAAGAAATATTTATAGTGTTGACGTTATAAATATAATCATGACTTTTCCTATAAGTTCATGCTCATATAATGTTCTCTATCATGCTTAGACACAAATAGAAATTAAATAATAAAAAATTAATCCACAATCCATTCTTGGTCCTATGATAGCGATCAACTAGTTATCTTGTGAAAAAGGCATTGAGATGGAGGTTTTACCACTCAATCCTTGTATAAGAAAGTCAATCATTGGGTCCATAATATTGATTAAACATATATTCTTCTCCTAATTCTAGAAATGCCTTTTAACATTATATCATTAAGGGTTTCATATATTATATATGGATTCATCAGTCCAATAAACCCAACAGGGAAAATAGAATCGAATGTATGAAAATCCTAGTAAATGATTTGGAGTTCTATTTCAAACATCCCATTCCAAGATGAAATAGAGATTCATGTCTAACAATTCCCAATTGACAATAGGGAGTTACTTGCAAAACACCATTAATTGAAAGGGAATTTAATTTCATGTCCAAATATTCCAAATAAATTATGAGGAGCTCCATGTACAACATTCTTAAATAATGGGGCACATAGTTTCATGTAAAAAAAATCCCAATAAGTTATGAGAAACACCAAGTAAAACATCAAAAATCAAGATAATAACTCACGATCAATTCAATAAAAAATAGCCATAACCCCATGAAAATATAGCTAATGAAGTAATGGTGAACCTACATTATTCATATAGAGTATTATTGACATCACCTGAGAATAACATTATCAATCCCTGAGAATATCTCAAAACTTGTGCTCAAGGGTAAATTCACCCACCTAAAAACATCATTTGTGTTCCATATACAAAGAACAATCCTACTGACCTCATGTATCATGATTAAGTAAAATTCAATCTTTATGGATCACAAGATATATCATTTGAAGTACATTTAGAAGTCTTGATAAAGTAACAATCAATCAAATAGGCTCACAAGCTAGATCCTAGGTTGTTCTTTTGGGCATCCCTATAATGTAATCATATAGAATTATGCCACATATGACGAGTTCCAAAAATAATGTATGTAATTATATATTCATTAATATTAATTTATTGAATATATACTTAAAATGTAAATGTTACTTAAATGCTCAAAACAATAACTAATACTACATCCCCTAAGTCTTACATGTTGGTATGTAATTTATCATGAATCCCATTAAAATATCTAACCAATACCATTACATAGTATCCTATGTTACATCCAAAAATGGGGACCCACTAGCCCCCCCACACTCCCCCCCATCATAGTCAATACAAGGAGAGGTATCCTTTTTAGGATTATCAGGGTCAGAACAGAAGCAATGGAATCCCTCCTAGGACCCCTAGAAACTATATATGAGCTGATTAATCCTTATTTGGATCCTCTAGGATAGATTGAAGGTCTCATGTCATTATAAAATCCACAAGTATGGCACATCCCACACCATCATAATAAGGGTAGCATTGCCTTATTGGATACATAAGGTATTCCCACAACAAAAATGATCATGAGATGGATCATTGACCATCTTAGAGCTCAAGGTCTGTTTACCCTTCTACCCCAGTTCAAATATACCAAATTTCCATCCACCTAGGCCTATATGTGTCCTGAAATGTCTCACCAAGTGATTTATTTCTTTCTAAAAGCCCTTGCTGAAACTTGGAATGACATGAAAACCCATTTTAACCATTTGGTCCAATACAAGAAGTTAGAGATCAAGATTTTTTTAGTGATCCATAATGTCTATAAATTTTAATTAGCTCAATTAATTCCAATTAAAAATTCATTGGAATTCATTTAAATAAGGGGAATGTCCCACAAGATATATCTTCAGCATCCACATAATAAGAAAAACATGCATAAATACTTAAGGGAAGGTATGATAAACCACCTTCCTATAGCAATCCGTTAATCATTTATTCCATGGTTCGATAATAGGTTTTATGAAATGTTCAAGATCATGTAAGGAATATATAGATCCTATATTAAAGTCAATCAAAAGAAATTAAATAATTTTCATTAAAAAAAATTAAATAATAAAACTCAACAAAATATAAATGAAATAAAGAATTAAATTAAAAGGAATGAATTTTAAAACCCTATTAGTTGATCTTATTCCACTAGAACCATGAAATAATTCTTTCAAACCCAAAAAAATACATACTAAACATTAAAACATGAAAAATTACAAAGACATATTGTCAATAAAACACCTAAATGATTCAATTTATGTTGTACACATTTATAAATTCACCATTGGGAAATAACTCGATGAAACAACATGTGTCAAAGTGCATATGGACTCCTGGGCCACCGTCTTCTGAAGAATAATAAACCATCACCAATATCCAAATTCCACTTTTATATAGTGGAATTATAATTAATAATTCATAATGGAGAATCCAATCCTAGAGGAACATGGTCAAGAACACAACAGAGGCTAACGAAGTTGATGAATTTCCACATGGCTTCTAATGCATCTGATTATATTTTATTTTGAATATGAACAAGGGAGATTCCCCAATGAGAATGTAAGAGGGAGGAAAGTCCATAAGGAGGAGATTATGGGTTAAATGGTGAGGAAAATTGGGTAAAATCCTTAAGGGTGTGAGGGGAGATATGGTAATTTCCCCTATTTATTGAAGAACATGATTAGGGTACAGAATTTGGAAAACCAAGCGCTAACCATGTAGAATGAATGCCTAAACATTATCCAATCTGTATAGTTTGATTCAAAATTTTATATACCATACACCAATTGTGTGGATAAAATTCCTCCAACCACCCCTACCCAGCAAGTTTGTAGGACACAATTAGTTAAACCATGCATCAATCTTGTTAGTCCCTCAAAAACTCTACACCAAACCGAGCTAATATCTTGGGAACCTCACATGGTTTATAGAACCATGTGAAATTCCAAATTAAACAATAGGTTTTTTATTAATGGTGAGAACTAATAATGTTTTAAGGTTAATCCCTAGGATCCACTTTTCTAATACCCTAACGCTTGGCGACAAACCCCTGAGAAACTTCCAAACCATCCCAACTAGTTTTCATGCCTCAAAACAAATATAAATATATTTTTTGGAGATATTATATTTCTAATTATTCATTTCCGAATCTTATTCATGATTTAACCTATCCAATTATTGAAAATCTAAATTTCTTTTGAAAATTTCCAAATCATAAAACATGAGATCTTATAACATATGTCTATAATGTCATGTTTTATATTATTTCAACATTCCTATGTTTCCTTGATGTTATATTCTTATATTAAGATCTGATAATCATTTTTATGATTTTCATCCTTTTTAATTCACCTTGATAAGACACTTGACCAACTTTTTTTACATTCATCATTGTAGTTTTTCATTATTCCCTTACAAGGAATTATTTCTCACCCAATTTTTTAGTACATCCATAGGATAAACTAGTAACATCCCTAACCCCAGTAACTCTATGTTATTGGTCATTGTATTACAATTTCATAGATACAAGGGAACACATCACTCAGGATCAATCAGTTTAGCAGTCTTGAGGAAACTAGACACATACATGGTTCCCTCATTACATTGTAAATTAAAAATAGTGAATAAAAAACAAAGTAAAATGATTCTTGCATATTATTTAGAGATTTCATCTTCACAACCTGGGGAAGGAAAAGAATAAAAGGGTGAGAAAAAAATCTCAGTAATGGTTATATGAAAAAATAATAACTGAAGTAAAGTCAATAAGGCATAGACATTATGGAAATGTAAATAATATGAAAAATACATGCCATCAATACAGTAAAAATGTTGTCACCTCCATATATATTTTCCTTTTCAAAACCTCAAGGAAGGTAATATCTGAATCCCGAATGATGAAAAATTGATATTATTTGGAAGATAAGTATTTGAAAAATGAACCATTGTACCATCAGTACGGTTTAGGAATGTGGGTGAAATCCCCTCTAATTCTCTTGGGAAATAAACAAGAAGGGTTTGTCTCTAAATATTTTGTCTCGTGAGACCTATTGATGCATAAAAGGGGTATAATGGGACACACCCTTCATTGAAAGTCAAAATCATTCTTTATACATATATTTAATTCATGAATAACATGACTATTCAAGATAACTGTATTAAGTAGAGGATATGAATTCATCAATATTTCCCCAAATAAAAAATAATTCAATGAAAACCCCATATATAAAAATGGTACATGAATAAAGAAATAATAATATACATTATACAATAAATATGGTCATTTAATGAAAAATTTAAAAAATGATGATCACAAATGAAATGGTAGTATATATACACCACGAACAAAGAAGAAGTCAAGAAAGGCATAACCAAATGGAATATAATAATAGAGTCCAAGAAAGAGATAATTGGAATCATAATTTTACATTCATAATAGAAAATAAGAATATATCATGATAAATTATGTCCAACTTATGTTCAAATATGTAAAATTAGTGTTTAAAAAACATTATAAATAATCATTTTTAGTGCAGTTTAAAGAAAATTTTAAATTTTTATTAAAATCAAAAAGGAATTATTATTTGTATAAAACAAAAAATAAAAAAAAATATTTCCATGATAAAAATAATGGTTTAAAAAAATAATGGTAGATTAAAATAGGTTGGGTAGGGTACTACAAAACAGGTAACAAATTTTTAAGTTATCTTTTTTTGGGATTTCTTATTGGTAATAATTGAAAAGGGATCTTTATATAAGATGTATTTACCATAAAATAAATAATAATTGATCTAGGTTAATATTTTTGGGACATATAAAATAATTTATTAATATTACATAATAATAAAAAAAATTACATTAGGATAAAGAGAGATAAATCATAACTTGAATGTAAAATAAAATGATCCGGAAGAATCCCATAACACTTTGTAATCAATCAAATCGTATGACTGAAAATTAATAATCATAAAAGGGTAACTGAATACCATTAACATAAATAGATTCCAGATATTATACATAAATCAGCAGTATACATTCACCACACACAATAAATAGTAGGGAACAATTCATATCTTATATAAATAAAAATGATATTATAAATCCCTTACTTTATGTCCAAATATGTTCATAACATGATATTAATATCCTGGAGAATCAAATTAAATAAATAAATTAATTAATTTAGATCCTTTTATACATTTATTTAGTTTATTATAAATTTATTAAGATCATTTTTATCATTTTTGTATTAGTTATAAGATTAAATTTCATCATTTATAAGTGATAGTTTCCTTGGTCTTCATGATCGGATTATTTTTATACATGTATGTTAAATCATGAAAAATTAGAATAATTTTCCATAATTGAAATTATATATTATTAATTAAATTAAATAACATTAAATTATTATATTTTTAATATGGTTATTTGATATGAGAATAAATCATTAGATAAAAAGTTAGTGATAATCAGTTAGATTATTTTAGCATTTTTTCGATCATCACAAACTTCTTTTGTTTTCTTAACTATTATTATGTATATATACTAGTTCCATATCATTTAATAAGATTTTATAAATATATTATAATATTTTTTAACAATAAAAATTGTTTTATGACAATCATCGATGGTGGAATTGAAAAATAAAAACACGTTATCCAGGTAGCGGGCAAATCGACACCTCATGGTTGATGTCTACATTTTAATCAAAAGGAAGTAGAGAAGAGTATTAGAGATGGATTTTACATTGTAAAAATAAAATAAAAATATATATAAGATATAGAAGTTATAATTAATATTGGTAATAGTTTATGATATTATAAAAAAGAAAATAAATTTAAATGAAATTAAAAGAAAAGAAAATGGGTATTTACATCTTGAATTATTCTCCTTGAGAACTTCCTTAACGAAATCAGTTTTTGTTTATATATTAAAACCAAATCCTCTAGGATGTGGGGAAGAGACTTGGGAAGTCTATTGATTAGTAATTGTATAAACATCAAGGATTAATAGGTTTGAGGAGAAGTGGTGGTGAGGGGTGGTATTTATAGTTGAGGAGAAGGGTGATTTTTTGATTGTTTTATTCATTAGTTTATTATTTTGGATAAAGATAATAAATAGTGAACTTTAAATGAATAAATATACTAAATAAATAATTATAGATAGAGATTATGGTACTGAAATCATCGACAAATCAATGAATAGTGTATTTAACATATAATTTATTTATATACAAAATTATTGTATTTCATTATTCACAAAAAAATCAACAATTTTAGAAAAGTTCAAAAAAGTCCCTCTAAAATTTATTTTGATGTGTATAATTTAAAAAAGGGAATTATGAATATAATTATATTGTTATGTGAATTTTATTTCAAATAAAATTATCATTTACTAAAAAAATTCTGATTTTAATATTATAACAGAATTTATGATACATTCAAAAACTAAGTAAGGTCTCATAAAATTATCTTATAATCATAAGAGAAAAAAATATTAATTATTAAAATTTTTCATGAAAATATTATTTATTTTAAATAATTATTTTAATTATAAAAACATTAATTAACATTTATGTCTCACAAAAATACAAATACTTAATTTATCCTTTTATAACATTTATCTACTTTTTCCAAGATATAAATTTAACATATATTCATTGCTAAAAATAATAAATTTTTTTATTATTTAATATATTATTTTAATTTTAAAATCATAAATATACTCTTAATATAAATAAATTTACATTTTTATAAAACTCTAGATTTTTCATTATTCACTGGAAAATAAATATTTTCCTAAAAACACCAAAATTTCACCCAATGGTAATTTTGATATTAATATTTTAAAAATGAATATTATTTTGGTCAGTACAATTTAGAAAATTTTCAAATTTTAGTTTCAAAATAACTTTTCCATTAAAATGTGGTTAAATTGTCTTTATAAAGGTATATCCTTTTAATGCATTAAATTGGAATCATTTTTATCTTATGCCTATAAAATCAATTGGATTAATGTAAAAAATTGATTAAATATATAACAAATAAATTTTATAATATGGTAAAATATATTCATTCCCAATAATTTAATTGATATATAATATTGACCATTTTTTAATAGTGATATTTAAATGTAAATCGTTGTTTGTTTAAGCATGGTGTTGTGTGAAACCTATGCTATTGGAGAAATAAAATTTAAGAAGATACACACCATATATTCTTAGGGTGTTACCAAACCATAATATTTTAAAATTTCAATTAAATATAGGTGTATATTTTGGAGTTTTTAAATAATGTTTTTCAACCCTTATTCAATATTAAGGTGATATGTATCTAATTTATTCAAAACACTAATCCTCGTGATATTTTGGTATTTTATTCTGTATGAATTTATGTAATAAATCATGAAATAATGTGTATTAAATTATGGGTTGTCATAGTCAGTATTATAGTCATGTTTATTTATTTTTTGAAAATTAGGATTGGAAAATCATAGTGAAATCTTTAAGGATAAGTCTAAACATAGGAAAACACCCCTAACTTTGGGTAAAGTATGGAGTATAGTTTTTCTATCAAAAATACATCGACATATGGAAACTAAAACTAGATATAGATTTGGCCTAGTTGTACCTATGTGTAATAAAATGAATTAAAAAAGACACTGTCATCACTTGGTGTAATAGAAATATGAATTTCTACTCATATAGTTTAACACTCTAGAGATATATTATTTTGATAATTCACAAGATCCTAACAAAAAATTATTATGGAAAAAATTACCATTATATTTTATGTTTGGAATTAAATCATGGATTACTTAGATGAATACCTATAAATTCATTAGTTAAGGTATCCATGTTATTTACTACTATTCCCTTTAATATTCATGGATTCCAAAAAACTATTTTAATAGTTTATTATCCAAAAATTTCCCTCTATCTTACTCAATGGTTGGAAATATGAGAAATCGAGTTAACAACCCATGTGAGGAGAAATGTGATGACTTCCCAAATCAGATGTACAAAATTATGGAATAAAAAACTAGGAAATTCATGATAACAGTTTCACTATTAACTCATATTTTTAAAAGAAACCTAAATCAGGAAGAACATCCATGTCCCCCTAAAAAAGTGGAAGTTTCAATTGATACCTTTATTCAACAAACGCCACTACATTTTGATGTATATTCCAATCCATTATTCTATAATAAATTGTTCAACTCCATTGAAGATATATTCCTTATACTTAAATTTTAAAAATAAGATAATTCCAAGATCATTTTTTATTGTCTATAGGGAGATTCTAATAAATGTTGTATATAGATAAAAAAATGAAGTCTAAGCATGTGGTTGATAAGATGGAGGTGAAAAATTTCAACAAAATGTTTTCAAATATATTTTCCCCTCACACTCTCTATCTTAAAATGGACAGGTATTTCATTATCATTAATTAAAAATTGTGAATAATCCCTCATGGCGTATGAAGTAAAATTCACATGACATGCATGATACACCATCATATTTTTCATTGAACCTAAATGTACTGTTGGAAGAAACTTTTGTGTGCTTATAGTGGCACAACCAATATCATTATTAATTCAATAATTTTACATTGATGGAAAATTTTTACAATGATGCCACAATTTTGAAATTGATATCATAGAGTATCAAGGGTCTCACAAGTCTAGAGATTGGATCCAAGGGATGGATTTTAATTCAATCACTAGGGTGGTGAATTCTCAAGGGGGTAATAAATTACAACATTACACTTGTCTAATGTGTGGGAACAAGGATCCTTAAAATTTCCTTAAGGGGATAGGGAGATGCTTTAGGTTTGAGAGGGAATGGAACCTATATTTTGATTTATTATGGGTGAAACTGACTAATGTAATAAAATGAATGAATTCATTCTTTAACCTCTAGCCTATTTTCTATTATTTCAATAGTAAGGAAAAAAGATACTATGATTATCAATTTAATAAGACATAGTACTTGATGAAAACTTATGATAAAAACCTCCAAGGCCTAGTGTCCAAGGGTGAGCTTATTCTATCACATCTACTATAGTATATCCCCAAATATATTTGGTGATAGGTACTAGAGTTATTCATTCAAGTATTGCAAATGAACTATTTAATTATTACTCTATACATTCTTTCTTATCACCCAAGTTTAATAAAACTATTCAAACACCACTATAAAATATTGAAGTGGACATAGTAGTGAATATGTAAAATGGACCAATTATTGAATCCCAAGCTTATTATTCATTTCATATAAAAAAATTTGGCTGAATTTGTAATGACCCGTACATTTATGAAAAAAACTACCTTTTATTTAATGTCTTATTGATATATAAAACACATGAACTATTTTTATTTTATAATGTAAAATTGGATTTAAATGATCATTATGTATCTTTACCATTGATAAAATGGTCATTGAATAGTGATATCATGACTAGTATAATTATATGATCCTAACAAATCCTTTTGATAGAGACCAAGGAAGTGATGGCCTTAACCAGTAGGATCATTCCCTCTTAAGCCCATTTATCGGATAATTTGAGGGAGATAATATTATAGGGATTTTCACTGTACCAAAACCAATATTATATCCAATATCTTAAGCAAGATAAAAATTGTTTATGGGAGAAGTTTGTGCACATCAAGATCAAAGCCGAAACCATGTTCATAAAAAATCCCCAATAAGGCCCCACTATCAAACACCTTACTCTTAGGGTGTATAATGATATAATTAAGGAATATGTGAAAAGACTCTATCATTATGATTATCTAAATTGTTTTTTTAAAGAATAATGAATATACTTTAATTCTATTTTTATTACATTGTAAATGATTTTTAAAGAATAAATAGTATTTTCAGATAATATTAAAATTACAATAAGAAATAAATTTTGATCTATTAATGGATTTTTGAAATAAATAATTTTTAAAAAATATTTATTATCAAATTAAAATTATAAAATATAGATTATCATATAATTTTTATGAAGTTAATAAATTTTTTATTAAGGTTTAAAAACTGTTTTTGTCCAAACTAGACAATTTTCAATAAATGTCTATTTTTATTTTAAAATGGGAAATTAACATATTTAAAAAACTATTTTTTAAAATTAATATTATTTTTGGAATGAGGACATCGAAATTATCCAATGGTGAATTTTTCATAATTTTCTAAGGTAGAAGATTGTTTGGGAAAAAATTAATTACCGTATAAATATACAATGTATATTATGAAATTGTAATATACCAATAATGATGTAATGAAATACTATAAAAGTAATATTCCAAAAAATATATATTTTACCTTTAAAATAATGTGATTTTATATTTTTTGATAAATTATATTGATCCTTTTTTAATCTTCCAGGACTTATAAAATATTTTAAGATTTTACAACAATTTCCTTAACAGTGTGACTAACATCGAGATAAGAAAGGGAAATATTTAATTGTATTCGGACCATAGACTTATATAATATTTTTTTTACACCCCTTTGGAAGATACCATAAGAAAAAAAACCTTGGTATTTATTGTGGTTTTCATTTTTTTGTCTTTTTTCTAAAACCATAATAATTGAGAATTCTCCCTCCTTTTATATATAAACCCACCCAAGAACCCATTACTCTATGCTAAAAATATTTTATTCTCTTCTAAAAACTTTTATATACTCCTTATATTCCTTCCAAGGCATACCCAAGGACCCCAAGAAGCCCCTCCCAACCCTTTGGAATCACACATCGATGTAAGGGATCTTCTACACCCCTCTTTTATCAACCATTCCTTTCATGTTTTGTATTTTGATATACTTTTTGACTATGTTGGTATATAATGTTACATTACCCCCTTATTATAAATTTTATTTACAATTTATGATATCTTAAATTCACTCTCATTAATCCCCCTATGATCCTTTAAGAACACTCATAACTATGCCGAAATTCCACAAGGGATTTCTCTCTTCTCATTTACAACCAAGAACTTATTTTATATTATGCGTGTAAAATATCATTTAATATGTGGGGATTAATGTTATAGGATCCCATTATTTACTATTTAATTTATAATTATTACATACCTTTTTCCCTCTATTCGATAAAATTTTATGAATTTCTATTTGACACTGTTCTGCATCCAAAATTTCACTACAAGTTTCCATGACAATATCATCATCTAGGGAATATAGTACCAAATTCTTTATCAAGGGTATTCACCATTTTGATCATATAAATTTTTATTAGGGACTTACATGTATTTATTTCACATTCCATTACCTTGGAATGACTTATTATTTTGAATGAATCCATGTTGTATGATCGATGTGGCATACTTTTTCATGATATAAAATTATTATGAAGGGCGTGCACTGATAGGGATCCAATGCATTAGGTAATGTTTAGTATCTTGATATGTCATGAACAATAAGGTTTTACTCATTATAATTCATAGGAAATGAGGGTTTACTCATGCTAACTCATGTGCAATTGGGGTTTACTCAAGCTAATCCATGTGTAATGAGCCATGGATCCTACTAAATTCGTGTTGTATATTGCTTCCACATTTCCATGTTATAATTATCGTGATTAATCATGAATTTATGTTCATGTTTCTATTATAATCCTTTTATATTCCTATTGTATAACATTTACATTCATCCTCATTTGATTCTATGTCTATTCTCTTAGTAGGATTTATAGATCACCATTTTCTTATGTATGTCCACAGTTTATCTCATGCAATGCAAAGTACGAAGGAATATTGTGATTGTGTAAATTATGTTTTCAATTAGGACATTTTATTTCATGTTTTTGTTGATATTTAATGTACCTAATTTCCAAAGACACTAGACCTATCAATATTTTAAATTGTATTAAGTGAAAATTATATGTTACAAATCGTGATTAAATGTTTAATAAAGAGGAGGGTTGTTATAGTCGGTATCAAAGGATATGTTTATTTATTTTTGGGATTAGGATTATAAAACTCTAGTGAAATCCTTAGGGATAAGAATAAGTGTAAACAAACATCCCAAAATTTAGGTAAATATAAAGTGGTTTATCAAGAAAAGACATCCCCCTATAGAAACAAACAATTGGATGTGGTTTTGGTATAGATTTATATAGGGTTAAAAACCAAAAAACCCACATTGAGCTAGACTCGAATAGAAATTAGTGCACAACAATGGAATTTTCTACACTCCTGGTTTGACCCTCCAAGGGGATATGATTTGGAAAATTCATAATCTCATTACAAACCATTATTTAGGGAAGAAAAAAAATCCCACAAGAATATATGATAGGAATTAGATCATAGATAACATAGACTAAATCCTAGAAACACATAAGTTATGGAGATAAATGGAATTTTTAAGTTACACCTTTAATGTTATTAGATTACTATTTAGGGGTTTAATAGTTTAAAATAATTACCCCTAATTTTCCTTTTATTATATCCAATGGATGGTAATAAAATGAATTAAGATAATAACCGATTCAAAGGGAAATTTGATGAATGACTTAATGTGATTCCCAATCATATGGGCGATCCTGTAGGAAAAATAATTATTTCACCAAACCAATTATCCAAAATCTTGATTACAAATTTTCACTTAGTTGAATTCCCAATGAAATAAATGAATAAGTACATTAAATCTCAGGAAAGTCCAGATAATGAAGGTGATAAGGTAATGAAATCTCAATTTCCATTATGCAACAAGTGTGGAATGAGGCACCAAGGGATATGTCACAAATGGATAGGGAGACGTTTTACATGAGGAAATATAGGGAAAAATTATCCAATTTCCATGAAAAAATAAATAATGTGATTCATGGAAACATATTTCAATCAATTTAATCTTACACAGTTCTATGTTATAAATGTAGAGAAGTCGAACATTATTAATGATAAAAGATCTATTATAAGGGATGATATGAATGATGAGAATAAACAATCTCCATGATAAAAGATCTATCATATATTTATTCCATGTTCTATGATCATGGAATAACTTATGATGTTGAATGAATCCATGTTTTATGATATATGTGGCACACTTATGCATGAAATGAAATTATTATGAAGGTTGCACCTAGATAACACTCCAATTCATTAGATTATGTTTTGTATTATATTATTTCATGTGAAATTAGGGTTTACCAATGATAATTCATGTGAAAGTATGGATTAGCCATTTTAATTACTATGCAATGAGGGTTTACTCATGCTAATACATGTGCAATTATCCATGTATCATGCAAATATCATGTTGTTTGTTGTAGCCACATTTCCATGGTATGATTATCAAGGTTTATTATGCCTTTATGATCATGTTTTTCTCAAACTCCATTGATATTCCTATTGTATAACAGGTATTTTCTTCCTCATGTTAATACATTTTTATTCCCTTACTGGGCTTTATAGTTCACCACTTTCTTATTTATGTCCTCAGGTTATCCCACAAAATTCAATGTACGAAGGAATATTGGGGTCATGTAAAATAATTTTTCAATAAAGATATTATATTTCATGTTTATGTTGTTATGTAATGTTCCTAATTTCCCAAGACACTAGAACTCTCAATATCATTAGTTGTATTAAGGGATAATTTTATGTTATAAAACATATTTAAATGTGTAATAAAGATCCAGGTTGTTATATAATTTCCTAAAAAACCTTACGATACTCCCTTTAGTAGAATTTGATTCAATGTTGTGCATTAATATTTTTTCTTATATATATACAACATAAATTTCTAAGAGAATTAAATCACCCCCTATATCATAAATCAACCATCGATTCTATACATGTTTATAGAGGTGGGTGAATCTCATTTGGTATAATCATCTTAATGATGTATATTATTTCCATGTGAACAAGCCTAACTAGATCAAATGACTAAGACTAAGGAAAATATCATACTTGATGTCATTCCAATTATAAGGGAATTCATTGAGGTGTTTCCTAAATAATTTATAGGTCTTATTCAAAGATATTAGGTTGTGTTCACAATAAATCTTATTCCCATTTATTTGATAATATCCATTACTCTAGATAGAATTGATACTTTTTAACTTCAATAACTGAGGATTCATCTTTCAAAAAATCTGGATAAAGGGTTTATATGCCCAAGTGTAGCCGTATGGGTTACACTAGTCATTTTTTAAGAATAATTATGTCTTAATGTGCCTCAAAATTTATTATTGTGAGCTCATAAAGAGAAAAATAAAGAACAAGTAACCCCTTCTATAGATTTAATACTTGGTTGATCAACTATTGGGAACCCAGAACTTTTCCTTGGTGGGTCTTGGGTCAGGGTATTATCAATTTAAAGTGGAAATGGATAAATTAACTAAGACTAATTTTGGTACAATGTATTGGAATTAAAATTTCGTAGTGATGTCATTTGGACTCACTAATATTCTATTGATCATTATGGACTTTATTAATATAGTCATTAGGGATTACAATTATTTTTATCTTAGTCTTCATAGTTGATCTTCCCATCTACTCCAAAATTTAGGAGGAAAATGAGGAAAATTTGAATGTGGTAATACAGAAATTGAATAATAAAAATATTCACGTGGGCTATAGTAAATGATATTTTTTAGGGTGAAATTAAAATTACTATGGCATGTTACCACCAATAAATTGAATTTTGTGGATCCTACAATGAACCAAGGGGGTTGAATGATGACCCAAAACAACATCGGTGAAGAAAATACATAGTTTACATGGAATAAATTGGTACTAAAATCATTTTTTGTAACCTCTAAATATTTCAAATCCCAATAACCATGATTACTCAAAGGTAAGTCAATTTTGTTTAGATCAATTAATGTGGGATGGTATTTAATGAGTTAATGAAATGGTAAATCACTAAACATATACTCATAATATCCTCTCATGGGGAAGGTATTCAGATATACATTAATGAATCTAAAAGGGACTCGGTTTTTTGATCATTTAATGAGATAATTTGGTATCCAATGCCTCTCAGTAATTATAGATTCATGAAATGAACAACCCAACACATGATATAAAGATTGATGTTTTGACCAATACATTGAAGATTTAGTGAAATAATCTATATAGGGAGAAGAGTTACATATATATAGACCATAAAACCATCATGAATATATTAAAACAGAAATAGATAAATATAAACCAATGGAGGTGGTCATATCTTACCAAGGATTATAATTTTTCAATCCATTATAATCCCTCGAAGTCGAAGAAAGTGGTGGATTCTCTGAGTAAAAAATGATCCTAAAACATTATATATGATTTGGATTGTAAGGGATCCAATCTTATTAGACTTTAAAATAATAGATATTAGAATAATAAATGGGGAATAATATCACCTTTCTAAAACAACTTATCTACCATCAATTATTGAAAGGATCATAGAAACAAAACCAGATTGTGAACAACTATAGAGAATGTTTGAAATATATCAAAGTAAAACATTACTAAATATGGATTAATTAGGTTTGAATCTTGATAAATTTCCCCAAAAAATAGTGGTGAAAAGGAAACATATATTCAATGCACATTTAAAATACTTCACTAATCATCCAGGTAGCACTATGATGTGTAGAGATATGAAGAAAAACATCTTGAAGTATAACATAGAGAGGAAGATTGTAGAATTTTAATCACAATGGTTAGTATTTATATATTTAAATAATAATTGATAAAATTCTAATCATATTATTCATCTATTGAATATACCGATATAGAAAGGGGATAAAATAATTTTGGATTTCATCATAGGACTCCCCGTGACATCTAATGGAAATAATTCAATCTGGGTGGTTGTAGATCGACTTACAAAGGGACCACATTTCATAACTATCAATATATATTTCACTCTTGAAAAACTCTACCAAATATAAATAATATAAGTGGTAATGTTGTAGGGAGTTCAACTCCTCATAGTATATGATCATCATATAAGTTTTACCAAAATGTTCAGGAGAAACCTTCGGCATTTAATACATAAAAACCTATGTTTGAATACATTTTATAACCCATAGAGATATGGCCAGTCCCATAGGACCATTAAAACTTTAGAGAATATGTTGAAATAATTTTAAATGTATTTATAAAGGTTTTTTGGTTCAATACCGTCCCATAATGGAGTTCTCTTATAATAGAAGTTTCAATTATACTATTCAAATGGAACCTTATGCGGATTTATATGGGAATTACTATAATACTCAGATATGTTCATATGATATTGGAGAGAATAAGCTAATGAGAAATGATATTGTCCATGGGATCACCGAAAAGGTTAAAAACATTAAATTCCTCATTAAATCCTCATAAAATCAATAAAAGAGAAACGCAGACAACAATTTATGTGATCCAGATTTTTAGGTTAGAGATAATGTGTTCCTTCATATATCGCAGTGGAATAAATTCATGACGTTTTGGAAGAAGGGAATGTTTAGTCCAAGATACATCAACCATTATGAGATTATTCATTATTTTGAATCTATCCCTTATAAACTATAAATCCCACAAAACAAAAATCATATATACATTATTTGATCCATGTTTCCCACTTGAGGAATTATATACCATACCCCACACATGCACTGAATCCATAGGCGGTTCTATTGGAAAATGATATTTCACACAAGGAGTTCTAGTGTAGATCATAGATTATAGTGAAAAAGTTATAATAAATGAGACAACACAATAAGTTAATGTAATATGGATGTACCACATGTTTGAGGAAGAAAATTAGAAACCAAATTATGTGATGAAATAAAAGTACCATAATATAGTTTATCTTTTTAAATCATACATCAAGGGTGAAATTTTTTAATATGGGAAGAATTTATTGACCTAATTTTATATAAATTAAATTCCCTTTTCAAATGAATAATTTATTTATTATGAAATTTTGTTATAGAAAACATATGCACTGGTTTAGTTAAATTGGAACCACTATAAATCATATCCTATCGAATTAAAAATACCATTAATAATACCCACTATTATTTATATATAGTTTCATAGAAACATTTAGAATTAGTGTATATTAAGGGTTATGATAAATCCATTTGACATATGTGAAATAAGAATGGCATCGACTAGTAAGATTACACCATATGAAGAAAATTTATCAATTCTTTCAAGGAAGATGGAATCACTAGATTTTCAAAAAACCAAGCCGAAATCATGATTCAACAACTAAATCATGAGGGAAACAATTTATTGGAGTCATTTAATCTTTTCGAGATCATGCACAAACCATGTTTTCTTAACCACTCCATGATTGTGTCACTATCACACACCTTACCCTTAGGGAATAAAATATTTTAATAAGGGGTTTTGTATCTAGACCCTAAGAGTATAATGCTTTAGATCATTATTTTCAATAATGAATATATTTATATTTATATTTACTCTATTAATGATAAAAATGGGTTCGATAAAAAACATATTTTTATACGATGAACCTAAAATATTTTATTTTTAAAAATATATAGTTTCAATCAAGAGACTGTCATTGAAGAATCCATGAATTTTTGAAATAAATTTTAAATTATTAAATTATTAATTTTAAATAATATTTATTTAAAAAATATATATTATAATTTTTGGAATTAAAATGTATTTTTTATAAGTGGTATAAATTATTATGATCAAAAAAACCTATAATTTTAAATTAATGGTTTTTCTGATCAAAAAGTATAATGTTTCATGTATATGGAATTATTTTGATCCAATAAATATTATTTTCGAAATTAGTATGTCAAAATTAGAAAATGGAGAATATTTCATTATTTTATGAGATAATTCAAATTTTGGAAAAATAATTAAATACAGTGTAATACATGATACATATTTTGACGTCAAAATATCCAAAAAGTGATTCATAAATACTATAAAGAGTATAAACAAAAATATTTATTTTTCCCTATTAAAATAATTTTCTTCGGGGTTATTTGATTAAACTTATCAACCCTTAATGAATCCTTTAAAACATAAAATATATTTTAAGCAATTAAACTATATTCTTCCTGAACATGAATAACTTTCACATCACCAAGGGTATTATTTTAATCAATTCGGTTCATATAATTATAAAATATTGAAAATCAATCCTCTTAGGAAGATAACATGGGGAAAACAATAAGAGGAGTTTGGGTTTTTATTATTTTATCATTCAAAGTCCCAAAGCTATGATTATAAATTAAGAAAGAATTATCCTCTCTTTTTCTTTAAAAAATCACCCAACCTCCAATTCTGCATCACTGAAAACCCACATAGATTGATTTAGAATTTCAATTACCTCTCTAGAGACATTACAAGTTCCCTCAAGCTCTTGGGAATATCCTCTAATGATTATAAAGTTCTATACTAATGTAATAGATCCTCTATTTTTTATATTTATTCAAGAACCTTATTTATAACAAGAATTGTTTTATTAAAAATTTATCATGTTGGGATAAGTTTTACACATTCCTCTTGAGGTTATTGTTATTTCCATGTGATTGTAGACCCCTTTAATTGTCATGAAATATTTACATGAATATTTTTGTACCCCCATTATGCTACCAAAATTTTCCAATAATTTTCTATGCCCAAAATTTGTGTAGTAAACACCCATCCCCATTTAAAATCAAGAGTATTCACTGATATTTCACTAACCTTTGCTATTTTGGGAATACCATGTATATGACACAAATTACTTATTAATGAGATTAAAATGAATTAAAAAACCCTTATGTTATATAATATATGTGGAAAACTTATTTTTGTATATGATATGAATGTGAAAGGTAAACCCCAAATTATATAGCCCTTCAATGCATTCAGTAATATTTTTATCTCATGAGATTCCATGTATTCAACATGTGAGGTTATCCTAAGAACACTATGTTATGTTATGTAAGTGGTTATACTTGAATTATTTTTATGATGTGATTTTTTATGTTGTTTACTCATTTATATGTTTCCTTAATGTTATCATATAATATTGTGCTCTAATGATCACGTTTTTATTCTCACCCTTCTCTTGACACCATTGCATGCCTCTTCAATAACATTTATTACTTTAAAAATGTAATTATTTTTTATTCCCACACCACACTTTATAGCTCACCCTTCTCTTATAAACATCCCCATGTTATTATTTTAAGTATTAGAAGATATGTGTAATATAAGGGAATGATTTTGTGTTTTTAAATAATTCTTGTTTACCCATGTTTCCAGCTAATGTGATATGTAACCAATTTCTTAAAGACACTATGAATTATGATCTCATATAATTATATTATGTGTACCATTAATTAATAAATAATAAATTAGTTGTATCAAAGAATTAGTTTTCATATATCCACTAAGGAATAGATAACCAATATTACACCATTCTAATACACTCCAACACCTGGAGTAGTTAAAAACGGGGAGAAAGATTAATACCAAGACTAATCATTATTTCCTATTATGAGTACAAGCCTTTACAAACAAATGATAACCAACCTCAACTCAAGTGGTATACTCTATTTTATCATAAACTAAGTAATTCTATCTCAATCCTAAGAACCTATGTTGGTCTATGATATGCCCTGAAGGTCATATCAAATCATCGAGGGTCGAAAACTAGTTCCATGGATTCCATAACACATATTTTGGGAATAGATATACTCAAAATAACAATATATATATATATATATACACACAGAAACACTTGAGGGTCCATTCTAAGAAACTAATTTGTCCTCACTGTATATTAGCAAGTGATCAATCAATAAAATTTTATAATTATAAAATTATAAAACAATATATGATAACAATTAAAATAAACGAATTCTATGATAAAACAAAAACTATAAATTATTTCATTTATGCAAAAAAAAAATAAACATGATGATAATTTGATGTAGGGAAATAATCATATATTTTCATTGGAATGAGGGTGATCAGAGTTGTAAAGACAGGGTTTTGTTTTTTTGTTGACGTAGTTTTAGTTTTTTCCTGGATTTTTGTTTCTAAGTATGATGAAACATTAGAGAATAAGGTTTTATAGATATTTGAATAATTGTAGATATAATAGAATTGGTTTCCATAAATAGAGGAAAATTAGGAGGAAATAATTTAAAAACCATGTAAGAATTATAGCTTCACACAATCACATAATGGAGAAGGGATTGTATAATCACATGTGTTAATAAGATATAATGATTATTTTATGTGATCGCATGATGAAAATAAGATAATAAAGAGCACAATGGTTTTGACAAAGTTTGATAATGAATATCTGTGGTGCATTTTTCCTACCACACATTAAGAGGAATTGTGAAAAATGTTTACTAATCATGCGAGGAATATTACATTGGAAATCATGGAAATATTTTTGTGGTAAAGTATTATGTGTAATTATTCATTATGAAAATATTATTAGATTGATTAAGGAGATCGTATATTTTTAAATGAATCATTTTTTTCACATAATATTGGTGAGGAATAAAGATAGGGTCCCAAAAATTGCATGAAGCTAAATTTTTTGTAACTAAAAAAAGAATTTTGTGGTAGGATTCTAATCATGAAGTCAGTTTAAATTCACATCCTTGAAGAGGTTATGTGATTTTCATGAAGGGAATCATACAACCTTACAATCTTGATAAAGTGTTCCTTTAAGGTAATGGCTTGAATGGATTGCTATGTTTTTTAGAAGATACATAGGTGGACTAGTCTTATAAATTTCCATTATTCAAATAATCATATTGAATATAAGAATATTAATTATTTAATTAGAGTTTGGATTGTTTCCATGAATTAGTCAGAATAGAGAGACATGTGATTGAAGATACATAAAAAGTATCAATCGAAGAAGGTCTCATGAAGGAGATTCAAGAACTAGATCTCATTATTAGTGTAAAATTCTAAATAATCTTATAGATGATTTTAAAACATATGAAATTGCACTCTATATTCTTATCTATTGGTCTTCTGCTCATGGTTAAACAATTAGGTTATATACTGGGGGTTATGTGATGAAAATTGTTCCCATGAAATTATTTTTGAACACTAAATGAGGTTATATCTAAAGATATTCTAAATAATGAGGAACATATTTAATCATTATATAATGGTATTAATTATGTGAAACATTCAATATAACTTTAATATGGGGTGTAATACCATTGTGTAATTATACTAAGGAAGAGTTCCTAAAGAGTAGTGCATATGAAGGAGTCACTGGAGATGGTCTATGATAGGTGGTTCACTATCATTGATTTCATTGTAATGAATGTCCTCTTGGTTTGGGGTGTTTATGGCTAAACAATTATAATCTACCCATACTGGTGAAGAATAATAGATTTTATTATTACAGAGACATCATTGGTATACGATCCTTGTAATTTTCCATTTATGGTAAACAATATATAATTTACTAAATATTTGTTACTTTTTTATGATTTTGTGATTGGTGGTTGTGTTATGAAGTCAACTAGGAGTAAAAAGTTTCTACCAATTAGGGGAAAAGATCCTATAAATCTACAAAAAAAAATTGACACCATGATGCACCCCATTACTCCTAGGGTGTCATGGTATCTAACAAGTGGTATCATATTGAAGTTCCTTAGGGCTGAACATGTTTTCTCATGTCAAATTTCAAGGATAGAATTTTCAATGTTAGAGAGATTCCTATCTATTATGCGAGAAACTATTAGATATTAAAACAATTTATAATTTAAATTATAATTCCTTTGGGGTTGTATGTTACCTTGGATACTTTAAATGGAATTCATTCCAGTGATTTGACATGACTTTTTAGAAATAAAACTGATAAAAAATTGTTCTGTGTAGATGCTATGGATTTAACTATATTAACTTGATATTTTATAGATCTAATCTATATACATAAAATATGTCATACCTGGGAAAATTCTCTGTTTGATAAATTGAGAAATATATAGGAAGGATATAACATGGATAAGGAATAAATTAACCTAGTTTTTTAAAATAGATTCCATGATTTTAAATCCATCCAGATGAAAATGAAGGGTGTTTCATTATTAAAATAACGTAATCTATTCAAGATATATGGGGACACAGATAATAAATCAATGTTTTAAAAAATATTAAAAATATATTTTTACCTATTCCTTGACATAATTGTAATGTTTCATCACAGAAATAAATTGACCTGACACAATATTCTTTGGATGACCTTCTGATAGGTATTATGGATTATGAAATACAAATTAGACCATAATCCACTTCAACACATACCAATGAAGAAATTATATTGAATTCCATTTAAAATATGAATTTAAATGAAGAATAAAATGGATATGTTATGGATGATGATTTTTTATCAATGGTGTAATAAACATTTGAAGAGGAAAATAGATATTCAAGGGAAACCTAACACCTGCATGTCTTCAATGTGGAAAAGATTGGAACATTGAAACAAGGAATCTGAGAATATTTTATAGAAAATAACATGAATTAAAGGTTATACGTAAGAATTTAATGATAATTGAACATAAAAATATATGTACATTTCTAATGAAATTGTAGTCGAAGAACCTTGTGAGAAAAGAAGAAAGTGTTACTAATGAAAATCTAGAGGAATATGAAAACAAATGTTATATTAATAATGATATGATGGATATTATTGATAAAAAATATCCATATGGATAATTTTATATCCAGGTATAAGATGATTTAAGTCTTGATGATCTTGAAAATCAATAGAAGAAAAATTGGAAAATTAATTGATTATTGATGGAATCCCATTAAGATTAAAACTAGCTTGAATCAGATGTTGATCCACAATAATAATAGATAGATGATTAGTTGGATGGTTATGTAAATTTAGATGAATTTTCATACTATAATATGAATAGATAAGAATTAATAAATTTATTTATGACAGTAATTCTTATAGACAAGAGTGAATGAAGAAGGTAAAATCACTAGAAGAAGTGGTTATGTATCCAAGAAAAAATTATAGAATTAAATCAAATCAAATCATTCATTGAAGAGACATCAATTATAATGGTGAATTTTTTTTGATATTATTGAAATAGTTATGGGAGGATCAAAATGTGTCTTCAACATTATAGATGAATAAATATGAATATTAGAAGGTATAGTAATAATATTTTATGATTCCCAGACATTGAAAGTTGCAACTATAGTAAAATAGGTCAAGGTAATGAAAAGGGTTGGTTATCATGCTATAAATAGTAAAACATGGGATATGTGGAGAAATGATAATTTTTTAAATGAAAATAGTGGACTTAAAACACCTATCAATATAAAAGGGTTCAAAAAATTACAATAATTTAAAAAATACGAGAGACATGTAGATAAATAGAGGAGAGAAGATGTTTTCACATATAAAATTTCAGTTTTCCAACTACCTTGGTCATAAAATATCATATTTTGATGAAGAAAAATGATTTTGGAATGAAGAAACATTTTGACTTAAAAAGGGATAATGGAACAATATCTATAATATTCTTGAAATAATTAATTTTTTATTTTTCTTTAGTTGTTATAACATTGGGATAAAAGTTATTTATTAAAAGGAAAAAATATTTGATTCCTCTCATATAATTGAAAAAAGGAATGAAAATAATCCATTTAAAATTACTTTTAAAAATAGATACTCACCATTGGAGGATGAACAAGAATTTGATTACACATTCTATATATAATAAGGGAAGGTAAAATTATTTTATTCACCAAGTTAATGAAAACCCTCATAGAATGAAAAGATAAATATTCAAATGGATAATCTTACAAAAATTTATCTCAAATAAAAAATAATGAATCCAACTAGATTCTTAATATTTTTTTCTCATCCCAAATTATAGGTAATAACATTCTTCTATATAATTTGATGGTAAGACATCATGGAACATTGTGTTTTAAGGATGATGGTTCCTTAAAAAATAAATGGAATTGTAAACATGTAGTTGGTTGGAATTGAACTCCGGAAAATGGAATTTCCATTGTAGATGTATTGAAGAAAAATATCTTAAGTGTGAGTAAAATATGTGATTCATGAATTTAAATCTCGTTCAATCAGAATGAATTCATTATCTGAGAAAAGGATGGAAACTCTCTCATAGAAGTCAAGAGAACAAACAGTAATCTGTACTAGGTGGATAACAAAGACAAGTAATTTATTCTTATTTATGAAAAAGGAAAATAACATGTTCAATTAGAGTATTGGTCACATTTGACAATATTTTATGGGGAACTGTTACAATTTAAATTCTATTATAGATATTCCAAATAATAATCATGATCAAGAAACAGTTTGTGATACATTCATGTGTGGGAAAACGTCTGAAATCGATATAGCATAAATAATAAATAGGAATCAAATTTACTTAATTATATTAACACTAATGGGTGTGGTCTAATGAACATATCTGTGATATATACTGAATGATAATAAATTCATTTTATTAATTACTACAATAGAATAGAATGTTTCACATCCATGAAAATTATATGACATGTTCTTGGATTCTTGAAATGATATATATAATAGTGGAAAAATAGAATTTATATACTATTAGAATTATTCATCCTGATAATGGAATAGATTGAACATTGAATGATTTTGATAACCATATTGAGAAGAATGAAATTAAATGGGATTTTTATTTTTTCATAACCACACAAAAAAAATGATGTTGTTGAATGATGAAATTGATAGGTGAATCGAATTTTCAAAACAATAATTATTAAGAGTTTCATCTCTCATCACTAGAGAAAATAGGCTATTCAAGTTTTTTGTGCCCTATAAACTAGGTTTATAGAGTTACGGAGAATAGATAATATGCTAAAAAAATTGACATTGCAGCATACCATGAATAAATAAATTTCAAGTTTTTAGAGTACAATATTATATTTTAAAAAACGAGGTGTTCAAATAATTATAGAGATGTAAAATATGAAAGGGTATTTTGTGGACACTCTATGAAAAGTATGGTCTGCACTTTCTATGGAAATTGGATTTAAAATATTATGGAGAGTAATGGGGTTAATATCATCAAGCGAAAAGATGTGAAATATTTAATAAATGAACATTATAATTTTTTTAGTGATAAAAAAGAAAAATATTGAATAGATATAAGTATAAATAGTTATATAGTGGGAGACTCACCATATAATTAAGAATCCAAAACTAATAAAGATTAAATAATTTAATTAAAGGAGGGCGCTGTAATTTAATAAATTCATCTTCTACAATGATTATAAAATAAATGGGTTAATATTTATACATTTAATAATATCCATAATAAACATTCTATAACTCAGGAAATGAGGATGAAAAATATAGAATGTGATACTTTACTATCAATACTAAAGCTAACCAAATTTGAATAATCTATAAAATATGACTCATTCTTTAAATACATGAATGAATAAATGGACCATATTGAAAAAAACCAAAAATTGTAGCTTATGAGTTTTTCATATCATCATAATGCGATTGAGAAGAAATTAATCCTTAAGAATGGGTATTATGATAATGAAAATGTGATTTTAAATAAGGGACATTTTATGTGAAAAGGTTATGACCAAAATGAAGGTGTATATATTAATGAAACATTTTCAACAGTGGATAGAATCAAGTCCATCCAAGTTATCTTGTAAATGGATATTCAGATAAGAATCAATGTATATCAAATTAATATAAAAATTAAATTCTTCTATTTTATTCTTCAATAGGTGTATTATATAAAATAACAGCTGGATTTTGTGATGGGAAATTCTGAAACCAAAGTGTGCCAGTTATTTAAGTCCTATATGGTATAAAACATACACTATATTCATTTTATGCATGAATATCCTCATATTTATGAAATATTTAGTTTTAATTATGTGTATTATATAATTATATTTAAGTAAACAACCCTATAAAAATTAAATATGGTGATAATGTTTGCTAGTGATATCATATTTGGATTAAGTCAACAAAATCAGTGGATGAATTTTCAATATTGATGAGAACAAAAATGTAGATGTATATGACTAGTGAAATAAGAATTTTCTTGGTTTATAATTGATCTATAAGTAGTGATATAATTTTTTCTCATATAGAAAATATGCAATATTTTTACTAGAAAAACAATATGCATGAATCCATTCCAATGCTAACTATGATTATGGTTGGTAAAAAAGTTACGAAGCACGATGATGGAAAATTTGTTTATCCCACCTTGTACATGAATAAAATTGTAATTTGTCATATTTTAATACAACATAACCATATATTGAATTTTAAACATGTTTAGAACTATGTTACTTCAGTAATATGAAGGAAGAGGATCTCATAGAAGTTAAAAACATCACGATATATATCTAATATACACATAATTTTGGAATTCTCTTTGATGAAGAAATGCATCATGAATAATATTATTTTTCTAATTTAGATAGGCTAACGATATGGTGGACTATAAATAAACAACATGTGGTTCTTTAATCATTGGAAAAAATGGGGGATGTCTGAGTAATATGTTAGAAATAAATTCATCAATAACTATAGAAGAAGAATATATCTATGTGATGAAATCCTATACTCTACTTATGTGGATGAAGAATGAGTGAGAAGATAATGATGAACCAGTCAAACAACATATAGGGATGTTTCCTGACAACAATCATGTTATTGATCTAATTAAGAATACAATACCATTCTACCATACCCAAAATATTGAAATTTAGAATAATATTATTAATTAAATAATGGATCATGGAATGATCATATTAGAGTATGCTGAAACAGATCATTAGGTTGATGATATCATGAAAATACCCAAATAAACTACACTGTTTATGTAGAAATTGATGAACCTCAGTGTCCAACCACCTCCCTCAATAAGAAGTGGTTAAAAATATCTCCTCTCTCCATTGAATATATTAAATTATTTATTTTTCATGTTTTTTATGTTCTTTCACATTATGTTTATTATCAAATGCGGTAAATGATTCCATGAAATTCAATATACTCGTTTTTAATTCTTCCAACAAGGATGTTTTTTAGCTTCATCGAACTATATTATTTTGGATGATTTTATGGTTTTGAAATAAGGGGGATATGTGATCCATGGAAGTGTGATGATTATGAATGTTATGGAACTTTTTTAACTTATTATGATAGTGGGAGTTTTATAATATTCATATGAATAGATTCCCCTTCCTGAGACCTTGTTTTATACACCGATCATTTCTATTGTAGACATATAATAATTTATGAAGTATTCTACAGACATTTTAGGGGTGTGAGTAAGTGAATTTATAATATAAAATCACAAAAAACAAAGGGGGATAATGTTATAAATAGGATAATCAAACTTAAAAACATAGTTTTATGTTTTTTTCTAAATATGGTTTTAGAATTAGCAGGTAGTATGTTCCCAAGGGTGGATAATTGTTTAATGAATAAGGACATGTGTGTCATTGAAGATTGTTGTATAATATGGTATTTCTTGAAGTCTTAGTGGAATATTTGGTGAAAAGGTTAACAAAATCACATATGATTTAAAGCATTATGTGATCATATATGGAATAAGGTATCTTATTAAACCATAGTTAACCTCAACATGAAATGGTTAAAAATATCTTCTTTACCGATTTTATATATTACATTTTTTATTTTTCATGTTTTTTATGTTCTTTCACATTGGGTTTATTACCAAATGGGTAGAATGATTCAATGAAATTCAATATTCAATATTTTTATTCTTCCATCAAGGATGTTTTTGAGCTTCAGCGAGCTGTATAATTTCATATGATTTTATAGTTTTGACATTAGGGGGAGATATGATCCACGTATGTGTGATGAGTATGAATGTTATGGAACTTTTTTAACATATTAAGATATTGGGAGTTTGTATAATATCCATATGAATGGATTCCCCTTCTTGAGATCTAGTTTTCTACACCGATCAATATTTTTGTAGTCATAGACTAATAGAAGAAGTATTCTACATACATTTTAGGGGTGTGAGTAAGTGAATTTATATTATATAATCTCAAAAATGAAAGGGGGATAATGTTATAAATAGTATGATCTAACATAAAAACATAGTTTTATGTTTTTTAATATGGTTCTAGAATTAGTTGGTAATATGCTTCTGGGGGTGGATAATTGTCTAATGAAGAAAGAAATATATGTTCTTGATAAATGTTGGCTAATATGGTATTTCTTTAATTCTTAGTGGAACATTTGGAGAAAATGATAACAAAATCACATATTATATAAAGCATTATGTCAGCATATATGGAAGAAGAAATCTTATGAAATGAGTATTTTGTTATGAGGATGCAAGATTACATGAGAAAATTTACATAAAGAAGGATACACTAGTTTTGAAGGAGTTCAGTAATGACCCTACACGGTATATTTTTCTTATAGTACATGATGTGGACTTGGGAGATAAATTATTTGATCACAAAATTGAAGTTATGGTATAAATTTTGGGATTTATTTTTGAATAAAATTTTTATTTGTATAAAGTATTCATGAAAGGATCAAAAAACTAATTAAGGAAATCATATATGTTCTAGTGAATAATGGTGGTAAGATAAGGTTTAAGAGAACTCAAAATAAGATCTTATGAATCACATGAAGGGAGATTCATCATAAATAATAGATGAATTTTTCTGTATGAATCTCATGATGATGTATTATAGATCATACATCCTTGAAGGGGCTACACTATTCAAGTGAAGGGAGTGATGTGAACTCATAGTATTGTTTTGGAATTTCTCTGAGGTGATGTTTTAAAAAATTTATCACATTTTTTGAAGATAAGTTAGTGTGTTATTAATATAATTACGTACTAGTTATGTAATTTGAAAATATATGAGAAGAATAAGGATTTAATTATATTTCAAGGTGTTTTTTTGTATCATTCACATGATCAAGGTTATTCATTGGGGATACCATGAATTGATTATCACATTATGGAAATATTTGAGAGATACCTCATTGAAGTCACATGACATGTTTTATTCGGGGTAGGTCTCATGAAAGAGATTCTTGATTAGGATATCATGACCAGGGATACTAATCAGACGATCTTGTGGAGGATTTAGGATAAAATGGTGTTGTGTTACACTCAGGGTCTTATACTATGTGTTATGCATTTAGGTTATGTGTAGGGTTTTATATGACCCAATGTGTTTCCAGGATAAATGTTTACAATCACTTTAAGATATGACAATAAAGATATTTGTAGACGCCAAAAAGTGCTCAAGGGTTGAATAAGGTTTCTAAACGACAAATCGAAGTCATATTCAGATCTAAGTACCCAATTCAGGGGGCTTAGAGGGGCCACATGAAATAAATTCATTGGTGCGTGAAAAAATTATGCCCCGCATAGAATTTTCCGGGATTCATGAAAGTTTTTCTGTGGGGGCGTGAAACATTTCGTGCCCCGACCCGCGTGGTCGAAATTTCGCGCCGCCGCCTAAGTCGGGTAATTTTTTCCTGCCGACCAGTTTTCCGCGCCCTTGGATGCCTATAAATAAAAGGAGACCCTCTTCCACTTTAGTGCTGAAGAATTTAAACTAGCTCTCATGCACGAAATTCGCCTTACGCACCCAAAGATGGACTTCAGGTACTATTCTTTTCACACCAAGTCGCCCCAGGGTCCACCTTCGCATGATATTCGCTTGGTTTAAGACAGAATTCCAATCCCTTAGGGGTCCGACCTTGGCACACAATCCCTTCCACTTACATGCAGGCTGACCAATTGCGCACAATTCCCTTCCATTGCGCGCACCCTAGCCAATCGCGTGCAATCTCCTTCAATTGCGCGCACCCCAGTCATTGCGCACAGCCTCACCCGATTGATCTCATTTCGTACTCCTTGTGCGCAAACCATCCTAGTTGCGTGAAAAACATCAGTTCCATTTACGCCCAATCACCATTGATTTCTCACCAACCTAGTGTTTTTTGCGCAGGGCTACTGATTTAGCGCGCAAGCCTTAATGGTTTCACGCAATTCCTCAGGATCCCTCACCTCGAAACTCACTGAACTTCCCCTTCCATGAGTGCCCTATGCTCCTCTTATGGATTCCATTTGCGGGTGCCTTTCAATCCATAAGCATCCTCATCATTCATCATTTTCCCGTATGACCTTCTAGGGTCGTACGAAGTAACTTCAATGTCACTTGGACGATATCTCCCATTGCGTTGCATTACCTCATGCTTTTTCTCATAGGCATGCTAATGGCTACTGCTTATTTTTATAGCCATGGGAACGTGGACCCATTGATGGTTCACTCCATGACGGCCCCACCAAGGCGTTTCTGATGCCTTCCCTTCCACAAGGAGCAGAGGGTGCCGGTTATGTAAGCCCTAGGGGTGCGGAGTGCACCCACCTCGTCCGAGCTGCAGGATTTTAAACTGCCAAGGGCCATCGTCCTTAGCAAATGACATTGAAATATTACATGGCCCCGTGCCTCACACACAGGGTCCCTCCCTCCTTGGACATTCTACACGCCCACTCGTCTCCACGGGGATGGGATCACCCCTCGCATGGGATGATTTCCTTCTTATTGGAGTGGGGATTGTCTGCGGGAAAGGGTAGCCACCTTGGTGTAAGCCACTAGCCATTCTTACTGGAGGTAGAATCCCGGATCCACCTTTCATCTTCAGTCCCCAAGGCCATCGAAGGGTAGGATGAGAAATGGGGCTCTTCCTTTCTTTGGTCCCAAGTCCCTCTCTCACTGCACTTTGTCGCCATCAGGCCTCCATCTTGGAGTAAGCCCCGACTTTTCGGGATGCTAACCACGCATAAGCCCATGTTACCTCTTCCCCACTCCATTTCCCATGGATGCACCTTTCGCAACGTGATTGCCAGGTCTCTGCAATCTCTTGTTTCTCACACCGAGCATGACTCACGTGAGCTTAGAGAAAGAACCGATCATGACCCAACACCTTGGGCCACCCCAGAGTGTAAGCCCCAACCCATCCCGAACTACAGGGACTTTGATCCATGTCAAGGAATGGTATGTAGGAAGCCTCCACGAGGTTCAAGTCCTAACACCTTGGGCCGCATCAGAGTGTAAACCCCAACCTATCCCGTACTATGGGGACTTTAATCCATGTCAAGGTATGGTTCGTAGGAATCTACCCCGAGGTTAAAGCCCCACACCTTGGGTTGCCTTAGAGTATAAGCCCCAACCCATACCGAACTATGGGGACTTTGATCCATGTCAAGGCATGGTACATGGGAACCATCCATGAGGTTCAAGCCCCAACACCTCAGGCCACCTTAGAGTGTAAGCCCCAACCCATCCCGAACTACGAGTACATTGATCCATGTAAAGTCATGGTACGTAGGAAGCCTCCACGAGGTTCAAGACCCAACACCTTGGGTCTCCTCAGAGTTTAAGACCCAGCCCATCCCGAAATATGGTGACTTTGATCCATTTCAAGGTATGGTACGTGGGAATAATCTATTAGGCTCATGCCCCAACACCTGGGGCCTCTCCAGAGTGTATCCCCAACCCATCCCGAACTACGGGGACTTTGATCCATGTCAAGGCATGATACATAGAATGCCTCTACGAGGTTCATGCCCCAACACCATAGCCCGCCTCATAGTGTAAGCCCCAACCCATCCTGAACTACGGGGACTTTGATCCATGTCAAGGCATGGTACATAGGAAGCCTCCACGAGGTTCAAGCCCACTACCTGGTCGTTCCGACCATCATCATTTCGGTTCACCAACATGTTGGGATGCCTTAGAGTGTAAGTCCCAACCCATCCTGAACTATAGGGACTTTGATCCATGTCAACGCATGGTACGTAGGAAGCCTCCGTGAGGTTCAAGACCAAAACTCGGCCGTTCCGACCATATTCATGTCACTTCGACCCCATCCCGCAAGACATTATACTGTATTCTCTATCCCGAACTATGAGGATGTTGATCCATGTAAAGGCATGGTATGTTGGATGCCTCTATGAGGTTCAGGCCCATAAATCATGACTCATCGTGATCTCTCCCTTGAGACCATGTGTCTCGGGAAGCTCCTACCCCGACCCGGAGGTTCCCCTTATTCTCAATCCCATCCATGCATCCATTCTCACGGGTCACCTCCTCAGGTGTCCCATCATCTCACTGAACTACGTGTACTTTCATTCCCTGCCACGGGGATATGTAGGAAGCCTATTGAAGGCTCAAGCCCAACACCATCGTCACCCCATGGTGGTTCCTTCCCATTCACAGAACCTTCCATCACCCATCCTGATCCTCATCCAGGATGCCAAATCCTAGTGAGATCATGCCGTCCCACTCTCAATTCCAACAGAAAATATTCGAGGAGCCACCCACATGTTGGCCCCAATATCGAAATTCCCTCCAGGGGTTACTCCATCTGATCTATTCTTGTCAGTGTTCTGATCAGTCTGATCTATCTCCACCGGATGTTAAACTTGCAACATACACTGTGTCATATATGGGAAGCTGAGGAAAACCTTAAATACATGCCCATGGCATAAGATTCCCCACGTTCGATGTGGGATTCCTTCTTCACCCTAGAGAAGCCCTATAATAAGGGAGAAAATATAGACATGCTAATCCCCCAGCGTCAAGACACGCCGGTGGTGCCCAACGTGACTACTCCCCTAAATGAATGTTACTGCACTAGAGGGACCCCTTGGAATGTCCTGACAGAAGTAGTGTAATTAACTGGTGTCCATGAAGTTATAAAATCGAGAAGAGTTTCATGATCAATGTCTTAAATCTATGAGGGAGACCTGGACTAGGTGACGAGCTCTGAGGAGGAATCCACTGAAGGACGAACTGACATCCAATCATCCCGTTTCGATCAAGGAGAAGACATCCCTGATTAAAGGGAGGATGACACCCACCTTTGGAAAGCGGGAATTTGAGGCAACAGCTATGCATCGTCTACATGATGGATTCACGCACCATGAAAAAAGTGTTAGAAACAGAAATGGTAAACCCGACTTGAAGATATTCTACTCAGCATGGAGACTAGTAGCGTTCGAGGCATTCGTGGTTTAGTATTTCATCTAACCCTGTCACCCTGTAAAAGGTCCCAATAAGCATGCCTGATATGAAACTTTCCAGTATGGGTAGTCAGGATGTGGAGCATTCAGTTATGTGACATTGTCAGTTTGGATTACACTTACCAGCCACGGAATATGGAACGACGCTGGGGCATTGGTTATCAATTTCATTTCCCTATCAGTATTAATGAGAACAACTCCCTGCTTTTAGGAACCAAGTTGTTGTCTCATCCGGAATGCAATCACCACCTTCCCACCAGTGAAAGGGAAGGGGAAATACTCGCACGGCCACCACGCACCATTCTGCCTCTCCCATGACACCCTCAACATCCATGAATGTTGGGCGCCCACACCCCATCTCCCCTTCAAAAATTATCCAACGAAGGGTATTTAATGACCTTATACGTAGGTATGAGGAGGAATAGATCATCCCCACCATGGATATGACCCACCTAGATCTTGAGGTGGTCATGCCTTGACGTCAACACCGCCCCTGAGGGCCGTGTAGGGAGCCGCTGCTCCCCACCCCAACATTCAATTGTTTCGGGAGGATGTCCCCGGAATGCCTTGAACACTCCATTCACTACACTGATGAGGTAGAGGATCGGGTTGGCCCGATCAGATTTCCTCTCCAAGGGATCCCATCAGACTATGTCAGAACTGCCATTCATTTCCCTGAGCCAAGGAGCAGGTAAGCCACGCGCCTACACGACCAAATCTAAATCATCTGACCTGACGCCAACGTCGGGAACAAATAGAAGAGGGTGCCCTCCGTGGGGTGTCAACGTCAACGACTACTGTGGCTCGAGCCACCGCTGACTCATATCCCCAACTCCCGGCATACGTTGAGCATGGGTAGTTATATGGCCGACCTGGATCGAGGCCCCAACTGCCCCATGGGAAGGATTGGTCGACTCTCCCTGTTGCCGGCAGAGGCAATGATCGCTAAGGAATAATCCAAAACAATGCCATCCAGTGTGGAGGCCCACTCGGTGCCACTATTATGGAAGGTGTGGTCCCTCCCTCCTTCAAACCCTGGCTTGGATGTATTCCCCTCGCCACCTTCAACCCAATTGAGGGTCTTCCCCGTGACAGCAACACTCTGTATGGGGGGTCTCTCTCGCGCTCATTACACTGGGTACAAGATCACTCCCCCTTCCGAAGAACACTGGTATGGAAACATTTCATGTCTGGTCAATCGCTAGCATGGGGGTCCTCCCCATGTCCCTCTACCAATCGGTGAAAGTCCAACTCGCCCCAGCGGTCGGAGTGGTTGAGGACAACTTCACTTCACCAACGCCCAGCATGGAGGTCATCCCCGTGTCCCTTTTGAAATCTACCCTAGTGCTCCTCCGACAGTGGCCCACCCTGGCAGGAGATCTCTCCACCCAACACCAGTATGGCCGAAGGAACTCCTCATGATGAATGTGGGCCTTACACCAAAGAGAAACCAAGGGGGAAGAGAGCATGTGGTCACTGTCGCAAGAGGAATTCTGGGGAGGTCCGGACAAGAGTCAAACCAGTCTTCTTTTCAAGCTCTGAAGTGGAGTGCGACTTAGCGCGGGAGCCCTCTCCTTAGTCCTCCGAGTCAAGGGCTGGTGCATGAATTAGGTGCATCATCCTTGTACTCCCGGAAGAAGAGGTCCATAGGATCCTTTCCTCCCTCCTATGGTATATCCAGGAGGATAAGAACCTGGAATGTCCCCTAGGACCGACCACACAGTCACCACCACCATCTCTAGAAGCGTCTTCTGTCTCAGCTAGAGACTAGGAAGAGTTGTTTTGGGGGTCAATGGAAGATGAACCGGGACATAGACCACCCTCGAAAGATGCCGATGTTGTGTCAGGATCCTTGGTCTCTGGTCCATACTATCGTGATATAGTGTCCAGGTTACTGCAAACCTCAGAGGAAAGCCCATGATTTGGTGGCCAATCAGCCCGGTCGTCGTATTCTCCGTCGGCCAGCCAATCGTCCTAGCAGTCTGCCTCGATGCCGCCACCAGTTCCTCATGAACCCCTAGTTGACGAGTGGGGAAATCATGGGCCAAACCATGAATCTGAGCCAAGGATCTTCTGTACTATCCTTGTAGTAGGCCATTTCCCTGAGATTTGTTGGCCGGTCACAGGACCAAGTTATTGTAGGCCAGAATCTCTCACCCCGAAGGAGTTTGAATGTTTCTGCCAGACCATCTAGGTGAATCCCTTCCGTCTTTGTCACTAGTGAGTGGATTATACCAAGATCCATGAGCACCTTGAATACATTGTCGAACAATGTCATCTGGTTGACCGGGCCACACTCCCCGTGGTCAAGCACCCTGTGCCACCTGGTCACCATAGGGCCCTCCAAAAACAATGCGTTCAAGGTTTCCAACTACTCTGAAAAGTTATTAAGGAGGATACCCCCACGTGAAAATTTGTGGTTGGGGGAAGTATGCTTCCCTTCTCTTTAGTGCTATTCGCTGGTAGCCAGACTCGTTTGGGGACGTTGAGAACATGCCCCCGAGAAGTGTTGCGGTCAACATGGCCGATCTATCGGGAGGGGAAAACGAGCTGGATATTTCTAATGGGAACATCCTCCCTGAGGATTTGCCACCACTTATGGACCCATTGTGGATGAATACTCATCCACAGAGAAACCTCCTAGGTCTCCCTCCGCCCACCAAGGCATTTGTACTCATCCAGAATGTCAGCAAGGGAAAAGAACATGTCGGAAATGTCATGAAATCCGACCCATCAGCTTCAGTGAAAAAAATGGAGGAGGACCCCAGGAAGGCCCCGTTGCTTCAGCAGCGTGCTGAGTAGAAGAATTTGGTCATTGAACTTCTGGATGAATGCATTGCAGAGTGAAGACCCGACTACGGGGATCCTAGGCCGGGGCTGGAACAACTACTCCTTGGCGAGCTGCGCCCAGGAAACCTTGATCATGCCTCATTCATTGATAGGGTAGAATCCAGTGCTCATGACAAGAGGGCACAATATGTCATTCCAGACCCTCATGAATGGCGTGACAGTCCAAGGAACCCCGCTCGAGCTCCTCCTGCATCCCCAAGGGTGACTCCACCTGCCGCTCCATGAGCTGTTGAGCTTGTCTACCACATTGAAGAACCCTGAAACACACTCGTGGTTAGGAACCCCCATCAAGACAGGGACCCCCTTATAGATGATCTAATGGCGGACCTCATCTCCAACCTAGAGGCTTTGGAAACATGATAGGTGGCCATCCCACCGGATGGAAAGCCATACCCATCATGGGTTGATGATATTCTAGCACCCCAGAGATTCCGAAACCCCACCTTCTCCCCCATAAATTTGATGGGGAACCCACCGCATCACCTAGCCCACTTCAACTCAAGGTGTGGACCTATGTTAGGGACCCTGGCGCAGAAGGAGGCCTCCAAGCTCGGTTGTTTTGTTCATACATTGGAGGGGCCGACATTCATTTGGTATAGCCAACTCCCAATCAGATCCGTGACTAGCTGGGAGGACCTTCACAGGTAGTTACTTTACCAGTTTTGCTCTAACACCTAGAAAACGAAGATCGTAGACCTCTTCAAGTGAATGAAATGGCCTGATTAGAGAGTTGCAGACTTTGTCGCCCAGTGAAGGGGCTCATATAATCCCTTGGCATGACACTGACTCAGGTGAAAATACTGACGATGTGTGTAGGTAATGTCAAGACGGAACTGGTTCCCTCCCTGATCACTTAGAACTATCCCGAAGTGTTCCGAGACTTCTCAGATAGGGCCCAGTTCCTCGAAGAAGCCCTGCAACAGGCCATCCAGGCATTCCTGCTGCCCCCTATAATCTGAGCAAGGAGGGCTACCAGAGTCAATCCCACTATGGTGGCCCAGATAGAAGCCCCCAAGTAGCTATAATTGCTACCATTGGAGCGAGTTCCATAGACCCACCGAGGTCCACCACCATGGGCACAACTTCCATCCCAGCAGCGTCCACCTCAAAATTGGCAGGTGCCTCCACGTAACACACCTCCTCCACCTATGTGAGATAATCATGTTCTGCCTCTTTTAAAGGTTCCTCGGGCCCCACATCAGGGTCAGGCTCCTAGAGCCCCCTTTTTGGATAGAAGAAATCAGACTTAATCATTCAATGAGGCCCAGGTCCCTGGTTACTTCTGCAGCACCATAGAGCAGGGAATTGTACAACTGCCTATGTGTAGAATGCTAGAGGAGGTGAATAATACTGATCGCCCCAACTACTTCCCTTATCACCGGATCTTGGGGCACACCAACAAGCAATGCTCTATTTTCAAGGACTGGCCCCAAGAACAAATTGACAACTACATAGTCAGGTTGGGCCCGACCCCGACATATGTGGCTGGTGTCTTTGTGAGGTTAGACAATAGTAGCGACAATGAAGTTGAGTGGCATCGGGTTTCTGACCATGAATCCCAGAAGTATAATGACTGGATGGCTCAAAAAACTGTCGTCTATGCCCATGGCATTATCCGTGAATGCTTGAATTAGCCAGAGTCTTCAGAGGCTATGACCATCACTTCTGTATCATCATCTGAGCCGACCTCTTCCAAGAAGAGCAGGTATCGACAGCGCAAGAAAAATCAACACACCCCACCAATGCCATCATCTTCTCGCACTCTTGTTGACTTTATGCCCCCAGAGATGGGGATCCCTCCCAGAATCCACCCAGTGGTGGATGAATCTTCAACCGATAGTCTAGGGTATACTTAGGTCAATACCGTTGTGTTGGTAAACCCCTATATGACTCCCGACGAGGGGGAGATCCAGGCGAACCTCCCCAACATCCCCTGTCGACACCAACGTCAGCAAAGCCACAACCATATGGGTTGTCGGGGCACGTCTGTTGGCATCTCTAGCCAAGTTGTGCATGCCACTGAGACCAGACAACAAACCCAGTGTAGAACCCAGCACGCGCAGCCTCTTCATCCAGTGTCGGCAGACTCGTCTCCACCATCATTTGTGCTACTGGATCAGACAGAACCTCTTCAGTTGTGCTGTGACCAGCTTCGTCCCACTACAATCCGATCTCAGCCATCCGGTCCTCACATGACAAATACTTTCTGTGCATCTACAAGTGAAAAGTTGGATATACACAGTAGCAGTCTGCCGCCAGTCTGACCAGTAGGTCCCGCCCTACCTTCTACCATAGAACGACTTCCTACAAGCAAAAGTTCATGCATGGCAAGGAAGTATGACGTTCTCAAGCACCTCGCTAGCATCCAAGCAAGGCTTTCCATCCTTTATTCCCTTATCCTGTCACCAGATATGCACGAAGAACTCGCCAAGGATTTAAGGAGCCCCCTCTAGGTTGAGACTGAAATAACAGGTGCAGAGGCTTTCCACGCTGAAGTGCTTGAGGATGCCCACTGTCAGGCCATCATTTCATTATCAGGAGAGGATTAAGGCTCCCACATACAATGTCATATCCTCCCACTGTACTTCACCGGCCAATTTAATGATGTGGAAGTTCATCGTAGTCTCATTGACACCGGCTCTGGGATCAAGCTTATCCCGACACGGACACTATAGAAGCTAGTTTTATCTGAAAATGATCTGAATCCCTCTGATTTAAGAATCCAAGGATATGACAGGACTGACCAAACCCATGTCGGGAATATCTGTTTAAAGACCTAGTTTGGTGGCCTAGTTTCTAGCATCGAGTTCATGGTTATCTCACAGGACACCATGTATAATACGTTGATGGGTAGGCCATGGGTCCACCTTCAAGTGGAGGTCCCCTCATCATATCACAACTTTATCAAGTACTCCCTTAATGGTCGAGTGGGCGTACTCCAAGGTGATGCATCTCTTTTTTCCTCTTGTGAAGCCCGCAACTTGGACACTCACTATTACAAGAGTAAGGACAAACAAGTCCAAGAAAGTGAAGTTGATCCATCACCACAACAACTGACCCTTGGGCAGGCCTGAATGACGTCTACATCTTCTCGATCCATCGGTTGGAGGTGATGACCCCCGATATGGGGAAATGTTTTGTCATTTCAGAGAAAATGGGTAACCATGCTCCCAAATCCATGTGTGTCATAAGATCACTTCGTATTATTATATGAGTCTAGCCTTAATGATCCCAGAGCCTCTTACTCCCATTAGGTATCCAGATGTTCGGCTCATGGAAACAACAGCATGTCATAATTTTCTGTTTCACCGGGCTGGAATAAGTTCACTCCAGCCGACGTGCCACTACTTCTTTGATATTATCAAGCATGGCCCCTTTGGCCAAAGACGAGATGGGATCGGGTTGACAGCCTTCGTCGCTATGGTCTCACTAGTGCTGGAGTGCCCTGATACAATAACCACTCCCGTACAAGCTGTTACTAGACTCCCATCGGGGTATGGTAACTCAGAAAAGACTTCCCCCCATGGAAGGTCCCTTCATAAGTTGAGAAGAGGATATAGAAGATTCCCCCTGCCTTTGAGGAAGGTGTCTCCCCAACGGTCGATGAGTTGGTACAGGTGAACCTCAGAAGTGAGGCAGATCCGAGACCCACATTGATTAGTGCCGCAATGCCCCACAAGGAGCAACAACGGTACATAGTCTTCCTTAAACAACACAGGGTCGTGTTTTCCTGGAGTTACGATGAGATACCAAGTCTTGATCCTCATGTAGTTGTCCACCGCCTTAGCTTTCCAGCAAATCATCGTAGATTCAAGCAGCCTCCCAGAAAGATGCACCCTTCTCATGGTTCCATGGTCGATGCCGAAGTTGACAAGCTCATCAGGGTCAAATTCATTATGGATGTCCAGTACCCCAAATGGCTGGCCAACATTGTACCAGTTTTGAAGAAGAATAGACAGATCTAAGTCAGTATTGACTTCCGAGATCTCAATTGCCATTGTCCAAAGGATGATCTTCCCCTTTCACTGACATAATTGTTGATCGACTCCAAGACAAGTTTCCAAGACCTATCCTTCATGGATGGGTACTCTGTATGTAATCAGATCCGAATGGCCCCCGAGGATGAAGAGTCCACAGCTTTCAGAGCGCCCCAAGGTACTTTCTGTTACCAGGTTACGCCCTTCGGCCTGAAAAATGCAGGTGCCACCTATCAGCAGGCCATGCCCCACATATTAAATCCAATCCTCAAGACATAGGTAGAAATATATGTGTATGATATGGTGGTCAAATCTCACCAGCGCCAGGACCATCTCAGGGATCTTGAGAAAGTGTTCGGCTTCCTCCATTCCCGCCACCTTAAGATGAGCCCATTGATGTGTGATTTTGGGGTCACCTCCAAGAAGATTCACGGAATTTTTGTTTGGTATAAAGGCATCGAGATCGACCCAGAAAAGATCAAGGCCATCAGCCAGATGCCTCCCCTGAGTAATATTCATGAGCTTCGAGGTTTCCAAGGCCACTTGGCCTATATACGCTGATTCATTGCGAATATGGCTGGAAAATGTAATCCCTTCTCTCGGATCATGAAGAAGGGAACTGCTTACAAATGGGACGTAGAGTGCCTGACCACCTTCGAGGAAATCAGGAAGTATCTACTGCAGCCTCTGATATTGATGCCACCCATCTCGAGGAAGCCGCTGGTACTCTATTTCACCACCCTAGAATGACCCCTCGACACCCTTCTCACCCAGAAGAACAATGGGGTGATAGAGAACAGCCCCTACTACCTCATCTTCATGCTCCTCAATACGGAGACCAGATACTCTGCCATCGAGAAGAGTTGCCTTGTGCTCATATTCACCATACAAATATTGTGGTATTACCTGCAGCACCATGAGGTATATCTGGTGTCTCGGGTAGACCCGTTGAAGTACACCCTATGATGTCCCATGTTAAATGTCTGACTAGCATGGTGGGAGGTAATCCTCCTGCAGTTTGACATCAGGTTTGTTCCTTAGAAGGCTATCAAGGGAAAAGAATTGGTAGACATTCTAGCTGCCCATCCAACCTCTGTAGGCCAGTACATGGACCTAGATTTTTCCGATGAGGAAATCCTCTCAGTCGATCAAGTCATCCAGTGATGGAAAATGTGCTTTGGTGGAGCCTCCCAGATCCCCACCTGTAGGAGGCTCAATGATCCTTGACTCAATAGAGTAGGCATGACTATCATCTTTATTACCCCAGTGCAAGTCATTCTTCCATACTCATTCCTATTGTCAGAAGGCTGCACTAACAAAGAGGCTGAGTATCAGGCCCTCATTACAGGCCTCGAGTTGGCCCTCGAGATCGAAGTGCCCCATTTTCATGTGAATGGGGACTCTGAGCTATCCATTAAGAATTTTAATGGAGACTACATTTTCAGGAAGCCAAATATCATACCATTATTAGAACACACTCTTTATCTAATGGCCTAGTTCCCTTCTCGGAAAAAGGTTATCCATGTCCCTTAGTCACAGAACGGCCGTGTTGATGCTTTGGCCATCTTAGGTGCATCACTTGCAGATCCCAAAAAGGATGATCTGATTATCCACGTGGCACATTAGAGATTCATAGCTCATGTTATCCTGGATGGAGATGATGGACCACAGGTAAGCCCTCTTACCACCGGCACCTCTACATCAAGACCCCCGGGTCATCCGAATGCAGTGATCGAAATGTTTTCGGAATGGTTGAAACCCTTGGTTGAATACCTATAACATGGGAATCTCTTGTCAGACTTGGTTGAGCACAAGTGAATCCGACATCGCACACTATAGTTTACACTCCATAGAAGTCCCATCCTTGATCTAATCCTCTATAAGCATGAGTTTGATGGTGTTCTCCTCCATTGCATTCAGGGGGTTGAGATTCCATAGGTCATGCTAGAGGTTCACACCGGTTCCTATGGTGCCCATTAGGATGGGCCAAAACTGTCTCAACAGATCCGGAGATTAGGGTAATTTTGGCCCTCTATGATCCACGACTTCATCAAGTTCTCCAAGAGGTGTCATGCATGCCATGTTCATGATATATTTTTTCATCGGTCACTAGAGACTCTCAACACTACCAAGTACTCTTTTCCCTTTGAAGAATGGGGATTAGATGCCATAGGACCATTCCTACCGTCAACGACTCACCAATGCCGATTCATTCTGACCACTACGGATTTCTTTTCCAAGTGGAAGAGGCAATTCCCATCAAGGAAGTCAAGGCATGTTCTATCATTGAATTCGTAAGCTCCAATATCATCCATCAGTTTGGAGTACCTCACGCTGTCCTCACTGAAAATGGAACCAGCTTCCGAGTAGCTGAATTGAAAAGGTTGTACGCTAGGTACAACATTCTCTCTAACCATAACTACCGCTATCATGGGCAGGAAAATGGATAGATCGAGGCGTTCAATAAAACCCTCTCTAACATCCTACAGAAAATGGTTGGTCAGAACAAGAAGAGTATCCTGGATAAGCTCACGAATTCCCTTTGGGCTTATCGGACGATGACTCGCAATTCCACCCAGGTGTCCTCATATTCCCTGGTGTATGGAACTGAGGTCGTCCTGCCCATCGAGAATCGGTTTCCCTAATTGCGCACAGTGGTCTATGACTATCAAGTGCTGGATAGGGTGGTGGAAATCCATCTAGATGAATTAGAAGCACATGATGATAATAGGCTTCATTCCCTACACAACCTAAAAAGTCATCAGAGCAATATGGATCAAGCCTTCAACAAGAAGGTTCACGTCGACTCTTTTCTGCAAGGCAACTTGGTATTTGCCCTTCGGGCGCCAATGATCCCTGGCAGGAAACCACCCAAGTTGTTTCCCAAATGGGATGGACCATTCATTGTTCATAAGGTTTACCCCAATGGAACATACACCATAGTGACCAAGGATGGTGAGTGTATAACTCCTCCCACAAATGCCAAGTTCCTTAAACTATAATTTTCCTCACCCTTACGGGTCCTAAATGACCATAAACTGGATTACGGTCCTGCACGACCTTAAACTGTCTGTCATGTATGACCCTATACTGAATGCTCATACCACATGTTGTTAAACTGCATGTCTTCCCACAAGACGTTAAACTGTATGTCATCCCACATGACGTTAAACTGTATATCGTCCCGTATGACATTAAACTGTATGTCGTCCCGCATGCAATTAAATTGTATGTCATCCCACATGACGTTAAACTGTATGTTGTCTCGCGTGATGTTAAACTGTATCTTCAAGAACTATGTGTGGCTTGATTACCATACTTATGGGATACAAAGGACCATGCGAACATTTAAATTTCGGTTCCAGCCCCTCCCAGGTTGAGCCCATCGATCCTTTATAGTGGTTCGTCGATGTGTCTAAGGGTACTCTGGTCTAGGACCTGTAGTTTCGGATTCAACTTGGGAAAGTTTTTGTCCACTTGCCAAGATTCATGTTCCCCTTCATTTGGTCCCCCATTATCTTTCACACCAGAAGGGACCCCCAAAATGGCATGGATTCTAGGCCTAAGGGATCTCCTACCATAATGTGACAACGCCCCCGAGGGTTTTAGAAAACAAATTAATACAAGTCCCGCTTTCAAACATGGTTGGTGGTCAATGCTCATTTGTTTTTCCCCATTTCAGGCTAATACAACAAGATGTTGTGTTGCGAACATGGTCAGTAGTAATCCTCTATCGTCACACTAGCCCCTTCAGGCCATGAATGTTGGTTATATGATTCAAATTATGTTCCACCCCATCATGTCCAGGAGGAAACTCGACACTCTTGGAAATATCCCTCAGTGCACCTTTGCACGTCAGGTGGAAAAGCTGCAATACGACATCCTTCAGGGCTCCCATGGTCTGATATTCTTGTCCATAAACTGAGATATTCTCTAATAGATCTGTGATACTTGATCCTCATCTGTATGGGATACGTGGGATCACCCCGACATCATCCTTCCGGGTCCAGCTTAGCTGGTAGCTAGCTTCTCATGCCCCTTATCCTCTTGGCCCGAGGTTCCTCTCCTGGAATTGCACACGGTGATGATGTGGACCTCATCCTCATTCACTTCAGGTATGCTTTATCACATCATGCGCATTCCTTCGGGTCCAATCACATGACCCTAAACTGTGAGAATACCGTCCCGACCGCATGAAGAAAAACGACCCTACATTGTGATGACCTCATCACGGGGGCCTCACGTTGGGTATCAGTCATCCACCATACCATTTTTAAATGCCTATATATGGCTTGATTCTTGTGGCGATGCTGGTAATTTATACCCTAGGCGTGTCGCTTCACAAAAAAAGCATTCACCTTAATGGAAAAACAAGATACATCAAATACCGCCTCTTTTGTTGTGAGGGCCAGACCCGCACGCCCCTTTCATCCTTTGCATTGGTACCTTATAGTTCTACCACCCAGAACAACATGTGTCTTGATTCTCATTCTTTAGAGATACGTAGGAATGCCCAGGCACTTCCCCACAGGACGAGCCTAGCTTTCATATTTTTTCCCTTGGCCTAAACACTTCCCCAGGGAACACAAGGTTTTTTGGACTTATGTCCTCATTCACACCAGGTCTCATAATCACCTTACCATGTGTTCTGTACATTCCTTACTGATCCCTAGTCTGGTTTCTAAGACCCTAAACTAAGACACTTTCTAGAACTATGTATGGGGTCATTCCCATCCTTATGGGAAACGTAAGAACACCCAGACTTTTTGTCTCGGGTCCATCCTCAGGAATCAAAAATCCCATCCTTTCTCACCGTTGGCCTAATGTGTCTCCATCATAGTGGCATAATTTCTTGAGTGTTGGATTCTGTTTGAAAAAATCACCACTTAACCTTCCATTCTTTGTGTTCCCCCTTTATTCGGACCCTCATCCTCTTCCACGTCTGAAGGGACCCCCTAACAGTATGGATGCTCGTCCTATGGCACGCCTGTTGTCTTGGGCAAACATTCTGGAAGACTAAAGGATGATATTTGAGTTAGGTCCCATGTTAAAAACATGGTCAGCGATTGAACCTCATTTTTTGTCCCCATTTTTGGATAATATAATATGAATGCTATATTCCGAACACGGTCATCATTTGTCATTTATTTCCTTGACCCTCCCACAGTGTTCTGAATTTGGGGTAATGTGATTCACATTTTACATTCCACTCTGTTTGGACTGATTCCAATGCCCCTGGCATTGCCTCACTCATGTGCTAGATCACGTTGAGAAGACGATACATTGATTAGTCCAAATTCCTCTACCTTTGATTAGGCCTCCCTCTTCTCCTCGGAAATCCGGATTAGAATCACGAATCCCTAAAGCTTGGATGGCGCTCCCACGATCAAATTAAGTGATAGTATGGGAATCCCTTGTTTCTCACATTGGGTATGACCCACATGATCATAGGAATTTATTGCTATTTATTTCGGGATTATGGTTGAGCACGTTAAAATGAGTGAAGAAGTAAATAATGTTTTCCATACATACTATTTGAAATAATATGCAGTAAGGAAAAATAAGTTAATGGATTCAGCCAAAACAGGGCCATTAGGGGTCGACGTATTGGATGGATCTTTCCAACGCCGCTAAATTTTGGATGGTGGCCTCCAGAACTACTTCCCACCCCTGAGGACTCTCTCTTCATCAGCGGCCGTGGAGCACATTTTGCTAACCCTAGATCGTTCCCGCACGTGTTCAGTTTGGAGAACAGTCATCTGGTGACCCGCTTCCACTACAGTCTCATGGGCATCTTCCAGCTAGGCCCTCAACTGCTCCACAATTTCAAAATAGTTTGCGATGAATATCTCTTTTTCTTTCACCAGTTAATCGACGCGTCAGACCTCTTGCTCCACCTTTAGAAATGATCGGGTACTCCCAAAATTTTCATGAACCTTAGTGACATCGGAATGCCGGCTGGTCTCACGCTTCTTCTTGGCCATGTAATCACGGACCATCAGGTGAATGCATTGAGCATCTGCCCCTCCAACACATAAAAAAAATAGCCAGGTGTGGAGTGATCCCATCCACTTCAGCCATTCCATCTAAGGCCGACTGAGAAAATGTCGGATGCACTTCCACCCTTTGCGCCGCATCATCTGGCTCTCATCGTCTACTTCCGAGTCCGAATCATCAATTTCCTCGAGACTAGATGGCCGATAGATAGGGATATAATACAATAGGATAGCAGCGGGGACTTCCTTAGAGATTCCTCCCGGGGGGATAGGCTCCCCAGTGTCTGAGCGACCTTCCTCTCTCCCCTCGATCTTAATGGAACCTTCCTCATCTTCCAGCCCTGCCCTGACAGTAGTGCCACTGATATCCACCGCTCTCTGCTCACTAATTGATGGGGGAGACTCGGTATGGGAGGCATGTCTTGGACATGGATGTACGTTTTCCATTGACTCGCTCATGGATGGTTCGGGCTCACCAGCCCGACGAGCCTCCAATGTCGGGATCACTATACAGAAAAGGAGCACTCTAATAAATTGAGTCCTCCGACGGTAAGTACCGGTATCGAAGCAAGGATCATATAGGAACCTAAGGCACAAACCACTAGTGTTCTGGCTACTACAGGAGCTATCATAGCAGGGGATCCCTTATCACTCATCAGCTCAATAATGGGCATCGGTGCCCCCACCAAGTTCCACTGGCGCTTCTCCCCCACCTTCGACAGGAGACGCTTGATCAATACCTATATTCTCCTGAGTAAGATAATGAGGGAGGATTATGGATTATAGGAGAGAGTGGATAACTAAGTAAAATAGATAAGGGTTGAAGCATAGCTTGTGTAGCTCAGTCACATCTATATCTTAGCCGACGATCTCACTACTCTCTAGGAGTCTCCCTTGGTGGGATTCCCCTTGAGACACCTCACCTTCAGACTGCTCTTCACCTTCACCTTATCCTTCACATTCTCCGTCTACCTTCTCCTCTTCTGTCTCACTGCCCTCCGACTCATCATTGCTGTCATCATCCCCGGGTGGAATTTTTTTCAGATCATACTCCTGGCCAAGCATTACTTTCACTAAGAGAGGTGGCTCCACACATTGATCCCATTGATGTGCATAAATGTCCATGGATGTCATATACACATGTCGTCTATGGATTTTCACTCTGTCAACAACCCAAACAAGCCCGACATCTGGAAACTGAATTCCAACTTACATTATCTTCTGCCAGAGGGCTTCGGTGCTTCCCGACTGCCGTAGGGTTAGCCAAGCCGACCATAGCACATGGAAGATGGCATCTTGATAATGTTGGAGAAAATATCTTATTTTCTTCCCAGGAAGTTCTCTCACCACCCTATGGGACCCTCCTCTAGTTGATGAGGGTGTGGCCATGCCATGCGACGCCCCCACTGCTGAGGTCTCGGCATGTGCGGGCCTTGTTGTCCAACAAACATCTGATATTCCCCCTCTAGTGGAACTTGGCATGCTCTATCACCACAGGGGTTCCACCCTGGTGACCTTGAGTTTCCTAGATCACTTCTGAAAAAGCTACTCAGGGTATACTATGGCCAAATGTTCAGCATACTCGGTTGAGAGACCCGTGTTGACTCTAGTGGGAGGAAAGTTAATAACGTCTCCAGAGCCATAGGTCGTGAACATCATCCAAAGTTGATGGAGGAAACATGGATTACTTTTTCCATGGAAATCTGTGTATATTATTTTTGGAATTTTCTAGAGGCACCCAAACTGTCTGGAAAACCGGGGTGGCAGATAAGGCTCGCAAAAAATCTTCCCATCAATCTAGGCTACATGCACCCTGCCTCTGATGATCTAGAAGTACTCTTTTTGCTCCACTGATCCTTGACCATTGTCTATCATCTGTCTAGTTGGGGTGGGGAACATGCTAAAGGAGATGTAGTCAATGTTACCAATTCTGATCCTTACTCCATCCTCATTGAGCATTAGCGGCATGGCCCTGGTAATTTTCCACAGAGAGGGTCACAGGCCATTGCCTGGAGGACGGATGGCATTCAGGAAGGTGTGTCTACCATAATGACCTGAATCCTAGCCATGGAAAATCTGTAAGGGGCCATAGAATCTCTTAGGATATCCCCCTCTAGAGATGAGACCCAAAATGGTATACAGACAAGCTAGCACGGGGACCCCCAGATTGAACCTTTTGTTGGCAGTCATGATGGAAGCCATCACCAGGGTTGCTGGACAAACACCGATCCTTACGTCCCTCACCAGCAAGAGCCACCCGCTTAGGAATGTAGTGAGAAATCTGGTATACCAAACATTCGGGGTCCCAAATCTCGTTTTTGTTGTAGCACCATGACTAGTAGTGCCCCGCTTCCAGGATCGTCCAGTATGATCCGCTCTTTCTCCTCTGTGCCGCGGTTGGACACCATCTCTCCCGCCTTGGCATCTTGACATCTGGATCCCTCTCCCGGAAAAGGCTAAACCAGTTCTTGTAGGTTATGTCCTTCAGGAAGTCCTTGACCCCCAACTTCTCATTGGCCAACTCCAATAATTTCCATGTCAGTATGGGGGTTCGTGATCTTTCTCTCTAGGTGCTCATCGGTGGAAGGAATTCATCATATCGGTGACCCTCTAAAGGGATAACCCCGATGCAGTGAATGTCCCTGAGACTGATACCGACTGCCACATGATGGAGATGGGAGGTGTTTGAATCAGGGGACCACCGGGTGAACAACACTGGCCTGAGATCGTGCTGGTGGTAGAATTGAAATTGTGATGTCCACACCGCCTTGAATAAGCCAATATGCTGCAGATCGGCCCCAAATTGGTCACATGTAAGGCGAACCCAATATGCACAGGCCCATTCACGGGTGAAGTTGCCTCCAGACCGTAGGCCCCAGTCCTGCAGCCAGTCTTTAGTATCGTTAGTAATGCTCTGAAAAATGGTGCTTGCATAGAGGGTTGGGGAGCTCTCTACAACAGGGTCACCCCTAGCAATGATCCTAGTCCTGGGATTTAGGACGTAAACATCCATGTTCCTGGTTTCTCTAGCAGAATGACTGTTGTTCGTGATGTCGTATTGAGGGGGATCATCGTCACAAGTCTCCCATGAGCTCGGTATATCCACCTCAAAACCCGACAAAGGATCCTCCTCCAAAATACCGAAGTCCCAGAGTGTTAGACTGTTGGAGAATTCATACTCCTTTTGGGCGGGGGATGTTATATTAAAGAGGGTATGATTATTGGAGATAGTCCTTTTAGAACCATAAACCTCTGGGTTGGTTCCCATTTCATCCCTATGAGCAACATCTTCTCAACCGAGTTTGCGGCCATCTTCTTCTGAAAATATACTTTAGTATTTGGCGCTGAATCTGGGAGGATGGCGTTAAATATCGGTAGGCGTCATGGAAAATTTGACTGCGACACTAAAACCCTCAGGTTTTCATGCAAAACGATGCCTGATCTTGGTGGAATTACCTGCGGCTGGAGCGGTTCTGAGTGCAGGATCAGAGAACATTTCGCGCACGAGAGCACGAAGCTTGTCGCGTGAGAAAATTTGTATGGAGCATGGGACCTGTGATGGCTTTTATAGGTTAAGCCTATTTTCCGCTCCCACATGAAATGTGGATTCTATTACTTCATGATTTTTTCGTGCCGCATCAGGTTTTTGCACACATGAACACTGTGGATCCCTGTATTTCGACATTTCCCCCAGAATCTAGCCGTTGCGACCCCTCACTGATCTAATTCCGATGGGGGGAATTTATAGATACCGAAAAGCACTGAAGGGTAGAAAAAGGTTTCTAAATGAAAAATCAATTTCATATTGACGTCTAGGAACTCTGTCCAGGGGGCCTGGAGGGGCCGCACGAAATAAATTCATTGGTGCGTGAAAACAATTATGCCCCACACAAAATGTTCTGGGATTAGTGAAATTTTTCCGGTGGGGGCACGAAATATTTCATGCCTCGGCCCGCGCGGTCAAAATTTCACGACACCAACTACGTCACACAATTTTGTCTTGCTAACCGGGATTCCTCAACCCCAGACTCCTATAAATAGATGGATACCCCCTTCCACTCCAGGGCTGAATAATTTGAACCATCTCTTGTGCATGAAATTCTCCTTCCACGTATGCAAAGATGACATTCAAGTATGGTTCATTTCACGCCATGTCGCCTCGGGGTCCACCTTATCATGAGATTCCCTTGGATTAAGACTGAATTACAATCCCTCTGGGGTCTTCCCCGGACACGCAATCTATTTCACATGCTCGCAGGCCGGCCAATTGCGTGAAATTCCCTTCCATTGCACGCTCCCCAGCCAATCGTGTGCAATCCTCTTCCATTGCACACACCCTGGTCGTTGCACACAGCCTCTCCCAATTGCGCTCAATTCTTACTACTTACATGCAATCCATCCTTGTTTCACACAAAACATCAGCTCCATTTACATGAAATCATCATTTATTTCACCCTAACCAGGTGTTTTTCACACAGGGCTACTGGTTTTTCTCACAATCCTTACAGGTTGCGCGCAATTCGTCTAGACCCATCACCTCAGAACTCCCAGGGTGTCCCCTTGCGCGAGTGCCCAATGCACTTCTTATGGATTCCATTTGCAGGTGCCTCTCATTCCCCAAGAATCCACATCATGCACCATTTTCCCATACGACCTTCTAGGCTCGTACAAAGTAACTTCAAAGTCCCTTGGACGATACCGCCCGTTCCATTGCTTTACCTCATTCTTCTTTACATAAGCACACTAATGGATATTTCTTCTTCACATAGCCACAATAATGTGGACCCCTTGATGGCTCGCTCCCTGACTCCCCTCACCACGGTGTTATTGATGCCTTCCCTTCCACAAGTAGCAGTGGGTACCTGTTATATAAGCCCTAGGGGTGTAGAGCGCACCCACCTCATCTGAGCTACAGGACATTAAACTGCCAAGTAACATCGTCCTCAGCACAAGATGTTAAACTGTGACATGTCCCCATGCATCGCACGTAGGGTCCCCCCTCCTTGGACATTCTTTTTTCCCACTTATCTCCACATGGATGGGATCACACCTCACATGAGATGATATCATCCTTATTGGAGTGGCGTTTGTCTGCGGGAAAGGGCTGCCACCTTGGTGTAAGCCCCTATCTTTTCATGCTGGAGGCAGAATCCATGCTCCTCCTTTCATCTTCAATCCCCAGGGCCATCAAAGGGCTTGATGGGAAATGGGGCTCCTCCTTTCTTCAATCCCAAGTCCCTCTCCTGCTGCACTTTGTTGCCATTGGGCCTCCATCCTAGAGTAATCCCTGACTTCTTGAAATACTAACCATTCATAGGCCCTTTTTCCTCTTTGGGCCACTCCACACGTAGTCCCCACTCCATTTACCACAAATTCACCTTTCGAAATGTGATCATCAGGTCTCTACTATCCCTTTTTCTCACAACGAGCATGAGTCACGTGAGCTTAGAGCAACCACCGACCTTGACGCAACACCTTGGTTCGCCTCAGAGTGTAAGCCCCAACCCATCCCGAACTATGAGGAAATTGATCCATGTTAAGGCATGGTACGTATGAAGCCTCCACAAGGTTCAAGCCCCAACACCTAGGGCCACCTCAGAGTGTAAGCCCCAAAATATCTCAAACTATGTGTATTTTGATCCATGTCGAGGCATGGTATTAAGGAAGCCTCCACGAGGTTCAATCCCCAACACCTAGGGCCGCCTAAGATTGTAAGCCTCAACCCATACCAAACTATGGGGACTTTGATCCATGTCATGTTAGGGTACGTAGGAAGCCTTCATGAGGTTCAAGCCCCAACACCTTGGGCCACCTCAGAGTGTAATCCCCAACCCATCCCAAACTACAGAGACTTTGATCCATGTCAAGGCATGGTACGCAGGAAGCCTCCACGAGGTTCAAGCCCCAACACCTTGGGCCACCTTTGAGTGTAAGCCCCAACCCATCCCGAACTACGAGGACATTGATCCATGTTAAGGCATGGTACAGAGGAAGCCTCTACAAGTTTCAATCCCATGACTTGGTCATTCCGACCATCCGCACGTCGGTTCACCAATACCTTGGGTCGCCTCAGAGTGTAAGCCCCAACCCGACCTGAACTATGGGGACATTGATCCATGTCAAGGCATGGTATGTATGAAGTCTCCATGAGGTTCAAGCCCAAAACCTGACCGTTCCGGCCATCTTCACATTGGTTCGCCCCCATGCCACATGACGTTAAACTGTATTCTCCATCCTAAACTACATTGAAATTGATCCATGCCAAGGAATGGTATGTAAGAAGCCTCAATGAGGATCATACCCATCACTCATGACTCATCCTAATATCTCTCTCAAACCCATGTTTATTGGGAAGCTCATGCCCCGACCCAGAGGTACCACTTCTTCTAGGTCCCATCCATGCATCCATTCTAATGGGTCACCTCCTCATGTGTCCCATTGCCTCACCAAACTGCATGGAATTTGATTTCATACCACTAGGATATGTATGAGGACTCTTCAAGGATCAACCCTAAAACCATCGTCACCACATTGGGGTTCCGTCCCATTCACAAAACCTTCCATCACCCATCCTGATCCTCATCCGGGCCGCCACATCCCAGTGAGATCATACGACCCCATTCTCCATTCCATTAGATAACATTCTCGGGGCCACCCACATATTGGCCCCAATATCAGCGTTCCCTACAGGGGGTTCCTCCATCTGATTCCCTCTAGTCAGTTTACTGATCATTCTGATCCATCTCCGCCAGACGTTAAACTTGCAGCATACCTTGTGTCAATCATGGGAAGCTGAGGAAAACCATAGATAAATACCCATGGAATACGATTCCCCACATTCGATGTGGGATTCCTCAGGCTTCCGCGCCCTCAAAAAGCCCTATAATAAGGGACAAAAGACAGACATTCCAATCCCCCAGTGTCAAGACACGCCAGTGGTGCCCAACGTGACTACTCCCCTAGCCAAAGGTTTCTGCCCTGACCATACCCCTTGGAATGTCCTGATATAAGTAGTGTAATTAACTAGTGTCCATGAATATATGTCACCGAGAAGAGTTCCATGAACAATGTCTTAAATCTATGATGGAGACCCAGACTAGGTGACGAGATCTGAGGAGGAATCCACAGATGGAAGAAATGACATCCCATCATCCTGTTCCGATCAAGGAGAAGACGTCACTATATAAAGAGTGGATGTCGCCCGCCTTTGGAAAGTAGGAATATTGGGAAACAGTTGCGCATCCTCTACGTGACAGATGTGCGCGCCCCGAAGAAAGCATCAGAAACAATATTATAATTAATTAGTAACATATTTAAGAATCATATTCTCATATTAATTATTGAAACCATTCAATATATTCTCAATGAGGAGAATATAACCATAGAGTAATTAATATAAGGAGGTATTGATTGAGAGGAATACATAAGGACGAGTCAATAATTTTTCTTCAAGGTATGTAGTGAAATATACCTAAATTCAATATTATGATATTAATCCTATATAACTGTGTCTATGGTCAAAAAATTATAATCCACATATAGAAGTAAATAATTTTAGATTTTGTAATTGTTGATACATCATCAGCATATGCTCCTTAGAGATATCCCTCAGTGGTGAAAAAATCATTGTGTTATGTTTTATTTTTATAAATAATCTATGATTAGTGTTTGTGATAAAAAATATTATTATTTTAACAATTTTAAACCAATTTGGAGATGAGATCCTTTAAATCAAAAGAAAATTTTAATACCCTAATTCACCGCTCCTATTTCTGGGTGTCCTGGGGTCAAATATATTTTATAAAAATTCCCAAAAAAGAAACAAAATATTGATGTTATCCATCATCATGTGACAAGAGGCCTCACTTCCACCTTTTCAACTCCATCAAACACCTCATCTCAAAAATAATGAATTATGTGTCCCCCCCAATCCATTACTTACCATTACCTATGTTAATGAGATTAGATCTTTAAAATACCAAGGTTTAATTTAGGGTGGGAGTATATCAGACATTGTAGGATATTACGAGAGTTTCATGAGAATTATTTTACATAAACTATCTAATTATATTTTTGAAAATAACCCATATTTTTTTTCTTCTAAAAAATAGCAAATGATAATACTTATAACACGTTCCAAAATAAAATAGACGTCAGGTATTAAAATATCCAATATAAGTAGAATAGTTTATACCCCATGGTATATAAATTCATGGAAATATAAAATCATTATAAAATATTTTTATCAAACCAATAATATATTATATCATAAAATCCTCCAACGAAGGAACCATTACTCTAGAAAAATAATTTAGAACTTTACAATGTCTAACACCCCCGAATTCAAAAATAATAACATCATATTTGATAACGTATATGACACACTACACCAAGAATGTAAGGGAATATAATATCCCAAGACATTATAATATATTTAATTTTTTAATATAATTAAACCATGATATATTTTGTAATGAACACGATATTGAGGTATTGTGTGTCTCACAGAAAAATGGGTTTCATTGATGACTTTTGTTATAAACAAGACTGAGTTTTAGTAAAAAAAATGTTAAAATATTATTATATGATATAATAAGATAAAACCAAGAAGTTAATTTTGAGGTTATAAATTATATAAAATAACATATAAAAATATATGGTTTAAACAAATATAAATTTAATTAATTGGATATAAATTAATTTCAATGGAATATAATAACCGATTTAATATAAATGAAGTGTCTTTATAAAAGAATATTTTATGATCAAAAATTCATTTAATAGGAATAAATTAAAATTACTAAGTCATATTAATGTAATATATATTTATTAAATATTAAATAAAATATTTTTTTAATTAATTTAATATATTGGATGCAAATAAGATAAGAACAAACCCATTGTTAGACATTAAAGTCATTATTTTTATAAATGGACTTTTGATGCATTTTAATGGATAGATTATTTTAAATCTAATATTTAGAATTTATATAAATTAAATATGTAAAAAATAATTTCATAATTAAAAAAGGATCATATAAATATTCATAGGGTGAATGTTTTGTATTTTTCTGTGAAGTTATATTTTTTGATGATTACTGAAAAATAAATTGAAAACTTATTTTTCGTCTAATTTATTTAAATAGATAAAATATATTTTAAATTGATATTATTTCACATTATATAAATTAAAAAAAAATTAATTCAAGTTAGGTCATTAGAATCAATTTCTCATTTAAATGGTATATAAACACATCTCAATCTTTTCAACGTTTTTACTTTTGAAACTTGTATTGTTGCCCCTTCTGTTGGATTAAATTTAAAATAATTTTTCCCCTTTTATGATTTGAATTTAGATAAATGGAATAAAAATTTGGAATAATAATAATGTAAACATTAAAATTATTTATTTATAGTTTTTTACAAAAAATATTAGTCAAACTGGTTAAAATTGAATACAACGATTAAGAGAAAAACAAGCTTAAGAATGTACTAAACAATAAATATAAGGTCCAAAATGACCTAAAAACTTTTAAAAAATACATTGCTTATAAAATATTCGACCTTATACCCCCTATTATTTATTTTTTTTCATTAATTATTCCACTTTTCCATGAAAAAATATGGGTGGAAATCCATTTTAAAAAAAAGTACAAGAATGCCACTGTTCCTCTCTTATAAAATGAAACTCAACCCTCACACTTCCTCGCACCAATCAAGCCATGTTATATTGACCATGATCTTCCATAATAGCTCAAAAAAATATCTTCCCTCTTAATAAAACCCTCTAGTTTGGTAGGAATCCATCCAATGAATCTCTTTGGAGTAAACCAAAAGGAGTTACCCAAAGAAGAGGTAACATCCTTTCTCAAGATATTTTTCATTATATTAATTTTCAACAACCTAAAATATTATTATTCCATGATTATATAACATCACTATTATCATCAATATAGTTTTATTTTTTTTATTCTAAGTGTATGACCTAAATTTATACACACATCCATCTAATGGGAAACATGCATACCATTTATGTGTAGGGTGAACTACCACCGCACAAAATGATGTCGTTCATTTTTCCTTTACCACCTATCATGGATTGAAATTATGATGGAAAATATATTTATATATTATATATATAATATTTATTTTTTATTTTTATTCTTTAATTTTTATATTACACATGCCCGTAGGCTTTTCATTTAGTGTAAATATGATTACATTGTTTGGGGAAGTGTGGACTACCACCCCCTCAATGCGATGTGATTCCTTCATTCTATGCGTGGAATGGGTAAAGAATGGATTTAATAACCCTATGTTACATATATGATATAAATAAGATATTGTAAATTTAATATACATATAAAAATATATATTTTAATTTTAATTGATTCAATTTGAAATATAAATGAATTTAGCGTTCATGTGTACGTACAACATACCATCTCCACAAACGATGCATTTTGTTTCATATCTCCAAACATTATTGATTATTATAAATAAGTATATAATGAATTTATATGATATTTAAATCATGGATTTCATTATTTATATGATGAAACCATGATATAATTAATATAAAAAACAAGTAACAAGTTAAAACATACTTGATAAACTAGGAAATTAACACCCGAAATCGTGAAAATAATGAAATATTTGTTACAAACAAGTAATAAGATATAATAATATGGTCATATACAAATTCATAAATATTAATATAGTTCTGAAACAAGATATTCATATTTTTAAAACCATTACATATGTATTTCAAGGACTTTCACCCTAATAGAAACACAAGGTTATGGATTCTCATCTAAAATTTTACATTTGTGAGATAAACGTCACATTCACAACATAATTCTCTTGTGTGGTGTGTCAACTACCCCTTTTGATAAATTATATAATAAATCCTTTTATCATTAAGGGATTTAAAATTTTTCATTGAACTATCTCACTTGAGGGGTTCTTACATGAAAATTATCTAGTGTTGAAATTTACCTTTGTAGTATCACTATAACACCCAATGTTTTGATGGGACTTTTTTTGAATAAATTAAATTTGGATTTATTTCTGTAAATACACTAATTCAGTAACTCTTTTAACACACGATAGACTTGGCATACATAACATGGAATATAGACTTGTAATACATAACATATAACATAAACTTGGTGTATGTTACATGAAACATCCACTAGGCATACATTACACAAAACACCTATTTGGCATATGTTACATGCAACAACAATGTTTCTAGGAGACACCATTTTACAATTAATCTTTTTTAAATAATACAATTTTAACCTATCCAGTAAACATATTTTTATGATTAGTAATGACTAATTTTCAATTTTTTTAAATTTATTTATATAATTAAGAGATATTGATAATGAAACATATGTTTTTCTGGTAAAGTCCTTTAATGTTTAAAAATTCTGTTTTCTGGAATGAGCTATTTTAATGTCCTTATGTGGAAAAAAATAAAACAAATTTTGGACACATTTAGAAATTTAATATTATAATGTAAACATCACTTTTGAATTTATAATATCTAAATTATCTTAGGGTAGAGTTTTTGGATTTTTCTGAGAAATGTCATTTTTAAATGAATAGTTAAAAAACTACTTTTACTAGAAAAGAATCATTTTTGTTTAAATAGTTATTAATGTTAAATAATTTTTTAAATTTTTTTTAAGGTCACATTATATCAATTATAAATATATTAATACAATTTAGTTCATGAGAATGAATTTTACATTGAAATTGAATATAAAAACATAATAAAATTTTGAACTTCATTCTACATTAAATACCTGTGATTTTGTCTCCTCTACAAGATTTCCATTAATAATAATTTTCACACTTACATGAATTTAATTTCAAAAAAATTAATGAAAACATTATAATTAGTATAATATTTTATTCTAATAAGATGAACATAAATTTTAACAAAAAACATTAATAAAAGTGATTAAACTTAATCACAATGACTAGGGTATAATAAAATTTAACTGTGTACTAAACCTTAATCATAGGGAAAAATTACCAAGATACATGTCCAGAAATGATTTTTTGGCCATTATTTAGAGATAAAACATTCATGTTTTATTATTATTTTGGTTTGTTATTACTTTTTTAGGTAAGAACATGTGTACAACTAACTTGTTTTCAAAACATCCATGTGAGTACTTTTCATTCCCTATAAAAGGCCACCAACTCTCCCACATCCTCACACCTCTAAAACCTCTTAACCTCAAATAATACATACCCAATACGCTTCCTAGAAATCATCATTTCCTATTGGAATCATTATCAGGGGCTGAAAGAAATACATGTAATCATTTTTTCACAAACCAAAAGGTGATTATTGATTTAGAGGTAACGTCTTCTCTTAAGTCCTTTATTTTATTTTATTTCTCCACCCGTACACATTATTTTACCCATTATTTTATAAAAACATAGCTATCCAAAGTATAATTGTAATTTTTTATTCTATGGTTTCATTTTAAACTTATACAAACCTCCATTTAATGGAAAATGAATTTATTGTTTATGAGTCGGCGAACTGTTGTCTCACTAAATGATGATTGCTCAATTTTCCTTAATGAATATCATGATGGACATTTTGATGGACATTATACATATATATGTTATATATTATATTTATTATTTAATTAATCTTCTTTATTCATTTTACAACACATATATTTTTTACTTTCCATTTGGTTTTTATATGATAATTTCTTTTAAGGAAGTATGGATTAACGACCCCCCCCCCCCCCAAAGCGATATGATTCATTCATACACTACATGGATTGTTTTAAGGATGGTTTTAGTAAATATAAAAGTCATATATGATATCAAAACTCTAATTTAATAATTATATATATACATATATATACATATATGTCATTTAGTTTCATTTTTTCAAGCGGACAATTAAATGGAAATAGCGTTAATGCGTACATAGGGACAACCATCTCCATGAAATGTGTATTCCATTTCAATATAATATATTACAAAGATTATTATAATACAAATATACTATATATAAATAATAATATATAATGTTTTACATGATATAAATCATGATATAAAATATAGATACCAAATCTAAAAAAAATTAAGACACTTGCGAACACTAAAGAGAATATTACCCGAAGTGAAAATTTAACATAGAATATTTAAAAATCATGTAATATAAGGTCATAATAAAATGATATATTTATGAATATGGTTCTGTAAATTATTTATAACAAATTTATATTTATTATACATGTGGTTTGATTTAGTATGATGAGATACAAGACACTAGGTAAGGGTATTTCGTGTCACTATTTATTTATGTGAGATACATGCAATGTTCTTCATTCTTTCCTTTTATGTGGTGTATGTACAGATAAAAATTTCATTATATGTATATTATAAATAAATTTATTGGTATTCACATATCAATTTTATGATCTTCATTTCCAGGAATTTAAGATTCAAATGTTACCAAATTGGTAAAATAGTTTTGTCACAATTTGAATTCATTGATACTCATGATTTGTTATACACCTAAAATCTCTTTCAATGTATATATAATTCCTTTTTACATCTTATATCATGAATTTACATTATATAATGAAATTTTGGGATTCATTTAATTTCAATTTCTAACATGGATAGGCAGATCCCATGTTACAAAGTTATAAGAGTTTACTAAGACAATCTCATCATTTTTCTAGATTGTTTATGTTTATGATTCCATTGATGAAATATTACGATTCATATCTATGGAACACTCTTGAGAATCCATATACACTATTTATTCATGATATCGTATTGTATTTGTACAATTTTCACACTCTTTGGTAGTTTAGACAATGTTTTTAATTAATATCTATATATATCTCACTGTAGTTGGAAATCTATTGTATCTCATAACCATGTATTAAAAAATGTTTCAAAAAATATTTTCCATAATATTTTCAAAATATGTTTCAATCCCATATTCAAGGAAAATTGATTTCAAATTTTTTTTATTGTTTTCAATGCTTCATTTTTAAGATTTCAAGTCTATTTTCAAGGAAAATGTCATCCAAAATGTTTTATGCTGTAAAAATAATATTCAATACAAAAAGAATATTTTATTCACGAAATGTTTTAAAAGTCCTTTTAAAAGTTATTTCCAATATAAGATGACATAAATTTTTATTACTCATGCCTTTATGAATAAATTATTCAATGTTTCCATTCATATTCTTTCTCTGAATGGATTATGTTTTGATGACATGATTTTTTTGAAAATCATTTCTATTTCACAGGTTATATTCATTTGAAATCCATTTCTCTTTCATAGGTTATCTGATTTTGAAACCTGTTGATTTTCATGGGTTATGTTCAAGACTAAATAATTATGAAACCCATATCTATCTACAAGTTATGATATAATAATGTGATTATAAAACCCATATCATCTTCTGGTTTATGATATTGTTATTAATATCTTGTGGAACATGTATGAATGATTTCATGATGAGATGGGTGGGACCTATATCTCCCTCAAATTCATTACGTAATGATTTATATCTCATGATATAGAAATTTATTTAATGAGAAATTAACATAGTTTACTATTATAGGTATGGAATGGGAAATGAACTCGGTTCAGTAATTCATTGTTGGAATGATGGATAAACACAGTTCAGTGGTGTAGGGCTTGAATAGGGTGTGGACTCAGTTAATTATAAGACATTTTCCATTGTGATGTTCTCAACATAAATTCCTCACTACTATGGAAATCATATTATATATTCTAATTTGTCTTTTAATTCCATGTTTCATTCCAATGTTAGGATTACATGGATTATGATATTTATTTCCTTATGATTCATGTCTTATGAACTAAAAATCATTATTCCATGATTCATGTATATGATATTTTATATACATGGAATAATATTCTATTTTCCTAATCATTATATCATACCTTTACGCTCATGATTATGATTACATATCTCCATTGGTTTCCTTTACTAAGAATTTGATCTCACCTCATTTTATGTTTCACTCCCCAAGGATATGAAAATATGTATTTTCTTTTATATGACTAAGATGGGTGGTAGTTAAGAATAACATAGTGGTAGATAATGTATCCCATTAATGTACCAGTGTTTATGTTTTCTATGTTTCCAAAGGAACTGGACTATTATGAATTTTTAGTGCCTGTTTGTATAATGTTTTACGTATTATGAATTGTTTTTGTAATTTTAATGTATGAAAAATAGGTTTTATATAGTTTTTATTAGAGAAACATTTTTTTTATCTTTTGTAATCTAGTATGAGAAATCCAAAGTGGAAACCCTAAGGAGATGTCTACGGATAAGTATAAGGAAAAAAGGAAAGAGTAACAAAATGTCATATAATTTTTGTGAGGAAAGAGTGAGTGGATTCCTAGAAATTCATTCCATTATAGATACTAAAAGTGAATGCGGATTTGTCACAAATATACATAGGGGTAAAAACTCCAACATGATGTTCTGAGCCTATCATGGGGTAATCTGGTACAATATAATGGGCCTTGTTGGGTGCCTAGTTTGACACTCCTGGGGGATATACGTTGGGAAATCACAAACTATTCACAAACCATCATGAAGGATTTAAAAATATTTTGGTAATGAATAACCAAGGATAAACCTAAGGTGTCATAGATTATAGAAGGTGTCCTAATATGGACATCCTATATGTGAATTTTCATGATCATGTGGTTCCTCACTATGGTAAATGTTTCTTACTCTATGTTTTTTTATTTCAGTTAATTGCAGGAGCCCACAAGAACGACATTAATGGTGATTATGATGGACAATGCAATTATTGTTCTACTATGAAAACAAATTATATGGGTGATGAAATGAAAAACCTCGTTGTTTTCTCAAACATCTTTATCAATATACAAATCAAAGGGGACATACAAATGATAAATAGAAGGAACAAAATTATGTTAAGCCTTTCATGAGGAAACATCCACCATATTTAATAGGGTCTTTTGGTCCACTGGTCACTTAAAAATTGATCAGTTCTACTAAAAATATATCCTTTGTTCTCATGTGTTCAGATCATGAGAACATCATTTGAGATTTATATCAGTTACAAGGTGAATCAGACCAGTGGTGGACTCTAATAAAGAATATGGTGTAGCAATATAATATTGAATTCATGAATTGGGATGAGTTTAAGAACTCATTTTTCAAAATTTAATTTCCTCAAATCCATCGTACCAATATAGACAAAGAGTTAATTGAGTTTAAATGAAGGTATTGTAAATATTCCAGTGCCTAGGAGTCTAATTTCATGAGACATTCAATGTATGATTCCAGAATTATTATCCAACACAATGTTAATGCAGACATGTTCATTAGTGGCTTAAATCCATGTCTTAGAAGGGACCTATCCGTGAAAGCCTTTAGAAGCTATGAAGAGATTTTCTATTGTGCAATAATGATTGAAATGGTGGTTTGAGTCAGGTAATCGTCTCATGGTTTGACAATGAGAGGAATATGGAGATTAAAGGAAAATATAAAAAACATAAAAAGAAGAAGGTGTGTTTTTTATTAAGTTATAAATGTGGGAAGAATCATGCAATAATTTCTCTTAAGGATAATAGTGAATGTATTAATTGCATAAAGGAAGGTCACTTGAAAATTCATTATTGAAATTATGGGAATAAGTTAGTTCAAAATACTAATGGAGAAAAAGTCACAAAGAATGAACCTCCCATGATTCAGTGATAAAAGTGTAAGGAAAATGGAAATTTTGATAACCACTACCAAAACACAATAGATGGTAATGATGATCGATGTTAACACCTTGTAAGCCGAGCTAAAAGGTAAAATCTCATGCAATAACTATTTCTAATGATGGGAGAGATAATGATGTGATGAAAAGTACAATTACTATCCCCTATAGAACTATAAATGTCAAATTTGATTATAGATCTACCAAATCTTTCATATCAAAATAATTTTATAAGGGTGGAAATATTCCACCAAAAAATAGATGTGAAATTAGCAGTGAAAATCTTTTATTTTATTATGATTTCATCTCATGTTTATGATTCCACTCCGGTTGGTGTTTGTGGTAATGTGATTCCAATAAATCTTTTCATTCTACCTTTGGTGGAATTTGATGCCATAATAGGCATGGATTGGATGTATCTACATAAAGGTCACATCAATTTTCATGGAAGGGAAGTTACTTTTGAAATTTAAAACCCTCCTATGATCATCCATAAATGTGATGATAAGAATGAACTACTTATGGGGAGTACATCCAGTGTATGGGTCTTAATTCCCATTTGAAATGGTTTTTCATCTCTAATGGTTAGATATAAAATTGAAATCCATGATATGTCTATTGTTTTGGATTTTTGGATGTCTTTCTAGAATATTTTCATAGTCTTCAAACAAAACATGAGTTTTAGTTATCAATACAACTCATTCCATGTTCCATACCAATTTCTATGAATCCTTATAGAATGAACCAAATTGACTTGTTGGAAATGAAGAATCAATTTAAGGAAAACCTTGATAAGGGATTCATTCTCCCTGTGTGTAACCTTGGGGTGAACTAGTTATTTTTTGAAAAATAATGATGGATAAATGTGACTGTACATTTATTATCAAGAGTTGAATATGATCATTATTAGGAATATGTATTCTCTTCCCCATATTGAAGACTTGTTTGATAAAATCTACAGATCTCAATACTTTTCAAAGATTGAACTTCATTCTGGATATCATCAATTGAGGGTCATAAAAGAGTATATACTTAGGACTACATTCTGTACAAGTTATGGACACTATGAGTATATATTGTTGCCTTTTGGAATTACTAATTCCCCAGATATCATCATATATTTATTGAATAGAGTCTTTAGAGATTACCTCAATCAGTTTATGGTGGTGTTTATTAATTATATTCTTATATATTCTAATAGTAATGAAGAGCATTATGATCACTTGAGAATTGTACCGAAGACCCTGTAGAAGGAGATGCTATCTGAAATTTTTATGATGTTTGAAATTTTGCTAGAAAAGGTTCGATTTCTGGGTCACATAATCTCAAGTGATTTTATACTAGTAGATCCATCAAAGACTGAGGCTATTGAATGACATACTATATGATCCAAAGTGACTAAGATCCATATCATTCTTGGTTTTTCTGGAATTTATTGTTGTTTTTTTGGAGAATTTGTCATGAATATCTAATCCTCATACTATGTTATCTCTGAAGGGTGTAAAGTTCATCTAGAAATATTAATGGGAGGAAAATTTCAAGGAATTGGAGAGAAGTTTAGTAAGTAAACCTATGATTATCTTACCAAGTAGTGGATAATGGTTTCTAATCTATTGGGATGCATCCAGTAAGTGATTGGAATATGTTCTTTTGTAGAATTACATGGTTATCACTTATGCCTCATTGAAGTAGACGGATCAAGGAAAAAATTACCCAAATCATGATTTGTCATTATAAGTGGTAAATTTTTCCTTAATGATATGAAGGCATTACCAGTATGAAGAAAAGTGTCATATATATACTCATAATAATATTCCAAAATTTAGATTCGCATAGGAGGAGTTGAACATGCGCTAGAAAAGACTGTTAGAGTTGATAAAGGATTATGAATTCTCAATACATTACCACCCAATGAAAGTGAACAAGGTGACTGATGCTTTAAGTCAGATGGATCATGCTAGATTCTCCATAATAAGGATAAAAAATATACAGTATTTACTAATTTGAAAAGGGTGGATCTAGAAATCCTAAATTAAGTGGAAGAATATTATTTTTCATAAATGAATGTTCTACCCTATATCCAAGTAAATGTTTTGGAGTCTCATAAGAAAGATGTATAGATGAAAAAAAATTATAATTTTTCATGATTTTAACCGTCATTAGTATAGAATGATATGGTTCAGGAAATGTATATGTCTTACATCCATACCGTAATTAAAGAAGGTGTTGTTAGTGGAAGATCAATGTTCCTCGCTCTATGTTCATCATGGATGAACCATAATATATAAAGAAATATAATAATAATTATGGTGGATTTTTAAGAAGAGTGATTTCACATAGTATTTATCTCAATTCATGCTATGCTAACAAGTTAAGGATGAACAAAAAAAACTTCAAAGGGGATATTACATCCTTTACCCTTAAATGAATGGAAATGGGAGAATATCAATATATAGTTTTTCTTTAGATTTCCCAACACATAAAAAGAGTTTAATGCCATATGGGTGGTATTCAATATCCTTAATATGTTAGCACACTTTATCACTATCAAAGAATACCTCTCTCTAGACCAGCTTTCTAGGATATACAGTAAGGACGTTGTATGCTTTCATGGAGTACCACATTATATTTTATCATATCAGGATCCAAGGTTTACCTCAAACTTATGGAAAACCCTTCAATAGGCACCTAATATAAAATTGGGTTTTAACACATCTTATCATCCTTGGATATATGGTAAGTATGAAATAATAATTCAAACACTAGAGAATATGTTGAGATCTTTTTCTTCATATTTAAAAGGTGTTTGTAATCAACAACATCTTATAGTCGAGTTTTCATACAAAAATATATTTCACTCAAGACTTCAGATTAAACCTTATCAATCCATTTATGGGAGGAAATGTAGAAATCCAACATGTTTGGATAATTTTGGAGAAATATATCTATTGAGACATGATATTGTTGATGAAATGATTGAGAAAGTTAGAACTATTTAGTAGAATATCAATGTAGCTCAAAGTTGGCCGAAAATCTAGGTTAATAACCCTCAGTATGATGTGGAATTTGAAGCTAGTGGAAAAGTGTTTCTATTAATCTCACCTTAGAATAAATTTATGATATTCAGTAAGAATGGGATACTAATACCTAGGTATATTATTCCCTTTGAGGTTCTTGGTGTTATCGATATGGTAGCAGATTACATGAAACATTCTCCAAATATCTATTAAGTACATTATGTGTTCCATGTATCTCTTCTGAGGAAGTACATACCTAAAACTTCACATGTATTGAATAAAAAGATCATTCCACTAGATAAGGATCTTTCTTATGAGGATAAAACTGTTGAAATTTTTGATTTTATAGTGAATGGTCAAAAAAATATAACCACCCACCTCATCAAAGTTTTGTGAAGAAATCACCAATTTGAGGATGCTATGTGGGAACTTGAGGATATGATTAAGTAGAAGAATCCTCATTATTTTACCTGAGTGATGAATTTTGAGTGTGAAATTCATTATAGTGGGGGTATAATGTAAAACCCAGAGTTTTTATAAATTTTTTTGAATAAATTCAATATTATTTTACTTAATTAAATGCACTAAGTAAAACATTCATTTCACAAGAAACGGTCTTGGAATATGTAACACAGATCACATACATGGAAAATTTTACATGGAACATGAACATGGAGTATTTTAAATGGAACATAAACTTTTTGTATGTTAAATAGAACACTGATTTGTCATTCATTACACACAATAATAATGTTTCTACGAAACATCATTTTTTATTTTTTATTATTTAAATGAGATAATTATCACCTAGCCTTTAAAAATATTAATATCAATAGTAATATATGATTTCAAAAAAAATTACAAATTATTTATATAATTAAAACATATTGATAAAAAAAGATATGATTTTTGGTAATGTCCCTTTATGTTTTAAAATTTCATTTTCTTGAATGAACTACTTTTAATGCCCTTCTATAAAACAAATAATTTTAATTTTAGACAAATATTGAAATTGAATTAGATAAAATAAACGTCATTTTGGAATTTGTAATTTCAAAATTACATTAGGGTGATATTTTGGGATTTTTCTAAGAAACATCATTTTTAATATGAATAGTGAAAAACACTACTTTTTGGTAAAAAATGATTTTTTTAAAATTATAATTAATGATAAATTTATTTTAAATTTATTTTAATGTCACATTTGATGAATTATAAATCTATTATTACAATTTGGGTCATTAAAATCAATTTCACTTTGAAATTAAATATTAAAACATAATAAACTTTAGAACTTCTTTATACTTTAAAGACATATAATTTCATCCTGTATATGGGATTATCATTAATTTTATGCTTCTTATTCTATGAATTGAATTATGAAAAACTAATGTTAAAATTTTTGATAATTATAATTGTTATGGACTAATAATATCAATTTTTACCAAACATATTAGAAAAAGTTATTAAAATTTATCACAACAATTAAGGTCAAATTAAGCATAATTAGTGACTAAACCAAAATCATAAGAACCCAAATGACATATACACTTGTAGAAAACAATTGGTTGATAATTTTTCAGACATAAAACTCTCATTATTAATTTTTTTTTGTTTTGGTATGACTTTGATTAGTTAATAACATGTGTACCCCTAACTTGTTAAAAAAAATCCCAAGTCCTTTTCCTTCAATCTAAAAGTCCACCACCACTCCCATATGATAACACCAATAAAACCACATAAAATTGGTCAAGAAATTCCCAATTATATTCCCTGAAATCATACCTTCCTATAATAATCCTTCCCTTGGGATGAAGTCAATCCACGAATGCCTTTTGGCACAAACCACAAGGAGTTACCTTATTAAGAGGCGACATTTACAATCAAGTCCTTTATTTTATTTTCTTTCACCACTACCTCCACATTAATTTTTTCAATTCATGTAAAAAAACACCAGTATTATAAATTTATTATGATATTTTTATTCTATGGATTCAACCTACACATAGACACAACTGCATCTAATGAATAACAAAGATATTGTTCATGTGTGTGGTAAACTACTGCCTCACTAAATAATGACTGCTCAATTCTACATACCACCTCACATTATAGACATTATGATGGAAAAACGTTTTTTATAAGTTATATATTATATTTATTATTTATTTAATATTATGTGTTATTTTTACCAAACATATATTTTTACTTTATATTTTGTGTTAATATAATAATTTCGTTTTAGGAAATGTGAACAACCACCCCCTCAAAGTAATATGATTCATTCATAAACTGCATGGATTGTTTTAAGGAAGGTTTTAATAAATATATAATAATTATTTGAAATCATAAATATACTTTAATAATTATATATATATATATATATATGCATATTTTACATTTTATTTCTTTCTTTCAACTTGACAATTAAACGTAAATAGCGTTCATGCATATGCACGATCTACCATCTCCATGAATGGTAAATTCCATTTCATATTTATATATTATATATATTATTATAAAAACATATAATTCATATAAATAATATTTATATTTGGGTTTACATTCTTGAAGTCATGATATAAAGTATAAATACCAATGATATAACAAATTAAGACACATGTGAATAATAAATAGAATACTACCTGATGTGAAACCATAAAAATGGATTGTTAGAATGTGTGTAATATAATGTCACAATAAAACCACATATATAATAATATGGTTCTTTAAAATATGTCTAATAAATATAAATTTATTATACCAATGGATTGAATGAGCACGATGAGAGTCAAGATACAAGGAAAGGGGATTTCATCTTAATTTATTTTCTTTGAGATACATGATATGTTTTCCACAGTTTCCTTTTTTGAGTTTTATGTAATTACCATGATTGTATTAAATTTTTATTATACTTAAATTTATTGTTATTCACATGTCCATTTTATGATCTTTATTTCATGTGTTTTAGGTTTCAAATGATACAAAATCAGAAAAATAGTTTTTCCTCAATTTGACATCATTGAGACTCATGTTTTGTTATGATCCTAAACTCTCTTTCAAGGTGTATATACTTCCATTTTAGATGTTATGCCATGAAATTACATTTTTTATTGATATTTTATGATTCATGTAATTATTATTTCTTACATGTAGATTATGAACCAAAGTTACCATGTTATAAGTGTTTGTTGAGACAATATCATAATTTTTTCGAGATTGTTTATTTTTATGCTTCCTTTGCTGAAATATTAGGATCCATATCTCTAGAACACTAATGAGATTCCTTATACTCTATTTAACCAGTATATCCTCATGTGTTAGTACTATTTTCGAATCTTTTCTACTTAAGATAATATTTGTAATTAAACTTAGACTCTCTCTCTCTCCTGTTAGAAATCTATTGTATTCAAAAACCATGTTTTAAAAAATTAATTGAAAAATGGTTTCCAAAATGTTTTCAAAAGATCATTGAATACAATTTTCTTGGAAAAAGGATTATAAAAACATTTTATAGATTTCAATGCTTCATATATAAGTTATAAAATATATTTTCAATGAAAAAAGTTTTTAAAAAAGTTTTATGTTTAAAATGTATTTTCAATATAGGATATTTTCCTAAAGAAATGTATTTACAAGATATTTCAACATTATTTCACATATAAGATAAAATCCATTGGACTTACGCATTCCTTTATGAGTAAATAGTTCAATTTTTCCTTTTATATTCTTTCTCTGATTGGATTATATTTTGATGGTGTGATATTAATGAAACCTACTTCTCTTTCATGGGTTATATTATTCTTTAACTTGTTTCTATTTGATGGGTTATATGATTTTTAGGGATTCTTATTTTAGAGTGTTATGTTCATGATTAAATTATTATACCCGGAAAGCTTTGTCAGAGGCAAGCCTCTGAAAATTTATTAATGAAAATTAAAATCTAGCAAGCATGTACAACAAAAGAAGAACAGTTACATATCATAGTAGTCAGACCCATCACCAGACCCATGATAGAGTGCATCCTCCGCGGTCGCTGATTCCCACTCTGAGTTGTCGTGGTGCCTCAAAATCTTGGAGTACTTCCTTCTGAGATTTAATTTTTCTAAAGAGGGCAATTCCTTAGAAGACTGCACAGCCCAGCCTTCCCACCCAACTGAAAACTTGGTGGTCATTGGCTTTGGAAGATGAGAATAATCCCTCCTCGGCCTTCTTCACGGCGGGGTCGTCATCTCATCCACAATCCCTTTCACATTTTCTTTCCGGCCTTGGACAACATCACTGTATGATATCCGGACCATGCCACATCCATTTTCCTTGTCACTGTCAAGACAACCTCCCCATTTCCCAGTAATTCACACTTCACGGTAACCTTACTCCACACCCCGTTCCGGTTGGGATGGATTGTTCTGGTTAAGCATGTCGAGACACTGTGAATGAACCACAGGCTCACAACCAGCGTTCATCCCCGTTCTCACAGCACTATCCTCAGGAACAGCCTATAGAGTAGTAGTGCCATCTTCATTGACATCCTCTTGCCCTTGTAATGATACCCCATAAACACCTGAGTCTACAGAACCGGGGCCCTCTAGGACTTTCCCATCCCCAAAAACCACTCCATTTCTGTCCAAGTCATCCATATCCAAGCCGGCACTCCTGTTACCCTGCTCCAGACCGGCCACCTGCTTCAAAGGCTGCAGCCCGGTTGAGGTCTACACCTGCACAACACTCCCACCAGCATCTTTCTTCCCAGTAGATAACACCTTCTCTTCCCCTTCCTCTACCGCACCTGCATTTCCATTGACCAAACCCTGCAAGACATCACCCTCCATCTCCTTTGTCATGGTCTGAAGATCCATATTTTCAGCATAGTTACAGCTTAGCATTCGGCCAGCAGTAGTACAGGGCTAGATTGGGGTCAGAACTCAGTTCTGTAAAGGAATTTGTCCACTAATATGGTCTCAAAATCAATTCCTTGACTACTATCGAAATCATATTATATATTCTTGTGTGTATACTATAATTCCATGATTTATTTCTTTTCTAGGATTTTAGGGATTTTGTTCTTTATTTCCTTATGATTGATTTACTGTGAATTACGAACTTTTATAAATTGAGTCCTGTATATTATCTTTGATATATAGGGTATGATCTTATATATTCAGGATCATGTTATTATACCATTATTCTCATGATTATTATTATTTATCTCCCATGTTTACTATTACCAAGAATTTGAGCTAACCCTTTTTTATGATTCTTTCCCTTAGGTTATAAAGATATGTATTGTGTTTGATTTGTCTAAGAGGGGTGTTATTAAAGAAGAAACTAGTGGGAGATAATGTTTCTTATTAATGTACCAGTGTTTGTGTTTTTGATGTATCAAAAGGCACTTGACTACTACGGTCTTTTTCCATATGTTTGTATAATGTTTTATGTATTCTGAAATTTTTATCTAATGTAAATGTATGAAAAGTGAGGGTCGCTCTTATCACTTAATTTTGTAACTTTATAATTTGTCTTGAAAAACTCACATCATTATGATCATGTTATCTTAAATTTCAATATTCTCATGTAATGATTATTATTTTTTTCTTAACCATATAATCTATTTACATGCGATGTTAACTTTGATAGTTATTCAATTAAAAAAAGAATTATTGGAAAGCCCTTATATTTTATTCAATATAGATATTTGATAAGGAACACTGTTCCTAAATTAAATACATTATTTGATATATGAGGAATTTTTTTTGATATGTTTGAAACTTGTGGGGCCATGTTATAGAAATCCAATTAATGAATCAATAGTCTGATGAGATGATTCAATTGGATTTCCTTTTATATAGAAACCGTTTATTCTTACATTAATATTACATAAATTTAAAGGTAAACAATATAAAGTCATTATGCATCATGAATACAAAGGTTTAGTGCCATGGTCTAATTTGAACCATACATAACATTTTAAAAATGAAACACAAAAATTTATTTAATTCTTTCTTATCTACCTTATTATTGGAAATTATTTTCTTCTTATTACATGTAGTCACCTGAGTATATACATAAAAAATGGGTGGGCTAAAAATCACCGTAAGGGGATAGATACAAACATGAAAAAATATAAAATGGGGTGAGACTAACCACTAGCATCATAACATAGGCATATGATCATAAACATGATCGGAAACATTACGAAAAGACATGGAATGTGGCAATGAATAAAAACGAAACATCATGCCTTAGTGGTCAACAACAACACATTACTGTTAACAAATCTAGCATCATTTTCATGAATATTTTACTTTTCTCATGAGACACGTCAAACTACCAAATGCATTGGAGAACTATATAATACTGGGTCCATCTATCACATCTTAACATTTTCATTTTAATGCATGCCACATAGAACATATATCAATATTGAACATAAATAACTCATGTAAAGGAATGGTTTTTGTTTCTTAAGCATAAATTCATAATCATTGGGATCCAAAATTAATGTAAAATAACATACTTGATATAATAATCACAAACCTTAAGTTAGAAGTAAAATGTGTGTTTTGAAAGATAATTTATTATTGAAAAAAATTGTTTTATTCGTAAACTCCTATTAAAAACATGTATATAACAAAAACAACAATTATAAATGATGAATAGAATGTTTTATTGAATAAACATACTATAAATGGTGTGAAATATGGAAAATCCAATGAAAGAGAGTTGGGTTCAAGAATTCCCCCTACTATTTGTCTCAAATATTCCTTCACATTAATGTCCTATATAATCAAATTAGATTCATTAATAAAAAATTACATATCCATTTATACAATAATATAAATCATTATGGTTTTATTAGGTTCTTTTATAGTCCTTTGGATCAGTTATATAGTTTAATTTTGTCTATCATGAGAATTCATTTTCAGGGTTTTCATGATCAGTTCGTTTGTATATATGAATGGATGTTTGTTTAAAATGAGTAAGAATATAAAACATTGTCATTATATGTTATTAATGGCACTATAAGAGCATAAAAAATCTGACATTGTATTTGGTTATATACTATGAAGATGATTCATTAGATAAAAGTAAATGATGATCGTTTTAGGATAATTTTTGTATTTTTTTAATCAAAACAAACTCATTTTGTTTTAGGATTTATTATTATGAGAATAATTTATTTAGTGAAAATAAAGAGGGTTATAACATACAGTTTAAATTCTTCTCTAAACCATTTAATGGTCTCAACAATATACTATAAGTTTTGGAAAATTAGAGTGCATCACCTATGATGTGAGAAAATTGACACATCACGGATGACAATTTTATTTTTAAGATAAAATAGAGGAAGAGGTATGAGTTTAATGATGGATATTATATTAAAAACATATAATTATAGTATATGTAAGTTAATGGAGTTATCATTCATTTTGTATTAAGGGAGGTGGGGAGATAATAGAAAATTAAATTGAAATTGAAAGGAAATTAAAAGAAAAAGTGAGATGTTTTACCTCCTGAATTCTTCTCTTGAGTTCCAAGTCAAGTCACCTGGGCTTGGTCTATTGATCAGACGAAGAGCACATGGACCTTTGGTAGGTACTATGGTAGAATATTGGGAATAATATATGAAAAGTTCAATGCTTCCTTGGATTGAAAAGAATATTTAGTATTGGGTGGTATTTATAGTGGAAGGAAGAGGGGTTTTCATATTATTTTAATCATTAGTTTATTATTTTGCTCATGAAAAGCAATAGTTAGTATTATTGTGACTAAATACAGTAACTATATCTTTTTATATTTAACAATGTGTGCTTACATCATCCATGATGTTAAGAAGAGTGTATTTATCTAAGAGTGTTTACATATCGTAAACTACTGTATTTCATTATCCACAAAAATTGAAGTAATTCATAAAAAAACACAAAAAATCCCCATAACCATTTTATACATTTATAATTAAAAAACGATAAATATTTTAAGAAATAACATTCTGGATATTAGTAATTTAATCATCATTAACTTAGGAAATAATGATTCTAAATTACAGCTGATGTTGTAACACTTTGAAAAAATTATTTAGTTCTCAAAAAAATATCTTAAAATCATAAGGCATAATAATATTAATTTATGAGTACATTTTATAAAAATATATATTCTTTTTAATTATTAGATTTATCATAATATTTTAATTAAATATTTATTACTTGTAAAAAAAATACTTAATTAATAATTTTTAAAACATTTATTTACCTAAAATATGATATAATTATACAAATTTTATTTATAAGATGCATAACTTTTATTTATAGTTTAATGCATGAGGTTACTATTCATTTTTCTGGTTTACTATTCATAAGGTTAATATTTCTATTCCTAAGTTCAATATACTATTTCATTAAAATTAGTTCCTTAACATATATAATTGCATCTTATTTAATTAATTATGCATTTATAATGTTTTTACTATGTTCTCTAAGTGATTTTATGTGATTTATACTATGTTATATTACTTTAGGATGTGATAAATTCCATTGATAAATAATTAGGTCTTTATATTCTTCCCTCCTTGAAATTAATCCCTTGAAATTTTCATTTTACAAAAATAGGTGAGGGTACTTTTCCTTCATCCCATCCTCCAGTTCCCAAGTTGCTTGATCATACTTATTTTATTCTTTTTTCATAGTTCCTCTTCTCTTTGGACCAAAATCATTAATGTATTCTCCTCTTAAGAGATATCACCATCCATTTGTACAACCTATGATATCAGAAGATGTGAGGGATATGGTATATGGGTCCTCAGGAGTGATATGTGGAACACATCCTAAAATTTCACCATATTTAGTGGAAGTTCAAGTTGATCGACCATAACACCTATGTGATGAAGGATCTCAAAGGAAAAAATGTACCTTAGGATTAGATTTCCATTATTTAAAAAACACATGGTTCTCTTCCATGGTGATATTTGTAGGAAGACTTTATCTAAAACATATAACTCCAAGTCCCTTCAATGGTTGTCTACATAGATCCATTTTAGACCCTTAGCATATTTGATATGTTTCAGGAGGACTTAAACCTTATCTATCATATTTTCCATAAGATCAAGTCCAATTTTCGTTCTTCGCCAACTTCATCCCAACAAGTTAAAGTTCCACATCACTTTTCATACAGAGCTACATATGGAGCCATCTAAATACTCGAGTGGGAGTTATTTCTGAATGTGAACTTTACCAATGTAAGATGTCGATCCCATACCCCTTTTCACTCTAGATATTATAATCAAATCATATCATATAGAATATGAATAGTATTTCTAGATTGGACACCAGTTTGGGGGGTGATTAACCATGATAAAATTCAATTCAGTACACAAATCATGTTAAATACTCCTCTAGAATTTAGATGTGAACATGTGATCACTATCAGAGACAATTGAGTGTACAACCCCATATAGTCTCACCACTTCCTTCAAATATCTATTTTTTCAAGAGATATCTTCCCAAATAGTGATAAAGTGGGAAGTCTTGGTGATTTGGTCCACCACAACCCATATTGCATTATTTCAATTGGTTGTCTCTAGGTGACCCATGAAAATGTCCAAGGTGACAATCTCCCATTTCTATATGGGTATAGGTAATAGTTTCATAATATATTTGGACTTCAGTCGCTCTAATTTAACATTCATAAATATAAAACACCTTGAGATATATTTTACAATATCCTTATTCATGTTGTCTCACCAAAATTTTTGTCAGAGATCATAGTTATCTTGGTGCAACCATGATGGATAGAGACTGTTGAGTTATATGAATTATCCAATAGCTCATTTTTTATTCCAAGTGATGAAGTCACACAAAGCCTCATTCCAAATTTAATTAAACCATCATCATCAGTATGGAACTCATACAGCTTCCCTTTCGTTATGACACTCAACTTCTATTGCAAATCTGGATCATCCCTTTGGGCCTCCTTAATCTTCTGTTAGTTAGATGGTTAGAAAATCATCTGAAAAATGTAGGATTTATTCCCAAAAATTATGATTTCCATTCCTTTTCATATACATGAAGATAGGGTTTTTCTGTAACACCCGAGACTTTTATGTTATATAAAACATCAAAGGAATCTTTTTCTACACAACACTTGCTTGGCTTGCTTTACACGCAATCGCGACCTTCCTCGATAGCTTGCGTCGTACGCAATACCGAGTTTCACTAAACAACAATATGCTATTAAAACTAGCCGTTATGAATAGTAATAACCACTTTTTGAAATTTTATAAATTTTATTTTTCAAAATGGACTTAATTTTTGGACTCAGAATATCGAAATTAGCCTAGGGTGAAATTTTGGTATTTTTCTGAAAACTTTCAATTTTTGATGAATAGTGAAACCACTAAGTGGTAGGTTAAAAACTGAATTTTGCATAAAACTTAATTTTACCACTTCTGTGAATGGAATTTCGAAAATCCAACAGACACGGTTGATATCAGTAAGTAAAATGTGGTTCAATGAGATAAAAATAATTTTTTGGTGAATAGTAACTTTTTACTTTTTTTACCGCGGTTAATAGTAAATAGGGTAACTAAGGGTAAATATGATATTAATATTACCCTAACACATGTCCTAATTCTATTGGACAAGTGTAATTCGACCAAAAACAAACTTAGGAATAAAATATGACCATTTAGGCCCACTTGGATTAGATTAGGACATTTATTAATAATTTATTTAAAGAAGGGTTAAAATAGTTAAAATCAATGTTTAATAAGTAAATCATTTTTAATATGGAGTTATACATAAGATAAATTCGACTATAAATATTCATTAGAAATATAAAAAGATTTCCTACATGATGGTATTTTATTTGTAATTTTTAGACGTCAAATAATTTAATTTATATATGACACAAAGATGATGCAGTAATTATCTTATTAATGAAATATTGACATAATTGATAATATAAATACCAAAATAAATGTAATTTAAGACTTTTTATGAACTCCACTAATTTTCTAGGTTACTATGATATATTCGTGTTGATTTAATCAACTTGGTTCGAACATATAATTCTGTTATGACTTTCAAAAAAATCATATATCAAATAGTTTCAAAATTGACACAAAATAGTTTTTAAATCAAATATTATATTATTAATTGTTATTTTATTCCTAAAAATCTAAGGTTCGGCCAAATGACTTAGATAAGGATATATATATTAATAATAAACAATTTGGGGTTCGTTTGGCATGTTATAGTAAGTGTATTAACCATATAGTGAAAGAAAACAAAAAGACACGGTAAAAGTTAAATTAATTAACTTAGAGTTAAATCTAATTGATAAGGTTAAAATAATACCATAAACTTGTCTAAATACTATTGGTTGATAGTATTTCGACCCATCCCCACTTTAGCTTCGAAATAAGACCCTTTGGAACCATTATAAACCGATTTTGACTTTAATATAAAATAATATTTTGAGATATTCCTAAGGTGCCCCTCTCCTCCCTTATAAAAGGGCACCTCCTCCCCCTCCTCCTCACACCAATTTGAGCACTCAAGATCGTCCAACCCCTGCCATTTTCTCCTCTCCACTTCCCTAGAATAATCCCAGAGGTCCTGGTCTTCTCCAAAGACCAATATTAGTTCCTTAAGTGGAGGATTCAAAGAGGCGTTCCAAAGAAGAGGTAATATCCATTACCGATCTTTTCAATTACTTTCTTCTTCAACTTCTTCTTCTTTAGTTGTTTCATGATAAAGTAATAACATCAGTATTACTTACATACTGATATGTTATTATAAATATGAAACAACCCTAATTCACCTTCTATCCATCCCACGGAAAAATGAAATCATCGCGCGTGCGTACGTACGGAATACCGTCTCCACGCCGTGGTGTAATCTATTTTCCACCATCACCTTACAAGGATGGGTATAATGGTGTAATGAGTAACTATATATTATTATTATGAAGTAATATTTATACTGAAATAATATATATATACTCCAATACAATTCCACGATCATAGGAACGATATCATCACTCGTGCGTACGTACGGAATACCGTCTCGACGATGTGATGCGACTCGTTCTACATGATCTTCATTTCATAATGATTATATAAATGAATTGAATGAATGGATATGGTATATACTACACTAATACCATTCTATTAATGAATTATATATAACCTAAAGATAAGAATAAGAATTTATGCGACAAAACACGCAAAAGAACAAAAAGTTATAAAGACCCGAGTAACAAGTAACAATGAAATATTACTAACAAGAAGCTAATAATATGACCATATATGATATCATATAAATATGTATGATTCTGGAATAAGTCAATAACATTATTTAAACCATTATTCATGAGCTTCGGACACGTACAAAGCTAATCGGACCTAAGGTAAGGGAAATATCACAATCTCATTTTTTTTATCCGAGATTGTTTATTCGTAAGTATTTACTGGGGTGTATTTTATCATCCACATCCATGTTTCATAAATATGTAATATTATTTCCATCCAACTACAATTGTTTAAATCCAATTTTACCCTTCGGTGAGTTTTTAGTAAAGGAAATGAAAGGAATCTTTTGTCGTTTTCCGTACGAGGTATTTTTTTGACTTTTCCGACAAAAGTACGAAGAATGTTTTTTTTAACTTATACGGCATGAATGGATTCTTAAAACATTATTTCCAAGAAGCTTCCTTTACAAGTTTTCAAGTTTATTTTTAATCAACTTCTTTTATTTTAAAGTTGTAGGACATGTTATGAAAGGAAAAATGTTTTTGAAGAAGAAAGGATATTTTCCTCAAGAATGAAGTTCAAGTGTTTTATCAAAATTATTTTCCATCTAAGATAATAAAGGGTTCTGTTTTTATCCCTATTATTACATAAATTTGATCATGTTGTGATGGAATTATTTTTATGAATTCCATTATCTTATATGAATTGATTTATGATGTCATGATGTTTCAAGAATCCCATTTTTGTTACATGTGTTATGTGATGATGTATGTTTTATGATTATGTGGCACACATAAGAAAGGATTCATTATAAGATGGGTGGGACCTATATCTCCCTCCAATGCATTGGGTAAAGATTTTATATCTCATGAGATAGACATGGCTGGAACGGAAGGTTATTTCGGTTCAGTGATACATGACTGAAACGAAGAGTGAACTCGGTTCAGAAAGGGACTTTGTCCACTAAGATAGTCTTGGCAATGAGTCATGACTAACAAGAAATGATTTTCCATGATTATGTGTGCATGCCACAAAGTTTCAAGTTTTATGTTATGATTATGGGGATCTCATTTTCACTTCTATGATTTATTCCATGTTAAGATATTATGATCTCTTTTGCAGGTTTTGATTTTCAAAAAGATATGATATGATTTTTATTTCCTTTATTTGCCCTTGCTGAGCATTTGAGCTCACCCTTTTATGTTTTCTTTTCCCCAGGTCAGGAAGATGGATATTAAGTAGAATATGCTAAAAGGGACCCTAGATATGATGAAATAAATGGGAGACACTGTAGAAGATTTATGAACCAGTTGTTTATGTTTCCCAGTTTCTAAAGACACTATACCTATACGGTCCTTTGTGGTTTTGTCATATGTTGTAATAAGTGTGCTTCAATTTTCAAGTATTAACAATGTATGTAAAGTATGGGTCGTTATAGTTGGTATCAGAGCAAAGGTATAGTCAACCTTTGGAAACTAGGATGTGAAAGCCTTAGTAAGAACCCTAAGGATAAGTCTAAGCATAGAACACAATCTTAGAAATGGCCATGAATAACCTAGGATAAGACCATAAGCATGAAAATTTTATTCTTGAATTATGTGGTTTCCTATTATAATTAGTGTTGCTCACACTATTCTTCTTGGTTTTAGTCAATGGCTGGAACCCGAAGGAACCGTGTTAATGCGGAATGCGATGGGCAATGCAATGGTTGTCCCCCTGAACAACCAAACGACATGGGAGCTGGAATGAAAAATCTTGTAGCCATGCTCACACAACTTTCTCATGCTATGAATCATGCAGGATTTCCAAACGAGCAAAAGAGGGAGCAACGTTCTGTTGAATCCTTCATGAGGCAGCGTCCACCTTCTTTCAGCGGGTCTACTGATCCATTAGTTGCTGAACAATGGATTAGTACTACTGAAATGATATTTTCAGTTCCTCAATGTTCTGAACATGATAATGTCATCCTAGCAGTGTATCTTTCGGAAGGAGATGCTGATCAATGGTGGAATCTTATTAAGAATACGAGGCAAAGGGATGAAATTGAGTCTATGGAATGGGACGAGTTCAAGAACTTATTTTTCAATAAGTACTTCCCTCGTATTCTCCGAACAAAGATGGAGAAAGAGTTTCTTGAACCGAAGCAAAGGGATGATGAATCTGTTGGTACCTATGAAGCAAATTTTACAAGACTTGCAAGGTACGCTTCTGGTATTATTATCCAACCTGAGAGTAAGATCGATCAATTCTTTAGTGGCTTAAAACCAAGTCTTCGAAGGGCGTTAGCCATAAGGGACTCCAATAGCTACGAGGAAATCGTTTGATGTGCTCTCAAAGTCGAGATGGAGATTGGAGTAACCCATCAGTCACATGGGTTTGATAAGAAGAGGAAGATTGAATTCAAAGAAAAATCTAAAGAGCACACGGAAAAGAAGATGAGCTTTTCCTTATGCTCAAAGTGTGGAAAGAAACATGGAGGGAGTTGTCTTAAAGGGACAAGTAAATGTTTTAAATGTGGAAAAGAAGGTCATCGGGCATTTGAATGCCGTGATAATGGGAAGAAGATGTCTAATGACGCAAACAAAGGAAGGGATACACAGAATGAACCTACTACACTTCAATGTTTCAAGTGCAAGGAGATGGGGCATTATGCCAATCAATGCCCAAATCCAAGGGTTGATGATGATGGTCGACGTCAACAAACTCTTAAGGCTAAAGACAAAGGAAAGTCACATGCAATTTCTATCAGCGATGTGGAGAACGATAACGATGTGGTGAAAGGTACACTTACCATCCACTCTAAAGTAGCAAATGTTTTATTTGATTCTGGATCCACCCACTCTTTTATTTCTGAAGAATTTTCTAAGGGTATCACCGTATTACCTCAACAATTAGATGTTGAGTTAGCTGTGACAACACCTAATGGCACATCAATCGCATCAAAAGTTTATAATTCTTCTCTGATCGAAGTTTTTGGGAAAGTGCTTCCTGAAAATCTTGTGATCCTTCCTTTAGTGGAATTTGATGTGATTATTGGCATGGATTGGCTTTCTCTACATGGAGCTCATATCGATTGCCAAAGAAGGGAAGTCACATTTCATAGTCTAGATCAATCTACGACCGTCTATCAATGCAAGGATGAACATAACCTTCCAGTGGAAATTTCTTCCATCTTATGGGTATTGATTCCACTAAATGAAGGTTATTTATCTCAAATGGTTGGTGAGAAACTCACGATTAAGAATATGCCCATTGTACGGGAGTTTGATGATGTCTTTCCGGAGGAATTGCCGGGTCTTCCACCAAATCGTGAAGTTGAGTTTTCAATAGAACTTGTACCGGGTGCTTTGCCTATTTCAAAGACACCTTATAGAATGGACCCAATTGAGTTGCAGGAATTGAAGAAGCAACTCCAAGAGAATCTTGATAAGGGATTCATACGCCCTAGTGCGTCACCTTGGGGATCACCTGTTCTATTTGTTAAGAAGAAAGATGGATCAATGAGACTCTGTATTGATTATCGAGAACTTAACAAGATCACTATCAAGAACAAATATCCTCCCCCACGCATTGATGACTTATTTGACCAACTACGCGGAGCTCAATAATTTCCAAGATTGATCTTCGTTCAGAGTATCATCAATTAAGGGTCAAAAGGGAGGATATACCAAAGACGGCTTTCCGTACAAGGTATGGACACTATGAATTTATAGTGATGCCATTTGGTCTTACTAATGCCCCTGCTATCTTCATGGATCTAATGAATAGAGTCTTTAGAGACTATCTTGATCAATTTGTGGTAGTCTTTATAGACGATATTCTTGTCTATTCAAAGAGCAAGGAAGAGCATGAAGATCACTTGAGAATTATATTGAAGACCCTGAGAAAGGAGAAGCTTTATGCCAAATTTACCAAGTGTGAATTTTGGCTTCAAAAAGTTGCATTTTTGGGTCACATAATCTCAAAAGAGGGGATATCTGTGGATCCAGCAAAAACAGAAGTTATCGAAAGATGGTCGAGACCAACAACAGTAACTGAGATCCGAAGTTTTCTTGGTTTGGCTGGATATTATCGACGTTTTGTAAAAGATTTTTCACGATTATCTAATCCAATCACCAAGTTGACTCGGAAGGGAGTTAAGTTTGTCTGGACAGAGGAATGTGAAGAGAATTTCAAGGAGTTGAAAAGAAGGTTATCCAGTGCACCTGTGCTCACACTGCCTTGTAGTGGAGAAAGGTTTGTGATCTACAGTGATGCATCCAAGAAGGGATTGGGGTGTGTTCTTATGCAAAATGATATGGTGATAGCTTATGCCTCACGACAGTTGAAAATTCATGAGCAAAATTACCCAACACATGATTTGGAGTTGGCTGCGGTAATCTTTGCATTAAATATTTGGAGTCATTACCTTTATGGTGAAAGGTGTGATATTTATACTGATCATAAAAGTTTAAAGTATATTTTCACACAAAAGGAGTTGAATATGCGTCAAAGAAGATGCTTGGAGCTGATTAAGGATTATGACTGCTCAATCCATTACCACCCTGGGAAAGCAAACAAGGTGGCAGATGCATTAAGTCGACAAGACCATGCTAGTTTATCCATGATGAGGATCACAAAAGATCCAATATTTATGGATTTACAAAGGATGGATCTTGGAATTATAATGGAAGGGGAAAAATCTTATCTTTCTCAAATGAATGTTCAACCATCTATACATGTGAAGATTAAAGAGGCACAGAAAGAAGATGTCGAGTTACAAAAGAAGGTGAGAAATGTTCCTGAATTCAACCTTGATTGTGATGGGATAATAAAGTTCAGGAATCGGGTTTGCGTTCCTCCCATCCCCGAATTAAAGAATGAGCTGCTGGATGAGGCTCATAGTTCATCATTCTCTATTCATCCTGGAAGCACGAAGATGTATAGGGACCTGAAAGAGTACTTCTGGTGGGATGGCATGAAAATAGATGTTGCTGAATATGTCTCTCGATGCTTGGTTTGTCAACAAGTTAAAGCTGAGAGACAGAAGTCTAAGGGGATGTTACAACCATTACCCATACCCGAATAGAAATGGGAAAACATCACTATGGACTTTGTCACAGGACTTCCTAAAACATCCAAAGGCAATAATGCTATCTGGGTCGTAGTTGATCGTCTTACAAAGTCTGCACACTTCATTGCTATTAGAGAGGATTTCTCTATAGATCAGCTTGCCAGGATATATGTAAAGGAAGTGGTAAGATTGCATGGAGTACCACTTTCTATTATATCTGATCGAGATCCGAGATTTACCTCGAAGTTCTGGCGAAGTCTTCAGCATACTCTGGATACAGAGTTGAGTTTCAGCACTGCTTATCATCCCCAGACAGACGGTCAGTCTGAGAGAACAATTCAAACCCTAGAAGATATGTTGAGAGCTTGCTATATGGATTTCAAAGGAGGTTGGGATCAACACCTACCTTTGGTGGAATTTTCTTATAATAATAGCTTTCACTCCAGTATTCAGATGGCTCCTTATGAAGCTCTCTATGGAAAGAAATGCAGGACTCCAACTTGCTGGGATGAAGTTGGGGAAAGAAAGCTATTAGGACCTGATCTCGTTGATGAAATGGCAGAAAATGTCAGATCTATTCAACAACACATAAGAGCAGCTCAGAGTCGACAGAAAAGTTATGCCGACAACTGAAGAAAAGACCTAGAGTTTGAAGTGGGCGATAAAGTGTTCTTACGAATATCTCCCTGGAAGAGGGTTATGAGATTTGGAAAGAAGGGGAAGTTGAGCCCTAGATATATCGGTCCTTTTGAAATACTGGATCGTGTTGGGAAGGTAGCTTACCGATTGGCGCTTCCACCGAATCTCTCTCAAGTTCACGATGTGTTCCACGTATCTCTCTTGAGAAAGTACATACCAGATCCTTCACATGTACTCAGCTCAGAAGTTGTACCGCTGGAGCAAGATCTTTCTTATGAAGAACAGCCGATAGAGATTCTGGATCGTAGGGAAAAAGTCCTATGAAACAAGACCACTCGATTGGTGAAAGTTTTATGGAGGAACCACCAACTTGAAGAATCTACATGGGAGCTTGAGGATATGATGAGGGAGAATTATCCTCATCTGTTTGTTACAAAGTGACGAATTTCGAGGGCGAAATTCTTTTTAAGGGGGGTAGAATATAACACCCGAGACTTTTATGTTATATAAACCATCAAAGGAATCTTTTTCTACACAACACTTGCTTGGCTTGCTTTACACGCAATCACGACCTTCCTCGATAGCTTGCGTCGTACGCAATACCGAGTTTCACTAAACAACAATATGCTATTAAAACTAGCCGTTATGAATAGTAATAACCACTTTTTGAAATTTTATAAATTTTATTTTTCAAAATGGACTTCATTTTTGGACTCAGAATATCGAAATTAGCCTAGGGTGAAATTTGGGTATTTTTCTGAAAACTTTCAATTTTTGATGAATAGTGAAACCACTAAGTGGTAGGTTAAAAACTGAATTTTGCATAAAACTTAATTTTACCGCTTCTGTGAATGGAATTTCGAAAATCCGACAGACACGGTTGATATCAGTAAGTAAAATGTGGTTCAATGAGATAAAAATAATTTTTTGGTGAATAGTAACTTTTTACTTTTTTTACCGCGGTTAATAGTAAATAGGGTAACTAAGGATAAATATGATATTAATATTACCCTAACACATGTCCTAATTCTATTGGACAAGTGTAATTCGACCAAAAACAAACTTAGGAATAAAATATGACCATTTAGGCCCACTTGTATTAGATTAGGACATTTATTAATAATTTATTTAAAGAAGGGTTAAAATAGTTAAAATCAAAGTTTAATAAGTAAATAATTTTTAATATGGGGTTATACATAAGATAAATTCGACTATAAATATTCATTAGAAAGCTAAAAAGATTTCCTACATGATGGTAGTTTATTTGTAATTTTTAGACATCAAATAATTTAATTTATATATGACACAAAGATGCTGCAGTAATTATCTTATTAATGAAATATTGACATAATTGATAATATAAATACCAAAATAAATGTAATTTAAGACTTTTTATGAACTGCACTAATTTTCTAGGTTACTATGATATATTAGTGTTGATTTAATCAACTTGTTTCGAACATATAATTCTGTTATGACTTTCAAAAAAATCATATATCAAATAGTGTCAAAATTGACACAAAATAGTTTTTAAATCAAATATTATATTATTAATTGTTATTTTATTCCTAAAAATCTAAGGTTCGGCCAAATGACTTAGATAAGGATATATATATTAATAATAAACAATTTGGGGTTCTTTTGGCATGTTATAGTAAGTGTATTAACCATATAGTGAAAGAAAACAAAAAGACACGGTAAAAGTTAAATTAATTAACTTAGAGTTAAATCTAATTGATAAGGTTAAAATAATACCCTAAACTTGTCTAAATCCTATTGGTTGATAGGATTTCGACCCATCCCCACTTTAGCTTCTAAATAAGACCCTTTGGAACCATTATAAACCGATTTTGACTTTAATATAAAATAATATTTTGAGATATTCCTAAGGTGCCCCTCTCCTCCCTTATAAAAGGGCACCTCCTCCCCCTCCTCCTCACACCAATTTGAGCACTCAAGCTCGGCCAACCCCTGCCATTTTCTCCTCTCCACTTCCCTATAATAATCCTAGAGGTCCTGGTCTTCTCCAAAGACCAATCTTAGTTCCTTAAGTGGAGGATTCAAAGAGGCGTTCCAAAGAAGAGGTAATATCCATTACCGATCTTTTCAATTTCTTTCTTCTTCAACTTCTTCTTCTGTAGTTGTTTCATGATAAAGTAATAACATCAGTATTACTTACATACTGATATGTTATTATAAATATTAAACAACCCTAATTCACCTTCTATCCATCCCACGGAAAAATGAAATCACCGCGCATGCGTACGTACGGAATACCGTCTCCACGCCGTGGTGTAATCTATTTTCCACCATCACCTTACAAGGATGGGTATAATGGTGTAATGAGTAACTATATATGATTATTATCAAGTAATATTGATACTGAAATAATATATATATACTCCAATACAATTCCACGATCATAGGAACGATATCATCACTCGTACGTACGTACGGAATACCGTCTCCACGATGTGATGCGACTCGTTCTACATGATATTCATTTCATAATGATTATATAAATGAATTGAATGAATGGATATGGTATATACTACACTAATACCATTCTGTAAATGAATTATATATAACCTAAAGATAAGAATAAGAATTTATTCGACAAAACACGCATAAGAACAAAAAGTTATAAAGACCCGAGTAACAAGTAACAATGAAATATTACTAACAAGAAGCTAATAATATGACCATATATGATATCATATAAATATGTATGATTCTGGAATAAGTCAATAACATTATATAAACCATTATACAGGAGCTTCGGACACGTACAAAGCTAATCGGACCTAAGGTAAGGGAAATATCACAATCTCATTTTTTTTATCCGAGATTGTTTATTCGTAAGTATTTACTGGGGTGTATTTTATCATCCACATCCATGTTTCATAAATATGTAATATTATTTCCATCGAACTACAATTTTTTAAATCCAATTTTACCCTTCGGTGAGTTTTTAGTAAAGGAAATGAAAGGAATCTTTTGTCGTTTTCCGTACGAGGTATTTTTTTGACTTTTCCGACAAAAGTACGAAGAATGTTTTTTTAACTTATACGGCATGAATGGATTCTTAAAACATTATTTCCAAGAAGCTTCCTTTACAAGTTTTCAAGTTTATTTTTAATCAACTTCTTTTATTTTAAATTTGTATGACATGTTATGAAAGGAAAAATGTTTTTGAAGAAGAAAGGATATTTTCCTCAAGAATGAAGTTCAAGTGTTTTATCAAAATTATTTTCCATCTAAGATAATAAAGGGTTCTGTTTTTATCCCTATTATTACATTAATTTGATCATGTTGTGATGGAATTATTTTTATGAATTCCATTATCTTATATGAATTGATTTATGATGTCATGATGTTTCAAGAATCCCATTTTTGTTACATGTGTTATGTGATGATGTATGTTTTATGATTATGTGGCACACATAAGAAAGGATTCATTATAAGATGGGTGGGACCTATATCTCCCTCCAATGCATTGGGTAAAGATTTTATATCTCATGAGATAGACATGGCTGGAATGGAAGGTTATTTCGGTTCAGTGATACAGGACTGAAACGAGGAGTGAACTCGGTTCAGAAAGGGACTTTGTCCACTAAGATAGTCTTGGCAATGAGTCATGACTAACAAGAAATGATTTTCCATGATTATGTGTGCATGCCACAAAGTTTCAAGTTTTATGTTATGATTATGGGGATCTCATTTTCACTTCTATGATTTATTCCATGTTAAGATATTATGATCTCTTTTGCAGGTTTTGATTTTCAAAAAGATATGATATGATTTTTATTTCCTTTATTTGCCCTTGCTGAGCATTTGAGCTCACCCTTTTATGTTTTCTTTTCCCCAGGTCAGGAAGATGGATATTAAGTAGAATATGCTAAAAGGGACCCTAGATATGATGAAATAAATGGGAGACACTGTAGAAGATTTATGAACCAGTTGTTTATGTTTCCCAGTTTCTAAAGACACTATACCTATACGGTCCTTTGTGGTTTTGTCATATGTTGTAATAAGTGTGCTTCAATTTTGAAGTATTAACAATGTATGTAAAGTATGGGTCGTTATATTTTCTCAATCAGAAACATGGATATTGTAGTAGTTTATTTACATTGTAGAGCATCAATTATATTTTTCTTTACTAAGATGATAGTGAATAGTGAAATTGTCATCTTTGATTATCTCTAAACATCTCCTTTCACTCATTTTTATATCCTTATGTGTGAATATATACTTTAGGATCTTGTGATCTTTATATATGTCACACTTCTCACCATAAATGTAGTGCCCCCATATTTTCAAAGAAAAAATAATAGATGGTATCTCTATACCATGTGTAGGGTAGTTCTGCCTATGTATCTTCAATTATAGTCAGGCAAAGGCTATCAAATTATCATTCTTCTTGAGTAGACAACCATATAAATTCTTGGAAGCATCATTGTATATCATACAACATTATACACTATTAAGTAATGTGACTACAAATATAGTGATAATACTTCTCTTTATCTAATTGAATCATCCCTCACATTCTTCTTTTGAGACATACTTTACCCCATTCCTTGTTAACATAATTAGCAACATTAAATATCATGGGAAATATATCACAAAACATCAATAGTACCCTGCTAAATCAAGAAAACTATATATTTATATGAAACTAGAGGGTCTGGGCCATTCATAAATTTATTTGGTTATTGAAGGGTCCCCATAAATTCCCTCACTTGTGATCACATGTCCCAGGAATGTGACTTTCTTATAACAAAGTCACACTTTCTGAACTTGACGGAAAACATCTCTTACCTCAATGTCACCAACACAAGTCTTATATTTTCTTCATGCTCCACATTTCACTTGGATTAGCTGAGAATATCATTGAAAAACACTAACAAAAATTATTGAAGGTAATGTTTAAGGACTCTATTAATCAAATCCATGAAGATTATAGGGAATTAGTAAGTCCTAATGGAATCACCAAAAACTCATAGTGCCCATTCCTTGTACAAAATATAGTCTTATGAATATCTTCCTTGTCACCTTTAGTTGATGATATCCATAATGAAGATCCACCTTTGAGAATTATCAAGCTCCTCAAAACGGATTAAACTTGTAGTTAATCCTTGGAAGTGGATACTTGTTCTTTATGCGGATCTTGTTGTGTTCCAGATAATCAATACACAACCACATTGATCCTTCCTTATTTATAACAAAGAGAACTGTCTCACCACATGGTGATTCACTAGGGCGTATAATTTTCCATATGATTTTACATCTAATTATATATCACCAATAGTTTGACAGGATCCATCCTATACGTACACTTTGAGATAGGAGTTACTATAGGTATGAGTTCTTTTAAAAAATCTACATCCTGATTCGAGAGTAGTCCAGGTAACTATTCGAGAAATAGATCATTTTATTCCATCATGATGGGAATTACCTTGAGGTTTATACCTTCTTTTGACTCAAACCTTTGAGTGTGGTATGCTTCTTCACATGGAATCAACACCTACAATGATGAAGGATTTTTCAAATGAGATTCATGATATTACATACATTTATAGAGGAGCATGGTATTGTTTTGAATATGAAAATATATTTCCTTTTCCCAATTGTTTATATGTTTTCTATTTAACAATAGCCACTCTATTCCGAGTATAGCATCAAATTCCACCAAGTGATGTATCACAAGATATTATAGAAGAATCGTCCCACATACTACAATAGGAGAAGCATCCAACACATGGGTATCAATTATTGAACTACTATGTGTTTTCAAGGATATATAAACTTCATGTATTTGGTTATTCAATTCAGTAGTTCTAGAAAACATTCGATATATAATGGAATGTGTAGAACCATAATAAAATAATTCGTTTACCATTATTTAGTGAATAGGAATTGTACCTTGTATGAATTCATTTTATTACTCAACTTTTGCAGTAGTGATGGTATAATCCTTCTGTTAAACCTTTGGATTTGGTGGCTAATGATGCTGATTACCCTTGAGAACTCGAGTTTTAGTGAACTGTCTTACAAAGTGCCATTTCTCCCTATAGATGTAGCAGTGGACCATGGATGGTTATCTCCTTTACTCCACCACATTGTCTTAGCTTTTCTTATTTTTTTCTTTATTCATGAGCATGGTGGCCTTCTCTCCCACATTTTAAGCATTTCCCATTCCCTTTGAGGCATTTTCCATGATGCTTCTTGCCACATTTTTCACATGTGGGTGGTTGAGTTTTATTTCCACCGTTAACATTAAATCCTCCAGCTTGAAACTCATTCTTTTTTTATTATAACCATTTCCATGGAATGATTCTAAAAACTCCTTCTCTACTTTGATATTACATCGAACAACATCTTTATAACTCCCAACATCTCAAATTTAATGATAATTTAGAAGTTGAGGTTTTAAACCACTACAGAATCTATCAATTTGTCAATCATTGTTGATAGAAAAACCCAAATAATACCTTGAAAGACATCATAATATTACTGCATAGGCCATGTTACATTCTACTTACATTTTCACTAGCTCTATGAATTCTCTCTCCATATCAGTTCAAATAGTCTATGGGAAATAATTGCTAATAATCGTTATCTTAATGTCTTCCCACTCTATATCTTCAATTTCAATCATGGGCTTAGTGTTCTTAATCAAAGCCCACCATTGATTGGCCTCTCCATATATATGATAAACAAAAATAATCACCTGCTCTATATAAAAGTAGTGAGGAACAAAAATTATATTCTTCATTTAGTTGACCAACTATTTTGAGACTAGTGGATCAGAAGATCTACTAAACATTGGTGGTTGTGGTCACATAAAACACTCGATATCCAGTTTATCCATATTTCGAAAAAGGATGTTGTTCCACATTATTTAGGTTATTATTCATAAAAAGAGACAACTAGGTATGTATGACCATTAAATTTTTCACTCCACCTCACAAAGTATTGGGGATGTCGTTTGAGAAATCACTGCATTTTCCCCCGTATAGGTTTTTGGCTTGGATTCTCATGGTTCCCACCATTTTATAAAATAGAAAATGATATAACCCAACATAAGTAATGAAGCCCTAAATTTATAATTTATTTTTTTGTGTAATTAATTCCAAATGAATACATTGTGGGATCCTTGTGTTTAGAAATGAATCTTGGGTTCTAACTTATACATAGTCTCATATTTAAGGATTTGACTAAGTTTATATAATCTTAATTCTCATATTAACTAGAATATCCTCTAACACAAACTATATAAACCCTTCTTTTTCATAACTTAATATTAGATCATTTAAAATATAAATGACATATATTCATTAGACGCCGAGGATCCAAAAGTTTAGTGAATTTGGAAAATTAGGACCATATATAAAATTTAAAAAATAAAACATAAACATTTATTTAATTCCTTTTTCTCTAGCCTCTTATTGGCCCCTATGTTCTATTTAGTACATGTAGTCACCAGAGAATATACATCAAAAAGGAATAATCTATAATACCTAGTAAGAGGATAGATAAGATCATGAAACAATATAACATGGGTAAGAATAATTAGTATCATCATAACCTAGGCATAGGATCATAATCATCATAGGAATAATTGTAAAAAGACTTAGAAAGTGTCAATACATAAAAATGAAACATCATGTCCTAATGGTCAACAAAAACACATAGTTGGGAAAAAATCTAGCATCATGTTCACATATATTTCACTTTCATAATGAGATAAATCACATTACCCAATGCATTGGATCACTATATAATTTTGGGTTCACTTGTCACAACATAAAATCTTAATTACCATGCATACCACGTAGAACATATATAAATCTTGAACGTAAATAAATAATGGAAAGGAATGATTTTCATATCATAAGCATAAATTCATAAACATCGGGTTTTCAAATGAAAGGGTGAATACCATACATGATATAAGAATCATTGACATTGAGTTAAAAGTAATATGTGTGTTTTGAAAGAAGAGTTATTTTGGAAAACATTGTGTTTTTCCTAAACTCCTATAGAAAACATGTATGTCATATAAAAGAAACTTTAATGATGAATAAATGTATTTTAAGGAATAACCATACTGAAAATGGGGTCTAATATTGAAAAACAAAACAAAGAGAGTATGATTCAAGAATTCCCCATACATTTTTTCTGAAATATTCCTTAATTTTAATATCCTTTATAATCACATTAGATTAATTAATTAAGCATTGAAAAAAAATTATACATTAATATTTGTCATTATGTTTTTATTATTTTTTATAGGCCTTTGGTTGGGTTATGTATTTTAATTACATTGTTCGAGAGCATTCATTTTCATCATTTTCATGATCGGATCGTTTGAATACATGAATGAATGATTTTTTAAAATGAGGATGAATATAAATTATTGTTATAATATTTTATTAATAATCCACCATAAGAATAAATTGTAATGCCCCGACCCTTGAATCCCAGAGTAGATGCTTTATTTTAATACATTGGCATGGCTACAAGGAATCAAGTCCCGAAGGACCGATCAGTTTAGCAGTCTTGGAAAATAGATTACATACATGAAGGTTATATTACACATTGAAAAATAAAACAAAACATAAATTATTCTTGTAGAATTCCAATAATCTCCTAGAATAAACCTGCATATCAATCATAATACACTTACTGTAATCTTGGGAAAATAAAACAAAAGAAAGTGGTGAGATCAAACGCTCATTAAGTGTAAGCAGTACAACGGAAGATTACATAAACATTAGGCATGGTAAATAATTTAAAACACATGAATATACAAATAATAAACATGAAAACATTATGGAAGTAATATGATATGAGTAAATAATTCCATAATAAAACAAAGTCATGGGTATTCTAGTTGTTGAATAACCACATGAACCATCAATAATATTTTCATAATGAGGGGATATATAATGTCGGAAATTCTAAAACATCTTGTCAAGGCCTTAGTCAAGACATCTAAAAATGATTTATGCCTCGGAAGAAACCATATATAAAATTGGGAAAGTCCTAATCCATTTCCACATATAATAGTCTCATGAGACCTATCGATGCACCGAGAAGCTATAGCGGGCTCCACCCGTCACTTACTAAGTCCAATACATTCCTCATATGAAAAGTTTGAAACATAACATAAACATTCGTATTAAAACTAGTATACAAAATGTAAATATTTTTACCATAAACCATTAGTGGTATAAAAATAACACATCCGGAGTCCAAAAATATCACAAAACCTTCAATAAAATATGGAATATTTTATCATAATAAGTCAACCTGGATAAAAAATAATATCCCATTAAAGATATTGACATAGTTGAAAATGATGAGTAAACATTATTGAGAGAAATATCACTTTTTCATGAAATCATTTAAAAGTCACATAATTAATAAAGGAATTAATTTAAAATATAGTTTCAAATCAATGTTTCCCATACCTCTTTGAAACTTTTCAAAGGAATTAACATTTTAAAACATTCATGTCCATATAAATAAATCCTAAAAACCATTTTGAAAACATGGACATTAATGAGAAAGGATTAGAAGAATAAATAATTAAAATATGTGAAAATATGTTTTAGTAAAAAATTACCTTAAAATTATCCATTTGAAAACTCCTTTATGAAACATTTACATGTATAATAAATATTTCCCAGTAGATACATACTTAAAAATAACCTCAAATAATAAAGAGATTGTGGAATTAACCCTTTCCTTGCACTTTCCTTTAGTCAAGGGTACATTTAACCTCCTGTATAATGACCATAGTATGTTACTAAATTTTACCAGAACCATATTCATATTTATTATATCATACATGATTCCATTATCACTTTATACAACCCATTTAATAATGATTTCCATGTTAAATTAACATTTTGGGTAATAATCGATTTCTTTATCGTACATGTTTTAACTTGTTATTCTTGATCATATAATTTAGATCATGATTTATATAATTTCATAATTTAATCCTTTATTTATATATCATATATATTTAGAATATAAATATTTATAAAAGATTGTTATATGAAATTGTAGGCACCGTTTATGGAGACGGTAGGTCGTACATAAGCATAAATGTTGTTTCCATTTTCATATCGTATTGAATGGAAGTAAGTGAATAAGATATATGTAAGTACATAACCATATATATATATATACATCTAAAGTATAATTATTATTTAATATATTACAAACTTTTTAATAATATATATTTTTATAATCATCATTGAATAGTGAACGTGGGAAATGAATCTCATCGGGTCATGGAGACGTTAATCCATACGTACACACGAGCGACAATATCATTATATTGATAGTGAAATAATATGTAATTTGATGTTATATCAAAAATAAAGAATCATTATCATGTTATATTTATTATTTATATCAGTTATACTCATTATTATACCCATCCAAATAATGAAGTGTTTGAATAACAAACTACATCACGACGTGGAGACGATAAGGCATACGTACGCACGTATCGTGACTTTTTCATTTATAAGATGGATAAAATGATGAATATGGTTGTACAATATTTATAATAACATCAAAATATATATAATATAATAGAGTTATTATTTTGTAATCGAAACAACAAATAATGATGACGTGGAAGAAGAAAAGAACTTGAAAGAGGGTGGTGAAATTATTACCTCTTCTTTGGGTGTTTCCTTTTGAGTTGATCAAAAAGGATCCTTAGGTTGGTTTTATGATCAATGTAAGGACTCTTGAATGATTTAAAGGAATTTGGGAGGATATTTTGGCAGGGTTTTACCGAGCCAAACAGATTTTTAGGTGTGATTTTGAGAGAACGAGAAGTGCCCTTTTATAAGAGGGGTCAGGGTCAGTTTAAGAAAAGATTAAAATATTAATTTATTATACAATCATATTCAGCTTATAATGGCTCTAAATTAATTCAGGTTGAGACTTAGGTGGTTATGGGATGAATTCCTCTCAAGCAATAGGTTTTATACAATTTTATGTTACCATTTTAACCTTATCATTTAGATTTAACTCTTAGTTAAATAGTTTAACTTTTACCGTGTATTCATGTTTTGTTTCACTAGATGGTTAATAAATGTACTCTAAACTTCCAAAAGAACCTCAAGTGGTTAATTAATGACATATATAATATTATTTAATCCCGTTGGCCAAACCATATATTTTTAGAAATATAATATCAACGAATAATTTTGTATTTGTTTTAAAAATTAATTTCTGTCAATTTTGACACTATTGGGTATTATGTTTTGTGGAAGTCATAAAAACCTTATCACTTCAATAAAAATTTATATAATCAACCCTAACATGTCATATTAACCTATAAAATTAGTGGAATTTATCAGAAGTATGAATTTATATTTTTTGGCTATTTATAAAATCATTTATTTTAACATTTCATTTATTATGTAATTATTGTATCATCACTGTGTCATAAATATATTAAATTATTTATAGTCTAAAATTTATAAATAAAATACCATTTAGGAGGAAATAATTTTAAATTTATAATAAATGTTTATAGTCGAATTTATATTATGTGTAACCCTATATTAAAAATGGTTTAGTTATTAAACACTGAATTTAACACTTTTACCTCTTCTTTAAATAACATAATAATAAATGTCCAAATCTAATCCATGTGGACCTAAAGGATCATATTTTATTCCTAAGGTTGTTTTTGGTCGAATTACACTTATACAATAGAATTAGGACATGTGTTAGTGTAACTATAATATTATTTTTACCCTTAATAACCCTATTTTCATCTTATTGAACCACATTTTACATACTGATGTCAACCGTGTCTCTCATATTATTGAAATTCAACCCACTGAAGTGGTAAAATTATGTTTTATGCAAATTTGTAAATTCTCCTAGAAGGCGGGTAAAAGACGGCAAAAAGTTCAATAAAATTAAATATATCAAAACTTATTATAAAATGAATATAATAATTTAAAATGAACATACATAGGTATTATGTATCTATTTTTACCTAAAATAAATTTAAATAAAAAAATAATTATTATATAAAAAGTTAGTTTTAACTAAGAACGTAGTGTTTTTCACTACTCATCAAAAATTGAATGTTTACAAAAAATTACCAAAAATTCACCCTAAGATAAATTTAATATTGTGAATTCAAAAATGAAGTCTATTTTACCAAATTAAAAATATTTAAGTTGGATTTATTAATTTAAAATTAAATCCAATTGTCAAAACCAAAAGTGGGTTTTTAAAAAGTCAAAACTATCAAAAGTTTGACATGTGTTTATGTCAAATTTAAATGTGAAATTACTTACAATGACCTATATTGTAATGAATGTTAAAAATATAATCTAATTATTCTTCAAAACCAATAAAAATGCATAATTTAACACTATAAATTATTTTAATTAAAAAATTTGTCTTCAATTAAAACATAGTAGTTTTCACTATTCGTCAAAATATGAATGTTATCAAAAAAGTACCAAAAAAATTTCCAAACTAAAATTTTATGCCCTTATTCAAAATATTAATTTAATTTCATTAATTTTAATATATAAAAGAATCAAATATTGGTTTTAAAAAGGGTTCTCCATTAAAAGGCGATAAAATTTCATTTTTTGAAAAATACATTGTTTATCTGAAAAAATAAATTTGTTATTATATTATGATTAAGAAACACCTCCAAAGGATTTTAAAATTATATATATTATAAAAGATTCAAAATGCAGTTATTACTATTCATAGATCCTTTTTGAATGGCTAGTTTGGTAAGTTGGGGGTGCTCGAACTCGTTGTTGTGTGTAGTGAAAGCTGTTGAATTACTTTAATGACATAATGTACTATGAATTCTTGGGGTGTTACATTATCCACTCCTCTAATAAATTTTTTCCTCACAATTTGAAATTGTTGATCAAAAATAGGTTAAAAATTTAAAAATACTTTTGTGGGAAACCCACATAAAAAACTGGGCAAATAAAATTTAGACTTAATAAGAGGGAAAGGGAATGAAAAAGTTACCTCCAAATTATGATCTCGATTTAGATAACATTAGTGGAAATGAGAGACACATAATTGGAGGGAAAATGTAAATATTTATAGGGAGGGATTGAGTTCATCAATCACAAACAAGTGGGAAATTTGGGGCTTCAAATCCATCAATCTATGATGATTTAAAATATGATTAGTTCAACAAAATATAAGGTTGTAGGATAACAAATTTTTGGTTTTAAGATCCCTTCCCTAATGTTTAAGAATTAATTTATTAATATAATAATAACAAAAAAATATACTTGACATGTAGAGTTTCATCCATCAACTAATTCCTACCACAAACTCATCTTTCACTCCAAAAGATAATAAAATTCAAAAATATTCTATTTATCCTAATCGTATAGGGTTCAAAAAATAATGAATTCATAATTCATTTGTAAGACTATTTAAAAAAATACAACATTATAAAACTAGCACATCATCTATGCCAGTGGTAGGTGATCAACCCTTCTCGCCCTTCGGTTGCTGGTTCAAGTCTCACTGCCTTGCCGGACATGATTGGTTGTCACCCGACCTCTGGGTTGTCCTTTTTATGACTATCCAAAAATAATATCAAGAAATCATTTATACTTAACAATAATATCCAATTTCAAACTTAATCAATTCAAACCTTTATATTTATCCATAATACTTCTGTCCAAACTCACCATACAAGATTAATAAGGAAGGTAAACAAAATAAATATCCCTTTGGCCATGTAATAACATGTGAATACCTTCATCGTGTATTATTTTCAAAAAATTATAACACCCTGAATTATCGTAAAAAATTGTTGATTACATTCATGCTACATTATTCTTTATAGAATAATGGATATACTCCTTCTATCCAAAAATGTTGTAAACTCCAACAATGATAGAATATACAAATCATTAATCAGTTTCAAGGTAGTCAAGAATATCTATTATAATTTTTCGAATTAAATCATATATTATTCCAAAATCACTACCTTGATATCAGAACCATATTTTGGTTTATATTTCTCTCAACCATATATTTTCCAATATAATTAACCGGCTATTGAGTCACTTTTCTTGGTTCCACACAATCTCAAGTCCTTAATGAAATAGTACTACATAGAATCCTTATATACTCCATAATTATTATAACTAGTACATCATTGATAAAATACTCAAATGACATAATTATTTAATATCAACATAAGAACACTAGTCATTACTCTTCATATATGATAATACGATAACATGATTATTACCTAATAACAACATTTGGGGTATACTTTGATGATTTGGACATGGATTCGTGAAGTGTTCCAACTCCTTACTAATGATGCATAGTACATTTGAATCTTTTTTCTTCCTATTACAATCACATATTTGGGGTCCTTTTTCTCAACACTTATAACAAACTCCCATTCCTTTAATGTACTTTCCAAGGTGATTCTTTCCAAAGTTATCACATATGGGAAAATCCTTCTTTCCTTTGTTCCCTTTGTCCATATTTCTATATTCCATCCTTTTCCTCTCTTGCTTCCCTTATATTCCATAGAACTCATAGAATTATTTACTTATCTTATTAACACATGATACTATTTATACATATGATGAGAATATGTGGGAGAATATTTCCCTTCTAAATGCTATCTTAATACCATGAATGATATGATCCTTCTTACTCTTTGGATCATGCATATTGTTGGAGTTCTCATTCCTTCTACTTGGAACCATTTAGAAACAATGGAATAGACTAGGTTAGTTTATTAATCTCAATGCATATTTAAAAACTTGTAGAAAACATAACATAAATTGAAAACATTATGCAGATAATCGATAATCATAAAATATTTTCTTTGAGAAATTATTTACTCCTAAATCCTTCATAATAGCTTGTAATGGAAATGTGAATTATCTTATGAAGATACCCCATAAGTGTTGTAACCAAGAGTGTAGTAAGGCACATTGTCATGTACCAGGATACATAAGGTCAAGCCCAAAACTCCTTGCTAGAGTTTTTAACTCCAAGGTACATATGTGCTAAACCCGCCTCTACCTGCTCATATCGAGATAGGGATGTAATTCTTGGAAAATACAAAAAATATCTACATTACCAAAATTCTAGGAAGTTCTTCTATATTAATCTTCAAATTCTATCATAGGGTAATGTTCACTAATCAATGTTTATCTAAATATATCTCCAAGTTTGTTTCTAAAATTTGTCTGATTCCAAATGTAATGCCCCGACCCCAGAAGCCCAGAGTCGTTCATTATTTTAATACATTGGCATGATTACAAGGAATCAAGTCTCGAAGGACCAATCGATTTAACAGTCTTGGAAAATAGATTACATACATGAATTTTACATTATACATTCAAAAATAAAACACAACATTAATTATTATTTTATAATTCCATTAATTCGATAGCATAACCCCGCATATCAGTATTAGTATACTTCCTGGAATCTTGGGAAAATAAAACATAAGAAAAGGGTGTGCTCAAATGCTCAGTGAGTGTAAGCAATACAGCAGAAGATAACATAAACATTAGGCATGGTGAATAATTGAAAACACATTCCATTAAAAATAATAAAAATGAACACTTTATTGAATGAATATGTGATCAGAAAATAATGCCATAATAAAACACAGTCAAGGGTATTATAATAGTCGAATAACCACATGGAAAATCAATAATATTTTCATAATTAGGGAATGTATAATACCAGACATTCTAAAACATATTGTCAAGGCCTCGGCCAAGACGTCTAAAAATGATTAAGACCTCAGAAAAAACCATATATCAAATTCATAAAGGCCTATTCCACTTCAATATATAATTGTCTCATGAGACCTACCGATGCACCGAGGATCTATATTGAGCTCCACCAGTCACTTACTATGTCCAATACATTCTTCTTATGAAACAGTTGAAACATAACGTAAACATTCATATAAAAAATATAATATAAAATGTGAATTCTTTAACTATAAACCATGAATTGTATAAAAAAACAAATAAATATTCAAACATATCAAAAAACATTCAATAAAATATATAATATTTGTATCATAATAAATCAAACTCAATCAAGAATAATATACTATAAAAGATGTTGACATAGTTGAAAAAGATCAGTAAAACTATTTGAGATAATTATCCCTTTTCATGAAATCATTTAAAAGTCAAATAATTTATAAAGGAATTAATTTAAAAGGTATTTTTGAATCAAAGTGTCTCGTAACACTTTGAAACTATTGAAAGGAATTAACATTTTAAAATATTCATGTCCATATAAATAAATCCTTAAAAACATTTTGAAAACATGGACATTAATAAGAAAGGTTTAAAAGAATAAATATTTAAAACATTTAAAATGATGTTTTAGAGAAAAGGTCCCTTAAAATTATCCATTTGAAAACTCTTTTATGAAACATGGATGTGGTTAATAAATATGTCCCAATAGATAATTACTTAAAAACAACCTCAGATAATAAAGAGATTGCGAAATTAACCCTTACCTTGCACTTTCCTTTGGTCGAGGGTACGTTTAAACTCATATATAATGACAATAGTATGTTATTAAATTATACCAGAACCATATTCATATTTATTATATCATACATGATTCATTTAAGACTTTATACTACAGATTTAATAGTGATTTCAATGTTCAATTAACATTTTGGGTAATAATCACTTTCTTTATCATACGTGTTTTAACATGTTATTCTTGATCGTATCATTTAGACCATGATTTCAATACTTCCATAATATAATCATTGATTTATATATCATATATATTTTGAAAATAAATATTTATAATATATACTTATATTAAATGGAAGGCACTGTTTATGGAGATGGTAGGTCGTACGTACGCATAAACGATGTTTCCTTTTTCATATTATATTGAACGGAAGTAAGTGAATAAGATATATGTAAGTACATATATATATATATACACATCTCCAGTAGAATTATTATGTCATATAATACATACTTATTAATAATATTTATTTTCATAATCATCATTGAATGGTGAACGTGAGAATGAATCTCATCGTGTCGTGGAGACGGTAATCCGTACGTACGCACGAGCGACAATATCATTATATTGATGGCTAATTAGTATGTAATTGGATGGTATATCATATATACAGAATAATTATCATGTTATATTTATTATTTAAATCAGTTATACTAATTGTTATACCCATACAAATAAATAGTGTTTGAATAACAAACTACAGCACGACATGGAGACGGTAATCTGTACATACGAACGTATGGTGACTCTGTCATTTAAAGGACGGATAGAATAACGAATATTGTTGAACCATATTTATAATAACATCACATTATATAGAAGATACTGGAGTTATTATTTTACAATGTAAATAACAATTAAAGTGGAATTGGAAGAAGAAAATAACATGAAAGTGGGTGGTGAAATTATTACCTCTTTTTCGGGTGTTTCCTTTTGAGTTGATCAAAAGGGATCCATAGGATGGCTTTCTGATCAAAGAAAGGACTCTAGATTGATGTGAAGGATGTTGAGAGGATATTTGGGTAGGGTTTGGCCGAGAAAAATGGATTTGGAGTTGTGATGTTTAGAGAAGGGTAAGTTCCATTTTATAAGAGAGGTGAGGGTCACTTTAGGAAAAGATTAAAATATTAATTTATTACGCAATCATATTCGGGTTATAATGTCTCAAAATGAAAATATTTCTAGAATTAGTTGGTTATGGGTAGAAATAATTTCAAACAATAAGTTTTAGACAAATTCAGGTTTCCATTTTAACCATATCTTTCAGATTTAACTCTTAGTTAAATAGTATAAGTTTTACCATGTATTCATGTATTCTTACACTATATGGTTAATAAACAAACAATAAAATTCCAAGAGAACCTTAAGTGATTCGTTAATGACATATATAATATTATTTGAGACCTTTGTCCAATCCATATATTTTTAGAAATATTATATCAACCAATAATATAGTATTTGTTTTAAAAATTAATTTAAGTAAATTTTGATACTATTTGGTATTTTGTTTTTGTGAAAGTCATAAAAATATATTAACGTAGAAAAAATTTTATCTAATCAACCCTAACATGTCATATTAACCTAGAAAATTAGTTTAATTCATCATAAGTTTAAATTTATATTTACTTGGGTATTTATAAAATAAATTATTTTCAAATTTTGTTAATAAGGTAATTACTACATTATCATTTTGCCATAAATAAATTAAATTATTTAATGTATAAAAATTATAAATAAAATAACATAATGTCCTAAATATTTTTATCTTTTTAATGAATATTTATAGTAGAATTTATATGGTGTTTAACACTATATTAAAAAAAAAATTAGTTATTAAACTTTTAATTTAACACTTTTAACTCTTCAATAAATAAAATAATAATAAATGCCCTAATATAATCCAAGTGGATATAAAGGATCATATTTTATTCGTAAGGTTGTTTTTGGTCGAATTACACTTATCTAATAGAATTAGGACATGTGTTAGGGAAATTATGATATCATTTTTACCCTAAATTACCCTATTTCCTTTTAACCGTGGTAAGTAAAAGTCAAAAGTTACTATTAACCAAAAATTATTTTCATCTTATTGAACCAAATTGTACTTACTAATGTCCACCATGTCTCTCAAATGTTATTAATTCAACACATTGATGCTGTAAAATATAGCTTTATTAAAATTTGTAAATGCTCCAAAAAGGTGGGTAAAAGATGGTAAAAAGATCAATAAAATTTTATATATCTAAACTTATTATAAAATTAATTTAATGAATTAAAATGAACATATATTGGGTTTTGGTATCTATTTTGACCTTAAATATATTTAAATAAAATAAATAATTATTTAAATAAAAAGTTGGTTTTAACTAGTAACGTAGTGTTTTTCTCTATTCATCAAAAATCCAATGTTTTCAGAAAATTACCAAAAATTCTTCCTAAGCTAATTTTGATATTCAGAATTCAAAAATGAAGTCTATTCTACCAAATTAAAAACATATAAGTTGAATTTATTAATTTAAAATTAATTCCTGTTGTCAAAACCAAAAGAGGGTTTTTAAAAAGTAAAAATTATCAAAAGATTGACATGTGTTTATGTCAAATTAAAATTTGAATTTACTTATAATGACCTATATTGTGTTAAATTGTTAAAATATAATCTAATTACACTTCAAAACCATTCAAATGCATAATTTTACAATAAATGTTATTTCGATTAAAAAAGTTGTTTTCAATTAAATCAAACTATTTTTCACAATTTTTCAAAATATTAAAGTTATTAGAAAAGTATCAAAAATTTATCTAAACTATATTTTTACATCCCACTTCTAAGTAAGAATTTAATTAAATTTAATTAAATATATAAATATTTCAAATATTGTTTTTAAAAATGGTTCTCAATTAAAAGGCGGTAAAACATCATATTTTTAAATATACATCTTTTATCTAAAAAATGAATTTGTTCTTATATTATGTCTAAGAAACAGATAATATGGATGTTAAAAATATATATATTATATAAGATTCAAAATGCAGTTAATACTATTCATAACTGATTTTTGAATAGCTAGTTTCGTAAGTTGTGGTGCGCACGAACTCAGTGTTGCGTGTAGCGCAATATATTGAATTACTTTAATGAGATAACGTACTATGAAATCCTGGGGTGTTACATAAATGATCATACAAAGGATTTAGTTATATACCATGCGGTGGATTCACTAGATAAAAGTTAATGATGACCATTTTAGTATAATTTTGGTGGTTTTTTGATCACAATAAACCTATTTTGTTTTATCATTTAGTATCATCAGTATAAGTTATTTATAAAACATAAAAAGGGTTTTAAAAGAAAATTTATATTATATTTTAAACCACCTAATTTTCTTATTAACTGCCTAGCTGTTGTTAAGGAAAATGAATGTGCATCGCCCACGATGTCGGTAAATTAACACATCACGGGTAATGATTTAGTTTGGAAGATAAAAAGAGAGAGGGAGGAGTTTAAGGATGGATCATCTATTAACATGATATAATTATAATATATTTACGGTTTTGGATTTATCATTCCATTTAGATTAATGGATGTGATGATAGCATAAGAAAATAAAATGAAATTGAAAGGAAATTAAGAGAAAAAGATAGAGGATTTACCTCTTGAATTCTCAAATTGAGGTCCTTGTCTAGGCACACAGTGCTGGTATTTTAAGGAGAATAAGATGAAATTAATGTATTGGAGGGGCTTAGAAAGATTATTGTGAAGATTATATGCATGACTTAAATCATGAGAGGTGTGAGGAGAAGAGGATGTGATGCATGGTATTTATAGTGGATGAGAGGAGTGCTTTCTTATTATTGTAATCAGTAGTATATTATTTTTCTCAAGACAAGAAATAGTGAGTATTATTGAGACTAAATACTGTAATTAGATATTTTGAGTCTGAACTAAGGATTCTTACATAAGACATGATGTTCGGAATTGTGTATTTAACTTATAATGTATATATACCATAATGTACCATATTTCACTATTCACCAAAAATACATGTAATTCATAAAAATACCAAAAATTTTCCCTAACCACTTTCCAATTATAGAATAAGAAAAATAATCCAATTTAATGAAAATAATTTCCTAAATATGAGAAATTTTATCATCATTTACTTGGAAAATATAGATTTTAAAATTATAACTGATATTGTAACACAATGAAAAATTACATAAGGTCTCATCAAATTATCATAAAATCATAAGACATAAATATATTAATTTATGAGTACAGATTATGAAAATAAATTTTATTTTAAATTTTTAAATTTATCGTAAAATTTAAATTAAATATTTATGAATTATAAAATAACAACATTTAATTATTAATTTTTGAGATATTTATTGACTTAAACTATGATATAATTATACTATAATTTTATTTATAAGATTATAAATTTTTCATTAGTATTGGTTCCTTAACTTCTATAAATATATCTTATTTCATTTGTCCTGCCTTTATAGTGCTGTTATTATTATATCTAAGTGAATATTTGTGATTTATACTATGTGACATTACTATAGGAAGGGATAAATTAATTTAATAAATGTTTTTGTCGTTACATTATTCACCCCTTTAGAAATTATGACCTCAAAATTTTTATTTACAAATAAAGGTTAGGGTACTTATCCTTCATATCCACCTCCTGTTCCCAAGTGGTTTCTTCATAATTATGGTTCATCCACAAAACATTGACATTGAGTTTTTACTTTTGTTTATAACCTTATCTATCCGGTCCAAAATCTATAATCAATACTCCTCATAAGATAGATCATCTTCCAACTGTACCACCTTTGAATTCAATACATGTGAGGGATATGGTATGTAGTTCCTCAAGAGTGATATTTGGAACACATCATGAACGTGATCCATATTCAGTGGATGTTCAAGAGAATAAGAAATAGATCCTATGCGATCAAGGATCTCAAAGGGGCCAATGTACCATTGTCTTAGCTTACCTTTTTTCAAAACAACATGGCTCTATTCTATGGTGATATTTGTAAGAAGAATTTATCTCCATCATAGAAATATATGTCCCTTAAAAGGATGTCTTCATAGATATTTTTATGACTCTGAGCGTCTTTGATATGTTGCTGGATGGCTTAAATCTTCTCTTCCATCTCATGCACAAGATTATGTCTATGTATCGTTCTTTCAACATCCTTATCCCTACAGGTTAGATATCAAAATCGCATTCCATACAGATCTTTATATGGAACCATCTAATTACTCGAGTGGAAAATATTGTTTTATGATGACTCAACCAATGGGAGATGTTGATCTAATCCTCCTTTGAATTATAAAGAGTATACTCTTACAATATCTTTCAGAATATGAACAATACTTCTAGATTGACAATCATTGTGGGGATGATAGACCTTGCTGAAATTAAATTCAGTATTCATGTCATGTGTATGACTCATCTAGAATATTGATGTGAACCTGGGATCATGATTAGAGATAATCAAGTGTGGAACCACATGCAGTCTCACCACTTCCTTCAAATATATCTTTTCAAGTTGTTCAAGAAAGATATCTTCCTGAATAGAGATAATGTGTGTAGTTGTGGTGAGTCTATACACCACAACCCATATCACATTATTTCCTTTGGATATCATCAGGAGACCTGTGACAAAGTCCATGGTGATATAATTCCATTTCCATATGGGTATATGTAATGGTTGCATCATCCTTTTGGACTTTAGTCACTTTTATTTAAGTTGCTGACATATCAAACACCTATAGATATATTCTACAATCTCATTTTTCATGTATTCCTAATAGAAGTATTCTCATAGATCACAGTACATTTTGGTGCAACCGGGATGGATAGAGAATGTTGAGCTATGGGAATTATCCAAAAACAACTTCTTGATTTTAGGCGATAAAGGAACACAAAGCCTAATTCCAAATCAAATTACACCATCAATAGTGATATGGAACTCTTCTAGCTTCCCTTACATTACTACAGTCACCTTCTTTTGCAACTCTAGATCATCCCTTTAGGAGTCCTTAATATTATCTTAAATAGATAGTTGTCCAATCATTTGTTAAAGGTAAGATTTATTCCTTACCATTATGATTTCCAAATCCATCATTTTCATTTTCATGAAGATAAGTTCATTCTCAATCTGCAACATGGATAGTGTAGCAGGTTCATTTCTTCTTAGATCATCAGCTACCTTTTTTCCATACTAGGATGATAGTGAACAGATCAATAGTAGTCTTTGATTAGTGCACACCATCTCCTTTGAAACATTTTGAGATCATTTTGTGGGAATATATACTTTAGGCTATTGTGATCGATATATATGCCACACTTCTAACCAAAAAGTTTGTGATGCTAGATTTTCAAGGAAAAATCATAGGTTTTTGTTCAAGATCTTGTGTATGATAGTTCTTCCCACTGATCTTCAACTACAATGAGGATTATGATATCACGTTATCATTTTTCATTAGTAAAAACGTCAATCCGTTCTTAGAGGAAAAATTTCATATAAAAAAAATTTCTCTGCATTTTGATAATGCGAGTACAGGGATAGTGATTAGACATCCCATTATCTTTTTGATTATTTCCTCACATTCTTCATTGTATACATACATTACCCCTTTCATGGTTAAGTTTGTTATAGGGCTTGAAAATAATGAGAAATTTATCAAAGAACATCTATAGTAACTTGGTATTCCAAGAAAACTGTGAATTTTGTTGACAGTAGAGGGTCAATTAAATTCCTCAATTGCCTTGGGTTTTAAAGGCTCCACATAAATAACCTCACATGTGATCACATTTCCCATGAACATGAATTCTTCATCCGGAAATCACACATTCTGAACTTGATTCAAAACTTCTCCTTTATCAATGTCTCCAACACAAATCATAGATGTTTTTTCATGTTCCTCCTTTATCTTGGAGTAAATGAGAATGCCATCGAAAAGAACTACCAGAAATTTTCCAAGGTAAATTCTAAAGACTATATTCATCAAATTCAAGATGATTACAGGGGAATAAGTATGTCTGAAGTGCACCACAAAAACTCATTGTTCTCATACCTTTTACAGAAGATAGTTTTCTGAATATGATCCTTATTCTCCTTTAGAAAAATATATCCAGAATAGTGATCCACCATTGAGATGTACCGAGCTCCTCTCAACTGATCAAACTAGTCATTACTCCTTGGAAGAGGATAATTGTTCTTTATGGTGATCTTGTTCAGTTCTCGATAATCGATACATATCCATGTTTATCGATCAATCATCTTGAAAAATTGCACTGGCGCACCCTAAAGTGATGCACTATGGTGTATGAAACGTTTGTCCATATGCTTATGTAGCTACTTATTTAACACATACAGATCAATAGGATCCATCCTACAAGTACACTTTGAGTTAGGAGTAGCTCTGGGTATGTGTTAAATTAAGAACAATATTTCATGATCCGAGTGTAGTTTGGGTATCTCTTCAGAAAATACATCGCTCTTTTCCATCACGAAGGGAATTTCACCTAGGTTTATACCTTCCTTTGACTCAACCATTTGACTGAGGTATGCTTCTTCATATGGAATCAACACACACACCATTAAAGTATTTTTAAAGGAGATTCAAGATCTTCCATGAATTTATAGAGGAGCATGGTATAGTTTGAATTATGAAAATATATTTCATTTTCCAAAAAGTTTATATTGGATCCATATAATGAGATCCAGTCCATTCCTAGTATATCTTGAAATTCCACAAAGGGTAGTATCAATAGATTTTTAGGAATATTATTCACACATAGTCCAACAAGTTAAGATTCCGACACTTGGGTTGCAATTATTGCACCACTAGGTGTTTTTACGGATATCGCTACATTGAGGATTCAATTCATCAATTCAATAGTTCTAGAAGACATGCGAGATATAAAGGAATGTGTAGAACCATAATCAAATAATAATTTTCCTATTATTTAGTGAATAGGATGTGTACCTTGAGTGAATTCAATTTAATGCTCCACTTCTATATTAGTGATGGAATAATACTTCCCTTGATCCTATAGATTTGGTTGCTGATGATGTTTATTACCCTTGAGAATTTGATGTTTAAATCACCAGCTTTCATACTGCCCTTTCTCAAAACGTCTATAGCATGGAACCATGGATGGTTCTCTCCTTTCCTTCACACAATTGTCTTAATTTTTCTTGAATTTTCAACATTGATGAGCTTGGTGGCTTTCTCTGACACATTTGAAGCATTTCCCCGTCCCTTTGAGGAAGTTCCAATGATGCATCTTCCCATATTTTTGACATGCAAGTGGTTGAGTTTCCTTTCCACCTTTGCCATTAGATCATCCAACTTGAAACTCCATATTTTGTTTCATATCATGATAGCCTTGAGACCATTCTACAAACTCTATATCCACTTTGAGAGAACACCGAACAACTTCTTAAAAACTCTCATATCTAGAATGGGATGATCATTTTGAAGGTGTGTCTTTAATACACTAATTAATCTATTAATTTTTCTATCAGTCTTGATTAAAAAGAGAGAAGAATACCTTGGAAGACTTCTGAAATTTTCTTCATAGTCTCTGACATATTATCCTTCCTTTTTCTTCAGCTCTATGAATTATCTCTCCATATTAATTCAAACAGTCTACAGCAAATACATGTTATGAAAAATTATATTTATGTCTTCCCAATCCATATTTTCAATTTCAACCCTATACTTGGTGTTATTAATCAAATAAAACCATTGATCGGCCTCTCCATGTAGATGATAAACAATAATATTCTCCTTCTCCATCTCAAAAAAGTGAGAACATAAAATATATTCTCAATTGAGGTGACCCACTATTCCATGACTAGTTATTAAAAGATCCACTAATCTCCAATGGTCATTGTCACATAAAATAATCAATTTCTAGTTTCTCCCTATTTAGTAAAGGATGTTTCTCCACATTATTCAGGTTATTATTCATAACATGGGACAATTAGGTAATCATCATCATGAAATTTTGAACACCACCTCACAATGAATTGGAGATGTCATTCAGGCAATCACTACATTGTCCCTCACATAGGTTCTTGGCTTGGTTTCTCCTTGTTCCCACCAGTTTATAAAATAAAAAAGGAAAAAAACATAATTCAACAATTCACGTATATATAATTTATTCCGTTTTTCAATTAATTCTAAAGTAATATCTTTTTGTATACCTATGTTTAGCAATGAAATTTTTGTGCTTACTTATAAATAGCTTCATACTAAAGTTTTTCACTAAGGTTCTCAAATCCTAATTCTCAAATTAACTAAATGGTTCTTTGATACCAATTATAGAAACCCTTATTTTTCTTACACTACTATTACATCGTTTTAATGACAAACGGCGTGAAGTCATTACACATCAATGATCCAAAGTTTTCGTGTCTTGGGTAAATTTGGACCATACATAACATTTATAAAAAAAACATAAACATGTATTCAATCAGTTCTTCTATAGATTTTTATTGGCCCTTCTATTCTCCTTAGTACATTTAATCACTAGACTATATTCATCAAAAAGGGGTGAGCTAAAAATCCCATTTAGAGGATATATAAGAACATGAAATAGTATAACCTAGAGTCAACATAATCATTATCATCATAACGTAGGCATGAGATCATAATAATGAGAGGAATCATTATGAAAAAACATGGAATGTGGAAATTCATATAAATAAAATATCACGTCTTAGTGTTTAAAAACAAAAAATAGGTTCAAAAAAATTTAGCATCATGTTCACACATATTTCTCTTTTCTCAAAAGATAAATCACATTGCCCAATGCATTGGAGAACTGTATAATTTCCGGTGCACCCAACACGTCATAAACTTTTCATTATCATGCATTCCATATAGAAAATATATCAATACTGAACATAAATAACTAATGGAAAGGAATGGGTTTCATTTCATAAGCATACATTCATAAAATTTGAGTTCCCAGAAGAAAGTGGGAATAACATACTTTATATAAGAGTCATCAACCCTGAGTAAGAAGTAAATGTTGTGTTTTTAAAGAAGAGTTATTTTTTAAAACATTGTTTTTTTCATAAAATCCTATAAAAACATTTATAACCCATGAAATAAATGGTAGTTAAGAATAATTTTTTTATGGAATAACTTTACTGAAAATGGGGTGAATGAGGAAAAACCCAAAGAAAGATAGTTGGATTCAAAAATTCCCCATACTTTTCACCAAATGATTCTATCATGTTAATATCCTTTTTAATCAAATTAGATTCATTAATTAACCATTAAAGAACCATTTACTGAATAATATGATTCATTATTGTTTTATTATGTTCTATTATAGGACTTTTGATGAGTTATATATTTTAATTTAATCATTCAGGTGCATTCATTTTCAATGTTTTCCTGATCACTTCTTTTGTATACAAAAATTGTTGTTTGTTCAAAATGAGGTTGATTATACATAATTTTAATTATATATTATTAATTATATCCCATATTCTTTAATTATAATAAAAATTATTTGGTTATATACCGTGAGGATTATTCGTTATATTAAAGTTAATGACGATCGTTTTAGATTAATTTTGGATGTTTTTTCAATCACAAAGAACTCATTTGTTATCATTTAGTATTATGATTATTAGTTATTTTTAGAACATAAAGAGGATTATGAAAAAAAAATTGAAATTATTTTTTAAACCATTTAATGTTATTATTGATATCCTATATGGTATTTATGGGAAATTAATCTGCATCACCCATGATGTCGGTAAATTGACACATCACGGGAGACGATATCATTTTAAGATAAAAGTAAAAGTGGTAAGAGTTTAATGTTGTATATTCCATTAACATGAAACAATTATAGTATTTTTATGGTACTGGAGTTATCATTCTATTTGGTTTTAGTTCGGTGAGGAGAGGAAAAAAAATTAATTGTAATTGAAATTGAAAAGAAATTAATAGAGAAATTGAGAGGCTTTTCCTATTGAATTATCCTCTTGGGATCTATCTCAATGCACCTAGTATTTCTATTTTGGTGAGACCAAGAGATTCTAAATGTGGTGGAGGGACTAGGTTAAAGAATTGGGTATAATATAGAAATGTCCCAAATCGTGAGAGGTGTTAGGAGAAGGGGGTGTGAGGGGTGGTATTTATAGTGGTGGGGAGGGGTGTTTTCTTTTTAGTGTAATCATTATTTTATTATTTTACTCAAGACAAGAAATAGTGAGGATTCTTGTGACAAAATATAGAAACTGGTGTAGGATCAGAATATATTTGTATATTCTTAGTTACAAGAGGTGGTGAATTATAGTGTTAAAAAATTAATTTTTAACATTTAGAAAATATATGTTTATTAAACAAGATGGGTTCACAAAATGCCTTTATTTATTAAAAAAAGAAAAATACCTGATTAGGATAAAGAATATTAATAAAATTTTACATAGAGAAATAATATACATTAAATCATATAGAATATTTTTTATATCATAGTATATAAGTATACGAAAGTATAATAATGTTATACATTATTTCTTTTACCAAATGAAGTGAAAAAAGCTTATTTCTAAGAAAAGTTAACAATTATAACAAATATTATAACCTAAATAAAAGGGTATCCAACAACCTTGGATAAAGGACTATGGATTTATACTTTCAAGAAAATATATCTTACCCACACCAAGGTATTCCCTCGATAATAATATTAGAATCTGTCTTTCTATCCCTGCAAGCCCTCGATCTATAAGGTGATCATCACCTCTATCTTCCAGTCCCTGGGAGACATTGATTGAACACAATGACAATTAGAGTCTCACAAAGCAGGTTAGACAATTTTTCTTCAACTTGAACAAGTTGTTCACCAAATTTTCATAATGTATGTTTGTGAAAATCTCTCACAGAGTATCCTCGGATCATGTAATTATCAATATGACTCATAATCTTTAAATGTATGGGTAATTTATAGAAAAAATTGCAATTGTCATCTCTTCCTCCAACGGTCATATTTTTTCTTGGGATTTTAGATGAGCCTAGACAGGTGTCACTTAGCCGACAGTTAGTTTAAACCATATTGTACAACATTAGTTTATCGTAACATAATCATGAGTAAGAAACAATAACAATAAAGAAAGTAATACTTATGTTTATGAAACTTAAGTAAAATAGAATCCTATATAGTTGGAAAAATATATTTATGAAAAATAAGTAACATTAACATGTATGAATAATCAGTTTATAAATATAGTGGGAAATATAGTCTAAAGATGTATTCAAATAGAGTTTAAAAAAATACAAATTTGGATTCTAGTTTGCGATAGAAAGAGAGTCTAATTTTTTTATAGAAATAGTGTTTGAATTTGAATTGAAAGGGTGTCTAAATTTATGAGGAAGTAGAGTTTAGATTTTATAGAAAATGGAAAATAATTTTAATAGGAAACAATGTCTGATCTTATGAGGAAATTGTAACATCGTACCCCATCTCATTGGCTTGAGAGGGCGGAGTAATGATTCTTTCCCTTAAGGGAAATTCCCAATATGCCATAGGCAGGAAATAAATGCCAAGGGCTTAAATAATAGTTGGGGAATGATTTTCCCTTTTGAAAAAGAGCAACCAACCAAACTAATCATTACCAATGATACCATATGATGCATGACGATATAGAAACACAACCATGTATTACCAGAAAGACAACCATGTTGTTCCACTATACAAACCAAAAACCAATACAACCAAAACCAATATCAGGTTACTATGAAAGAGACTAATCAAGAGACCAAAAATAAATAATATCACACCCCACAGCTCCACACTAAGCTCCATGCTCCAAGAATAACCACATCTCCAAAGAATCACCACGAACCACTAGCAATGAGATTCATTACCTTTATCTGTGTCTTGGAAAATGAAATCTACAAAATCACCATGTTCTAAAGAAGGGGGTGAGTACAAATACTATGTATGTTTTCCCCAAATGACTTCCCTACACATTCCAATAGGAATGAACCATTATCAAATTTATATAAATCATTTTATAAACTAAATTTATAGCTCAACATTTACCACAAGCCAAACATTCCCCTACCAAGACATATAAAAAAAGGGAAATCCACAACCATTCCATAAGAAATATCCCCATCACACATTAGCGTAAGAAATTACATATTTTCAAAGCAACACACAACAACGAATTCATTATTGTGGGACATCCACCCATCCCATTTACCTCATTCCCAACTAGTAGTGCTTCCCAACCACAATCCAAAATGGTGTTTCTTCCAACCACAATCCATCACCTTTTATACCAAGACTTCTTGTCTGCTTCCCCATCACATTTCAACAAGCCAAAACCAAACATATAACCTAACAAGGACACAACAACATGAAAATAACCATTTTCATAACATGCCAAACCACTTCAATAAATCACCCATTTATTAAAAACACCCTTAAATGATTTTCCATGCCAAACCACATTTCAATAAAACAAAATATTCCTTGAAATATATAATTCAAAAAAACTATTCATAACCAAGCACTAATGATTTTAAAATACACAACTGAATATCACACAACAAAGCCCCCTTTAGCAACAATAACCTGTTTTTTCCAAAATCCCCCAAATCATCACCAAATAGGTTTCCAAAAATATTCAAAAATAGTTATCATAATTAATTAAAAGAAACCAAACTAATTATACAAAAAACACTAGTTCTATCTATGTGGAGTCGATAGAGAATCCACCTACCTTTATGGTTCTGGTGAAATCAACCCATAAGCTACCATGCCCCAAATACGACAGACACACCACCGAAATCATTATAGACCCCCTTACCTATAATCCAAAAGCCTTAAAATCAACAAGAAAGGCTACCCCAACACTAGATTTACATGAAATAGATGTAGATCTAGAAAATTTATAGAGATTAAAATGAATACCTTGAGAAAACCAACGGAAAACCAATAGGAGAGACTTACCTAAGAGAAACCACCTTCAAACAACTTTGGAACCCCTTCGATTTGGTTCTAAAACGTTTGGGAGAGCCCCTCCAACCCTTGAAAACTAAAAATCCTATAGGAGGCTCGAGTGAGATAGTTTGGAGTGAAATAGGTTAAACCTAAGGGAGCCCCAATTTAAAAACCCTATTTTTAAGTGGTCCAATGGTTATCCTGCATAGGTTGGAAAACCATGTGCTAACCGTGAACAAGCCACTACCTCGAGAGGAGGGTTCCTCATGGTTTCCATGCATGGTTTTGAAAACTGTGTGCAGGCCGTGAAAGGAATACTATCTCCCTATTCACGGTTTTCGGGAGAACCCGCACAGTTTCCCCAAACAACCTGCAAACCTTGCGCTCTTATAAAAGCCTCCAAACTTATTCGAAACCATTCCAAACTCTCCCAACCTCTTCCCAACTCATCCCAAGCACTTTGAAAAAATAAAAAATCATAAAAAAGGATACATACCTCAAAATTGGGGTGCTCCATTCTCCCCACCATTGGAATTTCTGTCCATGATAAGTTGGGAACCATTGCTTTTCCAAAAGAGCTCGGTCCATTTCTCAACCATCTATTTCTCCCACTCTAAAGTCTCCTATTTAATCAGACCATGATTCCACAAAACATTAACTAAACTGATGCTTTCACCATGTTTGATTTTTTCATGCATACCCAAAGTCAACACTATCACGTGCACCAAGCAAGCATCCAGTTCTAGCTCAACATGATACGAACAAATCACATGGTCACGTCCCAACTGATACTTTTTTAGCTGCGACACATGAAATACTATGTGGACCTCACTAAACCATGGTGGAAAATACAAATGATATTCCACCTCACCAATCCACTCATGTATCTCAAAAGTCTCAATATGCCTCAGAGATAACTTACCCAGCTTCTAAACCGAAAATTTACCACCCTATGAGAGATTCATCAAAACAAAAGATCACCCACATCGAACGACAACGACCTTCGATGATGGTCCACATATGATTTTTGATGACATTGAGTTGTCTCAATTCTTTTCTTTATCAACTTCATTTTCTCTATACTCTCTTGGGAAAGACTCGGTCTGATCATCGATGTGTCACCTATTTCCACCCATCATAGTGGAGAATGAAGAGGAAGCCCATAAAAAGCCTCGAATGGAGCCATATGTATCGAATCATAATAACTGTTATTATAAGAGAACTCCAAAAATGGTAATTGCTCCTCCCATGAACCACCAAAATATATCACACAAGCCTTTAAAATATCCTCTATGTATCATCCTCTCAGATTTTCCATCCATCTAAGGATGATACGGCGTGGTCATAGTCAATTGTGTCCAAAGGGTTTGCCACAAGGATTTCCAAAAAAGAGATGGGAACCTCAAATCTCAATTTGATAAAATCAAAACTAGAACACCTTGCCTCTTTTCCACCTCCCAGATATTGACTTTGGACAAATATTCTACCATATGAGATTCAAAAATCGAGATGAAATGGGTCGGATTTGTGAGTAGTTCCACAATAAACCATATGGTATCATGATTCCAAACCATTCTTGGGAGACCTACTTCAAAATACATTACTATCTGATCCAATTTCCATACTGGGATAGGTAAAGACTGCAACATGCCTACTGGCTGCTGATGCTCCACCTTGACTTACTGACAAGTCAAGCATCTCGAGAAAAACCCGACCACATCCCTTTTTATACCAGCCTAGAAAAACTATTCCTTCAATGGCTTATAAATTTTCTAAATTCTAGGATGGACAACCCACCTGGAATGATGATAAGCCCTATGAATCTCCTCCTGACAAGCCATTAGTACCACCATTCGATTTTGAAAACACAAGAGTGAATTCCCATTCAGTTCCCCATTCTTAATGGTCTCCATACCATTGATTTTAGACCTCATCTCCATAAACTTAGAATAGGATGATTGTGCATATTTAACCAAAACAACCAAGTTAGGAACTAACAAAACGGGAAATAAGACTTCTCTATCACCCCAGTCCTCACATTCCAACCGCAAGTCGGCTATGACTGACATCAACTGTCACTGATTTGATGCATGTTTCACCACCTGGGTATATGATTTCATACTTAATGCATCCTCCACCTAATTTCCCTTACTCAGTGTTTAAATTTAGTTGAAATCAAACATCTAGAAAAAATCCATCCATATCCTTTACCTCAAGTTCAAATTTATCAATGAGAAGATAAGTTTTAAGCTTTTATGGTCTGTAAACACTGTAAAATTCTCATCCAATAGATAACGACACAACATTTTTAAAGCATGAACCATTGTCGTCAACTCCAAATAATATTTTGGGTAGTTATTATCATGCTACCGAAGGTGACGTGATACATATGCAACAACATGATTCCCCTGTATAAGAACACACCCCTACCCTAATCCCAATGCGTCACAATACACAACATAGCCTTTCCCTAGTTCTAGCAAAACCAATAGTGGTTCTAATTTAAGGTAACCCTTTAACTCATCAAAGCATTTCTGGAACTTCTCATCCCATTGAAATGGGATATTATTCCTTGTCAAAGTTTCCATGGATGAATAAAATCATGAAAAATCACGAAAAAAATGTCAATAATACATAGCTAGAGCAAGGAAGCCCCACATCTCAAAAACCTTATTTGTTGTTTTCCATGAGATAATAGCCTCTATCTTCTATAGATCAACTAAAACACCCCTATCATAAATAACATGTCCATGGAAACAAACCTCTTGTATCTAAAAGTCACACTATGACAATTTTGTGTACAACTGATGATCCCTCAAGATCTCTAACACTATCGTCACGTGCTCCTCATGCTCCACCATTTTCCATGAATACTATAGTATATCATCAACAAATACCACCACAAAAGTATCAATATATATCTGAAATATCTGATTCATCAATTCCATGAACATCGATAGTGCATTCGTTAGACAAAATGGAATAACTACAAACTAATAATTACAATATCTACTTCTTAAAGGTATTTTTGGAATATCCTCCCTCATAACCTGTAATTGGTGATACCCTACCCTCAAGTCGGTCTTGGAGATCCACTGATCTCCCCTTAACTATTAAAATAAATCAACAATGCGTGGAAGTGGATATTTCTTCTTTATCAGAACTTGATTAATTCTCCAATAATCAAAGTAGTGTCGCAATTTTTTATCCAACTTTTTAACAAACAAAACTAGTGCTTCCCATAGAGATGTTCTAGGCCAGATGAACCCTTTGTTTTCTATCTCTTCCAAATTCACCTTTAATACATGCAATTTTGCTGGTGCCATTCGATAAGATAGAAGTGAGATAGGATATGTCCTAAGAAAAAGATCAATTGTAAATTCGAGTTGTCTCATGGGTGGAATACATTAGAATTATTTGGGAAATATATCCATAAAATGATCCAAAAATGTTGTACAAACACTCTATTCAACAACATCCCCTAGTGCCAATAAGAAGGCCTCTAACTGATACGAGATCATACCAATAGTTGGTGCCAAAAAATCTGTTGCACCCAACATTTCACTCTTCTCTCCTCTAAAGATATTTCTAACGCCATCCTCCATCACAAAACTAATTGTTCACATATAGGAATTGATGTGGGCCTTAAACATTTCAAACCAACCCATTCTCAGGATTATATCATAAGAATCCATCCCCAGCACTAAGAAATAGTACATCAATTCGATGCCATCCACAACTAAACAATATCCTTGACATATGAAGACTTTCCACTCTCGTTGACATAGAGGAGTTTTTAGTTTCAAAACAGAAGGAATCATTTCCATATTTAAAACCAACAAATCAATGATGCGAGAAGAAAGAAAATAATGAAAATCACCCATGTCAAACAAAGCTTGGATCAATATTGAATTTAAAAGATCCATACCTCACACAGTGGATGGTCCCGACTGATCATCCATCATCACCTAATAAGATCCAAACAACATCTTACTAACACACTATGCTATTTATTTCCTTGTTGTGGTGTTGTAGTATTCTAAGAATCACCATGACCCACTTTACTATACCAGAGAGGGGTATGTTGCTGCCCCCATCCCATCGAGCCATAAGACCCCTATGGCCCCTGAAGAATTTCACGGACACCTGACCTCAGAGCATTCCAACAATATCGATGCAGATGCCCTATATTATTATAGTTACGATGTTCTTGAGGTTGTAACATACAATCCCTCTTGATGTGGCTCATATAACCACACTGAAAATGTCTCGGATTGCTCTAAGTATTTGGAAGAATATTCCTGAATCCTGTTGTCTAATCCTGAGTCATGCTCCCACTATATAAATAATTATCCCTAATCCACTTAAACCCAGTGCTAGAGTTCCCACTATTTCCCATGGGTACCAACATACTTCCCCCATATGTATCCCCCACAAGTTCCCACTCAGCCACGGTAGCTCATTTCGCCATTTTAGTGTAGTCATCTATACACAACACCCCTATCTTGGAACAAATTTTGCAGTTCAACCCAGCTTCAAAAATTCATTCCTTCATCGATGTTCTACCCACCACCTCAGGTGAAAACCACACTAAGTTCATAAACATTGCTCAATATTCTGTCACCACCATGTTCCCTTCCTTCAAACTTATGAAATCCATTATACACTAAATTCTGAAGGTATGATGGGATAATTGTTTATTAAACAATTCCTCAAACCCCTCCCATGTAACACTTTGGTCTACCCCATCTTGGACTGCCTTCTTTCACCAATGAAGGGAAAGATCTTCCAACTTATACATAGATAGTTTCTCTTTCATCTCTACTAGTGTTCTCATGAATTCAAATATCCAATTCATTATGTTCAACCACACTTCATCCCTCTCTAGATCTAAATCACCATAAAGATGGGTGGGTGGTGCCATTGAAACGGAACTGCAAGATCCACATGCCTTGGTTCATCCTCTTTATTTTCACATCATACTACTTGGAACTATTTCACTACACTCTATACTAGCTGCTGGTTCACCTAGGGCATAGGTGAAATAACATTTTCAGCAGCCTCCTCAAGTTGGTCTCTACGACGCCTACCCAGTTCCATTTCTATCAGTACAAAAAACAACCATATATCCTTCTATTTAGAAATAAATGATTCAAAAATTCTAATTTAATTACACTACAACTATTTCAACCGGGATTTTCACAAGTTTACATTTCCCATGTTGCACCATTTTGAAAAAAACTCCACCATGCTTTGAAAATCAACCCATTTTCAAAATACTGTCGGTTTTCCATGTTTCAATTCCTTCCGTTTTGAAACACAATTCATATTTTTTTCTTATCCACACATTCATATCACAAAATAGATCATAATACCCCAATAAAATATTCATCCTAGTGGGAATTCATTTCTACCATGCATTCCATACTCATCTCATTGGCTACACCCACGATAATGAGATATCCAATGCCTATAAGTGACTCCAAACACATATGCACCCAATTCCCTTGTAACTTGTGGTTCAACATAAAAGGGTTTACTATATCCTTTTATGAAATACATTCCATGTTCAGACAATCCTGGTCCTTGTAACCATCCCGAATCAAGGAATATACAAAGAATGAATGTCAACATAAAGACCAAAAAACAATGCCAAAGGATCGAAAAACTTTTCTCAATTGAAATCCAAGGACTGAACAAATCGATACCACTCGAAACATCCTGCCACATCTCATTGTCTTAAGAGGGTAGAGGAATGCTACTTGTACTTAAGAGACATTCCCAAGACTCCAAAGTCTTTCAATAAAGGTTAAGGGATTCAATAATAGTTAGGTAACAAATTTTCCTTTTGATTAATAATAACCAACTAAACCAATCATTACCAATGATACCATATGATGCATGTTGACATATAAACCCAACCATGTATCACCAAAAAAGGAAACCAAGTTGTTCTACCACACATCCTAAAAACCAATACAACCAAACCAAATATCGTAGTACTATAGGGAAGACTAAACAAGAGACCAAAATAAACCAATACCCACTCCACCTTCTCCACACCAGTCTCTATGATCAATGAACCACCACATCTCCCAAGAATCACAAAAAACCACTAGCAATGAGATGCTTTACCGTTACTTGTGTCTTGGAAAATGACATCTAAAAAAGAACTATATTCCAAAGTAGTTGATGAGTACTAATACTCAATAGGTTTTCCCCAAATCACATAGCTACACACACCTCTGTGAATTAACCATTGTCAAATTTACATAATGTAGTTTATATAAAACATTTAATAGCTCAAAATTTACCACAAGACAAACATACCATTAACAATCCATGTCAAATAAGGGAAATCCACAAACATTCTATAAGCTATATCCCCATCACGCATTAGCACAAAAAAAATATGTGTTTTCCACAAAATCCACAACAATGAAACCATTATAGTGGGACTCTCTGTCATCCCGTTATCCCCATTCCCAACTAGAAATGCTTGCCAACCACTATCCATAATGTTTGTTCTTCCGACCACTATCCATCACCATTTATAGTGAGTGTTCTAGCCCACTTACCCATCTCATATTAACAGGCCACAACCAAACATATAACCTTCCAAGGCCACAACAACATGTAAATAACCATTTCCATAACATGCCAAACCACTTCAATAAATCAACCATTGAATGAAACCACCCTTAAATCATTTTACATGACAAACCACAATTCTATAAAACAACATATTTATTGAAATCCATCTTTCAAAAAACACTTTTCATAACCAAACACTAATGATTTTAAAATCCACATTTTAAAATCACACAACAAAGCCCCCTTTAGCAATAACAACCCATTTTTTCTAAAATCCCCCAAATAATCACCAAATAGGTTTTCAAAAAGATACACACATTATTATCAAATTTAATTTCAATAAAACAAATTAATTATACAAAAAACACTAGTTCTAGCTAGGTGCAGTTAATAGTGAAGCCGCCTACCTTTAGGGTTTTGGAAAAATTGACCCACAAGAAACTGTGCCCCAAATCCGGTGAACGCAGCCCCAAAACCGCTCTAGATCCTCTTACCTAACATCCACAAGCCTTAAAATCAACACCCAAGGAAAAACCAACACTAAATCTTGATTAAATAGATGTTGATCTAGAAAACTAAGAGAGAGGGAATGGAAGACCTTGAGAAAACAAAATAGAAAAAAAGAGAAGAGACTTACCGAGGAGAAACCACCTTCAATCCACCATGAAACCCCTTCAATTTTCTTCTAAGACATATGGGAGAGCCCCTCCAACCCTTGAGAACCAAAAATAACATGTAAGGATCGAGTGGAAGAGAGTTTGGAGTGAATAAGTTAACCTGAAGGATCCTAGATTTAAAACCCTATTTTAATTGGTTGCACGGTTATCACGCACTGTTTGGAAACCCGTGCGCTAACTGGGCACAAGCCACTACCTCGATGGGAGGGGTCTGCACAGTTTCCTCACATGGTTTTTAAAATCATGTGGATTCCATTTGAAGACTAATCTCCCCCCATGAATGGAAACTTATAGAACTCGCATGGTTTTCCCAAATCGTTCTAAAATTGTGCGCCCATAAAAAAGCCTCCAAACTTATTCGAAACTATTCCAAACTCTCCCGACCTCTTCTCAAATCATCCCAAGAACATTAAATAAATAAAAAGGCATATAAAGGATACATAACACAAACCAGGTGTAATATAAAAATGGATTCCATAAATATGATAATTTGTAGTCCAAAAACATGAGAACTCAGATTTAATTTTTTTGTGAAATTGGAATTAGAAAATATGAGAACTCGGAGTCTGATTTTATAAGAATTCAGAGTCATAATTTCTGAGAATTCAGACTCTAAAAATATGAGAACTTGGAGTTTGAAATTATATGAAACCATATTTATGAAATCTAAGAACTCGAAGACTTATTTTTTGAGAAATCGGAGTCAAAATATTTGAGAATTTTCGGTAAAAATCAAGATGAAATGGAGTATGAAATCAGATTGATTTAAAGAAAAGTATGGTTCTATGATTTTGGGTAAGCAACTAATTATTCTTAAAGAAATACAATCTTAAGAAAATTATGGTTATGCATAGATAAGGAACATTAATAATAACACTAAAAATAATGTTAACGCTTATGGAAATGAATTTCATTATAGAAAGAAAATAATCTCTTATGGAAAAAGTGTTTAGGATTTTCAAAACATAATGGAATTGTGATGTCATAAGATAGATTATTGGCTTAACAATTAGATAATGTGAGTTCAAACAAAGGGTCATTACATCATCCATATTGTTAGGAATAGTGTATGTAACATATAATGTGTATTTACAATAAATTACCATATTTCCCTATTCACAAAAAATTCAAGTAATTCTTAAACATTCCCAATGTTTACCCTAACCACTTTTTTAAATGTAGATTTAAAAAAACTCCATTTATAAAAAATAATTTTCTTCATATGAGTAATTTAATCATCATATACATAGGAAATATAGATTTGAAAATAATAACAGATATTGTAACACATTGAAAAAGTACTTATTGTCTCATAAAATTATCATAAAATCATAATGCATGAAAATATAAATTTATGAGAACATTTAATGAAAATAAAATTTCAATTAAATTATTAAATTGATCATAAAATTGTAATTAATTATTTATGATTCATAAAAATACCAACACCTAATTAATAATTTTTAAAACATTTATTTACTTAATCGATGATATAATTATACCATAATTTTATTTATAAGATCATTATATTTTATTTATAATTTCATGGGTTTGTTAACTATTCATTTTTCTAGTTTATTATTCATAAGGATGATATTACTATTCCTAAGGCTAAGCTAATATTTCCATGGTATCGGTTCCTTAACTTCAATAAATATTTCTTATTTCATTAAATTTTTATTTATAATGTTTTGATTATTGTCATCAAGTGATATGTTTGAATTTATACTATGTGAATTTACTATAGGAAGGGAGTAATTCATTTGATAAAAGTTTGGGTAATTAAATTATATTGGTTTTTACCATACATGTTATACACCATCTTTTGAAAGGACTTGATGGTATATGAAACATGTACCTAATAATCTTGACTTCCAATAGTTATGTGTTTCCCTCTTTTAGATTCAGTTATTTTTTCCATATGATTTTGGGTGGACATATCTATGTATGATTTTAATTCACAGTTCATTTATTAAATAAAATTTGATTCAGTTTTTTTCTTTTCCATAATGATTATTCCTTATCTAGTCATTTTAATGGAATGTGTTTTCAATTATTTTCCTTTCCATATTATTTAAGAAATCATATAGAATTTTATTTATTAATTGTAGTCTTTCTTCATTTATTACTTTCCATATTTACTATTCTTATTGATTCATTATTTCTTCTACAATAATTTACACTTAATGAGAATTTGATATGACCCTAATTTTATTTTATTTCCCTAGGAATCCAATATGTGTAAGAATAAGGATATCCAAGGATAAAATTGATGGAATAAAGTTACTATCGATGAAAATGAAAAAAGTTCCAATTAGGGTATTTATTTGTAATACAATGCTCATATATGTTTTTGATTTACCAAAAATAAAAAATTATTTGATACATATATATTTGATTAATTGTAATGACACTAATGTAATTATAGTAGTCATAGGCTCTAGGATTACTAGTTTTGAGTCGCTATAGTTTTTATCATAGGATGATTAGTAGCGATGATAGAAACTAGATTTTAGAAAACATGGATTAGATAATATAACCCTAAGATTGAAGATGAGGATAAGTACCGAAGATAATCCTATAATTTTAGTAAGGTAAAAATAATGTGGGACTCTCTAGAAATTCATTCGTGTCTGGATACTACATTGGGGAATAGTTCTATCATATATATACCCAAAGGTAACAACTCTGAAAAAGTGCATCAGGGCCAGACTCCAATGTAACCTTATTCATGAAAAATTCCTTACTGCACACCTATATGGAAATTCCTAGGGGATATTCATATGATAAATAAAATTCACCTTAGAAGTAATTATGAAGTATTTTAATGGATTACAAAAATTAATTATCTCAGTTATACCTTAGACCACAGAATGACTTATGTTTAAATATAATGGTTGATGAATTTTCTTGGATTCTAGTATTAAATTGTAGACATATTTTTACCAATAATATTTTTTAATAATAATCATGGAACATATACTGATTTTTTCACATTATTAATCTAAAAATGTTTTTATTAACATAGGAGTGATGTATACCATCATGAGATTTTATGATTATGGTCAACTATAAGTCTTATGTCCTAAACATATCTTTAGGTTTTATCTAATTAAGGACATTTTGGAGAAATTCATCAAATTTATATGTTTTAGTGGAAAATTTATTTTAGGAATAATGAATATAAATTTTAAAAAATTAATTTTAAAGGTAAAGATAATCCTTAGGGTTGACATAAAAATAAGATTATTAAAAATTGTGAAAAAATGTATTAAAAACTATAGTTAAAAGGTTATTTAAGGACAAAATTTCATGGACGTCCATCATATTTATTAATATTTATTTCAAAAAAGAAACAATATGTATTGGGTGAAAACCCTAAATATCTATCAAGGAATTTTGAATTTAACCGATTACTGATGGTCGATAAGGGTTTAACTGCAACGACTAACCTAGAAAATGTATTTTATAATATGACATTGTTTATAGTTGAATGCATTAGTGAATAAATATTATGATGAACCTATAGTGATAATTTTTAGGATTGGAAGTTAACATATTAACCATTTTTTCTTTGTTAAATTGTTATAGGCAAATAGTTAGACCTGTCTTTTTTTATGATCCTAAAGAACAATTAAAATAATATTTCAATGCATAAGGAATCAAAATTAATTTTTTAATATCTATCTATTGATGTAATCAATGAATTGAAAAATCATCTAAGCCCAAAAAAATGAAATTATGTTTATATAAATATATCAAGTAAGTATATTCTATTATATATATATGCTTTAAAATAATTCCACAACATTATGAAAATGATCTTAAAATAAAAATGTTATCCAAAAACCATATTTCTTTTTGAACCGAATCATCACAAATTTATGGGTTTGAGGTTGTAAAAATTATACTGAGAATTCACTTGATTTTCATTGATGAACTCACTCACCCCTATAAATATTCACACTTTTCCTCGATGTACATATCCTTATATACCACTAATGACATTCAACATAGAGACCAAGTTACATGTTAGTCCATGTGACCTTTGTACTTCTCGTTATCTATTTTCTACAGTATTTTTTTCTAAACCCTTATCATGATTTGGGATATAAACATAGGAAATATCCAAAAAATTACTACAATAGTGGTGTATAAATTTTTAAGACGCAATTTAATTAAGGTGGAGTTAATGCAAAAAAATTTAAAATAAGAAGATTGCATTCGATTATGTGTATGACACACAACATAAAGAATCCAAGGAAATATAATATCCCAAGAAATTAAAATATATTTAATAGAATAACAAAATTAACCCCTTATATATCTTGTAAGGCACACAATAATGAGTTAGCATGTGTCACATTCAACAAAAAGTTTCTTCAATGACTTTTGTTACAAACAAGACCGAATTTACCAAACAAAAATATATTATGAAAATATTATTATTCAATACACTTAGATATAACCTAGTTATTGAATTAGAGGTTATTAATAGTATTCCCTATCTTATTAAAATATATATTTTACACAAATAAAAATAATAAATGGTTATAAATTAATTAGAGATTAATATAAGAACCAATGCAATACAATTGAACTGTTTTTATAAAATACTATTTTTATGCTCACAATGTCATTTTTTGTAATAAATTAAAATTAGTGAGATATATTAATGTAATATATATATATATATATATATATATATATATTTATTAAATAATCAATAAAATATTTCTGAAATTTATCCAATATATTTGATAGATATACAATTTTAACAAATCTAATATTACACATAAAAATCAATATTATTTTAAATGCACTTTTGATGCCTTTTAATGGACAACCTATTTTACATATAATTTTTCGAAATTTTTTAAAAAATATTTGTGAAAATGCTTCATATTTTAATGTAGAATATAGAAATTTTTTTTGGGTTATTTTTTGGTGATTTTATATGAAGTTTTATTTTTTTATGAATATTGAGAAATATTGAATTTTAATTCAAATATTATTTTTCATATAACTTATTGGTAAGGGAAAATTTTAATTTTAATTGATTTTAAAGTCACATTATATCAGATATATATAAATTAATCCAAATTAGGTCATTTGAATCAATTTTCTAATGAAATTGGATATAAACTCATTTCAAAATCTTTAACGTTTTGAGGTTAAAAGCCTGTATTGTCGCCTCGTCCATTGGAATAAATTTAAATAAAATTCTTCCACATATGTGATTGGAATTTTGAAAAATTAATTAAATATTTATAATAATTGTTATTATAAATTATTTATAGGGTCAACATAGTTTTTTACAAAAAAATACTAGTGAAATTTATTTTAATTAATTTCAACGATAAAGAAAAAAATTAGCCTTATAATGGAATAATCCTTAAAATTAAGGTAAAAATGACCTATAAACTTATCCAAACTCATTTTGATCTATATGATTAAAACATATCGTCCATTTTATCTATTTTGGTTCATTATTTAATTAACTTTTCATTTGAAAAATGTTGTTGAAATTTTCATTTAAAAATTTTACAAGAATGTCGCTCCTCCTCCACCATAAAAGGTCTCTAATCCCACCCACTTCCTCACACCACTCAAGACACTTTGGCTCGACTAATATCTTCCCAAATATATCATGAAAATCACAACCCTATTCAAAAAGACCTCAACTTAGTAAGGAATCCATACAATAAATCCCTTTGGTGAAAACCAAAAGTAGATACACAAAGAAGATGAAACATCATTTCTCAAGATCTTATTATTTATTTCCATTACCCACCCCCATGAATATTAGTATTAAATGATTATATAATAATAAAATTAAAATAAATATAATTATATTTTCTTATAATGGTTATGCGTAAACTTAATCAAAATTCTATCTAATGGGTAATGAAGTTACCGTTTATGTGTACGGTGAACTACCACCTCACGAAACGATATCATTCATTATTTCCTTTACCACTTATCAAGGTTGGGAATTATAATAGAATTTTTTTATATATGATATATATAATATTTATAATTTATTTGCTCTTCTGGGATTTTAATATAACACACACCCTTATGAATTCAATTTTGTGTAAATATGATACCATTGTTTCTCGAAATGGGTGCTACTGCCCCCTCCAAGCAATGTGATTCATTCATGCTAAAAATTGAATGTAGAAATGATGTTTCTAGTGAAACTATGTTACATATATGAAATAACTATGATAAAATAATTATTATATTCTTAAAAATATACATAATTTATTTTTCATACTTTTAAAATGAAAAATAAATGACGCAAGCGTCCATGCATACGTATGACCTAGCGTCTCCAAGAATGGTGCATTTTATTTATTGTCTCCAGATATTATAGATTTTTATAATTACGTATATACTAGATATATATGAAATTTAAATAATGTTTTACCCTTTTAAGGTAATATATCCATGATCTAATTAATAGGAATAAAAAGTAACATGTCAAAACATACTTGAGAAACTATGCAATTAACAACGAGAATTGTAACAATAATGAAAGATTACTAACAAATGAATAATAAGATGTTATAATAAGACCATATAAGATATTATAAATATTAACATGGTTATTTAATATGTTATTTACATTCTTAAAACCGGTATACATGAATTAAAGAGAGGTTCACCGTAAAAGAAACACCTGGTAACATATTTTAAACATGATTTTATACATCTGTCAGATAAATGTTTGATTCACCACATAATTATTTTGTGTGGTGTATATAATGAATCATTTGAAATATTAAATCATTAATAGTTTTATATTCATGTTATTTAAGGTTTTATTTTTAATTATCTCATGCGAGTGATTCTGACTTGAAAATTACCCAGTGGTAAAAGTTAATATTATAGTATAACATTCTTTTGAGATTGTTTTCTTTTTCTTTAAAAAAATAATTTAATTATGATCATGTTATCTTAAATCTTAATATAATCAAATAATGGATATTATTATTTCCTAAAATTTAGATTCTTTTTTCTAATGGAGTTCACATTGATAGTTATTAATTGGGGAATTATTCAAAAATATTTATGTTTTATTCAATACATATATTTGATAAGGTATATTGTTCATTAATTAAATCAATTATTCAATATACGATGAATTATTTTGATATCTATGACATAGATGGGGGTCAGTTATTAATATAACCTTTACTCATATGTAGTCTCATGGGTTGAGTAAGTTGACTCTCCTTAGAAGGGGTTTTACCCAATATGTTATAAACATTCTTGTGAAATATCTTAACAACAAAGGTACCATGTACCTTGAAAACATCGAATCAAATAGTTACTCATTTACCAAATTTAGGTTTATTTGTTAACTATCAATGATATTTTTTGTTGAGATATCTAAGGATTCATTTCATTCTCAATTTTTTGATTAAATGGAAAATATTTTAGTTATATTCATTACCATATTGATTATGCCTTATCTAGTTATTTAAATTTCATGTGTTTTAATTTATTTTACTTTATATATTGTTTAAAAACTTCTTTACTAGTTTATTGATTACACGGAATATGTCTTCTAATATTAACATTCCATATTGACTATCCTCATTGATTCATTATTTATTCTCCAATACTTTATCCCTATGAGAATTATAGACCACCATTATTTTATTCTCTTTACCAAGGAAACCAATAGGTGTACTAAGAATGATATTAATGTATAATATATATTAAATAATGGTATCACACAACATATAAAAAAATTATGTGATAATTAGTTTACTTATTTTAAATACAAGACTCATGTATGTATCTGGTTTACCGACACTACTAAGAACTTCAATCCTTTTGGATTTGATTCCATACAATCAATCCAATATAATGGACATATACATTAGATTTGGTATTACAAGGGTGGTGGAACTACACAATGGCTATTAGTGGAAATATTGTCACCCCTATAAATATATTTTATATTTGAATAAAAGAATTTTTAATTAGTGTGGTGTAAGAAAAGCCATTTAGATCATGTCAATTCCTAGAGAAACCTGTCCTACTTTTTATACCCATGGACTAGGGTTTCCTATATTGAATAAAAATTTAAAATTAACCAAAAAATATATTAAATTTTCACTTTCTCTAAAATAGAAATTTTATTAATCACAAAGTAGGGTAAATTTTAATTTCAAAGTGAAAATGTATTTTGGAATCATTTTCGTTACACATAGGGAAAGAAGATATTTTACAAGGACTGCATCTATATAATCAGCTCTAAAAATAGTTTAAAAACATTAAAAAAATAAATCATCCACTAAAAACATTTAAATAATATATGGTTTATCAAGAAATGTAAAATCCAAGAAATCCCATAAATTTAAAAGTATTAAACCATGATAATTAAAGTGGATCCAACAAAATAAAGAAGGTGGATCCCTATGAATCATGAAGAAACACTTAATATCAAAACCCATTCAAATAAATCTGGGTAAGTAGAACCCTATAGAATCACAGACCCAAGAGATGATGAAAACCATGGAACAAATATTGAAACTAACTAAGGATAAGTATGAGCTCCACTTAACTGGTGATTAATTGGTGAATACAACTAAAATACCACTTGGAATTAATCCATATTGGGGTGATTTTAAGAGGATCAATGTGATGGGACTAAAGAGTTTCATATGAGGAAATATGGTGAGGATAATGGGTTAAATAAATTTGGTTTATCCCTATAATTGTATTCCTTTTTTATGAAACAATGAAGGATTCATGTATTAGAAGTATTATTTTCTAAACTTTGTCCCAAATTTATGAATCAATCTACGAATACATGGATGAAATGTATGGTTTGGGAACATAGATTGGAAATATATGTTATAACCCATAAGAAACCATTGTAATGATGTAGCCCCCTATATGGTTGGATCTCATAGTTTATAGAAACTCTATAATAACTATGAAACACCCATAAACACACAAATATTACCATTATGAAAACAAACATCTTAGAATTAAATGAATAGAAAATTCAAAACAAATAAAAAATAAATTAATACATGAAAATGAACCTTTTGGTGTAAAATCTCTCATAACCACATCGATTTATACACCCTAAAAAGTCAGGCTGATGATTTTTTAGAGGATAGATATGTCCATTTGTCCCTCATTAATGATTATTGTTATAATGTATCATTCAAATCAATCCCATGATTCTATAAAACTCAACCAAATATAATATAAATCCTTTATAATTCTATATTATTGGAGTAAATTATCTATATCAATTTCTTTATAACTAATAAATATGACTCTGACTCATTCTATTCCTAGTTTAGTACCTCATAATGATTAGGATGACACTTGTTCAAGTGAGATCCATGTAATAGTTTATTAATAAACACAAAATGTGAAGGAAAAATATTTTATATGCCACCATTTTTATCCTATGTGAAATATCAAAATGTATTATACATGTCATGGAAATTTTATATATCTTTCTTAACTATCAGTGACTCAATTGAGGCGAAACATTTAAAAAACTTATTTCTTAATTGAGAAATACAAATGATGAAGACATTGATTGGAATAGTAATTATGGACACTCTAATAAATCACCAGTATCTGTTAAATATTCTATATATTTTGGATAATTTATTGAATAGTTCTTGGTCAAACTAATAGAGTCCTAACTAGTCGAATGAAATGGATAATGTCATTACTTACCATATAAATATATAAATGAATCTATCTATATAGAATATGGACAGTTATTATTGTATTTATGCTTAACTAGTTATATATGGTTATTCCAAGAGCCTCATAAATAAAAACCAATAATTAATCTTATCTTAATGAATATATATAAATCACTACCTCTGTCAATCAATTTGAGGATGGTAGGTTGTGCCAAATTTTACATGGGATCCCATAACCTCTTTAAGGACTATTTATAATAAATGTTTAAATCTTGGATCTCCATGAAAAAAATTATAATATAAATTATTAAAATAGATTTCATAATCACATTCTAAAATATATTCCCATCTTACTCAACCTTTATATTATCTATGATTTGAATAAAATGAAAAAATTTATTTAATTGATCAATCATGACCCTAATATAGTTCCATACTTGAGGGGTATAATGTAATATAAAAATAAAATCCCATGTCACCTGATCCCATTTCTAGGTAGGTATAAGAAATGGATGATGTATAACATTGGGATTTTAATGCTTAACTTTAGCCTTTTGAAATTTGTAGCACCCTGACTTAAAATAACCTATATTCTAACTCATATAAGTTCATCGATACTGAGGTATCATATAACAATACATCTTAGTGGAACAAATCAAAACTGACAACTAAGAACTATGGAAAAACACTATCACTTTATTTATTATAAATAAGGAAACGATACACTAGTTATTGATGTTAGTAATTACAATAGAGGATAGCTACTACTTGCTTGTGGTGTCCCCCAAATATGAAGTGATCTTGATTTTCTGGAATTCATCAACCACTAGTTTCTTTTGATAAATAATGTAAAGAGGGGAGGAGTGGATTTTATTTTAGAAAAAATCATATTATATTTATCTGTCATCACATAAAAATATATATCAGCAATAATACTTATGGGTTTCTCTTATATAATGAATTATTAAAAATATTTAGATGATAACTTCATGTTAAGATTCTATATAATACCATTTACCTTACAAAACTTATAGGTATGTTTGAAATAAAATTTCTCAATATATATTAAAATTCACCTCTACGAGAAATTAAATACTAATTTGAGAAAAATATTACTGAAATTTTTTGGATCATTTTTAAACATAAGCTTCTCAAGAAAATTCTATTTTAGAAACAATTGAGATATTGTATAACTAAAACGAGCTTAGGGTTAAGGGACCATAAATTCTTCTCATCAAGTGATATCTAACATGAACCATACACCACTATGTGGTCTACCTATATAATCAAAAAATATGAAACCATATGTATTGAATTACAATATACTATGTAGGATTTGACCACCTCAAGTAGAAACAATATAGTGGATGATGTCAACCATCAATTCAACTCTTGTAAATTGACATGAAATTATGATATCTATAAAAAATTTAATCTTTTGGGTAAGGGAAGTCAATGTTGATTAAAATATAGAAACAAATTAATGAATCACTCATAGTAGCCTTCTAGTCCCAAGATTTTTTAGTATTTGAAGACATCAATGTACTCTTCCTAAGACAAAATAACCTTAAACTATTGAGGATCGATAATAATTAATTATTTTAACACACAATTCCAATGAAATAACCGAATATATAAGCTACAATTTCAAAAAAAAACTATAGAGTTTATTATCCAAATAATTTCACATGAAAAAATATAATTGAATACTATATTATACGTTAGTCCAAGAATACACCATAATTTCATCCATGAACAGAATGATGAAAATTTTTAAGAATATTTAGAATGTTCGTTCTATCAATAGTATTAGACATACATATGTATTAATTAAATTGAAGGGAATCAATGAATATTCATAATTTTAAATATTAATTCTAAAATAAATCATTGGACTAAAGGTTAATCATTGAGAAAAATTATTACCATTAATTTAATCAAATAATTCATCAATGTGTTTAAGGGGTTATTAATTCTTGATAGTTACCCATTTAAATATTAAATAGTTGATGAATAGTTTCAAAGAATTATTCCATATCATATAAATAACACAAGATTAACCCATGAAGATATACTAGGGTGAATGAATCTCTTATATTATAGTTCTCAATTTTGTTTTTTAGATCATTAAATTTATATAGAGCAATATGATATGTGGTAAATAATATTGGTCGATTCATAAGAAATATATCAATAGGTAACTTGAATTCCTTCTTAGTAGATAACAATGATAATTCATTCAAGGACACCTTATAAAATTCCTTAATCATAGGAGGAATTTTATTCCAAAAACATCATTTATAAATTTAAATAAATAGAGTATAAATCTAACATATCAACCTTCTAACATCAAAGGCAGGAGGCCCTAATCATGAGGATTGTGGGACCTATTACCCTTGGAATAAATGTGTCCATCCATTGAGTGTACTGAAGGAAACCATCAAAAAATATCAGTCAATAGGGTCCTTTAAATGAATTAATAAAATACATTATATGAATTTAATTTAAGGGATACCTCTAGATAATAAATAAATCAAAATATAGATGAAAATTATATATCGAAACAACGAATGAAGGGAATTAAAAACCGTGTTGATTTATCTTCAAAATTGGTTTTGATATTTCCATAACATATGACATGTGTTCAGATAGAAGAATAAAAAAATCCACAAAATGGAAAGATATTGAAAAATGAGAAAAACACATTTTAAATAAATTAGTGGAAAAAGAATATAAAATAAGAATGGCGCCTCTTACAATTACCAATCTCACCTAAAGTTCCATAGCATCTCATTCTGAAACATGCAACTCAATTAAATTTTAATGGGTTTATTGTTTAACATTATATTGTTGTTCAATAATCCAATTAATATTCCCAAACAATGATTCACTCTAGCCTATACACCCATGTGTATATGGTACCACAACCTTATAAATAGTAGAATAATTTTGTTGAATATATATGAGATAATGAACCTACATTACCCTAAAGAGAGGAAATAATTTTATAAAAGAATTATAAAGTAAATAAATTCAATAGATTATTATTATTATTGGGGTTCATGTGGAATAATGATTTCTTATGTCCCTATTTATACACTCATTCAAAATCTGATCCCCATTGTGCAAACTTGTAGATGAACCATACTACATTGTGTACTAGAGGCACTAACACATTTTTCTAAGGGTGTTGATGATTTATTTTTTTATTTTAGAGTCTCCCTTCCCTTATAACTTAAAATTAAGGAATATTTATCAATCTGGACATCCCAACAATATCATTATCCACTATTAGAGGCTATCCCACCACCTTATGGATTGTTTGAAGGTTTATTAAGAAATCCTAAGAACAAATATTTTGTTTTAGGATAATTTCAAAATATTGATCTTAAAATATATGTTTGGAAACCATATAAATATTGAAATATTCAATCTTATTGAATTGGTTTTAAAATTCATGAGAATTACCTTTTCATAATGTAGACATATAATCTACTATGAATTTTATATAGATATATTATTCTGATACATATAGTGCAAGGAGGAAATCATTATGTTTTTCCACTATAAATCCTCATGAATTATCAATTGAATAATAGAATCCCATCATTTCTATATTGGATCACCATGTATTAATGCACCATAACATACTTTGTTATGAACTTTTTTGTAATTTTTAAGATCATAGTTTATTTAAGTGGTAAATATTCCTTAAATTTATTTTTTAATATATATTTTTAATCTTATAGAAAATCAAAATGAGGTTACGATGGGTTTAAGTGCATATGGGTCATGTTTAGTGCCCATAGCTCTAGGTTTTATAAAAAATAGATAAGGAATGTATATTTTCTAAACCATTCCACTGAGGACTCAAATTTTGGTTAAACCATACTAAGTGCTATAGAGATTCCACATAGCTAGTGCATAGTTTTAAAAAACCTTGCATCTATCTCACGTGGTTAGTTCCACTTGGGTAGTGATCCCACATGTTTGGTGCATGTTTTTTCAAACTAAGAGGCCAATACATGACCCCCCTTTAGAGAAGGATAAAAATACCCCCTTTTCATTATACCTTTATAACCCTCATCAATATATCAGTTTTTATCATTGAAATTGTTCCAAACTCTATTGAGGGACCCCCATTACCTCAAGATATGAATTTAATCCTATCCCTTATAGAAGATCTAATCAGACCATATTTCAACCTGTTGGGTGGAAATTTTTGATTTTCATAATATGTCACCATAAATTTTAGATTTTTCTCCCAATATTTGACATTATTTTTATGCAACCTAATATTCTAAATATTCATGGATTTTGTCTATTTCTTCATTTTATTATGTTCTATCTCAAATTGGATAATAATATTAGGTAAGGGTTTTTTATCCACAATAATGTATATTTTCAGTAAATATCCATCAATTATTCTCATCAATAATTGTTGTCATTTTTTTCATGCTGTATTTTTCCACAACATCTTCCCTCAAATAAATATGATTCAAATTAATTTCCTAACCTAGAAATTAAATGATCTAATAGACTCCCCTTATTATAATTGGAGGTCATTGAACAGAACATAACCCCCCCTTTAGGTGTTATATGAATATTCATGTGTGACCATTTGAATATCATTATCCAAAACACCCTTCTATGTATTTGGTCTGTCATATATGAAGGTATTTAATTAACAAAAAGTGATAAACTAGTAAATTATCTTATGTAATGTATGATCCACTTGGATCTTATTAAATTGTAATGAAATTATTTAAATTTATGACACCTTCTATTATCCTTATCATTATTTAATGAAAATTTAATGACTTGAATTAAATAGAAATAGTAAAATGGCACGGTTTCCAAATGGACTTTGAACATTTGTTAATCAAAGGTTCTCATTGCTATTATTGACCTTTTTCCTATAAAATTAATTGTTAATGTGGATACATAATTGGATTCCTAGGGGAATTCCTTGATCACTTTTTGTACGAATGATTTACTAACTTAATATATAGAAAACTAAAATTCCATGGATACATACCTTAAAATCAGCTTGATACCCTTAGACATGTGACACATTTGACTCTCTACATAGGCTCCAGTCATGCTTAGCATGCTATTTACTATGGACATGTTCCATGGATACAGTTCTAATCTTTTTCAATGGAGTTCCTTGGGTGTTCCCCTTAGATTACAATTATACTGGCATATCATGGTTCTATAGTTGTTTTATATGATTTGGTTTGATCGTATAAGGCTAATGATGTATTATTTTTACCGTGGGACCTATACTCCTGTTATTAATAACAAGATGCCTTAGTTACAACTTGGTTACTACATTATATAGTTCATCTACATAGACCACATGGTTAAATTCATTATTCCATAACCATTTATAGGTCACTCATTTAGAATATTCTTACATAGGCTGAAGAAGGTATGGTTGGATGAGAATCCCATGAAGATCCTATATAATATGTTTAATATTTCATGTATCTTAATATACTACATGTTATTATGCCTTATAGTAGTTACATTTATATATGGAGACTAAACTTGTTATAAATACAATTGGGGATGGACCACAGAGTATATCTCATACCCTATTCAAGCCAGCTATTAGTACCCGGATAAAATTTATTGTTTATAGGTATAAAAAATTGTAATATCCTCTCCATGGAGACTAAATTTTATTATAGTATGGGTGAATCAATCAAATGACCAGTCTTATGATCATGATGCTATTAGTGATAATTTTAGTCATTTTTTCATTTGATATACATGTATGTTATGTGTTCCTACTTCTATTTATTCTTTTCCCATTGTATAATATCAGTACATTGAAATAATTTTGTATACAGTACTAGTTTTTTGTTTATTAATATATTTTTCATATATTGATGTTATATCTTTAATATTTTACACACTATTATATTACTCCAAAAAAATATTCACTAAATGCTGTTGTGTCCCACTCTTTTCATTAGGGTATAGTCTTCTACTGAAGAACCTAAAACCCATATTGTTAGTCAATATCATATAGTGTATTGGTAGGTTCACTTGAAGCCATGTTAAAAACAAAGTTCAGTTACTTGTGAAAAAGTGGTATCAAAGATTATTTTTGTTTGGTCCCACTATTTGGGTTAGAAAATAGGGGCTAGTAAAATGATGAAATTTTGTAATGTGTCTATTCTTGAGATTAGTTATCCCACATATATGGATATTCTAAATTATATTGGAGAGATTTTTTTTTGGAATATTCCTATTATAATTAATATTATTTCAACATTGGTTGATGCACATGATCATTGAATTTTATTACAATGGGGTATTTTATCATTACTCTAGGAATGGGGTAGCAATGAGGTAGTTTCATGTGAATTATTATATGAACCTAAAGATTGACATTTCATGCATTATAATATCCAATTTTTACATTTTGTGTTCATTCATTACAACATATTCGGTGTCCATTGACAGTTATATCATGGATTTTGAAAACATTATTTATAATGATAAATAATTTGATTAACTAAAGTAACTACATAATCCTAAGTAGAGATTTCCCATATATCAAGATGAGAGAACCTTATTTATCCAATTATTTTGTGATTGAGACATATATCATTGGTAAAATGAGTTGAATCATTAGTTGGAAACAATTACAAGGTTGAAAATTGTAATTTAAATAGAATGTGTTCAATTATGAATTTCTAATGGAGATCTATCTAATTGAACCATCAGAAAAATCTGGTAGTATTTACATTTAGTAATAATTGAAAATTATAAATAATATAACATTACATCTTGGGAATTATAGACACTTCTAAGTGGACATATATGTATACATATGGATATGTGTGTAGACAAAATTTTGAATTAATGAATTATAAAATAAAAAAGATTTGGTTTCCATTAAATTGGAATTGTAATTACAATTTAAAGTGGATTTTCCTATATAACCTGTAATTGAAACTCAATATATCATAACCTCTATAATTATCATGTGGAACCTGAAAAAAAAACCTAACTAATCATCTGGGATATTTTGTTTTGTATATTTTTGGTATTTAACCCTTATATCTATATTTCTACTCAATAACATCCATTTGTTTCTTATGAAGTTATGAGGTTTCAATTTGGAAATTATTGATATATTCCTCCATGAAGTCCTCGGGTTGAGAACTAGAAAGGTGGTCACGACCATGATCATGAGGTGTTGGGACCTTACCCACTAATAGTTCCACCTATGATACCTCCTATTATACTTGGGTGGGGGATTCTTGAGAGGGTTTTCTAAGGATCATATCGACCATGTAGGGATCCCCACAACCTACACCTATCATGGCTGGGAAAACAAGATAGTTATAAAAGGAACATAAAACTACATTCTAAATGGATAGTGGTTCATAGGCTACTAGGACAAAGATAGAGGCTATATTGTCCAACTCTGATCATCTAGATTCTACTCCAAGAATGTGGGTGAAACACAAGTCTTTTATGTTGTGTTGTTCTATATATAATTAGTGGGACATTATCACTTATTATAACATCCCAAATATATGATACTGAGATACCTATAGGCTTCATTCATTGACTATTTCTTTCAGGTGATGAGGAGGGAGAACCAAGCTAGTAAATATATGCACATAGAACAGGGATACCGATTATTTATAGATTATTGAGGTGATTTTACTGATAATATATTATTTTCACCTTCTTTCCACAATGATAAGTTTCCAAGAGTAATATTTTATTATGTGGGAATGAATATTATATCCAATTCCAAGTAAAGGTCTTTTATTCGACAACATTTTTGAGGATTGTGAAACAAGACCTGATCACTAAGCATAATTTGAGGGAAGATAATAGTATATAGAACAAAAATTTAGTAATTTGGTAGGGTAGTAGTTCATATATAAATAAGAAATGTTGTTTAGAGGGTACTCAACATATTAGTGTAAACCATATTTTCAATTTTGTAAGTTCTGCAAAATGCCATCAGGGTGTAATGAAAGTTCACAAAAATTAATATTATGACTGAGACCTAGTTGAGTACTGATTATGTAGTATAATGGTACATGATAATAAGTTTTTATGTAACATTAAATATGATCCTTGGGAAAGAATTTCTTTAATATTTTCTTCTTGCAAAGTAAAATTAGTACCTATTTTCTAGGAAATAAGATAGATTCCCACTTGCTATACATGCCAAGGAGGTGGACGTGGTTGAGGTAGCCTGACGTAGGATATGCAATGATAGATGAGAAAAAAAGATTTGGGTATTTCAGTTTCAACATTGGCCTAAGGATTAAGGCATATATAAAAGTAAATCCTATACCTACAGAGAATAGTTCCCGGACATTTACATTATGAGGTAAAATTTTAGAAGCCTATACTATAGTGTATTTTTTTATTTGACAATGTTGCATCGAATTATTCAATATACTAGGATATTATGTGAAGTATTGTCCTCATGATTAATTATATCTACGATGTTTTGAATCTATGTACACCATTGGGAGTACAATGAGGCAGTGTATGTTAATGAAAACAGTAGACCCTTGAACTTGATGTTAATCATATTATATGGGACCTCTTCATCCTCGAGTTGATGGGAATTGATATCATTCTCTTTATGGAATGGTTTGTAACCTATCTTTATCATATTGAAAGTTATCATTGAATGGTTTCTTTCACATCAATCTACTGTGGTAAATTTTATATTAATGGAATATGGTATGTATATGTGAAGAAATATGTACTAAATCTTCATGGGTTGGGTGGAGTAATAGCCCATATTTCCAGTCTTTTTATTACAGATCAAGGAATTTGATTCACCAACATCCCTCTCATGGTGGAGTGATTTAAGGACTTTTTCCCTAAACAATGATCTAAAAAACATCCTAAGATAGAGGTTGATTTTACATTTGATCCAATTCTATGATAAACAAAAATATTCATTCCTTTTTATAGGATGTCACCTATCGACCCTCCGGAACTCAAGAAGTAGTTAGAGGACCTTTACTTTAATGGGTTTATAAATCCCAAACATTCATCTTGTGGTTATCCCAATATTTTCACTAAGAATGTGGATGGGAATCTCGTATATTATGCATATTATTAGAAATTAAATCATCTTAATAGTAAGAGAAAGTATCTTTTACCATGTATAGATGGGATCTTTGACCACTGAAGATGAGTGAGGATTCTCTTAGTGATCAATTTGAGGTTATTATTTCATTAGGTCGGAGTTAGGCCTTTATACAAACCTCGAACAAAATTTCAAATCATATATGGATTTTTTTAGTATCTGGTTATTCCATTTGTTTTAAAGAATGCACCCTCTATTAGTATGGATATGATGAATAAGGATTTCCAGCAGTAGAGGGATTAATTTTTTATAATCTTCATGAATGACATCTTGGCGTTTTACCATACTCAAAATGACTATTCTAATAATATTGAGATCATAGTGAATACAAAGATAAAACATTCAATGTATTCAAATATCACAAAATTCAACTTTTGGATTGAGAAGGATTGCTTGCTGGGTCTCATCATCTCAGAGGGTGGAAAGTATTTATACCTAGGAAGATTTATGGTTGTGGTATATTAGGAGCATTCAATGAATATTTTTGAAAAATGATTTTTAATGGGGATAAATGACTTTTATAGGAGCATAATTTTTGAATTTTTATGCCTATGAGAAAATCATAAAATATATATTAAAAAGGTTTTAATGTTTTTATGGATTAAAGTATGAAAACTATCCTTTCATGAGATAAAAGGAATATTAAATTGCGAATCGGTCCTGATTCTATTATGGTCGGGAATACGGTATAAAGATTATATTGATGAATTGTGTATCAGTATAGAAGCATTATTGATTTAGGATGATTGAGTTTTGTTATGTGGGTCACATCAGTTGAATCATAATGAGAATAATTATGCTAACTATATACTAAATTTATTAGTTATGTTTTATGCCTTGTGTTGCTGGAAAAAGTATCTACTAGGATATGGTTCTCTGGTGCATACATACCAAAAAATCCCCAAATAAATCTTAATCGATTTTGACTTGAATATCATAAATTGGTGATGGTTCAAATACCTATAGTCATTTGAAATTGAGTGTTCTTATACACTAGGGAAGGTAAATTAACTTACTCATGCTCTTATACTAAAGTCACAGATCTAGGAAATTCAGGAGTCTTGTAATGATCTGAAGTTGATGATTCTATTTTTAGAGAAACATATTTTCTTACCTAAATGTTTTTTACATGTTTTTTAATACAGATTTATAAGTGACCCCATCACTTATATATAAGGTGAAAATGAAAGAGAATTTAGACATTGAGGGATTAGTTATAAGGGACAGTGTTTCATATTAGGAACCACTACTAATCTATATTGACAATGGAGGTGAAATATTTTGTATTCATGGATGATTATAGGTTCCTAGAGATATTTGAGAGGAATTTATGAGAGAATATCATGCTCTAAGTTTGGAGTTACACCTGATATTTAATAAATGTAGTCTGACATATTCCATCTGTATTGGTGGCCTAGGATAAAAAGAAAGATAGCTGACATTTTCACTGGGTGTTCCACTTATTAGAAAGTGAATATAGAACACCAATGTCCAGGATGAATTTTAAATATGTTTCCCAATATGAAGTGGAAAATGGATAATGTCCCCATGGATTTTGTTACAGAATTAACATTCCCCCCTCATGGTTGTGGTGTAGTGTGGGTGATCATTGAAATATTAAAAACAGTCTCTCATTTATTTCCTATCAATGAGAAATATTTAGTGCATGATATTAGGTGGTTTTACAAGAGAGGGATTATAATAATTAATGGTGTTCAATGGAAAGTTATATCAAACATATATTCTTGTTTTCCTTCTTGGTTCTTAAAAGGATTTTTGAGGGAATTCGGTTAACATGATTTTTTGAGTACATCATACCACCATTAAACCAATGGAATACCTTAGAATACCATAATGGTGTTAGAATATTTTTTAGATAATGATTTATTTATTTTTTAGGTTCATGGAAAAATCACATACCTCTAGCCAATCTCTCTTATAAGAACACCTTTCCAGCAATGATATAGATAGTTCTTTATGAGGAATTTTATTTTAGATCATGCATCTCACTCTTCTGATTGTTAGGGTAAGGAAAGGAAGTGCTACTAGGACCTTATGTCATTTAGAAAAAATTAGAGCATGAAGAACTTATTAGAAAAAACATGGAATCTACTCATTCAAGTCAGAAGCATTTTACTGATCATCATTGATGTCCAATGGTGTTTGAGGTCAGGGATTGGGTCTTCTTGAATTTCTTATCTCTGTTGGTCCATCAATACATTTAGAAACAATAGATGTTGGAACCTATGTATGATCAAACATTTGATATTTTGGAAAGGGTAATGTTAGTATCCTATAAAATATATATTACTAATAGGTACCAAGCCATACACTTTGTCTTCCTTGTATCTCATATTATATGTCATCACTCCTAACCATCTGATATACTTGATCCATAAAATATTGTTTTATAGGTTTTTCTTCTGATGTGTAGTATGAAATTTGCATCATTGGTTGATGAAAGAAGGATCTTTGAGTTATATTAATTTCATTTTTATGGGTGTTATGGAATAATGGAAATGTATAGGTCAATACCAAGTAGGGAGAGGCTAATGTATGTTATTAGTGGTCAGATTTATTCTTATATGCTTCATTACCACCCTCATGAGGGAAAATCGAGGATGAGTTGCCTTGTGTGGGTGATGTTGTAAGAGACTTATTCCTATAAGAGATATGGATTCCTTATTTTTTTCCTTTATTCTTATGTTTTACCCTTAAAGAATTTCATAATGAGGTTATGGTGAGTTCTTGATCAACCGAGGATTATTCAGATCCCCAAACTCTTGGGTATAGAAGAAAAGATCAGGACCATGGTTTTTCCAGATTATTCTCTTAAGGCCACATGCTATGGTTATATCATGTGGTCCACTATAGACAGGACAAAAGGGGTTTTCATGGGTTTTCAAAATAGTATACCTATCCTGCACACTTAGTGTCACATAAGTAGTGCACCAGCACAGTTGGTGCATGGTTTTTTCAAAGCACGAGGCTAAACCCCAGACCACCATTAATGAAGGGTAAAATTACCTATTATCCCTCAAACCATTTTTACTCTCACACATCATTTATTTTTCCTCATAAAACATAGAACCTACCTTCATTGGGATCTCTCATTGGACCTCAAACTAGTTAATAAACCCTAAACATAATCTGATATCCCATTAGACCACTATGATTTGCATTGTTCAACCAAAATTATGTGCTAAATCCATTACCTTTATCAGATTAAAGCACTATCATTGGTGTTATTTATAGGCAAGATATTGTTCTCTATTTTATGTTCTTTTTTATATTTCTCTAGATTCTACTATTCTATCCATAAATGGATGTCAATTCTAGATGAGGGTTCATAAACCTCCCTACGGTATGTGGTCCATAATATATCATCATGTCTTGTCATATATATTTTTCACTATTGTTATGCATGCCATATTTACTAATGTGTCTCCCCTAAAATCAATATTATTCAAATAAATAATCATACATAGACCTTTAATCAACTAATAGACCCCCTTATAATTATTGAGGTCAACTAACTCCCTCTGAGCCACCCCTTTCGGTGTTCCATGTGTATGAATATATTAAATATTTTATATTATTAACACAAAAACACTTTTATGTGTTTTCTCAGTCATACATAATAGAATTTAATTAATTTAAAGAGATAAACTTGTACATTATACAAGGTTAAGTATGATTCAATAAGATATTTTGAATTTTATTGAGATTTATTAATCGAATCACACCTCCAATTACCCTTGTTGTTATTAAATGAAAAATAAATGGATAGAATTAAGTGGAAATATTAAACATACGTGGTATTCTCATAGACTTTAAATATTTTTAATTATAAGTTTCTTATTTCACATATGATAATTTTCCAATTAATGTATTGGTCAGGATAGAGCCTTTCATTGATTCCTAAGTGAATTCATTGAGAACATAGAGGATGCCACCATGATTCGTTGACCTCACTTCTAAAAGAGATACTCATCTTGGAATTTATTTTTTATAATATTTATATATTAATTACTCTATGTAGTACTTAGGATTCACTCACTTCAAACCACAAAAATCAGAATGACTTAGATGCAGTCCTTGGATTCGTCTTGACATCCTTGAATACAAGACTCATTAGATTATATCACTGGGCTCTAGTCATAATTAGATCAATATTTACTGTGGATTTGTTCCATGAAACCATTTCAACAATATTTATGTGGAATTATGAGGGTGTTCTTTTTTTATTACAATTAGACACCAATATCTAGGTATCATGATTGTTTTCTGTGAGCTGGTTTAACAACTAATGGTTAAGGATACCATGGTTTTAAATTGGGCCCTTTCATACAATTATAACTACCTGGACACTATGGTAACACTTTAGGTCCAAAATTATATGTTTCATCTACATGGACACCGTGGTTATAATCTTTATACTCTAAATGTTTATAGGTCACCCATTCTGTAAAGCCCCGTAAATTTCAAGGAAATTTTTTTCTTAATTTTCTTTGGAATTTTACAAGAACGCAGTTTCTGACGGCGCCTGATTCCGAGGCCCGGTGTGCCCGGAATCATTTTCCGAAGTTTGGCTCGGGTACGTTCAGTGAACAAACGAGCGGGTTTTTCTAACTTTTGAACTGGTTCCCGAAATCGAATTCTGAAGGCACCGATGAAATCGCAGCGCCGGTTTTTGCTTAGAAATGCCTCTTCCGGAGTTGCGTTTGCTCGGGTGTGGTTTTTAATTTTTGGGCTTAAAGTTAAGAAATAAAATAATTTTGCGACAACATTATTTTATTTCACTTAAGCCGCTTGGAAGCCACTTGAAGCCACTTAAAGGCGTCTTGAACTGAGTTGAACTGGATAGGGTGCTATCCAGGAATATCCTACCCCCTTGGTAGGATATTTGTGAGGTGGGGCCCACACGAGCCCCACCGTTTCTTTTCTTCTTAAGTAACGCACCCGCACCCCCCCCCCCCTATTAAAAGAAGTCAACCGTGCATTTTTCTGGTTAAGAAAAGCCCCATTTAATTGGGCTGTTAATTTGTTACAATTAATTCTTTGAGATTAATTGATCATTTCTTTTCTTTTGAAATTCAATTTCTTATCTTGTGTTAATAAAATAAGACTTGGGCTTATTTTTTTTTTTTAGTCTTGTCACGTTGGGAGGATTTGGGAGGCTTGAAGAACATCTTCTTCAATGACGAAGAACGTGAAGAACGAATCGGTCTCCGACGAAGAACGTCGTCACGTCCTTCTTCCGAAGAACGACGACGCGCCATCCCTTGTTCTTCTTTCCACATCAAAGGAAGGGAGACGTCGTTCCACCTCGGACAACCTCTGTCTTCGTCTACGAATCCTCTTCCGCGACGACGCGATGCCTTTCCGCGACGACGCGACGATCCCCCTCTTCCACGACGAGCCTTTCCGCGAAGAACGCCCGCGCGCGACGATCAATGAGGTAGGGATTTTATAATTTTGGAATACCCCTCTTTATATTCTCGTGAACGTTCTTTAAAAACATAAGATCCGGTTTCAAATGAACAATTTTATTTTATTAAAATTTTCGGTTCATGTGTTGAACAATTTCTCCCGTTGTTTTTATCTAACGCGGAGGGTGCGGGTCAAACGAACACGGCCCGACAACCCTCCGCCGTTCTTCGTGTTTTGCGGATTTGGCGAGCGATGACGGAACGTGCTGCAACGGGTGTTTGATGATCCCGCAGTACAGAACGGAACCCGGGAGGATCAACGACGCAGACGGGAAGGAAAACGGGCCACCGGAGCGACTCCGGCGGCCCGCGGGAGCCGGTGGTGGCGCGGGGCGCCGGCGCGGCGGCGCCGGCGGCCGGAGGCGGCGGCACCCCGCGGGGGTCCAGCGCGACACCCCGCGGGTGTCCAGCGCGACACGCCGCGGGTGCCGCGGGGGTGTCATGCGGGGCGGCGGCTTTCCCCCGCGTCGGCCGCTCGGCCGAGCCGAGCCGGGCCGGCCCTGGCCGGGCCGGGCCGGGTCGGCCCGGGCCCGGACCCCCCCCCCCCCCCGTCTTCGGACGGACTTCATTCAAATGGTCGTATCTTGAGCTACGGGCCTCCAAACGACTCGCCGTCAGCGGCAACACAATCCTTGGAGCGAGTCGGTCGCTTCGGTTTATCGCACTCAAAGTTTCGGAATACTTTGGGTTCTGCCGGGTTGGTTCGTACACAAAACCAACCGGGCCCTCGGAGCGGAAACGCTCATATCTTGAGCTACGGACGTCCGATTGACGTGCCGTCAGCTTTGTTAGTTTTTTCTTAGTGAGACGGATCTTTTGGCTCACTCCGCCCGAGGTTTGGATGCAAGTGGAGTACGGTCGGGTTGGTTTTGCCTTAAAAACCAACCGGACCCCTGGGATGAAAAAGCCAATAACTCTCAGACCGGGCGTCCGATTGACGCGCCGTCTATTGCGTTGAGTTCCTCTTGATGAGACGGAACTTTTGGCATCCTCCGCCCGAGTTTTGGATGCAGATGGATAGTGGCCGGGTTGGATCGCACTGAAATCCAACCGGACCCCTGGAACGGAAAAGTTGATATCTTTCAGACCAGACATCCGTTTGAAGAACCGTCAGCGGCATTGGTGATCACGTTGAAAAACTGTCCCTATGAGTATACCCTGTGAGTGTTCGGGGTATAGTTGAGTTACGGCCGGATTGGTTCGCTCACGAAACCAACCGGGCCCCTGGGACGAAAAGGCTAATAACTCACAGACCGGGCGTCCGATTGACGCGCTGTCTGTTGCGTTGAGACCCCAATGACGAGGTGGTCCTTCGAGATACTTTCTTGCGGGACTTTGTGATACTTGGAGTATCGACCAGTAGCTCGTGGAGCGGACCCTCCCGGAGGCAAGCAGGCGGAGTACGGAGACCGTGTAGCTGACTGAGACCCAACGACTGCTGATCGAACGACTCAGTGTGTGACAGAGGTGCGCTTGGTTGTAGCGGCACATGGGAGCGCTTGGTTGTAGCGGCAGACCCACGACAGAGGTGCGCTTGGTTGTAGCGGCACATGGGAGCGCTTGGTTGTAGCGGTAGACCCACGACAGAGGTGCGTTTGGTTGTAGCGGCACATTGGAGCGCTTGGTTGTAGTGGCAGACCCACGACAGTGGTGCGCTTGGTTGTAGCGGCACATGGGAGCGCTTGGTGGTAGCGGCTGGCCCGCATTACTCGATAGGTGGAGTACTACAACAGTCTTAAGTTAGTGGGCAGTACCTCGGAGTTGTGACAGGACCACTGTACACTCCAGAGACGGAGCTCTTCAGCAGTTACGGTTTCAATGATGAAAATCCTGGTTTGAGCTGAGACTTTGACCTTGTATTTGCCTCATGATTGAGATGGGTTACTTGATAACTTAGGTATATGTATGGGCATATATCTAAGTAGAGGTTATCTGTTGAGATCTTCTTGTGGTTATCCTTGTTGGTTTTAGTGAGACCTTGAGGGTCTCGGGGTCCCTACTGAGTATCGTTATACTCACCCCTGCACGGGCTATGCCCGCACTACGTTGTGTTGGTTGCAGACGGCGGACAACGCTGATCGTGGTGGAGGCGTGCGGAGCAGGACGGTACCTGGAGGTGGACCACTGGGCGGGACGTACTCGGAGCGGTCGGCGGGACCCAAGGAGCATTGGAGCTATCTGTACCCACCCTTCAGGTGGGATTTCCAGTGGACAGCTCGGTGTAGCGGCTTTTGCTTTACAGTTGTCGTTTTCCCTTTCGAGTTGTACTTTACTTTCAGTTGGGTTTGTATACTGGCCCATTTACTTTTCCGCACTTCAGTTGTACTCTGTTTTTACTTAGTGTTTACTTTTCTGCTTGCTTACTCTGTGGTGCTTGTTTACTTTATAAAGGCAATGCCTTCCCTTTTTACCAAGATTTTTGCCTTGGTGCTAGTCGCCAGCCCCTGGCGTATGGAAGGCGGGCTTGGGGTAGTCACGGCATGGGCCCCGAGGACGGGTCGTGACAAATTGGTATCAGAGGAGTTCAGTTCTACCGCGAACTCTGATCTTTTCTATGTGAAGTAATAGTGTTTAGCGTATTGGGTGTGGTTATCAATCCAGGGAGTCCAGTGTTGGTGCGGCGGCCAACATATCCGTACACCAGGACCCTGACTTCTGATTTCCGACTTAATTCACGAAAACATTGATTGCATGTGTGTTTCAAGTTTTCCTTGTGATTACTTGTGTCAGCTCACCAGGTATACTGTCCTGACCGTGGCGCACCTGTTTCTTTCAGGATGGCCCCATGACGACAGCCAGCTAGGATTCCGAGAGTGGAGCGTGATGACAGCCCACCGAGCATCGAGAAATCGGTACAGGGCCCTTTGACAGCTGAGGCACCGGCGGTACCTATACCCGCCGAGGCACCGATGCTACCAGCCCCAGCCGCTGACGATGCACGTCGCCTTAGTGCACTACATGAGTTCCAGCACCAGCGACCGCCCAGGTACCACGGGGAGACGGACCCTCAGGCCGCCGAGGACTGGCTGGAGGCAGTTGTTCGGGTTTTCAGATTAGTGAGGACACCAGCAGACCTCATAGTGATCCTCGCAGCGAGTCTCCTGCACACGGCAGCAGGCAGATGGTGGAGCTTGATGCTCCAGGTGCACGATGAGGCCTCCCTCATCTGGACGGACTTCGAGAGCCTCTTCCGCTCAGAGTTCGTCCCGGCCACCCTCTGTGCGGTGTGCATTCAGGAGCTTCTTCAGATGCGGTAGGGCAGCTTGACGGTAGGCCTGTACGCGGCGATGTTCACCGACCTTTCTCGCTACTCGACAGACATGGTACGGGACCCCTTCTTCCGGGCCCGGACCTTCGAGCAGGGATTGAGACACGAGATCAGGGCATCGCTGATCTCCCTCAGCATCCCGACCCAGGAAGGAGTGCTAGAGCGAGCCCTTCTGATCGAGAGCTTTCTGGCTAAGTCTACAGCGAGGCCTACCGCAGGGCGGCAGGCGGCGGAGTCTTTGGCAGCAGGTAGCCGACAGATGACTCAGGGTTCTGGAAGACGACCTCGGGACACTGGCTCAGCAGTGCGGGGCACACAGCGCAAAGCCAGCCTTCCGAGAGGCAGGCAGTGCTACTCGTGCGGCGGGCAGGGCCACATGGCTCATGACTGCCCGACCCACCGTACCGAGGAGCAGCAGACGGTGGAGGGGCCACCCAGGCAGAGGCAGAGGGTCGACCGTGGCGGTCCGCAGGGAGGAGGCGGACGAGGCAGAGGAGCTGGCCGAGTAGCAGGTGGTGGGAGACGCTTTGAGGCTCTGTCGCCACCACCACCAGGCGGTCCACCCCGACCGCAGGGGACAGGAGGACATGGGAGAGCTCATCTTCAGGCAGTTGAGGCCTACGATCATGGGGCTCCGTGAGCAGATGGACAGGAGCGAGACTAGCTACAGACCTGGAGACTTTTGTTCATGTTGCTTCTAGTTTTGTTGATGTATGTTTGTAGATGCTTTGTGTCTTTGTACTTGAGCTGTAGTAATAAAAGACACCTTTTCTTGTGGCATTTACTTCCCTGTCCTCTCTTGTGTTGTTACTAAGAGGTTCCAGTTTTGACTGTTGACTTGACCCTCACTTGTGAGACATCTACTGGAGGAGACCCAATTACCACACACTGATGCCGACAGTGTGACTCAACCCTTGGAGGCGAGAGTAATGGTTGGATCTCTTGGTAGTAGTGTCGAGGCCTTACGACGTCATCCTTGGTATGGATTAGTATCATCCATGTCAGGATTGACCGTATTAGGCGAAGAACGTGGTTCATCCAGGGGATGAGACTAGATTTCTCTTATCGGCAAGGAAGAAATAATAGCAGCTCTAGTGGGACCAGAGGTGGTCCGGGCCACGATAGAGAAGGTCCAGGTGAGCACATGGAGCGGAAGGCTCAGATGCGTGCTCAGTACCGCCTTTGTATCCCTAGTTTGTGTTGAAGCTTTACGGGGACGTAAATCCCTATGGTGGGAGTAATGTAAAGACCCGTAAATTTCAAGGAAATTTCTTTCTTAATTTTCTTTGGAATTTTACAAGAACGCAGTTTCTGACGGCGCCTGATTCCGAGGCCCGATGTGCCCGGAATCATTTTCCGAAGCTTGGCTCGGGTACGTTCAGTGAACGGACGAGCGGGTTTTTCTAACTTTTGAACCGGTGCCCGGAATCGAATTCTGAGGGCACCGATGAAATCGCAGCGCCGGTTTTCGCTTAGAAATGCCTCTTCCGGAGTTGCGTTTGCTCGAGTGTGGTTTTTAATTTTCGGGCTTAAAGTTAAGAAATAAAATAATTTTGCGACAACTTGATTTTATTTCACTTAAGCCGCTTGGAAGCCACTTGAAGCCACTTAAAGGCGGCTTGAACTGAGTTGAACTGGATAGGGTGTTATCCAGGAATATCGTACCCCCTTGGTAGGATATTTGTGAGGTGGGGCCCGCACGAGCCCCACCGTTTCTTTTCTTCTTAAGTAACGCACCCGTACCCCCCTATTAAAAGAAGTCAACCGTGCATTTTTCTGGTTAAGAAACGCCCCATTTAATTGGGCTGTTAATTTGTTACAATTAATTCTTTGAGATTAATTGATCGTTTCTTTTCTTTTGAAATTCAATTTTTTATCTTGTGTTAATAAAATAAGACTTGGGCTTATTTTTTTTTTTTGAGTCTTGTCACGTTGGGAGGATTTGGGAGGCTTGAAGAACATCTTCTTCAACGACGAAGAACGTGAAGAACGAATCGGCCTCCGACGAAGAACGTCGTCGCGTCCTTCTTCCGAAGAACGACGACGCGCCATCCCTCGTTCTTCTTTCCTCATCAAAGGAAGGGAGACGTCGTTCCACCTCGGACAACCTCCGTCTTCATCTACGAATCCTCTTCCGTGACGACGCGACGCCTTTCCGCGACGACGCGACGATCCCCCTCTTCCGCGACGAGCCTTTCCACGAAGAACGCCCGCGTGCGACGATCAACGAGGTAGGGATTTTATAATTTTGGAATACCCCTCTTTATATTCCCGTGAAAGTTCTTTAAAAACTTAAGATCCGGTTTCAAATGAACAATTTTATTTTATTAAAATTGTCGGTTCATGTGTAGAACAATTTCTCCCGTTGTTTTTATCTAACGCGGAGGGTGCGGGTCAAACGAACACGGCCCGGCAACCCTACGACGTTCTTCGTGTTTTGCGGATTTGGCAGGCGACGACAGAACGTGCCGCAATGGGTGTTTGATGATCCCGCAGTAAAGAACGGAACCCGGGAGTAACAACGACGCAGATGGGAAGGAAAACGGGCCACCGGAGCGACTCCGGCGGCCAGCGGAAGCCGGTGGTGGCGCGGGCGCCGGCGGCCGGAGGCGGCGGCACCCCGCGGGTGCCGTGGGTGTCCAACGCGACATGCCGCGGGTGCCGCGGGGTTGTCACGCGGCACCCCGCGAGTGTCGCGGGGTTGTCACGCGGCACCCCGCGGGTGTCTGGACGACACCCCGCGGGTGCCGCGGGGGTGTCATGCGGGGCGGCGGCTTTCCCCCGCGTTGGCCGCTCGGCCGAGCCGAGCCGGGCCGGCCCTGGCCGGGCCGGGCCGGGCCAACCGAGTCGGACCCGACCCGGTTCGGGCCAACCAGGGGGGTCGGGCCGGGTCGGCCCGGGCCCGGACCCCCCCGTCTTCGGACGGACTTCGTTCAAATGGCCGTATCTTGAGCTACGGGCCTCCAAACGACTCGTCGTCTGCGGAAACGCAATCCTTGGAGCGAGTCGGTCGTTTCGGTTTATCGCACTCAAAGTTTTGGAATACTTTGGGTTCGGCCGGGTTGGTTCGTACACGAAACCAACCGGGCCCTCGGAGCGGAAACGCTCATATCTTGAGCTACGGACGTCCGATTGACATGTCGTCAGCTTTGTTAGTTTCCTCTTAGTGAGACGGATCTTTTGGCTCACTCCGCCCGAGGTTTGGACGCAAGTGGAGTACGGTCGGGTTGGTTTTGCCTTAAAAACCAACCGGGCCCCTGGGACGAAAAAGTCAATAACTCTCAGACCGGGCGTCCAATTGACGCGCCGTCTGTTGCGTTGAGTTCCTCTTGATGAGACGGAACTTTTGGCATCCTCCACCCGAGTTTTGGATGCAGATGGATAGTGGCCGGGTTGGATCGCACTGAAATCCAACCGGACCCCTGGAACGGAAAAGCTGATATCTTTCAGACCAGACATCAGTTTGACGAACCGTCAGCGGCATTGGTGATCACGTTGAAAAACGGTCCCTATGAGTATACCCTGTGAGTGTTCGGGGTATAGTTGAGTTACGGCCAGATTGGTTCGCTCACGAATCCAACCGGGCCCCTGGGACGAAAAGGCTAATAACTCACAGACCGGGCGTCCGATTGACGCGCCGTCTGTTGCGTTGAGACCCCAATGACGAGGTGGTCCTTCGAGATACTTCCTTGCGGGGCTTTGTGATACTTGGAGTATCGACCAGTAGCTCATGGAGCGGACCCTCCCGGAGACGAGCGGGCGGAGTATGGAGACCGTGTAGCTGAATGAGACCCGACGACTGCTGATCGAATGACTCGGTGTGTGACAGAGGTGCGCTTGGTTTTAGCGGCACATGGGAGCGCTTGGTTGTAGCGGCAGACCCACGACAGAGGTGCGCTTGGTTGTAGCGACACATGGGAGCGCTTGGTTGTACCGGCAGACCCACGACAGAGGTGAGCTTGGTTGTAGGGGCACATGGGAGCGCTTGGTTGTAGCGGCAGACCCACGACAGTGGTGCGCTTGGTTGTAGCGGCACATGGGAGCGCTTGGTTGTAGCGGCAGACCCACGACAGTGGTGCGCTTGGTTGTAGCGGCACATGGGAGCGCTTGGTGGTAGCGGCTGGCCCGCATTACTCGATAGGTGGAGTACTGCAGCAGTCTTAAGTTAGTGGGCAGTACCTCGGAGTTGTGACAGGACCACTGTACACTCCAGAGACGGAGCTCTTCAGCAGTTACGGTTTTGATGATGAAAATCCTGGTTTGAGCTGAGACTTTGACCTTGTGTTTGCCTCATGATTGAGATGGGTTACTTGATAACTTAGGTATATGTATGGGCATATATATAAGTAGAGGTTATCTGTTGAGATCTTCTTGTGGTTATCCTTGTTGGTTTTAGTGAGACCTTGAGGGTCTCGGGGTCCCTACTGAGTATCGTTATACTCACCCCTGCACGGGCTATGCCCGCACTACGTTGTGTTGGTTGCAGACGGCGGACAGCGCTGATCGTGGTGGAGGCGTGCAGAGTAGGACGGTACCTGGAGGTGGACCACTGGGCGGGACGTACTCAGAGCGGTCGGCGGGACCCGAGGAGCATTTGAGCTATCTGTACCCACCCTTCAGGCGAGATTTCTAGTGGACAGCTCGGTGTAGCGGCTTTTGCTTTACAATTGCTGTTTTCCCTTTCGAGTTGTACTTTACTTTCAGTTGGGTTTGTATACTGGCCCATTTACTTTTCTGCAATTCAGTTGTACTCTGTTTTTACTTAGTGTTTACTTTTCTACTTGCTTACTCTGCGGTGCTTGTTTACTTTACAAAGGCAATGCCTTCCCTTTTTACCGAGATTTTCGCCTTGGTGCTAGTCGCCAGCCCCTGGCCTATGGAAGCCGGGCTTGGGGTAGTCACGACACGGGCCCCGAGGACGGTTCATGACACATTCTGACATGTCCAGTAAATTCATAAGTTGGTACGGTCGGTCAAGCATCCCATTAGATGACAAGCCAATATGGATACAATTTTATGTCTATTATTTCAACATCTATTAATATAATAGAAAAATATTACATTTATATAAGTATAATGTAATTATTATAAAAAATTTTGGTTCTAGCCACTGAGTATATCTCACAACCCATTCTGGCCAAAGATATGTACCCCAAAAGACTTCATGGAAGTAGAAAGGAAAAAGATAAATTTTTCAGTCAAGGATGGTAGATTTTCTTATATCATGGGAGCATGTAGAACATGAATGAGCTTTATCTAATGGAATTGTTGGATATTATGTTTGTTTTATTCTTTTTTTTTAATTTTATTGTATACTTCTCTACTAATATGTTTGAATGATCTGTTGTAAAACATCATAACATCAACATCATTTTTCATACAGTGGTAATTGTGTTTTTAGACCATTTATCTTATGTATTTGTTGTATATTTATATTTTAATACATAATTATATTGATAGAATATTTTTTATTCGTTATATACTATTTTCTTCCACTCTGATCATTAGGGTATAGTCTCCCAATCGTACCGCCTTAGAGCCTCACTTCTAGTCATCAACATCGAGCTTACAAAGAGGTTCACCGGAGGAAGTGTTGCCAACAAAGATCGGTTACATAGGAGTGAATATAGTCTAACATATCATAATAAATTTAATGAACTTTAAAATATTATATAATCCATCCTATATGTCTTAAAATTTGTTACTCCCATGAATGGATGGTGGTTGATAGTGAAGGAACTTCTGATCCTAATCCTCATATTGTCTTAGAGCTAGAATGACCCCTTTCTCTTGAGTCAGGATTGGTCCTTCTCACTGGTCCATGTCTTTGACAATTTTTATCCATAAAATGATTAAAATATTATTTATGGCTGGATTAAAACCATGAATATTATTGGTGGCTTCCAAAGGTGCACTACTGTTCTTCATATAGGCATTGTAATTCATGAAATCAATTATAGAATAAAGAATGAATAAAAATTGATATTCAACATAAATTTATAAACATAAGTATATAATAAACAATCACATAAATTAAAATAAATATTTATTTTAATTAAAAAATAAAAAACCATAAAATTTATACTAACCCTGGTTTGGACATATGGTTTAAAAACTATATAACTGTACAAACCACATAGGATGGGTAGGGATGGCCACATGGTTCAGTCATAAAGTTACATAACTTTTGTACCTAGCATGAAAATATCAATACATTCACCCTCACTTGTGGGTTAAAAGATTCCTACATAGACAAAAATCTACGAAACCAAACTATTGTTGGGAAAAAATCTCTCAAGGTAACATTGCAGCATTTTTGGGTTGGTTATGTTTTGTTGACAATGCTCGTTTCCATGGAGAAATTTTTGGTTCTCAGAGACATTGTTGACATTAACTGTAACCACGACAAAGGAAGACAATATATGGAGGTGGTACAAAAGAACATCTAAAAGGTGTCCCCATTTTCTAGTGTTTGCCAAATTTTTGGAGTCCAAAACATTGGGATTTGGTGAGCTTCACAAAATGTGGATTTCCTAGAAGATCACATCAATATATGGGAAAGGCATGAGTTTCATGAATATGGGATTCTTGATGTGTAATTTTTTAATACATGAAGAATATTGGTGGTGTTTTTTGTGATTATGACGAGCTTCGCGAACAACTGAGGAGAAGAGAATTGCAGTGAAGCTTTGCACCAACGACGCAAATGAATTTACAGAACGCTCTATGATTACGATATGTTCCACGATCCGAAAATTTCAATGGTGCTTTGTGGTATACTGATAATTTTAGGTAGAAATTTCGGAGCTTTGTGATTTGAGCTGATGTGGTGCTGACTGTGCGTGGAAGGTTCGAGGGTTAGTGGAATCACCTATAAAAAAACCTTGACCCCCTCGATAGAAGTAGACAGATCAAAATAAAAACATTATGCGCTTATATTGTGAAGTATATTCATGAAACAGGGAGCTTCACAAAATAAAATGTAATTCGCATAGGTAGTTGAGCTCTGTGAAAGGAAGGTCCACCACCCTGAAGGTCAGTTTGGATTTGCAAAGGATGTGCACTTCGCAAAGGCTTTTTTAGCTTTGCGAAATCACAAAGACTAGTGTGAGCATTCCAAATTAGTGAGATATATGATCTAGAGAGCACTGAGATATAGTAAGAATTTAAAACATATGATCATTACAAAATGTGAGATTTGCATAGAATTTGGAGAATTGTGATGGCATCTTTGAGCTTTATAAAATTGGGAGATTCGCAAAGTGGGAATATTTTCAAAGGTATTTCTAAAGTTTATTGCCTAGTGATTAGTGAAAAAAGGGTATTAATCAGTGGATGAAATTTGGACATAAATAGATCATATATATTCGATTGAGGATGAATTCAGTGGTGATAACAAATAGACCTACTTGTCTTTAAACTGTGAGTGGATCCCTTCCAAGTGTGTTGAGAAAAGGAAGAGGAAAAAGGTTTTCCTTTCTACCAGTAGTGAGCCAGAGATAGATAAATAGGGAGTAACCGTTGGGAAAGAAGTGACCTGACCCTAAACATTTGTAAAGGTAGTGATCCTAGAAATAGAAGTGATCTAGACCAAACATTATTGGATGTTAGATTTAGTGGATTTGGTACATCAGTAAATTGTCATTGTATGCTCTTTGGACGTAGCCTAGTGAGGGTGAACCAAGTAAAAATCTACGTGTCTGCATATTTTCATTCAGGCATTGCATTAAATTCATCATCATCAGATATATAAGGGATGAATAATATCAACAGTAACACATAAGTTCAAACAAAGTGATCCTTAAAAAATAGATGTTATGATCTAGTGCAGTAGGAAGAATTTTGAAATAGAATATCCATACCCAGATTCACTCCCCCTCATAGGGTATTTAGGATCCTTTTGGCCCTAAAAATTATGTTCTAGATTAATATCATCACTCCCTTTGAATTTGATAAAAAATAGTTCAATGAAAAATCAATTCATAATATTTTAAAAAAATACTCAATCTTAACATCTCAAAATGGATTAAGCATTTTGATAGTAGGAGTTTCCTAAATACATACCCATAACAAACCACTTAGGTCCAAAATTTATGATATCCTATATAAATTGAATTCATAAACATCATAAAATAAAACCATGTCTCAAATATTATTTTATGATAAACCAAATTAGGTTATGATAGACTTTTTACATGACTTTTTGTTTAATATTAAAGGTGTTGATGATACATACGAGCTAGAAAATTGTTTCTATGAATCAATAAAACATCTTCTAGGAATCGTTTGAACCAAATGAACCAATCTAACACACACACACACACACATGAGGGCCCAATCGAAGAACCCAACATGACCGATACATACATTAGTGAATCATCCATCTAAATAAATAACCCATCAACAAAACCATATAATAATGAAGAATACAAAATATAATAATAATTATAACAATTAGAAAACATCACATAATTAAAACTAAATGGGATTAAAATTTTACACAAAAATGTAATGGTATGGGAAGTTCCAGTGGTTAAACAAGAGTATACTATTATAAAAAATCTAAAAATAATCCAAAAATAGATACTACCCATATTAGGGTGACATGAGGGCTCACAAATACCATGACACCTCTATCCCCCACGTATATTTTGTAATCCATAATTCAAACTATCTCTAATTGGTTCCTTATATTAATATGTGTCAGAAGAAAAAATATACACACACCCAATGGTGTATACTGTGTTTGATCATAATTATCCTTGTAGGACCCCACCATGTGTTTCATGAGAATCATTTTTATAGATAAATTAAAAAATAGTATTTTAAAATAAACCATACAAAATTATTATTATTTTGATAATTTAAAAACTAAATACCTTCTAAAATTCAATATAATATTTCTTTATATGAAATAAAATACAAAAATTTATATATTTATTAGATGAAACATGGGTTGATCCCTAAGGTAACAGAATTTAGAGAAACTAAACATCATAATAATATCATTTGATAAAAGAAATCATATATTATTTCCTGAAGGGTTATAATGTTGGTATTATCATCTATAGAAATTTATTTAAAACTAAACAATAGTTTCTAGATGTAATCTCATAATCATAATAAATACGTAATTTAACATTATCATAGATGTTTTCATTAATATGGTGTAAACAAATCATAGTATAGCAAGTCAATGCTTAGTAATACATCGTCTTTGATCCTTACTTAAGAACCCTAGTTTCATATTTTTGATATCCATTTAATGCTGACCACAACGTCAATTAATATTTCATTTTCTCTTAAATTATAATTTCATCAACACTTAGTGATTAAAATTTCAAATTTTTATATGAAGCATGATTTTTATATATTAATATTACTCATTGTGAAATATATATTTTATAATGATTATATCACAAGTAGTAAATCCACATGATGGTATATTTAGATTTAATATTTTACAAAATTAAATTAAAACTATTTAATAATATATGTGTCATTAAGAAATTTAAAATTATGATGCCACCTAACTATAAATATTATAATAAATTGAATCCATAATATTCCACCGAAATAATAAATATGGATCCATAGAAATAATCTTGAGAATATAAAAATCCAAATCATTACCATTAGTTTTAGTTATCCCAAAAACAAAAGTAATTATGGCCCTAATAAAGAAGAAAAATATGGGGGAAAGAGGAAAAACAGAAGGATAATAAATAGGACTACTTACATGATGAATTATTAATGAATTATTAAATAACACCAAATAAAATCATGAAAAAGATAGAGAAGAATAATTGGATCAATTTGTTGGACTTAGAGAATTTTAAATGGGGGAAGATTAGGTGATGTACGGGATAAATTAAGAAGGTATGTCCTTATTATTAAATATTTTTAATGAAATTCGATAGACCACAGAGTTTTCCAAATCGTTTTCCCATAGTGTAGATGAAAATAGATACACATGGTGGAGTCAAATGGTTTGGAAACAATCTTTGGAATATTGTGTTTCAAAAATGAATAATCCAATATAATGATATAAAAACCTATATTATTGGTTCGTAAGGTTTTTACTAACCATGGGACTCCCATTTCAACCCAATTTTATAAATTTTAAAAGTTAAATCCAAGAATTAAAGAAATAAAAATATAAAAAATAAACCCTTGATGGAAAATAAAAGTGTGTGCTTGATATGTTAGTATATGATTTTTTATAATATTGTGCAGTATTCATATCCATAAATATCAATCACCATATCTATACTTCTAAAAAAATTATACATTACGAATCATAGAAACTACATCTATTATCTATACTAATAAGGATCTATAAATCTATCATTATAATTACAAGAACTTATCCACACCAAGGAATTATTTATATCTTTTATTATAATAAAACTTAACCAAAGCTATATTCTTTTTTTATGAACCTGTGAAATTAAGAACATGTTCACATAACATGCCCCCCTATTTAAGGATTTACCACTTTTTTGACTAAATATTTGATGAAGAGAAGAAGTTCTACGCTATATCTGAGAACTAAAATCATGTTGTAGTCTAGTATACATTAATGAGGTAAAATAAGATCCTTATTAAATATTATTGTCGTTGAAAACCTATGATTCTCACCACCTCATCCATATAAAACCCCGCCAATGAATCCATTTAACTAAATCCCTAAATATCTATATATGGGATGATTTGATTAATTGATTTATAATCACTAATATGATTCCAAATCAATAAAAACAATGAGACAAAAGAGTAATGAAATACATCCGTATTTTCTCATGTTTTCACTAATAAAAATTTAATAGAAACAATAGACCCATAATATGATATATGAGAATACGTACTAAAATTTTCATCCCTTGAAATAAAAATTAATCACCAAAATTATGGAATATATTTGTTATAACAGGATGCATAATTAAAGGTGATCCATGAAATTCTTGGAGAACCTCCTCTCACATTGGTAATAGAATTAACATATTTAAATGAAATGATAGGTGATGTTAACCATCCAAAAACAATTCATTAAGAGTATCATTACAAATAAAAATACCTCTCCAATCCTCCACATCAGTATCTCTAAGATAAGACTCCTACACTTTTTGAAAAAAAATATATATATACTGTTATCTACTATTAAAAATCACACCATAGTGTTTCTTTATTTATTGATATAGAGCTATATGATCCTATATCATCTCTAGTGATACCGAAATGTTTTTGGAAATATCAACATGATGACTCATACTCAATGTTTCTTCCACAACATTACCTATAACTAGAGTGTATGATATATTGAGGTCCTAGTCATACATTAAATTTATCTAAATACATAGATGTAAATTCAAACTATATTAAAGGAATTTATATTAGGGGAGTTTATGATCCTTGAAAACTATAAGGTAACATCGATAAAGGGATACGATAAACATTTGATAGAAAACAACACCATTATATTCTTGAGATCATGGTTAATTTACTTAAACTCATGAAATCATAATTTCTCAGACCCATAAGATATTACAACTATCTTGTATTTTAAAATATTTCTTTAGAGGAGAAGATAAGCATTAAAAAATACCTCAAACAAAACTCCCACATATAGAAATTGAATAATATGAGTAATGATTTAAATATCATTATGGAATTGAAATTTTTTATAATATTGATCTATACATATGAAGGTCTGATACTTTCGAGTAAGAATAATCAGATGAGACATAATCTAAGATAAATTAGACATGAACTTCCTGTAATATCCAATATAAACAAGGAAATGGAAATCCCATGTAATATTATTTAGAAAAAATATATAATGATACACCATTATTTGAATCATTTATATACACACTCCAATGTGGAGAAAAATTACCAACAAAATACACCTCATGGGTCACGAATTTATACATAGAAATTTATTATATTGTTAATGTCATTAAATGGCCACCAAAACATCTCTAAAATAATCAACATGATTCTACTGCAACCTTAAATGGATCAATATATCATTAATGAAACTACTAAAAATTAATCTCTTATATCATGAAATATCCGGTTAATTAGCCCCATGAAAATTTCTATAGTGTTTTTGAATCTAGAAGGAATCACCACATACACAATTTGTCCACAATGACACATAAAATAATTTTCCAAATATCCCCCATATTCACTTTAATTTCATGATGCATACACTAAAAATAAATCTTTAAGACCCAACTATCTCTATTAAACCATTAAAACTAGAAATAAATACTAATAATGGTAGAGTGTATCTTTATCATTGATTGATTTAATCTATGGTAATCAATACAGAGCTATAAACCAATATCTACCATGTTCACAAACATCCCTGGAGAAGACAGTTTTATGATACTATAATCGATAAATACATTCTAACATAGGTCACCAATCTAAATATATATCTCTCAATTAGTGAAATTTGATGAACAGTAAGGATACGTTAAGACTATAAATATTTCAAGATTCACATATATCCTAAAGTTGATATCACACTGAGGGGTGAATTTCACATTCTCCTATAGAAGTATATTAAGATAAAATTTTGAAATTATTAGAAACATCATTTTTTGAAATTTTATATAAATGATATAAAACCAAATAGATAATATTATAGAGTCTCTAAAGATATAGAATTGTTCTGATGATCTAACTAATTGACAAACACTACATGCTTATTTTCCACATCAATGAAAAAACCCACATTTGAAATAAATCGATAGAATTTCAAAAAATGTAAAATAAAATGATATTATCTAAAATAATATTAATTGATTAGTGACTGAGACTATCCCATTAAAATTTAACATACATGACTAACCTCTTGCAAAATAGATTTCAAATGGAAGAGTCAAAACCAAGGGAACTAGAAGAATGTCCACATTAAGCATCAAATATCAAACCATGGTATGATGAAAAGGATAGATAACCTAAAAAATTAAAGAAGGTATAAATCAAGGTGAAATATTAAAAAATAAAAAATCATGCTATATTTTTCCTCTTTGTAACGGTAATTCTGCATCTTGAAGCTATGAATTCCTTACATATCTACCTTATTGAACTTATTGACGTTCACCACTATATAAATTCTCATGCATAGGTCATTTAATATGGGGAACTTCGTATTTATATCATCTGACTACTCTATAACACCTCTCCATTCCATAATCTTGATGACCCTGATGCTACAAATGAGTCCATAGATGAAATTATTGTAGGAGGTATATTTGAAATTGTCCACCTACAGCACCCAAACCGGTAATTAGGCTCTCACACTATAACTAAAAATGAAATTAACATTAATTGATATATAAAACCACTGTAGATATCATGGTATTCATAAAATAATTTTTTAATTGATATAAATGAGAATAAAAAATCTATAAATTACTCCCCACCAGTCACAACCTCAACTATATGTAAAACTTTTAACCTCTACCAATAGTTATAATACAAAATATTTAATTGCAATTCCTTCACAAGATGAATCCATACATTAAAAAAACTTTTAGGTCATCTGATACTTCTCCATAAATTAAATATTCATGAAATGGTTGACGTGATGTTCGATCTTCAGACACAAAATATCTGCAAATTCTAGGATAGGGCCTCTTCATTATAAAGTTGATCATCGGTATATCAAAATAGATTTATAAATATAAATAAAATATATTTAAAAAACAAACAACCTACCATATAGTGTTATACTGATTTTTAAATACATTTATAAATTTTTTTCACATGAACACATTAAGAAATAATCTGTGTAACTAATTCTAGGAAACCACATACTTCTCATTCTTGATAGAAAATTGAATCCAAAAAATAACAAGTATAACCCCTCCAAAATTTAACATCCAATGGAATATAATAATACCTAATTATATTAATCAGTAAAAATGTAATATTGATATCCCAAACGATTCATTATAACCCTTAATCTGTGATGTTCCCTTCATAAGTTTGAAAATTTGGATATAAAAACTCAAACAATTCCTTCCCCTGGGAATATTTTCCCCATGATTAATTATCATATAATAAAATGAAGTATATTTTCTCACCATACCCACTTGAACCCCATGGGGATACCTCACAAAAATTTTAATCACAGAAAAACCCAATAAGGACTAAGCTAAAGTAATGAAATTCAATAATTATTATTAAAAAATAAACAGTTTAAAATTTTCTAAACATTTTCCCAATTTAAGGACAATTAAAAACAACAATGATACATATAAAACACATAGGTATATATCCTAATGTTAATATTATCTAAATATTGAATTTTCTATAAGATTATTGTCCTTGTGTTAGATCAAAAGGGACTTGTTTTAATTCAAGATAGTCACCCTTTCCTACATCACATGCTAAACTCAAGTTATAATATTTCCATGAAAAACTAATTTAATTATCAATTATTCATAACTATTACCCCCATTTAAAATAAAAATTTATTCTCTGATATAAATCCATCATAACCTATTCATACATCAATATATTCTAGGTTGGAAGTATGGAAAATTTTTACCACTGAAGAATACATTCAATAAAATATGAGTTGAAAATATTCATTGAGGGGATAAAACACATGTACAGGTAGGAATTACATATATAAATCCAAAGAAAATAATTTTACATCAATAATATATATATTAAATTATAAATTAAAATTTATAATCCAAAAAATATAGATAATGTTTTCAAAAAAGTAAGTAAAATTAGTGTAATTAACAACACCAATACCACAACTCCAACCAACCACTAGAACTTGAGGTATTCATTTCTAGATTGATTAAAAAATATATATATAAAATATCTATAAATATTTTGCAGGAATATAATATAGAAGATTGGGATAAGAATATAAATATACACCCAAGGTGTGTCCCATAAAAATCACTTGAAAATAGAGAAGAATCATAATAAAGAATCTATGAATAAACCAAGATACTGGCTCGTTACCTAACCAATGGTCAATTATAGACACAACATCACCAAGGATTTATTTATAAATAAATTGGAAAAAACAACAATATAATAATCAAAAAACTAAATATCAGAAATTTAACAGACGTCCTCTTTATCACTAGTCCTTTTTCATTCTCATCCAAAAATTATATGTATTGAAGCCCTCATTCCATCCATACACATATATCAAAAAAACATAATACATATAAATATCCTAAAATAAACTATATAACCCCAACCACATACTCCCTAACACAACGACCAATTATACATTATCTCATAACCACTCCACTCTCACATAACTAAATCACTACCTCCCCAATCCTAGAAATACCATTTACTAAAACCACATGACATCAAAACATTTTAATAATTTGTATTGGAAGAGAGAGTTATATATGAGTAGTTTCCATATATCTATATGTTCAAAATTTAAGATATTTGATGTACATAAATAATTTAAACATCATATGAGTGTTAATTGTGTAACCAAACTTTGGTTGTTATTCATAAGAAATATCAAAACTATAAAAGATAGATAGGTTCACACAATCAAAACCTAAGGGTTCACATAATTTCATTATACATTTATAACCGTTGACATGAGTGACATCACCAATATTTCACAATAAAACCACCACAACCACTTACTACACAAAAAATACCACATCAACCTCACCATATCAAAGCACCATTTTTATATCTCTCAATATTATTTATAGATTAATCATTCATTAAAAAAGTTAATTAATTTACCACATTTATCTGGGAAACCACAATTAAAAAATTCCAAATAATTTATATCTTATTTTTCTTATAATATTAAACAAATCTACCATACAATATTTCTAAATTTATATATTTATCTTGAAACCATCATATTAAAATTTTATGCAGTTTATTGAATAACATCATTATACCTCAATATTAATAGGAAACGATAAAATGTAATCCAAATCATCCTCACCTCATGATTGTGTCAATGATCCATTATAATAGATAAAAACACGACCTCCAACTCACACACCCTAAAAAACATGATAAATTATAATAAAATAAAATTTATTTCTCCATTATATCATTACACCACATAAATCATGTGATAACCAAAATATTATAGCAACTATAGAAAAACAAAATTCATATTTATTTATACATTCTAATCAAATTACCACTTCATAATAGATAAAATAATAATTCTTATTATATTAATATAAATAATGGAGAAAAAATATCCCATTGAATGAAGTCATGTTTTTTTAAATTAGTGTTTCTCTGAAGCCTCATTATAAACCCTAAATTTACAAAATGGAGTCAAGGAACTAAATAAGAAAAACATATGAAACCTTTGAAAGAGTATCTTCAATAGGAAAATATATCAGCAACCATGTCAACTTCACATCATGTTTAAAGAATATTAACATTTCAATTGACTAATATTCTATATTTCCTAATAATTTATGAAATTTAACAATGGGTTGACATAATCATAGAAATACGGTCTAAAATTTAAGTAAGCTTCATTTATGCATACCCAAATGGGATTTTCATCAAATTTTTGTATGGTAGGACCCTTGAAGAGGGACATATAATTATCAATAAGTGGGTTTTCATCTCCATATAAATTAAAATGAAAAGAAAATAACACATACCGCCTTATATCACGAATGATAACAACTTCAAGTATATAACTATTAATTCAGGATTCATCTATGTACAATTTATTCCCAACATCATGTAATTTATATATTATATTATAAAATAACTTTTGAAAACCAAAGAAACGTGTATACACTTAATTATAAATGAATAAGGAGGATCACATGGGCAATATATATTTTAATGGTGTTTTATTAATATGAGTTTTTTATTTAATGTTGTGAGGGACTGAGAGACACCTCATTTTGTGTGGTTTTGTAACAAACATCCCATAAAATACACCAACTTGAGGCAAGTAACATCCAGCTGATATTTTCCACATAGGAGTTTCTATCCTCATTGATGAACTGGTATACAAGGATTATTTTAGAATATAAAAATAGATTAGATATGATGCTTTTAGGTTTTATTTTTTCTGATGATAATAACAAAATGTCTTTTGAAAAAAAAAATCTGTTACATTTACCTATTAGAGAATTTTCAACATGCCCATTTAAGAATTGAAAGTAATCCCAATTTTTGAATAAAACTATTAAGGGTGAAATAATATATTAAGGATCTTATTAAAGTAATATCAAATTATTGGGGATATCATTTCCCTATATAAATCAATCCCACTGGTAATTTCTCCAATTTTTGTGAGTAATTATAGGGTATATCATAGTGTTAAAATAGTTTTTAGTCACCATGGTGAGAAATTTTTTTATTCATATTTGTTAAAGAAAAATGCATTTTAGTATATGTTTTTGTTACGATTACAACATAATATTAACGAGGATAATAAAACCAGAAGAAATTTCATATTCATATTTGGTGTCAGAAAATTAATAAATTACATATCATTCCTTTCCTAGTTATCATTAAATATATTAATTTCACCTCTCCTTACAACACAAATGATGTGTTCCAAGACTATGTTAAGAAAACCCAAGAGTTCCCTTCATAAAATAGAGTTATGAATATTATTAATATGAAAAGAAAATATTACAAATTTACTCCTATTAATATTTTACTATAATTGAACCATTTAACAATTTTTTACAGGATCTATCATAACAATACTAAAAATGATAACATAGTATAATGCTTGAAAAAATTTAACAATATCATATAAATTAAAATACAAATATTTAAAACTTAATTCATGCTCATCCCATATAAATTATTATTCTAATTATTATCTTCATTTGACCCATTTGGATTCCTCATATAATGAAAACTAAAGTATGATTAATCCAAATTTGCATAGAAATAATATAGAGTACCTAAACACCTTAACATTCACAGTGATTTAAAAATTATAACAACAAGATGAGATAGAAACTATTAAAATATGGAAATAATAAACTATAAATTCTTCAAAAAACCTAATTACATATGTATTTCATTATCTATAAGATAAGAATTAATAAAAGATAAATATAACTAATTATTATAATATCTTATAGAAATAAAAACAATAAATAATTAATTGAAAATAAATAAACCACCATAGATTATTAATAGATTAGACATAGAAATATGGGTCTATAAAAGATTATCACAAATGTCAAACATCACAATAAATAAGTCATAATACCTCAAGGTTTAATAATATATGAATTAATATATATAATTTAAGAAGATACTAAATTTTATAATTAAAAAATTATATTATAAAAATCATGATATGATGAATCTTGTTATGATGTGACGATGGTTTGAAAATTGATCTTAAACAAATGATTCAATCCTCCCTATAATATTTTCCTAACAACTATTGAAAATAGATAATATTTATGCACACTATTTTATATTGTGTTTCCTCACACTACAATATTTTTCTTCCTAAAATTCATTTTGATAATATCACCCCTATATTTTGGGTTGATAACCACTAAAAAAGGATCAATGAAAATATTGTAGGTGGAACCAAAAAATCTAAAAGAAACTAAAACAATAAAGTCTTTTTATTTCTAAGGAAATTAACATTTCACAACAATTCATCTCAAACCATGGTATAATGGTTATTCCATAATGAATAGAAATAATAATTCTTCTTAAAATCCACTAGGAAAAAAATCAAGACATAAAAATTAATTGTTATATTTTGATTTTATTTTTTGAATTAAATTTATAAAAAATTTCAATTACATTAATACTTTACTTGTAAAATCCCTCATGGCATCAATTACACATAAAAAAATAAAAGTATAATAAAATATATACTTCTATAGTAGTGTAACCATATTGAATTAGTTACTCTAAAATACCCATAACTAATATTTTGATAGTGGGTAAGCAGAAATTGTAACCCTGGGAATATCCATTGGAATTATAGGTTAAAAAGGAACCACAATATAGAATTGTAAACTGAGTTATCCATTTTAAATATTTCTAAACTCAATTACAACAAATTTTTAGTTAATGAAATTCATAACTTGTGTTATAATTTGTTAAATAACTATGTAGAAAGTTTTTATTTCAATGGAAGCATGTGTTTGAAACTCAACGGAAATGTTTCTTTAAAAAACTATTTTATGCCATTATTTTGAAAAACAATCCGTAGGATCATGTACTACAACATAGTCTAGTAAACCTGAAATATTGTGAGTTATATATTGATGAACTAGATAGAAAGAATACCCAATTCATGGAATCATGTATCAAAATAATGCCTAACAAAATAACATATATAGGGTTTTCTCTACCAATCTCTACTCAGATTTTAGGTTTCTAAGGTCATCCATTATAAGGATAATACATAATCATAATCATTAAATCCAATGAAAATAGATATCATATCCTTTGGATACTATAAAAAAACACATTATTTTTAATTTATATTGATTTACCCATTATCTGCACCACGATAATCATTACCATCTTTAATGACATTAGAAATATCACATAAATTGGTTCACTTAACTCAGATTTAACATCCCAAACTCATTCGAAAAATCATTTCAATCTCCTCTTCGGTACTACAAGCCTATATGATATAAATCACAATTCTTATTTCTATGTTCTTGAAATACACCTATCATCAACTATAAAATATGATATGTTACCCTAGTTAGGTCAAAATTCATTGTTATACTAGGACACATTTTTAATATGTTATTGATCCCAACTCGTCATCATAAGTCAATAATCATGTGACTAATAATCTATTCAATCATATCATTATATTATCTTGTATATCAGAACCCTAAGATGAAATACTCAGCAGGATGGTATCCCACCAATCTACAATTTATAGAACCCCAATTATGATAATACTAAGCCTCCCATGACCCCTTAGGATGACCCGTATCTCAGATCATTGGTTACCACACTCTATAGAGCCAAACTCTATGTATTTCATGATCAAGAATATTTATAAACCCACACATATCTCATGAATCTTTATATAGCATCACTAAAACCCTTCCAAGGTAACTGAAGACAACACCAATGTCTGGACTTACTCCATGAATCATTTCATATTTAATCTAAAGCATATTTTCAAGATGGATTCACAAAGTGACATAATGTTTGAGGGAATATTGATGGGATTTCAGCTTTTAAGATAATAGGAAATCATTGATTCATGTATCCCCATTAATCCTTGTCCACTTTTGGTTGATTATATTATACTCAATTTGCTTTAATGCACCCACATAACATATGAAATTACATATATATGTATGGTAAATTAGCAAACAACTACCTTTTTTATGATGTTATCCAATTTTATCAATTTTCAATAATCTTTGGCATGCTTTCCAAATCATTTTTTTTTCACAAAAGACATCATATTGTCTAAAGAATCCATAATTTAACTATAACTAAATATAATTGGCTTCATTAATTTATTATATAGTGGAAAGAATTTGAAATAACTGGAAACTAGAATTTTGTAACCAAATATATATGTGGAAAAAGATAAAAACCCATCAAATCGTCCATTTTTTTAGAAATTTTAAAGTCCTAAAATTACATGTAAATCTATTGATCAATTTAACAAAAACTATTATAGAAATTAAAATAATCAATAAGGAAACCTACCTCTAGTAAAATAATATGAATTTGAATATATAAATCCTATCTCATCCTCTTCGTTATATAACATATAAAATTACTATAAAATTATTCTTTTTCACCATGATCTATAGAATTTGATATAAGTATCAAATTTAAATTATCACAACATGTTTTCCCATTATAGAATATAACCAGGGGTTGGGGTATTATAAATTTTAAAATATATTTTGGTGATGATATGTCTCCCACAAATATGAGGAAGACCTATTTTAATCCATCGTTATATCAATTGAAAAATTAATAAGTAAAGGGGAAAATTGTTTTTACTTGGTACCCCCAATATTTGTTAATACATGGGGCATGAAACTATTAGTTAAACAATGAACCTACGACACAATGAATACAAAACTATATATTCCTATATAATAGAGTACACACACTAAACCTATGACTCAATATCAAATCAATCCATTTGATATTTTTTTGTACCCTTCTTCGGAATGAATAATGCATCACTCATCCTATGATGGTATATTTTCTACACTAAATAAAAATGAGAAAATACACATTGAATATTTTGACCCTTTAATTCTATTTTGGTGAAATAACAGAGAGATTCATAAATCCTATAACATATCTCGATTAATCTTATATTCTCTATAATATATGCCTATAAATTCCCTTTTCTTTTTAGTAAGAAACTATAATATAATCCACTTTATTTTGAATTATCACTCATTTATTTCAAATTAAAACATTGTCTCCTTCTTCTATTTCCACTTTATCTATTTTAAAATAATCCTCATTTAAGAAATATGATATTATATAATGATAATCATACAAACCTTATTATTCTCAATCTGGATGTGTCTTCATAACATCGATTTTTGGGTTTGTTTAGTGTTAGAAATGGTGGAATCTAGTCACTATAAAAATCATATATTTTTTCAACCATATTGAATAATATATACCTTAAAACCCGAAAATACATTTCATGTAATAGTATTCATATTTTACATTTATTAATAATTTAATCTCATATCCTTTAATTCAATATATTCTTCTTGAATTTACTACTTGAGTTCTCCAATTAAAATTCAATAATATTTTACTCTTTTAAGGATGTTGAAATATAACTATTGATATTTACTTGGGATTTGGAAAGAATCCTAAAAATAGATAAATTCATTAATGACCTAAAACCAACATGGAAATAAATTATATATTGTATAACCCTATATATAGTGTGAACCCTTCCTCATGTAAAACCTAGTTTAGTCTTGAACCCTACATTGGGTGAACCCTACTTTATAAAACCCTATGAAATCTTCCATTACTAAAAATCATACCATAAATTTGGAGGGTATAACTTCATACCTTTCCAAATTTGACATATTCTCTAGGATATACACTGCATTGGAACTAATTTAAACTACATTATACTGGAATGATCCTTAGATCCTATACTTCACTAAAATTCAAAATATGTGTTCAACTATTATTGAAATTGAATATTTTCTGAATAAATACAACTAACTTATAAAAAAATATAATATTACTCATGGAACAAAATATATTTTTATATGATTCATCGTTAAAATATTAAAAAAATCCTAAAAACTCTCAAATGGAATTTTTATAACAATAACCCTAGTTGGATTTCTGAAAAATCAAAACAAATATCAAACAAATACTAAATTACATGATCCTTCATGAATTATTTAGAAATTTCAAAAATGACCTTTGAACTAGTAAAAATGTCGATTCTTCGAGTACTATATCATTAAATAAACAATAATCAATTCTAATCCCACCATTTCTATGCTCAATGTGAGAGAAAATAGTTGAATAAAATGAACTTTATATAACCTCACCTTAATCATTAAACTTGAAAATGTTCATTCCAACCACTTCTCTCACCAATTCAATATTTAAATAATCACAAATTTATAAATGGAAATGAATATATATAATCCATTATATAAAATTGCAATTCCCACATTTATTAAAAAATTACATTAATAACTTAAAAACATGTACATATTTTCAAAACAAGTAAAAATATATAATTTTCTTACCCCATTCCATGAAACCCAGTAGTTCAATTCTCTAAAAGGTCAAATAAGAGAGTTAGAAATCAACAAAAATTTAATTAAACAAAACAATAAATTTATATTATGAGAAAATACCATGGGGTATTGTAATTTTCCAAAATATTATATATAAGATTTTTGACTTGTTTGGATTGCTGGAGCTAAAAAATTCTAATCAAATTCTACATTGGAAAGTTCTTCTGTCATCATATCCAGAACATAATATTTTGTATAATCATATTGCAACTTGACTAACTTTTTTGTAATATTATTCTTTTCAAAATTATATATAATTTCATTATTCATGGAATTTCAATAAGTAATGTAATTTTTTTTAAAGATTTATAACACACATGTTATGACATATAAAATAAATAAGAGATTCCACTTCAGTCCCAACATCATCAAGTTGTAGTTTCATCCATATCAATTGGATAAAATATTTGGTGTTATCTATTCACTAAATCATTTCTATGATTAATGAAATTAAATAATTTTTCATAAATTGAAAGGAAATAAAAGATATTGTGAGATAGAAATAACCACTGTTTTAGTCTTCTAGTAATTGATCAGAGGTATTTGATATGTCTCTCTAGACAATAAATTATTTTTAACTTTGAATGAAATAATATTCAATACCATGGACAATATCATAAGGAGGCCAATCACACACAATTATTCATCTATAGTAACTATTATATTTATGTATAATATAATAAAAAAAGTGTTTTAAAATACAGATGATATATACATATAGATATATATGCATGAAAAACCCCTTAATAAAGAAAGATAAGAATAAAAAATCCACTGATCTTAGGCATTTATAATGATTTCATAATCATTATTTAAAAAATGTTAATTATAAATATCCTATAAAATGTTGAGATAAAACCTATCCCTAATCTCTTAAAGATTTTATTTTTTATTACTTGAGACAGAACCTTTACATGTGTTATAATCTTACTCATGTCATCACTACAATAATACCTTATACAATTGCATGAAACATTATGATGATGAAAGGTGGGAATAAATTTTAATGGGTAGAAAAAAATTAAAGTGAATGTGGGGTGAATATTAAAAAAATTGGTTTCACCACTATTAAAATACATAGCATAGAATATAAATAATAAATGGATTCAAAATAGACTCAAAACATCATCCCTACCCTATAAAATTACAACAAGTTTTAGTTGCCCATTTTTATGGAGTTGATAAAGAGCATGGTGGGGTACAAACCACCAATAAATGGAAATATAAAATAGGGATTATGAAAATAGTAATATATAATACATATTAAATATTACTATAAATAATTAAACAATATAATCTATTGAATATTCTCACTATCATGGGCAACTCATAATTTCTAACCTCTTGAGTGGTAAAAGAGGTACAATTTTATATGGAGATGGTGAATAGTTTATCACCTAGAAATATTATGCATGGTTGGGAGAGTAAATGATATAATATCATAAATTTTTCCTCTAAAAAGGTTTTAATTTATGATTTTCTAATGCACCCACCAAATTACACCACTATGAAAATGTTTTGAAAATGTTACAACAACACTATTAATGAAATTTAATTTAGATATGAAGACTATACATATTATAATCCTTCAAATTCCTATGAATTTATGATAATTAAAGATGAATGATCTTGTGATTCCACAAATAACAAAAATGTTCTTCAAAAATTTCTCGATCTCCATTTAGAATTTAACCTCTGATTTATGTTTGACATCTGGGTGCATATTCAAAATTCTCCAATATTGGAAATAGTTTCTAAGGATAAACTTATGAGATTAATTTGATCCATATATTTTTTGAATCATATTTGGGTATATTTTAATGAAATACCACCCATATTTTTTTTAAATCCTAAACAAAATTTCATTTATAATTTGGATTAGTGTTTGAATCATTATGTGTGAAATATAATGTTGATATAAAAATTTATAAAACTATAATAAAAATCCAATTTCAAAATCAATGACAAATTATTAAAAAATGACATAATATATGACAATTACTCTTAAAATATAAAATCGGTTTGATTAAAATAATGACTTAAAAATAAAATTTTAGAAAAATTAGATTCATCGGTCATCCACAAATCCTACCCAATATACATTAATAAAACACATTAGAACCTAATATGATCAACTTTAATAAAACTACTCATAAAACATTGTATCACTAATATATAAAAGAATTATTTACAAAATCACATTAATATTTTTGAAGGATGAAATTTTATACTATGGAGGAGATGAATGTTGAATTAATTTAGATCATTGGGAACATATGTATATATGGATTTCATGCATAATATTTCCGCCGAAAATAAGAGAGGAACTATATATGATAAATATTTAAAATAATTAGATACATATTACATGGTGATTAATTAATTAAGAGGATTATTCTATAATCCATATAACAAATAGGTTATTTCATGAAATAATTCTAATTCAATGTGGGATAATATATAGAATTATTATGAATGTGATTCAAAAGTATGATAAGAAATGATAAATTCTTTTTTGAAGATATATGATTATTTGAAAATGTTTCCAAATGAGATGGTAGATGATTTATTTTATCAACTAAACATTCTTATATAAGAATTGAAAAATAATGGTGAGAATCATTATAGTGAAAAAATTATAATGAGGATTATTATATGACTACCCTATAATTAAATTCAATGGTATTTATGCTATAAGATTATGATCCAATGGTGATAATGTTTGAAAGATTACATTGTACACTCATCTAATAAGAGATGATGAATTAATATAATTATTCATGTTAAAAAGATAATAATTAGGAGGCTGATTTTAATGATGTGATGAGAAATTTCTATGGAGGATCCGAAATATGAGGAAGTTGATCATGTGTGATGTCATTTATTTTCTCTATCATAAAAAAGACACAATTTTAAATTCAATGGATGGATATATTGTTGTATTTAAAAATTTTAAAAGTTTGGGAACTTGTGAATAAGTACACTAGGATGTACTAAGGTGATGAATAAGTTCATTAAATTACATGGAAGAATCCAATGGTGTGAATTGAATGGGGATCATACTATATACACTATTTAATAATAAAACATCACTATATCAATAAGATAAAAATCTAAAAGTAACTCAAAGTAGAAATGGTTGAATATTGTAGGGATCTTGGTGATGGTTCCTTTGTGGTTGTTGTGGATAGTAACCATTGGAAAAATAGTGATACTCATATTTATGGAGTTGAGGGCATAGTTGACCTTCATAAAGAACATGTAGATTCCCTAGAATGAATTCATATTCAAAGGGGTTAATCATAGAAATACAATGGACTGGAACGTGAAAACAATTATATTCAATATTGGGAATCTTATATGTCTAAATGAAGGAGTAATATTTAAAATTCAGATATTGAATTTTTTTGAAAATTAGATAATGTAGAGAATATTATGATGAAAACAAAATAAAAAACAAGGTGCATCGATTGTTTTAGAAATTAATTAAAATAAAGGGTCATTAAAATCAAGGAACTCAAAAAAAGAAGTTATGATATGGTTCAAAAATATTTATTATCAAGAGAGACTCTTCACCCTTGGGATGACCTCTAGGGGTATTAGTACATAATCATCAAAATAGGCTTAGGAAGTTCTTAATGATTCATTGGAATAATTCCATACATTACCATCCGTATTTCATTTCCAATCATACTATAAATCAGTTGGTAAGTCTAATAATAATAAATTGAAAACCATGATTGATATTAAACCTCTATAAACATCTCCTAAAAATAATCTGAATTTTCATTGATGTTAAATGACAATTGTTTTGCAATGAAATGTTAAAAATAAGACACTAGAAATTAGTGGTTACTGTTGTGGAGAATTGGGAATAAATTATGTGTGTTATATTATGAGTGAATATTTTCATTGGTAAGATTATTATAAACATGAAAGATGAGTTTATATATTTTATTATACTTTGTATTTTCATTTTTTCAAGTGGCGTATTGATTAATTAATAAATATATTTTACATAATTGGTGTAATATAAATATTGAATGGAAACATAGAAATATTGAAGACAAAAGTTGGAAACTCCATGAAAAAAAATATATATAAATATTTTCATAGTTGTAAGAAGAATATTATTCCATAGAGTTTGAAGATATGCATGTGTATATATAGTGATAAAGAATTAATATATGGAAATGAATCAATATAGGAAGAGTCAATAACTCCATCACTTTAAAAACATCATTCGAAAAAATAAAAATGTCTAAATTTAAAATTTTAGATAATTTATATACTACTCATATGACATAAAATAAATACCTCATCACAGACACCAAATATTATAAATATGAAGACATTTGATTTAGTAAATATTTTCTATTAAGTATTATTGTCTTCAAGATAGATATAATTAGTGGATAAAATCAATAATAATTTGTATTCTCTATATTGAAGGACTCAATCTTAATTTTTTCTATTTGATCCATTTTTGTGAATTTGTACATGGAATTTAATTTAACATGAAGATATTTAATATTAATAGAAGATATGGTTTGGTTGTTTTATAAGGTAGATTAAATAATAGAATCTATACCTTATAGGTGATTAATCTGGTTCAGGCTATCAAAATAAGATAAATATAATGTATGGATGAAGCATATTGTCTATTTTAGCTAAAAATCATTGGAGGATATAGTGAAAATGAAGAATCATAATATATTTCAAATCTCACATGTGGTCACATTGACACATGAAATTCTTCAAAAAACAGAAAAAAATTTATAATAATTGTTAGAAATTTAATGGAAAATCATTTATATTTCCTGATATAATACATTTGGAAATGTGTAGGCCATTGAAAATATATTGGTCGCTATTAAACAATATACCTTGAGGGGTGTGAATTTGGGAATTTTAAATACTAAATATCATTCATGATAATGATCACTCTCTCTCAGTTATGAGAATAATTTTTATAACTCCCTCTTTATCTAATGTAATAAAATAATGTATTAAATTGAACAACTGATTTTTTTACTAGGTTCACTTAAATTAGATTAATCTAAGAGTATAAAATCAATAGTGTACATATGCACTTTATACATTAAGTGTACTTGATAATTTGTTCTTTAAAAATGAAAATACTAGTAAGTTCACGTATCTTCATGATAATCAAAATAGAGCAATTATCATGTCAAATACTTCTTCTCCATGAAATAAAAATAAATACTAAAATACACCATAAATTGTGTATCCATGTAAGACTATTTTCTATAACATACAGATAGATTCATGTCTCCTAGAACACCTCCAACTTCAGGTTTAACATTAGTGAAAGCACACATGTAACTTCATTCTTATTATGTGTAATAAATTGGTATATATTCATCCATTTTAATTTTTAATAATCATAAAATTATTTTATCTGAAGCCTAAGACTACTTATTATCTTTCTTATTTATATGTTTTAAAGTAAATTTAAATCATGAAATATAACATATCCTTATGATAATTATAAAAATACCTTTATATTTGGTTAAATATTTCTTCATAATATCCAAATATTTTGTATTAATTAGTTGAATAAATCATGGTATTGATTCTCCAAAAAATAATCACATATTTTTATCTCTCTTGATTTGTAGAAGTATTCATTGAAACAATCATATATATATGTATAAAAATAATATTTAGGTGAAACATTGATTTATAATTCATGAATTTTTTTAATTAATAATATTCTTCTTCAATTTATTTCATTAGATACCAAATTGAAATTCATAAATAATATACGAATTTAATGTGTAGAGACCCAAAACCTAGTATCCTCGAGCAGGTTCCTTATATTATTACATTGGTGTGATTTTGAGGACGTCACATCCCAAAGTACCAATCAATTTAGTTGTTTTGGAATCCAGATTAAATATGGGAACATTTCACTTCAAAATTAAAGGAAAAACAATGTTGAAACTCCATTCATAACACCCAAAACACATAGATTAACCATGTAAGTCATTTATAATATTCAACATCACATCATTGGGAAAGATAAAACATAAGAATGGGGTGAGATCTGAAGCTCAGTAAGGGTAACGAATATAATATAATCTTTTATAGTTTAACATAAAAACATAAGGCATGTTAATAACTAAAAAAAATTCCACTAAAAAATAAATTTGAGCAAAAAATCACAATTATAAAAAGAGTTTATACCAAATCATCTATTCCAATAGTTTATAAAAACCATTGGAATATATTTTTTATACCGGAGATTTTATGAAAATCATAGGAATATCCTCCCTCATATCTAATTCGATAAATCTCATCCTGAAATCCCTCGTAAACCCTCCTCTCCTCAAAAAACCTCTCCCCTGAAAACTATCTCCCCCACCAATCAATCCCTGATTATCCATCACACACATCCCCATCACCAAACCTCTTCTCCCCTACCAACCCTCTTCTCCCCCAATTTTTGTCTCATCCATTTCACTCATCCCACTCAAAGCTGAAACCCGGCCTCAATGCTCAACTTCCATCTGATTTCGTTGTTACATGTTAGGATTTTGTTCTCATCTCACTCAAATATGAAACCCTGCCTTGATGCTCCAGTTCCTTCTGATACCGCCATTCCCGTTTGGGATTCCATCCTCCATGTTAATGCTCAAAGCATGGTTTAGTGTGTGATCTTTATGGTTTATAGTTGGATCACCATCAATTGGTCTCCAATTAATTTTTCCTTTTTTCTTTTCAGTTTTCGCATTCCCTATTATGGTTTGGTCAAACCATAGTCCAAGGGATTGACCAAATTTTTTGGCTTCCATGGTGCTAGGGTTCATGGTAGATTCTTATCAGTTGTTTGGCCATTAATCAGCAAAAGGTATGCATTCTGGCTCTTGTGTTAGCAGTTTGTGTAGATGTATGAATTATGCCTTGACTGAACTCCCTATCACCCAAATATCTCTTCATTATTCTCTTTTTTGATATTGGCAAAATAATTAAATGGTGATATATTGGATCTCATTTGTATCTAGGATGATTTGGTATGACCCACAGATAAATCCAAACATAGGACGCCTTCTGGACTAAATTTTAGTGATTTATCTCAAACTGATATATCGGGGTTTAAGATGATATAGTGGATTCTTATATAAATGGTACAAATTTTCCAGGATTTCTTCATTTTAGTTTCTTATGGAATTTTAATAGATAACCTATATGGGATTTTATACGCTTCTACATGATCTAATAATTGTTGTTAGAATTATTTGAAGCCCAACAGTGGTATCATAGCCATACCATGAATTTGATTTATGAATACTTGCATGAGATGAAGAAGAAAAAAAAATGAAAACATTATTTTCAGTTTGATGGAATGTTAAATTTACCTTTATATTTTTTGAATCTACCAAATGGTTATCTATTTTACCGAGACATTTAATGGTATACATAAGTGACATATCCACTTACCCTTTTATAATGTAGTCTTTATAAAGATAACCCAATATTATCCTTACACAGAACAATCTATATAAGGATCATTCTATTTTACCCATTTTAAGCTATATGTTGTTACCCTTATGTAGAATGGTTTTTTTCATAAAGGTAAATTAAATTACCCTTAAAAAGAATGGTTCTATGTAAAATGAACTTTTTAATTACCTTTTCAATGAAAGATAAATTTTATTGAGTTTGAGACATTAATCATAATTCACTAAGTGTTGGATAACACCATTTTATAATCAGTGACACATACTATATTCTTGAAGAATCATTCAAAAACTCAATTCACTCTTACACTCAACACAAACCAACATACACTGGTCCTCATTCACACAAACACTTAACATTAGTGTGCCATTTACATAGGATTGAAATACCTCCATATAGATCAGATATGACCATTAAAAAATGAACTAAATTAGGGAATAACCATTATGAAACTCTCTAGTATTCTAGATTGTCTTTTGGTTGAGTGTAGTGACCGTAATGTAGCTCTGGAACATCAATGTTACCTTTACATGAGACACCAATTTACTATTACATGGATACTAAATGAAAATTAACCATATCCTTGATTTTATATTTTCTCTCATGCACATGTGGATTACATCTATAGAAGTAGTAATTTACCTCGATGAAAATAGTAAATTATCTTCACCCATGTATTTTCCAGCCCAAATTATTTATATTTATCCAATACTTTTAACCTTATGAAACTACTGTAATTTTGAACATCATCAATTTATCATCTAGAACCTTTAAAACACATCTCGAGGACTTCTCCAACACTATAAATAATATGAAAACATCATGATATATACTGATGAGACAGTGTTACCCCTAAAATATTTGACTTTAATTATTTAAATTCTACCTCACCAATATATATCAAAATTTCAATGAATTATATACTGAGGATATCTAACAAACGTCTTTAAAAAGTAACAAGTAGTCTTCTTTCCATTTATGATGTAATCTAACTCAGAAACTATAGTACATTTTCACACACATGATGATAGATTATTATATCTTTTATAATGAAAAAATATATAATCATATATAGTAACTTAAATATACACCTTTTTAATTCTTTTCAATACGACAAAACACCTCTAAATTCAATATGTGTTCTAATTTATTTCACATCCCAAAAAGAACACCAAAAATTTATTTTTCAAGGTATAAAACTCTCCCTTTTCCCTTGACATTAACAATACCCATTTATAAACAAATTTATTCTAACAAAAAAGGGGAATTTTTTTTATTGGAATACCTATTCTTTCATATTTTATTGGTGTTTATATAATTATAGATTTCATGATTTTAACACTTTGAAATACTTTTAACATGTTTTCCTCCCTCGAAAGGGATGAACCCACTTTATCATCATCATGGTAGTTTATATACCCAATGATGAGAATATAATCTTGTTATATAGTAGTGATAGCCTCTTCCAACATCCCCAATATTTGATTCATTCAATTCCCTACATGTCAGTATACATAAAATTGAAGTGGAAGGGGGGTACTTTTCTAATTAATTAGTCCTGCAATGTTGATAGACGTATCTCTACTGAGATCTTCTATACATCCCATCTTTATCATTGGGATAATCCTTAATCATATTTTCCTAATTGTATAATCATTTATATTTCTAAAAAACAGGATGTTCTCACATTTCTCAATAGGCTTATGGAGTTGGACCTGTATTATTGAATAGTCAACAAAAGTGAAATGAAAACTTATATGCTAGCTTATTCATATTCTCCCCTTCATTTTTTTCTCTGTAGGAATGTCATACTATCCTTTATAACACAACTATTTACCTTCCTTTTTCTTAAACATTAGCATTTGTTTATTTCATTTCCTCATAAAAAACATTTGGTTCATTAATTAGATCTTCATTTTTTTTCTTGTTTAATTTTGAACAGATATTATATTTCCTATTTCAATATTCTAATGTTTAGAAATCATTGGAGACTTTTTCTAGACTTCTCACTTGTACATTTATATATTCTGGTATTATTTATATTTCTCATTAAATTTTTCCTTCTTTTTATTGGATTTATCCCATAGATTCATTCTAGTTCTATGTTATTAACATGTTAATTTAATAATTAAAGTATTTTTTCCAAAATGTCCCATAAGACCAATAGTTTCCTTGAAGCTTTGATCTAAGAACTTATTTGGTGAGTCTATATACAAAATTATACTTTCTTTTGAGACATCACACAACCTTCATTTACCATTCTTCCAATGAATTATTATTGGTTTTCATTCACTTGAATTTTCCATTATATTAGAGTAACCTTATCACATCTTCCTTTATCCCAAACCCTATTTTTTGTCTTCGGAATCTATAATTTCTTAGAAAATAGAATTACTGTGATTTGAAAATTTAAGATTTGTATACCTTTCCCTTTGGGTTATTCTTCTTTAACGACTTGTATAATTTAGCTTGACTTTATAATTATCTATCATAATCGTATCTAATATTCATGAATTTTTAATTATAATTAATCCATCAGGATTGTGCCTTATTCAATTCTTTCTATTTTAAAAAAATTATTATTATATTCATTCAAGATTCTATCATTCTATGCAATTGATACCATATATTTTATGAATTCTTTTATGAGATAAAATCTTACCTACATCTACCTTTATTCATTATTTATCATTCCATCTATTTAATTATTTTGTTGGGTATTTTTCTAAAGGAACAATCCCAATTTGTTTCTTAGAATGTACTCATTATAGGTCTCTTATACTCCCTCATCATTACTTGAAGAATATATATGTTTCTAAACATGATTAATGTAGGATTTATGTTTTTAACAGAAACCTTAATCATTAGATTCACTCAATGAAAATAATTTATCAACTGTTCACTACTCGTTTTATTTTTATTGTCCATTATTGATGATCCCTTATTCATTATGGAATAGCCTCTTATAAGTTTTTTTCATATCTTCTCTAAGATGATTATTCACAACATGAAGAAATTTATTCTAGTATATCTAAATCAAATTAAATTTTATTCATATTTTCATAGTTTTAGGTGAAATACACAACAAATTTACATTTATAACACCACATATATTGTTTTCTTTTATATGTTCCTTGTCCCTTTTTTAGCAACACTATTACAAGAGTCGTCTCCCTATTAACATGGACTCATTCAAACTGAATTAAATAAAATTGATTTTTCCTACCCTGATATAAATAAAAACAAACAAAATCAAATTTGATTGTGAAGAGTAAACCCAAAATGAGTCGAACTAAATAAAGTGATACCATATAATTCCACAATGGATAAAATAAAGCTATATAAAAATAGAATGATTTTAAAAAACATACATTCACAAAATAACCTATATTTAGTAGTATAAATGTAAATACGATCAAACAAAATAGATCTAGAATGATCAAAATCATGGAAATTGAATTCAAATTGGAAAAATTGACTGAAACTAAATTGGACCATGTCATACTAATCTAACTTGACGTAATTTGATATTACAAATGATGAATCAAATTGGATGAAATATAAGGAATTCAAACCCATATGATTGCAACTGAAATGAACTAAACTGATCTAAACCAAACTGATATAAACCAAATTTAATCAAACTAAATTGATTGGAACTCAAATGAATGAAATTGCCCAATTTAATGGAAACAAAAAAATGAAAACTAAATCTAATTAAAATATCCCAAACTAACTTGTATCGAACAAAAACAAAGAAAGATTAAACATGAGGAAAACATATTATATATGATTTAAAAGATGATTGATTTTTTAATTAATAGGAATTTACAATGTGAGAGAATAATTTTGAAGCATGGATCTATTTCCCCCCTTGTTTTAGAAGAATTTTTGAATCATCATGCATTTTGTATCTTATATGGTTGGAGGTAACTTGTACAGTCACAGGAGATAGTTAATTTACAGTTCATTTTTAATTTTATTTTATTTATCACATTTTCAACTTAGTTCTTTTACCTCTTTCTATGGATAGAGGGTAGTTAAAATCTATGAAGGGGTTTGGAGGGGCATTGGATGTGGCTTCACAGTTTTCTTTATAGGAGAGGTAGACCGGGGTTGTGGAGAGATTAGTTAGTTTATGTCATTTTTTTCCACTTTATATTGTGTTGATTTTTCTTATTTTCATGTTATTCAGCATGGAAACCCGATATATTGATGGATCATGCCGAAGATTTTTCATTTAACTGGACTTATTTTTCCAGATGAATATTGTCTGTTAATGTCTAGTGAAAGATTCTTTTTGCATGAATCTAGACGTCCCATGATAAACATGTATTGTCACCATGGTTATTTACAAATAATAAAATTAGGTGACTTATTTTCTAGATATTTCAATAGTTACCAGATTATTGTTACAACAGTGAAAAAACAATCAATCTCCAACTTGAATTTTTTTTGTAAGTCATTTCGAAAAATCTACCACATGAAGAAAATTTTCATTCATTCTCCATTGTTCCATCATTTAACTAGTGGAAATATCACTTATCATATATTTCATAACATACATCAATCCATATCCTCTCATATAATAGACCATCATACAATCCACATCATTATTCATGTATCATCTTGACAATGTTTTTGAAGCTCCATAGAGTTGTGGTTTCAGGGAAAAACCCTATACTTGTGTGCCACTTTTTTTAAATAATGTAATTAATTGTTCAATGGATCTTGTGAGATCCCCTAACATGTACATGTTTCGATTCTCCCTTCACTCTTAATTATCCACATGAAATTCATGACATTGAAACCATATTAGTTTAATATTCTTTTACAATATGGCACCGCCCTTTTTAATACTTCTTATATATCTGGAAACCTTTTCCAAATTAAACCATCATTATGAATCCCATAACCTGAGTCTCACGCTTTAGGAAACATCATTTGTTCCTCTAACAGATGATTTTATTCCCAAAACACATCCAGTGATAGATCACTCTCACGGTTAAGTCCCAACATCACCTTGTGAATCTCTTTATTATCGTAAATTTATTCAAAGACCACCCTGTATTGCTTGGATACAGTGTGTGGTACCATGTCTAGAATCATTACATGTCCTTGCAGGTAGCCTTTTAGAATACGTGGATTAGGTCCTGGAGGAATATCCTTGATGTAAGACTCAGTATTTCCACCAAACACACCCCTATCTTCAGTTTAGGTGTCCAACTCTAATAGTATATTAAGTATTATGATGCATCATTTTTTCCAAATACATGAATGTAAGTATTCTGTATTCCAATCACATTCCCAAAACAACTTTATTATATATTTTTCGTGCACTAATTGTTCTTTCCTAATAATCATGTCCTCTAGTATGTCCTTTTTTCTAGTGAGTTTACCGAACAACATGTAATTACAGTAGTCTTTGAGACTGGATTTTAGTCATTCGATTTCCATCTTTAATACACTTTCATCTCATGATATTGGGGGTAGGTTTTTACTGCTCCATTATTTAAGATCATCATTGAGAAGTCTTAGCCTATTGTGAATCCCAATTCATGCACTTCCCATCCTTGATTCACTCATGAACTGATGATATCCTAAAGTGTTGTTCCACATATTAGAGAAGATGAAACCCTTGTGCCTCTCCTACCTAGAGGACAATGAATCCAGATGTGCTAAATGGTCAGATATGATTTGTACCAAGTGAGTTATCTTTTCATGATGATAGGAAAAGATGTCATGACATTAGAAAGTCATCGATCAAGAAAACTCCAAGTTTTAATAACCCCTATATATTTATTTCACCATGTGAACTGATCCCTGGTGTAACCCATATACATAATCCCAATGATAGCCATGGGATGGAAAAATTCCATGCAGGAATTTTGAAGGAATACTCCCCTCCATTTATTTCCATTCGCATCTGAAAAGATCTTAATGTATTAGAAAAATTGACATGAATTCCACAGGATCAAAGGATCATATACCATGACACATGGATTCTCTTAAATAACCATCACATCTTCCATAATCAAAAGAAAAACAAAAGATACTAATAGCTATAGATACATTCATAGTGATAATGTAGTCTTCCAAATGTATCAGTTACACTGAGATATAGGGATACAAAAATACCTATATAAATAGGTTTTGAGTGTTGGAATGAATAGATGCACACATTATTATTTAAGGTGTATACTCACTGATTTAGTAAGAACATTGATTTAAATTGAGAATAGAAACAATGGAAGACTTACCATTCCGAATTTCATTAGTGATAAAATCTATTTTTACCGAAGAACTCACATGGCTCAGGTGTTTGGATTGGGATTGTTGATGTTATTGTCACCTGACTTTGGCCCTAGGCATATTTTCCCCTTCCATCTAATAAGAACATGACTCTAGAGTGTGTTTTTATTGAGAAATAAAACATACTCTATTATCCTGAGGCGAAGAGAATGTTGAAGGAGTTAAGAGAACTTGTTCTTGAAATTTATCTACCTTTGAACCACTAGACAAAGCTTCTGGAGATAGGCCGGGGACATCCCACATGGGGGAGGACCTGGTACACACTCTTGCATGCATTAGGGATTGGGAAACTCCCATATGAGGGGATTCCACTAGAGATACCTGGGTAGAAGCCTATCTGAGTATTATTGAGAATTCTATTCAGATGATAACACACTATATGGGGGATCATGGGAAGGAGACAACTGACTAGAGGGAACTGGATCTCTAGGAGGAGAGAAATGAATGTGGGGGTGTCAATTAGGGTCTTCAAAGAAAACATTCAATAATTAACCCATAATTATGAATCCCATAACATGTGGAGTTTTGTACATGGGATGTTTCGTTGTTGGATGGTGTGGAGTGTTGTCTGTGGAATGTTGTGTTGTTGTGGGTTTTTTTATTATGGGTGGGATACTAAATTGGAGTGGTGGGATGGATGATGAATTAGAGTGATGTGATGGATGATGAATTGGAGGGGTGGGATGTTTTAGTGGGGGGGAGAGTGGGGGATGCTAAAGTGGAGTGGGGGATGTTGTAGAGAAGTGGAGAGGCTACAATTGAATGAGGGATGCCGTAGTGAAGTGGGGCAGTGGAGTAGTTGAGTGAGGAGTGCTATAGTGGAGTGGGGATTCTGGAAGTAGAGTCGGGGATGCAGTACTTGAGTTGGGGATGGTGCAGTTGTAACAGCCCAAGATTTTTTAAAAAAAAATATTCTTTTTATTAATGTCTTGTGTTGTATGCTACACCAAAAGGAGCTTGCACAACACGCATCCTTGACTTGCCTTGCATTACACGCAATCACGACCTTCCTCGAGAGCGTGTGTAATACGCAATACCGAGTTTCACTAAACAACGATATGCTATTAAAATATTATTAACTAGCCGTTATGAATAGTAATAACCACTTTTTAAAATTCTGTAAATCTTATATTTCAAAATGAACTTCATTTTTGGATTCGGAGTATCGAATTTAGCCTAAGGTGAAATTTTGGTACATTTCGGATAACTTTCATATTCTGATGAATAGTGAAAATTACTAAATTATAATTAAAAAACAACTTTTTTAATCGAAATAATAAATAGTGATAAATTATTAATTTGAGTAGTTTTAAAGTATATTTAGAATATATTTTTACTATTTAATACAATGTTGGTTATTGAATGTAATTTCACATTTAAACCAGACATAAACAAGTGTCAATCTTTTGATAGATATTGTTTCTTAAAAACACGCTATTTGTTTTAACAGCGGGATTTAATTATAAAATTAATTAATGCAACTTCTATGTTATGAATTTGGTAAAATAGACTTCATTTTTGAATTCAGAATATTAAATATAGCTTAGGATGAAATTTTGGCATTTTTCTGAAAACCTTCAATTTTTGATGAATAGTGAAACTACTAAGTGGTAGTTAAAAAAACTGAATTTTGCATAAAACTTAATTTTACCGCTTCTGTGAATGGAATTTCGAAAATCCGACAGACACGGTTGATATCAGTAAGTAAAATGTGGTTCAATTAGATAAAAATAATTTTTTGGTGAATAGTAACTTTTTACTTTTTTTACCGCAGTTAATAGTAAATTGGGTAACTAAGGGTAAATAGGATATTACTATTACCCTAACACATGTCCTAATTCTATTGGATAAGTTTAATTCGACCAAAAACAACCTTATGAATATAATATGACCATTTAGGCCCACTTGGGTTAGATTAGGACATTTATTATTAATTTATTTAAAGAAGGGTTAAAAAAGTTAAAATCAAAGTTTAATAAGTAAATAATTTTTAATATGGGGTTACACATAAGATAAATTCGACTATAAATATTCATTAGAAATATAAAAAGATTTCCTACATAATGGTATTTTATTTATAATTTTTAGACATTAAATAATTTAATTTATTTATGACACAACGATGATGCAGTAATTATATTATTAATGAAATATTGACATAATTGATGTTATAAACACCAAAATAAATGTAATTTGAGATTTTTTATGAATTCCACTAATTTTCTAGGTTACTATGATATATTAATGTTGATTTAATCAACTTGGTTCGAACATTTAATTCTGTTATGACTTTCACAAAAATCATATATCAAATAGTGTCAAAATTGACACAAAATAGTTTTTAAATCAAATATTATATTACTAATTGTTATTTTATTCCTAAAAATCTAAGGTTCGGCCAAATGACTTAGATAAGGATATATATATTTATAATAAACAATTTGGGGTTCGTTTGGCATGTTATAGTAAGTGTATTAACCATATAGTGAAAGAAAACAAAAAGACACGGTAAAAGTTAAATTATTTAACTTAGAGTTAAATCTAATTGATAAGGTTTAAAATAATATCCAAACATGTCTAAATTTGATTGGTTGATGAGATTACAACCCTATCTCATCTAATCTTCGAATATGAGTCATTTTTGGAGGTTTTTAAGTGGGGTTAGATTTATTATAAATTAATATTTTTAAGAATTCCTAAGGTGCCCCTCTCCTCCCCTATAAAAGGACACCTCCTCCCCCTCCTCCTCACACCAATTTGAGCACTCAAGCTCGGCCAACCCCGGCCCAAATCTCTTCTCCACTTCCCTAGCAACATCCTAGAGGTTCTGTTCTTCCTCAAATACCAATTTTAGTTCCCTAAGAGGAGGTCTCAAAGAGGCGCTTCAAAGAAGAGGTAATTACCGTTACCAATTCTTTCATCTTTATTTCTTCTTCCACTTCTTCTTCTTAGGTTGTTTTCATTATGATGTAATAACATCAGTATCACTCATATACTGATATGTTATTATAAGTATGAAACAACCCTATTTCACCATCTATCCATCCTATGGAAAAAGAAATCACCGCGCGTGCGTACGTACGGAATACCGTCTCCACGCCGTGGTGTAATCTATTTTCCACCACCACCTTACATGGATGGGTATAATGGTGTAAAGAATAACTATACATAGTTATTACAACATCATATTGATTATGATATATTGTATAATCCACTCCAATTCAATTCAATAATTATGAAAATGATATCATCGCTCGTGCGTACGTACGGAATACCGTCTCCACGACGCGATGAGATTCATTCTTAATGATTAACCATTCATGAATGATTATAAAGTATATATAATAAGTACTAATGAAATATATGACATAATAATGATACTGGATTTATGAATATATATATATGTTTGTCATCTACTTACTTCCATTCAAGACAATAAAGAAAAACATCGTTCATGCGTACGTACGGACTACCGTCTCCATGAACGGTGTTTTTCATTTCATTTATCTATCTATTATATATATATATATACTGAATATATATGATATATAAATCATATTTTATATTCTGGATGTAAGTAAATCATGATATAAGTAATAATAATGTCAAGAACAAAAAGTCCAAACACCTACGATAAATGAAACGATTTTACCCAAAACGCTTCTTTAACATGGAATTTACAAAAGAACGGGTAATATAATGTCATAAGTGAACCATATATGATATCATAACAATGAATATGATTCTGTAATAAGTCAATGACATTATTTAAATCATTATACAGGAGGTTCGGTCACATACGAAGCAAATCGGGCCTAAGGTAAGGGAAATATCACAATCTCAATTTTATCCGAGATTGTTTATTCGTAAGTATTTATTGGGGTGTATTTTATCATCCACATCCATGTTTCATCAAAATGTAATATTATTTCCATCCACCTACAATTGTTTAATACCATTTTTACCCTTCAGTGAGTTTTTAGTAATATGTATGAAAGGAATCTTTTGTCGTACGAGGTACTTTTTGACTTTTCCGACAAAAGTACGAAGAATGTTTTTTTAACTTATACGGCATGAATGGATTTTTAAAACATTATTTCCAAGAATCATCCTTTAAAAGTTTTCAAGTTTATTTTTAATCAACTTCTTTTAGTTTTAAATTGTAAGACATGTTAAGAAAGGAAAATGTTTTTGAAGTAGAAAGGATATTTTCCTCAAGAATGGATTTCAAGTATTTTATCAAAATTATTTTCCATCTAAGATAATAAAAGGGTTCTGTTTTTATCCCTATTATTACATTTGTTTGATTATGTTGTGATGGAAATATTTTTATGAATTCCTTTATCTTATATGAATTGTTTTATGATGTCATGTTGTTTAAGAATTCCATTTTTATTACATGGGTTACGCTATGATGTATGGTTTATGATTATGTGGCACACATAAGAAAGGATTCATTATAAGATGGGTGGGACCTATATCTCCCTCCAATGCATTGGGTAAAGATTTTATATCTCATGGGATAGACAGGGCTGGAACGGTAGGTTATACCGGTTCAGTGAAACAGGACTGAAACGAGGGTTACTCGATTCAGAAAGGGACTTTGTCCACTAAGATAGTCTTGGCAATGAGTCTTGACTAACAAGAAATGATTCTCTATGATTATGTGTGAATGCCACAAAGTTTCATGTTTTAAGTTTTGATTATTGTGATTACATTTCACTACCATGATTTATCCCATGTTATGAAATTATGCTCTCTTTTGCAGGTTATGATTTCCAAAATGTTATGTTCTTATGAATACGATGTGATTGATATTTCTTTTGTTTACCCTTACTGAGCATTTGAGCTCACCCTTTTATGTTTTCTTTTCCCCAGGATATAAAGAAAGGTTTTAGGTAAAAAAAAGGAAGATCTTTATGGGATATGTTGAAGATCTTTCACCACGATTAGAAGATTTTATTCTGAGTTTCCAAAGACACTAAACTATTACGATCCTTGTGTGTGTGTTTTTGTTATGTACTAAGTATTCCGCAAAAGTAATGTAATGTCAATGTACGTCAGGTTTCGGGTCTCTACAGTTGGTATCAGAGGAAAGGTTTAGTCAACCTTTTGGAAACTAGGATGCGAAAACGTTAGTGAGATCCCTAGAGTTATTTCTAAGGTATGTCTTGGGATGTCTCTAAGGTTAAGTATACGTATAGGTTATAGTCCTAGAATTGCGCTAACGATCTTAGAATTTAACCTAAGATGTTAGATATTGATGGTACTCCCCCTTTATTATGTTGTTTTCCCTAGCATGATTTTTGCCTCTCACACTATTCTTTTTGGGTTTTAGAAAATGGCTGGAAACAAGATGATTCACAATAATGGAGGATATGATGGACAATGGAATGATATTCTTCATAATGATATGGGATTTGGAAGTCCAAACATCATTATTATGCCGAATCAGCAATCTCATAATATGATCAATAAAGTAAAATTTGGTACGTTTCCTGACTCAGCTAATAAGAGAAAGATGGAGTTTCATGATGATCATAGAGGAAAGAAAGTTCAATTTCCCCTTTGTAAATCATGTGGGAAGAGGCATCAAGGAGAATGTTTCAAAGGAACTGGAAGATGCTTTGGGTGTGGAAAAGAAGGACACAAAGCAAGTAAGTGCAAAGGAAACGGTTCAGTTAACACCATGGATGAGGATAATGGTATTGCTACGACATCAACAATGGTTAAATGCTTTAAATGTGGAATGTACGGGCATTATGCAAACCAATGCCCTAAGGGAAAGTCTCATGAAGAGAATCAGTATGGTCGTATGGGAAGTATTTATGTGGATGATGATGAAGAGACTACAAATGATATGTGAGATGAAAGAATTGTTGAAGCTCGGTCAATGGATTAAGAATGTAGTGGAATGATTACATGTTTATCTTGTGTAAAGTTGTATAAGTAATCTCATGGTACTATGGATTAAAGAGACATGTAAGGATTGTTACACTGTTGTCTGATTAATGTTACCAGTATCCATGAAAGGTTATTCGGATATTTTTGGAATGTAGATGATATGCGCATAATGAAGGAATAATAAGATAATGAGGTATTTGATTGTATTCATGAGCTCATGACTGATATAAGGAGAATGTTATATCATGGTTTGAGTATATAGAATTTTTGGATTTTGGTATGTGGAAAGAGGTAACTTTTAACCGCATTCATGTTTTCACTAAGGTTCAATGGGTATTCAAGAGAGTACAAGGTTAAGGCCTTTGAATGTTTGGAATGTGACCAACCAGACATATCTTATGATATATGGGGTTCAATGATGGTGTTAAATCTCTGGTAATCATTTTCACTATGTTATGATAGTGGACTGCGGTATTATGGATAAGCCTAAAGAATTGGAATGGATTATGTTGGACATAACTTATTATTGTTTAAGGATAGAAGTTCTCTCGATATTATTGATGGGATGTTATAGTAATATAGTTTTAGAAAAAGGACAACCTGCAGGATGGGCGACAGCCCATCGCGTCAGACAAGGTTGTGGAATCGAACCCACAACCGAAGTGCGACTGGCCTTTATCGCCTACCACTGGCCTACAGGAAGTCCCTGTTTAGTAGAAGCTAGTTCTATTATATTAAGCAGTATGATATATGAAGTATAAGTCCATTTTAGGAACCATATATGATTAATCTCACTATAGATCAACTTATGTATATAATTTTTTCTAACCTCTTGTTTGAGACAGATGGAATGACCCGTCATTCTATCACATGATCTGCTAACACTTCACGAATAGCAAATTCAACTTCATTTATTTAAGAGATGAAGTGGAAATTGTTCAAGGCACGAACAACGGTGAGATTGTACCAAAATAAAGTAAGTATTTATTCTAATTCTTTAAATGATCTTGAAAACCAAAAATGTTGTCCTAGTGATCTTATACCTGATGAATCAGATGGTACCTTATATCATCACAGATCTACGGATTTGCGATTACTGGCTTTTCCATAGCCATGTTCTCTACCACTCTCCATCAGAACACGATGGTTAGAATTTTCTTCCATATCCTTATTTTCACCTATGTGGAAACCCAGTGATTAGTTTATTTGGGTAACCATTACGTTTCATACTTTTTTTTTTAAAGGTTGGTTTTGGTATTCCTTTTTACGATGTGGGTTTCTATTAAATAAACTTTCAAGTAGTAAACCATTTATAACCCCGACGAATTTCGAGGGCGAAATTCATTTTAAGGGGGGTAGAATGTAACAGCCCAAGATTTTTTTTAAAAAAAATATTCTTTTTATTAATGTCTTGTGTTGTACGCTACACCAAAAGGAGCTTGCACAACACGCATCCTTGACTTGCCTTGCATTACACGCAATCACGACCTTCCTCGATAGCATGTGTAATACGCAATACCGAGTTTCACTAAACAACGATATGCTATTAAAATATTATTAACTAGCCGTTATGAATAGTAATAACCACTTTTTAAAATTCTGTAAATCTTATATTTCAAAATGAACTTCATTTTTGGATTCGGAGTATCGAATTTAGCCTAAGGTGAAATTTTGGTACATTTCGGATAACTTTCATATTCTGATGAATAGTGAAAATTACTAAATTATAATTAAAAAACAACTTTTTTAATTGAAATAATTAATAGTGATAAATTATTAATTTGAGTAGTTTTAAAGTATATTTAGAATATATTTTTACAATTTAATACAATGTTGGTTATTGAATGTAATTTCACATTTAAACCAGACATAAACAAGTGTCAATCTTTTGATAGATATTGTTTCTTAAAAACACGCTATTTGTTTTAACATCGGGATTTAATTATAAAATTAATTAATGCAACTTCTATGTTATGAATTTGGTAAAATAGAATTCATTTTTGAATTCGGAATATGAAATATAGCTTAGGATGAAATTTTGGCATTTTTCTGAAAACCTTCAATTTTTGATGAATAGTGAAACTACTAAGTGGTAGTTAAAAAAAACTGAATTTTGCATAAAACTTAATTTTACCGCTTCTGTGAATGGAATTTCGAAAATCCGACAGACACGGTTGATATCAGTAAGTAAAATGTGATTCAATGAGATAAAAATAATTTTTTGGTGAATAGTAACTTTTTACTTTTTTTTACCGCGGTTAATAGTAAATAGGGTAACTAAGGGTAAATAGGATATTACTATTACCCTAACACATGTCCTAATTCTATTGGATAAGTTTAATTCGACCAAAAACAACCTTATGAATATAATATGACCATTTAGGCCCACTTGGGTTAGATTAGGACATTTATTATTAATTTATTTAAAGAAGGGTTAAAATAGTTAAAATCAAAGTTTAATAAGTAAATCATTTTTAATATGGGGTTATACATAAGATAAATTCGACTATAAATATTCATTAGAAAGTTAAAAAGATTTCCTACATAATGGTATTTTATTTATAATTTTTAGACATTAAATAATTTAATTTATTTATGACACAACGATGATGCAGTAATTATCTTATTAATGAAATATTGACATAATTGATGTTATAAACACCAAAATAAATGTAATTTGAGATTTTTTATGAATTACACTAATTTTCTAGGTTACTATGATATATTAATGTTGATTTAATCAACTTGGTTCGAACATTTAATTCTGTTATGACTTTCACAAAAATCATATATCAAATAGTGTCAAAATTGACACAAAATAGTTTTTAAATAAAATATTATATTAATAATTGTTATTTTATTCCTAAAAATCTATGGTTCGGCCAAATGACTTAGATAAGGATATATATATTTATAATAAACAATTTGGGGTTCGTTTGGCATGTTATAGTAAGTGTATTAACCATATAGTGAAAGAAAACAAAAAGACACGGTAAAAGTTAAATTATTTAACTTAGAGTTAAATCTAATTGATAAGGTTTAAAATAATATCCAAACATGTCTAAATTTGATTGGTTGATGAGATTACTACCCTATCGCATCTAATCTTCGAATATGAGTCATTGTTGGAGGTTTTTAAGTGGGGTTAGATTTATTATAAATTAATATTTTTAAGAATTCCTAAGGTGCCCCTCTCCTCCCCTATAAAAGGACACCTCCTCCCCCTCCTCCTCACACCAATTTGAGCACTCAAGCTCGGCCAACCCCTGCCAAAATCTCTTCTCCACTTCCCTAGAAACATCCTAGAGGTTCTGGTCTTCCTCAAAGACCAATTTTAGTTCCCTAAGAGGAGGTCTCAAAGAGGCGCTTCAAAGAAGAGGTAATTACCGTTACCAATTCTTTCATCTTTATTTCTTCTTCCACTTCTTCTTCTTAGGTTGTTTCATTATGAAGTAATAACATCAGTATCACTCATATACTGATATGTTATTATAAGTATGAAACAACCCTATTTCACCATCTATCCATCCTACGGAAAAAGAAATCACCGCGCGTGCGTACGTACGGAATACCGTCTCCACGCCGTGGTGTAATCTATTTTCCACCACCACCTTACATGGATGGGTATAATGGTGTAAATAATAACAATACATAGTTATTACAACATCATATTGATTCTGATATATTGTATAATCCACTCCAATTCAATTCAATAATTATGAAAATGATATCATCGCTCGTGCGTACGTACGGAATACCGTCTCCACGACGCGATGAGATTCATTCTTAATGATTAACCATTCATGAATGATTATAAAGTATATATAATAAGTACTAATGAAATATATGACATAATAATGATACTGGATTTATGAATATATATATATGTATGTCATCTACTTACTTCCATTCAAGACAATAAAGAAAAACAGCGTTCATGCGTACGTACGGACTACCGTCTCCATGAACGGTGTTTTTCATTTCATTTATCTATCTATTATATATATATATACTGAATATATATGATATATAAATCATATTTTATATTCTGGATGTAAGTAAATCATGATATAAGTAATAATAATGTCAAGAACAAAAAGTCAAAACACCTACGATAAATGAAACGATTTTACCCAAAACGCTTCTTTAACATGGAATTTACAAAAGAACGAGTAATATAATGTCATAAGTGAACCATATATGATATCATAACAATGAATATGATTATGTAATAAGTCAATGACCTTATTTAAATCATTATACAGGAGGTTCGGTCACATACGAAGCAAATCGGACCTAAGGTAAGGGAAATATCACAATCTCATTTTTATCCGAGATTGTTTATTCGTAAGTATTTACTGGGGTGTATTTTATCATCCACATCCATGTTTCATCAAAATGTAATATTATTTCCATCCACCTACAATTGTTTAAAACCATTTTTACCCTTCGGTGAGTTTTTAGTAATATGTATGAAAGGAATCTTTTGTCGTACGAGGTACTTTTTGACTTTTCCGACAAAAGTACGAAGAATGTTTTTTTTAACTTATACGGCATGAATGGATTTTTAAAAAATTATTTCCAAGAATCTTCCTTTAAAAGTTTTCAAGTTTATTTTTAATCAACTTATTTTAGTTTTAAATTGTAAGACATGTTAAGAAAGGAAAATGTTTTTGAAGTAGAAAGGATATTTTCCTCAAGAATGGATTTCAAGTATTTTATCAAAATTATTTTCCATCTAAGATAATAAAAGGGTTCTGTTTTTATCCCTATTATTACATTGGTTTGATTATGTTGTGATGGAAATATTTTTATGAATTCCTTTATCTTATATGAATTGTTTTATGATGTCATGTTGTTTAAGAATTCCATTTTTATTACATGGGTTACGCTATGATGTGTGGTTTATGATTATGTGGCACACATAAGAAAGGATTCATTATAAGATGGGTGGGACCTATATCTCCCTCCAATGCATTGGGTAAAGATTTTATATCTCATGAGATAGACAGGGCTGGAACGGTAGGTTATACCGGTTCAGTGAAACAGGACTGAAACGAGGGTTACTCGATTCAGAAAGGGACTTTGTCCACTAAGATAGTCTTGGCAATGAGTCTTGACTAACAAGAAATGATTCTCTATGATTATGTGTGAATGCCACAAAGTTTCATGTTTTAAGTTTTGATTATTGTGATTACATTTCACTACCATGATTTATCCCATGTTATGAAATTATGCTCTCTTTTGCAGGTTATGATTTCCAAAATGTTATGTTCTTATGAATACGATGTGATTGATATTTCTTTTGTTTACCCTTACTGAGCATTTGAGATCACCCTTTTATGTTTTCTTTTCCCCAGGATATAAAGAAAGGTTTTAGGTAAAAAAAGGAAGATCTTTATGGGATATGTTGAAGATCTTTCACCACGATTAGAAGATTTTATTCTGAGTTTCCAAAGACACTAAACTATTACGATCCTTGTGTGTGTGTTTTTGTTATGTACTAAGTATTCCGCAAAAGTAATGTAATGTCAATGTACGTCAGGTTTCGGGTCTCTACAGCAGTGCAGCGGGGAGTGCTGTAGTGGATGAGTAAGTTTTTTACAGGTTCTGGATGGTTGGTTATCTCTTCCACCAATTGTTTTTTAGGGAATAAAAGATATACCAATGGTTAATAGAACCATTGGTATATAGTACGGAGAGGAGTTAATAACAATGGTTCTGTATGATTTTTTGATACATATATCTCAATGGTTTTAATAAAACTATTAGAATATACCACTATCGCTAGGCAGTAAGTATACCAACGATTCTTGAACCGTTGGTATACAAATATTCCAACGTTTTTATGGAAGCTATTCTAATAGAGTTTCTATCTAGGTAATATATATACGAATGGTTCATGAACCATTGTTATACTTATATCCTAATGGTTCCATATAAACTTTTGGAATAATGTATGGTTAGATAGCCCTATACAAATAGTTTGATAAAAAATGTTGGTATTGGTCTATTACAATGCCCAACATGAAAATGGTTCCCAAAACCTATGGGATTCCCTATCCCAATGGTCTTAAGGGATATCCCAACAATTTCAAACCATTTTGATAAGAGAAATTTTCACTAGTGAATGGTATTAATATAATATTATTGAATAATTCCACAATAAAACATAATCTTGTGTATTCTACTTGTCGACTAGTCACATAGACTCCGAATTAATAGTTTCATAATGTGTAAAATTCATATATATGGATATATATAAAATATACCTTTAAGTAGTTATGCTAAGAATCTATTATTTTTATGGCTTCATGTCCAGAATCTATTATTGTTAGGTTTTATGCAAAGAATCTAATAAATGACTAATGATTCGGTGAAAACCACATCTATTTTGTCTCATGAGACCTATTGATGCTTCAAGGGGATATAGAAGGACCCAAACATAAATTATTATGTCCAATTAATTATTAATATGAATTACGATAAACATAATCAATATATTCATATGAAATATAAATAAGTTTCCCCAATCTGTATACATAATTAGTAACCATTCAGAGTAGTAAGGTGAGTGGTATCATTATAACTCATCCACAATAAAACTAATCATAAATCATTTAATAAAATATGGATGATTAAAAACATAATATATAAACCTAAATAAAAAATAAAATTCATTATAGGTTTTTAAAAATATGAAAATACTCAAATAAAATTATTGAGGAATTCGTGGGATAAATACCCTTTTATTTCTTTACAAATATGAGTTATTTTAGAAATATAATTTGTAATTATCATTATTGTTATATAAACCATGAAATGAAAAATATATTCTTTCATGTGAAAATTAAATATTTTAAAAAATTAATTGTGTCTCAAAATAGATTATGGATGGTACTTTAAAATGGGTAAGAAATCGAGATGTTCCCTTAACTGGGCTTGCCTATCAGGAAGAAATGAGAAGGGATCCTTATAAAAATATTATTCTCCCATAATATAATTTTTGAATGATCTGGATATATTGTTTTTGAACATATATGTATAATTTATAAGAATTATATATAAATAATTAAAAATTATATTGGTGTATATTGGAATAAAGAAAAACCCAAATGAAAATGCAGGTTTGGGAAGAAAACGATACCACCATGGAAATAGTTGAACCATATTCCGCATAAAATTAATGACAATGAATACCATGAAGAAAATATGATTCATGATATGTAACATAAATGGGAATTATACATGGGCCCCATATAATAAATAGTTGTGAGTGAGTCATATCTCAAAGAAACAAAGGATAGTTTTGAAAACCCTTAACTTATGTCTGAATATGTTATGCACATGACCTTATCTTCCTAGAAAATAAAATTAAATCCATTAATTAATTAATTCATAAAATTAATTACTTTTATTTTATTTATTATAATTTTATTGTGTTCATTTATGGATTTTTTATGAGTTATAAGATACAATTTTATTACTTGAGAGCGTTCGTTTCCTTTGTTGCACGATCAGTATAGTTGTATAAGAGTATATAATTTCAACTAGATGGTTTATAATTCTCTATAATTGAATTTATATTAAATTAATGAACATAATGAAGTTTAAATGGTTATAAATATCATTTTTATATGGTATGATGATGAATCATTGTATAAGACATTTAGTGTTAATTATTTACATTATTAAGGTGGTTATTGATAATAACGAACTTATTTTATTTTATCATTTAGTATTATGTAAATACGTTAATTAAAAAACATAATAGTGGTTGTAATAAATATATTATAGTATTTTTAGACCATAAAAATGGTTTCATTACCAGCATTGAGAGAGAAGTTGATGAATGAAAACAGTCATCCATAAAGATTGTAAATTAGCTCATCGTGGATGATGAGTTCATTTTTAAAATATAAGAGAGAGATAAAGAAGTTTGAGGAAGGATTTTCAATTAAAATGACATCATTATAGTATATATATATATATATTGTATTGTATTTATCATTTTCATACATACTGAGGATGTGAGTAGATAATAATAAAATAAAATAACTTGAAAATAATTTAAAAGGAAAAGAATGAGTATTTACCTCTTGGATACTCCTCCTTGACAACCTCTTTATGGGGATTGGATATGATATTTTTTAAGACAAATTTCTCCTAGTCATAGGGAGATAATTCGTAAGTGTATTGGGGAGAAATTTTACAAGGGTCAAAGCTTGGAAGGATTGAAAATAAGGGGTGGAATTTTCAGTGGAAGTGAAGGGTGATTTATCATTATTTTATTCATTATTTTGTTATTTTTCTTAATACAAGAAATAGTGTTGAATCCTGTGACTAAATAAAATATTAAGTTCATATGATATTGATCAAAGGGTTCTTACATCATCCATAAAATAAATATGACTCCATAATTCATGTGTTTAGAATTTTTCCTAAATTATCTTATTGTACTGTTCACAAAAATCATGTATTTTAGAAAAATCCCAAAAATTCATCATAGCCATTTTTTGATGTGTAGAATTCATAAATTAACTCCATTTTAAGAAAATGATTTTCCAATTATTAGAATTTTAATTTTTAAATAAAATCATCATTTATTCAAAAATACTAATTTTAAAATTTTTACTGATTTTATGAAACTTTTAAAAATTAATTAAGGTATAATTATAGTATAATCATAAAACAAAAATAAATATTAACTTATGTATATATTTTATGAAAACGAATTTTATATTGAATCATTTTATTAATTATAAAATGGTAAATAATCATTTATGTATAATGAAAATACTAATACTTAATTAATAATTTATATTTATATTTATTTACTATGATCTAATTATATCATACATTCATTTATTTGATGCCTAAATTTTATTTATACATTCATTGTTGAGTTTACTATTCATTTTTCTAATTTACTATTTATAAGGGACATATTACTATTCATAAGGGTAACATTACTATTCATAAGGGTCAAATTAGTATTCAAAACAAATATGTTGATTCTGTTGGTCACTAAATATCATACTAATCACAATTGTGCATATCCATTTTTTGAAATTCACTTATTAGAAGTGGAAAATTATTTTAAATGTATAGGTTATAACTCTCTTGTTTAAATAATTATAATAAAAAAGTTTTGTTTCGCAGAGACTCATTTTTTTGTGCATTGCATTCAATATTCAATTTATTTTTAAATCCTTGGGGTTTTATATTCTCCCCTCATTAATAAATTGTGTCCTTGTAATTTGATATTTATTTTTTAAAAAGAGAGGTTGATTTTTGGAAATTAAATTGTGGGAAACCCACATTTTAATTAGGGTTATAGAACACACTCTTAATAAGTAATAAATAATAAATATTATAGTCACCAAATAATTAGGGTTTCAAATAGGATAACATTAGCATAAAGTGAAAACATAGTCATGGAAGAGAAATTTAACGATCAAGTTATGAATGATAGTGATGGATAATATGCTCATTAGAATGATGAACATCATTAAACCACACATCTATGATCAGTTAAAATACCATTTATTTCAAAGATAGAAGATAAATTAGATGACGTTTTTGATTGAAAATAAATTTACAAGAGTTGAGAGTTTCTTTTACTATCTAGAGAAGCGCATAAATAAAGCTACTTCATTTTATAATATAATTTTTTGGTTGTGATTCAATATTTATTCACTTTATTATTGAATAAAAGTGATGGATATTTAGGATGAATTTTTATACCTGAAGCACTTTGATCTAATAGTACATAAGTCGTTCCCTCAGCCATTAAATGTTTTGTGAAACAAAAAAGGTTGGGGCATGTTACCCAAAATAATACATTAGTCTAAATATATTCTATAAGAAGTTAACTATAAGAAGTTTCCAAATTCTGTCTGTTCAAAATTTGATGTCCAAAGATTTAGAAGAAAGGTCACTAAATATCATATTTTCCTAAAAAAAATATAATGTACCTATTCTCATCACATATCAAACATATGAATATCATGATTACCATTAACCCATTATAAAATATGTGTTCTTCCAATTCCTTAAAAAGGTAATGTATTACAGTATAATTCATGAATCTAAAAAAACATTAATTCTCCCACTTTAACTATAGTAACATCATAAACAAGGACTTTATCAATTTACTACTTTTGGGGTATATTCCCTTGGCTCTTAGGGAATTCATTTTAATAGTTCCCCATATCTGTACAATTGATGTATTACACAACAAAAAATTATTTCTTTCCCTTGAAACCCTAAGAATAGGGACCTTTTTGGCCACACATGAAGAAAAACCCTTTTTCATTTATGCATGTACCATGGTGTTTCCTTCAATAAGTATCAGTTGTTGGAAAATATAACTTTCCCTTTGTCCCTTTAATTGAATTTTTCTCCACCATCCTCCTTTTCTCTTTTGACCTTCAAAACCATAATACTTGGAGAATTAGTTATAGATCATGATAGAAATAGATACGATTTCCTCATATAATTATAATGTTTGTGAGAATAATGACCTTTGTAAAATTAGAATAAGACCGTAATAAAAATGGAAATTCTTTCACCTTGGATTACGTATGAAGTCTGTGTCATGCCTTTCAAACCTTATAATTTTGGAATCATACATAGAAACATTTCTAACCTTCTTTCTATATCAATTTCTAGAATTTTTTCTTTATATCCACTTTTTGTTCACGCGGGAAATATTTATCCATGAAAACTTTCTAAAAATTATTCATTCAATGTTTACAATTTCTTCCTCTTTCTTTTTGTTTCAAATTAATGACCACTATTTATCCACATCTCTCGAGAGATGAAATACTACCATTATAATTTTATCCCATTCATTACATCCCAATTGTAAAAATATCTTCTCTAAGGAACTTATCTTTAGTTCATGTACAAAATGGTTTGTAGTCCCATTGAATGATAGAGTCTATTATCACAAGAAGTGATATAGATTCGCTCCTATATGTTGTAGTTTAGGGGTATCTATATGGGTAAAGTTATTTTTAATTACTAGAGTCAGTTATCCCGATATAGTTATAATTTTATCAGCACCAGTCGCAACTCTAGTATCAATATCTTTATCTTTCAATGTTGGGGATGGGATATGCACATTGATATAGTTTCCATTCCTTCCAGTATGATCCATTTATAAATAATGTAATACACTAAATTTGGATATGAATCCTAATGCATAATCTAAAACTACAGGAATACTTAACATCAATTGAAATTTTATGCATAGTTAAAATCATAATAAGAATCATGGTTTCTTTGGGTATATATTTACTTTTAAATCCTTAATTAATATTTGTAAGGAAAATATGACTTATCCTGTGAATATCTCTAGGGAGTCATAAAATATATTCGCGATAAGGCTCATTTTTGTGTACTAGGTTAGCTCAAGTCATTCCTAGGACACCTTTCACGATTTTTCCCCTAGGTACATCTCTTAGAGAGCCACATCCACTTGTAGTTTCCAGATAGGGATGTATTTCTAGAAATATCCACATAATATCATCCTTACAAAAATTATTATATGTTCTTATATTCTTATTCACAAAGTATATCTTATGTTTTTTTTTCATTAATATATTTTTTCATAAATATATTTTTTAAAACATATTTTAATACCAACTATAATGAGTCTAACCCCAATAGCCCTGAGCTGGTGCCAAACTTTATAACATTGTTATGATTACGAGGAAGTGTCATCCCAAAGTACCGATCAATTTAGTCGTTTTGGAAATTCGATTACATATGTGAACATTACACTAAAAATTGAAAGCAAATGTAATAAACCCGGTGGGCCTAAATCCCAACGAACTCAGCCACACCTGATCCCAGCCCTCTGGCAGATATCAGACCCCCACCCCATGGGCAGATAACTGTCCCCCACATCATGCTGGCCCAGATAACACGTGGAAGGAACTGTCCCCTTCTTGGGAAGGATTTAATACTCCTCCCCCATAACACGAACCCATGACCATAGGCATAAAGGCCAACCGGGAAGCGTTATGAGTACCACTAGCCAGGCAGGGGACAGTTTTTGCCACGTGTTATCTGGGAGAGCATGAGGTGGGGACCTGTTATTTTCACGTGGGGAGGGGGTCTGCTATCTGCTAGAGGACTGGGCCTCAGTGGTACTTGTTAACTCCCCTAGTTGGCTGTTAATCTTGTGGTCACTGGTTCAAGTTGTAAGGGAGGCGTATTAAATCCTCGCCAGGCAGGGGACAGTTCCGACCATATGTTATCTAGGCCAGCATGAGGTGGGGGCCTATTATCATCCCATGGGGTGGGGGTCTGCTATCTTCCAGAGGTTTGAGCTTGGGCATGGCCGAGTTCGTTGGGCTTTAGGCCTACCGAGTTCGTTACATAAAAATGCACCATTTTATGTGACAAACCCGGTGGGCCTAAATCCCAATGAACAGGGCCACGACCGAGACCAGCCCTCTGGCAGATAGCATACCCCCACCCCACGGGTAGATAACAGGCCCCAACCTCATGTTGGCCCACATAACACCTGGAAAGAACTTTCCCTTGCCTGGAGAGGATTTAATACTCCTCCCTCACAACTCGAACCAGTGACCAGATGCTTAACAGCCAACCGAGAGTGTTAACAAGTACCAATGAGCCAATGGACCAGTGGTACTCGTTAACACTCCCTGTTGGCTGTTAAGCCTGTGGTCGGCTATTCGAGTTTCCAGGGAGGCCTATTAAATCCTCTCCAGACAGGGGACAGTTCCTGCCACCTGTTATCTCGGCCACCATGAGGTGGGGGCCTGTTATCTTCCCGTGGGGGTGGGGGTCTGATATCGTCCAGAGGGCTGGGCTTGGGCATGGCCTAGTTAGTTGGGCTTTAGGCCCAATGTGTTCATTACATAAATAATGTAGAAACTCTATTTTTATCTCCCAAAATCTCTTAGATTATCCCACCAAGCCAATCATAATATTAAACTTTGAATCCTGGGAAAAGTAAGACATAATTAATGGGTGAGAAAAGATGCTCGGTAATAGAAGTAAATATAGCGTATGATCTCATAAATAAATATAAATTCTAATGAATTTTGAATAACTAAAAACACATGCAATAAAAACATAATTTTTAGCATAAAATGGCATGAATAGAAGATGATTGAATAACACCAAAATAAAACATAACCACAAATATTCTACTAATAGAATAATCACATGGACTATAAATTATGAGTTGCATAATGAAGGAAATTCATAATGATGTATTTCAAAAATATAACTTCAAGGATTAAATCTAATAATATTTTATTTCCAAGGCTTTATACAAAAATTTTAATATTATCGAGGCTTCATGGCTTGAATATAATAAATGGGTAAGGCCTCTACCAAAATAATATATTGTTTTTCTCATGAGACTTACCAATGCATCAAGGGAAAATATCATTCCCCACCTTAAACATACTAATTCCATTTAATTATTCATATTAATGGGGATAATCATAAACAATATATACATATGAAATGTAAATAAATTTCCCCAATCTGTGACCATAACCACTAACCATTCTTTTTTGTATGGTGATTTGAATCGTGATATGACATCCATAGTAAAACTGATTATAACCAATTTAACAAAATATTTTGCATGATTAACATAAGATATAAACCTCAATAAATAATAAAATTCAACATAAGGGTTGAAATAGATGAAAGTACTATAATACAATCATTTATGAATTCTAGGGATAAATAACTTTTTTAATTTTCAAGGATGAGTAGTATTGGAAAAATCAGTTTCATTTTTAATGATTATTTTTATAAAACCAGAAATGAAAAATTATTGATTTCCATGAAAAAAATATGAATTTTATAAAAATAACTGTATATTGAAAAATAATATGGATGCTACTTGAAAATGGGTAAGAAATCGAGACGTTCACTTAACTGGGCTTGCGTATCGATAAGAAATGAGAATGGAACCATTTAAAACATATATTATTCAATAAATTAATTGTGTAATGATATTTATAAATGTTTTTGGGATATAAATTTATATTTTAGCATAATTATATGAAAATAATGAAAAATTACATTATTGTAAAGAGGAGGAAAGCGTAACCTGGATGAAAATAGAGGTTCCGGAAGAAAACCAAACCACTATGAAAACAATCAAATCATATGCCCCATAAAAATATTTAAGTTTAATAACATGAACATAAATTGATTATTGATATGGAACATCAATGGTAAGTTTACATACACCACACACATGAAATAGCGGTGAGTAAGTTATATCTCACTGAAATAAAAGTTAGTTGAGAAAACTCTTACCTTATGTCTGAATGTGTTCTTCACTTGACCATATCATGATACAAAATCAAATTAAATCCATTAATTGATTAAATAATAACAATATATAAATTAATTTAAATTTTTATAATTTTATTATGTTCATTTATGGCCTTTTTTATATGTTATAAGATACAATTTTATTTCTCAGGAACATTCGTTTCTTTGGTCTTCATGATCGATATAATGTTGTAAGAGTATGGGAGTTCATGTGCAATGGATATAATTATAAAAAATTGAATTTATTAAATAATAATGAACATATATATTTTTAAATGGTCATATATATCATTTTTATATAGTATGAGGATAAATCATTATATAATACATTTAGTGATAATATTTTACATTAATACGACAATTATTGATTATAACAAATCGGTTTGTTTTATCTTTTAGTATTACGTAAATATGATACATAAAGAACATAAAAATGTTTCAATATATATAATAGTCTATTTTAACCATAAAAATGGTTTCATTACTAGAATTTAAGAAGAAATTGTAAAATTAAAAATCGTCATCCATGAAGGTTTTAAATCGGCACTTCATGGACGATGATATTGAATTTAAAATAAAATAGATAGAGAGAGAGAATTGAGTTTTAGGATTTATATTAAATTAACCTATACAATTAATATAGATATATAGATGATATTTTGGTTATCATTATCATATGGACATAGGATGTTATGAGAGAATAATAAAATAAAAGATCTTGAAAATAAATATAAAGGAATAGGAAGAGGATTTTACCTCTTGAATACTCCTCCTTAAGAACCTCCTAAAGGGTATTGGTTTTGGCCTTTAGTTAAGACCAATATCTCATGGACATGGGGGTGAGACTATGGGATAGTATTTGGTAGAAATTTGATAGGGCTCAAAGCATGGAATGTGTGAGGAGAAGGGGTGTATTTATAGTGGAGGGGAGGGGTGGTTTCTCATTATTTTATTCACTATTTTATTATTTTTCATTAAAAAATAAATAGTTTTGCTAATAGTGAATAAATAAAGTAATATGATCATGTGATTTCTAATCAATGGTTCTTACATCATCCAGACAACACATATGACTCCATAATTCATGTATTTTTCATTTATCCTAAATTATCATATTTTACTATTCACAAAAAAAATTTCAATTATTTTTTAAAAAACCCAAAAATTCACCCTAACCATTATTTTATTTTTAGAGTAAAAAATGAAATAAATTTTATGAAAAAATTCTAAATATGGGAAATTTAATTTCTAAATAAAATCTATATTTACCCCAAAATACCAAATTTTAAATTATATCATATTTTATTACACTTTAAAAAATTAACTAAGGTCTCATTGTATTATAAAAATAAGATATAAAAATATTATCATATGATTTAATTTTATGAAAATTAAAATTCTTTTAATCATTATTTTAATTATAAAATATTAAATACACATTTATGTTTTATAAAAATAATAATACTTAAATAATAATTTCTTAAACATTAATTTAATATGATATAATTTTATCATTATTTCATTTATAAGATGAATAAATTTTATTTATACATTAATGGGTGAGTTTAAAATTCATTTGGGTGATTTACTATTCATAAGGGTAACATTACTATTCAAAATGGCGAAGTTACTATTCATTAAAAATATTGTTGATCCTATCAGACTCTATATATATTATGGAACATAACCATGTATTTTTTTTAAATCAAATTAATATAAGTAGAAACAATATATTTAATGGATATGTTATACCTATCTAGTTTATATAATTATAAAAAAACAGTTTTGTTTTGTAGAGACTCACTGTCATGTGCACTAAATTATATATTAAATTTAGTTTTTAATCCTTGGGGTTTTACATAAGGATTCCCAAATAACACTCTAGAGATCACATTAAAATTTATCTGAAATATAAACCTTCTAAAAGTATACAATGTGTATAAAATCTATTCATAAATTAACACTACATTAGGGAGCCCTGTTTCCACCATGATCACTAAATTTTATTAACACATCTATACACATGAAATGAAGATAGACTGAAATATACTTTGTGTGTGAACCCAAAATTTAATGAACCAGAATTTTTTCACCCCTATGTAATCCTCCTTTGCTGGAAAACCATACCCAATATTCACATGGTCCAAATTCATACCTAATATTTAGAGCTTCAAAAATATTAACCACTCGTGTGCCTGAATAGACCCTATGTACTCAATGAATGACCCCTACATCCTGTATATATCCAAAAATAAGAAATAAACCTTCATCCATATATGAAAATTTATATATCCATGAGAATATTTATTCACTTATAGATTAAAAATTCCCTATTCTATATGAATTCAAATCGTTTTTTGGAATATTATTTATAACATTTTTCAATAAACACAACCAAAAAACCACTCAAAGTGAAGTGATTCAAGCATAACATGAATTTATATTACATCATTTTAAATGAATATTTAATACATCATAATGTAATTTATTTCCAATAATCATAAATGTTTTGTCTCTTTGGATACTAGATATAGAACCAAATTAGTTATGAACAATATTTAATGTCTTAGATAAAAAATTGTATCATATAATACTCAAATAGAATTATCACACTTACTACCTTACTTTATTACTTGGGGAATAGAAACATAAGAAGCTGTGATATTAGATAATCAGTTAGGGTAATCATGGGAGGTATTAACATTTTAGAATAAAATGATCACATGGGTAGTATAACGTAATCAAATTGAATTTTTATAATATAAAATTATAATGCATATAAAATTATTGATCGTAACTCAACAGTAATGGAATTATGATTTGGTATAACTAAAATCAATGATATCACATTGTGAACAAATTTTTGACCCAATAACTATCACACAGGCTGATGGAACAAAATATCAATGTGAAACAAGATTAATCCTAGTAAATCATATCATTGTGGATTAAGAATAACTACTTTGATCTCTTATTATTATGGACCAGATATCATTACAATCATCCCTTAATATCAAGGATTTGACATCATTTCTAGAATCCCATTATAATATTATCAAATATAGAACATTAACAAATACATGGATGGGAAATAATTTAACCACCAATCACATGATGTGAAATAATATTTATATGTTCCAAAAGAAAAATTAAACTTTTATAATTTAATCATAGGTTAATTGACCTCGGGAAGGAAAAATTTTTAAGAAGCATTTCCTTAAAACATAATCATATTCCATTTTTAGATGTAATGTTTATAGTATCATTGGATCATGTTCTTAGTTATGTATTAGAAACATGAAAATATTTCAATATATTTGACAATCACTTTGACAAAAGATTTGAAAATTCTATTTCAAATATATAAGAAAAAATATCCTTTTCTTTGGTAATATTTTCTAAAACTATTATGTGAAAAAATGGAATATGATTTTATTTAAGAATTCCCAAAAACTTATATTGTAATTTAAATAATAATCTATATTTACAGAGGATGGAAAATTCGATCATGTGGTTGAAAGACATTGTTTTCAAACTCTTGTAAATAAATTCAATTTTTTCATACAGAAAATATTAAAATATTCCTCTTAAAAAATATATAATACATTGAACTATATTTTAAAATTATCTTTTAAATTTTTTGAGTCATTTATAATAAAATTATGTAAAGTATAATAAGAATATGGGCATAGAGGAGAATTATTTATTATCGAAAAGAGATGATAAGTTTGATTCATATTATAATGAATATTTCTACTTGTATGCAAAACAATATGGTGGAAATGTAATGATGTTATGTAATCCCCGTAAATAAATATAAGAGAATAAATTAAATACATGTTATAAGAGAGATACCATTTAATCCCACCAGTGGAAATTTCATTATTAACAATACCCTATAAAAGTGAGATTATAAAATAAATCTTTTGTGTAGAAATTCTCTTGGTCAAACATATTCTGAAATCATATATAATATATTGAAATTTACTATAAATCAATATAAAAAATATAATTTTATTTGGATCATTTGATATCACTATATTATAATATCTTTTTACACATTTACTAACAATTCTTCATTTAAATCAATATTTGAGTGTTAAATATTCCATTTTCCCACACATTTTTTGATTAAGTGACTCTGATCCATACACATTCGTCTCTGTTTCTTTACCAATGGAATAATAGTTGTTTCATAAATATATCATTTATTGATTTAATATATATTTAAAACCATCTACATGAGATGATAATGAATGTAACGACCCAAAGTTTTTCAATGGAAAATTCCCTTCTTATATTTATGTCATAAAAACACAAAATAATGAACTACTAAGTGATAAGTGACCTTTAAACATATTTTTGTTACCCCTATGTTTGGAATTTTAAAAATCCAACATACACGGTTGTGTTCAAGATAGTTTTTGAAGTCTAATGAAACAAAAATAATTTTTAGTGAATAGTAACCTACCCTTATGAATAGTAATATGAACCTTATGAATAGTAAATAAGAGTAACATTACCTATGAATAATAAAATAAAATTTAGACATCATAGAAAGTGATAATTTGACCTTATTAAACGCTTTTGATATTTTATAAGTCATAAATAATTAACTATAATTAATTAATTAATTTAAAAGAATATATATTTTCCTAAAATATATTCATAAATTATTTAATCAATGTCTAATAGTTTTTAGATAATTTTATAAGACCCTAAGTAATTTTTGAAAGAACTGTGAAATCAGTTTTAATTTTAAAAACTGTTCTGTTAAGTAAATTATGGTTTTAATTAAATATTAAATTAATGATATTTAGAAAATTATTTTTCAAAAATGGACATCATTTTTGGATTCTACACGTTGAAAAATGGTAGGAGTAAATTTTTGGGTTTATTCTGAAATACTTCAATTTTTGGGTGAATAGTAAAAATATACAGTTTTTCGCATAATCGGTGTACATGAAATTGCATCATTAATGATGTAATGATGACATAAACATTATAGAACTTTAGTTTCGGCCAAAACATATTAAATTTCATAAATTGTTCTTTGAAATACAATAAATTTAATTCTCAAACCTAAAAAGAACCTTCCAAAGCCTAAAGTCAAAAGGTGATTTCTTAAAGTGTCTTTTTCTCTTTCTTTCACTTTCCTTTTAATAAAGTAATGAATTCGAATTATAAAGAAGATTTAAAGCCTAAAACAAATTTTATTATATTAATATATGATTTAGGATGTAAAAAACTACTATTAAAAGTCTAACTTATGATATATTATTTTATTTAATATTTTATGCCAAAAACACCTCCCTCCTCATGTATAAATAAGCCCTCCCCCTCCTATTGCCAAAACACCCCTCTCAAGCTTCAAGAATTATATAATCTCTTCCCAATAATCTCTCCTAGACCCTTCCCCACGTCCAAGAGCTCCTGATCTCATCAAAAGACCAAGCATAAGCCCTTAAGGAGGTTCTTAAGAGGAGGATTCTAAAGGTAATTTCCCTCTCTCTTCTCCTTTAATTTCCTTTCAAGTTCAAGTTCCTTTCTTGATATCTCCTTACCTATCTTCATCAAAATTGTTTTTTTAACCCCGTTATTATACATATACTGTAATACTATGATTATAATGGTATATTATATCACCCCACACCTTTTCCCTCTTCCTTTTATTTTATTAAAGAGAACGTTGTTCATGTGGTGATAATTTATCACCTTCAAAAACGACATGTTCTCTTCTTACATTTCTACCTTCAAATATGGTCATGAAACCATTTTTATGGTTGAACCAAAATATTTTATATGTATTATGTTCTATTTTAAGTTCTGGAAATAACCTATGGCCATACTACTAAGTGAAAAGTTAAAATGAGTTGGTTGTGATCCAAAAATCGCTCAAATTAGCCCAAATAATCTTCATTTAATTCTTATCTAATGATTCGGCCACATGGATCTAATATAACTCATTATAAAATCATTCAAGCTGCTGTAATATCATTAATTACATGTAATATCAGTTCGGGATGTTTACCCCCGATCTACCCAATCATCAAATTAAGAATACAAGTGGACCGCTCAAGAAAACCATGAAAACGAACATCCCCGATCAATGTTTTTAAACTCTATAAGTCATCCAAAGGAACATAATATGAAATAATGAAACCAGAATGAACCCTATTAATGTATAAAAGGTTCTGTAATTTCTATTTAATGAATATAATTTCATGATACAAGAAATTAAAGAGAAGGAGGCAATCGAGTACAAGGTAAGGGGAAATCTCGAACCCAATTTTCTTCCTTCGGGTTCTCCCTCTTTCACTCCATTTTTTGATATGGTTACTCCCCAAAGGTCTTTTGTTCATATTTTACCTTACTTTTCTGGGATATAAATGTTTTTCATTGGTTTTTATGTTCATCAAAATGTTTTCCAAAACAACTCTTCTTTCAAGATCTCACCTTTTACCTCTCATTCAAGGTTGATGGTTCTTATATCAAGTATGTTGTTCCCTCTTTCTTTTGGGAACCCAAAACTTATGAATGTGTTATTATGAGATGAAACTCATTCCTTTCCATGGGATATTTATGTACATGTTTGATATGTGTTCTATGTGGAAAGCACGATAATGATAATGTTATGATGTGACGGGTGCGCCCGGAATTATATAGCGCAATATGAATGTTTAAATGTGACGGGTGCTCCCGGAATTATATAGCTCTCCAATGCATTGGGTAAAGTGATGAATCTCATGAGTAAATGTGAAATGATGCGTGAACATGATGCTAGCTTTGTTCACAAGTATGTGTGGTAGCTAACCACTAAGACACGAGGTTTCATTTTTATGCTTTGCCACATTTCAAGTTTATTGTTTATGCTCCTCTCATGTTCAAGATCTTCTTCCTATGACATGATTATGCTCACCCCATGCTATATTGTTCTTATCTATCCTCTTACTGGGCTTTTAGCTCACCCCTTTTGATGTATATCTTCAGGTGGCTACATGTACTAAGGAGAGGACAAGTGCTACTAAGAAGCTATAGAAGAAGAGATTAAATGAATTTTTTTATGCTTGATGTTGTACTTGTTATGTGTAGTCCTAGTTTTCCCAAGACACAAAACCTCTGGATCCTCCATGTGTAATACTATTATGTTGTTTATCTTTGAAATGATCTAATAGTAATGTAAGAAAAGGCTGGGTCGCTATAGTTGGTATCAGAGGAAAGGTTTAGTTAATTTGGGGATTAGGATTAATGAACCCTAGAGAAAACGTCTAGTATGAGAATAAGTACAAATAAGCACCTAGGGATCCCATATGTTATGTTTTTGGTATAAATTGTTTAGATAAATAAGTTATTCATGACTTGTTTAGTTATGTTTTGTTCTATCCTTTTCTATTTTTCAAAATGGTTGGAACGAGGTGAGGTAATGAAGGAGAAGCACCCTCACCTGTTTGTGTGAAGTGAAATTTTGGGGGCGAAATTTCTTAAGGAAGGAAGAATGTAACGACCCAAAGTTTTTCAATGGAAAATTCCCTTCTTATATTTATGTCATAAAAACACAAATTAATGAACTACTAAGTGATAAGCGACCTTTAAACATAATTTTGTTACCCCTATGTTTGGAATTTTAAAAATCCAACATACACGGTTGTGTTCAAGATAATTTTTGAAGTCTAATGAAACAAAAATAATTTTTAGTGAATAGTAACCTACCCTTATGAATACTAATATGAACCTTATGAATAGTAAATAAGAGTAACATTACCTATGAATAATAAAATAAAATTTAGACATAATAGAAAGTGATAATTTGACCTTAGTAAACGCTTTTGATATTTTATAAGTCATAAATAATTAACTATAATTAATTAATTAATTTAAAAGAATATATATTTTCCTGAAATATATTCATAAATTATTTAATCAATGTCTAATAGTTTTTAGATAATTTCATAAGACCCTAAGTAATTTTTGAAAGAACTGTGAAATCTGTTTTAATTTTAAAAACTGTTTTGTTAAGTAAATTATGGTTTTAATTAAATATTAAATTAATGATATTTAGAAAATTATTTTTGAAAAATGGACATCATTTTTGTATTCTACACGTAAAATCATGGTAGGAGTAAATTTTTGGGTTTATTCTAAAATACTTCAATTTTCGGGTGAATAGTAAAAAATACAGTTTTTCGCCTAATCGGTGTACACTAAATTGCATCATTAATGATGTAATGATGACATAAACATTCTAGAACTTTAGTTTCGGCCAAAAAATATTAAATTTCACAAAATTTTCTTTGAAATACAATAAATTCAATTCTCAAACCTAAAAAGAACTTTCCAAAGCCTAAAGTCAAAAGGTGATTTCTTAAAGTGTCTTTTTCTCTTTCTTTCACTTTCCTTTTAATAAAGTAATGAATTCGAATTATAAAGAAGAGTTAAAGCCTAAAAAGAATTTTATTATATTAATATATGATTTATGATGTCAAAAACCTACTATTACAAGTCTAACTTATGATATATCATTTTATTTAATATTTTATGCCAAAAACACCTCCCTCCTCATGTATAAATAAGCCCTCCCCCTCCTCTTGCCAAACCACACCTCTCAAGATTCAAGCATTATATAATCTCTGCCCAATCATCTCTCCTAGCCCCATCCCCACGTCCAAGTGCTCCTGATCTCATCAAAAGACCAAGCATAGGCCCTTAAGGAGGTTCTTAAGAGGAGGATTCTAAAGGTAATTTCCCTCTCTCTTCTCCTTTAATTTCCTTTCAAGTTCACGTTCCTTTCTTGATCTCTCCTTACCTATCTTCATCAAAATTGTTTTTTTAACTCAATTATTATACATGTACCGTAATCCTATGATTATAATGGTATATTATATCACCCCACACCCTTTCCCTCTTCCTTTTATTTTATTAAAGAGAACGTTGTTCATGTGGTGATAATTTATTACCTTCAAAAACGACATGTTCCCTTCTTCCATTTCTACCTTAAAATCTGGTCATGAAACCATTTTTATGGTTGAACCATAATATTTTATATGTATTATGTTCTATTTTAAGTTCTGGAAATAGCCTATGGCCATACTACTAAGTGAAAAGTTAAAATGAGTTGGTTGTGATCCAAAAACCGCTCAAATTAGCCTAAATAATCTTCATTTAATTCTTATCTAATGATTCGGTGACATGGATCTAGTACAACTCATTATAAAATCATTCAAGCTTCTGTAATATCATTAATTACATGTAATATCAGTTCTGGATGATTACCCATGATCTACCCAAACATCAAATTAAGAATACAAGTGGACCGCTCAAGAAAACCATGAAAACGAACAACCCCGATCAATGTTTTTAAACTCTATAAGTCATCCAAAGGAACATAATATGAAATAATGAAACCAGAATTAACCCTATTAATGTATAAAAGGTTCTGGAATTTCTAATTAATGAATATAATGTCATTATACATGAAATTAAAGAGAAGGAGGCAATCGAGTACAAGGTAAGGGGAAATCTCGAACCCAATTTTCTTCCTTCGGGTTCTCCCTCTTTCACTCCATTTTTGATATGGTTACTCCTCAAAGGTCTTTTGTTAATCTTTTCCCTTACTTTTCTGGGATATAAATGCTTTTCATTGGTTTTTATGTTCATCAAAATGTTTTCCAAAAGAACTCTTCTTTCAAGATCTCACCTTTTACCTCTCATTCAAGGTTGATGGTTCTTATATCAAGTATGTTGTTCCCTCTTTATTTTGGGAACCCAAAACATATGAATTTGTTACTATGAGATGAAACCCATTCCTTTACATGGGTAATTTATGTACATGTTTGATATGTGTTCTATGTGGCAAGCATGATAATGATATTGTTATGATGTGACGGGTGCGCCTGGAATTATATAGTGCAATATGAATGTTTAAATGTGACGGGTGCGCCCGGAATTATATAGCGCTCCAATGCATTGGGTAAAGTGATGAATCTAATGAGTAAATATGAAATGATGTGTCAAAATTATGCTAGCTTTGTTCACAAGTATGTGTGGTAGTTAACCACTAAGACATGATGTTTCATTTTTATGCTTTGCCACATTTCAAGTTTATTGTTTATGCTCCTCTCATGTTCAAGATCTTCTTCCTATGACATGATTATGCTCACCCCATGCTATATTGTTCTTATCTATCCTCTTACTGGGCTTTTAGATCACCCCTTTTGATGTATATCCTCAGGTGGCTACATGTACTAAGGAGAGGACAAGTGCTACTAAGAAGCTATAGAAGAAGAGATTAAATGATTTTTTTTATGCTTGATGTTGTACTTGTTATGTGTAGTCCTAGTTTTCCCAAGACACTAAACCTCTGGATCCTCCATGTGTAATACTATTACATTTTTTATCTTTGAAATGATGTAATAGTAATGTAAGAAAAGGATGGGTCGCTATAGTTGGTATTAGAGGAAAGGTTTAGTTAATTTGGGGATTATGATTAGTGAACCCTAGAGAAAACGTCTAGTATGAGAATAAGTACAAATAAGAACCTAGGGATCCCATATGTTCTGTTTTTGGTATAAAGTTTTTAGATAAATAAGTTATTCATGACTTGTTTAGTTGTGTTTTTTTCTATCCTTTTCTATTTTAGAAAATGGTTGGAACGAGGTGAGGTAATGAAGGATAAGTACCCTCACCTGTTTGTGTGAAGTGAAATTTTGGGGGTGAAATTTCTTATGGGGGGAAGAATGTAACGACCCAATGTTTTTCAATGGAAAATCCCCTTCTTATATTTATGTCATAAAAACACAAAATAATGAACTACTAAGTGATAAGAGACCTTTAAACATAATTTTTTTACCCCTATGTTTGGAATTTTAAAAATCCAACACACACGGTTGTGTTCAAGATAGTTTTTGAAGTCTAATGAAACAAAAATAATTTTTAGTGAATAGTAACCTACCCTTATGAATAGTAATATGAACCTTATGAATATTAAATAAGAGTAACATTACCTATGAATAATAAAATAAAATTTAGACATCATAGAAAGTGATAATTTGGCCTTAGTAAATGCTTTTGATATTTTATAAGTCATAAATAATTAACTATACTTAATTAGTTAATTTAAAAGAATATATATTTTCCTGAAATATATTAATAAATTATTGAATCAATGTCTAATAGTTTTTAGATAATTTTATAAGAACCTATGTAATTTTTGAAAGAACTGCGAAATCATTTTTAATTTTTAAAACTGTTTTGTTAAGTAAATTATGGTTTTAATTAAATATTAAATTAATGATATTAAGAAAATTATTTTTGAAAAATGGACATCATTTTTGGATTCTACACGTCGAAAAATGGTAGGAGTAAATTTTTGGGTTTATTCTGAAATACTTCAATTTTCTGGTGAATAGTAAAAAATACAGTTTTTCGCATAATCGGTGTACACTAAATTGCATCATTAATGATGTAATGATGAAATAAACATTCTAGAACTTTAGTTTCGGCCAAAACATATTAAATTTCATAAACTGTTCTTTGAAATACAATAAATTCAATTCTCAAACCTAAAAAGAACTTTCCAAAGCGTAAAGTCAAAAGGTGATTTCTTAAAGTGTCTTTTTCTCTTTCTTTCACTTTCCTTTTAATAAAGTAATGAATTAGAATTATAAAGAAGAGTTAAAGCCTAAAACTAATTTTATTATATTAATATATGATTTAGGATGTCAAAAAACTACTATTACAAGTCTAAATTATGATATATTATTTTATTTAATATTTTATGCCAAAAACACCTCCCTCCTCATGTATAAATAAGCCCTCCCCCTCCTCTTTCCAAACCACACCTCTCAATCTTCAAGCATTATCTAAGCTCTACCCAATCATCTCTCCTAGCCCCTTACCCACGTCCAAGAGCTCCTGATCTCATCAAAAGACCAAGCATAGGCCCTTAAGGAGGTTCTTAAGAGGAGGATTCTAAAGGTAATTTCCCTCTCTCTTCTCCTTTAATTTCCTTTCATGTTCAAGTTCCTTTCTTGATTTCTCCTTACCTATCTTCATCAAAATTGTTTTTTTAACTCCATTATTATAAATATACTGTAATACTATGATTAAAATGGTATATTATATCACCCCACACCCTTTCCCTCTTCCTTTTATTTTATTAAAGAGAACGTTGTTCATGTGGTGATAATTTATCACCTTCAAAAACGACATGTTCTATTCTTCCATTTCTACCTTCAAATCTGGTCATGAAACCATTTTTATGGTTGAACCAGAATATTTTATATGTATTATGTTCTATTTTAAGTTTTGTAAATAACCTATGGCCATACTACTAAGTGAAAAGTTTAAATAAGTTGGTTGTGATCCAAAAACCGCTCAAATTAGCCCAAATAATCTTCATTTAATTCTTATCTAATGATTCAGCCACATGGATCTAATATAACTCATTATAAAATAATTAAAGCTTATTTAATATAATTAATTACATGTAATATCAGTTCTGGATGTTTGCCCATGATCTACCCAAATATCAAATTAAAAATACAAGTGGACCGCTCAAGAAAACCATGAAAACGAACATCCCCGATCAATGTTTTTAAACTCTATAAGTCATCCAAAGGAACATAATATGAAATAATGAAACCAGAATGATCCCTATTAATGTATAAAAGGTTCTTGAATTTCTAATTAATGAATATAATGTCATTATACATGACATTAAAGAGAAGGAGGCAATCAAGTACAAGGTAAGGGGAAATCTCGAACCCAATTTTCTTCCTTCGGGTTCTCCCTCTTTCACTCCATTTTTTATATGGTTACTCCTCAAAGGTCTTTTGTTAATCTTTTCCCTTACTTTTCTGGGATATAAATGTTTGTCATTGGTTTTTATGTTCATCAAAATGTTTTCCAAAAGAAGTCTTCTTTCAAGATCTCACATTTTACCTCTCATTCAAGGTTGATGGTTCTTATATCAAGTATGTTGTTCCCGCTTTCTTTTGGGAACCCAAAACTTATGAATGTGTTATTATGAGATGAAACACATTACTTTACATGGGTTATTTATGTACATGTTTGATATGTGTTCTATATGTCAAGAATGATAATGATATTATTATGATGTGACGGGTGTGCCCAGAATTATATAGCGCAATACGAATGTTTAAATGTGACGGGTGCGCCCAGAATTATATAGCGCTCCAATGAAATGGGTAAAGTGATTAATCTCATGAGTAAATTTGAAATTATGTGTCAACATGATGCTAGCTTTGTTCACAAGTATGTGTGGTAGTTAACCACAAAGACATGATGTTTCATTTTTATGCTTTGCCACATTTCAAGTTTATTGTTTATGCTCCTCTCATGTTCAAGATCTTCTTCATATGACATGATTATGCTCACCCCATGATATATTGTTCTTATCTATACTCTTAATGGGCTTTTAGCTCACCCCTTTTGATGTATATCCTCAGGTGGCTACATGTACAAAGTAGAGGACAAGTGCTACTAAGAAGCTATAGAAGAAGAGATTAAATGAATTTTTTTATGCTTGATGTTGTACTTGTTATGTGTAATCCTAGTTTTCCCAAGACACTAAACCTCTGGAGCCTCCATGTGTAATACTATTATGTTTTTTATCTTTGAAATGATGTAATAGTAATGTAAGAAAAGGCTGGGTCGCTATAGTTGGTATCAGAGGAAAGGTTTAGTTAATTTGGGGATTAGGATTAGTAAACCCTAGAGAAAATGTCTAGTATAAGAATAAGTACAAATAAGCACCTAGGGATCCCATATGTTATGTTTTTGGTATAAATTTTGTAGATAAATAAGTTATTCATGACTTGTTTAGTTGTGTTTTGTTCTATCCTTTTCTATTTTAGAAAATGGTTGGAACGAGGTGAGGTAATGAAGGATAAGTACCCTCACCTATTTGTGTGAAGTGAAATTTCGGGGGCGAAATTTCTTATGGGGGGAAGAATGTAACGACCCAAAGTTTTTCAATGGAAAATCCCCTTCTTATATTTATGTCATAAGAACACAAAATAATGAACTACTAAGTGATAAGCGACCTTTAAACATAATTTTGTTACCCCTATGTTTTGAATTTTAAAAATCCAACATACACGGTTGTGTTCAAGATAGTTTTTGAAGTCTAATGAAACAAAAATAATTTTTAGTGAATAGTAACCTACCCTTATGAATAGTAATATGAACCTTATGAAAAGTAAATAAGAGTAACATTACCTATGAATAATAAAATAAAATTTAGACATCATAGAAAGTGATAATTTGACCTTAGTAATCGCTTTTGATATTTTATAAGTCATAAATAATTAACCATACTTAATTAATTAATTTAAAAGAATATATATTTTCCTGAAATATATTCATAAATTATTGAATCAATGTCGTATAGTTTTTAGATAATTTTATAAGACCCTAAGTACTTTTTGAAAGAACTGCGAAATCAGTTTTAATTTTAAAAACTGTTTTGTTAAGTAAATTATGGTTTTAATTAAATATTAAATTAATGATATTTAGAAAATTATTTTTGAAAAATGGAAAAAAAATTTGGATTCTACACGTCGAAAAATGGTAGGAGTAAATTTTTGGGTTTATTCTGAAATACTTCAATTTTCTGGTGAATAGTAAAAAATACAGTTTTTCGCATAATCGGTGTACACTAAATTGCATCATTAATGATGTAATGATGACATAAACACTCTAGAACTTTAGTTTCGGCCAAAACATATTAAATTTCATAAATTTTTCTTTTAAATACAATAAATTCAATTCTCAAACCTAAAAAGAACTTTCCAAAGCGTAAAGTCAAAAGGTGATTTCTTAAAGTGTCTTTTTCTCTTTCTTTTACTTTCCTTTTAATAAAGTAATGAATTCGAATTATAAAGAAGCGTTAAAGCCTAAAACGAATTTTATTATATTAATATATGATTTAGGATGTCAAAAAACTACTATTACAAGTCTAACTTATGATATATTATTTTATTTAATATTTTATGCCAAAAACACCTCCCTCCTCATGTATAAATAAGCCCTCCCCCTCCTCTTTCCAAACCACACCTCTCAAGATTCAATAATTATCTAAGCTCTGACCAATCATCTCTCCTAACCCCTTCCCCACGTCCAAGAGCTCCTGATCTCATCAAAAGACCAAGCATAGGCCCTTAAGGAGGTTCTTAAGAGGAGGATTCTAAAGGTAATTTCCCTCTCTCTTCTCCTTTAATTTCCTTTCAAGTTCAAGTTCCTTTCTTGATCTCTCCTTACCTATCTTCATAAAAATTGTTTTTTTAACTCCATTATTATACATATACTATAATAATATGATTATAATGGTATATTATATCACCACACACCCTTTCCCTCTTCCTTTTATTTTATTAAAGAGAACGTTGTTCATGTGGTGATAATTTATCACCTTCAAAAACGACATGTTCTCTTCTTCCATTTCTACCTTCAAATCTGGTCATGAAACCATTTTTATGGTTGAACCAGAATATTTTATATGTATTATGTTCTATTTTAAGTTCTGGAAATAAACTATGGCCATACTACTAAGTGAAAAGTTAAAATGAGTTGGTTGTGATCCAAAAACCGCTAAAATTAGCCCAAATAATCTTCATTTAAATCTTATCTAATGATTCGGCCACATGGATCTAATATAACTCATTATAAAATCATTCAAGCTTATGTAATATCATTAATTACATGTAATATCAGTTCTGGATGTTTGCCCATGATCTACCCAAATATCAAATTAAGAATACAAGTGGACCGCTCAAGAAAACCATGAAAACGAACATCCCCGATCAATGTTTTTAAACTCTATAAGTCATCCAAAGGAACATAATATGAAATAATGAAACCAGAATGATCCCTATTAATGTATAAAAGGTTCTGGAATTTCTAATTAATGAATATAATGTCAAAATACAGGACATTAAAGAGAAGGAGGCAATCAATTACAAGGTAAGGGGAAATCTTGAACCCAATTTTCTTCCTTCGGGTTCTCCCTCTTTCACTCCATTTTTGATATGGTTACTCATCAAAGGTCTTTTGTTAATCTTTTCCCTTACTTTTATGGGATATAAATGTTTGTCATTGGTTTTTATGTTCATCAAAATGTTTTCCAAAAGAACTCTTCTTTCAATATCTCACCTTTTACCTCTCATTCAAGGTTGATGGTTCTTATATCAAGTATGTTGTTCCCGCTTTCTTTTGGGAACCCAAAACTTATGAATGTGTTATTATGAGATGAAACACATTCCTTTCCATGGGTTATTTATGGACATGTTTGATATGTGTTCTATGTGGCAAGCATGATAATGATATTATTATGATGTGACGGGTGCGCCCAGAATTATATAGCGCAATATGAATTTTTAAATGTGACGGGTGCGCCCGGAATTATATAGCGCTCCAATGCATTGGGTAAAGTGATGAATCTCATGAGTAAATTTGAAATGATGTGTCAACATGATGATAGATTTTTTCACAAGTATGTGTGGTAGTTAACCACTAAGACATGATGTTTCATTTTTATGCTTTTCCACATTACAAGTTTATTGTTTATGCTCCTCTCATGTTCAAGATCTTCTTGCTATGACATGATTATGATCACCCCATGCTATATTGTTCTTATCTATCCTCTTACTGGGCTTTTAGCTCACCCCTTTTGATGTATATCCTCAGGTGGATACATGTACTAAAGAGAGGACAAGTGCTACTAAGAAGCTATAGAAGAAGAGATTAAATGAACTTTTTTTATGCTTGATGTTGTACTTGTTATGTGTAGTCCTAGTTTCCCCAAGACACTAAACCTCTGGATCCTCCATGTGTAATAATATTATTTTGTTTATCTTTGAAATGATTTAATAGTAATGTAAGAAAAGGCTGGGTCGCTATAGTTGGTATCAGAGGAAAGGTTTAGTTAATTTGGGGATTAGGATTAGTGAACCCTTGAGAAAACGTCTAGTATGAGAATAAGTACAAATAAGCACCTAGGTATCCCATATGTTATGTTTTTGGTATAAATTTTGTAGATAAATAAGTTATTCATGAATTGTTTAGTTGTGTTTTGTTCTATCCTTTTCTATTTTAGAAAATGGTTGGAACGAGGTGAGGTAATGAAGGATAAGTACCCTCACCTATTTGTGTGAAGTGAAATTTCGGGGGCGAAATTTCTTAAGGGGGGAAGAATGTAACGACCCAAAGTTTTTCAATGTAAAATTCTCTTCTTATATTTATGTCATAAAAACACAAAATAATGAACTACTAAGTGATAAGCGACCTTTAAACATAATTTTGTTACCCCTATATTTGGAATTTTAAAAATCCAACATACACGGTTGTGTTCAAGATAGTTTATGAAGTCTAATGAAACAAAAATAATTTTTAGTGAATAGTAACCTACCCTTATGAATAGTAATATGAACCTTATGAATAGTAAATAAGGGAAAAATTACCTATGAATAATAAAATAAAATTTCGATATCATAGAAAGTGATAATTTGACCTTAGTAAACGCTTTTGATATTTTATAAGTCATAAATAATTAACAATAATTAATTAATTAATTTAAAAGAATATATATTTTCCTGAAATATATTCATAAATTATTGAATCAATGTCTAATAGTTTTTTAGATAATTTTATAAGACCCTAAGTAATTTTTGAAAAAACTGCGGAATCAGTTTTAATTTTAAAAACTGTTTTGTTAAGTAAATTATGGTTTCAATGAAATATTAAATTAATGATATTTAGAAAATTATTTTTGAAAAATGGAAATCATTTTTTGATTCTACACATCAAAAAATGGTTGGAGTAAATTTTTGGGTTTATTCAGAAATACTTCAATTTTCGAGTGAATAGTAAAAAATACAGTTTTTCGCATAATCGGTGTACACTAAATTGCATCATTAATGATGTAATGATGAAATAAACATTCTAGAACTTTAGTTTCGGCCAAAACATATTAAATTTCATAAATTTTTCTTTGAAATACAATAAATTCAATTCTCAAACCTAAAAAGAACTTTCCAAATCCTAAAGTCAAAAGGTGATTTCTTAAAGTGTCTTTTTCTCTTTCTTTCACATTCCTTTTAATAAAGTAATGAATTCGAATTATAAAGAAGAGTTAAAGCCTAAAACGAATTTTATTATATTAATATATGATTTAGGATGTCAAAAAACTACTATTAAAAGTCAAACATATGATATATTATTTTATTTAATATTTTATGCCAAAAACACCTCCCTCCTCATGTATAAATAAGCCCTCCCCCTCCTCTTGCCAAACCACACCTCTCAAGCTTCAAGCATTATCTAAGATCTACCCAATCATCTCTCCTAGCCCCTTCCCCACGTCCATGAGCTCCTGATCTCATCAAAAGACCACGCATAGGCCCTTAAGGAGGTTCTTAAGAGAAGGATTCTAAAGGTAATTTCCCTCTCTCTTCTCCTTTAATTTCCTTTCAAGTTCAAGTTCATTTCTTGGTCTCTCCTTACCTATATTCATCAAAATTGTTTTCTTAACTCCATTATTATATATATAATGTAATCCTATGATTATAATGGTATATTATATCACCCCACACCCTTTCCCTCTTCCTTTTATTTTATTAAAGAGAACGTTGTTCATGTGGTGATAATTTATCACCTTCAAAAACGACATGTTCTCTTCTTCCATTTCTACCTTAAAATCAGGTCATGAAACCATTTTTATGGTTGAACCAGAATATGTTATATGTATTATGTTCTGTTTTATGTTTTGTAAATAACCTATGGCCATACTAATAAGTGAAAAGTTAAAATGAGTTGGTTGTGATCCAAAAACCGCTCAAATTAGCCCAAATAATCTTCATTTAATTCTTATCTAATGATTCGGCCACATGGATCTAATATAACTCATTATAAATTAATTCAAGCTTCTGTAATATCATTAATTACATGTAATATCAGTTCTGGATGTTTACCCATGATCTACCCAAACATCAAATTAAGAATACAAGTGGACCGCTCAAGAAAACCATGAAAACGAACATCCCCGATCAATGTTTTTAAACTCTATAAGTCATCCAAAGGAACATAATATGAAATAATGAAACCAGAATGAACCCTATTAATGTATAAAAGGTTCTGGAATTTATAATTAATGAATATAATGTCATTATACAGGACATTAAATAGAATGAGGCAATCGATTATAAGGTAAGGGGAAATCTCGAACCAAATTTTCTTCCTTCGGGTTCTCCCTCTTTCACTCCATTTTTGATATGGTTACTCCCCAAAGGTATTTTTTCATCTTTTCCCTTACTTTTATGGGATATACATGTTTTTCATTGGTTTTCATTTTCATCAAAATGTTTTCCAAAACAACTCTTCTTTCAAGATCTCACCTTTTACCTCTCATTCAAGGTTGATGGTTCTTATATCAAGTATGTTGTTCCCTCTTTCTTTTGGGAACCCAAAACTTATGAATGTGTTATTATGAGATGAAACTCATTCCTTTCCATGGGTTATTTATGTACATGTTTGATATGTGTTCTATGTGGCAAGCATGATAATGATAATGTTATGATGTGACGGGTACGCCCAGAATTATATAGCGCTCCAATGCATTGGGTAAAGTGATGAATCTCATGAGTAAATATGAAATGATGCGTGAACATGATGCTAGCTTTGTTCACAAGTATGTGTGGTAGTTAACCACTAAGACATGATGTTTCATTTTTATGCTTTGCCACATTTGAAGTTTATTATTTATTCTCCTCTCATGTTCAAGATCTTCTTCCTATGACATGATTATGCTCACCCCATGCTATGTTGTTCTTATCTATCCTCTTACTGGTATTTTAGCTCACCCATTTTGATGTATATCCTCAGGTGGCTACATGTACTAAGGAGAGGACAAGTTCTACTAAGAATCTATAGAAGAATAGATTAAATGATTTTTTTTATGCTTGATGTTGTACTTGTTATGTGTAGTCCTAGTTTGCCCAAGACACTAAACCTCTGGATCCTCCATGTGTAATACTATTATATTGTTTATATTTGAAATGATGTAGTAGTAATGTAAGAAAAGGCTGGGTCTCTATAGTTGGTATCAGAGGAAAGGGTTAGTTAATTAGGGGATTAGGATTAGTGAACCCTAGAGAAAACGTCTAGTATGGGAATAAGTACAAATAAGCACCTAGGGATCCCATATGTTATGTTTTTGGTATAAATTGTTTAGATAAATAAGTTATTCATGACTTGTTTAGTTATGTTTTGTTCTATCATTTTCTATTTTAGAAAATGGTTGGAACGAGGTGAGGTAATGAAGGAGAAGTACCCTCACCTGTTCGTGTGAAGTGAAATTTCGGGGGTGAAATTTCTTAAGGGGGGAAGAATGTAACGACCCAACGTTTTTCAATGGAAAATTACCTTCTTATATTTATGTCATAAAAACACAAAATAATGAACTACTAAGTGATAAGCGACCTTTAAACATAATTTTGTTACCCCTATGTTTGGAATTTTAAAAATCCAACATACACGGTTTTGTTCAAGATAGTTTTTGAAGTCTAATGAAACAAAAATAAATTTTAGTGAATAGTAACCTACCCTTATGAATAGTAAATAAGAGTAACTTTACCTATGAATAATAAAATAAAATTCAGACATCATAGAAAGTGATAATTTGACCTTAGTAAACTCTTTTGATATTTTATAAGTCATAAATAATTAACTATAATTAATTAATTAATTTAAAATAATATATATTTTCCTGAAATATATTCATAAATTATTGAATCAATGTCTAATAGTTTTTAGATAATTTTATAAGACCCTAAGTAATTTCTGAAAGAACTGCGAAATCAGTTTTAATTTTAAAAACTGTTTTGTTAAGTAAATTATGGTTTTAATTAAATATTAAATTAATGATATTTAGAAAATTATTTTTGAAAAATGGACATCATTTTTGGATTCTACACGTCGAAAAATGGTAGGAGTAAATTTTTGGGTTTATTCTGAAATACTTCAATTTTCTGGTGAATAGTAAAAAATACAGTTTTTCGCATAATCGGTGTACACTAAATTGCATCATTAATGATGTAATGATGAAATAAACATTCTAGAACTTTAGTTTCGGCCAAAACATATTAAATTTCATAAACTTTTCTTTGAAATACAATAAATTCAATTCTCAAACCTAAAAAGAACTTTCCAAAGCCTAAAGTCAAAAGGTGATTTCTTAAAGTGTCTTTTTCTCTTTCTTTCACTTTCCTTTTAATAAAGTAATGAATTCGAATTATAAAGAAGAGTTAAAGCCTAAAACGAATTTTATTATATTAATATATGATTTATGATGTCAAAAACCTACTATTACAAGTCTAACTTATGATATATCATTTTATTTAATATTTTATGCCAAAAACACCTCCCTCCTCATGTATAAATAAGCCCTCCCCCTCCTCTTGCCAAACCACACCTCTCAAGATTCAAGAATTATATAATCTCTGCCCAATCATCTCTCCTAGACCCTTCCCCACGTCCAAGTGCTCCTGATCTCATCAAAAGACCAAGCATAGGCCCTTAAGGAGGTTCTTAAGAGGAGGATTCTAAAGGTAATTTCCCTCTCTCTTCTCCTTTAATTTCCTTTCAAGTTCAAGTTCCTTTCTTGATCTCTCCTTACCTATCTTCATCAAAATTGTTTTTTTAACTCAATTATTATACATATACCTTAATCCTATGATTATAATGGTATATTATATCACCCCACACCCTTTCCCTCTTCCTTTTATTTTATTAAAGAGAACGTTGTTCATGTGGTGATAATTTATCACCTTCAAAAACGACATGTTCCCTTCTTCCATTTCTACCTTCAAATCTGGTCATGAAACCATTTTTATGGTTGAACCATAATATTTTATATGTATTATGTTCTATTTTAAGTTCTGGAAATATCCTATGGCCATACTACTAAGTGAAAAGTTAAAATGAGTTGGTTGTGATCCAAAAACCGCTCAAATTAGCCCAAATAATCTTCATTTAATTCTTATCTAATGATTCGGCGACATGGATCTAATACAACTCATTATAAAATCATTCAAGCTTCTGTAATATCATTAATTACATGTAATATCAGTTCTGGATGTTTACCCATGATCTACCCAAACATCAAATTAAGAATACAAGTGGACCGCTCAAGAAAACCATGAAAACGAACATCCCCGATCAATGTTTTTAAACTCTATAAGTCATCCAAAGGAACATAATATGAAATAATGAAACCAGAATGAACCCTATTAATGTATAAAAGGTTATGTAATCTCTAATTAATGAATATAATGTCATTATACAGGACATTAAAGAGAAGGAGGCAATCGAGTACAAGGTAAGGGGAAATCTCAAACCCAATTTTCTTCCATCGGGTTCTCCCTCTTTCACTCCATTTTTTATATAGTTACTCCTCAAAGGTCTTTTTTCATCATTTCCCTTACTTTTATGGGGTATACATGTTTTTAATTGGTTTTTATTTTCATCAAAATGTTTTCCAAAAGAACTCTTCTTTCAAGATCTCACCTTTTACCTCTCATTCAAGGTTGATGGTTCTAATATCAAGTATGTTGTTCCCTCTTTCTTTTGGGAACCCAAAACTTATGAATGTGTTATTATGAGATGAAAGCCATTCCTTTCCATGGGTTATTTATGTACATATTTGATATGTGTTCTATGTGTCAAGCATGATAATGATAATGTTATGATGTGACGGGTGCGCCCAGAATTATATAGCGCTCCAATGCGTTGGGTAAAGTGATGAATCCCATGAGTAAATGTGAAATGATGCGTGAACATAATGCTAGCTTTGTTCACAAGTATGTGTGGTAGTTAACCACTAAGACATGATGTTTCATTTTTATGCTTTGCCACATTTCATGTTTATTGTTTATGCTCCTCTCATGTTCAAGATCTTCTTCCTATGACATGATTATGCTCACCCCATGCTATATTGTTCTTATCTATCCTTTTACTGGGCTTTTAGCTCACCCCTTTTTATTTATATCCTTAGGTGGCTACATGTACTAAGGAGAGGAAAAGTGCTACTAAGAAGCTATAAAAGAAGAGATTAAATGAATTTTTTTATGCTTGATGTTGTACGTGTTATGTGTAGTCCTAATTTTCCCAAGACACTAAACCTCTAGATCCTCCATGTGTAAGAATATTATGTTGTTTATCATTGAAATTATGTAATAGTAATTTAAGAAAAGGCCGGGTCGCAATAATGAAACTTGAAATATTCCATTCATATTGGCTATATTCTTCAAATACAAATAGGGGATGTTTTCACTTTTTAATGAATAAATTGGAATGAAGTTGAATAATGATTAATATTTTTATATAAATAATAATATCATATATATCATATTCATATATTAAATCTATATTTATAACAATATATGTAAGTTGGTGATGAAAATAGAAAATAAATCATTCATAGAGGCGGTAGTCTATACGTTCACATGAGAGACACTTTCATAATCCAATGAAATGGATGGAAAACTGATAATGGTTTTTAGACAAAATAAAATAAAATTTTAGTACTATTATTAATAATTTAATTATATTTGGTCTGTTTAATAACAAATATGGTAGGTGGAAGGAGAAATAAACCAGAATGAACTTGATTAAGATGATTAAATATTCATTGGGTATCCCTCTTTGGATATCTCCTTAGTGCTTCGGGGATTGGAATTCTCAAAAGACAATAAATGATAAGATATAGATGAGTATTTTGGGATGTTAATTGGATTTATATTTTTTGAGATAATGTTATCAATGTTTTTATAAAAGTAAATAGATGATAGATTCTTTTATAGGTGATTGGTGGGATTCGTGTGGATAATTATAACATTAAATTAATGTAAATTCAATTTAAATAAAATTTGCCTTTAAATAGGAAAAATATATAATTATGAATAATCTAACGTTTAAATACACTCATTCAGTAATTTGAAACACATTTTTGTGACATTATAATCCTTTCCACATTGTTTAACCCATTTTTATCCCATTTAACCCTTACTGAGGTGATAAACATTTACCATGATAACATATCTTTATGAATAAACAATATTTACCTTATAACCAAATTCAAAAATTAAATTTCAAATAATGAAACCATTTTATTTGATTAAATTTTCATATGTGTAAGAAATTAATTATTAAATGTTCACATAGAATGTGTGAAAACTATTTTTATAAAAAATTTATTTTTAAAGAATAAAATGAATTTATTCTCCATCCTTTCATAGTAACCAATTTTAGATCAATGATAACTGATTTTATTGAAATTTTTATATAAAATTTACTAAAAATAATTTATAAATACTTATTAAGTTATATTATTAACATAGATTCATTTTTTATAAAAAAATAATTTTTAGAAAGATATATCATTTTACATTAAGTTGTATTTAAATTAATTTACAACGAATCAAAAATCAATGTATGAATGATTATTCATTTTTTATATAAATTTTCAATAAATTTCATTAAAATAATTTATTTGAAAATGATCAATTTATTTTTAAAATATGATGATAAAATTCATCCAAAATAATTGGCATTTTATTTTTAAATTATTTTATTGCCAAAAATTAAAATTGAGTAATTATATAAAAGGAATTAACCAATAGATTTGTATTATTTAAATCCATTCAACATTTTTTTGTAATATCATCACACTGATTTATGATTTTTAATTAAATAGCTAGTTTTTTAATATAACATTTAATTATAATATATTATGGTTTTTATAGCATGGTGTTGTATGTAAAATATGAAACCAGTCACAATAAATTGAATTTAAAGGAAATATTTTCTAAAATAATATTTTTTCTTCATTCTAACCCCTTAAAAATATTTTATCCATCAAAATTACATTATTTCAATGAAGATTAATCAAGAAAATTATCCAGCATTACAAAATCTAGTTCCCACATAGATTCCTCAAAATTATTGATCCACCATATAATATTGAAAGATAGATGTTTTTCTTCCATAGTACATTATCTCTTTGACCCACGAACTCCATTGGTTATTCCTTATATGAGAAATTATGTTTTAGTTGAATGCTATTTAAGTACAATACATGTGCTGGATTTGATATGTAATTCCTCAAAAGTGATATATGGAACACATTATTCAACCAATAATTGTTTATTGGAAGTGGTATGAAATAAGCTACTTTCTCGATTCAATAAAATATTTCAAAGGGACTGATGTATCTCTACCTAATATCCCCCAATTTATATATCACATAACTCTTTTCAATAAAGATATCTAAATAGAAACCTTATCAAAAACATAAATATCCCATTAACATTGATAGTCATATTTATAACATTAATATTAACTGTGAGATATCTTTATATACCAAAGAATGTATTAAACCATTTCCATTATTTTGTAGATAATAGATTGTCCTTCTAACATCATCTCTATTACTTTATTATAGCGTGTTGCAGTTTTGGATCACATTATTCATTGAGGCTTATATAGTTATGTTTGGATTCTATATATGAAAATGATATTATATGAGAAATCAACAAGAGGAATATTATGAATCAATGTCTATTGAAGTTTGTTGAGAAGTATCTCAACATTTCTTATGGGTTTTAAATGGTACACTAAAATTGACCATCTATATACGGATTATGTGTAGTCTAAAATACTAACACTATATTTAGTGTACATTTAATACATATCCAAATAATTATGGTATACATTAAATCCCGATCAGATATAATTGAATGCAGTAATCCATGTATCATAACATTTTTTTAATATACTGACAAACTAATCAGTCATGAAATCTTCTTTAATCATAACGGAATTCCCTAACATCATAAGGAATTATACTATTATACAAATGGAATTATGGACTCTAGATGTAATGGGATGTTCTATGAAAAAATTAATGATGATATTTTCATATTTTCGTTCTTGTATAGGTAATGGTTATATCATCCCAATAGAATTATGACATTCAGCCTCAACATTCTAGTATGCCATGAATCGAAATACATACTATTTAATCAGCCTTTTCATATTGTACCTCCAAAAGTATTCTCATAAGATTCTCTAAATCATTATGATTTCAAGATGAAAATAGAATGATGTGATTTATTTTTCATCCAATATATGACTCCTTAATTATAGTATTCATGGGACACATATTATATTCATGAATCTTATCCTTCCATCATGGTCTTAGTTTAACTCTAAAACACCCATTAACTTTTTCTTAAACTTAGTATCCTATTTATATACCTCCATAATCATTATAAATATGTATGGTTAATCATTAATTTAAGAGAGATAATATTTGTTCCCTTCAATTTTTATTTTTAGGAATCTCTTTTTCCATTCCATTAGTATTGGATCTTTTCACTCCTCATCAAGGATAAGTTAGAATGATCATTATGACTCAGAGCATTAGCCAAATTTCTTACCTTCTGAAGGAGAAAATTTACTGATTAGTAATAAGATTAAATAAATTTCTGCCACCGCCTATAGAATATATTGAACTCGTTCTATGTGAATATATGATAATGTATTTTGATATCGGTTTGTATATCACACTTTTCACCATATGTACAATTCCTCCATATATTTGTTTAAAATAAGACCACAACAATCAATAAGTTATGATCTAGTTAATCTATCATATGGACCATCTGTTATTGTTATTTATAATATATTACCCTTTCATAATATATCCTAACACAAGCCAAACTCCTGTTTAATTCATCATTATATATCAAACCCCATATCAATTATAAGGTAATGTGAGTATAGGTGAAATGTAAAACTTTATCTTAGCATCCCCAAAAGTTTCTTCACTTTTAACAATCTATGTGATCTAAACTCTATTATATGATAACATTACTAATGAATTTGATAACAATGATATATTTCTATAAAAAATTAATTTCTCCAATCCAAGAAAACTATAGATATTTTTCATATTGGTTGGTCGATCAAATTTTCCGATAACATTGGTCTTCGAAGGGTACATAAATATAAATTACCTTGTGTTCACCTTACCCATGATTGGTACGTTCTATAACTGTAATTCACAATATTTTTTTTTTTAGTTTTTCCTTCCTCAAGGTTTTTATATAAATTGACAAACAATATTCATGATCTTCGACACTCTTAGAACAAATTATAATATCATCTATAAAGACTATAAAAAATTGATATAGGTAATTTATAAATACTCAATTCCTTACATCAATAAAGGTGACATGGTTATTGGTATGTTTGAATGAAAACATTGTAAATTAATAATATCCAAACCTCATATAGATGGTTTTTTTGGATATACACACACTTTTGACTATTAAATCTTGATATCAAAATAAAATTTAAATTCTAGAGATGTATGGAGATCATTTTAGTTCATGAAAAAAATTAGCAGTACATGGTAGAGGATAATTTTACTTAATCATGATCTAGTCAAGTTCTTAATAATCAATGACAAGATGCATTGAAATGTATTTCTTGACACAAAAATGTTACCGCCCAGGGAGAAGCACTTCAGAATATAAATATTATAATAGATTTCCATATTCAATGATTGCAACTTAATTGGATTCATTTGATAAGGATTCGTTGATATTATCATATAACAATGAATGAGTTCAATTACATACTAATCTTCACAATTTAGGTAAGACCTAATTATTTATCAATAATGAAATAGAAATATTCATGTACAATGGTTACATATTCCATGATGAGTTTCTCCACAATAATTAGTTAAATACGCCACATCAATAGGTATTAATACCCACATAGCTGAAGTTTGTACCAATGGGATTTCATATCCATCTTGAAACAAATAAATGTTCATAGGTTGATTCAGGGTATGAAATGTGTGTTCCCCTCCATATAAAATGATATGGGATATGTGATGAGAGATCAAATTGATGCCCAAAAAAATAAAATCGTATTATTGGTAGATTAATAAACTTTTTGGAATAATAATCATACAAATTTCAATCAGATAGGGTTATTGACATGAGTTGTAATCATCGTAATATTTTCATTTTTCATTAATAATTCAACATACAATTATTCAAGTAGAAATGTTATACACTTATAATGTTCCCTAAATATATAAGAGTGAGTAATAAAAGAATACAATAAATAATTATCAGTTATAAATTGGATTATAAGTGTACATGTCACCACATTATTCTAGTGACACACTTCAGCTATTATAATAACATAGGATTTACCATGATCACTTGGTTTCTAATTTTACTGAGGCCCAATATCCTAGTTAAACCATTTATTAGGAAATTTATTTTCATAAGTCCCAATATTTCTACTTTATAACTATAGAATTTCAATAGTTGAGATCAAATCCTAGGTTTTTAACTTATTTCATTATATTTCTTAAAAAATAATATGCTCAATTTCTTTCTCTGTGATATGTAAAGAATTTTATTATCTCTTTTAGAGATATTGAAAAGTAATTCATTCCAAACTTTTAGAATGTAGTTTGTTGGGAAAACATACCTTCTTGTGATTCATCATGTGAGTTCCATTAAAACACAATCTTCCATTTCGTATCATCAAACTCATGAGAATATTTATATATTCCTAATTCATTTACCTTGGGTTCACATCAACAAACATATTTTTAGATAAAAATTTCTATTATGGGGAATTATTTTTGAATGCTTGGTTTTATGAAACCAACGAATTAATATTTCTCACATTTAGAATTAAAAAAATTGACATATACATTGATATTAATTGTAATATTTAATTGTATGTTCTAATAAAATTATCCTTCCTGGGTATTAATTCCAAGAAATACTTATCCATATTTTTTAATGATTTTTGGGAAAATATTTAGTAAAAACAATTCACATAAACTATTTTTATTCCATAGATTATGTATTATCTTTTTGTTTAGTAATTTTTTTTGACTTTATAATATTGTCCAACTAATCCATCCATTTTATAGTTTACTAAAATAATATTCTCATGGTCTAATAATTGGAGAATATAAAATATATTTTCCATTATGCTAATATATATCATAAGAAATAGTATCTTAGAATACATCAAAATAAGGATGAGAGTTTCCCTGAAATGGATCAATAACATGTTGTTCCATCCTCAATGCATTAAGAAGCTCAAAATGTTTCATGTTATTTTATATAGATAGAGAGAGTTTTGTGATCATAGGAACATGATATTTCACTCCAACCCCATAACATTTGTTTACTACTAAGGTAAATCATTTAATTATCCATCACATAAATCTATAACATGATTAATAAAGGTTCCAACCTTTTACTAAAAACCAAAATAAAGTTGTGAGCATAAATAAATCCCAATTAGGGAGAAAAATCATATGATAAATAAAATTAATCCTAAAATGACCTAAATTATGAAACATTCTTTCTAACCATGATACTCTAAGTTCATCTTATATTACATATGGATTATCATATGTTTTAAAAGGATCTCCCATCTTAATCATCAAAACCCAATCCCCAAAAATAAATTAACAATGATTCAATAAAAATAGTGGTGATTTGAGAAGAACGTACATATACATTACATCATTTTTTTTAATATTCATTACATATAACTATAATTAGAACCCTATAATGGTAATGGTTTAGAGTCTTTAGGTAATAGACACATAACCAACTTATCTATGATTTATCATTAGCATCACATGTATACATTATTCACATATAATACCTTTCTATACATATCACACTTTGAAATATTCTTTATATACTTGGTAAGATAAACTAATGATTGGGTGAGATTAGACTCTCAATATGTGTAAACAAAGGATTTTTAAATTTAAAATAATAAAATGATAATATGAGTATTATAACATAAATAATATTTAGGGACATAAATTTATAGAATCATAGAAAATATTAATATCATCATTATTCTAATGATCCCTTATAAAATCCTATATCATAACTCAATAGTCATGAAATAAATATTTGACATTAGAAAAAAAAAATGGATATTAAAATGTGAACGAATATTTATGAGCCATGAACTATGAAATAAGTAGATAAGATAAGGTTTGGATTTTTTTTAAAATATTAATAGGATATTATATCATCATGGATTAGGCATTACTTCTAGAATCACTTATTATCACAGATCACACATCATTGCAAAAATCCCTCAAAATAATAGACCATGCATCATTACCATCATCCATTAGTAACATCATTGGGTATAACACCTTTACCCAATCAATTAGAGGTATATTACAAAACCACCAATATTATAATTATTAATCATATGTATGTGCACAACTAGAACATGTACATATTTATATTCTCATCAAAGCCTTGTTGACATATAGAGAGAATCTGGTTTTTTGAAAAATTTTATATAACATTAACAAAATATATCAATAGAAATAATGTGGATGGTATCATTAGATCTTATACCTAGTTATTTATTAGAAGTAAGAATTTATGATGACATAGATGAGAAATAATATTATTACAAAATAAAAAATTTGATTTTTGGAAAACATGAACAAATGTCATCCTTATTATTAGATTTTAGAAAAAATCGAAGATCTTTGGGAATATAATTTTATTAGAAAATTTTTGGAATATTTTCGAGAAATTTTAGTAATAGATAAATGTATTTGAAATGGGAAATGTTATTACTGTGGTAAATGTAAACAAACAATATGTTCATAATATTATAAAGGAAGTCAAAATGTCCTTTTTGAAAAAAAACTAATGATTAATTTTAAAAACATTGAAAAGATATTCAAGGATAGTTTCAAATTAACATAAAAAATAATGAATAATTAAGAAGAATATTCTAGAAATATTAATGAGAATATATGCAAGAATGATACATATTTCCAATAAAAAAGAAAAGGTGGGGCCAGTTCCACTTACAAGTAATACTGTGACTTGTTTATATACCAATATTTGTATAAATGGTATGAAGAGATGTAAAACAAAAAAATAACCCAAGGATAATAAACTATTTGGGGTTTATTATGGATATAGATGTAACGACCCGAATCTGGAGCCCCTCAACTTGTGCCCCATACCCGGTTCACCACATGACCTCAAGCGTGTTTCCCCAAACGCTAGAGGCTGTTGACTAGCAGCAATGGCCTTGGTGAGTTAGTGGGGAAAGTATGTCCTCATTTGGTAAAGTATACAGTAGAAGGAAAACAATAAACAATAGCAGATGCAGTAAACATTATACAACAACTGAAACCAAACAGTAGAAGCAGTGTATAATATAAAAATGATACATCATGGTACATGTATCTGTGGAAAGCACTAAACAAAGCATCATGCAGAAATAGAACAGAAACCCAAGTACTAAAAGTAAATAGTATATTGCAACAACATCGCAAGCCTAAGCTCAATCCCATGCTCTCCAGCTCTAACCAGCAATCAAGAACCTGAGGTAGAAGGGCCACAATCCCTATCCACACCTGTAACCATATAACATGTTTGGACTGAAAATCAGGACCCAAACAGGGTGTGAGACAAATCCCAATAGGAAACCTCCACAAGATCTATTCCCTAATATCAGTGAGTAATATAGCAAAAGTAATGGAAATAAATTAATCATAGAAATAGGAGTACACAAAAGTAAAAAAACAACAAATCTCAATTCCCATTTATTTATTAATTGAATCCAAACATGTAATTATAAACCAAGAAATCTAGAAAATAGGTCTATAATACATGGTATAGCATGTAACATGACAGTTATCTCATCAGACTACCTAATCAACAAGCAGTAAAAAACCAAGCTTGTTCATTGGCTTGGTGGACTCGTCACAACCAACAAAGCATTAAATTATCAGGCTGACCCTTTGGGTGGCTCACGTGGGCAGACCCCTATGTTCACGTATTTAACGAAGCAAAAGCCACACTGAGGAAGAAATCATCATCAATTCCCCCTATGGGCTTGGAGAAATATTACAGACTCTATGATGAAGCACTTACGTCTAATTCACCCTTTAGTCTCAATTCGATAATTATCAGACCCTATGAGAGAGCACAAAGTCAATCTCCATTATGGTGTAATAGTTGTAATAATTTAAACAGGCTCTCTGAGGAAGCACTCAATGCCAATTCCCCTTATGGTCTGACTACACCAAGTTCACACATCCCTGTGTAAAAGAAATTGTACGTAAATGATTTGTAACAGCCCTAAGTATGTTCAACAACTAATTGTTTAATAGCTACAATGCATCAAAAACATTTAAACTGCCGGAAACAAGTGGAATTATTCATATCAAAGGAGGCAATCAGTGTAACGAGGTTTTACTCACAGGAACCCTAAGACAAGCGGCAATAAACAGTCAAAACAATAAAAACACCCATGGAGTGATCCTCAGACAAGAAAACATGCAATCAATATTCATCTAAAAGCCTCAAGCACACAAGCAATCTAAGGCAGATAATATTACCGGATCAAAACCCTGACCCGAGATACCCGATACATGGGTATCCAACACTTTTGAACAAAAACTGAAGGACATTAACATAAGGCATCAAACCACCTACCTTGAAGGTTTTGGAGAAACCCCCAACAACAAAGAATGCACAAGAAACATGGGTTGATTCTCCAATAACCTGCCTTAGATCCGTCTCCTAACAAGGTCAAGACCCAAACTCATCAAAAGGCATCCACACACATAGATCTACCCATAACGGGCGTAGATCTAAGAAACCGAGGGAAGAGGATAAGTAGATCTAATTAGATCTAAGAAAACGATCAAGAAAGAAGGAGAACGATCAAATACCTCATGAATCCGGCTTCGATTATCCAATAGAAGCCTTCAGATTGCATCTAGAATTCTTGAGAGAAGTTCTTCTACCTTCAAGGGAGGGTAATCCAGAGTAATGGCCACTTAGGGACCTAAACGAGGTGATTAAAGGAAAAAATGAGTAAGATTCATAATTTTTGAATCTAACTTAAGTGCCCACACAGTTAGTCCGCACAGTTTGACAAATCGTGCACTAACCGTACATTATATTTTGTCTTCCCAAACACCCCTCACACGGTTATTCCGCACGTTTTGACAAAGTGTGCACTAACCGTGCATTAGCCACTATCTCCAAATCCAACCTTGCACGGTTTGGCCACATGGTTTAGGCAAATCGTGCTCCAACCATGCGAAAGATATATCCATTTAGTTTTCCTTAAAATTCCACCAAACACACCCCAACACCACCCTTAACTTTAAAATCAAGAAAACATCAACCAAGGGGGGTCACGTACCTAAAAAAAGTTATGGGTTCTTTCAAACTTCCCCCCTTAAAGAAATTCATCCCAGAATTTCCTAATGCGTTCTAGAAGAAGAAACCTCAAACAACACTAGCCACTGTGATCGTATATCGGCCTCCATCTCCCATGTCTCGTCCTGTACTCTCCCGTGCTACCATAAAACCTATAACAGAGGAACAGATCGGCCACGGAGAACCATGGCACTACGATCAACAATCCTGATAGGATTCTCCTTGAAATATGCATCCTGCTCCAACTCAACCTCCTCGGGCTGGAAAACATGAGACGGGTCTGAGAAATACCATCGATGATGAGAAACATGGAAGACATCGTGCATAGCCTGGTACCTCTGAGGTAACTTCAACCTGCAAGCAACCATCCCGACTATCTCCAGAACCTCAAACAGTGAGATGTATCACGATGAAAGCTTCCCCTATCTCCTAATCCTCTTATGTCCCAACCTCGGGGTAACATGCTGGAAAACCTGATCTCTGACCCTGAACTCCAAAGGTCGTCTCCACTGATCAGCATAATAGTTCCCCTGAGACAGTGCAGTAGCCATCCTCTTTCAAATCATCTCCACCTGCTCTGTGGTCTCCTGACCAAGACGAGGTCCCAGCATAGCTGCCTCTCCTCCCCCCAGCCCACACAAGGGTGATCAAAATGGACTATCATACAAGGCCTCATAAGATACCATCTGAATAGCTGCATGAAAACTATTATTGTAGGAAAACTCTACTAGAGGTATATGTTTCTCCCAAGAACCTCTAAAATCAAGGACGCATGCTCGCAGCATGTCCTCCAACACCTAAATCATGCTCTCTGACTGACCATCTGTCTAAGGATGGTACGATGTACTCAGAAGTACCTTTGTACCTAAAGCCCTTTATAGCCCTTGCCAGAAATGCAATGTAAAGCGGCTATCTCTATCTGAAATGATTGTGTTCGGAACCCCATGAAATTGTACCACCTCACGAATGTACAACATCCCAAGCTCATCCATCTGAAGGTCTCCTTGATTGGTAAGAAATGGTAAACCTTCGTGATCTGGTCAACAACAACCCAAACCGCATCATTACCTCTAGGAGACCTCGGTAACCCTGGCATGAAGTCCCTCGTGACATCATTCCATTTCCACTTAGGAATGGGTAGCTTCTGCAAAAGCCCTGTTGTTCCCTGATTCTCTACCATCACCTGCTGACAGGCGGCACACCGCATAACAAAACCAGCCACATCCTTCATCATACCTGGCCACCAATATTGATGACGTATGTCCTAAAACATCTTTATGACACTAGGATGAGCTGCCCAAGATGAAGCATGAAACTCCCGCATTATCTCCTCATGTATGTTTGCTGAAACCCATACGCGGCCATGAAAACATAACACCTCATCATCGCCCACTGTCCACCTCGAAGTAGGGTCTCCACCTGACACACCATCCCGTAGGACTAGGCCTTCCAATTATTATAGCTTCCTCATTAGAACTCAATCCAGAAGAGTAGAGGTAACAACTATAGAATAAAGAACCGTCTGTCCCTTTTTTACGTGCACCTCTAAATGCATCTCAAAAACAGATCCATAAGCTGCTACTCGATGTTGGCCTCCAAAATTGCATGTATCTGAGTCCTCCTTCTCAGTGTGTCTGGAAAAACATTGCATTTACCAAATGTAGAAGCAATATCGAAGTTGAAAGACTGTAGGATTTAGGCCCACCTCTGATCTCTCAGATTTAAGTCACACTGTATGATGATATACATGAGGCTCTTGTGGTCAGTATATACCAAAAAATTCTCTCCTAGAAGATAATGTCTCCAACGACGCAAAGCTTGAAGAACTGCAGCTAACTCCAGGTCATGCGTAGGATAGTTCTCCTCATGTGGCCTCAACTGCCAATACCCATACGCAACAACACGATCCTCCTGCATAAGCACTACTCCAAGCCTGATTCCAAATGCATCACAGAAAACTGTATAACTCTTTCCCGGCACGAGAAAATCTAGGATAGGTGCTGAAGTCAATCTCCCCTTCATCACCTGAAAGACTAAATCGCAGGCTTCTGACCAAATATACTTCACCCCCTTCTTAGTCAAGCCTTTCAACGTTGATGCTAAGATTGAGAAGTCCTTTATAAACCGCCTGTAGTAACCAACTAGTCCCAAGAAACTATGTACCTCGAAGACATTTCTCGGATTCTCCCAGGTAACTACTACCCTCACCTTCTCTGGATCTACTAATACTCTTGTCTCTGAGATGACATGAATTAGGAAGGGAATCTTGTCCATCCGGAAGTGGCACTTTGAGAGCATATCATATAGGTGATGCTCTCTCAGGGTAATCAGTACGATCTCAAGATGGGTATCATGGTCATGCCAAGTGTGAGAGTACACCAAGATATCGTCCATGAAAACCAACATGAAGGATTCCAAGTAAGGATGGAAAACTCTGTTCATCAGCGCCATGAAGACTTCTGGAATGTTCAAGATACCAAACGGCATCACCAAATACTCATACAGTCCATACATTCCCTAGAAGGCTGTAAGAGGTATATCCGTTGGTCTGACGCGCAACTGATGATAGCCGGATCTCAAGTCAATCTTCGAGAACACCCTGGCTCCTCAATGATTTTAAAAAATATCATCAATCCATGGTAAGGGGTATCATTTCATGACTGTCAACTAGTTCAGCTTTCGATAATCCACACAAAGACGTAAAGTACCATCCGCCTTCTTCGTAAACAAAACCGGCAAACCCCAAGGGGAATTACGGGGTTGGATAAAACCCTTTGCCTAAAACTCCTCCAACTGCTTCTTGAGCTCTTGTAACTCAGGCATAGCCATCCTATAAGAAGTTATGGATGCCGATACTGCTCCTAGAATAACCTCAATAGAGAATTCTACCTCACACTCCAGAGGCAACCCTGAAAAGTCTTTTTGAAAGACATACGCAAAACGATCAACCACTGGAGGATATTCCATCTGAGAAGTCCCATGATCGTCCAGATATAAGCTAGAAATTTGGGTTGTAACACCGGCCAACCCATGATGCTCTAGTCCAGCTCTACTCTCCTGGACATCCCATTAGCCCTTGTTAAGAAAAGGTCTGACCTCGGATGAGGTGAAACTCACCCTGCGACGATAGCAATCGACAAAGTCCTTAAAAGTAACTAGCTAGTCCATTCCGAGAATGACATCGTACCCTGTCATCTCTAGGACAAAAAGATTCCACCAGAAGTGACACCCTCCAATCTCAAGGGGTCAATCCTTGCACTGACGCACACTAGCAGTTCTAAGTACCAAGGGAGTGTCTAGTGTCATCATACTCTCAGAAGTATGGATAGTAAGTCTAAGGCTCGCCACAATGGCAAAAGAAATAAATCTATGATAAGCTCTTGTATCGAAAAGTGCAGAAGAAAGAACTGAGGCTACTAAAATCGTACCTTGAACTGTCGAAGGTCCAGGATCCTGCTCCTGATGAATCTGGTCCACCGAAAATGTCTGGCCAGTACCGCGACCCTGTGTAGTAGTCTGAGATCCCTGAGATGATCCTCCCTGATCCTGACCACCGCGTCCACAGCTTCTAACCTAGCCTGAACGACCTAAATAACTCTATCCCCCAGTCTGCTTCGGAACTGGTAATCCTGTGCCTATATGCATAGTCGAAACAGATACTACTACACTAGCTGCTAGAAAAAGATCCTTGAAAAACCACTACAGGTGACCCATCTTTCCTCAAGCTCGCCACTCCACTGGGTCCCTCAGCCACTGTGGCTTATTATGCCCATCCTTCCCACACTGGAAGCACACAACCTTGCTACCAAAAGGAACATATCGCTTCCTCGAGTCACCTCATGTAGGCTCTCGGTGGCGCTTCCTGCTGTTAGTAGAAAGAGTAGTGACTCTAGATGATGAACCTCCCTGGATCACTGCCCCAGTATCCCTCATATTTCTCTCTAGGATCAATGCATGGTTGACTATCAAAGAAATAGATGTCAACTGGAAGACATTCACCTACGATCTGATCTCTGGTATGAGGCCCTCATCAATCTTACTCACTAAAAACAGCTCTTCATTCCCCAGCACAGGAGTGAAATACTGTAACTCAGTAAATCGGTAGGAATACTCCATAACTGATAGAGTACCCTGCTGTAGGTTCATGAAATCTCTAGCTCTGTCAGCCCTCAGTGTCGCTGGGTAGAAGTAATCATATAATATACGCTGAAACTCATTCCAAGCAACTATATACTGATGCCCTGCCTGAGAGACTACATCCCACCATCTCTTTGAGGAATCTCGCAGCATGTAAGTCATGAGCTTCACCCTTCTATCTGGGGGTGTGTTGAGATGGTCAATGATAAAGACCGTATTCTCGAACCAGGATTTAGCAGCGTGAGGTTTTCCATCCCCTAAGAATGTGGGAGGATTCTGCTACTGGAAGACTCGCGTAAGCTCTGCCATAGACTGGGCAGGTTGCTGAGCTCCCTAAAAGGTCTTCATAAACCTCATGAATCCCTCACAGAACTATGTGTCCGCACCAGTATCCGAGATAACTGCCAGTTCCATATCCAGTGTATGATCATTGTTAGACCCATGACGTGCAACGAGAGGACGTCTAGGCAGCATGATTCTGCAGGGTCATCCACACCTTTATCAACGACATGCACAGTTGCAAGCTTAAAGTAGTGAAAATAGAAAAGAAGAGTAAAATATCTTATGACTGTAAAAACATGGTTACACAGAGTGTAGTCTCTATACACAGAGTGTTCCATAATGATTCTTTTTTCTACCCATGTTGTTAGTCACACGGACTGCTACACTGGCCACCACTACATGGCGTGTCAACAAAGTAAATGACATGTAATCGAAAAAATTACTTCTTCCCGAACAGAAGAACGCATGGCATGTGTTCATAAGTCCGCACGCCGTGTTATCTGGATTTCTGGGTAGTAGGCATACAAAACTCCCCAAAACCACAGAAAAACATTGAAAGGTAGCCCCTTTGTGTCAAATTCCAATCTGTGGGGGCCCATACTCCCCATGAATCAAAGATTGACATCATAACAATATATACTACAATAAACAGTATAACAAACCCATGATCCGCAGAATTTTGATCCTTGAGGGCCCATAACACCTCTAAGACCAAATATTGCTATCCATGCCAAATAGGCTATAAGATAAACAACACTCTATCAGCATAGCAGGTATCTTTATCACAACAACTATCATAACATCATGTATAATCTATCACGACATATATCACAAAAACATGCAATTTCTAATGCGCCCTAGATGGCATGGTGAAATGCATGATATGTGATTTTCTAACGAGTGCCTATATGATGCATGAGATGGCATGCCCTCATCTCATCAGGTTGCAAAAAAATAGAACCTCAATCATATAAACTATAATAGCACAAAACAAGTTCATCAACCAATGGTGAAAAATAATCAACTGTAACACTTGCAAAAACTAAAAATTGAAATTACGAGGTAATATGGCTTTTCCCTGCACACGGGTTAATTACTCTTGGGAAAAGTTAAGTACCAACTACCCATTCCATCCTATCCCTCTCTATGGTCACCAAAGAGTAAGGAAAATAGAAAATAAGGAAAACACTTCTGATACAACTTTGTAACGACCCCAATCCGGAGACACTCAACTGGTGCCCCATAACCGGTTCGCCACATGACCTCAATTGAATTAACCCAAATGCAAGATGGTGCTGACTAGCAGTGAGGGCCTTGGTGAGATAGTGGGGAAACTATACCCTCATTTTGTAAACTTTACAGCGGAAGGAAAATAATAAACAATATCGGAAGAAGTAAACAGTATACAACAACTGAAACCAAATAGTAGAAGCAATGTATAATATGAAAATGATGCATCATGGTTCATGTATCTATGGAAAGCAGTAAACAAGGAAACATGCTAAAATACAACTGAAACCCAAGTATTAAAAGTAAACAGTAAACTCCAGCGGCATCGCAAGCCTATGCTCGGTCCCATGCTCTCTATCTCTAACCACCAATCAAGCACCTGAGGTAGAAGGGCCACAATATCTATCCACAACTACAACCATATAACCTATTTGGGCTGAAAAGAATGACCCAAAAAAGCTGTGAGACTAATCCCAGTAGGCAACCACCACAAGATCTATGCCCTAATGTCAGTGAGAAATATAGAAAATGTAATGGAAATAAATGCAGTAGAGAAACCAGAGTACACTAAAGTAAACAAACTTACAAATATCCATTCACATTTATTTATTAATTTAATTCAAACATTTAATTATCAACCAAGGAATCTAGAAAATATCTCTATAATCCAAGGAATTGCAAGTAACATGACATGTATCTCATCAGATTACCTAAACAACAAGTAGTGAAAACCCAAGCTTGTTCTTTGGGTTGGTGGACTTGTCACAACCAACCAAACATTAAATTGTCAGGCTGACCCTCTGGGTGGCTCACACGGGAAGACACCTATGGTCATGTATTTAATGAAGGCAAAGACACTCTGAGGAAGCACTCATCATCAATTCACCCTATAGTCTTTCAGCGATATTACAGTCTCTCTAAGGATTCACTTACGTATAATTCCCCCTTTAGTCTCAATTCGATAATTATCAGACCCTCTGAGAGAGCACAAAGTCAATACACCTTATGGTCTCATAGTGGTAATAATTTAAACATGCCCTCTGAGGAAGCACTGAAAAACAATTCCCCTTATGTTCTGACTACACGAGGTTCACGTATCCATATATAAAAGCAATCATACGTAAACGATTCATAGCAGCCCTAAGTATGTTCAACAACTACTTTACTTACAGCTACAATGCATCAAAAAAATTTAAACTACAGGAAACCGATGCAATTATTTATATCAAAGCAGGCAATCAGTGTAACAAGTTTCGCCTCACATGCAACCTATGTCAAGCGATGATAAACAATCAAAACAATGAAAACACCCATGGAGTGATCCTCAGACAAGAAAACATACAATCAATATTTATCTAAAATCCTCAAGCACACAAGCAATCTAAGGCAGATAATATTTCATGATCAAAAACCTGACCTGAGATACCTGAGACATGGGTATCCGACACTTTTGCACAAAAACTCGAGGACATTAACGTAAGGCATCAAAACACCTACCTCGAAGGTTTTGGAAAAACCCCCAAAATGAAGAACGCACAAGAAACTCAGGTTGATTCTCCAAGAACCCACCTTAGATTTGTATTCTAACAAGATCAAGACCCAAAATCACCAAAAGGAATCCACACACATATATCTACCCATAACAGGCATAGATCTAAGAAACTGAGGGGAGAGGAGAAGTATATCTATGTAGATCAAATAAAACAATCAAGAACGAAGGATAATGATCACATACCTCCCGAATCCAAATTCTATTCGCCAAGAGAAGCCTTCGTATCACCTACGAAACCCTTGGGAGAAGTTCTTATACCATTAAGGGAGGGTAATCCTGAGTTATGGCTTCTTTGGGGCTTAAATGAGGTGATTAAAGGTAAAACAAGTTAGATCCACACTTTTCAGATCTAACTTATTTTCCCACACGGTTTGTCTGCACGGTTTGAAAAATCGTGCCCTAATCGTGCGTTAGCTTATTTCTTTCCAAAGAACCCTCACACGGTTATTCCGCATGGGCTGACAAACCATGTGCTAACTGTGCATTAGCCATTGTCTCCAAAACCAACCTTTCACGATTTTGATGCACGGTTTAGGCAAAACCTATGCCAACCGTGCCAATGCTATCGCCCTTTAGTTTTCCTTAAAAGTCCACCCAAATGCACCCCCAAGTCACCCATAACTTTAAAACCAAGAGAACATCAACCACGGGGGTCAAATAACTGAAAATAAGATCCCAATTCTTATAATAGATCTTAAAATTTTAACATAAAAAATTAATTAAAAGCAATCTTGAATGAAAGTGATATTGTAAAATAAATCATTACCTAAAATTTCTACTCGATCAAATAAATTATTACCTAATGTATTAAAAAATTTAATTTAATATAAATATATATAAGAGAAATATTCATATTTATATTAAATTATTACATTCATATATAAATTATTATTACCCATGGATTCATAATTATTTGGTAAAATTCATATTTGGGTGTTAACTATTACTTTTTCTCGAAGAATGTTTTGATTCAGAGGTTCTGGTCCTTGTACCTTGTTCTTAGTTTCATTATCCATAGAATCAAAATATTTTAATTTGTATCATATTTAATCATTAACTAATTTTACATAACCTTCCATGTAATCCTATAATTAAAAATGAAACAAAACATTCATGGGGGATGTAGTATCTGCATATACATGGGTGATATGTCCATTTTTTAATGGATGAAATGGAAAGAAGAAAAATAGTGATTCATAATAATTATTAATATATATATATATATATCAAATTCACAAATTAACTAAAATTTATAAATATCAATGTAAAGCGGTGATGAAAAATCAAATACATTGTTTATGGAGGAGGTAATCCACCTATAATCAAGGGAGACATTTTCATTTCCCAATATAATAGATGGAAAATAAATAATGGTTATTACAAAAAATATTATCATTTTAGTATACTTGTTATAAAAAAGTAATTATGTTAAGATGTTTAATGATTATTTTTAAGAGTTGGAAGAAGAAATAATCTTTAATGGACTCAGTTAAAATGATTACCTCTTCCATGGGTTTCCTCATTTGGATCTATCCATAAGGATTCTTGGATTAGTATTCTAGGAACACCAATACCTCTAAAACATGGATAATAATGTTGCAGATTCATTTGGGTATATCTTGGACGTGACAAAGTTCCCTAATTGTATGGATATGTTATGTCAGGTGATTTTTTATAGGCATCAGGGATTCCATTCTTGTATATAAGGATTACTCTAAATTATATTATATCCCTTTTCAATGGAAAGTGGAACCATATAAGCCAAAAAAATTATATTAGGACATGTTAAGGTAGAAATAACCTTAATATAATAAATTGTTTCACGTTTTTGTCATATTATATGCCTTATTACTTAGTTTAATCCACTCATTAACCAATTTAACCATTACCATGGTGATAAACATTTACCATGGTATCTTAGTTTAATGATGATTTATAAGAATAAAATTACATTTAAATTTGGACATGATGAATTTGAATATCAAAACCATTATATCAAATTCAATTTATAACTGTCATGTAAATTAATTCTAACATCCACATAAACAACATGTAATTTGGATTTTTAGAAAAAGAAATTATTTTTTATTAATAAAATAAATTTATTATCATTCATTTCCTAGTGACCACAATTATGTGTATATAAATTTATTTTATTGAATATTATATATATATATATTTCATTAAAATAATTCAATAATAGTGATTAATTTAATTTATTTATATAAAAATACATTTCATAAAAAGAAATATAAAAAATATCTATTTTACCGTTAAATGATTTTATATTTATTTATAACTAATTGAAATTAAATTTATGTTTTATTATTCATTAGTTTATATAAATAATAAATAAATTTCATTAATAAAAATTTTTCTTTAGTTATTAAATAATTTTAATAACATGAATATATAAAACATCAAAATTATATATTTGAACAATAAATGATTTTATTATTAAAAATTAAAATTGAGAACTTATTTCAAGGGGATTAGTCAACACATTTATATTCAATAAGACATTTTTAGATAGTTATTATTTTTACATGGAAATTTATTGGCTAATTTATAGTGGAATATTTTCATATTAATAAATCTAATTTTTATAGTTTGATATTATATGTAAAACAAACTATCGACCCAAAAAAACTTATTTTAAAAAATATATTTGAAAATCATCTGTTGTTGTATAGAGGAATTTTTTCTAACATTATCAATGTGGAAAATAAAATTTCACGTGAAATTTATGGAGACAATAATCCTATATCAAACCTCCATAGAGACACAAATATATTGATAACTATTCAAGGGTAACCATGGGAAAAATAACATAGAATAAAACTAAGAGAAATTTTTTTTATGGATTATTATACCCCTTTTCTGAAAACAAATTGGGACCCCATCAGATATTAGATGGCCATCACTAGACTCCTTGTAATTACACCATGGTATTAAGGATATAGGAAGAGATATTTTACCACTTGGTAGCTTACTAAAAATTAGAGGACATCCAATGTGGTTTTGGTGGGTTATTGTAGACACTCACTAGAAAGCCTCATTTACAACACACCCAAATCTCCCACCAATGACTCCTCTTCCAATATTTATACCTCAAAAAATCCATCTAAATTTGATAAACGTGTCCCAAATATCTAGATCCAACTAAAATTCAAAAAATTAATATCTTTATTGGCTCTCATTTAATTTTATATCATTCCTTTCCAATATTGATCAATACTCAATAATGTGGGTCATTAAAAACCATTTGTCTTTTATGAATATAACGCTGTTTTTAGAAATATTTTTTCTCAATGTAATGAATATATTTAATTATGTAATCAAAATTATCAAATCTAAATTCATAATATGGATAAATATATGACATAATAAATTTCTCCCAATGAGTATGCTCGACTCCTAAACGTTTTTGGTTAATGGACCCCAATAGTAGAATGTAGTATCCACTTCCAAAACATTAAACTAGACTCATGGTAATTATTTTATATCCAATAAATAAATCCAAAATATATTATATGCTATAGTTTTTTAATACTTTGTATATCACTGTCACAAAAAACTATGTAATTAAATGTGGACTAATGAAAACCCTCATTTATAAGTGACAATTAACCTAATGATATCATAAATACATTTTAAATAAAATAAAATAACTCCCCTCACTATATAGACTCAACAACCACTTAACACTAATACCAATAATAGGTTTTATGAATCACCTATGATAATGAATGAAATCCTAGCCTTACCTCCATCACAGCCAAAAATAATTAAATATTTAACAAAGTGTATATGTTAGTGGTGAGTATATAAAATTGTATGACATCCCTAATCAATACAATCTATATCTATATATTTGATAATAAAAAAAGTAATTCTAATTCCTTATAGAATAATTAAATCATTTTAAAATCATCCATGAATTAAAAAAACAAATCAAATAATTTTTTTTATCAAATGTTTAATAATAAGTACGTTTTAATAAAAATTAACCATGTTAAATAATTATTTAGTTTCCTTTATCATAAATAACTTTTTAGAAAATTTTATGTAGTATAATTTTTAAGAACCATGGTTTTGATCCTTGAAACTCTTTAATAAAAAATCTCTCCATCTTCCATTTTTAAACTACCCTTAGTAAACCATTCTATTTTACTAAAACAACATAACAAATAAATAGGTCAATCCTATAATAACTCACATGTGGTTAGATATATCTTAACTAACCGAACAAGGGAACACACTAGCTAAAAATATAACTCAACTAGTTCAACTCATTACTTTCCCAACCCAGTATAAGGGTTAATTAAACACATGTCCATTTAAAACCTCTATCTTACCAACTGTAATAACCCACCAAATCAGTGGAATGAATTTTTTTTCTATCTCTTAGGCCACTCAACTATTTATTACACTATTACTGGCATTCCCCAAAATATTTGTTTTAATGGATCATTACAACCTTGCTTCATGGGTTTTAAAATTGACAAAATATACTTATTGGATAATAATCACAAAATTAAAAATTGTTTAATAAAATTATTCAATGAAATATACTAGAACACAAATTTGGGAAGGTATATTTAATTGAGAAATATCCTTATTTTGACAAAAAAATATTTGATCAAAAGTCGATTAAAAATAAATAGAATAGAATATAAATTCATTATTTAAAATAATAAATATTAATTAAATAAAAATAATTTCTATTGTTTAAAATGTGTAAGTTATTTAAAAAGACCACCCTTTTGCTAAAATTATTTTTTAAAATATTTAAATTAGAGAATTTATCTCAATTCAATTTCTATAAACCAATTTAATTTTTATATCAGGAATATATAAATTATTATTTAACCATACCATAATGATAAATCAATCCACCTACCTAGATTTAAATATTATCAATTTCATATATATATATATATATGATCTCCCATCAGGTTCAGGTTAAAATACCACAGTTCAATTTATTAAAGTTCAATTTTTTCTAACATTTATTTAAATCTATCAATATCTTACACTTTATTTGATAATATAAAAGGGAGGTTAATAAGAGAGATATACAATATGGTAAACAGAGAATATATACTTGTTCAATTGCTATTCATATAGACTTAATCAACTAATAACCATGAATATATCCATTTTATAAAGGGTAACCTCTTAAATCGTCCAAAAATAATAATAAGTTCATTCCCAATAATCTACAAGTGTTACTGTAGATAATGGAAGGTTATAATAGATTATTAATGAAAAAGAATGCATGTTTCTCCAAATTAATGGGTTTCAAGTGTGAAACTTATCAAGAATTCGATAATACCCACGATTTTATAAAATTAATAATGTTTTCAAACCATGATTGTAATAATTTATCAATGTAGAATATCTTCCAAATTCCATTAACAACATTTATTTGCACCAAACATGTTCAAAAATTAAAAAAAAACAAATTAAAATCCTAAAGGTGTTCTCAAATTTTAATTTTAAATAAACTAAGAAATACATTCCATATTTTTTAATCACTACAATCCGTTTAATATTTTCTATATAACATAGATCTAGAGAATGAAATTATAAAATCAATATATTATACATTAAAAGTATAATTGAATCTTACAAATTGGATTGAGGATGATATCTTTCTTGAATGCCTCAATTTAATATGATATTTTTTATAGAAACAGTTTCGGTTTTAGTAAATTATTTTGTTTTATTCTTGAGTCTAAATTATAGAAACTATAAATAATATTTTTTTATATCTAAAAGAATATAATATTGTTTTTTAATTATATGATATTTAATAATTTGTTGATTAATTTATGTGATTAATAGTATCTAATTGACTGTTTATTTTGGTTTTGAATTATATGGAGTTATTATGCTATATTATTCTTTGAATACTATCTCTTATACCTGATTTCAAGGTTTTATGAAATTAATAAAAGTTATTTTCAATAAGATCATGAAGTGGGTTATCGGGGTTGTTATTTAATCATGTAAATCCCTCTAGGATTCATCAATTATATTCTATATGATGATTGATAAGTGATGATAGTTTTCTTGATACAGTCACATAGTATATCAGTTGGTATCTTCTCTATAGGTTTCTATAAATGCGAAAAAAGACCACATCGGTGAAATTTCTAATAAATTTGAAATTGTAGTATAGATGGGTTGGTCACTTTTTTATCATATGTAGTTGTTATTTAATTATTGTATGTTATGATGATTTACTTTGGTATTATATTTATTATATTATTATTAAGCATAGTAATTGGAATATTTTACATTTTCCCAAAAAAATTAGTTATTTCTTATTATATATCAATTTAATAAAATATTACAAATTATTTCCTTGTACATGTGTTTATTCATATAATATATTAAAGTATATGAGTTGAGGTTATAATATTTTAAATATCCTATTGAGTTTTGTGTTGATTCCCAATATGTATATAATAACCCAACCCCACCAAACCCACATTCGGTACTATGATAGGATCAAGAGATGAAACGTAAAGGCCAATATTAATATATATTGAATTTCTGATTAACAAAGTGTATTATTCCAAAATATTCAAATACATTTCCCAAAAAATATAAAAAATCCATAATTTGATACCAATGCTAACAACCATATTTGAATTCAAAAAATCCTTAAAATTTAATGACCATAATAATGTAAATTATTGAAGGTTAAAAAAAATTAATTACAATATAACTAAAAATAAAAATAATACATTGATAACAATGGCCATAATACCACAAAAAGGATGAAAGATAAGAACTGCATTTTTGGATCACTGCATCCAATATAACATTTCCAAAAAAATATTATAACTCAACCCTATGAACATGAAAAATAATGTATATAAACCATGAATGAGTATTAAAACAATAAATATATTACCCTATTAAACCCTTTTATCTATGTGATTTTTTTAATTATTCACTATGAATAAATTAAAAAATACGAATTCAAAAAATTTACAATTCTAATCCACTAAAATCTAAGCGTCATCAAGGGTAGAGTATACCAAAAATAAGGTCGGTGTGTGGGGGTTTAATTAGTGTAAATTGAGTCACAAACTCTAAATTTAATTCAATTTAATTCCCTTTCCAAATTAGTGTTACATGGTCTTCTTTGTAACATTGCTATGATGAGAGGTTGAGTTAGAAAGAACACCAAAAAAAGACAACAGATTTTTTCAAGGTTTAGCCTTCCTTATTATCATGTGGCTATTCTATGGTTAGTATCAGCTATGACCCAACGTTCCATATTAAAATTTATTAAAAATTAACAAATTAACAAATACAGGTACAAGTGTATTTTATTAATCACTAATTTTAAGAAAAAAAAAATAATTTCCAAAAAATAATAAAATCTTTTTAAACAATACATAACTATAGTAAAAAATTGGACTTAGTGTGAACCATTTTTCTTCTCCTAAAAATAATAAATAATACTTCTTATAAAGTCTATTAAATAGGCATATCTCTACATTTCTACACAATCACACACACACACTTTCCAGGTATGTCTCTTATTTGTTATAGATATAAAAGGCATTATGGAATGACAAGCCTTATTTCAGTGTGTTCATGATATATAAGACATAGAGAGGAAAAAAATTAAAATATAAGATTGTATATCATAATACCTTAGAATTTATTTATATCATTAAAAATTTATTTTGGATTGGACTCTATGATTCTCTAAGAAAAAAAATCCCCAATATTGTCTATCCATACACATTTTAATGTTTTTTTGTAAACTATAGTGTGGTATTCATAAATCCATTTCACCTTATGGAATGAATAATTTAATAACTATTTAATATCATTTAACTCCAAAAAATATCATTAAACTAAACCCTCTCATGGATGATTCATAATAATGTTGACTCTTATTGATATTTCAAATGAACCATTGTGATGTAATTACCTAAGTAGTTAAATAAAGATTCTCACATTTGATTTAATGAATATTCATATCAAATTAACTCAATGTTTTATGCTATAAAATCATATTAACTTATTCTACAATATATAAAATTATGGAATACCCCAAATTTACACAACATTATCACTTTCTTGGGGGATTGATAAATATTGGTTAAATAATCACTCGGGGATTCTTCTCTCTTATGTTCGATAATGAAATACCTATATGAAATTAACATAAACATGGTAAATAGATATAACATTAATTATATTGTTATTTGGAATCTTAAAAATAACTAGACTACTTCCATTAATATTATTCTTCACTAAACACCAATGTGATTCCAATCATCTTTGATCATCATTCAAAAGAATATGGGATGAGAACATCCCAAACCCATGAATTAACCTCCCCAAGATTCAATACATAACATAGATCCACTATAGAGTTAATATAACCTCCTCACCCTAGGATATAATGGTTATTTTAATATAAATACATCCCTACATATAAGATATTTTCCAAATTTACCATGTATCAATTAAGATAAAAAAATTCACCTTTTCCATATAATATCAACATGTTTTTCAATCATTTATCAAATATCACTTAAGTCCCCACATTTTTATTTATTTTTAACATAAAAATTATTAAAATATAACTTCTCCAAAATTTTAATTCCAACTCCTAATGATCCTGCCACAAAAAATAATTCACAATACCTCTCACCTTGATGATCACCTATAATGGAAACTAGAGGTTCGACACTGTTTCAAGAAGATACCCTTTTTTATTCTCCCACTTCATCCACACATCAAATAGAATGAAATTGATAAACTATACATGGAATACTTATAGTTATTTATGGAGGAATAGAATCTCAAAAAAACTCTAAACCATTGGAAGGCATCCTTGTTTTATTTCCTTGTATTGATTTTTATTAATTAATCCTCACTTGAAAAATATTATGGTGATATATCACCCCAATAAACCTTCTAATTGATGAGGTGGTATTTATTTTTAATATTTTTAGAATTTAATATTAAATTTTACTCTATTAAATGGTTATTATAATTTTATTATCACACCCGATCAGTAATTGGTATTCCATATCAATTCATTTATCATTAAGCTACCAATTCATTCAAATTAATTTACTTATTTTGTGTGAAAAAATAATATTTGAAACTTTTATTTAGATAATAATGACATATTTTTTCTTCTTATAGTATCATGCAACATATATTCATGTGATAAAGAAATCACATACATATATATACATTCAATCTCATAAATATTATTTCATATATATATTTTTGTATCTATAAAGCTAGAAAGATTAAATTTAATTTACCTTAGTTCATAAATGGTAGTTCTTTTGAGGTATTTTAGATCCATTTTTCATCCATAATATAAAGATTATTCATGTTTCTTGGTAATCATAAAGAAAGTGTAGTTGTAAATTTTATTTCTAGACTTGATTTCATCAAATATAATAATCTTATGATGAGAATTCAAGGATATATTTGATTAACATATGCTACTTATTTTTTAGGGATAGATTTTCACCTATTTTATTGGATTTGAAACATCTTTTGAAACCTTCTATCCAAATTTTTTGTTTAATTCATAAGCATAATTTTTATGTGAGGGATATATTAAATCTACTTTATTTATTACTTAACAAACAAAAATTAATATAATCTCACAACTCATTCATATATAATGTTTTCTATATATTTATGTAGAAAAATAATCATATGTTTCTTATTTTTTCCAGTAAAAATTATTTCATAGACACACTCAATATCAATGATCATGTTTGTGACATCTAAATTCACATAAATATTTTAATTCACATTTTATTTCTTGAATAATATTGCCGTTATGGTATATTATATACTTTATAACCATGCTTGAGTTTATTTTTTGAACACATATAGTATATTATTTGGATTTCATATTCAATAATCATAACAACCAAGGATAAACCATTCATGTTATTCCATGTTGAAATCTTTATCATTTTTCCATTACAGAATGATGGTTTTATATACCTTTAGAAAAGATTCTTATTATTTTATAAATTTTTTAATAACGATTCAAATTATTTCTAACCATTTGACTTGATAAATCACCAAATAAAAATAAATTCCCTTAATTTGAGAATATATTTTTCATATGAGATGGTTTTGTCCCATGCCTATTGAGATTTATCATTGATCTTATTCCAAAAACAAAATTTTTAAATATTTAATTTCATTGGGTTGTGACACAAAATTACCAATATAAATTCCACCCAATTTTGTTCAGCCTTTATTACATCATAGAAATAAAATACTCATGATTCGATGGTACATAAAAACTCATCAGATAAATTGGAAAAATAAATACACTCTGATTTGTGATTCTCAAGATTATAATGGGTTTTGACCCTTAATATTATCTTTTGAATAAATTCTCGCTCAAAATATTTTCTAAATATTTACAAATTATAACAATATATTGTTGGTATTTCTTAATAACTTTAATTTTTATAATCATCTTGATATGTATTAAAATATTATCATATTCTAGAATCTCCTCACAATATCTAGTGATGTCTTCAATGAATTTTTTAGTTTTACCACTCATGGGAATTGATTTTTTTTATGATTATTTATTTTAGAATGTAATCACATAAAAGATATCAACAACCATCCATATGTTCATGTTTCGAAACCCATAAAATCTACAACCTAGTGTATACCCAAGAGATTTTCTTTTTTATATCCTCTCATCAAACTGGTCCATGCGCATGACTTTAATTCTGATAAAGAATGAACTTCTATATACCCAATATTTATTTAAACAAAAATTAATATGAAGTAATAAATTATACAACATTTAGACAAACTTTTAATAAATTAAATTCCTATTTAGAATACATACAATTGAGTTTTTGTATAATCTCCAAAATAATTTTGATGTTCTATTCTTTAATAATATTATTCTTCCCATTTCGCCATGATTTAGTTTATCCTATCAATAACTCCATTATTAACGTTTTATGGTGTGATATATTCATTTTTCATCTCATGATTCTCACCATATGTCTAAAAATATCCATTATTGTATTGAAATATACTATTAAATACAAAAATATTTGAGGACATGCCCTATTTGATTCATAAAATCAAATGAAAATTTGAAAAAAAATTAAAAATATGAGATTTATTTAAAAAATAAATAGATAGATTATATAAGTAATTTAATTGAAAAAGTCACTAAATAATTATACCCATTGGTTGAATTTAATATAATTGATCCAAACACATCTGATTGAAAAACATTATGTGGTTTAATTGCATCAATTTATACCAGCATGTGAAACATGGTCACCATTATTTATTTGAGAAATTTGTTTCATATGTTTCATCTTGAACATCGAATATATGTAATTTTTTTTAAATTAATTCTTGATATGATTATCCATATTCTTCATTCTTAAATGGGCAATTCATATCATTCAATGTTTTTTGTGATATTTTATAATCATGATATATGTGTTTAAATATCTCTAAATCCATATTATGTTTTTATTTGTTTACGATTTTTTTAACTATTCCATTCATTTTTATTTATATGGAACACACATTCTTCTATAATATTTTCTGATTTCCATTATCAAAAATTAAGGAAATACTATAGATATTGTTCCCTCATCCATTGAAAAATAGAATCTCCCATGATTTCTTATTACCAGTCTTAATGTATACAACTATTTATACACTAATAGATCTATATTATCCAAAAGTGCAATAACTCTAACGTAGCTTCAGATTCAATTAAAAAAATTATTGTTGTTCATGCATGTTGAGAAAAAAAATTCAATGATCCATGAATTATATTCTTTTATATATTTATTATCCACATTAAAAACCATTATATGATCTTATTTTTCCAACATATTTAATGTTTTTAACCATAATTTTCTTCTATAGTTCTATAGGAATGTTAAATTTTTTTTAAATATTGGGTCTAGGTTGATCACTATTCCTATAAGTATCCTCTGATGAGAAAATTATTTTATTAATTTTACCTAAAATTTTGGGTTATGTCTTTAGATTAAATTTTGGAGTTTTAGTTTTACTACCCATCAATAAAATTATTCTTTTGATCGAAGGACTCTGATATTTTACCAGATTACATATTCTTTGTGTAGATATAATCTTTATCACTAATATGTTCCTTCAATGAAAAAAATCCATAGATAAAAATCAGATCATTAATTTTTCGTTATTTTTCTCTTTAATTTATCATATACTACAATATTTCATCATTATTAAACAAAAAAAATTATACCTTTCCATTTATTTAACCTTAGTATTATCCTCAATATTTTCCCCTTTCCACAACTCATTTCATTTTCAATTTTTATCATCGTCACAAATTTTTAAAATTGGTGTATAATTCTTCTTAGATTTAATAATCATAAAATGTTTTCCCTTATCATAGCATTCATCACTAGAATTGAAATTTTTTACATTTTAAGAAATTTTTAATATTATAATTGGATAATCCACAAACTAACAAATATCATCACTATATTCCACCATATTGTTTTATCTATAACTAAATTCATTCAATATGTTTTGGTACTCAAAGTATTTTTTTCCTCCTTAAATTTCTAGATAAAATTATATTTTACTAATGATCCTTCAGCTCCTCATTCAGGGTAATTATATTTTAAGTTATAATATCAATAATGAAATATATTTATTTAAGAATTTAATTGAGATATACCACATTATTTTCAACCCAATTTATATTTTTCAATATCATTATCTTTTGACTTATTGGGAGATTTTTTTGTGATTTTTCCTTCATCTATAATGATTTATTTTCTCTTTCATTCCTTATTTTTTATTTTAACAATTACATGATATCCATTAATAGTTGAAACTCATTTTTTGTTTCTTAATTTATATTATCTTCTCAATTTTATCCTTGTTTATCTTTTTCACTTGATAAATATTTGGACAGATTAAGTTTTCAAATAATGGTTTATTTTCCCTCACTTACCATTTATTCATGTTTTAATTAGCTTTCACCATCATAAGATATGGTATCATATTGGATGAAATGTTTTTTATTAATATTTTTCATTTTTTCTATAATTTAACTTTGATCTATTACTTCTAATAATAATATTTTTTTGTAAGTTCCAATATTGTTTTCAGAAATAAATTTTGAATATAAATATGATTTTTTTTTACATTGAGATAATTATAAGGAGTAAATTGTTTTTTCCCTTAGAAAATGACATCATTGTTTTTGTGGAAAAATCTATTTGTCTCGTAATATTTTTTTACCCTAGAAAATGAGTTTGGTAGATTTCCAAGACATTAAATTTTTTTAGAATAATTAATATCTAATATTTAAAAAATTAAATATTAATTTATTCTTATAGGATAGTTTGGAAATAAATTTTGAATAGAGAATTAGATAGAGATTTAGTGTACGCTATTGAGTCTAGAAGTAGGTGTTTTTATTAGGTGAGGCAAAAAATCAAGTTGGTCTCTAGCGCCTACTCAGACCCCCTTTTAATTTTCATTTTCTTTTCTTTTCTTTTTATTTCTTTTCTTTTCTTATTTTAAATTAATATTTCCCTCATGGCTTTTTGTGCATGAAGATAGAGATACCACTTTGTGAAAATGATATATATAATGAGATTGGTCAAGAGAGAAATAAGGAGATTGAGAATAATAAGGGTACCATTGTGGAGCTTGTGACACTCTAAATCATCATCTGGTAGCTGTGGACCATGAAAATACAATAAAGTTCTACGGATTCCACCAAAAGGTATGAAATTTTTTCTTCCATATAACCCCATAGTTTTTTAGTTCAATATTTAAATATTCAATTATTCTTGCTTCTGACCCCCTATGGTCTGATCTATTGTTTTCAAAGTGAAAATGGGGGTTTAGGGTACCTTTTGAGGGTTCTTCGTTCAGGAAAAGCCATTTACTCTACGTGTGGTCTAGGGAAAATGTGATATGTCTTCTTTGTTTTTGGTGAAGATGAATTTATTAGTGTACGCATTATGTCTATGTTATAAATTTCACGTACTGGTACTTGTCTGTATATACTGGTACAATTCCAGGCTACCTCTATAGGGGAACATGGTAGTTTTGAGTACACTTCCCAACCCCTTATGGGTGATAAGCCATGTACATACACACAACTAGTCCAAAATACATGGTCAGACCATGTGAGGGACATATGTAGGTACCTCATTTAGGGTATACACCCAATACCCATCATAAACGTCTTGTACATGGGTAGGTACATGCCCGGTCTGGCTAGTGTACACACTGAGGTGGGGCTTTGGGAGTACACATCGTGTGCTCATTGAGACACGCCATGTATTTCCCCTTTTTAAACACCCTTTATGTTATTTTTGTATTTTTTTCGAAAATTATTATTTTGGAATAATATGAGTCCATTTTGAGTATCATTTCATATAGATCGTGATGGTAAGACCATTGTGCTATTTTGAGGACTTCTAGGAAACGTTTTGGGATATTTCCTAATAGGGTGGTTGTTTCTCTAGGAATCACATCCAATGTCTATCAATATTAAGACCGAATCGGAGATGATCGATTTACTAAATCTCATGAATTATTCCATTTTAGCTTTTCCATTAAGGATGTCTCCCTTGGGGGATGTTCCCTTTAGGCCCAAGAGTCTCTAAGACATGTTATTTATTTGGATCCCCTATAGGGTTCCTCCTCCGACATTTCGACCTAAAGAATCCCATGTAGGTTGAATCTATATTCTTTCAATTAACAAGGGTTCCCTATGGGATGATTTTGTATATGTGTTGACTAATGGAATCCCTATTAGGATCCCTTAACCTGTGCACCATTCCAAGGATACCTTGTGTGATTCCTTTCTTGGCTTTCCAATTAAGGATCACTTGTAAGATTCATATGTTGACTTGTCATTTGAGGAACCCATGTGGAATTCATCCATTTAAATTTTCATCTATGCATCCCAAGTATGATTCCTTCAATTTCATTTATACCTCATGGATACCAAGTAGGGATCCTCTTCAGTTTTTGGTTTTATGGACCTAATGGGTGACCGTTCATTAACTGACCCTAAGCTAGTATGTTGAGTTTGGGCAGAGATGGTAGTGGGTGTCACCTTAGAACCCATGTAGAACTTTTAATCCCTTGGGTATGTATAAGTAGTTTTGGATTTATTCATTCAACCACCCTACTATTTTTCATAATTTCATGTGGTTATTGTATATGTAGTGAATTTAGTCATAGGGGTTTCCCAGTTGGTGGATGATGAGCCTGATGTAGGGTGTATTTCATTCTATTTGGGATTCCCTGATGTTTTTCCTGGGATCTACCTTATTTTCCATTTTATTTCCTATGATTACTGGTATACTTAGAGGTACTCTCTAATACATGGAAGATGATTTAATATATTTTATTATTATATTATTGGGATATTAAATGGTTTTTTCTGAAATATTGTTGTTGAGATTACCACAATGATATATATTCATAGAATCCCTAGTAATAATAACCATGGATGATTTTTTCTATTGATTGATGAGGAATATTCTTCTCTCATTGAGTTGTTATTTGATGATGATGATTCTTCTTTGTTTGAGTTGTCATATGATGAATCTGATTGTGATATCCTCTTATCATGGGTTAAATAGGGATGATTATTCTCTCCTGATCCCAAGGTAGTTAGTGGATGAGAACTCTCTCCTCAACATGTTTTCTATAGAGGTTAAATAGTCTTTTCTCAACCTCTGGCTTTAGGGGGATGACTATTCACTCCTCAGTTGTCATATGATGAGGATCTCTATATATTCTCTCTTGGATCATACTTATGAGACCTTTTCTTTATTAGGGATTTGGAGCATTGAGTCTCATACCTATGATTGAGATTTACTTTTGGATCTCATGGTGTGGGAATGATGTCTCACCGGTGATTTCTCTTTATATATCACATAAGGGTCAAACCCTTACAAATAATCTGAGTCGCAATGTCTTGACCACTTATGGATAGAGGCATATACATCATAAAATAGACTATATTTACATTTAATGAGAAGCATGGAATCTAGATATTGGACATTTATAGTATTTTTGGATGAAGTGACCTATAATCCTTCTTTACAGTGATTGGAGGTGAATACTAGTAAACCCTGGGTTAGGAAAAGTATCCTCATATGGGGATGTAGCTTGATCAGTCATATTTTTATCATTTGTAATTGAAGGTATAGGTTTATTGGGATTATAGACCCATATGTATAATTAATGATACATGGATTGAGTGGCATGATGACCAACTCAATTACATTTCACTAGATATGCATAAAATCAAATTTACATACGTAATAATCGACACCTGATGAATTTTGTTTTTTTATTTACATTACTTGGGAATATTCATGATTATGTATATATGTATAGGTATGAGACTATACATTTATATGTATAATTATTTAAATTAATGATTGAAATTTCCTAATTGAACAGTATTATGAACCTAGGGTTCGACTATGGTTTCCCATTTTTTTACATATCATTTCAATTCTATCTCATTTAGTGTGAGCTTTTCTCTTTCTAGTTCACTTATAGTAGAATATTTTATAGGATCATCATTGGAGTTGGGTACTAATATTATTTATCACCCCTTCACATGATCCATAGTTTACATGTAGACCTTATGTCTTCTTTTTAGGTTGAGCGTAATTACATGGTGGATAGGGTTGAAGCACTAAGTTACATATTCGAGTGGAGATGCTCATGTGGGTTCCTCTAGTTTAGCTTAACATCATCTAAATACCAGGTATCGGGTATATCATAGAGTTATAAGTAGAGACCTTTACTTTTATATTAGTTTACTTTTGTAATATTATATATGTGTGGTTAGTCCAGTGGGTGGATAGTGTTGTGTGTATGATATAGTTATTCATCATTTTGTTGAAATTTCATTTTTTTAATATAGTATGTTCTATTTAATTTTATTTACTACTTCCACACTTTATTTAATTTCTATTTTTTAAAAATCACTCCTTTTATTGTTTTATCGCTCCGATATGAGGGCATAATCTCCCTACTATCACACCTTAGACACTTGCTGTTAGTTGCTAGCTTAAAGAATATATGGAGGCATGCTTTAGGCCTCATAATGAATCAGATAAGATCTCCTTTTTGTGGAATTTTGGTCAAGATGTTAAAAATTGATATCAAATTTATTCATTTAATGTTCATTAATATTTTTGATATGTTAGTCATGAGTATTAGGAATGTGTCAGAACTTATGATGGATATCATATGCCTATATCAAAAACACTTGTTTCAATAAGAAATCCTCATTATCATGGTATTTGAATTATATTATTCCATATGATGGTACAATTGTACTGGATTTTCACCTTGAGAATCACACATGTTGTGTGGATATTTTGATTTATAATGGATATCTAGCTTATGGCCATAGGCAAACGGCCAGTGATGGATTTTGAATCTTGGATTAAAATTTTAAGAGGTATATCATGCATCATATTTAGCATATATGATTATCATAATATAGTCTTATAAGTGTGTCATTTTAATAATGATTGAGGCCTATTCAGTTGGTCCTATATAAAGATATATATTCCCTTATGATGGAATGTAATGTGAACCTATGATTAGGCATTTGGTAGTGAGGATGATGACTGAGTCCTCCTGCACATGAGGTACAATGAACCAAGTTGGTTGATATAGAATGTGATTACATTTGGTTTTACCCCTTGTAGGTTGATGTTTCACAGGTAGTGGCTTTCTAGATAGATCACACAGTACAATGTCGATATGTAACAAGACATTTATCATGAATTGGAACTCGAGGGGTTATTACCATATAAGAATGGTCGATGAGTGTCTGTTCGACATCTTTTTCTGTTTGGGTATCATGAACTCTAGAGAGAACTTATTTATGAGGTTGATCGATGGGGATCATTCCCTCATATGTTGTGTCATCAGTTTCAAATCGTATACGTTGTAATAATCATTACATTCATTATAGATGTTGATATTTTTTACATTGTGGTTAGTCCATGTGGCTTATTGGTAATTCATTTTTTGTAGGGATTGGTTAGAGACTTAAAGACCCTTAATTATGAATCTTACCCTTGTAGGTCGAAGTTTGTTTTGATCATGGAAAACCTATGTGTACAGGGTTTTCTTAGGATATTGAATTCCTTTTTGAATAGTGACCTAGTTTATATTCTCTATAGTTTTGGGAAATGGTATGTTCATAGGTTTTTTAATTATAGGCATGTTAATGAATTCATCAAATCACAAGTACCTACGGTAATTTAGTTTCAATATTGGATTGAATGAGTAATATTCGTTAGGTTCCACTCCTAATGAACTAGTTGTTCCACTATTTCAATTTTTTTCGGAGACTGGGTAGGTGCTTCTGAATATAAAAATTCCATTTGATAGGTAGATTATGAATAAAATAATGGCACATTTGAGGTTCTAGATTTTTAAAAGGAGTTCATTGGGAGCTTATGGATTAAATAAACTATTGTGCAGTGTTGCATGATCATCAATGATGTTTACTGGATGACTCGTTAGAGTATGATTATTGTGACAAAGGTTAACACTGGTTATATGTGGTGTCATTTTAAGTTTAGTTTATTAGTTGTCATGTGAGAGATGTTATAAGGCCACGGCCTTAAACCTTACTTAATATTGAATTAAATGAATAATTCACATTGAGGATCTTTTTAGGTTTAGAGTTTTAGAGAATTAGGAAATAACTATTACAACTCAAAAGATTACAAAGTAGAAACTTTTACTAAGTTTCCATAAAGTAAAAACTCTTAAAAAGAAACATGTTCAGTTCCATGTTTTAGGTTGCATGACTTTACCTTGATCCCATCCATGACCCTATTCCACGTTAAGTCCTATGAAAAACATTTCAAAAACTTGGGATGAACATTAAAATCTCAATAAGGGATACACAAAGAATGAAAACTGTTAGTTTTTCAAAACAACAAGTAAACCATGTATACTTTATCAAAGTAATACTTTTCACCTTTTCGAAGTAGTAAAAACTCTTCACTGAATAAAAGTTCATTACATACCCTTATGTAACCAAACGATTACCATAAAACCCATATAAAGATCACATAACATATTAAGGAAACTTGGGACATAAACATACTTAAGTGGAATAACCATAAGGTTGACTTACACACACATCACTTAATGGAATAGCCATTCGGCCAACTTCCATACATACTTAATGGAATAGCCGTACGTCCGACATCCATACCCAATGCAATGGAGGCTATAAAGTAACCACCCGTCCTGGTATTCACGGCACCACCCGTCATAATGTCCAAGTACCATTATAAAATCATAAGACATAAAACAAATATAATGGAAAGAAAATATTTCCTCACTTTGATCACAATATATCACTTAAATATATTGACATAACAAATCCATTATAAAAACCATTTTCAATACCAAAATAAAAGAAAATAAAAACATGGTATTTATTTTTCATTAAGAGGTAATGGCTTGTAGAGGAAGCCGAATCTCAAATAATGGTCATGGCGGCGGAGAAGTCGTTGTCGCCGGATACGTACGACAAAAACATTCTCTTTTGTCGTTTAGTAAAACAATTCGTATAAAAAGATTCCTTTTGAATAAATGTAAAAGTCAAAGGGGTTTATACACCGTATAAAAGAAATTTGTGTATAAAACGAAAAATGCCTCAATGAAAGGTGATTGAGACAAAGTCCCTTACAAAGACGGTATCCTTGGATTAAGGATAAATCAATTACATAATTATGTGTTTTTTTAGAAAAGCAAAGCAAGAGATTCAAATAAATGAGGCAAATTACAGGAGTCTAAAGGAGGAGATTTTACACTTGTCCCTATTAAGCAGATCAGTCAAATCCTCATCAGGTGTGGTCAGGTGCACTCTAGAGGTTTCAGAGATGCCCTTAGAAGCAAGCTTATCAGCAACCGAATTGGCTTCACGATAAACATGAGTAATGATAATGTTCTTGGTGGCAAGAATTTCAAAGCATTTGATCCATTTCGGGGTGAGTTTCCAGGTAAGATGGATCTGATATTTCCGGACAGCTTGCACTATAGTAGAAGAATCACTTTCAAACCAGAGATCATTCCGGTGTATTTCATGAGCCATATCCACTGCAGTAATAAGGGCCATCATCTCAGCTTCGAGAGTAGTAACATAACCGTAATATCCATAGGAGCCTTCAAGGAAGTTGCTATTTTCATCTCGGAACACAATGCCATAACCAGCTGGTCCAGGATTTCCTTTTGAGGCACCATCAAGATTGCATTTGATCCACCTGCCAATGGAGGTATCCAGAAGATTTCCATAGTGCCTGAAGGTTTGGGGATGTTTCCTAACAAATGAAGCCTCCTCAGGACTACAAAATTTTTGATAGAGTTGTGACATTGTCTAGGATGGATCTGATTTGCAATTCTGGTCATTGAAAGAATGCTAGAAATAGCATAATTTTTATTGAAAGCGTACTTGCCATGCCTGATAATGTTCATGCCTCTCCATATGGTATGAAAACCTTCAGCACAGGCAGCAAAGAAGAGGACTTGAAGCTGCATGGAGAGATGAATAGCTGCAATAGAGTACAGAAAATCTGCAACATTATCAACATGCGGTAAGGAGATGTCAAAAAGATAAAAAATGAAAATCTAGATTGAAGCAACGGTTTTCCAAGAGAGAAAGAGATGATCCAGGTCATCTCTATGCTGGTGACACAGGTCACATCGTGAGCAAAGGGAGATGCCAGCTCTTTGAAGATTGCTGTCCATTGGGAGTCTTTTCCTTTGAATTCTCCATAGAAGAGTATACCGAGAGGGTTGTATCCATTTTCTAAAAGCCTGGACAGCAGTAGAGTTGTTGTTGTAAATGGAATGATGATAGAAGTTTTTAGAGTCCAGCATTCCATTGATAGATGGTTCCCATACCATAATATCGTCAGCATTTATGAAGTCATAAGAGTTAACAATTTCCAGAATTTCCATAGGCAGGTTATGTTTCACCACAAGTTGGGCAGCAATAGAGGCATCAAGATCAGCATCCAAAGAGTCAGCATCGAAACCCTCGGACAAAGGTGCCCCTGTCCAGTTATCCCTCCAAAATTTCAAGTTGGAAGAGGCATTTACTAACCAATGAGAGTGTATCTTGATCTTTTGATAGATTTCTTTTAGGCCAGGCCAAACAGAAGAATTCATATAAGAGAATTTACAAGCAATCAATCGAGAGAGAATACATTTTCGGAGAAAGTCCAGGGAGGCTGAGTTTCCATTTATGAGTCTCTACATAAAGTGAGCTTGAAGGGAATGGTTGAAATATTTAATGTTCTTAATTCCAAGTCCCCCCATAGTGAGGGGTAAGCAGCACTTGTTCCAAGAGACAGTAGCAATTTTCCTTTCAAGGATACTGCCACTCCAAACAAAATTCCTCATAAGGGAGTTGAGAATCATGAAGGTAGAAGCAGGCCAGGAGTAGACCATAAAGGAGTAGACAAGTTTGGATATGATCACATGTTTGACAAGGCAGATTCTACCTGCCATAGAGAGAGCTTTACCCTTCCAATTAGAGAGAGTTCTTCTGACATTGCAAACCACATCAGTGAAATAGGTGGATCTCGGTTTACCAAAAAACATTGGGACCCCATGATATGTGAAAGGGAAGGATCCCTCCTTGATGCCGAGTCTTTGAATTATACAGTGCCTCCTAGAGTCTGTAATGCCCTTCCCAAAGAAAATAAAGGATTTATTCCAACTCACTTCTTGTCCAGAGACAAGCTCATAATGATGGAGGATGGATTTGAGATTCTGAATATTTCTTTTTCACCCTTGAGTAAAAATGATAATATCATCAGCAAAGAGAAGATGTGAGGGAGCAGGGTTACCTCTATTAGTCTGGAGAACTTTCAGATTTCCCTTGCCAGCATGATAGGTGATCAGTCTACTAAGGTAATCCTCTGCAATTGCAAAAATAATGGCAGACAAGGGGTCCCCTTGCCTTACCCCTCTGGAGCACTTGAAAAAACCCTCAGGTGAGCCATTGATAAGAATGGAAATATAGGCTGAGCTGAGCATGGTGTAAGACCCCTGAATAAAAGTCGGATGAAAACAAAATCGATGCATAACATTACCTATGAAGCCCCAATAAATGGTGTCAAAAGCCTTCTTAATGTCCAGTTTAAGCGCAATGCTCCCCCCTCTAATGGGCTTTTGCAAAAGGTTCACACATTCAGAAGCATTGAGAAGACAGTCCTGTATTCTTCTCCCTTTGACATATCCAAATTGATTCCAGGAAATGATTTTATCAGAGATACAAGCAAGCCTGTTAGCCAGTAATTTTGTGAGGATTTTCTGAATAGTATTGATCAGGGCAACAGGCCGGAATTGATTTATGTCAAAATAATTATGTGTGACAAATGAATACACGAAATATAACTGGATATTAAGTGTAAAACAATCATAGGTTATTCACACATATTTATAGAACTACATATTCAAGGATTACAAGTTTATCCCAAAGAATCAAATTTGGGTTAAGAAGTTCTCTTGCAAAAATTTCACAGCCTAACGGCGTCACTACAAAATTCAGAAAATGACTTGATGAGAGATAAAAAGGGTATCTCATCACATGGACATAAAATTTAAATCAATAAGGATATAGAAGAACATATCCCAACATAATAGTATGTGAATTAAAAGACATAACAAAAGATGTCTTTTAAAAAGAGGAGGGTGAAAGGTTCCCTTACCGAAATGGGTATCTTTCGAGACATGCACCCCGTGAAAGAAGGACAATAAAATATTGATGTAAATACTCATAAATGAAATTATATTAAACAATGAGTAAAATAATGTGTAGTAAATACACCACTCAAAGGAAATTGTGGCAAATGTAGCATAAATCTCACGAGAATAAAATTGAGATGAAAAATCCCTTACGAAAACTCGGCAGCCTAACGTCGCCACTTAAATCTTCCAAAATTGATTGATGAGAGAGAATATGGTCTCTAATCATATTAACATAAAAATTACAGTAATAAGAATATAAAAGAACATCCCAATAATAAGAAATATGAGTATTAAAAGGAATTACATAAAAGAGTGTACTTAAAAAGAAAGAGAGGAGTAGGATCCCTTACCTCGGGTCCGACTTGACTCGATCGTTCTTTAACGTCCGGAATAATAAACTTCAGTTAATTTATACTTGCTTAAGAACATTTTTCAAGTTCATTATTACGTTTATATAAATTAATGACATTTTATAAACATTATTTAATCATTTAAGTTAATAATGTTTGTTTTTTCGATATTTGGTACTTATGTCAAAAGTGAACTTCTTATATTTACAAGTTATTCACGTAGTCAAATATTCATTATCTCAATAATGATATTCATGATTTGGATATCGTATATATCATATATATCCAGAATATACATGTATTTATAATATTAAATAATCATTTAAGAGTAAGAAATGAAATGCACCGTTCATGGAGACTGTAAACCGTACGTACGCATGAACGCTACTTTCATTTCTATGTCATATTAATGGAATTAAAACTAAATGATAGATGTGTATATCTTTATTTCCAGAATTATATTCATCCATTAGATGTATAATAAATCATATATATCCATTATATGTACTTATAATAGTACATTGCATTTGAGGATAAGAAATGAAATGCACCGTTCATGGAGACAGTAAGCCGTACGTACGCATGAACGCTACTTTCATTTCTATCTCATACATTAATGGAAAGAAAAAAATAATGATATAAAGATATATTATAATTCCAGTATAAAATCATATATAATAACTTTAAATTCATCCTTTATACATCCCACATATGGCATTAACGAATCAAATCACTTTGAGGGGGCGGTAGTCCGTACTTCCTAAAATGAAGATATCACGTATACCCATAATGGAAGCCATAAAGGTATGCCACAAATGAAAAATACAGAATCTTAAGTAAAACATAAAAATATTATATATCATATATAAACATAGTGACATCTTAATGGACACCTTTGAAGGTGTTATATGAGTTTTGAACAATCATCGTTTCGTGAGGCAGAAATTTTCCATCCACAGAAACAGTATGTTCTTTAACCATTAGATGAAGGTGTGTGTAAGTGTAGCTCTAATAATTATTATAATAACATCCTAGTATATTTAAGATACTGGAGTTGTTACAAAAGAAATGAATAAAAATAGTTTAGGGGTTTGGAGAAGCAAAATAAAACAAAAGAGCACAAGGGAAGACGTTACCTTAAAATTGGGTAACTCCCTTTCATTTGAACCAAAAGAGTTTCTTGAAGATCTTCCTGCCTAATTTAAGGATTATAGGATTATGAGAGGGATGTGGAGAGACAAAATGGTTAGATCTTGGCCGAACCAAAGGTTTGAGAGGAGTGGGTAAGGTGGTAGAGGTGGATGCCTTTTATAAGAGGAGAGGAGGGGCACTCTTGGTAAAGTATAAAATGTTACTTTATTTTCAAATGGTGTTCGGATTTTAATGGTCCCACATTGCTATGTTTCTATGATAAGGTGATAAGGGTTCGAAATCCATCCATCCAATAGGTTTTTGACATGTTTAGGTCCTAGATTTGTCATTATCTTTCCATTTTATTTAAATCGTTAAATAATGAGGTCATCGCTGCATCATCATGATGTCATAAAAAATTTAATTTATTTAATGTTTAAAAATTATTAAAAAAATACTATGATGTATGAAATCTTTTTATCTTTCCAATGACTATTTATAGTCAAAATTATGACTTGTATGACCACATGTAAAAATTGTTTTAGTAAAACAAATCATGTTTGTGACATTTTTATTTTAACTTTAAATAAAAGGCATAAATGTCATTATCAAACCCAAGTGGCTCCATGGGGTACCGAAAATAGACCCATGGGTTGTATTGGTCGGACATAACTCATCCAATAGTGTTAGGACAAGTGTCAATATATTTTCATTTTATTATAATATCATTTTACCTTAAATCACACTAATTACCTTTAATCGCGATTAATAAAACATAAAAGTTACTTTTCATCAAAAATTATTTTCATCCCATTGAACCACATTTTAATTAACAATTAAAATAATTTAAATTGGATTTTTTAAATTCAAATCACAGAAGTGGTAAAGTCTCATTTAAACGAAAAATCAAATTTTGTAACCACCACTTTGTGGTTTCACTATTCATCAAAAATTGATGTTTTTCAGAAAAATACCAAAAATTCACCCTAAGAGATATTTGATATTCCGAATTCAAAAATGATGTCTATTTTACCAAATTCATAACATAGAAGTTTCATTAATTAATTTTATAATTAAATCCCGCTGTTAAAACAAATAGCGTGTTTTTATGAAATAATTTCTTTCAAAAGATTGACACTCGTTTAGGTCCAATCTTAAAGTGATATTAATTACAATGACCACCATTGGATTAAATGGTTAAAATATATTCTATTTACACATTAAAACCAATTAAAAAGATAATCTAATCATATAAATAAATTATATTAAAAAGAGGTTTTGAATTAAAATACAACATTTTTTACTATTCATTTAAAATTGAACTTTTCCGGAAAAATACCAAAAAATTACACAAAGTAAATTTTGATGTCCCGATTATAAAGAAGAATTTTTTTTGTCAAATATAACACATAAAATTGTCCAAAAGTGGATTTAAAATAGGTTCGCCATCAAAAGGTGGTTAATCGACCTTTTAAAGAATATTAGACTGTCTACGCTTAAAATTGGATTCATTTGCATTTTTAATCCTCTATAATTTATTGTAAAGAGTAAAAATATTTGACAAACATATATAATCATTTTTTAGTTTGTTCTGTTCATTCCCGCCATTACAACGGGTAGGCATTAACTTCCATTTAAAATAATATTATTTCATTATTAGAGTGCAACGTAAGATTCCCAAGAAACTCATTGTTGCGTATTGGGTACGCCATCGAACATAGAATCCCCTTTAAAGTAATATTAATATTTTATTCACAAATATGGATAAATATAAAAATGTCATATTCCTTATTTACCTGGGGTGTTACAGATGAGGACCGATGTTTTCTAAAATTTCCATGGGCTTAGTTTCCCCGGAGTTTTGATAAAATGAAGAATGTTTATCAATGGTACATGTGACATCAGAATTGATTTGGGTACCATGAGTCAGTTGACCCATAGACGTACCTGGACTTGAATTGTTGTGATACATGTTGTTGGGTATTGGTTAAAGGAAAGTTAACATTTTCCATTGTGAGTGTGCCTCCGAAGAGCTATACATTATTAATTTTTTAACCTTATTTTACTCTTATTAAGAGATGATAATGCTCAATATTGACATCATATTTAATATGCTGAGTGAGAATCATCTCATTATAATGATTCTTTTATTTATTTTTCCCTCGTTGTGGAAGGAAAATTTTTGAGGATGTGCTTGAAGAGAATTATAAGTTCATCCTTATAGTGGGGAGTGTGACTTTTGTCGACTGAGGGTTTTGAACCTCATTTTAAGTTGATATTCAGTGTTTTTCCTGATCAGTTGGGCTCGATGTCTGGTTTTAAGATGATGATAAGGGTATTCCTATGGATGGGAGTACTAGATCAGTCATAGTTAAATATTTTCAATGGAGTAGACAATGGTTGGTTCAATAATATTATTCATTGGACAATAATAATAATTTTTGCATAAAGGCTTATAGTGAGAGCATTGCTGCTAGTCATACAACCAAACGTATCAGGAATGAGAATTGTTTTGGTGGGAAGATTGTATGGTCATGTGTTCTTACGAATAGAATTTTTTAGAATAAATTTTAATTTTTTTCACCGTGAATGCTCATAAGGGGAAAAATACAATTTTTCCATTAGAAGATAATGTCAAAAATATTATGAGCACTCAGTTGGTCTAGGAAGAAATTAATATAAAATTAATCTCATAAATATGATAGTAAAGAAGCGTTTTAAAATGTAAATTTTCAATGGTCATTACGTTTTTGTATCTAAATTCAATATAAAAATGATTCCAATGACCTAAATCATATAAAATTATTTGAAATTTCACTAAATGTACATTAAAACAAATTTTAAATATAATTTAACACTATAAATTATCTGGATGATGAAATAGTTCTTTTAAAATTCAATATTTTTCACTATTAATCAAAAAATTAAACTTCTTATAAAATATAAACAATTAACACTAAGATAATTTTTTTGATCCAATTTATAATATTATTATTATGTTCAAAAATGATATTTATAAAATTTTAAAAATTCATTTTTGAAGTAGGTGTGCTGATAAAATGAGGAAAATTACGTTTTAGAAAAATAAAAAACACAATCTTAAAACTTGATTTATTATTATATTATGCATATAAAATATATTTTATAAATTAAAAATATATTTTATTGAATATATAATATAATTATTTAATTATTATAATTCACTAATACAAATTAAATAAGTTTTTAAGACAAAACGTATTGTTATGCTTAAAAATAGTTTTGTATAAAATGTCTTCCTATATTTTCAATTGGTTTTCATCGTCATTTCGACTTAATTGTAAACCAATGAATTCAATAATATACTAGAATAAGATAGATAATACTATTCATTATCAACAATTTAACAGATTTTTTATATCTTATTATATTAAATAATAATATTTTAATAATATATTGTTATTCTGTTAAACTCTATCCTAGGTGAAACAAAAACTATTAGAAGAATATATTATTCCATGTAATTAAAGATAACTCATTGTTGCATGAATTATTAGCTATTAAATAGATTTATTTAAAATATTAAATATATATTAAATTATTGAGATGTTATATTTCTTTCAATTCTTAGTTTTGATTGACAAACATGCTCTTAAATACAATGTTCTTAGTTCAGAAATTCAAGGTGTTACATTCTCCCCACATTAATTAAATTATATCCTCACAATTTAAACATGATCTAAGAAATCAAGGGTTTGATATTTTAAAAAACTATTAATAGAAAACAACATAATTAATATGTTTATTAAAAAATCTTCATTGTAAAACTCTGAGATTTTGTGAAATATTTTTGGGAATTAATTTCACACAACATTGAATATATATTTTCTTATAGAAAAGAACTATTTTTTCGTACATTATATGCACCAAAAAGTTAATATTGTGCTATATACTAAAATTATATTATCCAGAGTTACAATCAACACGATTTTTGTATTTTTTTTACAAAAAATACTGAGTTGTTTGGATAGATTGTACTACCTAAAAGACTAAGTTTTACCAAACAACAATATACCAATAATATTATTATTAAAATTTTGTTATGGCTTCCACATATCCATTTAAATTAAAATTAAAAATAATATTAAATAAATTATGGAAATTTGATTTAAACAAGTATAAAAAATAAATTATTAGGTTATTAATTTAAAGAAATAAAAGTAAGAACTATTAGAAAATCAAGAAATTCCTTTAACAAAAAAACTTTTTTTTAATATACAAACACCATTTTATCTCAATAAACTATACAAACCAATTTTTTTGATTTGTTAATTGAAATTTTATGTGAAATATAGAATCAATTTTTTTGGACACATATTCGATAGATTTGATCGGAAAATGATAAGAATAAATCTAATTTTATGAATAAAATGATGTATTTTCCATAATTGTAGTTTTTCTGACCATTAATGGTATGCCCATATAAAATATAATTTCTGAAGCTTTTATAAATTATGTTTTAAAAAGTAAAATTCTTATTTAAATGATTTATATAAAACAAATGTTTAATTTTTTGTATTTTCGGATAAGATTTGTGTTCTATTCTATAGTGACAAAATTCTAAATCGTTCACGAAAACAACACTTTTGCCAAAATAATTTAATGTATTAATTTATATTTTTTATTGAATTTAAAGTATAATAAGTTAAATTTTATATCATTTAATTCAATTTGGACCATTTAAATTAATCTCACATTGAATTTTTATATAAAAACATTTCAATATTTTGAATGATTTCATTTTAGAAATATGTTTTCTCACCCAGCCTAAGGTATTAATTTTAAACTAATTTTATCCATTTTTAATTTTTAATTTTTCAAAATGGATTAAATAATTTTAATCATATGTACCATATTTATTAAGTATTTCCCTTATATTTTTGGAAAAACAGAATAGTGACATTGGAATTTTTTTTCCATAACCCAGTGTAAAATTTGGTAATTTAGGTTAAAAATAAAGTGATAAGGATTAGAACATGATTCTAACAATTTAAAAAATGTTATTGGAGGATGTTAATTTGATTATTAATAAATAAGGTTTGAAATTGAATAATTTAATGGACACATGTCCATGAAAATGACTGTGATGTTATTAAAATCAAGGAGAGTTGAAAAAAATTCACACTCTTCATTTTAATAAGTATAATATTTTATTGATAGGAAAAAATAAAATATATTATTTATTATGCATATTATTAGAAAATATGAATGATTTTTCGACATCATAGTAATTTTTTATTATTTTTTATTGAAGAAATAATTATCATATAGAATTACATACTAATGATGAAGTTATTGTTCAATTAAAGAAGAACTAAATTATGTGATATAAAAATTTTTACAATAAATATAATTTGAATCTATTAAGGTGATCCACGAATTTTAAAATGTGAATTTGAGATGTTAGTTAGATATTAAATGAATTGTTCTAAATTAACCTTACTATATTAATTTATTAATGTTAGTTTATATTATAATGTCAAAATTGACACTTATGTTATTTTTGGAATATAATATTTTATTAAATTATCAAAAAATAATAAAAATACTAAATAATAAAAAATAAGATAAATTATGGTCTAAAATATCAATAATTGTCCATTTTTGTTTCACTTAAAAACTTATACGAAAAAATATATAACTTTTAATATAAAAATTCATTACAGTAGTTAAAATTAAAATAGGTTATATAATGGTTAACAAAAATAAAAGGTTTATAATTACCAAAAAACAGTCCTAAAATCTATTTTATGATTTTAATAACACCCTATTCTAATAAATCATTGAATACCTTTCCATTTTTAGGTATTTTGATTGAGAATTAATTTATATTAATTTAACTATTTTGAGAAATTTCAAAAGAACCCCTCACATTAATTATAAATGGAAACCTCCACCTCATTTCATTCTAAAATATCGAGCCACATAACTCAACCAAGATCTAATAAAATCTATCTTCCACTTCACTATCCACATTTGGACTCACTGTAAATTCCATTACAAGAGATCTAAGGGAGCAGTTTTGAAGAAGAGGTAATCTCTCTAACCGATCACTCTCTTTTTATAATATTATACACCTCATATAAATAAATGATATATATCTTAAAATAATAAATCAATAAAACAAAATATGCTGAAATTTCATTTTTATTTTGAACACACAATTATACATCGCTTCTCCCATCAAATAAGAACTGAAAGTATCGCTCGTGCGTACGTACGACTTATTGTCTCCGCGTAGAGATACAATTCATTTTTCATACATTTATTTTATTAGTAGGAATAATGATGTGATTAATATTTATATATATGATATTTAGGACATTATTATACTTATTTAATGATAATATCATGTCTAACGTTTTATCATGTAATGTTTTGGAAAATGATAATGTTGCTCGTGCAAAGGCATGGGTTACCATCTACATGATGAGATGTGATTCGTTTTTTATCTATATATCACAGTGATGGTTATAAGGATTAATTTTATGATTACATATGAAATAGGAAACATAAAAATTATTCTTTAATGAAAATAAATAATATAAAATTCTTTTTTATTATAAAAAAAAATGAAAACAACGTTCATGCATACGTACGAAATACCATCTCTAGGAATAGTGTATTTTAGTTTCTACCACTAACTTTCTTGGATAAAGATGAAAAAATATATATTGAATATATATATATATATGTGATATTTATATCATGTTTAACATTCTTGAGATAATGATGTAATGATCTATGTAAGAGAACCAATGATAAAAAGTCAAAACATGTATGAAAATCAAAGCAGTTATTACCTGAAATATTATGTTAACATGGAATTGTAAATAAGAGATTAATTTAAAGTCATAAGTAAATTAAATGTGGTATTATATATATGATTATAGCTCTATGTTAAATTTTTAATAAAAATATATTGATTATACAGGATATTTAAGTGTATACGAAGGAAGTAGAGACTTAAGGTAATTGATTTTTGTCTAACTTTTATTTCTCTATGACACATGCCTTATACACTAATTATTTTTTCTTCATGGTGTATATACTTACCAGGAATGTATTTTTTGAGTATTATAATAATTATTATGTTATTTTAATATCCATATTATTTTCTTTCTTTCATGGGGTATTAAATTCAACTAATTATATAGTGATAAGGGATTATTTAAAATTTTCATAAATATTCAGGATTGTTTCATTTTAAGTTTTCTTTAGGGAATATTTATATTCCACATCCACGTTTTATAAAAATGTTTCAATTTATTTAATATTATCCTATAAATATTTAATTTTATTTTTACCCATGTTTGACTATTTATTAAATGGTTTTAGAAGAATATGTCTTTCATTTTTTAAACAAGCCTTCTTGTGACATTACCGACAAAAATATACGGATGGACTGCTTTTTTAACATATAAAACAAGAAAAAAATCTTCCTTCTTCATTTCACCATTATGATTTGAAGTTTCATTTACAATCTTACATGTTTATTTTCAAATAAAAAATTTTCATTTATAATTGAGTGGCTCTTTAAACAAATTTATCTCATAAAGGAAGGGATATTTTCTTCAAGAATTATTTCAAATGATCTTTCAAAATAATTTTACATTTAGGATAACATTATTTGAGGTTACTTATACTTTACTAGGGGTATTTGTTAAGGATACTATCCCTATTCATTATATGTTTGGTTTATGTTTATGATTGTATGGTAGTTATAAAACATGTTTCTTTTCACTGGATTATTATCCTGACCCATCCCCCACGGCCCGTTTTGTGACTACCCCAATCCCACCTTCCATAGTCTCGGGGTTGGCGACTACCATCGGAAAGGCATGTCCCTACATAATATATAGAACGTCAACCGGATGCCCGATTTGTACGTTATTGACATCTTAGTGCTGAATGATCAGTTGGATTCATAGTCGATCCAACATGGACATACATAAAATATCTCCAAAACTCTCATGGAGTATCTCAAAAGGCCATCTCTCCCTAAGGATCTCATCACCGCTAATGATTCATCAAACAGACATATGGTTTGAATGATACAACATTCTAAGTGTTTCTGGGCCTGAGAGGGGTTCGGGTCTAGTCCAGCCTGATCGGATAGACCTGGTTAGGGTCGACTCAGCCTGACCCAAACTGGCCTAGTCTGGGCTGCTGACTAGCCCATCCCACCCACGTTGGGCTAGGCCACAATAGCTGGGCCTGCAGGCTGGTGCAACCTCTACAGGGGTAATAATGTCCGCCTACCGAAAGGATCAAAGAGTCATTCAGCTCTTTAAATGGTGGCACTAAGCGGTGCCACCTCTTCACCCACAGGACCCTCCAAGAGTGGGTACCCTGACTTGATCATGGCATCAAGAAACAACATGTCTCACCATGGAATGGGATGGCACGCAACCTCCCACCTCCGCGACTGGCCATTTTCAGCTACTTGTCCGACTGCCACAGAGCTGTTGTCATTTGTGGTCGGCGAGCACCAGTGTCGCACCAAAAAAATTTCCATGGGCCACTAGGGGAGCTATTGTGGTTATTTAATCCTTCCAGACATGCCTACGGGTCTCTCGGGATGTCTTCATTGTTGCATACCTCCTAGTTTCTAGTTTCCATTGAGTTGTCAATTTTTTCCTCGAAGAGCGCAACGTGAATGAAGCAGCGGAGGGTCCGGCCTTGTTCATTTTGTCTATGCACTCCTTGTTATAATTATAAAGATCAAAAGATTATTCAATTCAAAATTGATAATCTTTAATTAAACGAACCCCTATCTAAGATTTTGTTGGAGTCGTTGTGATGGTGGAAGGAGAATCCATGCTTGATGAAACAGTCATTGTTCATCGTTCCTAATTCATTTCCTCCAACGTTATCGTCCAAGCTTCTGTTCCTCGATGCATATTTCCCCAACACCATGTCAGAGGTTCCTCACATTCATCCCAAAAGCCCATGGATGATTTTCTATTAAATAGATAGAGAACAAAAATGTTTTTCATGACATTAATGCGGTTTATTTATGAGCTGAATTTATTGTTACAATGTCAAGGTTACAAAATAGAAGAGTCAATACATTAAATGTCTTGACAAGTCATTGGTCTCACAACCTCCACTCAATAGTTATAGAAATGAAATAAAATAAAACTTTTAAGTTATTTTATTATTATTTTTTGTAAATTCCAAAATTTATCATTTTCTCTGGACCTACTGCAGTCGAAGTGAAGATTCCTTCAAGAGAATCCCATCACATCACATTCAATAGTGCTATTAGATTTCAATTTTGTGTACTGGTTTAAATTTTAGAAAATTCCATTTTTACGTTTACAGAATGTACCTTAAAAAAAGTTCAAAATTTATTAATAGTCACCCTCAACCCGCACCAGTCCAGGTTCAGCTCTATATAAGGGGAACACGCCATCACGAGATCAACCGTACTCTCAGATTTTCAATCTAAGTTATCCTTTAGAAGTTACGGATTTTATAATAAAATAATTGTCAATTTATTATTTTATTTATGGCCAAAAACTAACTTCCACTGGTAGCCCGCACCGGCCAAAGTTAGTATCTCCCTAAGGAAAGCATACCCTCATGAGTTAAGCAGTGGTCTAGGGTTTTTAATCCAAGTCACTATTTATGATTTATATGCATTTGGAAAATAAAATTATTATTATTAAATTATTTAATTTAAATTTATGCCATTTTTTGGGTTTTCTCACCAGAGGTCTACAACGATGAAACTAAAGTCACGCCTAGGGTAATCCCACAATCCTGAAAGAAATAGTACCCTCATATTTCTGATCCGGTCACTCATTTAAAATTTATTCTACTTTTCATGGAATCCAGTCATGTGTAGTATTTAAAACATAATGTTTTTCGACGGATCATTCAGGTCATTTTGGGCCTCGGAATCACGTGCTGTCCGATTTTTCGGTCTCAGAATAATCCTATATAAATAAAAACAATTATTTTGAATTTATGGCACATTACATTCTCCCCGCCTTAGTTATTTAGGTCCTCGAAATCCAAGATTAAGCCAGTTCAAACAAATGAGGGTACTGAGCATGAATCTGAGCCTCCTGCTCTCATGTTCTCTCATGAAGATTCATGTGCTACCACTGGACCCTCACTAAAGGGATTGAATTTCCCTTAATGAATCACTCTTGTCGATCCCATATCTCTACCAAGAACTCCCTAAAAGTCAACCCATCATCAAATTCCAACTCTCCCTAGTCGATAATGTGTTATGGATCCTGCATGAATCATCTCTGCTGCAACAAATGGAAAACATTATGCACCTGGTGCATCGGTGGGGGAAAGGCTAGATGGTAAACCACCTCACCTACTCTATTGAGGATCTGGAAAGGTATGATGATCCTTGGAGACAACTTTCCTCCCTGTACAAACCTCCATAATCCTCAACGAGGTGAGACTCATAGGAAGACATTGTCTCCCTTCTCAAACTCCCAGGGTCTCCGTCTCATGTTGGCATAAAACTTCTACTATCTTTTTGCAGTCTTCATCTGCTCTTAGATGATATGCACCTTCTCTATGGTCACCTGAACCAACTCTAGACCCATAATTGCTGACTCCCCTAGGTATGTCTTTCAAAGAGGTGATCTGAATGGTTGTCTGTACAAGGCCTTAAATGGAGCGACGCCAATGGTGGAGTGATAACTGTTGTTGTCTGTGAACTCCACTAGGGGTAGGTGGTCCTTCCAACTACATCCAAAATTGAGGACACAAGCACAAAGCATGTCCATGATTGTCTTTATGGTCTGCTTTGTCTGACCATCTGTCTGATGATTGAAGGCGGTGCTCAAGCATAAGTGATTCCCGAACACCAACTATAATCTCTTCAACAAGCAGGATGTCAAACGAGCATTGCGATCTGAGACAATTGTCGATGGAACCCCATGAATTTGTATAATCTCATGAATTTAGAGGCATCTCAAGCCCTATACTGATCCCTACTCTCAAATGGGTAGGAATTGGGCTGACTTGGTGAGCCGGTCAATGATCACCCAGATGGAATCATAGTCCATGGATGTACCTGATTGCCTCATCACGAATTCCATGGATATACCATCCCACTTCCACTATGATACCTGAAGTGGATGAACTAAGCCCGCTGGTACTTGATGCTTGGCCTTCACTTGTTGACATGTGAGGCATCATGAAACAAACTCTACCATTATTTTCATCATCCTTGGCCACCAATACTGATGCTAGAGGTCCTAGTACAACTTCGCCACTCCAGGATATACCACCAAAGGGGATCTATGGAACCCCCTCAATACCTCCTCCTGTATCATCATTGGTACCATAGTGCATCCTCTAAAGAGGATGGGGTCCTCCCCACAGTACGAAAATCCATCAGGAGTTTGTCCTGAGTATATATGAGCATGTCGAGCCTTGCAGTCTACATCACCAAGTTGTGCCTCCATGACACGCTAATGGAGTGAGGGTAACTGTCATATAATAGAATTAAGTTTCTCAATCACTATCCACAAAGGATAAATGTAATGTGGCTAGCTTCTCTGTCACCTCACTCAGCATCTGTAGACCAGACCTCCTACTGAGTGCATCTTCTACTACGTTCCCCTTTGTAGGAGTGTACACTATCTCAAAGTCGTAGTCCTAGGGGATCTCTATCCATCAGCACTGTTTTAGGATCATGTCCTTCTATGGTAATATATAAATGAGACTTTTGGGATTATATTAGACTATAAAACGTTCGTCCAACTATACTCTCGGCTCCCAGAGCTCTGTGAAATCCATCTGGTATGGAGTTGTAGATATCGGTTTCTTCCTTGGGTACAAGAAAATTCATAATTCCCTCTTCCTCTGGGGAATTAATCCTGGAAACATATTTTGAAAGTATTTTCTTTCCCTTCTCCACTACTATTGGGAACTAAAATCTCCAAAAAGATACTTCCACATGGGTATGGTTCACTGACTCAAGAGTGATCGGCCGCTCCCTCCTATGCATGAGTTAATCCTATGTTTCCTATCCATCCATTTTCTCCGACCAAGGGACACCTCATTCCAATACTGCAAACATACCACATCCTTTTTGCCTAAAATAGTCAATTGAGCATGAACTATGGATAACCAGTCCATAACCATAATAACAACGTAAAACCTCGACGCTACCACCAATAGGTTTCAACCTAAACTCTCACCTCAAGTGTCAGATCACACCGTCATAATAAATTTGATTATCGATTCTCATTTCATAGGTATCTTCATATGTGAGGTGCTAGTCAATGGTTTAATAGGAAACTCTTGGACTTGAACAAGATTCTCAACAAGAAGGAATGATTAGTACCTATTTCAATATATATACTACGAAGACCTATTTCAATATATATGACAGCTAGTATTAGACATATATCTTACCTTTAATCATTCTTAGATCCCTTTGGTCGCACTCCTTGATCACATGAAGCTACTCTCTCCCCTTTTCCTTTAACTCCCGAAGCCTGGTGGGAACCATATTGGGGTGATGGTTGTAATATGTCGAAATTTATACCACATCATGCTGCTCCCCAAGCTCTTCTTTAATGTCTGTTTCCCTATAGATTCATCTGTCAATGAAAATGTAACCTCATTGTAAGATAGGGGTAATCTAAACCCATCCATTCCCCTATTGAGCCACGTAGAATTCCCACTGCCATGTTCTCTATCTAATCGCATGGTACATTGGCTAGATGGAAACTCGGTCACCTCCTCAGACCATTCCTTAGCCACATGTGAGTCCATCTCACTTCTAAAACCGTGGGGTATCGGTCACTGAAACTCATGTAAGGAAGTCATCTTATATGTTTCCTCTATTGGTAGTGCTAGTAGTAATTATTGACCAATGAGAAATGCTATCGATGGGACACCACTCAAAGGTACCATCTCGGGCGACAATCCTTGTACCAAAGCCTCATCATTCTACGGATCATCGTCATGGTCATGCACTGGAATCCTAGCAGGCTATCTGTGTGAGTCATCTTGATAGAGAATCAGGATAAACAATGGTCAAAAAAACATACATGGTGAATTGACTCAAATGAGATCAATATATGAACATTTTAAAAACGAATATAAATAGTGTTTACATGTACCAAGTCAGAAAATAGAATTTAGGGTCTTAGTGTATGGATACATCAGCTGCAGCAGAAACACATGACTCCCTAAACTAAAACCCGAACTCAAACACATGACATTGTTGCTCCATTTGAAAGAATAGAGTCATAATTCTTCGGTTGAACTGAATCATCTTATACCACTTTTTTACGGCCCGTCCCCTGGGGCCCATGCTGTGACTACCCCAATCCCGCCATTCATAGACCAGGGGTTGGCCACTAGCACCAGATAGGCATATCTCTAAAATGGGAAGGCATTGACTTTAAAACTGTACAAACACACATACAAGAATGAAACAATATGAAACCATGAAGAAAAAATACTATAGTAAAAGTGTGTACTGAAAGTAATGGGCCAGAATGCAAGCCCAACTAAAAACATAAAAATACAACTGAAAATAGAAAATAGATCCTAAGATCACCCACCAGGGATCCTGTCTGATGGGTAGGTATATCTCATCTCTACTGCTCTCCATGAAAACCATCCCCATCATCCACCGTCACGTCCTAGCTCCCCGAGTCTCAGTCATGGCTGACCTTCATCTGCAAAAGACACAACTAGTTACTGGTAAAGCCTGTGTAGGGGTGAGTATAACAATACCTAGTAGAGACCTCGAGACCCCAAAAGGTGTCTTATAATTCAACAAAGTAAAAACACAAGGCATGATCTGAATCACAAGGCTCAACGAAAAAGTCTCAACTCAAAACAGGTATACCTTAAGTACGGTAGTACAGATGATTACTCGTAAGAATAGATCATATTAATCTATAAAGAGGCAGTGCTACTGACCCACACAAGATTAATCGGTAATAACCCCTACAAGACCCACATGAGATCGATATGCGTTGATTCATACAGAATCACTGGGTGATGATTCACACAGAATCGCTAGGTGTTGATTCACATAGAATCACAGGGTGTTGACTCACACAAAATCATTGGGTGCTGATTCACATAGAATCGCTCGGTGCTGATTCACACAGAATCATTCGATGCAGAATCACACAAAATCACTGGATGCTGATTCACACAGAATTACTTGGTGCTGATACACACATAATCGATGGTTTCGGATTCACACAGAATCGGTGGGTGCTTATTCACACAGAATTATTGGGTGCTAGTTCACATAGAATCGATGGGTGCTGATTCTCATAGAATCACACTAAATTCTTCAGGTCTCAGCCAGCCTCAGTATTCACGCTCATAGTTAGCTTGTTTCTAGGAGAAATCAATTATCAATCCATCAATATTATTTTAACTAGCATGAATTCCCATGAAAAAGCTTCCCCATGATGTTTCATGTCATAAGGGTTCCAACACAATAGATAGTGCGTCAGTCGGATTCCCGGTCTGTACGTTATGGTAATTTTAGTGCCGAGGGCCCGGTTGGATTCGGAGTCGATCCAACCCGGCCATACTCCACGTTTCTCCAAAACATTAATGGCATATATCAAAAGTACCATCGCACTACAATGATCCCAATTCCATAGACAGTTCGTCAAATGAGCATCTGGTTTGCAATATGTGACCTTCTGAGTGTTTTTGGGAATGATAGGGGTCCGGGTCTGGTCCGACCGGGTCGGACCGACCATGCCCAAACCCACCCAGTTCGGGTCGACCAAACCCGGTCTGGTTCCAACCCTGCCCAAACTACCTTAGGTCACGTCGGCTCATCCCGAAGGCTTGCAAGGCTGGCATGGTGTCATACGGTATGCCTCCCTAATAGCTTGAAGATCCATTCATCTCTTTAAATGGTGGCGCCATATGGCACCGCCTCATCACCCACGAGACCAGTAGGGAGCGAGTCCCCTACCTTTGCTACATATTGGAGATGTGGCTTGTCTCACAGTAGCAAGCGACGGCCCGCTACCTCCCACCTCTACGACCCACTGTTGTCTGCCGCCTGTCCGACCTTCTCGGCGCTGAGCGGTGCCACCCTCCTCCATGATCAGTGAGCGCCGACCGCCACATACACTGTCGGATCTGGTCGTTGTTGTCATCGTGCCAGTGTCACGCTGGCGGAAATTCCTCTGGCCACCGGGTCGGATCTGGTTGTCTGTTCTTCCTTTCAGATGCACCTACAGGTCTCCAAGGATGCCTCTGTCATTACATGCCACTCGGTTTCCACTTTTTGTCGAGTTAGAAATTTTTCCCCCAAAGAACACAACATGAACATAGAATAGGAGTGTCTGGCCTTGTTCGTTTGTCTTGCGCCCTCTGCGTTAGCATTATAAAAAGTGGGAGATTATTCAATTCACCACAGATAAAATCTAATTAAATAAATCCCATACCTTGGATTTTGATGGAGTCATCGCGGTGGTGGAAGGAGAATATACGCTTAACAAAGATGTCGGTTTTCGTCGTTCCCTATTCATTTCCTCTAATGTTTCCATCCAAGATTTTTCACCTTGGTGGAAGTTTCCGCAACACTTTATCATAGGTTCCTCACATTCATGCCAAAATCACATGCCTGAGCTTCTATTAAATAGACAGAGGACCCAAACTTGTTCCATGAAATTAATGTGGTTTATTTATGAACCAAATTTAATGTGACAACATCAAGGATACAAAACTGAGGAGTCAATCCATTAAATAGATTGGAAAGTCATTGGTCCCACCACCACCGCTAAAGATTTACAGAAAAGAAATAAAATAACTTTTTTATGTTATTTTATTATTTTTTTGTAAAGTAAAAAATTTATCTTTTTCTCCAGACCAACTGTAGTCAATGTGAAGCATCCCATAAGCGATCCTCGATTCTGTGGATTCAACTGTGCTCTCATATTTTAATTCCAAGTACTATTTCAAAAGTAATAAAACTCCACCTATAAATTTACTAAATGTACCTTAAAACGTTCAAGAAATATTAATAGTCACCCTCAACACATGTCATTCGAGGTTTGGATTTGCCTAACGAGAACACACCCTCACGAGATCAACAACACTCTCAGATTTTCAATCTAAGTTACCATTTACAAGTTAAGGATTTTACAATAAACAATTTTCACTTAATTATTTTAGATATGGACAAAATATAACTTCTAATAAAATCCCATTCCATCCAATGTTAATTTCTTCCTAAGGAAATCATACCATCACGAGTTCAGTGGTGGTCTCATATTTTTAATTTGAGTCACCATTCATGAGTTATATGCATTTTAGAAAAATAATTCTTGTATAATTATTTAATTAATTGTTATTCCATTTTTGAGTTTTCTCAACGGAGGCATGGGACAACTAAGATTAAGTCATTCCATGGGTAATCCCACCACTATAAACATAACTGTAACCTCAGATTTCTGATTTAGGCACTTATTTAATAGTTATTCTACTTCTTCAGGAAAAACACTCACGCATGGTATTTCAAACCTAACATTTTTTACCAGATCATTGCAGGCACTTCGGACCATGAAATCACATGCCATCAGATTTTGCGGTCTCGAAATAATCCCATATAAATAAAAAAATTATATAGAGTTTCTTGGACATTACAGTTATGTTATGATTGAATGAATTATATGAACCCAAATTCAGTCCATGGGTTTTGATATGATAGATGATTTTCATTCACGTGGAACACATATGTATGGTTTTCATTATGTGATGGGTGGGACATATATCTCCATAAAATTAATTGGATAAATATTTGTATCTCATGATATAATGATGGGAAATAACTTGATGGGATTGATCCACTATGGGAAAAGGGGAACCTGGTCCTCTATAAGTAATAGACTACAAATGGGGATGGTGGTGTTTCTTGCCCAGTAGGTTCATCTCCTGTGATGTTCCCGATTATGTTATGGCACTGACCATGAATTATAGGTACTGATATTACTTTTTTATATGTCTACCACAAGTTCCATTCCTTTTTCATTTATTATGATTTCAAGGATTATTCTATTTATTTCCTTATAATTAATGTCTTAAGAGTTACCTTTACTTATTCGATGACTCTTGTGTATTTTCTTTGATATTCATGGAATGATATTATAATGTTTTCTTCTATTCTCATTACCTCATGTTCATAACAATTCTTACATATATCTCTCATCAACCCTTAATAAGAATCTGATATCACCCATTTCATTTTTTTCTTTTCCTCAGGTTTTAAAGAAAGTTTTTAGGTAGGGGTACTAAAGGGGAAGATCTATATGGGAAACATTGATTATATTTTTCCAGACTAGAAGTTTTTATTCCATGATTCCAAAGGAACTAAACTTATACAGTCTTTGGTCAAGTGTTTTTGTATTATATAAAAATTATATATTTTACATGTACATTAATCATAGGTTGTTAACATGTATATCACATAGATGGTTTAGTAAACCTTTGAATATTTAGATAACAAAAAATTTGTGATATCTCTAGGTATATTTATAACTCTATGACTAGGTATGTCTCTAAATGAAACAATAAGGCTTCATATATTAAATAAGGTGTAATAATTTATACATCACATAGGTTACTTGTCATAGTTATGTGGTTTTCTTCTATGATAATAATTTATCACATGATGCCTTCTAGTTTTAGATAATGGAGGGAACTAAAAGAATCTAGGTTAACTTTGAATACGATGACCAATTTGATGATGACCAGTCAAAAGATATGGTCACTAGAGTGAAGGAACATGTGATCAATATTAATCAATTTTTGTGGAACATGATTTATAATGTGTACCTCAACAAACTCCAAGTACACCCATGAATAGAAGAAAAAGTTTTCTAAAAATTATAATAATATATACCATAGGGAAATGAAAAATTTGTTTAATTTGTGTCAAGAATATGGGAATAAATAGTAAAATTAATGTCTTAGAGTAAAGAGAACATTTTTTGAGTCTAGAAATGAAGGTAAAAAATCAAGTAACTGAAAGTAAAATTGAAAAGCTCAGTTAACACAATGAATGGTAATATTGGCCTTCCATATGTACTATCAGTTGATGATGGTATTAAATGTGGAAAGAATTATAATTTAGGAAATCTATGTCCATTGTGGAAAGATCGTGTAGAAAATAAAAAATTTCATACTTGTATTATTACTACTGATGATGTGACTATAGGTGAAATGTTTATGAAAATAATTACTAAATATTAGGATGTGGTGACCTTGATAATGACTTAAAGATGAAGTGAAATTGTCAAAGTGAAAGTAAATCTATATTTAAGAATTATTTTATATGTATTGGGATATATTTAATTATTTTTATATTTATGTTTTTATCTATGTATTTAGATAAATATGTTGAATAGTTTTTCCATACTAGAAATGTGATTTAATGGACAGGTGATATTAATATAAGACACATGAATAAGGGAAATATTACACTTAAAATGTTCCAACTGTTAATATAATGATGTGTGGATAATGTAAATTAAATGTTACTGATTACCTTGTAGTGGAATAAATTCTTTCTAAAAAACAAGATTATTCTATTTTTAATTAAGTTTACAACATCTTTGGATTTAAGGAATATGTACATCAATCTATAGAATAAGGATGAATGCATGTTTTCAATAAGGATTTATGTTATATAAGGATATTACCATGTTTCCAAAAAATACAAGATGAAGTTATTAACATGATTGGTATGTGAAAAAAATATTATTTATGATATATGGGGTATCAATAATAATATGATTCTGAAACATTTAGGGGACTTCTTTCTCATGTTTCAGAATATCATCTTTTTAAAGGGTTAAAGGGATAACCATTTATGATTTTTTATGCTAAATTATGACTGAGTTAAAAATTATTAATGTATTATCTATCTAAATGATGATATATAAATGTTTTATAGCTTGTTTAAACCATTTTTTTGTGATGATAATTTGATATAGAAGGAATAAATTATCATCCCATTATTGATCTTACAATCCCCTAATTCTTTAGGAATTACAATTTAAACTTTATATTTTCATATAATAACAAATGAATTGTAAATTTATAAAGGGTCTTGATAGGTCATGAATTTATTCATCTTTAAAAAAATGTTCTTTGTATACAATGTTTTCATGTAATTGTGATTTTTTATTACATCATTAAAGACCATTTTCGAGCCCCTTTGGGTTATGGTTTTGTGAACATTAACTTTACCTTGAAAAACATCTTATATCACCATCCATTCAAAATATATAGTTATATTTATATTCCATGTACTTGTTTTCAATTTCCACATATGATCTCCAATGTGAAATCCTAGTTATGGGTTACTTTGGGTAACCTTTATGTTTCCAAAATTATGTTTTTAAATGTTGTTTTAGTATTTAATTTTAGGTTGTGGGTTTCTATGAAAGGAACATCCATGTATTAAGAATTTGATAAAAAAATAATTTCAATGGGGGAAATTAATTTTATGCTAGGTAGAATGTTTCACCCCATGATTTTGTGAAATATTTTTTTGAATTAATTTACTCTTAAGTATATTTTTCATTTCACACAAAAATGAATAGAGAATTTGTAATATGAATGCACTAATATTGGATTGAATTATACACAACAACATGTTATTCTTGGACTACATGAACTAAATATATTATCTTGTATTAAATTCATCTCTATATTTGTGTTTTGTTACACACAATGTAGAGTTCTTTTAATATCTTACATTAAATGCAATACTGAATTTCACCAAACTATAATACACCATGAATATTGTTATTAAAATAATATTATAGTTACCACCAAGAAAACGGAATGGATATTTAAAATAATTTTAACTAAATTATGAAAATTTTATTCAATGATGTATTTAAAATTATTATATTGGTTATCAATTAGACAAAAATGAACATAAGAACAATTTGAAAATAATGAAATTCTTTTTCAAAGAGAATTATTTTTCTCTGTACAAAAACAATTTTATCTCAAAAAATTAAAAAATACACTATTGATGAATGTTTATAATAATATTATATATGAAATACTCAATACAATTTTTTAATATCATCCTATAGATTTGATAGGCATAAGATAAGAATAAATCCCATTTTATGAATAAAATGATTTATTTTTTCAAAAGGGTAAATTTTCCTCCCTTTAATGGAGTGCTAGTTTTAAATTTATTTTTTGACACTTTTATTATCTATATTATAAAAAATAAACATATTATTTGAAATATGGATAAAAAACATTACATGGTTGAATTGTGTGTATTTTTCTGATAAGATTAATGTTTTGATGAATAGTAAAAATAGTAAATTTTAATTCAAAAAAAAATTATCATCTAAACAATTTATAGTGTAAAATTATATATTTTATTTTTTTCAAAGTATAATTATATAAATTTTATATCAATTAATCCAATTTAGTCCATTTAATCCTCTTCAAATTGATTTTGTGTCTAAAACATTTCAATATTTTAAATGTTTTCACTTTGGAACATTGTTTACTCACCCCATCTACTTGATTAATTTTATCCATTTCTATGTCTTGAGATTTTAAAAATGGATTTAAAAATTATTATTTTGATGTTCCATATTTAGGAAATATTTCCCATTTATTTTTTCTCAATATCAATAGTAACATTGGTAATTTCTGTTGCTACAGTAAAGGGTAATATTGGGTAATTTTTGTTAATAATAAAGGGATACAAATTAAAAAATGCTTTTAAATCATGAAAAAATTTTACTTAATATTGATAATTTGATCCTTAACACATATGGTTAAATGTTAAAACAATTTAATGGACACTTTTCCATGAAAATTATATATATTATTAATATCAAAGAGAGTGACAAAATGTAACACTCTTAATTTTAATAAGTAATATATTTTTATTTTGAGAAAAGATAGATGATATTCAGGACTATAAATATTGTTATAAAATATAAAAGGTTTATTGACATCATGGAAATTTATTTTTAACATATGTTCCATATATATTTAACAGAAATTATTACATAATGATGATCCAGTAAGAATTCAATTAATGAAAAACTTAATTAATTGACATTAAAAATATTAAAATTAATATAATTTGAATTACATAAAGAACTCCATTAATTTTATATGACAATATGAAATATTACTGGTGTATTAAATTAATTGTTATAATGCATAATTTATTTATTTATTTTCTTAATGTTAATGTGACAAATAGTTTCATAATTAAAACTAATGATATTTAGGAAAATAATATTATATTAAATTAGTTAAAAAAATAAAAAACACCAAATAATGACAATGGGGATAAATTATGGTCTACTATATAATAAAATAACAATTTATGGTTCAATTTAAAACTTATACCTAAAAAATGTCAACATTTTAATATTGAAAATTTTCTTATGCTAGTTAAAATTAAAATAGGTCAAATGATGGTTAATAAAAATCATAAGATTTATAATTACAAAACAAAATCTCTAAAATCTATTGTATGATTGTATTACCACCCTATTCTACGTCATACTTGAATAAATTTCCATTTCATGTTATTTTGATTGATATTTAATTTATTTTAATTTACTCATTTTTCAAAATTACAAAAGTGATCATCACCATCATTTTAAAAATATTCCTCCCACATCATTTCATTTTACCAGTTTTAACCTTCAATATTGACAAATATATTTAATATTATATTATCCAATTTCTTATCCACATTATATAGGTTTTTTTTATTCCCTATTACAAACTATAGAGTCCTTTAAATGAGATCTATAGGAGTTGTTTCAAAGAAGAGGTAATCACTCTAACCAATCACTCACTTTTCTAATATTATATTCCTCTTATAAATAGATGAAATATATCATAAAATAGTAAATTTATCATCCTAAATATACTAAAATGTTGTTTTTAATTTTTAATAAACCATTATACAACCCCTTTCCCATCAGACATGAATTGAATGTATTACTCGTGTGTACGTGTGGCGTACCCTCTCCCGTAGTGATACATTTCGTCTTACATCGCCATAATTTATGAGATGGAATTATGATGGGTTTAATATTAATATATTAAATTTATTAAATAATTAAACTTATTTGAAAATAATATAATATCTACCATTTTACCGTCTATTCTTTTGGGAAATTATAATGTCTCTTGTGCTTATGTATGCTTACCATCTCCACAATGAAATGTGATTCGTTTTTCATCTCTATTTCACAGGGATGGTAATAAGGATGAGTTTTATTAATACATATTATATATTTTACATAAATGTGATTCTATATTGATAATATATTATTTTATTTTATTTCTTTTAATATGAAGATAAAATGAAAACTCTGCTCATAAGTATGTATGACCTATCGTCTCCATGAATGGTGTATTTTATTTTCAAACTGTAAATTGAATGAAGATCCTAAAATATATATATATAATGAATATATAAATGATATTTATATCATTTTTATCCTTTTTTAGTCAATGATATCATGATCTTTGTAAGACGACCATGGATAACAAGTCAAAACATGTATGAAAACCAAAGTGGTTATTACCTGAAACATAACATTAACATGGAATTGTTAATAAGAGAGTAATATAATGTCGTATGTAAATAATATATGGTATTACATATATTAATATGGTTCTATTATATTTTTATAAAAAATTATATTTATTACACTATATTTTATAATGTATAAGAAGGAAGTTAAGACTTAAGTTAAGGGATTTTTATCTCACTTTTATTTTTATTGGACACATGGCTTATACACTACTGTTTTCTTCTACATGGTGCATATACTTCACATTAATGTGTTTTCTGAGTCATATCTTGTTGGTTATGGTATTTTATTTTCTATATAAATTTAATTCATTCATGGGGAATATGAATCAATTGATTATAAAGTTGTAAGGGGTTATTTCACAATCTCATCAATATTCGAGATTCTTTCAATTTAACTCACCATTGGGGAATATTTATCTTACACATCCATGTTTTCTAAAAATATTCTTAAAAAATGGTTTTTTATTATTCCCCTATGAATATTAAATTTTATTTTTATCTATGTTTTAATTTTTATGAAGTGGTTTAAAAAGAATATTTTTTTTGTTTTCTAAAAGAGCCTCTTTCTGATTTTACTAAAAAAATATGGTTTGAATTTTTTTTAATATTATTTGAAATGATAAAAAAACTTTAATATTATGAAACTGTAACACCTTGAATATTCATTTACAATATTAAAATTTATTTTTCAATGAAAATCATTTCTTTTATAATCAAGTGGCTCTTAAAAAATTATTTCATAACGAAAACCATATTTTCTTCAAGACCTATTTGAAATGATCTTTAAATATTCTTTTCTATTAAAGAAAACATTATTTGATGTTAATAATGATTTAATGGGAATATGATTCAATGAGAATATCCATATTCATTCTATGGATGCTTTATTTTAATAATTGAATGATATAAAAGCAACCGATTCTTCCATGGGTTATGTTATTATTGAATGATTTTTATAAATCCATTTTCATTAAATGGGTTCTGATATGATGAAGGATTTATGTTCATGTATAACACATATGTATGTTTTTCATTATGTGAGGGGTTTGGAATATATCTCCCGCTAATGCATAGGGTAATGATTTATCACTACTGGAAATCTTGGCTATAGCCACAGACCTATAGCCACGGTTTTATAGAACCGTGTCTAGAGGTTTTATACAGCCACGGTTTTTTTTCTACTCGTGGCTATATCCCCTCACCTAGTTTTTTTCTCCCCCATTCCGTCGGGCTCTATCCTCGCCCTTGCCCCCAAGCGTCGGGCTCCATCTCCTCGCCCTCGCCATTTCTCCTCCCCGCGGCCTCCTCCTCGCCGCGGCCTCCTCCTCCAGAACGCATCAACGCCGCGCCATCCTCCTCGCCGACGCCCTCCTCGCCGACGCCCTCCTCGCCGACACCCTCCTCGCCGCGCTCTCCTCGCCGACGCTCTCCTCGCCGACGCCCTCCTCGCCGCGACCCTCCTTGCCGCGTCATCCTCCCCGCGTCATCCTCCCCGCGCCCTCCTAGCTGGTGCCCTCCTCGCCGGCGCCTTCCTCGCCGCGCCCTCCTCGTCGACGCCCTCGAGGTCGACACCCCCATAGCCCTCTATTTTTTTCTCTCCTGAGTGCTGGTTATCTGCATTTTTTTATGCCTCATTTGCACCTTCGATTTCTTACACTTTCTGTTTGTCTAATTGTCAGTTTCAGTTTGCAGCAATTACAGCACAAGGACTTATGTCTCTTGGGTTTTTTACTGTCAATGCCATGTGAATCATTCCATCCAAATTATAGATGGGCATCATGTTGCTTTACCTGATCCATATCTCATCGTTTTGTAGTCCCAATGTTCACATGTTCTTGAATAAAAAATTCATTGTAAACTGCCTTACTTGAATGCAGGTTCTTGTTTTATCCTTCATTTTCCAGACCACTCATGCAATCCTTTTCCTGATTGCTTAAGATCCATGTTTCTATTTTACATAGTTGACTCCACTTGGGTTAAGGTTTTTTTTATGTTTTTTTATGTTTTTTTTGGTTGTCATTGTTAAAATGCAGAAATCAATCGATTGCCTTTCTAGAGCTGAACACATCTCACTGTTTCTTTTTTCATGTTCAGAGTGTCACGGATCATCAAGGAGGAGGCCTTTGTCATGCCAGAAATCGAGTTGAAGCGTTTGTACCAGCTTGTCGAGTCAAAGGATGGAAGCCCTATTTGGATAAATATGATGGATAGATTAACCCCCAATATGGATTACCAGGCATGGCAGAGAGATCCTGAGGTGGCTATTCCCTAGCTTTCAGTTTTTTGAATTATTGTTTTAGACTGATCAAGTGTTCTTGCTGCCAACTGAATTAAGTTGGCTGTGAGCTTGATCAGTAGTGGCATCCTGCTCAACAAGTTGTTTCTGAGAAATAATCACACTTGATTGATATTGAGTGATGAGTTCACTTGATTTGACTGTTTCCCCGTTATACAAGTCGTCTCTGATTTTATCAGTTATCAAACCTTCTAGTAATAGTTCTGGTTGGCTGAGCACACTGTTTTCTAAAATATCTGAACATGAAATCTCCTTAATCACTTTCTTTGCCTCTTGTGTTTTTGATTGTGCTTTACCTTTGATGAGTTTAGATGGGTCCTCCTCAATACCAAACTAGAACTATCTTGGAGGATGCTACACCTGAGTTGGTGAGGGATTTTTTTTGGGAAGACGAATTTCGTTCCAAATGGGATGACACTCTCATCCATTCTGCAATTATAGAAGAATGCCCCTCCACAGGATCCATGGTTGTGCAATGGGTAAGGAAGGTGAGGAGACTCTTCCTTTAGACACTAGGATTTATTTAGAATACTGAATCCCCTGGCCTGTCTTATGTGGTACTGTGTGATGATGCAGTTTTCATGTTTTTGGAGTGACAGAGAATACATTATTGGTCGTCGAATATGGAAATCAGAGAAATCATATTACTGTGTGACAAAGGTAAGGGTAAAAAAAACTTTCTAATGACTTGATGATATTGTGGCAGCCACAACTTGGCTTATGACGTGACATATTTATGAACATGACCGAATAAATTTGAACTTTAATGGATCTGTGCTTAATCTAATGATTTTCTTGTTATGATCTTTTAAAGTGTTTACAAAATTAAACATGGTTTCGAAGTCATGGAATTTCAGTGTATGAAATGGATTTGCATTTCCATTTGGAAGGCTCTTTAGTGGATCAAAGGAAATGCAAGATGGTCATAATCTTGTGTGAATTGAGAACTAACCTAAGCTAAGTATTTACAGTTTTGATAATGTTTTGCATTTGAACAATCAGTTGCACTTGAATTCATAGGGAAAACCAACTATAGAATTGACATGGTAACTTGAGTACTTGTACAAGCGCTAGAAGCACTTTTCGCCAAGTATCGTCATACACAGTCTTAGGCTTTTCTTATAATGCAGCAAGTTAGAGGTGGCAGTTGGGTTCATGTGTCCGGTCCGTATCGGGGTTGGCAATCCCATGAACCCATTAAACTCAACAGCAACCTGATCCATTTAATTAAACGGGTTGACCCAACTAAATCCATTTATAAAGGGGTCAAGCCTAACCTGACCTGCCAACTTTTTTAGCTTTTAATATATAAAATAAATTGGATCATGACTAATCGATCTTCTTAAACCATTTAAAATAAATAATGTTTTATATAAATATGTTGAATTATTTCAAATTAAGTTGATTATAAGAATAAAATATATTATAAAATTAATTATTATTTTATTTTTAATATTTTATATTATTATTATATTTTTAATCTGGTTAGACGGTTCAGGATTGGTCAACCAGAACCCAATCTGAATACCATTTGGGTCAGATTACTCAACCCAATTACAACCTGAACCCATTTATGTTTGACCTAAACATGTTTAGCTTGTGTTATGTTGTGTCATGTTCAAAATTATCACTTCTAGTTTAAACTACTGCATGCAATGTCACTGATGATAGCATCAAACGGTTTGTTATGTTTGATTACACTATTTTTATGGGGTTTAAAATGCTTCCTAAATTCTCTGTTCTCCATTTAATGTTTCAGGGGGTGCCTTACCCTTCCATCAAAAGATGCAGCAAGCCAAAACGTGTCGATATGTACTATTCCAGCTGGTGCATCAGGGCAGGTAAATCACATTGTTGTTGACATCAGCTCTGCTACCACTAAAAGGTTTAAACTTTCAGACCCTGTTTGGTTTTTGGAATATGGGTTGATGGAATGGAGATTAACCTATTCTACTGACCAAACGGGGCATATGCACGCCATTGAAGTTTTCCATCTCTGTATCCTGATGTGTGAATTAGTAGAATCGAGGAAAGGTGATAGACGGCCCACAACGTCTGAGTTACTGCTCTTCCACCATGAGACGTTCTATGATTGATCGTACCCACCAGAGTTTTGTACATTGGATGATGCTGATCATTTTTTATTCTACCACAGAGGTTTCTTTTCACTGTTTATACATACATTGTTAGGTTTTGTTTGATTGGGTGTGATTTTTGATTGTTGCAGTTGGATTAATTAAAACAGAACAAGCTTTATATTTTTAGTTTGTCTTTTCAATTGACAATATCATTGTATTTTTTAACAATAGTTCCATTTTTCTATATTAATGATGTCCAGCAGGGGTAAATATGCAGGGGGAGTCCAGTGTCCAGGGGGGAGTCTAGTGTCCAGTAGGGGTAAATATGATTTGGGCATCCCAAGAACTAGTTTCCAGGGGGGAGTCCAGTGTCCAGCAGGGGTACAAGGGGGCTGGTAGGGGGTGGGGGGGAGAGTATGGGTCCAGTGTCTAGCAGGGGTCCAGTGTCCATCAGGGGTAAATATGCAGGGGGAGTCCAGTGTCCAGGGGGGAGGGAGGGGGGGCTGTCCAGCCTCGACACATTATTATCACTATCTATTAAAATCCAGTTTTAAGTAATCATCGATTTTGATGATAATTTGTAGTGAGTTAGAGGAGGCCAAGCAATTAGTTCACTTTTGAGATCCATCATTATGAAAGAACAAATCTTATTCAAATTTAGCATCTCTGAAGCAATTTCTCTCTCATTGATGGTCTCATTCATGCAAAGTGATTGAGGATGTTATCATTGATTGGAGAGCTCCTTTGGAAGCACATGTTCGGTCTCCCCTCTTACATGTGTATGCATAGGTAGGCATATACATATATAAGTTCCCCCTTTATATACTCCTGCTCAAACTATTCCACTGAATCCTTATTTTAAGCATTCCTTATTGGCATTTTGGCCCAATTAGATGCTATTTTTCGTCAGAGATATGTGTGTGTGGCTACATGTAACAATTTTGAAGTAAAAGTAAATAATGATTTGTGTGTTCAGTGTTGGGTGGGTCTGGTCTGGGGAAGGTGTGCGGGCTCGTGTAGGGATGTAGGGGGAGGCTAGTGTGCAGGGGTGTAGTGCAGTGCAAAGAGAGAGGGAGGCCGGATCTGGTGTGAAGGGGGGAGAGGGACCAGTGCAGGGGTGCAGGGGGAGGCTGGCGTGCAGGGGTGCTGGTGTCAGGGGTGCAGGGGGGGGGGGGCTGGCAGGGGGACAAGCAGGGGGCAGGGGGGGAATGGCAGGGGGGCTGGGGGTAGCAGGGGGGGGGGTCTGTCCTGGGGGGTCTGGGTTTGGGGGGAGGGGTCTGTCCATGGGGGGTCTAGGGGGTCCAGTGGGGGGGGGGGGGGGGCTGGTGCTGGTGGGCTGGGGAGGGGGGACAGGTGCAGGTGGGCAGGGGGGGACTAGCAGGGGGCAGGGGGGGCTGGCAGGGGGAAAAGCAGGGGGTGGCAGGAAGCAGGGGGAAGGGGGGGCTGGCAGGGGGGCTGGGGGTAGCAGGGGGGGGGGGGTCTGTCCTGGGGGGTCTGGGTTTGGGGGGAGGGGTCTGTCCATGGGGGGTCTAGTGGGGGGGGGGTGGTGATGGTGGGCTGGGGAGGGGGGACAGGTGCAGGTGGGCAGGGGGGGACTAGCAGGGGGCAGGGGGGGGGGGGGGGGCTGGCAGGGGGAAAAGCCAGGGGGTGGCAGGGGGCAGGGGGGGCTGGCAGGGGGTGGCAGCCATGTCACAACACATGTATAAGCCATCAATCTACCCTTTCCGCTGATAAATGAATGTACAGAATTTTATCCTTTTTGTATCTTTTTACATCATGTTTTTCCATTTTCATTCATTTTCATTTATAATTTATGATACATGATCTGATTTTTTAACATATTTTTATCTACTTTTCATTATTATATATCACAAAAGCTGTAATTTTAACATATTTTAACTAAAATTTTCATGGATGTGACTGATGTCAATATGCAAATTCAAGACAATCACTTCTCTGTTTCACTATTTTTGTGGCAATAAAATGATACTCATGTACAGTTTTTTTTACATTTGTCATTTGTTCATTGCAATTCAACAACTTCTGGACTGATTTGTGGACCATAGTTTTAGCTTTGTAGGAGGAAAAACAGGGAAAGCACCTCTCTCCAGAAATATGTGCTATAGAAAAAATCAAGATCTTCTTGGAACAAGTAGAGGAACTTCGAGAAGTAGGAACAGTGGATGTAGCATAGCCACAACTAGGAAATGTGTAGAGGAACTTCCAGCACAAAATTGTTAATCAGTTCTCTATAATTTTCATTTCTATTGATTCAGGTAAATACTTCATCCTCTATAATTTCTATATTTATTAACCCTGTCAAGATTTTTGTATCATCACTCTTAGTGTCTTAGGTGAAATACTCAGTTCTCTATAATTTGAATCTCTATTGTTTCAGGTAAATACTTATTCCTCTGTAATTTCATAAACTTATTAACTCTGTCAAGAATTCTATATCATTTATCTCTATTGCGATTTGTTGTGTTTTTTTGTATCTATATTTTTCTTTCAAGTCATATTGAGTTATCTATGATCAATCTATTCATCTTTGAGTTGTATTTATCTTTTGAATAGGGTGAGCGTGTCAAGCTAATAGGATATAGTGTTTTCGGTATTAAAAAACTATATATTTTTCAATTAATTCCACTGCCTTATGACGCTTCACTTTTTTTTATTATTCTTCTCTTTTCTGGCCTGCATCAAATTCCAATTAATCTTTGAACACTAATACATTGATTTTAGCAAAAAAAAATATATATTTCAGCATGTATTTTATTTCTTGTCTTCATGGTTGAGAATTATGTTTTAGTGATATGGAACTTATATCTTTAGGGGTCTTGGAGAGTATAAACTCAGAGGCTGCACCTATGGATGAGGACTAGCAGGGGGCAGGGGGGGTGGAAGGGAGGACTAGCAGGGGGCAGGGGGGACTAGCAGGGTTAGTTTGGTTAGGGACCCATTAGTTACTTTATATCGATTCTAGAGATAGTGTCCTATTTATCTAGAGCCAGAACATTCGTAAAGGCTCTGTCCAATTTAAAAGCAACCAATTTATTGTGATGTCTTCTATACCAGGTGTATTTCGCACCAGTGAGATTAATTTCAATAAGATTGTTTCCCTTGATCGAGGCTTTAAATTCTCTCGTGGAGATAGAGGCGTGAGATGGGCCAATTTTTTCACTAGAATTAAGAATAACATAAAGTCTCCCATAAGAAACTAGGGGGCATTCATGTTAGTTCCTAAATAAGAGAAGTCATTCCAAAGAATTATTCATTCTTGGTATTTATTCTTAGCATAAACAAAGGAGTAGTAAATACGAGTACCATCAATAGTAAAGGTGCAAGTGAGAATCTGACCAGACAGGGGGGGGTGTCCAGACAGGGGGGGTCCAGACATGGGGGAGGGGACTGGTAGTCTACACATACCCATATCATCCTATTTGAAACTAAGTGGAAGATGTTGCCCCGCGGATGTCGTTGGACTGGTCCAACACGTTGTGGTCACGCTGCGGTCACGCCGCGATCACGCCACGGTCAAGCCGCGGTCAAGCCGCGGTCATGCCGCGGTCACGCCGCGGTCAAGCCGCGGTCATGCCGCGGTCACGCCGCGGTCAAGCCGCGGTCATGCCGCGGTCACGCCGCGGTCACGCCGCGGTCACGCTGTGGTCACGCCGTGATTTGGCCCTGCTCCAGGACGACACCCTGCGGCGGTTACTCCTCCTTAGAGAAACATTGAATGGTTAGCTCTATAAATTTTCGTATTTCCTCATTCCTAAACTATATCTCCTCTCAGCGCTGACTCTCATCCATCTTTCCACAAAACGTGCATAGCAGGTGGTACAAAAGCTCAATTCAACTGAAAACATTGGTTTGGAATTGTCTGACATATTTTATTCCTCTAGGTATTCCTACACATTTCTAGATCTCCAAATCTCACTGAATGAGGTATATCAGGGGTCATCCAATCCTCTATTCATCACAGATTAGCATTCATTTCTTTAAATCTTCTGAGAAAACATCCTCTCATGCCATCCATATCATCCTATTTGAAACTAAGTGGAAGATGTTGCCCCTCAGATGTCGCTGGCCCGGGCCAACACGCTGTGGTCACGCCGCGGTCACGCCGCGGTCACGCCGCGGTCACGCCGCGGTCACGCCGTGATTTGGCCCTGCTCCAGGACGACACCCTGCGGCGGTTACTCCTCCTTAGAGAAACATTGAATGGTTAGCTCTATAATTTTTCATATTTCCTCATTCCTAAACTATATCTCCTCTCAGCGCTGCCTCTCATCCATCATTCCACAAAATGTGCATAGCAGGTGGTACAAAAGCTCAATTCAACTGAAAACATTGGTTTGGAATTGTCTGGCATATCTTATTCCTCTAGGTATTCCTACAAATTTCTAGATCTCCAAACCTCACCGAATTAGGTATATCAGGGGTCATCCAATCCTCTATTCATCACAGATTAGCATTCATTTCTTTAAATCTTCTGAGAAAACATCCTCTCATGCCATCCATATCATCCTATTTGAAACTAAGTGGAAGATGTTGCCCCGCGGATGTCGCTGGACCGGGCCAACACGTTGTGGTCACGCGGCGGTCACGCCGCGGTCACGCCGTGATTTGGCCCTCCTCCAGGACGACACGCTGCGGCGGTTACTCCTCCTTAGAGAAACATTGAATGGTTAGCTCTATAATTTTTCGTATTTCCTCATTCCTAATCTATATCTCCTCTCAGCGCTGCCTCTCATCCATCTTTCCACAAAACGTGCATAGCAGGTGGTACAAAGGCTCAATTCAACTGAAAACATTGGTTTGGAATTGTCTGACATATTTTATTCCTCTAGGTATTCCTACACATTTCTAGATCTCCAAACCTCACCAAATCAGGTATATCAGGGGTCATCCAATCCTCTAGTCATCACAGATTAGCATTCATTTCTTTAAATCTTCTGAGAAAACATCCTCTCATGCCATCCATATCATCCTATTTGAAACTAAGTGGAAGATGTTGCCCTGTGGATGTCGATGGACCGGGCCAACACGTTGTGGTCACGCTGCGGTCACGCTGGTGTCACGCCGCGGTCACGCCGCGGTCACGCCGCGGTCACGCCGTGATGTGGCCCTGCTCTAGACACATCCAGTAGGGGTGAGGGGTGTCCAGCGGGGGGAGGGGTGTCCGCGGTCACACCGCAGTCACGCCGAAATATATCTATACGTTTGTAATCAATCTAAACAAAGAATAAGAATGGTGTACCTTACACCATTCGATCCAGTCTTTCGAAGCTTTTCACAAGTGTTTGATTGTGATCACTTAGAAGTCGCTGAAAGACTCCTTCATAGGTATCCACAAATCATGGTAATCACCCGACACTTAGTAGGACCTCTCTCAATACCAGTCCTTCCTGCTTGTCGAAGTTTTCACAAGCGTTTGATCGAGATCTCCGAGAAGTCACCGAAAGACTCCTTCTGAGGTATCCAAGGTTCATGGGAATCACCCGATGCTTAGGTAGGGTCTCTCTCAACACCACAGTCTATTAGAACATTGTTTAAAGGTGGGAGAGAAACAAGAGCTAGAGAGAATCGGCTTTGAGGAGTTCTAACGATCACATGATCTCATCCATCAAGTGCAACCACTTGCATAGGAATTGAACCAATTCATATAGGCCTTCGAGAACCTCAAAATGTTCAGCCTATTCATGGTACGTTACAAAAATGTCCAAAATGTTTCAGCTCATTTGAAGCATACGGCTCAATCTCATTAGTAATCGTTTAACATTTAAATTAAACGATTATGTGAGATGTTCAAACTCCCCAAATCCATCGAAACAGAATGAAGCTTCGAGCCGAAAGGCTCTAAAGCCATTTTATTAAAAACAAAAGATGACATAAGAGAGGAGATGGGGCTAGACATTGATAAAACTGCCTTCATAATAAAGCATTTCGTTTTCATAACCCCCCTCCCCGACATCATCATCCCATTCCAAGTTGTAGGTAGATGAGCTATGAGACCTAGTCACCATCGTTGTTCTCCATTGAGAGCAGTCCTTCTTCTTCCTTGATTTCCTTGAATAGACAATTTGAAATCCCTCTTTATCAACTGAAGGAAACTTTCCCATGCATAAAATATCCTTACATGGATCACTTCTATGGGCATAATCATCATTTTCTATTCCGGCCCAACTTCCCCCTATATTATTAAGCTCCATTTGCCGATTGATCTCTTCCTGGATCTGAGAAGGTTGAACCATTGGTTCATGCTGCTGAGACCCATACTGAGGCTGCCCCAGTGAAGCACTCAGCTTGTGACAAAGGTTACTGGCTCCTAGGCCTAGGGCCTGGATCTCCTGTTCCTTCTCCTGCAGGTCCTTGCGACTGGAAGTCAACAGGCCGCTGATTTTCATCCACAAACTGGACACAATCAGCCCGTGCTACTGAGAGTTTCTTCTGCCCTTGAACAGATTTAACCTCTACAGACCCAATTCCAGGTTGCTCCAAGCCTGGATCATCAACATTTACCTACACCTGTACAAATGATGAGATCAGACCTTGACCCCGCTGCTGAGAGGCAGCATCAAACTCTGACCTTGACTTATCTGCTCCTGGCCTCTGATTTTCATCCTCAATCCCGCCACTAACAGCCCCTGCTACAGTTAGTTTTCCCTGCCCCTGAACCTCACCAGCCCCAGTCCAGGTTGCAAATCTGGATCATCAAAATTCACCTCCTCTTGAAAACCTTAACCTGAAATATCAGAAGCATTCCCCTTCATATTGCTGACTCCAGTCCCTGGTTGATCACAACCTGTTCCTGCAAGACCCTTTCCAAGTTCCACACTTCCATTTCCTGCAACAGCCTGACCAGAGCCATTCCCAGCTCCAGGACCATTCTTTCTCTTCTTACAGAAAGTCTGAAAATCATGTCCCTTCTGCGAGAAAAAAGAGCAGACAAGTTTCATTCTGCATCTCTCTGTAGATTGCCCTATAGACAAACACTTGGAACAAAATGCAGGTAGTTGTTCATACTCAATTTTCAAAAACAAGTCATCTTCATTTGTGGATAACACAACCCGATCAATGAGGGTGGAATTAAGGTCCACTTCTAGAAGAACTCTAGCAAAATGCACATTATTCTAGCAAAATACCCATAATGTGCCTCCTCAGTTGCTCTATCCATTTTGATGGGAATTCCAATTGTAGATGTAATGTCAAATAATATCCTGGGGGGGGGGGGGGGCTGGGTGCAGGTGGTACTGGGGGTGTCAAGGGTGGGGAGTGGGTTTGGGTTTGGGGGGGGGGGTCTGTCCATGGGGTGTCTAGGGGGTCCAGCAGGGGGAGGGGCTGTCCAGTCTTAGTGGGGTCACTACATGTGAGTCTTAGTAGGGATACTTTCTAGGGGGGTGTTTGTCCAGGGGTGGGGGGTTTTGTCCAGCAGGGGTGGTGCAAGGGCACATGGGTGTGTAGGGGGTGCAAGGGATGTCTAGGGGGTCCAGGTGTGTCCAGGGGGTCCAGGCAGGGGGGAGGGGTGTCCAGGCAGGGGGGGAGGGGTGTCCAGCAGGGGGAGGGGTGTCCGGCAAGGGGGTTGTCCAGCAGGGGGAGGGGTGTCTAGGGGGTGCAGGGGGTAGGGGGAGGGGTGTCCAGCAGGGGGAGGGGCTGTCCAGGCAGGGGGGAGGGGTGTCCGGCAGGGGGAGGGGTGTCCGAAAGGGGGAGGGGTGTCCGGCAGGGGGGGTGTCCAGCAGGGGGGAGGGGTGTCCAGGGGGTGTCCAGTGGGGCTGTCCAGTTGGGGCATGGGGGCTGTCCAGTGGGGTGCAGGGGGGGCATGGGGGTGCGGGGGGGGGGGGGGGGGGGGGTGTTCAATGGGTCTGTTCAAGGGGTTTGTCCAGGGGGTTGCAAGGGGGTGCAAGAGGGCTGTCCAGGGGGGGCATGGGGGTCCAGTGGGGGTGCAAGAGGGCTCTCCAAGGCCGCTTCACCTTTCCTTTTTCTCAACAATCTTGTGATCTAAACCAGATCTATTTTCAGCTCTAAAATATATTCTTTATGAGCACACTTACCCCATGGATTGTGTCTCCCCTTCTTTAGGTTTGTTCTCTTCTTCACAACCCAAAACACAACCTGTTTTTCCTTGGACAGCTTTACCACCAAGGATTTTTCTTTTCACTATAGGTTGATTTTTCTTTCTCCAAATCACCTTGCTGCTTGGACTGTCCCTGCAAGCATTTTTAGTACATACCTTGCCTTGGGGCACCCCTTTCACATGAATCCTTCTAGTTTTAGGATCATGTGAGTTCTTCTCATGCTTTCAAGCCCTTTTTGTGTCTTTCCAGGAGGTTTGTTCTTTAGAACTAGTCTTGGAGTTTTTTTCTACATTACTCTCAGCATAGGAGTTTTCTACATGAAGCCCCTGAAATCTGTTCCTCAAAGGAACATATTTGTCGTTGTATTCATGTTGATTTCTTCCATTAATCCCTACTGAATGCTTGTAGCCTGCAACTGTCGCGGATGAGGATTTTGTTGGATTGGTGTTGCTCGATCTGGTTGTGCCGAATGATTGTGGCTATTACCTATAGCCACGCCAAACTTAGCCACGGTTCCTCAAACTGTGGCTATTACCTATAGCCACGGTTTGAGGGCCTATATCCACGGTTTAGAACCGTGGCTATAGCCCGAATTTCCAGTAGTGTATTTATCATGAGATAATGATGGGGAACAAGTCGACGAGCTTAATCCACTTTGGGAAGAAGCGGGAACCCGATCCAATATAAGAAAATTACATCATCTGTGGATAGTGGTGTATCCCACCCAGAAGGTGTGTACCCCAAAAAGTTACCTATTATGTTTTATAAATTTTCCTTGACTTATATGGAATGATATATTAATTTTCGTGTGTCTGAAAAAAATTCCATGTCTTATTCTTATATTATGATTTCATGGATTATTCTCTTGATTTGCCCTTAATTGATGTCTTAAAATATCATTACTTATTCCATAACTCATGTATATGATATTTGATAGGAATATCATGATTTTATAATGTTTTTCCTCTGTTCTAATACCCTCATTTTCTTGATTATACTTACATATCGCCCTTGATTACCCTCAGTGAGAATATGTGCTCATCCTTTTCTTATGTTTTCTTTTCCCCTGGTCATAAATAATGGTTTTAGATAGGTGTACTAAAGGTTAATATCTTTTTGGTAAAAATTAAAGATCAATAAATATACTATAATTTTGTATTCCAAGATTCCAAATCCACTAAACTAATACGGTCTTTTGGTGTATGTTTTTCTATTATGGAAAAATGATGTTATGTATGTGTACGTTATGATTGGTTCATTATATTTCTAATAAAAATGAATGGTAAATATGAAGATCCCCATAAAACTAAGATTTAAAATATGGAACATTAGTGAAAACCTAGACATTTAATATAGATTTAACAGTAATGTTTTGATATAGAGGGATATAGAAAAAGTTCACGTGCTAGATTTTTACCACAAAAAAATAAACAAGAGGTGCGTATAAAGGTAATTGATATCATAAAAATGATGATAATAGGATAGCATTTTCATTTCAAGACCCTTTTCATAGAGTAGATAAATTATATCACTCATTAAGAATATTAGAAAATATAAGTTTCCAAAAAAACAATTTTATCATTTGATTATGCCTGGAAACATGTATACTTAATCTATGAGCATAGGGTACATCATATTGTGATGTAGAAAAATAATATATACAACCCCATCCAAAATTCAACATAAACCATTTAAAAAATGGTCAAACTTATAAACCTTCCGAAATATTATTATCCCAAATATTAGAATCAATTCCAGGGTTGTAATTATTATTCAATTTACTTTATCCATATGAATCATATATTTATTCATAAGTCATTATCTCTACATCAGGAATATATTATGGTTTACATTTCCCTTAGTAATGTATTTTCCAAATAAAATAACTTTTTAGCGAATAAATTTTCTTGGTATCATTAAAAATATGATCTCAAATATTTAATGAAAATTTACTAAAGTAGAGTCCTTATATATTTCAGAAATAATATGAAGATAAAATCCTTAATAAAATACATTTATAACATATTTTGTAGATCAAAATATAGAAACGCATGAATCATTCATCTTTGGTTGTTTCAATAACATATGACTAAACTTGATCCCTTGGAATCATCTATGGTATATTATCTTGACTCTTAGAGAATTGTTTGCTCATTTTCTCGTATCATTATAGTTATAACACTTAATAGTAGCATTTTCATTCTTCCCAATTCATTATTTTTGATGGTTACCCTTTTCTCCTCACATATATTAAACTCTCAATCCTTTCAAGTATTTATTAGGGAGATTTATTCCATAGATTTCAAATTTTTTAAAATATTTCTTTCTATTATTCCCTTTATTTGTTACTTTCTTCTCTTCCATATTCTTATCTGGATTATTTTTTAATCCATAAGGCTTTAAGAATTATTTCACTGTATTGATAGAATGTAAACTATTTCAATATTTAAAGAAACGTATTGAGACACTAGTGCCCTTCAGATACATGGCTTAAGACCTTCAAATAAATGTTCAATCTTGCTTTCCATGTTGCATATGAAATATGTAGAATAAATTTTATATCATTCCAATGGTAGTTTCAAACACTATAACACATTATTCATCATTTTTATTTTAAATAAGGAACATTATATTCATTTAAATATGTTTTTCAGGATGGGATTTTTTCAAATAATTCCTCATTAAATCATTCAATTCCATGAGTTTTATTTTATATTCCGTTATACTATTCTAGATCAGCAAGCACCATTGGTCTGCATCACGAATGAGACAATACACTACGAGTGTAACAATGTTTCACTATATACCAGTGGAATTAATATATTCTCTAAACACTTAATCCATTGAATGGATTCCATTGGATCAGCAGTCCAACTAAATGATGGGGGCCTCTGTCTCATAACATAATCCAACGTCATAGAATCTCATCATGGAATAGGTTGATCCATCTAGTAAAGTTCATGTGCCATGATCTGATTAAGATTCCCTTATATATCTATAACATTATTAGTTCTAATACCATATATATTAACTTCCTTAGTATGGAAACCTCTATTTTGGCTAATATTATTGATTCAATTATTCATTTCATATTCCATTTATAAATAATCACAAATACTATATGAGATCTTCAAATTATATATATTTTATAGTTCTAAATATGTAATAAAACATAACATTAATTTATAAAATTATTCATATCTAATCTCAAAATAATAAAAACGGTTTATTTTGGTATTTCATTTCTTTCAAATCATTCATAAGGATTTGTAATGAATGTTTGAGTTATCATAAGTGTATCCAATGTTAGTGTCAAATTAATTTCACAATAAGGCTCTTTGTTAGGTAATAGGTTACACTTTAGTTATGCTAGACAACCCTTGTCAAATTTTTTAATCATAGGTACATATGTGTGAGAACCACACCCATATGTAGTATTCTAAAAAGGTTGTATTTCTAGTAAGACCCTCATAATATATACCATACCAAAATTCATGGATGTTCTTCTAGACATATCATTGAAGTATCCTTTAGATTTATGTTCCATGATCAATGTTTTTCTAAATTCAGTTTCCATGGTTTCTACAAAAATTCATTTCATACCAACTATAACAACCTGACCCCAAAATCCCAGAGTTTATTCCTTACATTATTACATTTCCATGATTACAAAAAGTCAAATCTTGAATAACCAATCAATTTATAAGTATGGAAAAACCATATTACATACGTGATAACCATATTACATTATGAATCATAAAATAAAACACGATACATAATGAAATGAAATGAACCAAATCCTTTAATTCTTATTAAATATTTCTTCTTCATATCCTAAGAAAAGGAATGGGAATAAGGGAGACCACAAATGATCAGTAAGGGTAAGTACAATAGAAGTAGTAATGGATAAATATGAATAATGAACATATAAATTTAAAAATTTAACACACATTTCATATATAGAACTAGATAATGAAAAATCAATATGGTAAGGTCTGTACCTCAAAAAACATGCCATTTAATCAAAAAATCGGGAATGAACTACATCCATAGATAATATTAATGAAACAATTTCATGGATAAATAATAACTATATTTTAATGATGGAAATTTTTAATTAATGGATTTCATGTTTCCTTGGTACATGGTGCTTTTACTATTAAAACCATTCATATGAAAGTTTATAAAGTATTGGGTAAAACACCATCTGATTGGACAAATGATTTATCTCATTAGACTAATAATGCATCAAGAAGATATCTATAATCAGGATCCACCAATTTCATTCATGTCTAAATAATTCCTCATATATCATATAATCGATTTAATTTATGAACAACGTGTATTATAAAATTCTCATATTGAGTAAAAGATAACAATTTACCAATATTTTCCTAGTTGATTAAATAACCCTCAGGTACATGTTTTATATAAAAATTGTATATATTTTAGACAACAAATATAATAATAAAATTTGATTATGGATAAATAAAAAAATTATTTCCAATGGAAAACGGTCATAAATATGTGTTTTTTTTCAAGAGAATGTTAACAATCCCAAAAGAATGTGATATTGAAATGATAACTTTTACCACTTGATAAATTCCAAGTTAAACCCTCTTGGATAAGATAATCCAAATTAAAACACATATACCATAAAAAGTTATTGGATAATTGTATAAAATTTCATAAGTTAATTATATACACCACATTAATGTAAATTTGTACAAAATAACAAATAACTCTCAATGTAATGTAAATGGAGAAGAAATCCCTTACCATACACTTCATTTTTGTTGAATGCATTTTAAAATAATGTATAACGGTCAAATAAGGTTATTATATTTTAATAGAACCATAATAAAATTTATAATATCATACATGTTTTTATTATGATATATTATTAGCTAATTATTAAAAATCATTCGTTATTTTAATCATTTTGAGTGTTAATTGAAATGTTTTTTAATTATTTTTTTACATGCAATTTTATAATTATTATATAGATCAGGATATAATACTCTAAAGGATATAAATAATTATCTAAATATCATATATATTCAGCATATATTTATTTATAACAATCCATTAAATTTGTATATAGGAAATGAAATTCACCTTTCCTGGAGACCATAGGTCGTACGTACGCATGAATGTTACTTCGATCTTCTAATCGTATTTATAAATTAGTGATATGTATATATATATATATATATTATCATTGAATTATCATATTTATGTTATATATATCCAATACATTCGTCAAATCCTTCCTTAAAACATTCAATGTAATGTATGAACGAATCACATTGTTTTGAGGAGGCAGTAGTCCAAACGTTGAAAGATGATGTTATCATCTTCACACTGAATGGAAAGAATGAATGTATGTTTTATATAAAATAATAAATAATGATTATTTAATTATAATTATTTTATATATCATATATAAATAATACATCCATCATTATTTCCTACCTTTAAAGGTGGTGATGGAAGAACGGGGGACATCAGTCCGGGAGGTGGTACTCCAACGTACATATAAATGATGATTGTGTATCGAAAATTATGGACGTGTGTGTTGGGTTAGTAAGTAACCTTAAGTTAATATATATATATATATATTGGATACTTATGTTATTATATAATCAATATATATAAATAATTTAATGGGTGTAGAATGAAATGAGACAAAAGCGATCTTTGATGACCATTACCTCTTATTCAAGTAACTATTACTGGTTTATACAAAATTCCTTCCTTGGTTTTCCTAATACCCAAATTTAGGATTCTAGGACAAGGGGAAAGATTTTGTGAGCTTATTGTTTCAGGTTATGGATGAGTTTAAGGGCATTATATGTGTGAAAAATTTGTATAGGTGAGTTCTTTTTTATAACGGAGGTGAGTGACATTCATGTAAATATAAAAAGGTAAAAACTATTGAGAGGTCTCTGTTACATCATGTGCCTCCAATAATGAACAAATTTTTATAAAATTGATTATATTATCAAAATAATTCCATGAAATGGATTTTGGACAATATTAAAGGAAATTTTGTCCCTTAATATTAATGGTTAGTACCTTTTAAATCTGGTTTTTATCTTAATCGATGTAATTTATTTTAATTACAATTACTAATACTTTAGTAAAAAATGTTTTAAAATTAATAGATGTTATAAAATATTATTTTTTCAAATATGGAATCTTTTTTTTAAATTATAATAATAGAAATTGTAGAAATTAATTTAAAATGAATCTCATAGATGGGACGAGAAAGTGGGTTTTTAATGCGAAATAGTTGAAATGTTCGCTATTTTTTATACATAAATTCAATATAAGAATAATTCAAATGAAATTTATTTTACTAATAGATGTAAAGTTAATGTAATTAAAAGTTAATACCATTTTAAAATATAATTTCACACTATATATTATAAAGATGAAAAAATAATTTTCAATTAAAATTTAGTATTTTTAACGATTAATCAAAAAATGAAACTTATCAAAAAAAATTACAAAACCTCACCGTAGGATAATTTTGATGTTATGATTTACAAATTCTGTTATATCTGGAAAAATAAAAATGTTAAAATTTCAAAAATCATGTTTTAAACTTGTGATCCATTAAAACACGGTAAAATTACCTTTTTAGAAAAATTCAATTTTAAGAGTTAAACTGGATTTATTTTTATCTACTGCATATAAAATGTATTGGATTAATGTAAAATATATTTTAATGAATATGTAATAAATATTTTTCATTAATATAATTAACTAATATTAATTAATTTAACCTATTAAGAAAAAAACATTTATAATCATAATGATAGTTCATTATAAAGACAATTCCTATATTTTCAGATTGATTTGGCATTATTTTCCTCCTAATTATTAAAAAGTGAATTAAAAAATATATTTCCATAATTTAGAAAATATTATCCATAAATAACATTTTAATGGACAGTTTGTATCTTGTTATATTAAATTATAATATTTTAATAATATATTTTTGTTCGATAAAACCCATACTTACGTGAAACGGAAACAATAAAAAATTTCCTTCTTGCATGTAATGCACACTAACTTAGATTTACATGCATTGAATTCCATATAATATTTTTTAAAAATATTAAATATATTTTGAAGTATTGGTATGTTATATTCATTTCTATACTTGATGTTTGATGACACACATGTGACTAAGTACAATGTTCTCAATTTAGAATTTCATGGTGTTAGAAGATATATCACTAAAGTCAACAAGGTATCTAGTATCAGCTCATGCCACATGATCGACTAGTAATCATATAATTTTTTACCAAGTGACATTGATTATCATCATCTATACTTGTTATTCAAACCCCATAGAGTTCCAACTAAGTAATAATGTTCTCATACTCTATCACTAGTATCATTCCACCAACATCATCAATACATATCGATGTAAACCCTCTATAAGGGGTAATAATACCACCATATTCTACCTATTATGAATACTAGGAACAAGAACTCCAAATTCATGGTATACACATAACCAGATCAAGCATGTAAGTGTGGCATAACATGTGATCATGAAAAATATAGTAGAAACAAAACCACATGTAATGATAATCTTGTGTGGTCTACAATATATATGTAAAATCATAGAAACAAACAATATAAACAAGCGTCATCAGATACACACACACAGATTCTCCTGTGCTCACACTCAAGCATGAAAAAAATATTCCACCATAGTTATCTCAAAATGGAAACAAGTGTATACAATATCCCCAAACTGTAAGGAACATCATGTTCAAAGGTTGTCTATGCAGAACTCCATTGTTAAAGAAGGATAAAATAATGAACATATCTCACACTTGTATTTTTACTCCCTAGGTTTTTTGAATATATATATTTTTTGAATAAATTTTATTTCCTTGAAAACTTATGATACACACAATATCTAGTATTAAAGAACCATGACATAAAATTTATATTATTCTTTAAACGTGACAATTATAAGATAGTCATAAAATTTTTGGGTATGAAAATTGATAATACCTTTTTAAATATTATGTATAATTATTATATATAAAGAATATATATTGATGAAAAATTAAATGCTATGTTTCGAAAAAAAAGTATCAACTAATTTTTTTATTGAAAAACAATAAATGTTATTATTTCAAATTTTATACATTTTTGTTTAAAATTTATACTTTATTTTTGAAATATAATTTTTAAAAGTACCAATGAGTTAATTTTTGAGAATTTTCTAAAAGGATTTTGTTTTTGATGAAGATTAAAAAATATTTATTTTTACTAAAAAATATATTTCCACAGAAAAAAATTTCAAGATCCAATTTATTTAAATATGGATTAAAAAGAATCATTTATTAAATATTATATTATTTAATCCAATTCCATTCATTAAAATCAATTTTATTACATCTTCTTATTTTGTTTTAAATCAAAATTTTCCACTTATGTGTATTTAATTTGTAGAATGTATTAAATATTTTCAATCAACTAAATTTATATAATATATGATGGTAAAATTAATTTTTTTATCAATTTAATAAAAATACTAAAAAATAATTATTGTGGTTAAGGTTAAAACTAGGTTTTGTGCATTACATATTTATGAGTTAAAATTAGTTTTCAAAAAAATGATCATCATTAAATAAATTCAATTTCATTTTAAGAATCAATGGGAAAAATTATCTAATAATCCTCATTTTAATTTAATTCTTAATAGATAAATTACATAGGTACTAAAAAATAGGTACCATAAATAAAATTTAAAAAGTGAGTAAACATAGAGATTATGGGAAAAAAGATTAAAATAAGTAACTTTCTTTTAGTGGAGTTATTGATCAAATATATAATCCCTCCACTCATATATTAATAAAATTTGGGGGCACATGGCTTGAGAGTCACTTCCAATAACTAATAATATTTGGGTATTAACCAAAATGATACATCTCCAAAATTATAAAATGGGACATACTCCCCTCACTTATTTAATGAACTTATATGATATTTATATAATGGTTATAATTTAGAAGATGATGGGCCCATGGAAATGTAAAAGTGAAAAAACATGAAAAAAAAACATAAATGAAAAATTAATCAGTTATTACACAAAACATGATTATAACATTAAATTGTTAATAAATGGGTTGAAAAATGTCATATATAAATCTTATATTTTATGATACATATGATTGTGTTTCTGTAATATATATATAATAAACTTATATTTATGATATTGTTTTATTGAATGTGTATAAAGGAATGTTAGACTTATGATAAGGTATTTCTAGTCTCTCTTTTATCAATGGAAGATGTTTTCCATATTCAACACTAAATTTCTATGGGTGAAATACCACCCATTTAAATATAGTATTATGAATTTCATTCTTTTAATTATAATTAAATTTTCATTTGACTTTAATTGTTTATGGGGATTATGATTCAAATATTTTCAATGTTGTAAGGGGATTTTGGTCTCACCATAGTTCCTTTGAGAGACATGGAATATTCATCAATTTTATAATTTTTTTGATGTATATTTTTCATATGATCTGATGTTTTTTTGTAATAGGGAATACAATTCAATATTTTCTAATTTGTAAAATAATTATGTACAATATCATTGTTTATCTTCATTGATTTTGAAAGATTATGATGATGAAATAATATGATCTACTTCTCAAAAAGTTCATGTAATTTCTTCTCCTCCATATAATTTCATAGAATAATTATTTTCATTAAATTTTAAAATATTTATTTAATTATAATTCTGAAAGAAATGTTATAAGAAAAAACTATATTTATTTCTCTCATTGAAAAAATAGTTTTCTCCCATATAAATTATTTTTTAAAATTTTTCTTAAAGAATGATTTTACAATTCTCCAGTGATCATTTAATGTGTCTTTTACACATGTCTGACTTTTTCAAAAAATATTTAAAATGAATCACCTTTTAGTTTTCTGAATGAGGTAATCATTGATTTTTTTTTGAAAATGTAGAAGGATTATTTGTTTTAAGTTATACGACATACAAATAAATTCAAACTATGAAGACATATAAATGATTTGAATATTACGTTACAAGTTTACAATGTTTTTTATTATAAAAATTATTCATTTATGTTTGTTAAATTATTATAATTTGAATAAACAATTTCAATATGAAAATGATATTTTCTTCGAAAAATGTTCCATGTGAACTTTAAAAATCATTTCCCATCTATGATAACATCTTCTAATGTAATAACAATTTAATGGGAATATAATCAAATGATATCGTCCTTATTATTTATCTAGATGGTATATGATTATGATAAAAATATTTTTTCGATACTCATTCCTTTTCCAAATGTTATTCTATGATGAAATGATGAAATGTTTAAATTGACACTTCATTTCAATGAGTTATTCATGTTTATATAAACCACCGCTTTCCCATTGGTTATGATATTAATAAATGTTTATAAATACCATTTATTTTCATGGGATATGATATGATGAATGTTTTATGATCTTAGATGACACATATGTATGATTTTATTTATGTGGTGCTTGGGAGATATATCATCCTCAAATGAGGTAGGTAATGTTTTATTTATATTAAGATATATATAAGAATTATTTTGATGATCTTGGTCTACTATTGGTAACATATGATGATGCCTCACCCATTTTTAAATAGGTAACAATTGATGATTCCTGATTTCTTTTTAAATGGTAACTAGTTGATGATGTTTGGTCTATTAGGAAATGAGAAGTATACGACGATGTGTGATTCGTTATGAAATGGGAAGCTTGTGTTGATTCCTGGACCATTATTATTTTATAGTCATTATTGATAAACATGATATATGAAATGGTATCTATTCTGATGATGGTACCACACTTATATGAAATGAAAATATAGTTCATGATTCATTAATGATGATTTATCACTCTTATGGTTTTAGTATTTTGAAATGATAATTTTTAAGACATGGATCGTATTTATGACCAATGATAGATTTTGTATGAACATTGTAATTTATATTAACAATATCAAAAACATAATCTTAGATTATACATGTATATTATCATCAATTGATATATTCCTTGTTTACCAGTACAGAGTATCTAATCTCACCCTTTCTTCCATTTCCATTACCCGGATTATGATGAAAGTTTTAAGTAGTGTATTTCTATGAATAGTAATAAATGGTATGATCATTATGGAAGATATTGTAGAAATCTCATGGATTATAATGTTTGTGTAACTGGTCTCTATATACACCATTCATTTATGATATATGGGTGTGAATTTGTTAAATGTATTAAATATTAATCTATTAATATGTAATATCAATGTATTAAAATCAGGGGTCATTTTATTTTTTATTTGATAAATGGATTAGTAAAACATTGGAAATATAGGTGATAAATGTTTGGAATGATCTATAGGGATATATATATTGATATGCTTAATTGTAAGTCCAAGGATGAGGAAAATTATAATAAAATGTCTTCGAATTTCGGTGAACGATAGAGTTAGTGATCTCCCAGAAAAAAACCCACTTATGGATACTATAAGTGAATATGGGTCAATAATAGTTATACATAGGTTATATAACATTGAAAAGGTTTCACGGATCTTGAAACATTTATCACCTAGTTCATAACACCAATCTTTGTTTCACACTTATTTTGAAACTATGATGGGAAATGTTTTGAAAATCACAAAATATTTTTGAACCAACATGAAGGATTTGAACATATAATGACAATTAATTTACTATATTAAACATATTGTATTATAGATTAGAAACTATGTTTCAGTATTTAAACAACATAAACATTGTTTTTCAAGATTATGTGGTTTCCCACTATGATTTCTATTCCTGATGCTATTTTTTTCTTTCTAGTCAATGGATGGAACCTAAAATAACTATGTTAATTATTTGTTGGAAATATAATTAAATGATTCTATAGCTGATAAAATTAATTCTATGGGGGTGGAATGAAAATATCATTGTTTTTTTCACAAATTTTCTCAAGCTATGAATCATTATGAACTTCCATATGATCAAATGAGAAAACACCATTTTGTTGAGTTATTCATGATGAAATACCCACCTTTTATTGGTTTTCTTGATCCAATAGTTGACAATCATTGGGTCAGTACCAATAAAATTACATCTCCCAATCTCGAGTATTTTTAGAATGAAAAATTCATTTTTTTGGTTTATCAATTAGAATGTGAAGATGATTATTGTCAGTATCTTATTATGAACATGAGGTAACATGATTTAATTGAATATAATGTGTGTGATGAGTTTAAAATATTATTTGTTAATTAGTACATTCCTCGTGTTCTTTGTACAAATATGGAAAAATAATTACTTAAAATTATGTAGATGGATTTTGAATCTATTGGAATATATGAGGAAAATTTTACAAGGCTCGCAAGGCATAATTCTAGTAATATCATCGATACTGAAAGTAATATTGATTTATAATTTGGTGTACTAAAACTAATTCTCCTTAGAAAATTAGATATAATATAATTTATTTTCTATGAAGAAATTTCTCAATGTGAATTATAGGTGAAAATATAAATTGTTGTTCCCACTATTCTCATGGGTTTGATATGAAATGGAAGATCATTCCATATGAAAACTCAAATAAATCACTTAGTTGAAAAAAATTCTAGGGATATAATTCCATGAATTTTCATAGGAAACTATCATGGTAAATAATTGAATGGAAATGTTAGGTACTTAAAATATAGACGGATGGGTCATAAATATCACGAATGTCAAAAAGGAAATGAATGGTCAAATTAACCCAATGGTAGAGAATAAAAATTCATCTGACACACCAACCCCACTAAAAAGATTCAAATGTATGTTTTTTCAAATTATGAGAATAAATGGACTATTATAAATGTTACTGGGGATAATAAGAAACAAAAATGACTTAAGGAAATGTAAAAAGTGAAATCTTATGAAATTACTTAAGCTAAAGTGAACCAATATAATTAGAGAACACTTATACTCCACTCTATAGTTTTGAATTTCATATTGAATTTTCTATAAGCAATCCCCATTAAAATATTATTATTCATTCTTTAGATAAATTAGATGTGATTACAATCATGTATTTTCTCCCTCTACATGGATTCTAGAGTAATGTAATCACATTTGATATTATATTGGTGCAATGATAAAATGAAGTTTGCAATGGGAATGTTTTTGGCCTATGATAATAGCTTATTTATGTAGTAATTCATTAATTTTCATTTTGAATAATATATATCCCCATGTATGATTAACTAAATTGTAGTAGATGGAATAATGGGTTTATTAAATTAATTTTTTTTCATAAATTCAATCTCAGAGACACCCCATTTGAGGTTTTATCATGATGGAATTTTATGATGATAAAGTAAATTTTGGGAAATAATTATGAAAATACAACCCTTATATTTTTTATATGTTTTAATGAAACGTTATTTGAGGAGGAATTAATTTAAATTGTGTGGACCCAAGATTAAAGGTATTGGTAACCTTTAGGTTTTTCTTATACTTTTACTTTAATGTAATTATGAGTAGAAGAAATTTTGGAATGTTATAGGAATTATATTAATATATCCCACATGTCGACTGACAACCTATCAAATATAGAAAGTCTATAAGGCTTGAACTAATAACCGAATTATTAGAAGGGTTGAAAGCCTACCATGGGAATACGTTAAACAATATTCTTGGTGGGAAATTATGCAGAGAGATATTTCTATCTACATATATTGGTGGTTAATATTTCTATATGTTAACGCTAAGGGGGTGTTATAACCATTACCCATACTAGATTGGAAATGGGGAAATGTCACCATGGACTTTATCATTGGACTCAATAGAATGTATTAAGGGAAAATGATATATGGTTTCAAGTTGACTACAATATAATGTTAGAACTCTACATTTCTATTAGGTAAGATTCATCTTTGGATCAACTTTTCTAGATATAACCTAATGAAGTTGTATGTTTTGATCGACTAACACATTCGATTGTATCTGATTAGGATTTGTGGTTTACCTTGAATATATTGTGAAGTATTGAACATGATTTGGATATAGACTTAAGGTTAAACAAAAAATATCACCCTTAGATAGATGGTCAGTCTAAGAGAATAACTCAAAACCTAGAGTACATGGTATGATCTTATTATATAGATTTCAATGGTTTCTATGATCAAGACCATCCTCTAATAGTCTTTTCAAACATCAATAGATTTCATTAAATCATTAAGATGGATCATTATGAATTCCAATATATAAATAAATTTATATCACGAATGTGTTGGGATGATGTTGAATAAATAAATATATTAGTAATAGAGGTAGATGTAGAAATTGTATAAAAGGATAGAGATATTCAGTAACACATAAGGGTGGTATAAATTTGATATAAATTTTAGTATGAAAATCATCAATAGGATCTGTAATTTTATGTTAGTAAAACCGTTTTTCTATTAATATCTATATGGAAGAATGTAAGAATATTCAGAAATAATGGAAAACTAATCCCCAAGTATATCGATCCCTTAGAAATTATTGATCATATTTGGATAATAGATTTTCAATTAGGGCTTCCACCAAACCTCTCTTATGTATATGATGTGTTCTATGTATCCCTCCAAAGGATGTTCAATCCAGAACAACCACATATAATTAACACATAGGTTATTACAATAAATAATGATATTTCTTATGACAAAAAACCAATAGTTATTTTGTATCAGAGAGAGAAAGTGACACAACACAAGAATACTCACCAATTAATGTTTTTTTGGAATTTTTTTTAGAAAAAACACGATTTTTTTAAAGCTGTGTGGTTAAATGAGAAGCCGACGAGGAAGAAGTATACTCAATTGTTTTAACCAAAGTTATAGGCATTTTATGGTGGAATTCATTTTAAGGTCCCTATTATAGCAACCAGAAATTTTTTGTAATATTTTTTTTCATATATATTTAATTTCATTAACACCTTCTATTACATGAAACACTGAGTTTTAATGAATGATGATATACTATTAATATTATTGCATAAATTTGACCATTTTAAAATATCTTTTATATTTAATGGTGTGGTTAATAACAATTTATTTTTCAGTATAAATAATATCTTTTTTTTATAACGAAAACATATATTGATGAAAAAATTATATAATATGTTTCGAAAATACAATTTTCACAAAAAAATGTTTTTATAAAAAAATAATAAATATAATTATTTACAATTTTTGAAATTGGATTAAAAAAAATAGTATTAATTTTAAAAATCTATATTTATTAATTTTCATTGATTTAATTTTTTGTATTTTTTGAAGAGGTTACTTTTTTATGAATAGTAAAAGATGTTTTGTATTAAAAACTACCTTTTAATTTAAATCATTTACAATAATAATTTTATTTTGTTATGGTTTTTAAATGAAACATTGTTCAAATAATGTATTTATAAATAAAATTTGGGTAATTAGAATCTATTTCATATAATACTATTATAATAAAATATTCTATACTTAAGAAACAATTTTCTTTGAAAAGCTATTTTTCATTATCCCTACAGGATTTATTGTAAATTAAATTATACCAATTATGTGAATTGAATTTGATTAAATAGATTCCCTATATGAAATAATAATAATTTTTATTTTATAATGTGGAATATTTTATTTTTTTGTTAAAAATATTAGTAATATTAATAATAATTGATTATTGTGGTTATGGTTAAAATCGGGTTTTGTGTGTTATATACGCATGTGTTAAACTTACTTTCCAATACACATCGGATCTTAGATTATTAAATTTAAATTCATATTTACAATTTATGGTTTAAAATTATTTAATAATTATTAATTTTAATTTATTATCAATGGATAAATTACGCTGTAATATAAAAAGGGACTAGTTATCATAGAGAAAAAATAAACGGTTAAAGTCGGTGAACTTATATATTAAGGAACAATATATCTAAAAAATGTATCATTTTTTGTATTGGATATGTCTATTTCCCTTATAATCCCTATAAACATTTATATTTAAAATTTTGAAGCACTTTCCATGAGATTGACTTCCTATTATTGAATAGTTGTGGGCATTTAATAAAATGCCACTCCTCCTAAATTATAATAGGGGTCTACCTACCCCCACATCATGAAATGACATAATCCATTTATTTCGACATAAAACTACTGAAATAACTTCCAAAGATAATTATACACGATTTATATCTTCTATTATTCCTAAATTACAAATACCGGTATCTTTAATAAGAGATCCATAGGATTTCTTTTGAAGCAAAGGTAATTGTCTTCACTAAACACTTTCCTTTTTAATTCTGTTATTACCATCAATATGAAAGTACAAAAAAGTAAAATATATTAAATTAAATTTATGAAATATAATGATATATTATTAGGTTTTTTTGAATATCCTATATCCATATCCACTTCCATCGAGTGGGAAATGAAATAGTCGATCTTATATAATACAAACTACCACCTTGAGAACCGATGTAAGTCATTTTCCATAACCACCTCTAACAAATGGATATAATGATTTATTTTAAATTTTTATATTATATTTATGACATCATTATACTTATGGAAATATATTATCACCTAAAAATTCTATCTTTCCACTCTATGGGATGACCAAAATGTTGATTGGGTGTACTATGATCAGCCACATCTTCAGGTGATATGATTTTTTCTTCAATAACACAGTAAATGAAATGTAATAAAGGCAGTTTTATTGAAAATATGTTATGTAAATGGCATAAAATTTATTACTTAATTTTGGTGTATAATTTAACTTTCATTCATTTCATGCTTTGAGAAATTGGAAACAATGTTCTTACGTACGTACGACCTACGGTCTCCATGATTGGGGAAATCCATTTTCTAACTCAAACATTAATAGATTACTCTAAATCAATATATTATTAATATATATAAATTATATAATTTCTATTATTATGGATATTATTTAACCATGATGAAAGTAAAAGTACCAAAAATAACAAACCAAAACATACCTGATAATGAAGCAGTTAACTGAATCATGATTTTAAATATGAATTGTTCTTAAATTGTTAATAAATGGATAAAAGTAAATACTATATTGTATGAACCAAATTATTATGGTTTTGAAATATATATAAATAATAAACTTATATACATTATAAAATAATTTTGAACTTTTACGATGGATTTCCATACTTATGATATGAAACTTCTAGTCTCGCTTTTATCACTATGGCAGATATCCCATATTCATTACTTGCTTATTTTGTGTGGATTATATACTCACACATTGAAATATTAAATTATAAATATCCTCATTATTAATATAATATAATTAAATTTTAATTTTATTTTATTATTTAATGGGTATTATAATTCACATTTTTCAAATGTGGTAGGGGTTTTTTGTTTCACTTTCATTTCCAAGGGATAAATGTCATATTCAATGATTGTTTATTTTTTGTGGTGTATAGTTTTCCCATTAATGACATATTTGAGTATTCTTATGAAAATTATGGGAATTTAAATATATATATAAGTTTATTACTTTCATGGGGTTTAGGATTCAAATGTTACCAAAGTGGTAAAACTTTTTTATTAAAATCTCTTTATTTATCAGGATTGGTTATGATTAAGTTTGTGTTGATGAAATTTGATGGTGTACCTATCAAGAAACTCATTTATTTTATTATCCTATTTTTATTTTTATATAATATTTTTTTCCTTTTATTTTCAACTCTTTATGTAATAATATTACAAATGTATTTTATTAAGAGAAAACTTAATTCTATTCTCACTTATACCAGAAAAACATTTCTTCTAAATATGAGTTTTTTCTAAAAATTTTAAATTATTATTTTTTATTATTCATTTATTTTGTAATGAAATATTTACCCATGGTTTTATTTTTAAAAAAAACTAAATGTAATATTATTATCATTTTCCAATAAAATTTATTATTCACGTTTTAACAAAATGTGAAAGGAATATTTTTTTAATATATAAGGCATGAATGGTAATTCCCACTATCATAACCACACATTAATTTTAATATTATTTTACAAGATTAAAAGGATTTTTAAAATTATATTTCAACTTTAAGAGTTGTAAAATTATTAGATTTCAAATAATTTATTAGAATGTGAAAGGATGTTTTCCTCACTAAATGTTCCAAATGATACTTCTAGATCATATTCCATATAGGATAACATCATTTTATGGTGCATTGGAATTTCTAGGGATATTATACAATGATATCATCCTATTAATTTTCTATATTTTCTATGTTTATTTTGAAAATATTTTTATTAAGCCTGTTTCTTTCCTATGATATATGCTATGATTAGATGATGAAATGTTTATTCAACTTTTTTATTTTCCATGGTTTATAGTATGATAAAATACTGATAAAACCCATTTGTTTTCTTATGTTCTGGAATGATGATAATTTTTTTGATCTTATTGACCACATATATTTATATATATGATTTTAATTATATGATAGGTGGGACCAATATCACCACATGATTCATTGTATAATTTTTTATATCTCATCAGATAGTTATCCAAAATAGGCCAATGTTCTTGATCAACTATGGGAAATAGGTGATGATTCTTGATTCTTTTTAAAAGAGGAAACATGTGATTATGAATGGTATTTTATGACATGGTAAATAATTTATGATTACCAATCTGTTAGGAAATTAGAAATAAGTAATGATCCTTGATCCATTATGAAATGGGAAATAGGCATTGATGCAAGATATATTATGATTTTATGGTATTGGATGTCAACTTTGACATAAGAAATGGTGTTTATAGTTATGAGGGTTCCAAAATTATAGGACATGAAATTTTGTTCCCGGATTAATTTATGATTTTTTTCTCAATATTATTCTTATGGTCTTTTGAAATGATGATGTTTTATTCCTTGGATCTTGATTATGGTACATTATAGATTGGGTATGAACACTATAATTTATATTTATAATCAAATACCCTTATCCTTTTCTTATAGTTTCATTTGATCAATGATTTATATCATCCATGTTTAACCTTACTAAGTATCTGAGATCACCCTTTCTTATATTTCAATTCCCTAGGTTATAAAGAAATTTGTATGTAAGATATTTTTATGAGGTTTACTAAATAGGATGATCTTAATGGGAGGTGTGGAATATCATTAATGAAATTAGAATATTGTGTAACTAGTATCTAAGACAATAATCCACGATGATACTCAGGCATGTATTTATGAAATTTATTGAATATTATTATATTAATATGTAATATCAATGTATTAAAATTATAGTTTTTTACACATTGAATGGATCAAAAATTAATGACTTATACCTTTGGTTATGATTCACCAATATGATAATTATAATACATAACCAAGATAATTCCATGTCAGGAACTTAATTCTAGAATCATATGTCTTAGGGTGTCTATTAATAGGATCAATAAAACTGTATTTCCACGAAGTAATTCACAAATCAGAAAATATTTTTTAAATTAACAAACTAGTTGAGAATTTATTGTTTATTATATAAGTATCCCATAGGTCTAGAGAATGATAATGAATCTATAACCAATATGCTAACAAAAAATTGATTCCTGATGAGAATCAAGGAGTATATCTCATGATGATCATTATAAATAAAATCATATAGAAATATCATTGTTCTTGAATAATTATGATATGTAAATGATATGTCATTATTGACATGTAGATTTCATAACCAATCTACCTTGAATTCATCAAAACATTAAGGTCTTATCATCAATCCAATGCTTATAATATTTTTGCGATGATTTTTAAATACCACATATCCATGGATCTATCATTGTTAATGGTAGATCATAGTTTTACCCCAAAAAACAATGAAAACAATCAAGATCCTCCATTGACATATGAATAATTGATGAATTCATCTGTATATCATCAAGTGTTACAAAAATCCAACATAAATCCATGGAAATATTGTTCATCCCACTCCATTTATTTTTTTATTTGTTTTCAGTGGATTTCAGTGGAAAATTACTGAAAATAAAATAACAATATTTCACTAAGCTCAATATGTTAAAGTTTAGAAGAATAATTTTTTGAATAATCAAATGAAAATCCCATGACTGATAGAAAATTTGATATAGGTTGTATGTTGAAGTGAGTATGTAACTTAAATATTATTATCTAAAGGAAGATATTTTAATGAATTTGAGTTTTTAACTTATGATTATTGGTGAGATATTCTTAATTTCTCTAATATATACTACGATTCCAGAGAAGCATGTTTTTATCAACATTACAAAGTTGGTGACATTTCCTTAGTGTTTTTTCATAAGATAGTTGGATGTTATAATTGAATAAGAAAACTGAAAATGGTTTCACGTACATTTTCTGGAAAGAAAAAAATTATAATTATCATTACTCAATGAAGTGAAAATGATTAGATGATCTTCCATTAACATTATTCCCATAGGAATTTTTTTAATTCTGATTGGATAGAGTTTCCATAAAAATATTTCGATAAGTGGATTTCAAAATGTATAAGGCCTTGGAAATCAAATGAGGAAATTATATTCTATTCTTAATATTTCCAACATCATGAATTAATAACTCTTAGGATCAAAGTGTTTTTTTAAATACAAATAAATTTAATTTTTTGGTTTATAATGTTATTTAATGAGGTTATGAGTAATTTATCTAGTAACTAAAATCATATAGATGTCTAATTGATATGTCTTTTGGATTATTATATTTATGACATGATTAGTGTTCTCCTTATGTAATTTTTAATTCATAAGATGTATGAAGGTTATGGAAGTATGACATCTCTAGGATATATTTTCCAAAATATTTATTCAATGTGTTTTAGGATCATAATATAGATTTTTCCTAATGAAATACTTAGACAAAAAATTTGTACAATTTCCATTAGATAGAGAATGGAATGTGAAGGAATATTTTGACAAATTCTAATTTATGTCATCACATGAAAGAATTTCCATAAATTCAATTAGATATATTATTCCCTATAAAATGAAGATATTTGGAAGATACATGTAGAAAAAATTAGGGATGAAAAAAAGTAATGTTGATGAATGATGATGTTGGGTGAATTCTAACTCGAATGAATTCCATTTGAAATATAGAGTTTTCGATTTATGTTTTGTCATGAAATTTCTTAGATGAAGGAAATATGGTATGTGTTCAAAAAAAAATTCAAGACAAGTTTTATAAAGAGAAGATATTTATGAAATGTTTTATATTTGTATTAATGTGATGATGTTGAGAAAGTCATTTAATTTTTAAAAAAATGTTCAAAGAAATTTGTGATTCTTGAAAGGATAAGGATGTTTATTGATGTTACACAACATTGAAGTTAAGAAAATTCAAAGAAGAAACTGCTTTCATGTGACTTATAAAAGCCTAAAAAATAATCTATTTTCTTTAAAAAGAATTCAAAATATTGAATGTGATAGAAGATAAAAATTCATGATTCGGTAGGCAAGGAAATTAAATTTTACTTCCTGTGAATGTGACTATTTATAATGGGGTACACCATTATTGAGGGTTTGGGTATGAAACGATTTTTATGTGTGGAGAAGCTAATGTGATAAATATTTTTCTTATTAAGGAAGATTAAACAAGGATTCCCGAGACAATTCTCATTAGGTTTGGTATAATGATGAAGGGGAACCAAAAAATTTAGGACGTAACAAATGGAGCTAAAGTGATAAATGAGGATAAAGTAGGCAAAGAAAAAAATTTGATATTGGATGGGCTTAAGCATGTTTGAGTTCAAAGAGGGAGGTTTGAAATCATGTAATCTATTACATTAAGACTAATAATATGAATATTTTATGATGATTTGATGTTTTTTCAATCAGATGTGACATATGAAAAATTACTATGAAAATTAAGTATTGTCATATATCGAATCTAGTGAAAGAATGGTAAATTTTTTTGTCAATTATTAGAAGGTACTGGAAGAAATTTTCAGATGAAATCATCATAAAAAGTGTTTATAAGAAATCTTAATATAGGAATATTTTCGGTGAATATAGAAGAAGTAATGTATATATTTTTTTTGTTGAAGAGTAGTAGAAGAATTGTAATCATAAGAATTGTATTCAGACAGAAATCACTGGGTAAATAGTATCAGAGAAGAAATTGTGAGGTAGTATGAAAAGATGATAAACTTTCAGTTTAATATAGTGAAGAATAATAATTTTCCACCGAACCTCACACTAATAACCACATTGGATGGACTAGATCAGATGGAGAAATTAGAAGAAAAAATTCTAGATGGGGAAAGAAAAGGAGTGTTCCAACCTACTACTTAGTAAGAAAGTGAATAATAAATTATCGAAATAAGGTCATGATTAACAAAGGAAAAACTAGAACTATGAAACTATACACAATTCTAAATAGCTGTAAGAATTTTAGTGTTACAATGTTTTTAAAGATGATTGAGACTATCGATAGAGGTAATATAAAGAACTAACAAGGATTTATAAAATTAATCTAATTTTTCAATATTTTATGAGAGAAAAATAATTAATTTTACCATTATTATGTGTATGGACATTCACATGGATAAATATTCTATTATATCCAAACCCCTATAAATGGAATATAATTTTGGTAGACAATCCATGTACTGGTTGAAAACATAACTGATATGGAAAATATACTCTTATTGAGTAGTGAACAATTTAAAAATATTGTCTTCCATCCTTTAATGTTTTAATATACCTTCATATGATAAGGGAAATGGTAATAATATAATCATCAACACAACCAATCAAATATATTAATGGTATAAAAATTATAAAACTCTAAAAATTTACTAACACTGATTGACACCCTCTCATTGTTAATCAAATCTGAACATGCTCCTCTCAATTTGTATCATAGTAGGATAGACTCTATTGTATTATCTAAATTACTAATGTTTTGGTTTTATTCCTAGTACTTAAATAATGTTCTATTTAGGTTATGGTTTAGTTATCTCTGAAAACAATTCTATTTATACACAGACCATGATTAACATAAGAAACAAGGAGAAATGAAAGAAGAATAATGCATCCCTATTATCCAAATAAGTAGAGATATTAGTTTTTAATTTATGTTCGATAAATGATGATATATCATGATTGTATATTTTAAAACAAGTTATTATAGTTTCCAATAAGTAGAAGAATAAGCTTCTTTCCTCAAGTGATTCAATAATGGTAAATGATCATGAGGTATGTAAAAATTCCTATAAAAATTATCCTAATGAGGAAAATAATTGAATAATTGGTGATGATGATAAATCTATAACATTTTAGTATATATCAGTTTAGATATTATGATATATTTTACACAGTGTTCCTAATGAAATAGTCTCCCTTTTTTGGGGTTTTTCAATATATGAAAGAAGAGATCACCCAGTTGGAAGAAGAAAATATAAATATTTATTAGGATTTATAGGGAAATGTTTTAGAATCTATAAAGTTTTATATGGAGGTATGTGAAATTAAATAAATATATATGGAAAAAGAAAATTAGTTCCCCAAAATTTGAAAATAATTTGCTCAATGGAGTTGAAGAGAAATATTTAGTGAGATACTCTATAAAAATGAACCATTCTATTGAATAATAGTAAAAAAATAGATTTGATGCTGATGATTATTAACTAGAGGTAAAATCCAACAAAATTAATGAATGTAACTCTTTTTTTCAAAACAAATATAGGATGCCTAATGAGGAACCAGAAAATGTGATAAATATTATTGAAGAGGATGGTTATTGTGATGGTTTTTATGAAAATCACAACCATTGGGAAATGTCTAGAATTTTAAGTGAATTTGTCCAATATTGAGAAGACACATATTAATAATTCATAGAAGAATGAAATGGTTTGTTCTAATAATTAATGTTCACTAGATGATTCTATTGTCAAAATACCTCCAACATGTGATCATAAGATCATCACATCTTTTGATTATCTATCCCAAGAAGCTATGAAGAAAGAGATTACATCCATATCTTCTTATAATAATGTCTCTAAATATATTATTATTAAATGATTAGTTTTGGAAATAATATCTATATAAGTATAGATGAATATAAGTTATGAGAAACCTACAAACATGACTAGTGTGGATAGGAAAATGTTTATGGAAGAAGGTTCCCCATGGTGAGTCCAACATGTTGTGAAGAATTACAAAACACTCCATATAAAAAATTTAATATATTCTGGGTTTGTGGGACAATATTGGATAGGAAATAGATTTTGGCATTGTTCAATGGATGGATGTTATAATCCTCTAAATGATAAATAAAAGAATGATCCCATCTCAATGGGGACATATATAACACCCTAATGTTATTGTAAAATATTTTCCATAAGCAGTTTTAATTAATCAATAGATTTCATTTCATTTAATCATGAGTTTAATCGAACTACGATATTCCCTTAGTAGAAAATTACCATCATAACCTAATTTTTTTTAACGGGAATAAATATAACTAACTTAATAAAATGTTTGGTGAATTAACTGGAAACAAATTATTTATTAAAAAAATAAAAATAAATTATATATTTGTATTTTGGTATGAATAATTTTAGTGAATTACTATTATTATATGAAATTAATGAAGTATATATTTTATATTTTTAATAAAATATTATTTTTATTCATCCAATAGATATATTTGTACAAGGGATTGAATAAACCTATATTTTTCAAATGGGTAGTTTTATCACATATTAATGGTGAACATTTTTTAAATTAAAATTTTTACCCATTAATAATTTTTATAAGAAAAAATAAAAATATTCTTTGGAAGAAGGATATTGAAATTATCTTTGGAGGAATTTTTCATATTTTTCTGATAACATTCATGTTTTGATGAATAGTAATTAAACAAGAACTTAATTAAAAACAAAATTTTCTATTGAAATAATTTATATTGTTAAATAATATTATTTAATGGTTTAAAGGTATAGACAGAATTTATTTTTTTTATTTAATGTTATTCAGGTCATTGGAATTAATTTTACATTGAATATATATGTAAAAACATTTCAATCTTTCACAATGTTTTAACATTTAAAAACATGTTTTCTCATTTTGAAAAAGGTATTATTTCTAAATTAATTACTACAACTTCAATGTTATGAATTTCAAAATAAGGATTCCATATTTTTAATTATTATTTCAAAATAATGTAAGTGTATTTCTTTTTTTTTTGTAATTTTGACGTATAACTTCGCTAATTTTTATTAATACGGTAAAATAGTAAATCGTGTAATTAATATAAAAAATAATGTAATAAAACTACCCTAATACTTGTACTAATATTATAGGATGACTGTGTCTTGGCCAAAATTATCTTTTGGTCTAAATGGTGTCATTTAAAGTCCACATGGATGAGATTAGGAGATTTAATTTATTTATTACATGAAAATATAAATAAGTATCAATCGAATTTTAATAATTAAATAATTTTTAAAATAACATTATACAAAAAAAATTTGATTACAAATACTAATTTTAAAATAAATTTTTTATATTTATCATGGTAATTTATTTGTAATATTTTGGAAATAAATAATTAAATTCAAGGTTTATATGTTGAAGATGGAGAAATTACTCAATTGATGAGAAATCAATGAATTAATTATTATTAAAATTATAATAACCAATAAAAGATATTAAAACTTGACCAAATCATATTGTTAAATTATATCTTGACCATAATAATCCAACAGGTCTCCTTATTGACCATTTTTATCCATATGGGAATGATTATGACAATTATATTATTTTATTTAAAGTGATGTTAAAGTTGTCACATTCATGTTTTAATCAATGTAACATTTTTAAAATAGGAATTAAGAGAATATGTTTTTTATTATTATTTTTATTCATTAATCAAGATTATTTATCTTTTTCATATATTTTATTTTTAATTTTTAAAAAACAAATAAGCAAATTAACAATTACATGAAATGTTGTATTAAATATATTTTAAGGAAAATATCAAATTATTAGTATAAGAAATATTAATATAAAAATAATTTTTAATAATTAATATGTCCAATGAATTTTATTTATGACCATGAAATCTATATTATTTAATAAAATAGTTGGTTTGAAGTTATCTTTTTATGTTAATATTTTAAAAAAAAGATGAATTTAATAGTATCAAAATTGATTCTATTCATTTTTTATCAAAATAATGTTTTATTAAATTATGTAAAGATAAATAATCATTTTGAAAAATATAGAATAAATATTATATGGTCCAAAAAAATTTACGGTAAATTTTTATTCTAATTTACATCTAATAAGTAAATATTTCACCAATTTAATATTAAAATATTTGTTACCCTGGTTAAAATTTAATTATAATATCTATATATTAATTAAAATGATAAGTTTTTAATTGACATAACAACTTGTACAAATTTATTGGTGGATGATATTACATCAATTTCTCATATAATATTTTAAATTGGGACATTTTGGATGTTTTTCATTATGGTTTTAATATGTTATAAATTATCATTTTTTGGAATTTTAAAAGGTTCCCCAAACCTCAACTCTAAAAGTGAACCACCTCCCTCATTTATTTATAACTAATTGAGCCTTAAAGTTCATTCATACCCTACCAATATCACTTATCAACTTCCCTTTTTACATTTTAGAGCTTTTGGTCTTATTGAAAGACTATCTCAACTGCTTTTAGAGGATATTTATAGGGAGCACGTTGAATAAGAGCTAATCTCCTCTATCGATTAAATCAAACATATTTCTTCTTCTACATCCCCTTCATGAGTTATTTTATTATAAAGTAATACATCCAGTATCAATTATATAGTGAGATGTAATTATTTTGGAAGAACCATCTTCCACCTTCTATTCATCCTACGAAAAATGAAATCACCATGAGTGCGTACATACGTCTTACCATCTCCACGCCGTGGTGTAATATGTTTTTCACCACCACCTTACATGGGTGTGTATAATGATATAAATAATTACTATATATAATTTTTATAACATGATATTGATTCTGGAATATCGTAATCCATCCACTTAAATACCATTTAACAATTATGGGAATGATATTGTCGCTCATGTGTACATACGACCTATCATCTCCACAATGCAATGTAATTCATTCTATATGGTCATAATTTAAGAATGATTATATAAATGTATTTAATGGATAAATATGATACATATTATACTAAAATAATTATTTAAATGATATATCTATAACATTATAAGAGGAACAAGAGCTTATTCGATAAAACATACGTTAAAAAATAATGAAGTTAAAACACGATGGAAGAGTAATAATGTTACTAATAAACAGATTACAATATGATCATATATGATACCATAAAATGACTTATAGAAGTTAATGAAATTATTTAAATCAGTATAAATGAGGTTTAAATATATATAAGTTAAATTGGACCTCAGTTAATGGATAATTATGTAATCTCATTATTATCTAAGATTGTTTAAATGTTAGTATTTATTAGGGTGTATTTATCATCCATACCCATGTTTCCTACATATGTATTCAAAAATATTCTTTCGATCCTTATAAAAAATCTAATGTCAATTTTACCCATTAGAGAATTTTTAGTAAATGGTTTGAAAGTAATATTTTGTCACTTTCAATACGATGAAGTGTTTGACTTTCCGACAAAAGTAAGAGAAGAATGTTTTATTTTTACTTATAGAGCATGAACGAAATTTTACATTTTTATGACACTTTATTTCCATGAATAATCATTTAAATTATTTCAGGTTTATTTTCAAATAAATTATTATTTTTTTAATATTTTTCTGCATTTTGAGAAAATAATACTTTTATGAATAAGATAGGATATTTTCCTCAAGATTTAAATTCAAATATTCAATCAAAATTATTTTATATTTAAGATGGAACTATTTAATATGGTTATGTTTCATTTATATTATACCAATTATTCTTATGGATTTTTTATGGAATTATATTTTTGAAATCCATTTGTTTTACATTTATTATGTTATGATGGACTGATAATTAAGAAACCCATGTTATTCCATGGGTTATTCTACAATGAATGATTTATGTTTTTGCATCACACATAAGAATGATTAAATTATGATATTGGTGGGAACTATATCTTCCTACATTGCATTGGATAAATATTTATATCTCATGAGATAAATGGGGCAGGAATGGGAAATGCTACCAGTTCAGTAATGTAGTATTGGAATGAGGAGTGAGCTCAGATCATTAATGGACATTGTCTGCTATGATGGTTTTGGAAATGATCCTTGACTAAAATGAAATGATTTTCTATGCTTATGTGTATTCTAAGAATTCCATGTCTTATTTCCTGACGTTTGGGAATATGTTCACTAATTCTTTATAGACTTTTATTATTTATCACATGTCATAATATCCTAATATTTCATATGAAAGATAAAATTTTCAAATTTTATGTTCTAATGAATTATAGTTATGATATAATTTATATCTCATTTGTTTACCCTTACGGAGCATCTGATCTCACCCTTTATTATGTTTCTTTTTCACAGGTCATGAAGAAGTGTATTTAATAAGATATTCAAAAAGTGGACTAGTTATGAAGGAATAAGTATGAGATAATGTATATGTCTTATGAACCATTTTTTTATGATTCCCAATTTCTAAATACATTATACCTAATAATACTATTGTGCCTCTACTATATTTTTTAATGAATATTTTTCAATTTAGAATTAATATCTTTGTATGTAAATTATGGGTTTTTATAGTTGGTATCAGTGGGAAGGTACAGTTTACCATTGGAAACTAGCATAATAAAAACTTAGTAAGAACCCTACGTATATTTCTATGTATAGGTTACAATCCTAGTGTTTTAGAAATGACCATGAATAAACTAGGATAAATCCTAAAATGTCCAAAATTGAGAATTTATTCTTCATTATGTGGATTTCCAATTATGATTAGTGTTGCTTTCATAATAATTATAGGTTTTAGGTAATGGATGGAGCTTGGAGGAACTGCATTAATGTTGAATATGATGGGAAATAAAATTATTTCACTCTGAAGCAACCAATTGTTATAGGATATAAAATAATAATAAATTGTATCTATGATCAGAAAACTCTCTCAACCTATAAAGCATACAGGGCTTTCAAATGAGAAAAAGTGGGAAAACATTATGTTGATTCCTTCATAAAGTAGCATCCAACGTATTTCAACCAGTATTATGATCTATTAGTGGCTAAAAATGGATCAATACCACTGGAAAATATTTTCTGTTGTCTAATATTAAAAACATGATAATTTTATCTTAACATTCTATCGTTTGGAAGGCGAATCTGATCAATGGTGGCACCAAATCAAGAATGCCAAGAAAAGGGTAGAAATTGAATCCATGGAATGGTATGAGTTAAATAACTTATTTTTTAATAAGTATAATCTTTATATTCTTCGAACAATGATGGATAAAGAGTTTGTTGTTCTTAGGAAAAAGGATGATGAATCTATTGGTACCTATGAAGAAAATATTATAATACATGCATGGTATTCTTATGGAATTATTATCTAACCTAAGATTAATATTTATTGATTCTATATTGTCTTAAAACTAAGTCCATAAATGGAATTATCCATAAGGGACTTAAACAACTATGGTGAAATCATTTTATGTTATCTCAATATTGATTTTATGATTAGAGTATCCCATCAGTCTAATGGGTTTGATATGAAGAGGAAAATGGAATTCAAGGGAAAATCGAAAGAATAAACCAAAAATAATATAATTTCCCTTATTCTTAAGGTGAGGAAAAAACATGGAGGTAATTGTCTTAAATGGACAAGAAAATGATTCAGAGGTGGAAACGAAGGTCATCAGGAAGTTGAATGCTGAAGTGATGGCAAAAAATTGTCTAATGATCAAAATAAAGAAAATGATACACATAATTAACCTCCTACATATCAATTTTTCTTGTTCAAGGAAATGGGTCATTATGAAAATAAATGTCATAATATAAGGGTTATTAGTAATAATCTATGTTAGAAAACTATTAAGGCCAAAGAAAAAGCCATGTCATGTGCGATAACTATCATCGATGTGAAGTATGATAATAAAGTGGTGAAAGGTACACATACCATCCACTGTAAAGTAGAGTATTTTTCATTTTATTCTAGATCCACCCACACTTTTATTTCTGTATAATTTTATAAGGTTATCATTGTATTACCTCAAAAATTAGTCATTACATTAGCTATGAGAACTCTTAATGGCATAATAGTCACATAAAATGATTATAATTCTCCTCCATTTCACATTTGTGTAAAAATTATTCTAGAAAATATTATAATCCTTCTTATAGTGTAATTTATGTGATTATCAACATGTATTTTCATTCTCTGTAGGAATCTCATATCAATTTCCAAGGAAGGGAGGTCGCATTTCATATTTCGGTCAATATATGAACATCTACCAATGTAAGGATGAATATGACCTTCCAATAGATATTCTGTCCACCAAATGATTATTGATTCCTATGAATGGAGGTTATGTATCTAAAATGGATATAGATAAACACACCATTAAGAATACACACATTTTACAAGAGTTTGATGATATCTTCCCTGAAGAAGTTCTAAATCTTCCACCAAATCGCGAGGTTGAGTTTTAAAGAGAACTTATACCGGGTGTTATTCCTATTTCAAATAAACATTATAAAATATCCCAAATTAAATTACTATAATTTAAGAATCAACTCCAATAGAATCTCAATAATGGATTTTTACTCCTCAGTGTGTAACCTTTGGGTGCACATATTCTATTTGTTAAGAATAAATATGGATCAATGAGACTTTGCAGTGATTATTGAGAACATAACAGGATCAATATCAAGAAAAATTATCCTCTTTCCCACACTGATGACTTATTCAACCAACTACACAAAGCTCAACACTTTTCCAACAATGTTATTCAATCAAGATATCATCAATTAAGTGTCAAAAAAGAGGATATAACAAATATGGAATTCCATGCAAGATATAAACACTTTAAATTTATAGTGATTCCTTTTGGTCTTACTAATTCCCCCGCTATATTCTTGTATCAAATTAATAGAGTCTTTAGAGAATATCTTGATCAGTTTCTGGTAGTATTTATAGAAAATTTTCTTTTTAATTTGATGATCATGTAAGAGGATAAAGATCACATGAGAATTGCACTAAATACCCTGAGAAAGGAGAATCCTTATGAAAAAATTAACAAGTGTGAAATTTGGATTAAAAAAGTTGAATTTTTGGGTGACATAATGTCAATAGAGTTCACATCTATGGAGCTAGAAAAAATATAAATTATTGAATGTTATGTATGACTAATAAAGGTAACTAAGATCAAATATTTTCATAGTTTGGAAGGATATTATTGACAATTTTTGAGTAATTTTTCACCATTATCTAATCCACTAGCCAAGTTGACTTAGAAATGAGTTATGTTCGTATGGATGAAGTAATGTGATCATAACTTCAAAGACCTAAAAATAAGGTTGTACAATGTATCTGTGATCACACTTCCTTGTAGTAGAGAAAGGTTTTTGATCTATCATGATACATTCACGAATGGGTTGGGTTGTCTTCTCATGAAAGTGGTATGGTTATATATTATGCCCCATGAAAATTCACAATCTATGTAAAAAATTACCCATCTACTGATTTATAGGTAGCTGTGGTAGTATTTTCACTAAATATAGAGAGGCATTAACATTATGGTGAAATGTGTGATATTTATACATATCATCAAATTTTAATGTATATATTCACAGAAAAGGATCTGAATATGTGTCAAATATGTTTATTTGAGTTGAATAAATATTACGACAACTTAATACATTATCACCCTGGGAAAGCGAACAATGTGGTGGATTCTTTTAGTCTAAAGGTCCATGATACATATCCATGATGTGGATTAAAAAAATCCAATATTTAAGGATTTCCAAAGGATGGATATCGAATTTTTATAGGGTAGAAATATTATCTTTCTCAAATTAATTTTCGTCCATATATACAACTGAATGTTAATGAGGAGTATAAGGAAGATGTATATAATGAAAATAAAGTTATAAATGTTCCTGAATTCAACCATGATTATGATTGAATAATAATGTTTAGGAACTGGGCTTATATTCCATCCATACTATAATAAATGATGGAGTTGTTGGATGAGGGTCATAGTTCCTCATTCATTATTCATCACAGAAGAAAAAATATTTTCAGGGACCTAAAAAAGTATTTAGGGTGGGATGAAATGAAAAGAGATGTTGCTGAATATGTATTTCGGTACTTGCTTATCAGTAAGATAAGCCTAGGAGACATAAGACTCCTGGGATGTTAGAACCAATACCCATAACATAATTGAAATGAAAAAACAACACTATGTACTTCATCATTGGACATACCAAATCATATAAAGTCCATAATGCCATATAGGTTATAGTTGACCGCCATACGAAGTCAACACACTTCATTGATATTAGAGATGATTTCTCTCTCGATCATCATAGCATGATAACTATAAAAGAAGTTTTGAGATTGTAGGGAGTAGCTCTTTCTAATATATCTATTCCAGATCTAAGGATTACCTTATTGTTCTGGAGATGTCTTCAGTAGGATCAAGATATAAGGTTATTTTTTATAACATCTTCTCATCTTCAGATAGATGGTCAGTCTGAGAGGACATTTTAAACATTAGAAGACATGTTGAAAGATTTCTCTACGGATTTCATATGTGGTTGGGCTCAACAACTTCCATTTGTGGAATTTACATACAACATTATCTTTTAATAAATTATTCATATGGATACTTATGAATCTCTATATAGAATGAAGTGAAAAACTACAACTTGTTAGGATGATGTTTGGTAAATAAAGTTATTAGGACCTGATCTTGTTAGTGAAATAACATAAATGTTCAGATCTTTTTGACAACACAAAAGAGCCGCTTAGAGTTGAAAAAAAAAATTATGATGACAACGAATGAAAAGAACTAGATTTTTAATTCGATGACAAGGTGTTTCTATGACTGTAACCCTAATAAAAAGTAATGAAATTTGGAAAGAACGTCCTATTGAGCCCTAAGTATATTGGTCCTTTCGAAATTGTGGATATTATTGGGAAGGTAGGTTACTGCTTGGTACTTCCACATAATCACTCTCATGTTCATGATGTGTGCCAATTATCTCTCCTAATAATGTACATACTTGATCCTTTACATGTAATAAACTCAGAAGTTGTACCACTAGAAAAAGATCATTCATATAAATAACATCATATATAGATTCTGGATCATTGCAATGAATTCATGAGAAACCAGACCACTCGCTTAGTTAATGTTTTATTATGGAACCACCAATTTTAGGAAGCTACGTGGAAACTTGAGGATGTGATGAGAAATAGGTGTCCTCTTTTGTTTGAATCCACATGGTGAATTTTTTGGGAGAAATGCAGTTTAAGGAGGGTATAATGTAACACTCAGATTTTTTTATGAAATATATTTCTGAAAAAATATAAATTCATCAATAGATTTCATAGCATGAAATCTTGTGTTTAAATGATCCATGAGATTCCCTTAGTCTAAAATTTCCATTATAACCTAGCTGTTATGTTAATGGGAATAAATAAAAATACCTTATGAAAAAGTATGGTGAATTCATTGGATTAAAATTATTTATGAAAAAATAAATATCAATTCTATTTTTATATTTTTTTATAAATAAATTGACTGAATTACTATTAATAAATGAAATTAATAAAATATATATTTCATATACTTAATGAAATATTTTTATATAAATTCAATATATATATTTTCAAAGGGTATTAATAAACCTCTATTTTTCAAAAGGATAATTTTAAAACCTTTTAATGGATATCAACTTTTAAATTAAAATTTTGACACATTAATAATATTTATATGAAAAAATAAAACCCTTCTTTTGAAGAATTATATAAAAATTTACATTGGAGGAATTTTTGATATTATTCTAATAACTTTCATGTTATGATGAATATAAGTAATATACTTAATTTTTTTTAAAAAACTTCTCAAAATAATTTTTATTGTTAAATTATATTATTGAATGCCTAAAAATTATAAATAGAATATTTTCATCAGTTAATATAATATAGGTCATTGGTATTAATTTGACATTGAATATAATGTTAAAACCTTTCAATCTTTTTTAGTGTTTTGACTTATAAAAACCCATTTTCTCATTAAGACAACGAGATAAATATTAAATTAATTACTCCAATTATATGTTTTGAATTTTTAAAAATGGATTCCTTTTTTAGAATTAGCAGGTCAAAATTATCAAAATAGATTTCTTTTATTTTTTTGCATCTTTAATTGTAAATTCAGAAATTTTTATTAATACAATAAAAGGATAAATTGGGTAATTAAGGGGAAAAATAATATTATAAAACAACCCCAACAATTGTCTTAATATTATTAAATGAGTTTTCTCTGACCAAAATAGTCCTTGGGTAGAAATGGTAGTCTTTGGAAGCCACTTGGATAAGATTATGACATTTAGTTTGTTTTATTTAACTGAAAGTTAAATATGTATCACTAAAATTTTAGTAACAATATCATTTTTATTAAAAGGATATACATAAGATAAATTCAGTTATGACAATTAATTTTAAATCTAATTTTTTTTCATTAACAAGGTAATTTATTTTAATTTTTTAAGAAATAAATAAATACTTTAAAGGATTATACATTGATAATGAATAAATTAATTTATTGATGAAAAATAAATAAATGAATTTTTATTAAAATGATAACAACCATTAAAAGACACAAACACTTGACCATATCTTATTGGTCAAGAATATTTTCAGCATAATCATGCAAGGTTCTAGTTATTGACCATTTGGATCCATATATGAAAGATTGTGACACTGAGGATATTTTATTCATAGTGACACTAAAGTTTTCACATTCAGATATTAATTAATATAACATCTTTGATGTAGGATTTTACAGATGATATATTAAATTTTATGTATTCTTATGAAATATAGTGGAATTATAATTTTCATAGTATTTTATATTTAATTTTTATTCGAAAAATAAGAATATAAAATAATTACAAAAAACTATTGTAGTAACTATTTTATTAAGGGAAATATCAAATAAATATTATTAAAAAGATTAGAATAAAAATAAAATTTTACTAATAAATATTTCCAATACATTTTCTAGATGAACTTGACTTATTATAAATATATTAAAATAGTTGGTTCAAATTTATCTTATTTATCTTAATATTCTAAAAAAATAAATGAATTGAATGGTATCAAAACTGACACTATTGATTGTTTTTCAAATTAGTGTTTTATTAAATAAATTAAAAAATATACGACATTTTAAAAAATATTTCATAATTATTATATTTTATAAATTTCGTTATTTATGGTATAATTTTCTTTAAATAAGTAAATATCTCGCCCTTTTAATATTGAAATAATTGTTATCCTTGTTAAAAATTAAATAGAGTAACTAAGTGTTAATTAAAATGATAATGATTAAATTGATAGAAAACAATTTCCATTATTTATTTTTTTAACAGACTAAAAATCAATATCATGTCATCTTCAATATTGGGACATTTTGGAGGTTTTTTGATTTGGTTTTAATTTATTATAAAATAATATTTTTGGAATTTCTAAAGGTTCCCCAACATCAATAATATTAAGGTTCCTCCTCCCTCATTTCTTTAAAAGTCATTAAGCCATAAGTTTATCTATACCTTTATCTATTCCCTTATATTCTTCAAAATTTACATTCTATAGGTTCTGGTCTTCATAAAATATCATTTCAAGTGTTTTAAGCAATGATTTAGATGTAGCATGTCCAAGAAGAGATAATCTCTTCTACAGATTCATTCAAACTTCATTATTTTTTAACTACCCATTCATGAGTAGTTTAATTATAAAATAATATATCCAATATCACTTATATGCTAATAATTTATTATTATGGAACAACCATATTCCACCTTCTACCTATCCTATGAAAAACTAAATCATCGCGTGTGTATGTACAAATTACTCTCTCCACAACGTAGTGTAATCTATTTTTCACCACCACCTTAGATGGATGAGTATAATTATGGAAATAATTACTATATAGAATTATTATGAAATTATATTTATTTATAAATATTATACATCATACACTTAAATATCATTCAACAATTATGGGAATTATATCATCACTCAAGCGTACGTACTACCAATCGTCTCCACGATGTGATGTGATTCATTCTACATGATCTTAAATAAAGCATGATTATATAAATGAATATAATGAATAAATATGATATGTATTATACTAAAATAATTTTCTAAATTATATATCTATAACCTAAGAGGAGGAATAAGAAATTATCTGAAAAAACATGCATACAAAAATAAAAAAGTTAATACCTGATAGATGAGTAGTAATGTTACTAGGATATAGATGATAATATGATCATATCTGAAATCATAAAAAATTTATATGATTTCAGAATAACTGAATTAAATTATTTAAATCATTATATAGATGTTCTGGATACATAAAAATAAAATAAAACCTTAGGTAAGAGATAATTTTTTAATCTCATTATTATCCGAGACTATTTATACATAAGTATTTATAAGGGTATATCTATCATCCACATCCATGTTTCCTAAATATGTATTAAAACATATTATTTCAATCATTCTAAATTTTTTTTATTCAATTTTAACCATTGGTGTATTTTTTAAATCATATTAAATGAATCTTTTATTGTTTTCAGTATGAGGTACTTTTTGACATTTCTAAAAAAGTATGAAAAGAATGGCTTATAATAACTTATACGACATGAACATATTTTTACATTTTCATAACACCTTATTTCCTTGAATATTCCTTTATAATATTTCATTTTCATTTTCAATTAATTATTCTCTTTTAAAATTGCATAGAATTTTGGAAAAGAATCATGTTATGAAGAAGAAAGGATATTTTCTTCATGAATTAATTTCATGTGTTCAATAAAAATTATTTTCTATATAAGATAGAATTCACTAATAGGGTTGTCTTTCAAGTATACTATCGCATTTATTTTTATGGGTTTATTCTGTTTTTGATGGAGTTCTATTTAAGAAATACATTTGTTTTAATGAGATTATTTTATGAACAAATGATGTTTATGAAACCCTTTTTATTCCTATTTTTATGCTCTAATGAATGATTTATGTTTTTTGGCACGCGTAAGAATGATTTAATTATGATATGGGTGGGGAATAGATCTCTTTCCAATTCATTAAGTAAATATTTATTTCTTATGATACAAAGAGAAATGGAATGGGAAATGATATTGGTTAAGTAATAGAGGGTTGTAATAAAGAGTGAGCTCGGTTCAGTAATTGAATTTGTCTGCTATCATTGTATTTACAATGATACATGACCAATATGAAATGATTTTATATGTTTATTTGTATGCCACAAATTAAATGTTTTATGTTATGAATTTTTGGAATATGTTCATTTATTCATTATAAACTTTTATTATTTATCGCATGACATGATATCTTGATCTTTCGTATTAAGGATAAAATTTTCAAATGACCTTATTATATGTATTATGATTATGTATAATTGATATCTCCTTTGTATACCCATACTATGACTCCACGCTCACCGTTTCTTATGTTTATTTTCCCCATGTCATGAAGAATGTTATTAATTAAGATATATCAAATAAGGGTATAATTATGAAGGAATATGGGGGAGAAAATGTAGATGTTTTATCAACCAGTAATGTTTTTTCCTAGTTTCTAAGGATACTATACCTATGCGGCCCTATCATGACTTTTTTATGTTTTTTAATAAATATTATTCAATTTTTAGGTAATATCTATGTATGTATGGTATTTTTCATTATGGAGTATCCCAGATTTGATGAAGTAACATTCAATGATTATGAAAAATATAAAAACGTAAAACTTTTGTAATGATTCAAAATACATGTGTCATAAGAAAAATTTGTTGTTAGAAAGTTGGTACAAGGAACCTTCGACAAGTCTTTCCAATATTAATTTTATTCAAATAAATATCCATTGTAAGAGACCATTTATCATGACTTTTTTTGTGAGCTTCACAAACAATTAAATTATAATAGCACCATATAATAATACATTTTATAAACTTCTTAGTATAATGACATGAATGATCACATGTTCTATAAATCATTTTGTTGTATTAGTACCTATTTTAAATTTATAGTCATGATGAATTTATATTTAATACATTATTTTTAGGCGACTCATTTTTTTCCATCATAGAGCTATTTATATTGATTCATACCATCTTCTTGGTAGGGAAATTTTATACAGAAATTATAATATTTCTACCCATATATCCCACAACACCATCAATTCCCATTAAATATATATCTCCGCATAAAATTATAAATTTTTATTAAAAAAATTGATTATAATTTTCAATATTTTGTACTAATTTATTTTGTAATTAATATATTTGCAGTGAGATAATTTTCTAGTGTCTCTTCTTCCTCCTTCGATGTAAGAATATTCTTCTCATAATTTTTTTATATCCCATAAGTGTCTATATTTTTATTTTATATGTGCATTGATAGAAAATATAGATTTAAATGTTTGTAATTTTTTATCAATTTTTTTAATATTATTTTCTATTCATGTAATTATAGATAATGTACAGGTTAAACTTCACCTTCAATAGTTTTTTTAAGTCTTCTTCAATTTTTTTCCAACTCATTTTAGGCTAAAATATATTTAAATTGTAGTTTAATAAAATTTTACTCTTTTTTAGTTAGTTTTTCATCAAAATATACCATGATCTATTCATTAACAGTGACATTAAATTTTTATTTTTTGAATTCTTAAATAATTTTATATTCTATTTTACGAAACTGTTCATTTGTATCAACCAAATATCTAGATGCCTTCTTCAAAATTTTGATCTCTTTTTTGTATCTTAGTGTTCCACTCAACACATGACTCTAATATTGATTTGAACATATGCACCATTCATGGTTCCTCTTCTTCATATTTAACAATACATGGTGACATTCATTACCTCTCAAAATGTTTAAGGAAATTAGTGAATTTCGTTAAAATTGTATCTTCTAATAGAAAGTAATATGGAGTGTCACCATAATCTTCTTATTACTTGTATAACTCCTTATTTTCTTAGTTGTAAATTTATTCATATATTCACCATATTTGGTTACTTATTTAGTAATTTTCCATTATTTATTTATTTTATTCTCATTAGGTTCATTAAAATCTTATTCAATATTTTTATTCTAGGGATAACTTTTAGTAAAGTGTCCCACAACTCCCTATATAAAACATTTTAAAGGTATAATTACATTGTATTTACCATTTCATTTTGTAAATTGTTTTTGTGATATAGGATATAAATTTTTTATAATCATCACATTCTTTATAATTATAATTAGAATATCCAATGTTTTTATCTCCACCATGTTTTAATTTGATCTTCCTCATGGATTTATAAGTAATTTCATATTTAATATGTTTTTAAATATATGTTTCTATATAATTTCATATAAACGGGGATATTGTGATTTAGATAATGTTATATATCCTATATATTGTGAAGATATAAAATATTAGGATCAAATATGATAATAATGTTCCTCATCAGTGTTTTAATAATGATATAATCACATAGTTTTATACAAAATCTATAATATTACTCAAAATCTCATGTAAACATGTGAAATACTCATTAATTTATTTCTCCTCATCCATTTTAATATATAATTTCATCTCTATATCATTAAATTTTCTTATCTAACAATGATATTCCCTTCATACATAATTTAATGCTTATATATAACTTAATTATTGGTATGATGTCCCATCACCTATGTGAAAAATTTCTTAGAAAGAGACATGAGAATTTAATTTATAACATTTCTATCAACTTAAATATTTCTTATATAAACAAATTATATATGTTCATCCATTTTTATTTCTGGAATTTATATTGTGTCTCCACCCAAAACTTCAACACAATGTGACCAAAGGTAAGAAATCATTTTTTACTATGCATGAAGTTTATTACCATTAAATGTTGAAACTATTCAACTATTAACTTATTTAATATTTATCGTATTTCACTATTAGATGATCTAACATGGTAAATTTGGCCCTGATACTGAATAAAAGGTATTAAGGAATTCGTTCCTCATATATAACGGGGGATTAATTAGTATTACCTTTTCCTTTATAATTTTATAAAATTGAAACAAACATATAAGACTAGTCATAGAATCATTAACACAAATACTAAAATCATCCTTAGAAAAATGTATTGAAATAAATAGAATGAAAATTTGTATTTATTTTTAAAACGACCACCATAAATGTGAGTAAAAAACTTCCATGATTTATTTTTGATCACATGATACACATATTTTTAAATATAAATTTAATTGTATCACACAATGGATAGGAATGAATATTCTGTGATGAAGAGTTCCAAAAACATCCAATTGCAATTACCTAGCTTGTGATAAGTTTTAATGTAATCATAATAGAGAGTAAATATCACTTGAAAATCATGATAACTTCAAAAACTATTAAATAACATCCTATAAAACCATAAATATTATAAAATATAGATATTCTCACTTATAATGAAATTCGATCGGACATATTTTTTTAAAAAAATAGAGCCACCAAACAATCATAGATCATATTGTTTCAATATATGATTTACCTCAAAATGTATCGGGTTCATAGGTTCATTGAAAATGTTTTTATATCTCTTGATCTTCAATGTTTAATCTTCATTTATCTCAATATTGTTTAAATATTTCATCATCCCAATTCTCTCTCTCAAATTATTCCCAAAATACATACACATCACAACTTCCAAAATTAGATGAATTCATGAAAATTAATTCCTACATAACATCATGATAATAATCATAAAAACATAAAACAATATTATCAACCAAATTTCCTCAACTATTTTATATTTATATAATGAATAAATATCCATGAATATTATATTTTTAAATTAAGTTTTATGTCCAAATTATAGTTACACAATTAAAAGTTTATTTTATTTCCATTTACTTTAGTTAATAATATGAATTCTTGAAAAAACTTAATCTCGGATCACAGTTTAAAATATTAAATAAATAAATATATTTAGAAATTTATGAAATAAACATGAATGATTAGATCTATTCATTTCATGGAGTAGGTTCAGATATTATCTTCTTAATCTTAGTCATTTCATGATATTCCTCATCATGAAAAAAAAACATTATAATTCAACTACTTTGTCTTTTTTGTCACATGAAAACTCAACTTGATTTAATTCATAATAAATTAAAATTTATTTTATATTTTTCATAGTAACAAGATTTTATAACAATAAAATTGGAGAATTATTTTTGAGTTCTTGTTATTTGACTTGATTTTTTTTCAACTTTATTCTTACTAATGATGTTAATCTCATGGTTTGAACTTTTTATTAACGGGAAATAGTTTGAAAAATATTAATTTTTCTTGAATAAAAAATAATTTGTGATCTTTAGATTATTGAATTATAGTTTAGTAATAAGTATAATTGAATATTTTAAAAAATTATTAATGAATTTTTTTAGTGCACTATTTCCTTGAATTTAAAAAATTGTAGTAACCCAAAAAAGGTCACCGCTTAAAACTATATATTACGAGGTAAACCATGTGAAACCCATGTTAGATTTTAATAAATTGTAATAATTTTTCCCTATCCATTTTCTCAAGTTCTCCTCAATTATGACCATACACGATGATGAAATAATACCTATGAAATTTAAAAACAACTTAATGAAATTAAGCATCGATGGTACAAAGTGCATAACCAAACTTATAATGTTGTATATAGCTTTCATGAAATTGTTTCCAATATTATTCCTAGATTTGGAACCCAACTTAAATTTCATAGTGTAAACCTAATGAAAATTTCAAGACTCGACCATTTTTAGAAAGACCCCACTAATTTCATATTACTACAAATAAGGTAAAAATCACTTTAATTTATCTTAGATTCTTATCAAAAATTCATAATCAACTAAAAACACAATAAATTTTTTTTAACAACTAATACGACCATTAATAATCACTCAAAAATTAATTTTATCATTATTCAATCACCTCTTGGGTTCCTCAAAATTAATCCACTATATATAGTTAATAGACAATAGTTTTCCATGTACATGAATACTTTAACACCACACATAATTAGATGGTTTCCTTGGTCTATTTTTTATATCATGAAATGATATATCATTTCTTCAAAAAATAAATTCCATCCATATTTTTTATTAATCATTACAAAAGATTAAACTAATTTTATGAAACCTATAAAATTTTACATATCACCCATATATATGGATTTAATTATCAAAACAACAGAATAATATTTTTAAAATTTTAATTTCATGAATTTAATTTTTTTTAATTTTTTAAAAGTTGTCATGAAGTTACTATAACAAACTATGGGATCGAGAGTTGAATGAAAGAAAACATAAAGACCTTCACCAATAGGTTCTTGTGGTTTCCTAGAGGGATTCCAAATGATGTTTAGTGGTACAAGGACCAAAAAAATCAATAACGGAGCCAATGATTGAATGGTTCCACCCATGAGATATTTGGTGTCACCTAGACTAATTATGAAACTAGTCGTTATTGGACAGACCCAAATGCCATAATTTGAATCCGAATAGCTTCATTAGACCCCTAACATTGCCAAAATGGCCTTAAAACTATTATCGTCTCTAAATAAACTTCTTGGGTACTCTAATGGTACATGTCACCTTGAAGTTCATTTTAGATCATCATTTTGTCAATTTTATTATCATTATCATTCTCTATTATAATTATATAATGTCCTCCTGCTCTTTTTTATAATAACTGTTGGTGGACTATGAGTGGGATTTAATGGGATTACTTAATGAAACCCCATAATTTTTACAATTTAATGTTCTCTGTAATAATGAGTATGAGTAGGATGGTTCACACTACCATTAAAATTGTGGGGGTACTTGGGTTTCTCGCCACAAACACTAGAGGGCTAGCTGTGTTATTCAGTTTCATGCTGAAGCCACTAAAAATAATGTGTCATATTTGATGAAATTTATTTCTTTTATACCACTAAATATATGGTTTTAAATTAGAACCACATAAGCATATTAACACCGGGTTCTTATAGCGACCCTGACCCCTATAGCCTAGAGTTGGAGCAAGCTACCATTACATTGTTATAAGATATAAGGACACACATTATATTGGACCGAACATTTTATTAGTCTTGGTAAACAATATACATACATGATTCATACATTACATGTGAATAAAAATAGTATAATATAATTATTTTTCTTTCTAGAATAATGTTATTACATCCAACATATCCCTTTATATCGGTCATTGTAAAAATCAGGGAATTCTCAGGAAAGGAAAAAAATAAGATTTGTTTAAATTCAGAATAAGGGTTACTTATAGATGAACAAATAATAAATCAAAAATGATATTAAATATATCAATATAAATTATTGAAAAAATATTGCATTTTAATAACATAAATACATGAATAGATAAGGTATAACCAATATGTTAAGGTAAATAAAAAAACACACATGCCATTTAATAAATAATTGATAATAAAATGCATCCATAGATAATTTCATATTGAAAAATATCTTGGATATTAATAATTTAATATTGAAATAAGGAAATTATTGAATACTATATTTCATGTTTCCTAGGCACATGATGCTTTTACTATCAAGACCATTCACAAGATGTTTTCAAGATTATTGGGTAAAACCCATCTTAACCAAGGTTATCAAACAGATTCATCCCATTAGACTATTGCGGAATCAAGGGAATATCTCTAACCAGACCCACCCTTTACATTCTTATCAGCAAAATCTCTATATTTCCAAAAATCGATTTAATTAATAAAGGTTTTACCTTATCAAATATATATATTGAATAAATAAGTCATATTTATTAATATTCACCCAAATAGAAAAACGTATTCAATGTAGAACATTTTTTGTATAACTTATATATGGTTTAAGTAATAAAAATGTCCATGATAAATGATATGGATATTTTGGTCATATTAAATGACCAATTATCAGAGGAAGGTGAATAATTTATGGTGTAGTTAATGAGTACAAAATAAAATAAGAAAGTGAATGTAAATACTATCCTTGGTCAAAATAATCAGAAACCATACAGTGGATGAATACTAAAGGTATAGACATAAAAAATGGATCAATAATAAAGGGAAGTTGTCATTGAGGAATAAAAATACCATAAAGGATCTATAAAAACAGTCCTGAGGAAAAAATACTTTTCATTTTAAATTTTTTAAAATAATTTTATTTGAAAACAACATTTAAAAAACTAAATGTTCAAAAAATTTTAAATTAATATTATTTTAAAAGAATATTTTAAACTTATAAGGTAATATTTGTAACATTTTCGTGTTAATGAAAGCTATAAATTATGTTCATGTCATACATGTTAAAAAATATTCTTTTTACATTTTAATAAAAACAAAACATATATTATTCTAAAATTGATATAATATTCCTTTGAAAAAAAATTTAATACAGGTAAAATTGGTTTAAAATTACTTTTATAATTTAGTTTTATTTGTTTGAAAACATTTTTGAAAATGTTTTTAGAAAATGTTTTTTGGAAGAAAACAGATTTTCGACTGATAGAAATGAAGCTGGATGTTTGTAGAAATATTTTTATAATACATTTTGAGTAAAAAGGGTCAAAAATGATAATGTTTCATTAGAATAAATAAATAAACATAGGAGAATAAAATTAAAGTGTTTAATAATTAGTGATATAACAATTTATTTCAATTTAAATTTATGAATAAATAATCTCTCTGAGCATAAGATTTTGAAAAAACCTATTTTGGTGATCATAATTTTGAATTTAGAATTAATCAACAAATCAATTTGGTTTATCAAATATAAATCATCAAAAAACAAGTTCAATTACAAAATAATATATAAAAATTTATTATATAAATAATAATATAATATTAATGGAAACAAATAAGTAAAATAACCCTATTAATGTTTATTGTGTTATAAATTTAATTACTACTTGGTAACATCTAATTCAAGTCCCCATAGATGAAATAATTAAAATCGAAACATAAAAAAAATAAAAAAGTATTTTTTATCATATTACTTGTAAAAGGAATCTTTTACACACCTTTTAAATTGAACTAGGAGTATAACATTACAATGGTACTTAATGAAATGAAATTGAGTTGAAATCCCTTACCTCACACTTCCTTTTAGATGAACTTGCGCTAACCTCCTATATAGTGGTTTTAAAAAATTCATTAGTATATACCATAAACTTATTAATAATTAAAATATCATATATGACCCTTTTATAATATATTATCAGTCATTCGTTAATAATGTTTTATCACATTCATTGTTTCGGGTGTTTATTGCCTGGTTTTCTTTTTTATGTATAATTTTGAAATTTTTGTTTCTCTTCCATATTTTGTAGTAAAATCATCTAAAAAAATTACTAAACATTTTATAATATTTTTAAATAAATTTTACTTTTAAAACAAGCCATGAAATAGTATCATGAAAAAAGATGTACATTACAATCATAGAGCTAATATATAGTACATATGCATGAATAACGTTTCTATTTTTTAATGATCATTATAGAAATAATGTAAGTAATATATTACCATTATTTGATGAAATTAATATCATAAATATCATATTATATTCTTATACATATCATCTATTTGATTTGGTGATGAAAATAGAGTCCCATCAGTATATGAAGGTTGTAGTCCATACATACACAAACGACATTTTTATCATTACACGAGAGAAACGAAATGAATGAAAATGATATATGTTATCTCTCTAGAATTATAAATATATTTTAAATACCATAATTATTTAATTTATGTCTAATATAATACATTAAATTATCCTTATCACCATTATTGTGAAACATTAGTGAAAGATAAATCACATCGCTTCACGAGCCGGTAGTCTTCCACACACACCAGCAACATTATCATGTCTCCAACAGAATGGAAAGTGACACTTTTATATGATATAATGACTCAATATGTATAATTATGTTATAAATATCATATATATATATATATATAATTTTTATCCATCATCTTACCAATCCTTGATATTTGTAGTGGAAAAAAGAACGTCATTGGTTCTCATGGTGCTAGTCCACTCTACACACGAATGATGATTTTGTAACCGATTTGATTAAAGTGGAGATGGATTTTTAAGTCATGATGATATGATAAAAACAACCCATTAAATGGAATATAATAATGTTATTTTAAAATCATGTTTTTTTAAAAAATGAATTTGGTGGTGAAAGAAGTAAAATAAAGTCGTTTGTTGAAGAAATTTGCATATTCTTTGGGTATCCACTGTAAGATTGTATTATAGCCTTCCTAGGTTGTATTTTATCCCAGGTAAATGAATATTGGACTATGGGTGGGTTTTTGGTATGTTATTTGGGTATTTATTAGTAGAAAAATTGTGGGTTGAAGGTGTGAAGTTGAGAGGAGAGGGTGGCCTTTTATAAGTGGGGGATATGACATACTAGATATTTTTGAAAATAATTGAGGTCTCGCACGTTTTTAACAAGTAAAAAGGGTTCCAAAATCTACCCTTTATCAAAACATATAGGTTTATTGGTATAAATATTTCTTGAAAAATATATTTATATAACATTATTAGTCATTTGAACCCATGTCATTTTAGTTCAACCCCCATTAAATAAGTGTTTACCATACCTATGGTAACTAATATTTTCTATATTCATTGTTATTTTTGGTAAAAATTTATTTTTACCTTCATAAACATCGAAAATTATTTTAATTCCAAAATATAGAATTTATTTTTTAAGTTATATCTAATAGAATTTGGAAAATTTAATTGAAAATTAATCTCTTTGACATGTCATGAAAGTAGGTAATTTTGGTAAAAATTTATTTTTCCCTTCATAAACATCAAAAATTATTTTGATTCAAAAATATTTAATTTATTTTTTATGTTTTATCTAATAGAATTTGGAAAATTTAATTGAAAACTAATCTCCTAGACATGTCCAGAAAGTAGGTTTTTAAACAGAAAATGGTCAACAGTTTAAATGTTTTTATATCTAAATTTATTATGAAATTAATTAAAATTAATTTAATTAGATTATTATGTATATAATTGAAATAATTTAACTTTACAACCAATTAAAAATATAATTTTACGTTAAAATTTATTTCAAAAAAATGAATGTTTTAAATTAAAATTTAGTGTTTTAAATTATTCATCATAAAAGGAAAATTTCTAGAAAAATCAAAAATATTCACTCTAAGTTAATTATAATATTTAGATATTAAAAATGCAGTTTATTTTTTATAATTAATTTTCTAATAGTTTTAAAATTTCATATAATGTTATATGTGGACAGTATAACTAAAACGTCCTTTATGAAAATAAAGTTTTTTATAAAACAATTCATTTACCTTTAAATGGTTATTTTTTGTTACTAATAAATATATTATTCGTAAAAATGTGTAAAATATTTTATTTATATGATAGATAATCATATTAATTATTTCCATTCTAATTTCTAGGTTATAAATATCATATTAAATAATACTTTTAATATTATATTTTTTTTGGTAAAACACGATCTTCAATGTAATAGAAGCTATTGATGAAGTTCATTATTGCATGTAATGAAAGATAACACAATATTTCTTGTAAAATACAGTATCCAATAAAAGTTTATTCACTTATATTTTTCATGGTGGTAGATTCCACCCACCTTAAATAATTTGTGTCCTCACAAATTAAACATGATCTCAGTAATAAAGGGTTTCAAATTTGAAAATACCTTAATTAAAATCCTACATCATGGGAGGGCGTTGTAAAACATCTTCTTAATAAGATAGAATGGTATATACCAAGGTGATATGTAAACTTATATAACTAGGTTTCTATGTAGGAAAAAATTAGTGGCATGTGAATATGTTAACATGGATAAAAATCCTAAATAAATTTATAGGGTGATAGTGGTGACTGATCTCAAGAAGTTTAGTGGTCAAATGAATGTTAAGGTGACCAAACCATTAATATATCATGATTTAAAAATCCATTCAATTAATTTTATATGAACATTATAGGATAACATATCTATTTCAACAACCATTTTTATAATGTTAAGGAATTCATTTATTACAATTGAGGAAAATGAAATATACTTACATTATATGTTTTTATTTGATAAGAATAATTTTCATCCTTTGGTAATGATTTGATAAATTTCCTGTTCATTTTTTACTATAGAAAATTAATATCCAAAAATGAATTTTTTATGCATGAAGCACTAAAATTCACTTTCAACGATTTCCAAACTCCATAAATGAGTTATAAGTATTTTTTATATATCATTACTTATTTTACAAAAACAATATTATTAGCACTAGTTATCCAATATAATAAATCAATCCCCCGCCCTCAATATAACACCATTATGTCATCATCGATATTTTTTTAACTAATAGCAACAAAATATTGTCTCAGACATTACATTGGCCAGTGGTAGGTATTAAACCCTTATTTTCCTTAGGTGATGAGTTTAAGTCTCATTGAATTTCTAGATACTTCAGGATGTCACCCAACATGTTGTTTATCCTTTTTATATACAAATTAATACTTGAATATATTCTCCAAAAAAAGATATTATTTCCAAAAATATCCCCCATAAAGTCCTTAATATTGTGAAAAATGTTGAAACACAAATTTTTAAAATGGGTTTTTAATACATAGAAATTATTATCAAACTTAAACTTGTAACCATAACGGATTTCATAACTCATACATTAATGAAAGAATATATTATTCTAAAATTTAACACAATCCTGAGATGTTTCATGATTAATATAGCCAAAATACATTGGTAAAATACATCAACAATTTAATTCATGAATCCCAATACATAAATACTTTATCCAATTTATTTCCACATATCTCATTACATGGTCCATGGGATAACCTTTAGATGAGGGAATTTATTCAGATAATGCCGAGGCACCCCATAATTAAGGCAGTGAACTATAAATAGATTATTGTGATGATATTTATTTCCTTATATCGAACTCTTCATTTTTTCTAAATTATTCTTTTCATTATGTCCTTACATTCCACAAATTATAAATTCACACATTATATTAAAACACATTCCTTACTTTATCATTCCACATTTATTACTTTATGGAAATTAAGACTTCATTTATCATCGGTCTCAAAAACTCAAGATCGTAGCAGACTTCACCCCTCTTTTATTTTCTGAGTCTGGAAGGGGGTTAATTTATATGTTTTAATCAAATTTCATGAAAAATGATTTGGAATAATCATAATATTTTTCACTCCTATCATATTCTATGTTTTTTTTTCTGATGGTCATGATATTTATCATCATATTCAACGTTTTTATGATTTCTTCAGGTTACAACCATTTGAAAAAACTAGAAATAATTTTCTGAGAAAAATAATCCTTGTGGGAAAATCGTGCAATCATATATAGGATTTCATAACCATGAAACATTATTTTAAATCCTTCATATCATGGGTTTGACCTTGTTTATTCATTATCAACATATATTAAAATCCATCATAATATTCTTTTAATGAAAATGTTACTTATCCTGTGAATATACCATGATAGTGTCAGACCATGTGTGTAGTAAGGGGCGTTGTTGTGTTATAGGTGACACTCGATTCATGCTCAACACACGGATTTTAGAGTTATTACTCTTAGGTACATCTACTCCAGAATAAAGAAACACCTTTTTTATCTATACATGGATGTATTTCCTTGAAAAAAAATATAACATCATCATTAAAAATAATTTTGGTGATATTTTATACATATTCTCAAAGTCTATCATATGGTTTGGATTCATAATATTTATTATTCTAAATCTTTTCTCAAGGTTTCTATTAAATATTATTTAATAACAACTGTGGTAGCCCTGAACCAAATAACTAAGATTTAGTGCCCTCTACCATTATCTTAGTATAAGATACAATGAATCACATCTATAAAGACTGAATAGTTTAGTTGCATCGGTAAACTAGATAAATACATGAGTCTTACATTATATTTTTATTCAAAAATTAAAACATAATTTTTTTATTTTGAGAATAAATTTCTTTCATCTATTATATCCTTACATATTAGTCATAGTAAAGATCATTGAATCTCAGATTAGGGAAGAAAAATAAGGGTGATCTCAAATTCATAGTAAGAGTTAAGTATACTGAAAGAAATCGTGAATCCATTTCCCTAATCAATATGGAAATCTAAATAAATTAACACACATTAAATTTAATTAACTTCATTACGTTAATAGATAAATAATAAAAAAAATAATAATTGTTAATAACTAAAACCAAATTATATATTTTAAATTACAAAAAATAAAATATATCAGGATATAATTTTATAGTGAAAATATACTTGATATTAATAAATAGATTCTGAATTAAAGAAATATTTATTATTAGACACCATATTTTCCTAATACATGATACCTTTATTTTCAATACATTAGACAAGATGGGTTAAAACATCTAGAGTGAAAACCCACTTAACTAATGCAACCAACTGAATTGTCCAATGAGACTACCATTATATAGAGGGCCTATATTTAATTGGAACCCACCCATTTCATACATATCAAATGCATTAATCATATATAAAATAATATATTTAATTCATAAATATTTTTCTTTACCAAGTATCAATATTTTTTAAGGAATATGAATTTAACAACATTTACCTAGATAAACAAATAACATTCAATATATAACACCATTTGTAGAACTGATATACAGTTTCAAAAATAAACATATACATGATAAATAATATGGATATTTTAGGGAAATTTGTTTACTGGTGATCATAATAAGGTGAATATTTATAGGTTAAGTTAATCCCTACAAAATTAGATAAGGAAGTGAATGTCAATACTATCCTAGGTAAAAATAATAATAAACTATCTCGAGGAAGAATATGTATGGTATCAATAAATACCTATTGGAGTAAGAATAAAATGTTGTTTATATTTATGAATAAAATTAGAATAAAAATATATTTAAAAACATTCTGTGGAAAAATAACCTTGTTATTTTTAAAATCATTTTAAAAATATTTTTAAAAATCATTTTCTTGGAAAATAAATTTAAATAATGTAAATTTTAAAAAAATAATGAAATTATATTTAATAAAAAACAATATTTCAATCATGTAAGAAATATTTAAAACAATGGAGTGGTCATGATGGAGTGAAATTTCATTTAGGACATACATGTTAAGGCAAAGATTCATTTTACATTCTTATAGAAGAATAATGGGTATTGTTTTGAAATTGAAATAATATTCCTTTGAAAAAAATTCATGGGTAAAAATTGTTAAAAATTAAATTTATAAATCATTTATAAAATGTTAATGTATTCTTTTTAATCATTCTTATAAAACATGTTTTTGGAAGAAAATATATTTTCGAATGAGGAGAAAAATGAAGTTGGATTTTCTAAAAAACAATTTAAGTGTGAAAGTGTGGAAAATGATAGTATTTCCTGAAACATATATAATAACCATAAGAATATAAAATTATAGGTTTTACCAAACAATGATCACATGATTTCAGTCAACTAATATTTTATAATAAACAATCTCGATGAAAATGAGATTGTAAAATAGACCATTTCAAAGAACATAACATTGAATTCAGAATTATAAAATGAATCCATTATGTGTATCATATTTATATCTACATAAAACAAGTTTAAATACATCATAATAAAATTCATATTAATTATCGATATAATAATTTAATATTAATGACAAAGAAGAAGTAATAAATCCTAATGAATGTAAATTGAGTTATGAAATTCGTAACCCATTGATAAATATTAATTAAAATACATATAGATGAAATAAATCAAATTTAAATTTATAATTTCTGGAATAATTAATTATTCATTATATTTCATTTCAAATGGGTGTTATATACACCATATAAATAGAACTAGTATTATAACCTTACAATATTCCTCAGTGAAATGAAATTGATACAAAATCCCTTACCTCAAGACTCTTTTTGATTGAATTTAAATAAAAATATTGTATAGTGGTTTTGAAAAAGTTAATAACTTATACTAGAACAATAATAATTTTTTAAAATTAGTTAGGATCCTTTTACTAAATCTGATCACATATTCCATAATAATATATTTCCATTTTCAATTTTGGTTGTTAATTACCTAGTTTTATTATTCATGAATTATTATAAATTTTATTGTTATTTTGAATATTATATAGTTCCATCATATCCAATTTAATATTAATTAAATAATTATCATATTTTAACATTAATTTTACCCTTAAAATAAATCATTAAATCTTTTTATGATAGTATAAGTGTGTTACGGTCATTGAGATCATAGGTCATGCGTACACATGAGTAATGTTTTGATTTTACAAAGATTATTATGGAAAGATAGTTAGTAATATAAATTCCTTTAATAATGATTATAATATCATATATACCATATTATAGACTTATGTATTTCATCCATGTGATGTGGTTATGAAAATAGATTCACATAATGTTGTGAGGGCGGTACTCCACATTTACCTGAATGTTATTTTCATCTTTGTGTTAGAGAAAAGAAATTAAAGAAAATGATATATATCATCTTTAAATAATTGTAAATATTTCATAAATATCATATTTAGGTCATTTATATCACATATAATAATTAAAAATATTATTATCACCTTCCATGTAAAGATTTAGTGAATGATAAATAATAACTCTTCCTGAGGCAGTAGACCTCCATACACATGGGACACATTATCGTGTCTCATAAAAAATGGGAAGTAATATAGAATATATTATACAATAAATTTATAAGTACAATTTTGTTATAAATATCATATATATATGTACTTTATATCAATCACCATACCCGACCTTAAGAGGTTTTAATGAAAAAACAAACGACATCATTTGAGGAGGCAATAGTTCGATGCACACAAAATTGATGATTTCATAACCCATTTGATAGAAGTGTAGATGATTAAGGTCCTTAAATTATTATAAAAAAATCCCATTATATGGAATAAATTGAAGTCTATAAATCATAATGGTTTAATAAAAATTTATGGGGCTGGAGAAACAAGTAAAATAAAGACCCATGTTGAAGAACATTAACTATTCTTTGGGTATCCTTGTAAGTTTTCACTAAAGTCTTTCTAGGATAGATGTTGGTCTAATAAAATGCTTCTAGTAACAGGAAAGGTAATTTAGGATGAGACTTGAGTAGTTCTTGTACCATAAAATGTAGTTTGAATGGGTTAAGTGGATAGCATTGGGGGTAGCCTTTTAAAATTGGGGGAGAGACACAGTTGATATTTTTAAAAAATAATTTAGTAATACCACGTTTTTCTAATATCATAATTGTAAAAAAAATTATAAAATTATATTATTAAAATTATATATATTTCCATAAAATAGTTTTTATTCACGTTTATAAGTCATTTATACCCTTTTCATCTAACTTTAACCCTCCCCCTATAAATCAATTTTTACCTTAACCGTGGTAATTAATTTTTAATGTATTCACCAATTAGTTAAGTCAATGATTAATTTGAACTTACTAGAAATTATAAATTGTTATTATATAAAATATGGAACCCATTTTTAAAATTTAAATTAAGATATTTGGCTAAATTAAATTTGAAATTAATAACATAGATTGGTAAACCAAAACATGCATGAAAAACGAAGTTGTTATCACCTGGAATAGTGATTTTAATAATGAATTGTTAATAAAAGGATGGTAACATGTAATAAGAAAATAATATATGGTATGATATATATTAGTATTTTTCTATAATAAATTTATAATAAAACTATTTTTATTACAAAGGAGTTTCTAACTCATATAAAGAAAGATGAAATTTATGGTAAGGGATCTCTTTGAACCATATGTTTTCTTCATGTTATGATCATTCTCCCTCTAACCCAAATTATATATCACTTCTATGTTAAATTTCAATTACAAATTGTCGATATATTTATATTACATATATACCTATCTAATTTTCCCTTCCTTCAATGGGGTAATACATTCTATAAATTCATTTCTCAAATTCCTTCTATAAAATAAACAATGATTTAGGGGAAGTTTTCTATTCCTAAATTCATTTAAGTGAAACTACTTTAAGATTTTTATTCCCAAGTGAATACCTTATTTTAAGAATTTTTATAATGTACAAATATATGGACATCTGTAATACTTAATTACTTATTAACTTTGGAATCGTTAGGAAATTTCCATTAATTATGATATGATGCAACATTTTATAACCTATTTAATTCCATAGTTAATTATTATGACTATATATTTTGATTTATTTTCTTTTGTGTAACACATAATTATAATGTTATGGTGGATGTTCCCATATAGTGATCCATTTCTTTGGGAAGAATTGTTTCCTAATGAGATGTTATGTTTGGGATTAGGGAGTAAACCTAATCCACAATGGAACTTTGTCCATCATGTGATGTTATCATGGTAGTTATATTTCACTTTTTCTTATATAATATTTTTTTTCTTCCACATTTCCTATATTTACATTATCTTAGGATTCCATATTATTTATGTTATTATCCAATGTTATTACTCATGTTCTATCTCTTTTATGATTTCTTGTTATACCTTTCACTCACACATTTGGATTCCTTTATCACGTAAATTTCCTTGATGAGATTTTTTTGGGTACAAATTTATATGAAGATGGATAAATATAATAAGGGGGAATTTTATTATTAAAAACATTCATTCTTTATATTAAAATGATCATAGTTTTACAATGTTAAAATAATCATATTCAAAAAAACATCGTAGGTATTTAAATGGAAATCAGACAAATATCTTGGGTCAGAAAATAAAATTATCATAATAAATTAGATTTATATATGTATTCCATAGGTTGTAATGATAAATATATTCAACCCTTAGAGTTAATATAATCATAATCATTAAGTAGTTGTAATTTATTTAGAGTTTAATTGTATTTATAATTGAAATGATTTAATCATGGTAATCATAAAATGAATTGTAATCAGGACAGTTACATTATATCAGTCTATTCACAAAAGTATTGATTCTATATTAAATAATATATAATTATATTCATATTAAAATAGTTGAATTGTAATCAAATATTTTATGATAAATAAAATAAAAAGATAAATATGAATATTAAATTATACCCTTTCTATTATGATTGGTATAGAAATAAAAAAACATATAATAAAACAAATAATAAAGATGAATACAATTCTTTTAACCCAAAGAGTTCACTATCCTACAAAATAGAATAAAGGTCCTGTAATGTCTCATATATTTACATTTATTATTTTTAAATATTATATAGAATTATTTTGGGACCAAACCATTCGATGTCGTACAGTTCTGAGGCTCGGAGTTCTCAGAATAAATATTTGAAAATAAATATAACATTTACACAGCGCGAATGAGTGGTTTTCCAGAAAAAGTTATTAACATTTAAATGGGTTTCAAAATCAAAAAACTAAGGGAGACGTTGAATTTAGAGTAGCGGCTTTGCCTTAGGCGAGGGAAAACATCGACTGGTGTGGGTCTTCTGCAAAACTTATTTTTTTGACGTTTTAATGAAAATAAAATAAAATAATAATTTATTTTATTTTAAATGTTTCTTTTTTTTGCAGTGACTTAATCCTCCCCTATAAGTAAATGATTATGTAATTATCATAGGGTTAGCCACATAACCCTACAAATTGATGATCTTCCATTGACGCTCTTGAGGAGAACTCGTTGGTGGACAACGCCGACACGATCGACTGACGCTTCCCAGATTCGACGAACCTCACCAATGAACGTGACGTGGTGATCGTTATTCAACTGGATAGAGGTAGGGGTTGTTATTTGGGTTCTTCTTTACCCCATTTTTAGTATTTAATGATGAATATGGATCTATCCACGAACATGTTGATCTGTGGATCACACTTTCTTGTGTCAGGGTGTTATTTTCCATTTCTTTGGGGTTTGAATCAGGAATATAATTGTGATAATTGTGAGAGTATCATTTGTTTCTCCCAATTTAATCATTTTAACAGGTTTGGATCAACGCCGTGACAAATTATGGTGTAGGTTCGTTTCTCAATTTAGTTTGTTTCATTTCTTCCCTTCCTCTTTTATTCATGTTCTGGATGTTCTTTGTGGGGTGAAGAAAAACAGATCGTTGGGAATCCATTTCACAATGAAACGATCCAAAACTAGAGACCCGACATTTCAACGACTCAACAATGGTGCGATGGAAATTATGGTTGACGAATAGGCACGGATAGGGAGATACTATTCTTCGATCATTCTTCACGTGGGTGGATCGATATACATTTTCAGGGCCGATCAGAGGCACAAAAACAATAGAGAAGACATTGTGACGTCAGGTAGTCTATAATCTTCATGTTTGGTGGAAAATGGGAGGCTAGATCGAAGATCAATGCTCCACCCCTGGAATGATGGTAGAGGTTCACGATTTTGGTAATTTCTAGAACACATTGTGGGTATCCCGCAGAACATGACGTGTAGGTCTGGCTAAGTGTCGGTTGGAGTTCTGTGGTGTGTGAAGTGATGACACAATGTATTCTCTAAAGAACACGACATGTGGGTCCTTACTCGAGACTCGGTGTGTATCCAGGGGAAAGATGTACATGGGGTGGAGTACACGACCGTGTTCTCCACCACATAGCCAAACCAGGATAACTGCATGGGTAACCCTTTATACCTGATACACAAGCTGTAACACAAGTGTTGAATTCATGTACAGGAACATGGCCAGCATACAAGGATTCCCCTTAGATAGAGGAACACGGTGTGTCACTCTCTTACACACCATGTATACATTCTTCTACACGACCATCCTTACAACATGGGTAGTTGTACACGGGCAGTACCCAGAGTCAGAAGATACGGTGTGTGACACTTCTACCCACCGTGTACTTCTCAGTACATGGCTTGATCTTATTGTCCACTATATCTTAGACATGTTTCATTCGTGTTAGTGCCCCTTTTTCTCGATCCCCTAAATTCCAGGTATCATTTCTTTTTTCAGGTGTATGATCCCTTCGGGGAGACATTCTGAGAGATAATTAGGTGTCCCTCCGAGAGCCCCAGATTGAGATCCTATATCCATTCTTGACCCTTGGTAGAGTCAGGTATCGACATGAATATCCCCATAGGGTGTCAATCCTATACTTAGTAAGTGATTCTGTATGAGTCGAGGAATCCACCTAGGCCCTTGAAGTGATCTTCATCTATGTATCGAGATCTTTCCCCACTCAGAAGTGTGTTCTCCTGGAATGAGTATATCTATTCCTTGTGACATTTCCTGACATATAGTACTTCTCGGACAAACGTCATCAGAGCTATCAGACTCATGGATTGAGTTCTCCTGGATACGTGCTTTGTGGAATCATCAATCTGAATCCCTAGGGGGTTATGTGTTTGTGTGACTTGTCTCTAGACTGTGGGTCTGGGTTTTTAGTATATCTTGATTGTGTCCTCCTATTATATGTTCAGTAGACATATAATATGTATAGATGATTGTAACGTACCATTTTGTATTGATTTGTGGTTTTCCAGGTCTTCTACTGAGTATTGTTATACTCACCCCTATATAGGCTTTGCCCACACGTGTCGTGTCTTATGTAGAAGAGAAACCTTTTGACAGAGTCTAGGGTGGACCAGGACCGGACTGAGCTTTCTGAGTTCTCTATAGGCCGAGGTGTTCTTACGGGTAGGAGTATCAGTCCTAATACCTCTTTGTGTTTACAGGTTGGACATTTTAGTTTTTAGACTCTTGATTTTGGTGGCCTTGTATCCTAGCCTTGTTTATATTCAGTACTTTAAATCCCATCATAATATGTTGATTGGGTTTAGTTGTATGCATGTATTTTGTCCCTTAGTGGTTTTTTTTCATTTCAACATTTGTGGGCTTGGAGATGTGTGCATGTGTATGTGTACATAGGCAATGCCTCTTATGTTAGAAATATGGCTAATTTGTGCTAGTCACTTGCCCATGGCCTATTGGAGGTGGGCTTGGGGAGTCATGATGTGGGCCCCACTAGGACAGGTCATGACAGAGTGGTATCATAGGTGGTCGGTTCTACATATGAACCAAGAGTCTATGAGATTTGTTTGGGGAAACAATGTTAAGTGTTTCTTGCTCGGCTTTCAGGCTAGAGACTCCAGTGTGGTGTCGGCTTCCTAGGTATTCATACCATAGAAAACTGATGACCTTTTTCGACTCAGTACATGAAAACACTAGTTACAGCAAAATAAGAGTTTTTTACATGCATCATATAGGAATGGGTTGTGTTTTACATGTCCATTGTGCCTACTATACAGATATACTCTTTGACCTTTGTACATCTTGTTCCTTAAATGATGCCTCTGCAATGTATACCCTCTAGGATTTAGTAGCGTGATCATAAGGATGACCCCCTTAATGATGAGGCTTCAATACATGGACTAGTTCCTCTTGATTTTCCTCTAGGTGGGGCACTTTTTATACCACCACCAGTAGAGTAGATCGTGGTACATGTAGTAACGACCGGCAAGGGGCGTAGGATGAGCACACTCCATGAGTTCTAGAGACATATACCCCTCACCTTTCAAGGTGAGACCAACCCTCAGGTAGTTGGGGACTGGATTGTGGTGGTGACCAGAGTATTCCATCTCATGTGGACACCGGCAGTCCATATGGTGATCCTAGGAGTGATCCTTCTTTAGGGTTCGGTGGGATGATGGTGGAGTCTGACCACACAAACTCCCAACGAAGAGACTCTTTCATGGATGGAGTTTTAGAGACTCTTTAGGGAGTTATTATCACTAGTTACACTGAGAGAAGTGCTTATCCAGGAGAATCTTCAGCTTTACTGGGGTAGTTTGATGGTGGCTGGCTATTCATTGAGGTTCACCAACCTCACCAGGTACTCGATGGATTTGGTCAAGGATCATTTCGTCAGATCTCAGGCCTTCTAACTAGGTCAACGATGGGGCATACTATCTAGTGGTGTGAATCTTTGCATTCTAGCTTATGTCATAGTGCTCTAGAAGAACTTCGTGATAAAGAGCTTCTTGGCAGAGTAGAGACATCCGACGACAATCCGCAGCAGGCAGACATGTGCAGAGACCTTGGCAGTAGGGAGCCAACATCAGACACAGGGATCAGGATGTTGGAGACATCATAGGAGGACCCAGGATAGGGTTTTGGAAGTCCAAGGCACTTAGGTTGGATCTATTCGTCCTAGGGAGAGGTGATGCTACTCGTGCGACCATAGGGGACATCTCGCTAGAGAATGTCCGACCCGTCGAGCTACTGATAGGGAGTCAGTGGATGGACCACCAAGGAATAGGAAGAGAGTGGAGCCTATAGAGTCACCAGGTGGTGGACGTGGAAGAGGAGAAGGGAGAGCTGTAGGTGGTGGAAGACACTTCAATATACTTCCACCACCACCCCTAGGAGGTCTGCACCAGGCTCAAGGAGCTGGGGGACAGGTGCAGGGACAACTACATGTAGTCGAGGTATATGACCCCAAGGCTCTAGGGATGATTCAAGGTATGATTTTTGTCTTCTCTACCTTAGCTTCTGTACTTATTCACACAGGTTCTAGTCATTCCTTCCTCACCACCTGTCTTGTGCGAAACCATGAGATTTTGGTAGATTCGTTGACTCGATCCATACGCTTGGAGACACATAAGAGAGGAGACTCGATGATCACGCACCTCTGCAGACAGTGTGATATTATCCTTGGAGGTGAGAGTTTTTCTTGTAACCTCTTCGTGGCAGCATCGAGGCCTTACAAAGTCATTCTCGGTATAGATTTATTGTCCTCGGTCCATGCCCAGATTGACTGCTTTAATTGATGAGTGTGGTGTGTCTACAATGATGGTACAAGGTTTCCCATTGTTAGTGAAAGGGAGACTCAGGTAGTACAGAATGGGCTCATGCATGGGAGGGTACAACCGATCACTCATTAGTTGGAAAGCCTTATCCTCAGTGTAGTAGATGTTATCAGATTCTAGTTCCCAGTAGTGGTGGTGGAGTACGGGGATGTCTTTCCCAAAGATGTTCCAGGACTACCTCCCTGCCGTGAAATCAACATCTGCATCGACATACACCACGGAAGGACACTGATTTCTTCATCAGCATATCGGATGGCTCCCGTAGAGCTTTGTGATCTAAGGGCTCTTTTGAAAGATTTACATAGAAAGGGTTTCGTGAGACCCAGTGTTTTACCATGGGCAGCCGCAATTTTATTTTCCAAGAAGACATTTGGGAGTTTGAGGTTGTGTGTGGATTAACAACACCTAAACTAGGTGATGGTGAAGAACAAGTATCCTCTGCCGAAGATCGGAAACCTCTTTGACCCGCTGAGTGGGGAACAGTGGTTCTTGAAGGTTGACCTTCGATCGGGTTTCCACCAGTTACGAGTACGGGATGAGGATATACCGACGACGGCTTTCAGATACCGCTATAGTCACTATGAGTACTTAGTGAAGCCATTCAGTGTGATGAATGCCCTTACAGAGTTCATGAGACTTATGAACTGGATCTTCCATCCATACATTTATTGGTTCTTAGTAGTCTTAATTGATAGCATCCTTGTGTACTTGACATCAGAGGAGGATCATGCAAGACAACTACAAATGGTTCTTGACTTACTCCAAGAGCACCAACATTATGGGAAGCTCTCGAAGTGCCAGTTCTGGATTCCGGAGGTCCACTTTCTAGGACATGTCATTTCAAAAGATGGAGTAGTTGTTGACCCAGCCAAGGTGGAGACAGTGTTAGCATGGGAGCCACATCAGAGCGTGATGGAGGTACGGAGCTTCCTTGGGTTGGGAGGATATTACTTGAGATTCATTCCTGATTTCTCCCGAATAGTAGCGCTGATGGTAGCCTTGACCTGGAAGGGGAAACCCTTCATGTGTATGGATAAGTTCAAGTAGTAATTTGAGTAGTTGAGGCAATGTTTGAGGAGTGCCCCGATCTTGAGATTACCGGAGGACAGTATCGACTACGTAGTTTTCTGCGACGCATCAGGGACCGAGCTTGGCTGTGTCTTGTGGTAGAGAAGGAAGTTATTTCTTACTTTTCATGCTAGGTTAGGACCCATGAGCATAACTATGCAAACCATGATCTTATGTTGGTAGTGTTAGTCTTCGTGTTGAATATGTGGCGACACTGTCTTATGGGAGAGCGGTGCATAGTCTACACTGACCACAAGAGCCTCATGTACATATTCTCGTAGAAGGATCTAAATCTGAGACTGATGTGTTGGATAGAGTTCCTCGAGGAAAATTATTTCAAGATCATCAATACTCATGGGAAGGGTAAATAGGATGCAGATACTCTTAGTATGAGATCGAGATCACAGCTGGTGAGTGAGGAGATAGAATAGTTGGCCTTGTTAAAATTATCCTTCGTTGATTAAGAGAATACAGCTTACCATCAATCAATGGTTGTCACCCCTCCACAAATATAGTGAGTTAGGGAGGCACATCTTTGGGATATTAACTATGGGGCTTTATGTGCTATGTTATCTTTAAGGCATTCCCTTGATGGATATTCGCAAGGTGGCGAGCACGCAGTTCCTTTCAGAGGACGCACTACTGTACCAGTGGAATTGTGGGAGGAGGTCTTGAGGGAGTTTTATACATCCCCCATGGTGGTACATCCTATAGTAGTGAAGATGTACTAGGATCTTAGATGATAGTTCTGGTGGTCAGGCATGAAGAAGGTTGTAGCATAGTTCGTTTCTTGATGACTTACGTGCCAGCAGGTGAAGGATGACCACAAGTTCCTGCGGGATTAGCTCACCCCCTAGAAGTTCCAAAGAGGAAGTGGGATGGAATATCGATGGACATCAAGGTGAGATTACCATGAACATCCAAGGGGCATGATTCCATCGGGGTGATCATTTAGCCACTCACCAATCATCTGACTTCCTATCCATAGAGAGTTGAGTTTTGTAGAGAGATTGGGACACCTCTACGTAGAGAGGATAGTTTGACTCCATGGAGTCCCTTCAACGATTGTCTCATATCAGGATTCCCGATTCACATCCCAGATGTGGAAGGGATCAAAAGAGGATTTTGTAACTCAGCTATTCTTGAGAATGAAGTTCCATCCCTAGAGCAATGGTCAGATGGAGAATACCATTCATGTTTTGGAGGATATGTTGTGGGCCTGTATCTTTGACTTTGGTCACCGTTGGGAGGACCACCTACCATTGGTGGAGTTTGCGTATAATAATGGATACCACTCCACCATTAGTATGGCACCGTTAGAGGCTTTATATGGGAGACACTTCCAGTCACCTCTTTGTTGGTCTGACCTTGGAGAGTTAGCACTAATGGGTCTAGAGTTGCTGTAAGCTACCACTTAGAAGGTTTAGATCTTCTAAGAGTGGATAAAGACTTCACAAAGTTGGCAGAAGTCTTATGCTAATAGATGACAGATACCTTTGGAATTCTAGGAGGGATAAAGCTTCTTATTTTGGGTCTCACCACGACGTGGGTTTCCGAGATTTGTCTAAGGTGGAAAGCTATCGTCGAGATTCATCAGACCTTTCTAGATACAGCGTAGAGTTGGCAGGGTGGCGTACCACCTAACTCTACCACCACAATTGCATCAGGTACAAGATGTCATCCATGTGTCACTACTGAGGAGGTACGTGCATGACCAATTGCACGTCATCGACTTGGGCGAACTGGACATCGAGGATGGAGTGACCATTGTTGAGAACCCTGTGGAGATCAAGTATCGGTAGGAGAGGATACATTATGGGAGATCGACTCCCTTAATGCACGTTTGGTGGCAGCATGGTAATATTCATGAGAGCACAAAGGAGTGGGAGGCTCAGATCCGTGCCCAGTACCCACATATTTTTGAGTAGCCTTGTTTTGGGTTTTTGGGGATGAAAAGCCCCACAGTGGGGAGAATGTAATTTATCAGATTTTTCCTTCAATTATTTTAAAATATTATATGGAAATATTTCAAGAATAGAACACTCAACGACATGCGATTCTGAGGCCTGGAGTGCCCAAAATAAATATTTGAAAATAAATTAACCTTTTAAACAGTGTGCGCGAGCTTTTTTCCTAAAAAAGTGGAATAACATTAAAATGGTTTCCCAGATCAAAAATATGAGGGCAACATTTCATTCAGAGAAATAGATTTTCCTTAGGTGGGTCCTAACAGCGACCGGTGTGGGTCAGCTGCAAGAGTTAGTTTTTGGATGATTTAATGAAAATAAAATAAATTAATAATTTATTTTATTTAAAATGTTTCCTTTTTTCACAACGAACTAATCCTTCCCTATATGTACATTCTTATGTCATGTTCATAGGGTTATCAATATAACACTGCAAATTGAGGATCTTCCATTGATTCTTCGGAGGAGAACCTATTGGCGGATGATGACAACGTGATCGATCGACGCTTCCCAGATTCGACGAACCTCACCAACGAACATGACGCAGTGATCATTCTTCTGCCGGATCGAGGTAGATGTTTTTATATTGATTATTCTGTTCCCCATTTTTTGGAATTAATGAAGAATTCAGATCAACCCACGAACATGTTGATCCATGGATCACACGTTCTTTTGGGAGGGTGTTATTTTTCTCTTTCTTTGGCGTTTGAATCGGGAATATGATTGTGATAATTGTGTGTTTATTGTATTTTTTCCCTGTTTAATCCTTCTAATGGGAGCAGATGAATGCCATGACAAATGAAGGTGGAGGTTCGTTTCACAATATGGTCTGTTGGATTCTGTTCCCTTCCTCTTTTCTTCGCGTTCTTCATGTTCTTCATGGGGTGATAAACAACAGATCATTGTGAATCCTTTTCGCAACGCAAAGATCAAAAACTAGAAACCTGGACTTGCAATGACTCAATGGAGGTGAAAAGACAATGGTGGAAGATGAATTATCTTGGATCGGGAGAGACTATTCTTTGATCGTTCTTTATACGGGTGGATCGATATGCATTTTCGGGGCCGATTGGAGGCCTGAAAACTAAATGGATGACTTAATGATGTCAGGGGGACCTTATTCATCAGGTTTCATGGAAAAGGGATAGCTGGAGTGAAGAACGGAGCTCCACCCGAGGCACGACAGTAGTGGTTCGTGATTCTGGAAATTTCCAAAACACAAGGCATGTATCCCAAAGAACACGGCATGTAAGTCCGGCTAATTGGAATCTAGGGTTCCATGGTGTGTGATGTGATGACACATCGTGTTCTCCAAAGAACATAGCTTGTGGGTCCATACACATGAATCGGTGTGTATCTAGGGGTTACACGGACCCAGGGTGGAGTACACGGTTGTTTTCTCCACCACACGGCCAGACCAGGCCGAATACATGGGTTACCCCATGTACCTGATGCATGAGTTTTAAGACATAGGTTGAAGCCATGTACAGGAAAATGTCTAGAATACACAGAGTCCTCCCTGGATAGAGTAACACAGTGTGTCACTCTCTTACATGCCATGTATACCTTCTTCTACACGACCAGCCTTATGACATGGGTTGTTGTACACGGGCAGTACCCAGATTCAGTAGGCATGGAATGTGACACTTCTACACACCGTGTACTTCTCAGTACATAGATTAATCTTCTTTTCCACTATATATGGGACATTTTTTGTTTGGTTTAGTGCCTCATTTTCTTGTTCCCCTGAAGGTCACGTATCGTTTCCTTTTTCAAGAGTATGATCCCTTAAGCATGTAATTTTCTGGATAGAATCAGGTGTCCCTCCAATAGGCCCGGATCGAGTTCCAATATCCATTCTTGACCCTAGGTAGAGTTAGGTATCAACGTGAAAATCCCAATATGGCATTGATCATATACTAAAAAGCTGAATCTGGATGAGTCATGGTATCCGAGAAGGCCCTAGTAGTGATCCTCATCTGTGTATCAAGATCTTTCCCAACTCAATATTGTGTTATCCTAGAAATGTGTTTATCTATCTCTCGTGACTTTTACCAATGGATATCACTTCTCAGATGGACGTCATTTGAACTATCAGACTCATGGAGTGAGTTTTCCTAGTTGAGTGCTTCATGGAATCTTCAAACTGAATCCCTTGAGGTGGTATGTGGTTGTGTGACTTGTCTCTAGACTACGGGTATAGGTTTTTAGTATATTTGGATTGTGTTCTCCTATAATATGTTCAGTAGACATATACTGTGTAGTGCTGATTGTACCTTTATTTTGTGTGTTGCTTTTTGGTTTGTGGGGTCCCTTAATTAGTATAGTTATACTCAACCCTACACGGGCTTTCCCGCATGTGTTGTGTCTTGTGCAAATGAGCAGCCTTTTGACAGAGTCCATGGCGGACCAGGATATGACGGATCTTTTGGAGTTCCATACAGGACTATGTGTTCCTATGGCTACAAGTAGTTGTCCTAGTACCACTCTGTGATTACAGGTTAGACTTTGTAGTTTCTAGACTCTTGTTTTTGGTGGGCATGTATTCTAGCGCAGTTTACTTCTATTACTTTACTTCCCATCGTACTTTGTTGGTTGGGTTTATTTTATGCATGAATTTTGATCCCTAGTGTTTTTTATTCATTTCGTCATTTGTGGGCATGGAGATATGTTCATGTGTATAGGTACTTAGGAAATGCCTCCCATATTAGTAATATTCCTACTCGGTGCTAGTCACCTGCCCCTGGATTATTGAAGGCAGGAATGGGGAGTCACAGCGTGGGACCCACTGGGATGGGTCGTGACAGGTCCCGTATTTGGTACTTATAAGAAATTTTATATTCCTCTTACCTGGGAAATCCCTCAATTCGGTGACTAGATTTTCTCTATCAGCATATCCCAGTAGCCCTCGATATGATGATCGACTCTTTCTTTCTATCCCTTCATACCCTCGATCAATAATTCAATCAGATCCTCTGTCTTTGAAACCTTGGAATCCCATGATTATAATCAAAATAATCAAATCTCCAAAATAAAATAAAAAATATTCTTAAGGAGACAACCTGACAATGTTTCTTTATGAAAGCCTCTCTCTAAAGCTAACCAGAATACTAAGATCATATTGGTCATGCTTTGTACACTTTCCAAAAAACAAGAGTAAAAAATAGTGACGGGAGATAAAGAAGAATCATAATTTAGTTATAATCGACTAAGTGCATATCTCTTCAAATGACTATGTATTTATTGGAAATCCACCAATGATCATCTTGATCCTCCAATAGTCATATTTTCTCCAAGCTTTTCACAAGGCCTTGGTCACCTGGAACTTCAATGATCATATTATAATAAAATCCATGAAATCATTTTGATAAACATATTTACAGTGTAAAAGGTATTCGTTTACAATATAATATATTTTTTCTGTATTCGTAATTTAACCATTAGTCTCTTTCATTGATTTCCTTACAGAATCTCTTGATGATATTATTTATGAGTATAATTTTGATGATTTAGGTTCTGATATAAAATTTTATTCACAATTTTTTCAATACGAATAATAGATTGAATGTAATTAAAATTATTTGATAAGGTGAATCTATTCTTTAGCAGATCTAAGAACATTATGACAATTGTAATGAATAAAGTCATTTTATATTTATAAATAATTTAAAACTAATTATAGGTATGGTAAAATATATATGTTTTCTATAAAAATATTCTAAAAATACTTTGGACACAATAAATTTAGTAATTAAGTATTTCTGAATTATTTCATGATTTTTAAAACAAAGAGAATGAAAAATTGAAAATTAATCTCTTGGATCAACAATCTCCCCTTTTTTGAAAGTAAAAACCACAAGTCTTAAATAAAAATTACATTGAAAAACATAATTCCATTTACTTTTAAGTACATCGTATATAGAATTTATAATCTAATACTTATCTCCCACTAAGTATATGACTCATATAATAGAATGGTGAATATTAATAACTCCCCTTTAGGATAAGAACTACCCCTAAGGATTTTATTCCCATCATTAAAGTTATTTATCCCCTTATATCAAACACCTCACCCTTTCTATAAATTTTTTCCTATTTTTATAACTCCCCCTTGTGATTTTCAAAAATTAATGGGGGATACTATTATAATACATAAAATGGGTTAGATATGAAAGTATAAGAAAAAATATAATGAAGTACTTAACCATCAAAATAATGAATGGACATCCATCCAGAAAACAATTATAAGATATTCAAACAAATTTTACGTAAATGAAAATGATAATCATTGAAATTATAACTCTCAAAATTAAAAAAGAGTATTAAATAATCAATATTTCTTTGGAATCAAATATCAAAAAAATTTCTTGAACTTCATAAACTCATTCTTATCTTCTTCATCCATTTCCATACACTCTTCTTGAGAGTTGTTTTTTTCTTGCAAGTCTTACAACCCAACATCTTGAATCCAAAAATATTCTTCTTATTCCTTAATTTTTCCATGTTGATATTCAATATTTTTTTTCAATAGGTTATTATTATCTTCATGATTTTTGATCGTTTTTTAGAAGAAATCATTACGATTCTTCAAATAAATAATTTCATCTTTATAGACTTTGAATCGTGAAATACAATTGAGCATAATCTTTAAAATCACTTGTAAATATAAGATATCCTGAGTTTATTTATCTGATGTAATATTAATAATGTAATTTTATTAACTCTATCAGATATGTGTTTTGTAAGAAAACAGAAAGCTAAATCAGTTTCATTCAAATATTTCATGAATTTATTCAAATTTTCATCAGGAAGCCTTATATCATCATCAAAATTATGAGACAATTGGAAAATATAATTATGTCATTTCCTATCATCCTCGACACATTATTTTAAAATATAGAAATATTCTCATAATCGTATCAACATATATATTAGGGATTTCACTAAATATAAATATTGTTATTTATTTTCAACAGCCAAATCAACCTTGGTCTCTAACCATTGAATATAGTGAATAGTTTTCACCAGTCTGCTTAATGTTTGAAAGATGTAATCAAAACCCTGAGTTGTGATCACATTCGGGGAATCTTATTCAAATTGATTGATTATGTGACTAGTTTTTATATCTTCTTGAACTTATTTTCATTCCTATTTCTTTGTTACGGATTTCAACACTATTTAATTAGCATTATTTTAATCAGAGATTTAAATTTCATAAAGAACAAACATTTTACCTTCACCCATTTGTTTTAATATTATTCATCCCTTCTAGATGAAGATATAGCTTATAGAAATTATGAATAATTTTGTTTTTCTTGGAAAACAGAAATCTTATTAATATTTTCCGAAGAATACAATTGATTTGATGAATCCTGAGAAGTCCTCAATGAATGTTTATCATTTTTTTCACAACATCATTTTCTACTTATTCTTCTTATTATTATTCTTGATCTATATATTATTTCTGTATCTTTTCCAACTATATTCTTTGAATAATTATGGTGATCCATCTTTTAAAAACTAATGAAGTTGTTAATCCAATCGTAAATCATCATTTCCAACAGCAATTGATACTTTTTCTACAATAATAGATTTTCCCTTATCAACAAAATAGGTCACATCATCATGGAAGACTATTAATTCATGAAAATAAAAATTGGAATTAGGGTTAAATAAACATTCAAAGAATCAAACTCATCTCCATTCACCAATATATCAACTAAATATTCACATTGATATTTCTTTTTCAATTTTCTTTCCATTTAATGTTTTTTAAAAATTCATCACCATGTACCCTTATAGAAAGGGCCTTAACAGGGTTGAGTCTGATTTGAGGATCTCTTTATTTTCTTTCAATATTTATCCTTTTACATCCATCAGTAAATTCTTTTGAGTATTTCTTTTTTTATCATTTCTTTAGGTGGATGATAACATTCCTTTCTCTTCTCCAAGAACTTATCAAACATAATTGATTCAGAAGAGGGTTCAGATTCAGATGTAGAAACATGAGTATTCCTCACAAAAAAAATTATTGAGAATAAAAAACAGGCTTCATTTTTTAATTGGGATATCAGTTATAAATAGAATCATTTATATGATAGTTTTAAACATGATTTCAATGTTGAAATCTTTAATACATGAAAAATAAAAATACTTATCAAAGATGGAAACATTATAATCTGAGACTTGATTGATCCAGATTGATATTATTGATAGTAAAAATAATAAAACCACCTAAATTGATCTTCCTCATATTTACCATGTAATCAAAAATAAATATATCAGATACATTAAAAGTATCTCTATCTCCCTTTCATATAATAATAAACCCTTTCACCCAAAGGTTTATCACTCTGTGGTATGGAGTGAGATGTGTGACTTTTCTTTGTTCCTCATCTGATAAATTTTGGAATAATGATTTTTCATCTCATTCATTGAAAAATATACTGTTTCCATCTCGTATTTTATGATATAGAAAAAAATGAATTTCCTTCATCTAAAATTGCTATGAAACCAGTGGCTATCCTATATGTCATATTATAATTTTTTTCATAGATCCGGGAAGAAAACATATCTTTTTCATCATTTTGAGAAAACGTTATAAAATCATAAAAAATATTTTACCAAATTCAAAAAAAAGTAATCCTAATATGGATCAGAATGTTTGACACATAAATATTCCCATCCTCAAAACTCTATAATCCTCCATATAGAGTAATCATACTTTTTATAAAAATTTATTGAAACTAACCATTCATAAAATACAAACCACTTGTTGTAATATTTTTCAAGTGCCATTGAATTTGTACTAGAAACTAAGTATTCATATAGGAAGAATGAAATCAGACCTGGAGTCTTAAGGGTGACACCACTTCATGAAGGAAATCTTAAATATCTAATGTGGGACACTAGTAGGGGTCCCAATTATAAATGTTGTCAAATGTAATGATTCATATTCCAAAATGTTTTGACAGCTCATATTGTATCCATTTGATCTAATAATTGTGATTTTTCCTGATGAATTATTAAAAAATAATTAAAAATCATGGATTTAAAAACAATTAATTGAACTGGGTTATTATAATTTAAAAATACATTAAAATTACAATAAACATGAAAATGCTAATTGTAATTAAATTTTATTAATGTACCAACTGAAATAAGAAGACCATTTAGAGTGAAATAATTGGTATTATAATTTATTCAGTTTGTTTTTTAAAATAAATGATTATGGAAAAAAATCTGATTATGAATAATTTAAATTAAAACTCAAAAATAATTGAATGAAAACATGAAATATTAAAAAAAAATTATTTTAAAACAAACTCGATTTTGATAAATTTTAAAAATTCCATTTAAAATAAATATAAATATAATAACTTTTCAAATCTAATTTTCAATAAACTTGAATATGATAAATTTTAAATAATAACATGAATATGATAAAATATAAATTTAAACATGAATATAATAAAATTTAAATGAAAAATTGAAAATGATAATTTTTAAATGAAAACTTGAATTCTAAAAAGCATTAATATTTTTAAACCAAAATCATATGTACTCCCCCTTTGAAATGTAGAAACTTAATGTAATGATATGGGTAAACATGATGTAGATAAGAATAGCTACTTTATATTGATAATTCCGGAATTCTATTTAATGTTTTCAAATCTATCAGAAGATACTGGTTTTGTAAAAATCAGAGCATGTTGTTCTTGATTTCTGATGAATTATAAAATTATATCTCTTCTTAATGTGTGATCACTAAGAAAGTCATTCCTAATATCTAAATGTTTGGAACTATAGTGATGTGTGTAGTTTTTTGTTAAGGAAATAGAAATAATTTTATAACATAATATTTGAGTTTTACTAAAACTTTATCCATAATCAGTGAGTGTGTGTAGCATCTACAAAACTTGAGCACAATAACTTCAAGCTCCCACATATTTAGCTTTAATAGTGGAAATTTATGTTGAGGGTTTTTTCATAAAGTAACTGGAAAGTAATTAATCTCTTATGTAATGATATGTTCTAGATGTACTTTTTCTATACATTATACAACCACCAAGTCAGCATCAGAAAAAAAAATTTAATTTAAAATCATTTCTAGAAGAATTGAAAATTCCAAAATCCATAGTTCAATTTAGATAAAGAAAAAATTGTATAAATTATTTTAATTGAGTTTCCTTTGAATTTTCATGATACCTTTCACATAATTATACAGAAAAAATTAATTCTGGATGACAAGCTGTTAAGTATAGTAAACATCATATCATATATATGAAAATTGTCTGATCAACTGGTTAACCATCTCCATCCATATCAAATATATTTTAGGTATGTATTCTAGTAATAATAAATTCAGTATTTTCAAATCCATACTATTTGATAATATCATTCATATACTTATGTTGTGATATATAAGTAACTTTTGGTTTTTGAGATATATTAGAACTAAGAAAAAATGATGACTCACCCATCATTCTCATTTCAAACTCAGATTTCATAATATTCAAAATGGAATCTATTAAATATTGTTGATTTTATTTGAATATAATTTCATCAACATAAATATTAGCAATCAAAATTTATTATTTTTTTATAAAAATAGTTGGATATACTATTCCTTTATCATAGTTGTTTTGTAAAAAAGTCATTTTAATATATCATACCAAACATCAGGGATTTTTTAAGTACATATAAATCTTTGGTATGTTTAAAAACATATTTTGGATGTTTCGTGTCTTCAAAAGAAGGGTTTCTTCATCAAAACCTCCTCCTATACATATCCATTATGAATATCACACTTTATATCCATTTGAAAAAGTTTGAAATTGAATAATGTTCCAAAGGATAATAGAATACAAATATAATCATGTATAGATACCATTTCATAGTTTTCTTTATAATATATTCTCTCCTATTGATTATAAACATTAGCAACAATTATTTTTTTATTTGTAATGATTATTCCATTTTCATTGTATTTGTTTTGGAAAATCTATCTTACTATAATTTCTAAAGTATCAACAATTCTTTCTACCGAGGTCTATAATTTGGTCCTTTTGAATTCATTTAGTTTGTCTTGTATTTATTTTATCTAATCCTCATCACCTAAAGCCTCATCATGAATTTTATTTTCATATTGGGAATGAAAATCAAGATATTATACTTCATTTCTTAAATAACTTCTAATCATAATAGGTCGATTCACATCACAAATGATATTTTCACTAGGATGATTCCTATGAAACAATTCATTTAGATTTTATAAAACTTGTTCATCAATATAAGGTAGAAAATCTTCCTATATAAATAATTCAGAAACAATTTATTTAGTATTTTAACTATTGAAAAAATATTTTATCAAAGGTTGGGGATCAGTTTTGTAAAACTCATCTGAGGATGTTGGTTTGATTTGTTTAAATGTAAAAAGATTAACTTCATCAAATTTAACATGTATTGGTTCCTAAATAGCACTACAATTCTTATTAAAAACACTATATTCCTTAAAAGTAGTATAATAACATAAGAATATAACTTCATCATATTTAGGTGCAAATTTATGTAAATTATCTTTCGTATTCAATATGAATAATGTGCATCCAAATACTCTGAAGTCAGAAACATTGGAATTTTTCCCTATCCGCAATTCATATGATGTTTTATTTATAAAAGGTATGAATAACACTCAATTTATAGTATAAAATTAAATAATAAAAACTTCATTCAAAATGTGTTTAAAAATTGAGTTTCCACTCAAAAAGGTTCTTATTATTTCTTGAAGAATACGATTTCTTCTATTAATAAAACCATTTTATTGGGGATTTCAAAGCGCTCAAAAGTTTTTTGTAATGAATTTTTTTTTTGATTCTTTTTTCAAAAATATGAATTTAAAAATTCTCTACCTTGATCACTATGAATGGTTATCAAGGGAAGATTTTTCTCATTTTTTACTTTGGCTAAAAATGTTTTCAAATAAAAAAACTCTATATATTTTATATCTAGAAAATAAATCCATGTTTATCTACTGTAAATATCCACTAAAAAATACGTAGTAATTTACCCTAGAAATTATAGATTCTGTAGAACAAAATATATCCAAGTACACTAACTATAAATCTTCATAAGTTGATACATCACTATTATATTTTAAACTATATTTATGTTCTTTACTATATTGACAAGGGTTACAAACTTTTGAAGAATCAACTCTGCGTTCTGGTATATCCTTAATAAGTGTTTTCTCATTTAACTTACATAAGTTTCTATGGTTATAGTTTCTTAAACTTCTATGCAATAACTAATATTGATCTTCCCTTTTTCTAAGGCAAGGTAAATCATGGATCCTATGGTCTTTTATGTTTTGTGTTTATACATTTTCATAAATTTGGTTAGAATGAATGAATTCATCTATGGAATTGTGTATAATAAATCTATCATTCCTAAAATTCACAAGGTAACCTTCATTATATAATTTACATATTATTATAATTTTTTCCTTAATACCAATAAAAAATAATATATTTTAAATTAATGCTTTACCAAGAATAAAAATATTTCCAATATCGGTAACTTTACCTTGAGAATTATCTCTGAATGTTACATTTCCACCTTTTATCTTGATAATCTTATCAAAGATGTCTTTATGTCCAATCATATGTCTGGAACACCCACTATCCATATGCAGGCTATTAAGTTTGTTAGTAATTTTTTTATTTTTCTAAAAACAAAACAATTATATTTTTATAACCTAAATATTATTGTCTATAAAAATAATAGAAAAAAATTAGGAATCTACATTTGTTTTTGAAAATTGGGCTTTGTGGAACCCTATGAATTTAATTTTTTTAAAATAAAAATTATTTTTCCAATGACCTATAGTTTGTGGAACCCTATGGTTTTGATCGTGATTATTTTTGTTATAGGAGACTCTTTAAAATCGTCTTCGCCTTCTTCCTCATGGGCAGTAAGCATTTAAAGCATGTTTAGAACGATGGTTAATGGGATGGGGTCTCAACATTAACCATATGGTCAGATGAATGTAATGCTTATGAAATATTATAATTATTACATCATTTTTTGTGCCTAAATTAATTATATAAAATAATATTTATTCCTTAAATCCCTTTGTATTCAATTAGATTCTGACCAAAATTATGGAATCCTGTGTAGTGACCAAACCTTGATTTTAATTAAATTGTAAAATAGCTTGAAGTATGTTTATAATGACATGTGACCTAGGGTTATATATTGATATAAAAACCATATTTTTGGATTATTTATTATTGATATAATTGCTAATCAATTTTGAATAGAATTGAAAGTGGCATATGAAGGAATATGGTAATTAACATAATTAACCATTATTAATTGTGATGTGATATTGTGATATACATGGTCTATGGAAGGAATTGTGTTCCATTTTGTGATTCTAATATATTAGGCTCGACCCTTGAACATTCAAACATATATACAATAATTCTATATTGAGTTTGATCTGCCTAGCCCCATACTATAATGCTTGTATAGAGGAGGCTATGCCCAGTCCCAAGAAGTAATGCTTATTGGGATTTTTCCTAGATTCTATTATTATTATAGGCCTTTGAAATATATTTTTTAGACTATACTATGGTTATATGGTTGTAGTTATAATGGTCATAGTAAATTTTTAGAGATATTATATCATGATGCCGAATTAGGTTATTTTTCCATGGATATATGGTTGTGGTTGGCATGGTTGTAAGACATTATAATTGAAATTATAGCATGGCATTGAAGGAGGTTATTTTAAATTGGTTATATAGTAGTGTCTGGAATGGTTGTAATACATCCTTAGAGATATTCTAGTACGCAACCGAACCATATTGTTGTTGTACTTTATTAATTATTGAATTAATTAATATACATATTTATTGAATTGTTTCATACACTTCTTATCAGACTAGTTTAGATTAGACATGGTGTTTTTGAACTAATGAGTTATACTGACACCCTATTCAGACCATCATTTGGTACCTAGGAAGATTTTTTGGATGTAGGTTTGGAAAAGGGAAAAGGACCATGTTATTCATTTCTTAGTTTTAGATAGGATTGACCATGGATATGGGACTTTTGTGGGGTTCAAGACTTGAGACATTGATTATTTTATTTTATTCTTCTTGTGTTTTTCTTATATTGTACTAGCATGGAATTCAGTTACATTTCAGTACATCAGTACATTATTCCCTATTATATATTAGATTATTCTAATTGATTTTGTTGTTCCCTTTTACTGTGTATTTACATTGATAATTTTTTTCATTTCCTGATTTTTGTCTCCTTCCATGACTCTTCATTATAGGTGGTACAATCTCCCCACTACACGTTTCACACCCCCGCTACTAGTCGGCATCCTATGGTGTATGGGAAGGTGCACTTGGGGTCTCAAAACCAACCATTATCATTAATGTGAGAGAGTTCCATATTGGGGAAAATTACAAAATTGTATCAAAGGACCATGTTTTCTTTTCTTCTTCATTATAGTTTGGGAATGGTAGAAAAGAGACAAGGATGTGTCTTGACTTGGTAATGAGATTGTGCATGGGATTAGCTAACCCATTTATGAGGGAAATTCTAAGTTCCCATAGAAGGAATTGTTTTTTTGTGTTCCTGATAAAGTTTATTTTATTTCCCCTTGTATCATTAATATGTTGTGTGATGTTATTGTTTTATGATCAAAATATTTTATTATATTTGTACTCATGGCTCAGTATGGCACAAGATGAGAATATACTCATAATAATAGGAACATAGAGATATATTGACATGAATTGTTCATGATAGGGTCATATCTATTTTTTATGTGATATATACAATCAAATAGAACAATAATATGGAATTACAATTTCACTAGATAGATTAAATGAATTTTCATTTTATGCTAAAATAATTTTAATCCATGTCTAGAGATACCAAGAGTTAGTAGTTTTCATTTGTAGTAACATGTTGGGTTGAACATGGTTCTAGCCAGAAGGGATGTGTTTGTCTTGTATATAAAATGAATCCTTACTTTATTTCCACTTAATTGTTGGGAGGGTGAAAATCAGAATTATCGTAATGTAATTTAAGAATATATTTTGATAGTTATTATGGATCAGAAGAATGTTAGTATTCATGGTAGCTTCCATTGGGTCATGTTATCCATGGAAAGGGTAATTTTACATATCGTGATTTTGACGTTTGGGCTCCCAAGAGAGTTTCAACTGAAGAATCCTTATAGTTTTCTAGGTAATGGGTACCCTATGTTTCAGTGTTCTGTGACAATTCAGTCAAGAAAATCATTAAGCATCATGACACACCCATGGATAAGAGGGCGAATCTTGTTGCGTATATACTTCATGGAACTGCCATGAATTTGTATGATATTTGGGAGGATGCTGGGAAGAATGATGTATTATCTTGGAAGGAATTTGAGAGTAATTTCATGATCCATTTCTATCATGAGATATTGAGGGATGAAAATCTTTCGATTTGAGGAATCTAACGTAGTAGGGTTTGTCAGTGTTGGTCTATGTTAGATGTTTTACTGACCTAAAGTGCTTTGCACCGTCTTTGGAAGATAATGAGAGCATTAGGGATAGACATTCCAAGGATGGTATTAATTATGAGATCAATTTCTAGGTGAACATTACTTATTTAAGAATATTTTATGATGTCATAAATCATGCACTCATCGTGGGTGATAATCTAAGGGAGGACCACAACAAAAGCTAGGCTATTTCATCATGGTGATCGGGAAGTTCTTCTTTGATTGGTAAGAAGCACTGTTATGAATTTTTCTATCAAATATATAGTTGGAAGAGTAGCCATTGTTATATACCACCATCTCAAGTGTATGTTCCATTCCAATCCTATAAGTGTGGTATGTTCAGCTCCAATCACCCGTAGTGTCCTTACCACATAGTTGACTCTAGTGTATTTTAAATAATGGGTCATATTTAGAGGTTTTATGCGAAATTTTCATATTACACAAGTTTCATAGGATCAAGATAGGCACCATAGTTAGGATAGGGCTCAACTACACCTTTGCAGGTCGGTAGTTGGAGTTCTATTGGCTATCTGGGCCATGGCAGGGGATATGGCACCCCAATTCACAAGAAATAGAACCATCCAAGGGACGTATCTCATGGTAGTCATACTATAGCCTAGGACAAGGGGAAAAGTCAGTTGCATGTTATGAATACTACTTTATCGGACGTGGATGCAGGATCATTAACTATCAGAGGTACGATTTGTATATCATCTACCATAGATTTTTTTTCTTGTTTAATACATGAGAATCACATTTTTTATATATTCTCATTTTAAAAATACATTAGTCTTCTATTTGGAATTTTGGGATGGTGTTTTATCCATTTACACACCATTGGGAGTTTTGTCAAAGAATATCACATCTTCCCCGTCATGTTCTCTAGAGATTGGTGGTTACTGTTTCTTTTGGGAACTGTTCACTCTTGAAATGATATGCTTTAGCTTGATTCTTGGTATGACATGGTTAGTTCTATACCTAGATCATATCAACTATTACAAAAGGATAGTTACATTCAAATCCCCAAAAGGAAGCATTTATTCTCACCATGGTGAGTGGGATATTTTGGCTGGTCATGTGGGGCCAATTTAGTGCGTATTGGATTGTCTCATGGCTCTAATCATTGGCCTTACTCTAGATAATTGTTTAATAAAGTAAGATTCTCCTCATATTGTGGTTAATCTTTTTCTATATGTTTTCCCTAATTATTTATATGTCTTAATTCCTAAGAGTGATATCATGCTCATGTTTTATTTGGTGTCGGAAGAAGAAATAGTTTCTGTCTCGTATTACCAAATAGCACTAGTAGAGCATCAATAAATGAAATTTAAAATGGATGATATAGAATTTAAAGGATTCATATGGCCAAGTAATCTTCCTTGGGGTTACCTTGTTCTCATTTCTAAAAACGTCGATAGATCTCTTCACTTTTGTGTGGATTATCAGAGATTGCACTAGATAATAGTCAACTACAAGTATCCTCTTCCCTGAATTTATGTTATTTTAAATCATTTGAGAGATGATAAGATCTTATACAAGATTTAATTAAGACCATGATATTATCAGTTAAGGATAATTACATCAAACATACCTCAAAATAATTTTAAGGTAAGGTAAGGCTTGTATGAATTTGTATTGATATTGTTTAGGATGACCATTGCGCTTGAAGTATTCACAACCTCAATGAATCAGATCATTTATCCTTTAATGGATCCGGTAGTGGTTGTTTTTTTGATTATATCGTAGTGTAATCTTGTTCAGTAGACAATCATTCTAAACATCTTGACATCATATTCCATACATTCAAAGAGAATTGAATTTACGATAAGTTAACCAAATTTTGTTTCTGGATTAATAAAGTGCACTTACTAGGTCATGAAATCTCCAAAGAAGGAGTGTCAGTGTACCTTGAGAAATTCATGACCATGATATCTTGGTAAAATCCTAATAACATCTTTTAAATTTGGATATTTCTGGAATTATACAGGTATTATGGGCATTTAATCCAAGATTACTCTCATTTGGAAAAAACTAATGTCTTGTATGACCCAGATAGGGGTGAAACTTTCCTGGTCTAATGCTTGTGAGAGATATTTTTATGAGAATAAATTCAGGCTTACCCCATCACCTATCCTCACTCTACTTCTATCAGGTAAATAATATATCGTGTATTCTGACACATCTGTAGTCGAACTCATAGCATTTCTAATGTATAAGATCAATTGTTTTCTTATGACTCTAGGTTGCTAAGACCGCATGAGGGGAATTACCCTAATCATGATCTAGATTTATCATCATTTTTATATTCCATTATATGATGGAGACACTATATCATGGGTGGTAGTTTTTTGGTATACACAGATCACAAGAGCCTCAAGTATATCGTTTTTCAACAAGACCTGAACCATCGAAAGAGGTGGTGGGGTAGAGTATCTGCTGTATTTTACATTGAATTGGAATATACAATAGGAAATGGATATTTTATTTCTAATTATTTGATCCAAAATACACATAAAGAGGAATTTTGGGACTCTTGTGACATGTGGAGGATAATTGACCTCTTTATAGACATGCATCTGGATGTTCATGAATCTTATAGGAGGGTAGATCTAACTTTGATATCTGTTATACCTATTTTTTAGACTGGATTAAGGACATGTTATTTTTTAATCCATAGGTATTAATATTTGGAGACAAATTATATGGTTGGGAGAATCCATTAGGATGGTCTCTCATAATTGGTAATTCTCTTCTTTTTGGTGGCTGAGTATGGGTTTCTATGAGATTATCTGAGTAGGCAATGAGGGATTTTCATGATTCTTGAAGGGAGGTTCATCCTTATTTAGAAAATATGTATCATGATCTCTATAGATATTAATGGTAGTTAGTAATGAATATCATATTGGAATTATTCGTGGCTAAATGCTTCACTTGTCATCTGGTGAAAGTCTTGCATTAGAGGGTGTCTAGGATTTTACAACCTTTACCAATTCTGGAGTGTAAATGGGATGATTTAATGATGGATTTCATGATATGAATACCCAATTCTACCCATAAGAATGATGGTTTATGGGTTACTTTGGATCAAATAACTAAGGAATCCCACTTTTTACCTATTAGTAAAAAAACTTCATAGTTGTTGATCTGAGAATTCTTTATTTTCATATTATGGCTCATTTTCATGGTGTTCTGAGGAGTATACTTTTAGATATAGATCCTATCCTCATATCATGTTTTAGTAAGGGTCTCTCTAAATACCTAAGATCATGAGTTCTTTTATGAACATCTAAATATCCATATACTGATTGTCAATCTAAGTGGACTATTTAGGTTCTGGATGATATTCTACGAGCATGTGGTTTGGATTTTGGTGGTTCATGGGAGTAAAATTTGACACTCATGGATTTTTCATATAATAATAGCTTCCATTCATCGATCCAAATAGATCATTTTGAGGATTCCTAGGGAAGGTCATTCCATTCACCTCTATGTTGGATGGTGGTGGGTGAGTTAGCACTTGTTGGGCCTGGTCTTGTGTAGGATACATCTGAATAGGTTTAGTTTATCATATAGTGGTTGGTGACCACAGAGAGAATATAATAATCATATGATGACCATTGGAGATGAGCTCTAGAATTATAGGCTAGTCATCATGTTTTAAATCAAGTGTCGTATTGGTTGGAGAAATTTCATATCATGAAATAGGGAAAGCTAGTGCCCATGTTTGTCAGACTGTTCGATATAGTTCCATCGGTCTGTCCAGTGTCATACCGTTTCTTCCTTCCATAGTACTAATGTTCTATGAACAATGTGTTCCACGTGTCACAACTATAGAGATTTTATCCAAACCCTTACCATGTGATAGACATATCAGATGTTGATATTTTTAATGGAGCTTCCTTTGAGGAGCATCTAAAGAGGTATTGGATTGTAATGAGAAATATAATTAGGGTAATACTATACTATTGGTTAATGTATAGTGAAAGAATGGGTGAGTTCAATAGGATACCCAGGAGATGGAGTCTGATATGAAAAAATAGTGGGAGGTCATGTTCAATGTGACCTCATAGAAACACTTGGAGAAACTCTAGGATAATCTGTTATAAGGTGGGGAGGTTTTCAGATCCCATGTTTTGTTAATTAAATCTCTCTCTAAGTTTTTCATTAATCATATCTCCATATTTTTTTTCTTCATGAAATTATTTCATTTTAAAAAATGTAGTCTGGAGTTATAAGTAATATTTAGTACTGGATAGTATCACTGAGGCAAAATTTGATGGTTAAAACGATCTAATGTTCAAGGTTGTATTCTTGTTTGAATTAATGGAGTTTGGGGGTAAATTAGATAAGTGGTGTATGGGTTCATGGTTATTTGAGAAACATTGAAAGGGGTTTAGTTTGTTTCAAAGTAAAATGGGATGAAAAATAAACTATAGAACATTTCACATCATGTATATGGATTACACATTGTGTAATTATTATATGGTTTTAATAAAATAAATATGAGGTGATGGGTTTTTGGTGTACGACATTAAAAACATTTACATGATGTGTAATCATATTACACACTATTTAAATTCCTAGAATTATATTTTAAACATGTTGTGTAGATAAATTATTATTTTTTCATTTTCATCTCTTATCATCTCAGCCCTAGGGAATTCTACATGTGATTTTAGGGTTCCAACATCCCTTGTATATGTCCCGGTTGTGTGATAAATCCCTGTTAAGTATTTTCGGTTAGGTTTATCCATTATCTTCCTTATTATCTAACCATTATGGTGAAATCCATTGAAAAATAGATATGTTGGTTTTGATCATGATAATTTTTTGATCTAGAAACCACTTTCAAATCATCCACACCTTCTTCCTCTTGGGAGTTGCCTATTGGAAGAATTATTGGATCGACGATTAATGGTAGAGAATGTAACTCTTAGCCCTATCATTTGACAATTTCTTGGTTTATCTAATAATTTTATTGCTTAATTGTTTCATGAACCCAAATTAATTAAATAAAAAAAGTGATTATTACCTATGGTCATTCGGTTTCAATTGGTTTTTGACCTGGCTTATGGCTACTCAAATGGTGAGAGAACAATGATTTTAATTAAATTGGAAAAGATATTAAAGTATATTTAGCATGACATGTAATCTAGGGTGATATATTATTGTCAAATCCCTAAATTGTGTCTTATTTCTTATTCATGTAATCATTAATAAATTTTGAATTGAATTGTATGTTTCTTGTGAAGGAATATAGTGATTCATAGAATTAACCATTGAGAATTGTGATGTGACATTATGCAATCCATGTTCTATGATAGGGATATTTCTCAGTGTCGTAATGCTTATATATCTAGCTCGTCCATGGAACATACACACTTATATATTTTAATTTTAATATTGAGTGGGATAATCCTTTTCACATGCTATAATTATTATATATTGTGGACTATTCTCTGTGCCATACTATAATTCTTATAGGTAATTGTCCTGGATGTTGTAATGTTTATAGGTATTTGACCCGAATTGGTGTGGATATACCATGGTTAAATGGTTGTGGTTAGCATGGTTATAATAAATACTCAGACATATTATGGTATGTAACTAAAGAAGGTTACTTTACATTAGTTATATGGTTGATGTTGGAACGGTCATAAGACAAGCTCAGTGTTATTTTGATAAGGAATTAAATCATGTTATTTTACCTTTTTAAAATGGTTATTATTGGAAAGGTCATAATACATTCTCATATATATTTAAGAATAGAGATGTAGTAGGTTTTTTGTTACATTTTATTAATTATTGAATTAATTAATAAACATGTTTATAACTTTATTGAATACACTTCTTATCAGGATGATTTAGTTAAGAAATGGATGTGTCAACTTACAAATTTATACTCCCACTAAATTCAGGTCCCCATTTGGAACCTGATTAGATATTGTGGATGCAGGTTTGGATAAAGTAAAAGGACCTTATCATTGATTTCTTGGTTATATATGAGATGGAGTTTGGATATGATACCAGTGTGGGGTTTGGACCCTGGACATTGAGTCTTTTATTTGATTTTGCTAGTATATTTCTTGTATTATTCAAGCATGACATTTTGTTACATTCCATCATGTCATTACATTATTTCTTATTATTTATTATATTATTTAGTTGTCTTTTTGGGTATATTCTGCTATGTATTTACTATTATTTTTTTTATGTTGTATTATAATTTTTGTTCTTATTTGACCCTTCATACAAGATTTATAGTATCCCCTTTATACATTCCATACCCCTTTTACATGTTTGATGCCTCTAGCATAGAGGGAGGTATGATTGAGGTCTTGTAACCAACCCTTTCTGTCCATGTGAGAGAGTGCTATCTTAGAGGAAATTATACTCTTCCCCTTTTTGGTACGGTTCTTTATAACACCAAGAAATCAATCCATCTATTGAGACAAATTTTCAATGTCATATTTTTGTTTAGTTTTATACTATTTTTTACTTCACATTATCACCAACTCAACACCAAGAATGTAATACTTCTTATTTATTTCAAACAGAAAAATGAAAATTGAAATTTATAATTATTATATATATCATAGTAATATGAATGTGTTATGGGATGATTAAATGGATTTAACCAAACCCAAATTATAATAAGTTTTTATCAACTACGTCAGTCACTTCTTTTTGTTCTTTAATTCTTATACAATAAAAAAACCTAGTTCACATAAACTTCTTGTTTCTAAAACCACAAACTCCTTTGTGATTATTGAAAATGTAAGAATAATATCAAAATATCATCATCTCAATTAAACCACCTTGAATAATAATCAATATTTAGTTGATAACTCCCTATAATTCTTGGACACACAATAATGTGCAATTATGTAGGTGTGCTAATTTCCCTTTCTTTGATACATGATATCAACACATGAGTATATTGGTTCACTTATGTTCTTCCTTGGTGTATCCAATATTTATTAAAATTTTATTTCACCACATTTCCATGGTTACATCCTGAATGAATGGTCTTGCACATAGACAAATTAATATCATCTTGAATTACAACCGAGTTAGATCACACACACATCAAGAATTAATTGGTTATTGATATTTGATGGGTATTATTAAAATCTTTTTCTAGTTAACCAAATTTTTTATGTATTTAAATGTGTGTGAGTATTCACTTACACATGAAATCATACATGAAATATTAATTCTATACTTTTTCTCTTCACACATATAAGTAAATGCACTCAGTATATCCTTCCCTTTCACTGCATCTTCCTTAAGTCTCATTTTGTTTTTGGAAAATAACTAGGTTTAGAAATATCAAACTCCACATATAAAATTCATGTTCATGCATGCACAATCTATCAAATGAAATCACAAACAATATGTGAGTTCTTCTTCTTTCTCAGACCATTAATTTCATAAGTGCGTATTCACATATTCTCATTCAAATATATAGAAAATATGTTTGAGATATAAGAATCTTACACATGTACAATAAGATTCATGAAACAACTGGGCTTTGTAGAAGTATTTCTATGTGAAGCATAGTAGGATTACTTGATTGAAGAATTGTCTTGCATATGCCTCAAGATAATTTTCAAACTAGTAATGATTCACATATATTATATCTTCGCTAAATCCAAGGATAAATGTAATAACATTGTCCAAATGGGATTTTGGAACTACATTATTCACGAAGCAGTTTGAGTGTTCTTAGAACAAGTCAAACTCTCACAGAATTATTATTATTTGATTAGGAATTAGCTCAGCAGAACCTATACCCTTCATGAAACATAAAAGATCATGGTCCTCTATTTCGTAGAAAATTAGACCCCTTCTCAAATATGAAACATGCCTCTTATACGAGGGATTCACCTTTTATAGGTAATGAGTAATTCCTTGTTACACCACCATAAAATCCAACATTTAATCCATTTCAAAACTTATTTAGACACTCCACAAATATTTCTATATATTTGAAAAAAATTTCTCACCTGAGTCATTTGGGTATTCTAAAATATTTGTCAAAAAATGGCGTATAGCCTTTTCAAGTTTAGTATAAACATTACCGTGATGTTTTGATTTAATTCCATTATTTCATGCTTCTCAATAATGGTGAACTGATGTCCAAAAGGCCATCTGAAACATTGATTGATGTTTTGCTGAAGAAACATCTTAATATTTGTTTCATTCATGAAAAATTATAATTTTCTTACATGATGACTCAGTTTGATAGAACAATCCACATGTTATCAGAAAGATCTGATAATATGGTTGAAAATTTATGGTGTTTTAGCTGGTGATCTATAATATTGGTGATTATTTTGGATATTCAAAGAAAAATTAAATCCCCTGATTGATCCAACAGTATAGATGAAGCAGATTATGTGGCTGTGGGAATTACCATCTTTTTACAAAGGATGAATAGTGACTGAACAACCCGCATCCCACATATAATCTGCCTCACATCTTGGGCATGGTATATCAAAAATTTCCACTATGAATTGTCCTAATTCTCCTCCCACTGTTGATACTACCTCATACCGATTATGATTCACATCATGACACCCCACATGGTGGTTCCACCTCTCGTTAAACAAGTTCTTGTTCCCACCCATGCCACTATCAGGTTGGATAGTGCTACTCTCTATTGGGAGTAGTTGACCCCTTGGATCCCACATGCTCCCTTTTTTGATGGTTTCCTTGGCTTCCATGGTGTATCCTTTTCTTTAGTTTCACAAATCAGGACATAATCAAAATGCTAAGTGTAGAATAAATAAAATCCAAGACTTTCTCAATAAGAATTCGAATCCAATATTCACATGATTTTTACACTTGTACATCATGATAATTAAATTCATATTTTTTGGGATTCACATATCTCAAGTCTTCATCACATCATGAAATAGGAAATTCATATTTAATGGTATTCTTTATACATCCAAACATTATTGTAAATAATGCATCCTATATGAAAATTTTCCTTGGTCATTTAGTTTCAGAAAAAGAATCATCATATATACTAAATGGATTATTCCAGCATGACATATAATGTCATATAAGGAATCCATGACATCCAATGCCATAAAATTAATCCAAAACAATTCTTCAATAATAACCATCAAACTCAAAGTCTTCGACATTTGTTTCTTGAAATATGAAGACTTGTGGACTTCATCCAAGATCCATTAAATTTGGAACATCATCATTATATTGAGATTAATTAAATAATATTATCTCATTGACCACTTTTTTCATCCCATGAAAATAATTTATAACAAATAAAACTCATACCAAAAGTGGTCTCTCTACTACAATGGTTGTATGGTCATCAAATGAGACAGGTTGTGGTTACTAAATTTTAGAAGTTGAATATCAACACATTAGAGGGTATATTTATTATACCCTTATGGTGTGACCCTTTTCCCTATTGAAGGACATAGGGTACCCCATGGGTGAGGTTGGTATCCCATCAACTGATTTAATGACACCTAGTGGGGCATGGTTCATTCAATATTTGTTTATGATTGATATAATATTTAAAAAATGTGTGGTGATTGATTGTGATCACATGTAATATAGTTTGATTCAAGGTAAAAGTTATTTGTGGTTTATATTTCCTAAGGGATATTTTTCACTGATGATGGCGGTTTTGTTGAGCTAGAGGCTGGCATAAGGAACCTTGAATATGTAGTATGTTTTTTAGTGTGCATGTCGAGTATCCTTCATGAAAAGATATTTTTTCATGGGTGGAAGAAAATTGATGGAGCATGATCTCTGAGATGAGTACCATAGAGTGAGAATTGGATGGATTTTTCTAGAATTACATGATGTGGTCGATCACGATCTATGATAATTATTTCGGTTCCTATATTTTATTTTTCCAACAAATTATTTCCCCACAATATTGAATTTTATGGGATTAAGGAGTAAAAAAATCGTCAATAGGACTTTATCCATCATGTGATGTGGTCAGGGTAGTTAGCATTGATATATAATGATTTTATTTTTTCTATTTCTATCACATTTCTTATATTTAAATAACCTTTTAATTCCATATTCGTTGTGTTATTATCTCATGTTATTAATCGTGATCCATCTATTATATGATATCTTGTTATATCTTTGACACACATGTTATGCTTCCTTATAATGTTTATTTCCTTAATGGTATTTTTTTCTCACCCATTTTGTCTGTGTATCCCCTAAATTATCCTATAATTTTTTGGAGCACAAGGTGATATAAGATCTCATTATTTATATTAACATAAATTGTTTGTATTTTCATATTGATGTTTTATGTACCAATTCTTCAAAATAAAATAATAATTTCTAAATTTGTGTATTCAATTTATATTTATGTTAAAAACATGTAATATTATGTGTAAAAAGGCTTGGGTCTCTATAAGGTTCAATTTATTATATCTATTTCACACACATCCACTTGTTCATAATAGTATATAACATGTTATTATATTTTGGATTCTTAAAAGATCATTGGACTCACCCATACCCACATACATGTCCTGATTTTTGTTATACATGCATAGAACATATTATTTTATCTCATAAATATGCAATGTTAGAGCTGGAAACGGTTTAGTCTAGTAGGGTGTGGATGTTGATGAATCTATGAGATATTTATAGGAGTTTCCCCATAATTCTTTTATTATTCAATGTTGAATTTCGCTGCTTGATTTTATTTTTCATACTATATAGTGAGATTTTATTCATTCTATTATGGACATTGGGAGTATTCTGGGCTCTTTGTTTTATGCCTACTTGTATTTTGGGATGTTCAATATGTGGATGGCTTATTCTGAATTTTAAATAGAGTAGGTCATGAAGCACAATATTTGTTTGAGGGAATTGTATTCCCATGAATATTGTGCTCTCACTAAGGGTTAGCATCCTTTCGCTTATAGGAAGTCATGATTAAGGTCACATGACCCCCCCTCTTGGTATTTATTCATGAGATCCAAGAAAGTCATTACGATAATGATAAAGAATTCCATTCAAAATACTAAGATCAAGATTACTTCAAAAACATCACATACCAGGACCTTAGATATTCAACTTGATATCATATTCTAAAATAGGGGTCACATTGATTATATTTTTTAATTCATGGTGGAAATAGTTAATTCTAAGAGTTAGGTAATAAAACTCCTATAAATATGTTTGACCTTCACTTATCTTTGAGACATTAAGAGTTAGGATACCAATGGAATAAAGATGAGTTTATCCATGTACTAGATTATAAAAAAGTTTTCCACTAGACTATCCATGATTCATATAAAATTTGATTAGTTTTTTTCCCTACATAAATAGATATGTGTAGAGATTAATTCCATATAGGAAACATTTCTTAGTGTAATATAGATCTTGTATTAGTGTTCAATATGATGAATTTTAATGTGGTTATCATTTTAGTGTGATCGAATTCGATAAAATACACAATTAAATGTTAGTAAAACATGATAGTTATCTAATAATAGATTATATTATAGATGAATATATTCATCACCACCAAACGTACCTTTTTGATTAATAGTTAAAAATGATAAGCTTATAATAATAAACTCATAATACTAGAATCACAAAAAATTCTTAAGTAAAACTTATTTTATGTGAAACCACTATTTAGTTAGTTCAATAAGGGAATTTATATTCTGATAAGAACCATATAATAATTTATATTAAGGATTCAATAGAATTAGAAGTAATATTATAAAAGTATTTTTAGTATATTCTCAAATACTCAATGTTATTAATTATGATAATGTATTTTTTGAGATTCAACATATACTATTATCATATTAGGGATATGGAATTCATTCTATTATCATCAATGTAAATGTTTTAACAATGTAAATTAGTTCAATAAATGTTCACCTTTTTTCTTAAAGTACTGAGAAAATATGAGCTGACAACATATTATTCCAAGATGCATGTGTTGTATTGATAGTACAAGTGAGTAATATTTTAATCTAGAATAATAAATATTAGTTAGTTAGTCTGAAAATTTGTTCTCTAGTATCTATTGAAGGTCATTAAAATATAAAGGTAAAATCAGTAAGGAAATAGTAATGATCCCATGTGATGGAATTTTTTGGATGTCATGAGGTGTTTATAGAATTATATGGAATGTTTGTGTTTTGTATCAGTTTTATAAAGTGAACTATTATATTGGTAATGGTATTTGGTGAAAAATATATAATTTATATGTTTCCAATATATCAATCTTCAAAATTAGATGAATAATTTATATATAATTTATTTTTCATTCATGGGAATAAGTTAATAGTTATAACATCTAATGTTATATTTAAGGGTTTATAGTAAAAAATAGATCTTAGTAATAGATGTGTATCATTACATTATTTCTCTTATATGATAAAAGATTCAATACAAATGGTTAATATTCATCAGATTCTGCAACTTGTATTATTAAAACGATGGTGAAAAAAAAGTTTAGCCATAACAAAAGAGTTTATCAAAATATTAGTTAAAATATTATAAATTTGATCCCATTATTAATTAGTGAAATATTTTAAAGAATAATGTTTTTGAGGAAATGTTTATACATTAAAAACAATAAAATATAAGATATGGAAATAATGGGTTATTTTTCAATTATTTCTAATAGGAGTAAATAAGTTTTTTCCCTAATACAAATAAGTTTTTTTTATATAAGCCTGATATTTTTAGGTAAATTGTCCCAAAGAATCTGGCGGGAATATGTTCAAACCTGGAGAAGTTCAATGTTAACAAATAATATATTTATTCAGAAAAAAATCAATTTGAATTTCAATTAATATACTAACATAATTTATAGTATTAAGGTAAAGATAAATTTAAAGAGTTACATATAATTACTATAAAAACATGAATTTAACTTTATAAAAAATGGGTTCTTGATGTTTTTGTATGTGATAATGTAAATAGTTACATTAGTTTTCAAAACAAATCTGAAATAAATTTAATTTATAGGGTTTCAACAATGGTGATGGTGAAATTAGAATGTTTTCTAGGAGTAAAAAAGATGTTAGTGACATAACTTTTAATGTTACAGAGTTATGGAGTTTGAATATGATCTAGGAGATGAACATTAGTAATATAATTCCTAAATATAACTATTATTTAAACTAAATTACTTTATAGATTATATACACTATGGAGTTTAGTGGGAATTTTTTTAGGTCTCCACATAGAAACGTGATAGGAATTAGATTTATATTTAAAAAGATAAAAACCCAATGAAATTAAAGAAAACATAAGGATAGTATATAATTATATCATATATGATATTATAAACAGACACTTATGTGTGGTTTTATTATGTATTCTTCAATTATTTTATGAATATGAAATGTTCCATGATATATAAAAGATAACTCCACTTTATCATTCTTTAACATTAGATTCATATATGTATATATTAAAAAATAGTTCATAATGATTAATAATAATTGTGTTCTTTAATTATTAGTTTTATTTATTATGGAACCTCATTTCATTGTTTACTATATTATATAATTAGGGTTTCTTTTTTATTTTTTGGGTGTTTTATGATGTATGATTTTTAAATTTTTGATAATTTTGTGTGGTTCACATTTGTTTCTTTATTATCACTTGATAAGTAGTAACCCAATAGTATTATTCAAATATAATAATTTTATTATGTGATTGATGTTTTGTTGTTGCATGTTTTATAGTAAACAATAAGAATGAGTTTTACCTATGGAACATGGTTAGCACATCATTTAATGTAGATCTTGTGATTATAAGTAGTAACTGTGAATATATTCTTATGTATGGGTGATTTTTCATTAGAGGCAGGCACATGATTTAGGAAGCTAAGAGTGTTAATTATTTGAGGGGTTAAAACATGATTCTAGTAGAATCTATATAGTTATATCGTAGTCTATTAAACCACATGGACAAACTATTTGAGCTATACAAGAATATTATATTTTGTATTTTTCTATAGACCAACTTTAAATTTAACATCATTTTGATTTCTTTTAATCCTCATTTCACAGGGTCTATCAAGATGTATATTGACTGAGGGTAATATCCTTCATCAACCTTTCTTTTATGCTCTTATACCTAGGATTTCAATACAATTTTGAAGGTAAAACTCTATATCTCTTCCATATTTACTCTTCTATCATAATTACTTAAATTAAAACTTGGTTTATTCTAATCTAATATAACCTAATTTTTATGGTAGTCATACCTAGGGTTTCTTGATGAACTAATCTTTGGGATTTGGTAGTCTGAGGCTTTTAGAAGTTATCTTATTCCATGTAATTTTTTTGGAGTTGTAGGTAAGTTATCTCTGATGATTTGAGGTGGTAATTGCCTTTAAATTCCATTTATTTTTCATGTAATTATATGATTATATTTTATAAATATATTCTATATCTGTTTTTTGTTTACATATTGTAACCTTATGGGGTGTGTGAAATTTTTTCATCGTTTTCCACATGTCGAATAACAGGGTTTTTAGGAATTTATTATTATTAATTTCTAAAATAATTTCTTATACATGACATGTGTATGTGTAAATAGATAGATAGATATTTTCAAATGGATTTTAAAATAATGGAAATGTTTTACAATGTTTTTATTTTCAAAAGAGAATAATCATGGTTCCTAGGTATTATATTTAAATAAAGACATGTTTTGTTTTATATTTAGTTTCCATGAAAGGAAATTCATGATTTCAGAAGAGTGTGTGTTTTTTGCTTTTTGAAGTCAATATTCGTTTTTTAAATTGATTTTAATGGTTTCTCTCATTATTTATGTTTGAAAACATTTTTAATCTATTGGTTTTCCAAGATTAATCTAAAGGCATAGTTTAAAGTTTATGTAAAGAAATTTTTTCTTAATTAATTTGAAACCCTTATTGATCCCCTTGTTGTTCTGTTTTCTATAAACTACTATCATATATGGGATGAATTTAATTATTATGTGATTCATGTCTTATTGTTAAAGTAAAAATTTTTTGAGAGACTGTTAGAGGTTAGGTAAGAAATCATTTTTTTGTTTTAAAAGTTTAATTATGCAACAATCATATGACGTTATTCTTTTCTCACGACCACTTTATTTATGCCATTAAAACCCAAGGAAACTAATTAAGAGATATTGTTCATTTTTATGTTACATTTGATTAATACACTAGCTTGTGTCCCCAAGTGTATAATGCACCATGGCTAAGGGAGTTCCCCTAATGATCATAGTGAGAGTATGTTGGGAGGTTATTTAAATTTGGAATACATCGTAGTGTAGTAATTGGTTCAACTTTAGTATACCAGTACCTTATCATCTTAGAAACGACTTCATTACCCATATTCATTGGTTTTTTTTAAGGATGCTACACAAGGTATATCCACTCCATAATTTATTTTTATCTGGTTGTTCTCACATTATTTTTTGAGTCACCATTTACATAATGGTTGTTCAATTATAATATTATTATTTTATATAATAGTTCTCATTGGATTTGTTAAGATATTTATTCATTGTTTTATTTTATTTTAACTTTATTTATAAAAAAACGTTTTAGAAAAGTGTTTTTAATTATAATATAAAATACATGTTTTTGTTTTCATAAACTTTGAAGTGAATCTTCTCATGGTTATAAAGGGTTTTCCTTTCAAGGTGGTGGCTCCACCTTTGATTTATATAATGTTTATTTGAAGGATGCATTTAAAAGGAAAAATTTATGTTACATATTTATTTATACATTATCATAGGAAAACATACTTTTAAAAAAATTAATACTAGAATGACATAATTTCCTATTAAAATAAAGTGAATATAGTCTCTCAGGAACTCATAATGGCTATGTTTTTCTCAAACAAAACATACACACCATCATTTATATGTATTCATTATGTTTTCATCTATTTTTATAATTTTAGGTTATTTTACATTCTTCTGATATACTAATAGATAGTTTGGTTATAGATGTGATTGTGGGTTATATAGATGTGATTTTTGGGTTTTTTGTTTTTTGGTTGTTTTTAGGATGTTTATGTATTAGCCAATATAACCAATTATATTTTTCATTCAGTCTCTCATATTTTGGTTAATTTTATGTTTTTTATTTTATTTTCTCTTATACTATTTCTTTTTATGTATTCAATTTGATCTTAGATATTAAAAAGGAGGTCTTTCTCATTCATAGGTATTATTCCTTATTATATTTTGTAAATTTAAATAAATTTTTTAATATGAATAGTGGTTCAATTTTAGGACACATCATATCGAATAATCAGTTGAATTTATTAACTTATTCATTTCTGTTTCATGAGGTAACTCTTATATTTTTTTTCCTTACTGATCGACATCTACCTATGTTGTTAGAGAACACATTCCAAGACTTATGGCTAATTGGATAAGGTAATGTGTTGGTAAATGTGAACTAGTTAATTAATTAATGTTATAGGATAACTATATTATTCGGATAATTTGTTATTATAATGATAAGACTATCATAACTAATGTCATTAGTCTTTATTAGGTTCTTGATTACAACCTATTGTGACAAAAATTGAGTTTCCATGGGAAGTCTGGATATGAGTATTGAATTTTAATTATTTTCAAATTATTATGATGAACTCTAATATTTATTAATGTTTCATATGTTTTAATTAGAGTTCTATGATTTTTTTCCAGGGGTTTTAGGTTGTTAAGTGGAAAAGTAAAAATAACTAGTGGAACTTGTTAAACTCACATGGCTTGTAAAATCATGTTGAGACTATTTTCATGTCTCTTGAAAATTTATAGAAACTGTTTTATTATTTTTTCCATGCACTTCCAAACCATATGGACAAACCATATATAGCTCTATGACCATACTAAAATTTGTATTAATCATTTTTTTATTAAATTGATTATAATACAATTAATAACATATTTTAAGTGAATTAAAATGATTTTTACTTTAATTTGAGGTTTTTATATTGTTTTATGTTTGATGCTTCATGAATTATGTTGTTTTATTTTATTCCATTAATGTTTATTTTGTGTTAAAATGAAATTTCATGTACTTTTTTAGTTTAGAATAGTGATTTATGGTTTATTTGAAAATGGATATTGATTTTCATGATGTTTGTTTAAAACAGTGATTTGATTCATTATGGTATTCAGGAAGCTTTTCAGAATTATATTTGTTTTTATATAAATGTTTTTAATTACCTGGTAAGGAAGATAGGGTTTAAACTTATGGAATAGTCATGAAATGTATTTTCATTAGTTATTCTAAATAAATTCAAATGATTTCAAATTTAACTTAATTTTATAAATTTTTTTTATATTCTTCAAAAAAATTAATTTCAATGATTTAATGATTTTATCATATATATTTGTCGTGTGTTCTTATGGTGGATTTGTATATTGGATATTGATCTCATTATTTATATTGAGTTTGGTGGATTTAATGTGTGGAATATATGTTGATTAGATTTAGGTTTTATTTTATTTAATCAATTCTTCCTATAATGGTCTCAATATAAAATCGAAATCCTATTTCAAGGGATTATCCTTCAGATGATTCCTCTACTCCTTTAGGTAAAATCATATCGGTGGGTGGATTTACATTAACTCAGAACTGAGTGGTGGTTTGGGGTCTTTATTTACTCTTGAACCCCATTCAATGATTTATGAATCATTTTATAATTACTTTTCATAGTGAGAAATATTATCTTGAGTATAAGGAGTGCTTGAATAAGATTAATGGGAACATTAATTCTCTAGAAACTTATAAAATCATGAAATTGACAGTTCTTATTGGCTTTCCAAGATATCTGATCTGAGTATGGTAGGATATTATTTCCCCATATTAGATATAAGAGTTTATGTTTTCAGAATCATAATACCATTTTTATTAAATAAGATTATATATAGAACATAAAGGTGGTAAAGGTCATTAAATTCACAAGTCTTCATCTGGGTGATAAAATGATAAAAAAACAGAAATAATTCCCTGGAGTGGGTGTTATTATCTCATACTCTTATTACCATTGAATTTCTAAGACAAAAAACATTCAAAATAAGATATTAATATAAACATTGGGTTAGTTTTATTTGAGTTTTACAATTAATATTATAAGGTTGTGTTCAAGACAGATCGTTCTATTGAAGCTAATTAGGCATAGATACATAGGTTGGGTGATTCCTTAATTTCATTAGGTATGAGTAAGTCTATATTATCAAGAATTAATTCAAGGTAAAAATATCAAAATTCAGGAGGTAACATTGATGAGGGTTATTACTCTTGATATATAGTTTATTTTTATAATAATAATAGATCTATCATGTTTTTTTACTCAGGTACACCTGGGCCCTCTTATCTTTCTTTCATGAGAGATCCTTCATCTTATCTAAAAATGTGGTCATTTAAGTCATCCTTAGGGATTTTTTTGGATAAATTAAAAAATTAATAATATGCCACATGAGTAGAAATAATAATTTTTATAACCTTATAGAAGATCAAATCCTTTGGGGATATTATTTCATGATGAATTATATGGGTATCTTTATTGATCATATCTGATAATATGTCATCCATTATTGGCTAATCACTTGCCTAATTGATTTTTTGATCTCATTAATGCTTATATATGATTTTGGCTATTTGAGGATTTTTTTTCTAGACGAGTTACACATAAAATTCCATGGGTATATGATTTCATAATAAGGATTAGTATTGAACCATGTGATAATATGAATTGGATAAAACCATGTTTAAATTATATAAGGTTAATCAAATGTTTGTGTTATGTGATCTTGTTCTCAAGATACATCCTTTTTAGATTCATAACCCAAGGTTAAATCTATGTTTCTCATTGATGAGTACAGTGACCTAAGTTTTCCCATGTGGAATAATTTTCTCATTTTGTAAATTCAGAACATTAAGACATGATAAAGGGTTATATAGTACTATTCACATAGAAAAATACCATAGAAAATTGTTCTTATAGAATCATTATTTTTTGGGATTTGGCATTTATGCTTGGGATGAATTTTGGTTAGATTATAAGTCCAGTGAATTTAATGGGATGTTTATTATTTATTAAATAAGTATTATTTATTCATATGGGTTTGAGTTTTGTTATCTCCTAAAAAAATTCATATGAAAATAATGACCTCGGGTTTTATTCTAGAATGGGGGGTTACCAAGGTGATGTGAAATTATTATTTGAGTTATAATCATAATGATGGGCCCATTTAATAGGTAGGACCATATAATTAAATTGGGGTATCAAAACCTATTAATCAATATCTATACCTATATGAATAAATGATGTTCTACTCCACCCAATTCTATGTTGATAAGAGAGGGATGTGAGTAGTTGATCAATGGAGGGATATTTTTATGAAGATTATTGGAGTGTGGATATAGATGTAGAAAACATAGATTGAAATTTATTAGTGATTTATTATGATGATTCGGTGATGCACCCCATGGTAGGTTTTGTTATTTTTTTATACATTGTTTATAAATGTTTTTTATCCTTTTTCATTTCATCATTTCCTATAATTTAAATATTTTTTCTTGTGATTTAATCCTTGAATTTTTTTAGTGAAATCATTCGTTCACAACAAATATGCATTTGGAAATATCGACTACAAAGTGTTTAGTCATAGAAACATGTGTTCTATAGTTTTTTGATGGGTCTCAGGTTTAAATTGAATTTACATTTAATGTAGTTCATATGTACACTCTTTTTAGGGTATTTGGTTACATGACATATGATCCTTCAATGTACACGACTAAACACCCCATGTGGGGTGCATGGAATGTATGAGTACACACTATGTTAGAATACACAATAATACCTGGAAAATGCTAAATGACTAAGAATACATGTATCTTACACACCAATAGTAAAGGGACTTGTTGTGTAAATTATAGGTACACATTTAGAAGGGTTGAGGTACACGACCAAGGTCATACATTTTGTGTACACATTGCATACTACATGGTACATATCATTTATTATCCTAATAGTGTGTATTTATTTATTTTAATTCCATGTATATGGATTTGGAAAAATATTGAGTATATTCCATGTATATTTTAATGTAGGACATGATGGTGGGTTCTCATTAAGATTAGAGAATGTAGGCGACATGATTCAATCTAGAATCAGACTTTATCCTAATAGTATTGACTATCAAATTCAATAAGTGAGGAAGAGTTGGGGAATGATATAGAAACCCACTTAATGAATTTAACTTCATAATTTTGAAAAATAATATACATCCTATATTTTGAAACCTATAGAAATAAATCATTAGATTCAGGTCAGTGAGGATGGGGAACCATGGTTGTAATTGTTTGAGTTGATTATGGGTGATTGCCCTTTACGACAAGATAAATGAAATGTATCTAATGGGTGGGAGGGTAAATTATGAAACTTACCTTTTTAATATTCCTTATAGTTATAATTTTTTGAGGATGATGATGACTCAAAAGATAAATGAGGTTTATTTATTACTTTCATTTTTTATCATCCGACATAGACATACTTTTTTCATATGATTGATATCTTCTACCTCCCGTATCTCATTAATATTTTTGACTTATGGAGATGGAAAAGAAGTTACAGAGTGTTCTTGATGATCCCATTTTCATCAAACCATTAGTTATAATTCCGATGTGTAATTATCACCATGAAAGATGGGAGGTTTTTATATTCTTTGAGCATATACATTGGGATACGTTATTGGTTATCCTATATGATGATAGAATTGTTGTACCTTTTCAAGGTGGGATGTGGGTCCTCTATTCTTGGATATGGTTACATAGTTCCATGTATCATAATATTTCAGTTTTTCTTTATTGAATCATAATGGAACTCTTCATGGGGGGGTCTCTCCCCTTGGCATTAGCATGGAATCCACAATGTGGTTGCAGGTTGCCTCTATGAGGTAAAAATTATATTGAAGAGGGAAATTGGTGTCTGGAGTTCATATACCCATTTTCATATAGAATATAAAGGAATGGAATATTTACTATATTATGGTTACATATTTCATGGATTTATTATGGAAGTATTTAACCTTCAAGGTGGTTCAATAGTTTTAAGGTTTTAGAAGTATAGGATACTCGAGCTTTCCCATCACAAGAAGATACCTATAAGAAGATAGTTTATTTAGATGTTGTTTTATTATTCCCTCGTTTAATAACCCATTTTTTCTTTATATTTGGGAATTTGGATGTTGGGATTATGATAGGGGAATTAGAACTAATGAGTTGTTGTCTTCTTGCATATAACCTTTCCCTAGAGAGTGGTTGTGGATATTGCCTCCAACAGGGTAGTGATTTTTGTTAGTGATATATAATAAATCATGCATTATTTATTCTATGTGGGACATTTTTTAGGAATAATGGAACATCAAAAGTTTCAAACACATTCCTATTGAATCATGTTTTTTATGATGCTACAAACATCATGAACCTTATTAAAATTTTAAGGAGTGTAAAACATTTTCTAGTGATGGTTATCCACTTGTAAACCACTATTGTAAGTCCTGTAGATTATCTATATGTAGGGAGGTGATTCCTCTATAGATAACGGATTGGTTATTTGACTTTACCTTTGTTTGAGTATAGAAAAGTTGTTTTCCTCGTATTATGTAAAATGTGGCCCTAAATAAATCTTCTCTTCAGGCAATGGAGTTTTGATAAGTTGTCTCCAGTAGTTTTTCAATGAATGACATATATCCTTCTTAAGAGTGGAGTGGTTGTTACTCCTTGGTTTTCCTATTCCCTTATTACTCTGGGTGGATGTATTTTTTTCCCACCTTATAAGCCATTTATGAGCCCTAATGCCTGATTTTTCTAAAAGAATCACACTAGGTATTTATATAATCACCCTTAATGCCTATTTTCTCTTAGTGATTATATGATTTGTCTCCATATATTCAATGATAAAAGTATTTTAGGAGGAGGTGTTTTACATATATAGTCATGTGACATGGGTATTCTATATATGGAGATGGTATTATTCTTATACAAACATCATAAATAATATAATGATATTCCAATAGGGTTAATATTCTATTGGTTTTGGTATGTTCCAGTGAGGCATGTGTCCCTCGTATGATATCATGGATTATGGTAACCCTCCATGGATAAAGGGCTCATGAATACCATTAATGGGGCATGGGTCCACTATTCAAATATGGGGCTGGTACGCACTCTATGCTAATGAGGTTTGAGTCCCCCATATTGTGATGGGGGTTTTATCCCCCCTTCTAAAGAGAAATAGAATCCTTAATATATATTTTTATTAGTGCTCATGATTATATCATATGTAGTTATTCTATACATGTGAGTAAGTATCCCCCCACAGGTATAGGAGTATATTATCATTCATGTGGTGTGGTTCATCCCTGGAAGGGGTTGTTTTACACTCAACTGACTTGCATTCAAAAATAGGGTCGGTATTCCAATGGTCTGGATGGGATTTGGGTCACTAATAATATAATAAATGACCAGTTTGGGATATTACTAACACTAGGAAGGGGTGGGGTGAATCAGTGTTGCCTAATTTTTAAGCCATTCACAACTTTTTATCCCATTGCATCTGTGAACTGTTAGGTTCTTGAATCTCTTATTATCTTTTCCCTATCAGATGAAATAATATGAAAGAAGTAATGATAACCGACAATATTTTTACAAGGTTTACTACAAAAAAAGATAACTAATCCTTGTAATGGTCTATATATGATCCTCACCACAAAAATACTAGAAATTTATACTTTGAATATAGTTTCATCATCTAGTAAATAACCATTCACTTTAAATTTATTATAGTCAATTTGAAAGTTCTTTTTTTAAAACACTTTGTTGGATATTTATACTACATCTAAAGAATGTGTTCTCCTTTTTTATATGGATCTTTGTAACACAAAGAAAGTCTTCCACAAATTGAGACTACTATTGAATGTTATAGTACTATTTATTTCTTCCACTAATGTCTACTGCAATTTATTACTTGCACAACAAAAATTAAGAAAAACCTCTTTTTTATTCCCAACTATAAAATGAATTCTGAAATTTTTTATTCTTCTTTCAGTCACAATAATATGAATATGATTTGTATTGATGAACTTAATTATCCCTTACCCAAATGATTATCAACTAATATCAAATTGGTCAGTCAATTATCTTCTTCTTCTCTATTTCTTATTCAATGGAAAACCCTTGTTCAAGGAAACTTCCTTGTACTAGAATAAAAAATTTCTTTTTGATTATCAAAACACTAAGGATAATCTTGACACAACATCATCACAACTAAACTACCACAAATAGTAATCAATATTTTTTTGAGCACTGTATATTCTTCTTAAACACACAATAATATGAAGTTGTTTTCCATTTTCAGTTTCTCTTTCTCTGATACTCAATATCAGCACATTAGTGTACTGGTTCACTTCTTTTCTTCCTTTTTATAAAATATGAATAAAATTGAATCAAACCACACTATAAAAATTTTATAATGTTAGAACGATCATTAACATAGACATATTATTCTCTTCTGAAATTAAAATCCAGTTAGATCACATGAATTTAATGCATTAATTATTTACTGATATTTCATGTGCATTATTCAAATATATTTTGGGTTACCCAAATGTTGTATGTATTTAATTTTTCTTGAGAATTCACTTGTGAATGTAATAATTTATGAAATATTCAATATATTTTTTTGTATCTTCATGCACATGAGTATATGCACTCATTTTATCCTTCTCTTTCACTTCCTCTCCCTTCCAACTAGTTTTATTTTTAAATAATAAATAGGTTCAGGTATCTCAAAATGTATATATAAAATGTATGTTCATGCATGCACAATCTATCACATGAAATCCAAAACTATATGTGATTTCTTATTATTTATCTCAAAATTAATATATTATTAGTGTTTTTAATTATTATCCTTTGCATAGACAGGAAATATTAGTGATATGGTCATGTCATATTTGTGTTTAAAAAGATTCATGTAAGATGACATATTTTTTTAACTGGTTCTTCATGAAAAATAGTGGGAGTACTCAAATCAATCATTGGATCATTGATGTCTTAAGATCACTCATGAACCAAGAAGGAATCAAATATCATATATCTTCACGAAAGCTAGGGAGACATGTTATAACACTATCCCGAGTGGTTTTGGTAACAATGTTCATCATCAAGAAGTTTGAGTGTGCTTAGCACAATTTGAACGCTCGCAGCTTTCTTATTCCTTATGTAAGAAGTAGTTGTGTGGAATATCTGCTCATTGTAAACCAGAAAGGATCATAGTGCTTTGTTTCTGTTAAAAAGAGTTCCTCCCCCAAATATATATAAATATTCTCATATGATGGATTCTAATTTTATATTCAGTGAGTACTTCCTCATTACACCACCCTAAAATCCAAAATTTAATCCATGGTTAAACTTATTCAAATTCTAGGAAAATAATTATGTGTCTTAAGAAACAAATCTCACCTGAGTTGTTTGGGTATTATTATATATGCTAAAAAAAAATTTTTTTAGCCTTCATGAGTTTATGATAAACATTGATTAAAGTTTTTCATTTACATTCCATTATCACATGCTTCTCAATCAGGTTTAACAGATTTTAAAAAGGCCTCTAGAAACTATGATTCTAGTTTGGATAAAGAACGTCTTCAAATTCATGATATGCATTGAAAATAATATTTTCATGCATGATGAATTAGTTTGATAGAATGATCCTCATGTTTTCAGTAATATCATAAACGATTCATGAATCTAGAAGGTGGTTTAGCTAATGATATATCATACTTGTGATCATCAAAGAGAGTTGAGGAAGAAGATGATCTCTTTGTTGATCAGATTGTGCAGTTGAAGTGGAACATGCGTCTACGGAAATGTCCATATTTTTAAGATGGTTGAAAACTAACAAAGATCATGTGTCCCAAATAGAATCTTCCTCACATATGGGGCATGTTACATAAAAAAATCGATGTAATGAACATGTTAGAATTCTCACCCCCTCTTAGAACCACTTTTATTGATTTTGACTTCCACTGCGCATAGTGGAGCCATCGCTCTTCTAGAGTTATCTTATTGCAACCCTTACCACCCATAGGTTGGATAGGTTTGTCCTCCCTTTGGGTTGGTCAGCCCCATGGGTCTTGTATGTTCCCTTAGTTGCAGGTTTCCTTTCCATCCTAGGATTTGTCATATTTCTTGTATAATCCACAAATCAGGACTTAGCCAAAATGCTATGTATAGAATAAATGAAATCAAAGACTTCCTCTTCAAAAATGTCCAACCAATATTTAGAATCTTATTTTCTCTTGTACATTATAAAATTGAAATTTCATGGAAATTGATTTTCTCAATCCTACTTCATATCCAAAAATATAAAATTCACATTTTAGGGTCTTTATTAAACATCCAAAACTTGTTGTAAACAATATTTCCTATGTGACACAAGTCTTTAGTCATTTAATATTATCAGAAAAATCATCTTATTTACTAGTATAATTATTAAATAATGAAATCCAATGTCATATAATGAATTTATTTCATATATTTTCATCTATAGAATCCATAAAAATTATCTAGGAATAATTATAAAAATAAAATTATTCAACTGATGCTTTTTGAAACATCAAAACATGCGAAATTCAGCCAATATCTATTAACATTGGACCTTATTCTTCATATTTACATCAATGAAATATTCTTATCTCATTGATAACCATTTTCAACCAATGAAAATCCTTGAATCAAAATGAATTTCACACAAATTGTAGGCTCTTAGATATCCCCTTTCTATTTTTTGGAAATAACATTGAAGTTATTTCCAAATGAATGTTTAAAAATGTGTGATCACTTTATTTTCTATTTCCTTTACTCTTAAAATTTTCATTTCACATTCTCTCCCCCTTATTTAAAATAAATAAAAATTTCATGGGAAAATAGTATCGGTCTGTAATTAATAAAATTTTTACCTATTATTTCACTATGAGTCTACATGAGTTGTGATCTTTGTAGAAAACTATAGGATTTTACTTAGATAATAGTTTTTTCCATTACCAACTGATTATAATATCTTATGAAATGAGATATCATATACTTTTCATTAAGGGTTATTGCCTTCCATTAAGATTTTAGATACTAAATGAGTTATGAGAAATTCATAATAATAACCATCATGAAACCCTTTCACTCATTTCAATAAATAAATCTAAAGAATTCTAGTGTAATAGGAGGGATAATTCTCCTTGGGACACATTCACATTTCTAATTCCATTGATTTATTCAATTGACCCCCCTCTATATTTTTTTTTATTTTTGATTTATAAGGATGAGAGATTAAGAAAGATTGTTTTTCCAATGAAATGATCTTTAAAAAAATTTCATAATAATTAGACTTGATAATAATAATTATAATTGTATTGGAATGTTCTTCATTTGTCTCCCTCTTTTGGTAATCACTTATAAACATCTTCATAATTTTGGTTCACATAAAGAATTAATTTCAGGAAATTACAGTGTGGGAAATACACCAAAATGAATCTTTAACATTTGATAGTCCATAGTATACATCCTTTACAACTTCACCAAGTATGATCTTCTTGAACATTTGTTCATTAGGATACTAAGAAATAAAATCAAACCAAGATAGTTACTTCTTTATCTTGGCTTTCTTGAATAGGTCATAATATTCTTCATCTTCATTATATATGATCCTATATCATATTTGAATTTGAATACCAAAGTGATGAATCATTCAATGATGGTGACTTCATCAACTTTTCTATCAACCATTAATAACACTAACAACTTCATAGGATATCCCCATAAGATCATTCTTAACCTTAAAATCCATACATTGTGAGAAATAATCCAATAATAAAAAATAAAGGAAATATGATTTTTCCTCCTTACACCATCAATATGAAAAACATGGTTGTGAGTATCTTCTCATCCAATATTCTCTAATTTCTAAATTCATTATACTTGTAAATCTGAAAATATTTTCTATTTTATGTTGAGGTCACATGGATCTTATCATAATTTAAATGTATCTATGTGTGATCCTTATTTCTTCAAGATATCATTAAGAAATTTTATATCATGGTGAAACTTTTACTTTATTAAATAGTTATTCTTTTGGTAGAATAACCACATGAAAATCTATAATAGAGTGACCATCCCTGTCTCACCTCAAACAGTTATCTTAATTATCATCATGTAGAATATTTTGAGTTCCTTTTTCTCAATCCTTTTCTTGTGCATCTTCCATTTCCCTCATTATTATTAAATATTCAATCCAAATAACTAATATTTCATTAATAAGTATGGTAGAATGTTTGAATCTTCCACATTTATTCTTCTAAGTGTCATCCCTCTTAGTATTTCTTCTGGATGTACTACACTTTAACTTCTTGGATTTAGAAACCCAGTCCTTCTCACCATTCTTCATTGATTCCTTCTTAGGAGGATTCATGTTAAAAAAATATTCTAACTTATTTCTATGGTCTCATCATCATTCCTAGCTACTTTTTTTGATCTTATATTCTTGTCATCTTTTCATACATGTTGAGATATACTTGTACTATCCAGTTGACTACTACCATTGTGTACATCATAGAAGTTATCAAGATTTATAAATATTTTTTTATTATAGTGATTCTTATGGATCTATGGATGTTTCATCTTCATATCTATCTTACTCCCCCATGGAAAGGGATTCTTCCATTCCCTTTCATTTTAAGGATGGTACCTAAAATTTAATTAAGATTTCCCAAATATGTTGTTGTGCTATCATTGAAAGCAAAATATCAATTTATTGATATCTTCAATATCATGTTGCTAGAAATTCTTCATGACTTGTTGTTATCTTCACGGGGAACCAGATTCAAAAATTTCATTCATATCAATCCCATTCATGTTGTTATTTTTCTTATCACATTTATTCATCCATACTTGTTCAATGTTTTTTTTAAAACCCTTCTCTTTTTATGATAATAGTTTTAGAAGTATTAATACAAGTTGGCATGGATAGTACATGTCTATCCTTTAGCTACTTGAGATGGATCCTCAAAAGATGTCCTGAAACTCTTATAAAATGTTGGATAAAATTTTATTGTACAAACCTCAAAAGATAATTGAGTAGATCAGCAATGGTTTCCTTATTTTTTGAATGCTTAATAAGTCTTTTCTCAAAATTTGACAACTGATCTTCCAAATTTGTAAATTTCTTATTCAGGATGATGTTATAATTTTCAGTTATAGTCATCTTATCTTCACAATCCTTCTTCATTATAGCAACATCGTTTCCATACGGCTTAACCTTTTCATGAATAAAAGTGTCAAGTTCATTGATCTTAATAGATATTACTTCCAATTGTAATCCCATGACATCAGTTTTATTTCTCAATTTCTCTTCAAGTGAATGGATCATTTCTTCTGGATTATTTTTTACTCCCTATTTCTCTTCAACTTCAATGGGTCATTTGGATAAAAATATTTAAAGTTACATATTTGTTTTTTAAAAGGTTCCAACCTATCTATGGAGCTTTAAGCATTCTATAATTTTTTTATTGGAATACTTTATCCAAAAACATCAACTTCTCTTCCTAGTGTGGTGATATATTCCTACCAATATTTAAATATTCTACAAACAAAGGATCATATTTGTTTAGGAATACCATAAAAAGACTATTATTTTTTCAGATTATAATTATTTAGAGGTTTTAGATTCATTACCATCACCACTTACGCAATAATATTTACATTAATGATTGATTTAAAATTTAATAACACATACCTCATAGTCACTAGAGGTAGGATGTTTATACATCTTCTTAGAATAGACTTGATCCACATACACAATACATACCATACCTGGTATGTATTTTTTTTAAATACATGGAGAAACATATAATTATGCTTCATTAGATTAGAGGGGCTCTTTCTTAAACATTATATTCTCTTTCATTATCTTATTCATCATGGTCTTGGTGTATATAGAATTTTTCATTGAGATAACTAAATCAGCACCAAAACTGTACTTAAATTTTTAATCAAGAAAGAAAAATAAATATTCACAATATAATGGATTCACTATAGAGAATCCCACTATGGTGAAGCTTATCACTAATACCAATTTAATGTAATATTTTGGGATATTCCAAACCTAAAGAGGAGGGGAGGGTGAATCAATGTAGGGGACTTTTTATTCCAATCCAAACTATTTATCCTTTATGCTTATTGAATTGTTAGGATGTTGATTCTTTTATTCTAATTTCCCCATCAAGTGGATGAATATGAAAATAGTAACGATAGCACATGATATTTTTTCAAGGTTCACTACTCTATAAGAGTAGATAATCCCTAGTGTGGTTTGGAAGTGATCCTGACCACACAACCACTAGAAATTAATCTTCTGAATTTGGTTTCAATATGTAGGAAATACCCTTTCACTTTTATTTTACTATAGTAAATTTTATAGTACTTTTTCATAGTGATTTTCTAGATCAATATACTGACTTTGAAGAAAGTCTTTGAATGGTGCCTTATTTTTTCAAGTATATCTCTCACTAATTTAATCATGAATTTTATCTTCAGTTTTCTTCATAGGGAATTTTTATCCTTGGAATTAAATAAGTCTTAGGTTTCAATGAAATTTGAGAAGGGACAGAGAGTATATTTTGGTAGAACGTTTTTGGAGAAAATGACCAAAATTATGGAGATGTCTCCTTCATTGAATTAATGTATTTTTGGGGTAAATGGGTTAAGTGTTTTACAGGATCTTTGCGAGTTTAGAAAATTATAAATTGGTTCAGTTTGTTTAAAAGGAAAATTGGATGAAAAATATTTAGATGAAAATTTACAAATAATTTAATGGTATTATAAGTAATGTAATTTTTTGAGAGTTTTAATAAAATAATTCTGATCCGATGAGTTTTTTGACATATTTCATTTAAAAAAATTACATGACATATAACCACATTATAGGTCATGTAAATTTCCAACATATTGTTTTATATATGTTGTGTGGAGGAATTCTCAATTTTTTGGCCATGTCACCTCTTCTCTTGACCCTAGGTAATTATCCAGAAGATTTTGGCATTCCAAATTCTCTTATGGACGTCCTTTTTCTATGAGCAATACCTGGAATGTATTTTCAGTTAGGTCTCTCCCTTATCATCCTTATTCTTAAGATGTTTCAAGGAAATACATTGATGATTATAATATTAATCATTTTTATCTATGAAACTCATTAAAATCATTTTTACCTTCTTCAACATGGGCTTTAGATGTTTGAAGTGTTGTTGTACCAATGTTTAATGGTATGGGTCTAAATCATAACCATATTTTTTGATGAATACAATTCTTATGATATTTTTTTATTAATCCGTCTTTGTGGGTCCCCAAATTAATTATATAAACAAACCTAATTATTCTTTGAAATTATTTGGTTTCAATTAGATTCTCACCCGGCTTATGGCTATTCATGTTGTGAGTGAACCATGATTTTAATAAAATTGGAAAATGTATTAATGTATATTTATAATGACATGTGGCCTAGTGTGATTTATTGTTATTGAATCCCTAAATTGTGGATTATTTCTTATTGATATAAATTTTAATCAATTGTGAATTGAATTAAAACTGGCATATGAAAGAATATGGAAATTCACATATTTAACCGTTGATAATTGTGATGTGATATTAGGATATCAATGGTGTATAATAGGGATTCTAGGCCATGTTTTAATGCTTATATATCATGCTCATCCTAGGAACATGAACACTTATATACTATAATTATGATATAGAGTTTCCATGACCCGGTCCCATGCAGTAATTATTATAAAGAGCAGGATATGACCATTCCCATGTTGTAATTATGATAGGAATTTGTCCCGGATGTTGTAATTGTTATAGAGATTTAACCCTGATTGTTTTGACTATACCATGGGTATTTGGTGTGGTTGGAATGGTAGTAAGACATTCGCAAATATATTCATGATTGGAACTAAAAAAGGTTATTTTATAATGGTTATTTGGTTATGGTTTTAATGGTCATGTGAAATTCTCAAAGTTATTCCGGCATGGAACAGAATCAAGTTATTTTATATCGGTTATAGGGTTGTGGTTGTCATGGTCATAATACATACTCCGAGATATTCATGTATGTAGCCAAAACATTTTACTGTTGTATTTTATTAATTATTGAATTATTTAATACACATATTTATCACTTTATTTCGTAAACTTCTTATTAGACTAGTTTAGTTTAGACATGCTGGGTCGACTTACTGAGTTATACTCACACACTATATTAGTTTTCATTTGGTACCCATGCATGTTTCGTGTATGTAGGATTAATCAAGGTAAAAGGACCTTGTTATATATTGATTGGTTATGGATAGGATAGATATTGGATATGGGACCGACATGGGGTTTAGGACATAGGACATTGAGTCTTTTTTTGAGTATTCTATTGTTTTTATTTTATTTCTATATCATGAAATTTGGTTACATTCTAGCACGTCATTACATTATTCCTTATCATTTATTGTAATATTCAATTGGATTTTTTTTTGTCTTCCTCTCTATCTATTCTTGGATTATTTCTGTTCTATCATGATTTATTATTACTGCTATGAAACTTCATTTGAGGGGTATGGTCTCCAAACTATACATTTCACACCCCTTATTCCAGTTTGTATCCTATGGAATATGGGGAGGCACACTTGAGGTATCTCTAACAACCCTTTACAGCCATAAGAGAGAGCTCCAAATTTGGGGACTTTACAAATTTCTATCAAATGAGAAGGATTTATTTTATTTTTCCTTATAGTTTGGGAAAAGTATATAGGAGTCTAGGATTTGTTAGGGATTATTAATTAGGTTCTACAAGTGAGTATTTAAACCATGTATGGGGAAAATGCAAGTTCCTAGTGAAGGTATTGTTTTTTGTGATGTGCATATATTACAGTTGATGTAATTTCATCTTGGTTCATTCATGTGTTCTGGGAGGTTATTTTTTAATGATATTACTATTTGATTGAGATTTTTACTCATGGTCTAGTATAGAGCTAGATGAGAAAACATGCATCATAACAGGTATATTGGGATATATTGAAATTAATTATTCATGATAGGGACATATCATTTTTTTCATGTGATATATACATTCCTATTGAACTGTAATATAGAATTCTAGTTTCACTGGATAAATAAAATGAGTTTTCATGTCATGCTAAAAATCATTTAATCCATGTATATAGATACCAATAGTTAACGGTTCTAAATTATTGTCACATGTTCAGTTGACCTTGTTGTATCTAGATTACTAAGGTGTGTATTTGTCTTGGTGAGAAGATGCATCATCATTGTCTTCAACTTGAGTGTTAGGAGTGTTGAAACCAGAATGATCTTAACATGGATAAACTAAAGATTTCTATAGTTTTTTAGGAGCATATGGATTTTCATTTCCATGAATGCTTCCTAAGGGTCATTCGATCAATGGAAAGGGAGGTTGTTCATATCATTCATTTGATGCCTAAGCTGACAAGGGGGTTTCAGCTGCAGCATCATCCTATGTTTATATTGGAAGTGGGACCCTAGGGGACCATGTTATGGATCGATGTAGTCTATAAAATTGTTAATAATCTTGATACACCCACAGATAATAGAGTGAATCTCACTTCATATATTCTTCATGGACCATACAAGTGTTTGTGGAATATTCTAGGGGAAGTTGGGAAGAATGATGAGCTATCATAAAAGGAATTTAAGAGGAATTTCCGGATCCATTTTTATATGAGACATTTATGGGGGAAAGAACGCACGATTTCATGCATCTAAAGCATGAGGATTCATTAGTGATGGACTATGTTAGATGTTTTAATGTCCTACCACACTTTGCGATATATTTGGAATCTATTAATATTTCTAGGGAGAGACATTTGAATGATGGTTTTAATTATGATATCAGGTCATAGTTAAATTTTTTTCATTTAAGTAGCTTTGAAGTCATCATAAATCAGGCACCCATCTTGTAAGGGAATCTAAGAGAGGCCTTATGTAGTAGTCAGGCTATTTTAGCAAGTTGATATTGGAGTTCTTCTTTGATTGGTATGACACAATATTATGGAAGTTTAAATCAATGATGTAGTGGGAATAGCAGTCAGGGCAGTAGAAGACCATCTCAAGATTGTGTTACATTCAAGTGCTTTCATTGTAGAAAGTTTGGCCCCAAGCACCCATAGTTTCCCTACCCCATAGTCTAGTGTCATATCTTCAATATACTAGGTCATATTCAGAGGTTTTGTGTGAAATTTCCACACTAGACTTGTAAAAAAGTATCATGAAAGAAACTAGTGTCGTGAAGGGGCTTAGCTAACCCTCAGTAGGCTGGTAGATGGAGTTCTGCAGGCCGTTCTGGATGAGGCCGGGGATGATGAACCCTGATGCATGAGAAATAGTACCAACCAAGGGATGAAGCATTGGGTATTCATACTAGAGGATAGGATAAGGGAAAAGTCAGTTCCATGATATGCAAACCACTATTTCTGATGTAGAAGAAGGATATTCTACTATCCGAGGTATGATTGTTGTATCATATACCATATCTTATTTCTGGTTTGATAAAAGAGAATCACATTTTTCCCTCTTCCTTTTCTTCAGATAGCATGGGATGGTATATGGAAATTTTTGATGTTATTTTAACCATTTACACACCATAGGGAGTATAGTTAGAGAATATTGTATGTTGCAAGGCATGTTCTCAAGATATTGGTGGTTACCGTTTATTTTGGGACTTCTTCAAGATGGAAATGAAAAAATTCAACTAGATTCTTAGTATGGATTGTTATTTTCTATACCCAGATCATATCAACTATTATAATAGGAGAGTTACATTCCTATCTCTAAAAGGAATCAAGTATTCTTACTAGGGTGAGTGACATCTTCGGGCTTGCCATGTGGGACCAATTTAGTGAAGATTGGATTGTCTCATGACTTCAATCATTGTCCTTACTATAGATAATGGTAGAATGAAGTAGGATTAACTTCCTATAATGGTAAAATATTTTAATTATGTTTTACATGACGATTTATATGTATTAATTACTAAATTAGAGATGAATTTCATGGTTGAGTTGGTGTTAGGAGCAGAACCAGTTTCTTTACCACCACACCAAATCGTTCCAGTACAGCTTCAGGTATTGAAATTGAAGTTATAATATCTATAATTTAAATGGATTCATATTTACAAGAACCTCTACTTTGGGTTATCTAATTCTCTTTTCCAAAAAGGATGATGGATATTTCTTCTTATGTGTGGACTATCAGAGGTTGAACAAGATTAAGGTTAAGAACCTATATCCTATTCCATGAATTAATGATCTTTTTTATCAGCTGAGAGGGGATTGAATTGAGTTCATGATATCATCAGTTAAGGGAATGGCCACTGGACATAGATCAATCCTATTTTTAGAGTAGGTATGGCCTGTTCGAATTTTTAATGATTCCATTTGTGTTGACTAATGCGCCAGTGATATTCATGGCCTTAATGAATAGGATATTTCACCATTTTTTTATTATATTTTGGTTGTTTCCAATGATGATATCTTAGTGAACTCATGTTCAGTATACAACAATTCTAAATGTCTTAAAGTCATCTTGAGTACATTGAAAGAGCATCGACTTATGCCCAGCTAACCAAATGCAGTTTTTGGAATAATGAAGTTCACTTATTTGGAAATTTCATGTTAGAAGAAGTATTCTCAGTCGACCTTGAGAAATTTTCTATCATAATATATTGGGAAGATAATAATAATGTCTTCAAAATTAGGATATTTATTTGATTATCTGGTTATTACTGGCATTTTATCTAATATTAGCCTTGTTTGGAAGAACCAATTTTTGGGATGACTAAAAATGGGGTGATGTTTTTTCGGTTCGATGCTTGCGATACATATTTTTAGGAGTGTAAATAAAGGATGACCTTAGCACCTATCCTCACATTACTTGTGTTGTGTAAAGAATATACCGTGTACTGGGATGCATCTATAATCAGAATTGGATCTATTATGATGTAGCATGATCGATTGGTTTCTTATGGATCAAGGTAGCTAATACCGTATTAGAGTAATTACCCTACATAAGTTCTGGAGTTAGTAGCATTGGTACACTCCATGAGGTTTTGGAGACACTATATCATGGGTTATATGATTGTGGTATATACAGACCACCAAATCCTCAAGTACGTATTTTCTTAGTGATCCATGAACCATTGACATTTGAGGTGGGTTAAGTATCAATCATATTTTGACATTTAAATTTCTTATATACCAGGAAAGTGAAATTGCATTTTTGATGGTTTGAGTCAAAAGACACGGAAAAAGGTATTATGAGAGTCTTGTGATGTGTGGAGGATAATGACCCTCTTTGTAGAAATGCATTTAGATCTTTAAAAATATTAGGGGAGGGTAGCTCTAACTTCGATATCAATTATACACTTTCCATTGGACTGGATTAAGATGAGAAGATGTTTAATCCGTAGGGATCTTTTATGTGAGACAATTTATATGGTGGGGAGAATCTATTTGTATGGTCTCTAGGAAGTGGAATTTATCTTATTTTACATGGATGAGAATGGGTTCATACAGGATTTCATGAGGAATTGATGAGGGAGATTCATTCATCTAGGTGGGTGGTTCATCGTGGTTTAAGAAATAAATTTTCTGATCTCTACTAACATTACTGGTGTTTAGGAATGAAGGAGTTGGTAAGAATTATGGCTATATTCTTCACTAGTCATAAGTTAAAAGTCGTTCATCATAGTCCAGCTAATCTTTTGCATCCTTTTCCCATTCTATAGTGTAAATGGGATTATTTCACAATGGATCTTGTGATAGGAATACCTAGGAGAATCCATAAGAATGATGTTGTATGGTTTTTTTCGATCGACTAACTATGTTATCCCACTTTTTACCTATTATGTAAACCATTATAGTTTTTTATCTGGGAAATATTCACATGCGCAATGTGGTATAGTTTCATGGTGTTCTGAAGAGTGTCATATGAGATAGAGATCCCCATTTCACATCGTGTTTATGGAAGGGTCTTCTGAATGCCCTCGGGTCATGAGTTCATTTAAATATAACCTATCATCAATAGACTAAGGTACAATATAAGTGGACTATTTTTATTCCAGAGGATATGTTATGAGAATGTGGATTGAATTTTGGTGGTTCATGGGAACAAAATATGGCACTCATGGAGTTTTCATATAATAATAGCTTCTATTCATAGATCCAAATGTCTCCTTTTGAGGAATAATATGTAAATTCATGGCATTCACCTCTTTTTTGGATTCAGGTAGCTGAGTCATTACTTACTAGTCCTGGTCTCATAAAAGAGACATATGAATAGGTTCAGTTGATCAGATAGTGGTTAGTGACACACTAAGAATGAAGAAATCATATATTTCCCATCAGAAAATACCTATGTAATTATAGGTTGGTCATCATGATTTCTAATTAGTGTCACCTAGGTTGGGGAAATATCGTATTAGGAAACATGGAATGATGATACCCAGGTTTGTCGAACCATTTGATATTGTGGAATAGGATAGTCTAGTGGCATACCGTTTAGCCCTTCAACAACACCGTAGTTCAACACCCAATGTGTTCATCACGCCACAACTACAATGATATCATCGAGACCCTACCCATGTGAAAGACATTGAATTCATCGATCTTTTTGTTGATGCATCCTTTATAGAGCATCTTATACGAGTTATGGATCATATTGAAAAGTATCTTCAGGGTAATAAAATACAATTGGATTGAGTGCAGTTCCAGCATGGGGGATTTTAAGATATACCTTGGTGATAGTGTCTGATATGTGAAAATAGTGGATAGACTTGTTTGTCCATACCTCCCAGTAAAACATGGAGAATCTTAGGGTTGATTTTTAATAAGGTGGGGGTTGTCAAATACCATCATTTTCCAGGTATGAATCCCTCTGGGTTTTTCATTAATTTCTCTTTGGTTATTGTTTTATCATAGAAGTATTTAATTTTAATGAACACAGCCTTTGGTTATAAGGAATCTTGATAAGGACTATATAATATTCATGTTGAGAGCTTCGTTGGATAAAATGACCTAAAGTTTGGGGTGTATGTTTGTTTTTATGAATGGAGTTTCAGGGTAAACGAGTTAATTGTTTTGTGGTTTATTGGTTTGTTGATAATCTTTCAAATAGGTTCATTATGTTTAAAAGGAAAATGAGCTTAAAATTAAACTATAGAACATTTAAATTCCATGTAAAGTGACTATACGTAATGTAATTGTTTGAAGGTTTTAATAAAATCAATCTGTGGTGATGGGTATTTGGTGTATGACATTAAAAACATTTACACGATGTGTAATCATATTACACTCCATATAAAAAACCAACCTATTATTTTAAACTTGTTGTGTTGATAAATTATCATTTTTTCTATTCAATCTCCTCTCATATCAACCCTAGAAAATTCCCCATGTGATTTTGGGGTTCCAACCTCTTTTTTCAATATCTTCATTGTGCTAGAATTCTTCTGTATGTCCTTTCGGTTTTGTTTCTCACTTATCTTCCTTCTTCTCCAACATTTGTGTCTTTCACTATGTATTTACTTTTATTAGTTACATTCAATTATGATTTTTTAATATTTATTTGACACATTATACCAAGAGTATTGTCTCCCCTCTATACATTTCACAACCCCACTTCTTGTCGGTGGCCTCTAGCATACGGGGAGGAGTGCTTGAGGTCTTATAGCCAACCCTTTCCGGCCACATGAGAGTGTGCTAGATTGGAGGATGTTACATTCATCTATTTTTTATAAGTTTTTCTATAACCCCATGAAATTATTCCACCTATTGAGACAACTTTTGGATTTCACGTTACTATTTAGTTCTTACACTAATTTGTAATTCATATTGTTACTTGCACAACAGTATGCAAGAAATAATTATTCTTTTTTCAGAACAACATAATGACATTTTTATTTTCTAATTATTCTTTCAGTCTCAATAATATTAATATTTTGTGTGAGGATGAAATGAGTTATACCTTACACGATTGATAATAAATTGTTATCAACCTGTTTAGTCACTTATTCTTCTTCTCCACTACATCTTCAATGCAAAAAACCTAGTACACTGAAACTTCTTCTTGATATAATTACAAACACTTTTTTGTTATTGAAACACTGAGGATCATCTCAACACAACATCATCATAGTTAAACTACCCAAAATAATAATCACCCTTTAGAAAAGTACTCCCTTTTCTTCTTAAACATGCAACAATATCCAATTTTATTTCAATGTCAATTACTCTTTCTTCAATACCCAATATCAACACATGAGTGTATTGGTTCACATCTATTCGTACTTGTTGCAATCAATATTTAATGCAATTTTATTCCACCACATTCAGAAGTTTACATCATGAAAGAATGATCTTCTACATAGAAAAATTAATCACTTCTTCAATTTCAACCCTGTTGGATCACACACACTTCATGAATTAATTGGTTATTGATATATCACGTGCATTCATAAAATATATTTCAGGTTACCCAATTGTTTTATATATTGACATGTGCACAACCATTCACTTATACAATAAATCATGCATGAAATATTCACTATATTTTTTTTCCTTCATGTACACATGTATATGAACTCTGCATATCCTTCTCTTTCACTACCTCTTCCTTATTAATCGTTTTCATTTTGCCAGAGAACCAGGTTCAGTTATTTCAAAATTTATATTTAAAATTCATGTTCAGGCATACAAAAGCTGTCTAATGAAAAGTTAAAATATATGTTATTTCTTCATTTTTCTCACTCAATTAACATAATAAGTTTTTGTGCACTTATTATCCTTCATGTAGATAGGCAATATGTGAAAGATAGTGGAATCCTATGAATTTACAAGGAGATTCTCCCAAAAAGATATCTTTACAAAACTGGCTCTTTGTGAATAATAGTGGGGGTACATGACTCAGGAATTTGATCACCGAGGTATCAATATTTATGGTAAACTAGTAAGTCTTCATGGGTAGTAGACCATTTCAAAATCTAGGAAGATGAGTTATACGATTGTGTTGAGTGGCTTCACTGAACTAAATTTTTCCTAAATATGTTTGAGTGTTATTAGAAAAATCCAAAAACTCATGAACTTCTTATTTCTTACTCAAGAAATGGTTTTTTGGAACCTCTACCCTATGAAAAATCGAAATATCATGGTTCTATATTTCTTTGAAAATGAGATAATATCTCAAATATGAAATAGGTTTCTCATATGAAGGCTTATCCTTTTTATAGGTAGTGATGATTTCCTCATTACACCTCTACAAAATGCACAATTTAATCTATTTCTAGACTTAATAAAACACCCCATAAATAATTCTATATCATTGCGAAACATATGTCACCCAATTCGTCTTGGTATTCAAAAATATACATCAAAAAACATGGTGTATGTACATTGTGAGATCACTATAAATTCTGCAATGATGTTCTCATTTGCATGCCACTATTACATTCTTCTCAAACATAGTGAAATAATGTTCAAGACGCCTTCTAAAACTGATTTTATAGTTTTTCTAAAGTAACTTCTTCAAATTCGTTTCATTCATGAAAAATAATTGTTTTCTTTCTTGATGATTCAGTTTGATGGAATGATCCTCATGCTATTAGAAATATCTTATAAGATAGATGAATATTGATATTGTTTCATCTTGATATTTTTTATATGACTGATCATTGAAAAATGTCAAGGAAGTTGAAAATCCCTTGAATGATCAAATGGTATAGATGAAGCAAATTGTGCAGCTATGGAAATATATGTCTCTTTAAGAATGATGAATAGTGATTGAAAAACCCGTGTCCCACATAAAATCTTCCTCACATCTTAGGTGTGATATATCATACAACTGCCACCATGAACTAGGCATAATTCTCCTCTCCCCCTCTCGATATTACCTTATACTAATTCTGGATGTCATCATGGAACCCCACAAAGTGGTGTCGCCTCTCTTCAGGCATGTTCTTGTTCCCAACCATGCCTCCATCAGGCTAGCAAGGCCCACCCTCCATTGGGTGAAGTTGACCACATAGGCCCTGCATGTGCCCTTGGCTAAGGGTGTCCCTGTATTCTAAGATATTGGCCAATTTTTTTAAGCCAAAAATCAATACTCATCCAAAATTCTACTTGTAGAATAAGTAAAATCCCATCCTTCCTCAATAATAATTATATGATTGTCTTCAGAAGACTCTTTTAAATTGTAATTAATTAAAATTAATTTTCATTTTTCATGGAATTCACTTTTTTCAAGTCTTATTCACATCATGAAATATGAAATTCATATTTCAAGGTCCTATTAAAACATTCAATCATTATTATTATCATTTTATTCTCTGTGAAACATGTACTTGTTCATTTATAATCCACGAAATAATCATCATATTTACTAGAATGATTATTCAAGAATGACATACAATGTAATCTAATGAATCCATGTCATCCAGTGTCATCAAATTAATCCATAACAATTCATTAGAAAGAACCATGAAACTCAAAGTATACAAAAAATTTCTCATCAAATATAAAGACTTGAGGACCTCATCTAAGTTAAATTAACTTTGGAACATATTCACCATATTGACATAAATTAAATAGTAATATATCATTTATCACCATTTTAATGAAATAAAAAATAATTAATTCTCATTGATAACTATTTTCAACCAATGAAAATCATTGACAAAAAATACATCTCATACACAAAGTTGTATCTTCCCTCCAACGGGGTCTGGTCACCCAATGAGATAAGGTGTTGTTACTCCATTTGTAGTTGATGACGATAAGAATGATAGAGGTTATGGTCATTCTACACTTATGGTGTGACCCTATTTCCATGTCAAGAACATGGGTACACCATGGGTGTGGTCGGCATCCCCTCAACTAATTTAATGGCACCCAGTGAGGTATGGTTCATTCACCATTTTATTATGATTGATAAAATATTTAGTTAACCTGTGATGATTAATTTTGATCCCCTGGTAGAGAGTATGATTCACATTGAAATTTGGTTGAGGATTATAAGTCTTAATAGATCTTATGAGTTGATAATGGTTATTGTGATGAGCCAGAGGCCAGGATTAGGATCAGTGGCTATGTGGTATGTTCCTTAGTGTTCATATCGGGTATCCTTCATTAAAATATATTTTTTCAGGGGTGGTAGATTGTGCATTGAGTAAAATACCACAATGATTACCAAAGTTTGAGAATCATATGGATTAGTCCAGATTTATATTATACAGTAAACTGTGATCTATAACAATTAATTGGCTTCCTATATTTTATGGTTCCAATGCATTATTTACTCTCAATATTTCTTTGTATGGGACTAGGGAGTAAACCTACTCCAGAATGGGACTTTTTCCACCAAGTGAATTTGTCTTGGTATTTAGCTTTGACACATTCTAATGCCATGTTTTTTGTTTCTACAGAATTTCTTATATTAACATAATCTTGTGATTCCATATAATTTATGTTATTCTCCCATGTTTTTAATCATCATCAATCTCTTTTATGATATCATGTTATAACTTTGACTCACATGTTATTCTTATTTATCATGTTTATTAACTTAATGATATTTCTTCCCACCCCTTTTTTATAAGTTCTCCCCAGGTTATCTTGTAAATGTTTTTGAGATCAATGGAATTTAGGATCACATAATGAAGATTAGTTTTTTTTTATTTTTGTGTTGATGTTTTATTCACCTAATCTTATAAATACACTTTTCCTTTAAATAATTTATTTTTATTTAATTTATATTTATTATAAAAATGATTTAATAATTTTTTGTAAAAGGATTCGGTTACTATATAGTTCAGTTTGTGATATGTATTTCATGTAGTGCTAACTCATTTTATATTCTTACTAGGTCATTTGACTCACCCATACCCATATACATGTAAATATATTTGATATATGTGGGTAGAAATTATTTTTTCTCATGGATAGGTGATTCTAGATCTGGAAATAGTTTAGTCTATAAGGAAGTGGATACAGATGATTCTGTGAGTTAATTATGTGAGTTTCCCTATATTTATCTTAGGATTTTATGCAGAATTTTACTGATTTCATTGATTCGTCATACCATATAGAGATATTTTATTCTTTCAATTATGGAATTTGGGATTCATCTTACATTATAGTTTTATATCTACATGAATTTTGGTATGTTCAATATGTGGATGGTTCATGATGAATTTTCAATAGATTCAGGCATGACCCACATGCTTTGTTTGAGGGAATAGTCTTCCCATGATGATTAATCTCTCACTGAGGGTCATCATCCATTGTAAGATGGAAAGGTATGCCTAAGGTCACCCTTCTTCACCACTTAGGGATTATTTAATTGATCTAGGACAGGTATTAAAATAGGGAGAAAAATTCCCATCAAAATACTGTGTGAAATATTACTTCTAAAACAACACATGCCAAGACTTCAGTTATTTGACTAGATAGGTTCTTATAAAGAAGGGCTCCCATGGATTATCTTTTTAATAGTTTTTTCAAATAGTTAAACCTAATAGTTAGGTAAATTAATCCAATTATTATATTTTATCTACACCTATATAAGAATCCTTAAAAGTTAGGACACTAATGGAATAAAGTTGAGTAAATTCATGTATTAGATTACAAAAAGAGTTTTCTGCTTGATTATCCAACATTCATATATGATATGATTAGTATATATATCTCTATATATAAGTGTTTAGATTAAAAAAAATATGACATATTTCATAGTGAAAAATGGATCTTGGATCACTAATGGATATGATGAAATTAAAAGGGTTCATCATTTTAGTGTATTACATTTACCAAAAAACCAACTAAATTTCAATAAAACATGATACTCATCTGATAATAGGTTATCTTGTTGATGAATATTATCATCATTATCATCAAACATAACATTCAGATTAATACATTAAAATGATAAGCTTAAAATAAGACACTCTTATGATTGGTAAAATAAAAACAATATTATGTGACAATGATTTTTTTGAATCAACTGATTAAGTAGTTAAATAAATGAATCTAGATTCTTATGAGAATCATAGATTAATTTAACTTAATGTTTCAAAGTCATTAGATGTTAAACTTCCAAAGTAAATTTCATCTATGCTCATATACTCAATGTGATTAAGTATTTTAATGACTTTGTGAGACTTTAGATATCCTATTAATCGTATTTTGGATATGTAATTAACCTTATTATTATACATGGAAGTGTTTTTCAAAATTAAATGAGTTCAATAAATTTTTACCATGTTTTATCAAATTAAAAAATAAAAAAAAACTAAGTTCATATGATGTCAAGGTTCTTGTGCTATATTTATAGTACAAGTGGGTAGAATATCAAGGTATTGGAATAATTGTTAGTTAGAGTCTCACATTATTTTCTCTAATATCCAGTCAAGTCCATTAAAACATTATGGTAATATTGATAAGGAAGGAGTAATGATCCCATATTATGGAATTGTTTGTAAAACCTTAAGGTGTTTATGGAAGTCTAGGTAATGTCTATATATAGTATCAGTGGTATATAAATGAATTAACATATTTTTAAGGGTATGTGATAAAAACAATAAAATTTATATGTGTCTTAAATATATTAGTGTACAAAATTAGGGGAAAATTTTACTAAGAATTAATTTTACATTCATGTGAATAATAAATGATCTCTTACATCAAATTTTTTATCATAGGTTTTATAGTGCTCAAATAGAAATCAGTAAAAGATGTCTATAATTATCTTATTTATTTTATATGATAATGGATTAAATACACATGTTTTATAGTTCATGAGATTCTATTACAATTTTTAATAAAAAGGTGATGATAAAAAATTATCCCTGATAATGGATTTTATCAAAATATTAGTTAAAATATAATGGATGTGATCCCACCACTAATAATTGACATAATTTCTAGAATTTAAATCTTAATAAATATTTTATAAATTAAAAAAATAACATAAATGATATAAAAACATGAATTTATTTATTAAAAGTAAATATGTGTTTTTTTCCAAACAAAATTTTGTTTTTTCTATATCTAAGAATGATATTTTTAGAAAAAAATTGTATAAGAAGCTAATGGAAGTAATATTGAACATAGAGGATTTTAAAATTGTCAAATAAAATATTTTCTAAAAATAAAATAAATTTTATTTTCCATTAATATACTAAAATAATTTATAATATAGAGGAAAATATAAATTTAAAGAGTTTTATTTTTATACTACAATAAAGTGGATTTCACTTTATCCAAAATGGTTTCAGGATGTTTTGGTAAGTGATAATGTAAATAGATATATTAGTTATCAAAAATATTTCAATAAATTTTTTAATGAAAATGATTTAAAGAATGATAACTATGAATGTTGAATATTTTTTATTAATACAAAAGAAGTTGGAATCATAAAATTTTATGTTTTGGAGTTAATGAGTTTGACTATGTTTTAAGAGTTCAATTTTAGTAATATGATTCCTAAATATCACTATTATTTAAACTATCTTACATTATAATTGTTAAGCACAAAATAGTTTAGTGGGAGGGTTTTTTCAAGTGTCCACATAGAGATGTGGTAGGAATTAGATATTAATTTAATTATATAACAAAACCTAGGAAATTGAAGGTAACATAATGTTGGTCTAGCATTCTATCATATCTGACATGATAGACATGTAATTTTATAAGGATTCATTAAGTATTCATAAATTATTTTAAGAATATTAAATTTTCCATGATACACAAAAGGAAAGCTCCACTTCATCATCATTTCACATTAGTTTTATATATCTATATATATTAAAACATATTTCATGAAGATTAATAATAACTGTCCTCTCAAATTATGGCTTTGAGTTATTGTGACACCCCAGTTCATTGTTAAATATATTATATAATTATGGTTTCTTTTTGAAATTTTTGTAGCTTTTGGATATATGAATTTTCAAATTTTTTGAATTTTTATGGTGCACATTGGTTGCACTCTTATTAAATTATTATTAGTAACATAGAAAGATTAATCATTTATAAGGATTTCCTTCAGTGAGTGATGTATGGTTAGTGAAAATTCTATAGTAAACTATGAAAATAACCTTCACCTATAGAACAAGTTTATCAAATGATTTATAATAAATAATGTGTGTTTATTATTAACCATGAATATATTCTTATGTATGGGTGATTCTTCATTAGTGTCTTTCACATGATTTAGTAAAGCATGTGAGTTAATTGTGTCTGGGGTTTTAACTCGATTCCAATGGAATCAATATATTTTTAACATGTTTTGGTAAACTGTGTTGCCAAACTATGTGAGCTACCAATGAATTTTAGTTTCTTAAGTTACCTATATAACATTTTTCAATTTAACCACATATAATTTTCATTTCATCATAATTTTTTAAGTCATGTTCAGAGATTGATTGGGTGTGGATTATTTCCTTTATCAAACTTACTTTTAAACTATTTTTCATTGTATTTGAAGAAGATATGGATGGTAAAACTCTATTTATAACCCATATTTAGTCCTCTCTATTTCATCCTTAAATTCCCTCTTGGTTTATTATTATCTCATCTACTCTAATTTCCTTGGTGGTTATACCTAGGGTTTCAAATTAAAAAATCACAGGGATTTGATAGTCTAGGGATTTTATAAGCAATATTATTCCATATAATTTCTTTTGGAATTATAGGTAGGTTGTCTCTAATGATTTGAGGTGGTAATTTTCATTCAATTACATTTATTATTAATTTCATGAAATGATTTTATTTTCAAAATTTATTCTCTATCAATTTTTTTTCTCTATATAGTAACCTTAAAGGGTTTTTCAAACATTTGAATGGTTTCCACACTTGGTATATAGATATTTTCAGGATTTTATTATTCATTTTTTTCTTTAAGAATTTCTTATACATACCATGTATATATATAAATAGATTATTTTCTCATTCTTAATAGATTTAAAAATAAAATAATTTTTATTACATTCTGATTTTCAAAATAAGACAATCATTTTTTGAGTGGATTATTTTTAAGTAAATACATTTTGTTATTTATAATTTTTTTCGAAAGAAGGAAATTATTGATTTCAAAATAGATTGATATACGATGCTTCATGGTAATTTTAATTTCTCAAATGTATTTTAATGGTTTCTCTCGGGATTTATATTTCAAATTATTTTTTATCACATGGTGTCCAAACATAATAAAGTGTCCTAATTGGAAAATTAAGAAAAAGGTTTTTTAATGACTATAAAAACCTTTTGATCTCCTTTGTGTTATGTTTGGTATGAAATACTCTCCTATATAGTATGAATTTAATTATTAGGTGATTTAGATATTTTTTTAACGGATAAGTTTCATAAGAGAGAGTTCGATGTGAGTTAAGTGATCATTTATTATGTTTTAAGAGTTAATTTATGTGTTGATCACATGAATCAATAGTTTTCTCACCTTTATGTTATGAAACCCAAGGAAGCTAGTTGATAGATTATGATTTATTATTAATTATATTAGATCATAGCACTTCCTAGGGTCCCTAAGTGTATTACATACCATGTCTAGGGTAGTTCTTCTAATGTGTATAGTGATATTATGTTGGTAGGTTATTTGTTTTAGGAATTCAGGATAGTATAGTAATTAATTCCACTTGATAATGTTATTATCATTTAATGTTAAGAACTATTTAGGTTCCCATGATCCTTGGATATCTTAAGGATGTTACCTTGGTTATTTCTACTCCATACTATATTTTTATCAAATGGTTCTAATATTAGTTTTGTTTAAGCATTTACATTGTGGTTGTTAATTAATTTTTTTTTATTTTATATTATAGTGCTCACTAGATTTCATAGATTTTTTCTTCATGGATTAGTTTTTATTTTATCTTGATTTATAAAAAGGCTTTTTAGTAATGGTTTTTTTTTAAAATATGAAAGAAATAGTTTTCTTCATAAAAAAAATTCATTCTTTTCATGGTTCTTGAAGGGGTTTCCTTTCAAGGTTTTTGTTCTCCATTAGTTTTATAAAAAATGGAATTTAAAGATTGATTTCAATGTGAAAAATTATGTTACATTTTTTCATTAAAATTTATCATATGAAAACCTACTTCTTAATTAATTTTCAAACAATAATTTATGAATTGTCTATTAAAAGAAATTTAATAAACACTTTGGTGAACTACTAATGGATATTTGTTTCTCACACCGAACATATACAACATCATTTGTGGGTATGTTTTATGTTTAAATAAAATTTCCTAGGCTATGATTTTAGGGTTTTTTATGTTCTTCTGAGGTTCTAATGGAAATTTTTGTTGTGGAGGTGATCATCGGTTATATGGAGGTTTTTTAGGGTTGCTTTGTTTTTGTTTTATTTTAGGATTTTTATGTATCCCCTAATCTAAAAATTTATATATTTCATTTGGTCTCTCATATTTTTGTTCATTTGATGTATTTTTGTTTTTTGTTTCTCTTGTGTCATTTCTTTTTATATATTCACTTGGATTTTATATATTAAAAATAACCCTTAATTATTTATGTTGATTATTCCATATAATATTTTGTTCATTTACTAACAACATTAATTTTTTTATGAATGGATGACTACTGTAAGGACACATCATATAGAATAATCATTTGAATTTATCTAACTATTAAATGATGTTTTGGGGTGGAACCATTCCATATTTTTTATATTTTTATTCCCTAGTGATTTTCATCAACAAATGTTGTTCGCGAACAAGTTCCAAGCCTCGGGGGTTATCGGGTCGGGTGATGTGTAGGTTAATGTGAGCTAGTTCATTAAAAATGGTACAAGATCTCCATTTTTATTTAGATACCTTGGTATTATGAATATAATAATTTCATAACTCAAGATGTTGGTTATTATTAGGTGCCTAATTTTAAACACTTTTTTATGAAATTTGAGTTTCCTTGGAAAGTCATGATATGAGTCTTGAAATTGAATTTTGTTTTCAATTATTTAAATGTACTCTCATATTAATTGATGGTACATATATTTTATTTATATTTCTATTATTTGTTTTTAAATATATTAATTTTTTGTGTGGAAATGGAAAAATAACCAAAGGAACATGATAAACTCACTTGGTTTCTGAAATCATGTTGAGACTTCGTGCATGTTTCTGGAAAATTTACAGAAATGGTTGTATTGTTTGTGCATGGTCATCCAAACCAATTATCCAAATTGAATATCATTCTATGCCAATACATAATTTATTATTTTACAATTTATTATTATTAAATTGAATATAATAGTGTCAGTCATATATTTTAAGTTAATTATAAATATTTTTATAATTACTTTTATTTTTTCTTATCTATTATATTTGACGATTCATGATTTATGTTGTTTGATTTTACTCTATAAAGGGTAGTTTTGTGTGAAATGATAACTTCATTAACTATTTTTTTATAATAATGATTTATATTCAATTTTTAGAAGTATCACTATTTTCATGAAGTGTGTTTGCTAATGTGATTTTTTTATTGGATTTAAGAAGTGTTTTAAAAATAAATCATATTTTATTTTAATGTTTTGAATTCCCTATAAATGAAGTTAGGGTTTAAATTTACAGTGGATTCACCAAATGGAATTTCATTAGTTTTTCTAAATAAAGATAAATTCTATAAATGTTCCCTTATTTTTCTATAATGTGTTCTTATAATCAACATTGAATTTCTTAAATTTAAAATAAAGGAATATATTCTCTTGTATAGTTGGTGTGCTTTGTTTTGGTGGTTTTTTATATTGGATATTGATCTATTTATTTATATTGAGTTTTTTTTTGAAGTGTGGAATATATGATTATTGGATTTGTGTTTTATTTTTTTTAGTGAATTCTTCCTAGAAGGTCTCAATGGAATATTGAAATCCTATTTCAAGGTATGGTCCTCCAGATGATTACTTTCATCACTTAGGTATAATCATTTTGGGTGATGGATTTACCCAGACTCAGAACTAAGTGGTGTATTTGAATCCTTCTATACTATTGGACCCCATCCAAGGTTTTTTTTTTGATTTTTTGATACCTACTTTACATTGTGAGAAATCTTTTCATGAGGATAAGGATTGGTTGAATAAGATTAAAGGGATCTTCACTTCTCTGGAAACTTCTAAAATCGTGAATGTGAAATTTTCTATAGTCTTGTTTCAAGGACTGATTCGAGTATGGTGGGATATTAATTCCCCATATTAGATACATGACTACAAGAATTCATAATTTTAAGACCATGTTTACTCAATGTAATTATCCTAGTAATGTGAAGGTTGTAATGGTAATTGAATTCATGAGTCTTCATCAGGGTGAGTGAACACTTAAAAATAAGAAAATCATTTCGTAGAGTTTGCATTATTCTATCCTAAGATAGTTTCCATTGAATTTAAAAATCATAATTCTATAAAGATATATTTATATAATCCATGGTTTAGTTTCATTTTTATTTCAATGGGAATCTTATAATAAAATTCTAGAGTGGGATTGTTCTGCTGAAGCAAATTATGCATGGAATCATAATATGGGTGATGCCTCAATTATATTATATATGAGTATGGATATCTTATGTGGAATGAATTCGAGGTAACAGTGTCATAATACTATATTGAATATTTATGTGTTTCATTACCCTCGATGTCTATTTTATTTTTATTAGAAAAAAATATCTCTCATGTGTTTTTAGTGTGGTACACCTGGTCCATATTATCCCTATTTTTGAGAGATACATACACTAATCTCCAAATGTGGTCATTTATTTCATTTTTAGGGATATTTTTTTTAAATTAATAATATAAGAATAATTTATATGTGCAGCCCTAATTTTCATGATAATCTATTTTGGGATTAATTATTTATGGGATTAGAGAAGATCCAAACTATGGAAGAAATTATTTCTTGATGCATTATTTGGGAATATTCATTGTTCATATCTGATAATATTTCATATATTATTGGTTAAGTTCATGCCTCATTGAATTTGTTTGAAATATTTAATGTTTATATATGATTTGTGCTATAGGGTGAGATTTTTTTCAGACGGATTCCACATAGCAAGCCTTGGGTACATGTTTTCATAACAATGATTAGTGTCGGTGTTGGAGTTGGTTTACTTGAACCAACATATTTTTTAATTAATGATAAAATATATTAATGGTTTTGAATATCAAAAAATTCCTTGTCACAGTATGATTGGTCTTTTGTGTGGCATTGAATGTGATAGTGTCCTAAGAGTACCTATCACACTAAATAGTCATGGTAGATTTCTGCTATGATGAGAACTCGGAAGTGATATGATACTATTCTTGAATATATTTTTTATAGCTTGATGATATAATTTTCAGGACACACACTATATAGGATATTAAGGTTTAAGACTCAGAAGATGTTTAGGAACCTTTTCATGGTGTATACACATTGTAATTTTTAAGAGGATATTATAATAACAGGAACCACCAGTGGGAAATTAACATTTATAAGTGTCATTAGATGATCCTATATACAGACATTTGTGATGGTCCGTAGACTTTAATGTTATTATTAATGAGTATTTTTACTTGTTCACTTAGATTTTTTGATGAAAATTGTAATGAGATATACTTGTAGCAATGTCGGATAGGTTGGGTGTGTCACGAGTAATACTGCATTAATGAATAATGTGGGACTAGATTTGTCCATTCTATTATTTAATGGAAGTTGATGTATTAGGCCCTATTATGGAAATGATATATCCTAAATAAATCCATTCCCATGGTGTTCAATAAGAAATTTCAGTTTACATGAATTGAAAGAAAGAGAAATCAAGCAGATGGGTTAATGAAACTATCTTGCGACCCGCTTTATTAGACATGTCAAGACAAAGGAATAATATTACATATTAAGAGTTTCTATGAGGTGAAATTTCATTGAGTCATTAAATTCTTTCTCTATGGTTGCATTGGCATTTTTCTAGATGCTACCATATACTTTAGGGGGCTCTGGATAATGCCATAGAGAACAAGGACTAGTGGGTCACACACTAAGTGTATCTAGTATCTTAGTTAAATAATATATATTGTTTATTATATAACAAGTTAAATAAATATTATTCCTATTTTGGTTTAATAATTTCTCATGGATTCCTGATCGCATTTATTATAACACTAGTTATTCAAGAAAATATATTATGGGTCTAATATTTAAAATATTTTTATTTTCTATTTTTAGAATTTCATAATTATTTATTCATTGTAAAATAATGAAGTGATATTTGTTTAAAAAATAAATATTGATTATTAATGATTCAATATATATGGTAGAGGATTTTTGGACTAAGTCCGAGGGTCTTGTGAGAAATAATAATGTTCTATATTATTTTATTAAATAATATTTAATTATAATTCAAAAGTTAGGTGTGTTTCCATAATTACTAATAATAATACTATTATATTTTGACATGGGGTTTCACTGGGATTAATAAAATAAATAAGGGAACATGTTCAATTATGTTATTTTAACCCCTGTAACATAAGTACCCAATTATTATTATATTCCCATTACCCTAGAGAAGAAAATCATTGTGCCCAAATGATTGGAGAAAAATATCTCAAGCCTAGAGAGTCCACAAATCTATAAGAATTATCTCAGGAATGAGAGAGATCCTTCTCCATCGGATCATGGAAAATGATTTGAAAGTGATTCTCAAGGTGATTGAAGGTGGACATCACAGTTGAAAGAATCTTCATCACTAGCACTGAGATACTTTTTTGGAAACACCCAAAGATTCGTAGAGCATGTGTGGATCACCTCTAGAGGAATCCTAAACTTAGATAATACAATGAAATTGCAGTGCACTATAGATATGTGGTCGGACACCTAAATGAAGACAGAATAACCATGGACGTTATTCTTATTTAATTAAATTAATAGTAAACTATGTGTTGATCTCTTCTCTCTTGATTTCAGGTTAATAACCCTTGCTTGTTCACTAATTCAAATCCTTTGATCACGGAATTATTCATCACTTTATCTCATATTAATGATTGATAATTGGAAAAAACAAATATGGTGACTAACCCTCCCATTCTTACCCTACACCCATAACCTACAAGTGGTATTAGAGGCGACAGATAGTTTATAATTATTTAGATGTTTTACTTATTTACTAAATCATGATTTAGTTTTTCAATTAAATTTTAATCATTAATTTAATCTATATTATGAGATATATATCTGTATCCATAATTTCTCATATATCTAATAGAAGTGGTTAATTTTATGATTAAGATAAAATCAATGAACTCATCCATAGGTTCCAAGGATCTTTTTTGTAGAACACCAGACTACACGTCAAGTAATCGACATTATAGATTGTGTAGTCATGTTAAACACATCTATATTGAATCAGATATCAATCAGAGATTTTTTGACTATCATGGAATGAATTACACCATTAATGTACTGATAATCTTGTGGCCCATTTGACATGACATGTAGTTCCTTTGGGTCAGGGTCGGGCTATGTATTTCATCCATGGCCTACCCGACCGGTGACCATTTAACATGGAGTCAACCCAAAATGTGACCCACTACACATGTTGTGTTCTCAAATATTTTCAATGTATTTTTGACACTCCAAGTCTCTATTCATTTACTTCATTTATATGGTGAAGTGTGTAGACGTCATGTAGATCAGATCTTCACGTTGAGTACTTTTACAAGATTACATAGATTTAAATTTTATTATTTCACTATGTAAACCATGATAAAAGTACTTGTGTGTGTTCATAATGATAGGACACACCATGTGTTAGGTTTTAATATAAAAAAATATTTAAATGTTTAATTTATATCTATTTAATGTTTAGATCTGCAAATCATGTATGATTCATATTACATGTTATTACTCTATGTGCATTGAATCATAACATGTGGCAGAAAAATCATGCAATTTGTTTAATCATCTAGTAAGTGTGTGTCAATAAAGTGTGTGATTTGTTTTTTTCTATATTTCACAATAATAAAACAATATATGAGTATAATATAGGTAGGGAGGAATCTAACGGGTATTCACTATGTTTTCTCCAGGGTAAACTTTATGTACATAGTTAATTTCTCCCTCGAAAAACATTCCAATAGATATATAAAGGAAGTGTTAAGGATTCATGGATTTAAATTATCAATTATATATGATCAAGATCTAACATTTACCTTGTGGATATAAATATCTCTTTAAAAATTGTTGTAGATAGAGATGACCTTTTTCACTGTATATCACCCTCGAAGATACGGTCAGTCTAAGAGAACCATTCAAACTCCATAGAATATTTGAGATCTTGTTCACTATATTTTAAAAGAAGTTAAGATCAAAAAATCTCTTTAGTATAGTTCACATATACTTATAGTTTCCATTATATTATTCATATGAAACTATATGAGGCTCTTAAGGGGAATACATTTTGGAATCCCACATTATTGGAATAATTTAGAGAGAGGAAGATAATAGTTTATGATATTATTGAAGAAATAATGGAGAAGCTTCAAACCATTCAACAACATATAAATTTATTGAAAATTTTATAGAGGATTTATATAGATAATAATTTATGATATATTGAGTTTGATATTTGTGATAATATATTTCTCTAAATATATACATGGAAATAGGATATGATATTTGGGAAGAATCAAAAGCTAAAACTGAGATACAAAAGTCCTTTCAACATCCTTAATTGTCTTGAAGTCATAGATTATCTCTTAAAATTCCCTACTCACCAATACAAACTGAATGATTTCTTAAATGTATCATTTTTGAGTAAGTAAATACTAGATTCATCACATGTAGGGAAATTAAAATCTATGCAACTAGAACATGACCTCTTCTATGAAGAAAACCATGTGGAGAATTTGGATCAAATAGATAAGGGGTTGTGGAACAATACCACTAATATGGTAAAAGTTATAGGGATAAATCATAAGTTTTATGAGGCTACAAGGGATCCTAAGGATGTTATTATACTCATTTATTTCCATCCTTATAATAAAATTTTATGGATGAAATTATTTTAAGGGTGTAGAATGTAAAAACCTTAGTTTTTACTTATTAAATAAATATTATATTTAATAAATTGGGATACATTCCACAAAAAACAAAAATGAACCAAAAAATATGTTACAAGGGAATTATTAATTAGTCTATATTAAAAACTATAATAGTCAACCATTAAAATGTATTACCTTTAGTAAATATATAATTGATAAAATTTTATATTTTAAAGGGTTATACTGAATTAAATCAATTATCCTAATATTTTACTTTCTGAAAAAATAGTAAATATAAATTTTAAAATAAAAATTAGATAAAAAATTTATTTTTGAACTCCCTTAATGAAAATTTACTTCGTATGAATGTTATATTTTTTTAACAGATTGGTTGTTAAGTAAAAAAATATGGTTTCATCAAAAAATATTTTTTTATGATTTTATCCCTATGTGATCAAATCCTAGAAACCTAAAAACTACTTTGAAGAAAAAAAAATAAGTTTTTAGGAAATAATATTATATATCTTAACAAATTACTTAACCATGTAAATTTTATGTCTAATATTTTAGAGCTAAATAAAAATGTTATTTTAATAAAAAACTATTTTCGATCTTGTCATTGAAGGAAGTATTTTTAATGCATGATTTAGTTTTGGATTTCCATAAAGGAAAAAATAATTTTATTTGACTTATAAGAAAATATTTTTCTTCATTAAAATATGTAATAATTATAATTTTAGCATATATAGAAATTTAAAAATAAAAACATCATTTTTCTAAAATTCTTTTTATGGGATTAAGTGTGTTTAATTTATATGTAATATTTCATGAATTTATAATTTTATATGATAAAAATGATTTTAAATTTAAAATAATAAATTTCAAATTTGGTAATGAGTTAAATTTAATTTTTATTTTAAAAAATTAACGAATAAGGTTAAAACAAAGTTACTCTGATAAATAGTATAAATGGATAAAGTATTTCAATATTGGGAAATGAGAAAAACATAGTAAAAAATGTTTTAAAATAATTGGACAAGTTGATTTTTGACTTTATATTGTCTCATACACCACTTTTTCCACTTTTGATCTATTGAACCTTCACTATTTTCTGGGGATTATTGAAAATAATGAGTTTTTTCACAAGTTACATTTTATTATGTTATAAAATGATACCACTTCCACCATTTAAATATTACACTCATATTTAATTTTTTTTTGATAACATACCAAAATTTATTCTACTTTAATTTCATTACACACCCTAATTACATTGGAAACCCAAAATTAGCCTATTCCCTCAAATCTATAGTTTTTATCAAGAGGAAGTTCAAGGTCTCAACATAGGTGACACATTCTTCTTAACATTTCATTTTAATTCCTTAATCTATAAACCAAACATAACTATTTTATAATAATAAAAAAATAATCATTAGTGTGTTGATATGTTATTATAATAAGGTTATAACCATTGTTTATTCACTTTCATCTCCTAAGAAAAACAATAATCGTCATTAGTGGATGTGCGCAGATTACCACATCCAACAAAATATGGTTTTAGTTTTTCATCACCACCCACATAAATAGTCTTAATGGTGGTGTTCATAAATAAATATGATTTATATAATTTATTTATGATTTTTTTACTAATCACATATAATATTCCTTTACCCCACTCATACATTGGGAACTGAAAATGTTAATCATGTATTGTGTGGACTACTACATCCATGAATAAACATGTTTATTTTTCCATCACTTACACAAATGTATGGTTTTAGATTATATTGGATGATTATATATGATATATATATGTGTGTAATATATATCATTAATATGGTTTATTTAGGATAGCATAAAAATTAATGATTATTATAATGTAATCTTTCAACACCGGTAAATAACACAAAACTATTTTATTACCATTTTTGTTTTCTTTAAATACAACTAAAAATAAATCACAATGGTATTATAAAATTATAAATTTCTATAAGACAAAATATTTATTTCCTTAAATGGTTTTTAAATGATGATATTTGGGAAAAAAATTAATATCGACATCTCTTTTAAAAACCTATTTCAAAACTTACAGAATTATTAACAACTCGTGTTGAAAAGAATTATGTCAATATAATACATAATGGTAATTGATATTAATAAAGAGTGTGAATGGAAGTGTATGTGAATAAGGTTCTCAAATGTGTAATTAAGGTGTTTATATTTATGATACATGAGTTTATATCACTTCATTGAAATCAAGGGTAAATATAAGGGACTTGGTAACTCATACACCTTCATTTGAGTAATAAGCATTCATATTTGAAATATATTTTTCCAAGACATTCCATTTTAAATTATTTTTTATTTTTTCCTTTTAAAATAATGTTTTTTGAACCAATTCCATGTCCATGAAATGTTTTATATTAATTTTTCCTAACAACAACAGATAATTTCTTAAAAGAGACTCGTGATGAAATCTTTTATAATGATGAACAAAAAATGTATTCTAAAAGTTCATTTTATGGTATGTTTTCCATTATCATCCAAATAAATATTCCTCTAACATAATTATTTTTCATGTTTTACCTTTTTTTATACGTTTATTAGGTGATTATTTTAGGTGATTATATTTTTAGTATCATTATATTTAATTAATATTCTTATTTGTATTTTTCTGAAACTCATATTACATCATGGGTTCCTTATAAAAATTTAATGATTTAAATTTGGGTGTAATACGAATCAAATTTTATTTAAATGGGTTATTTTTATGAAAATTCGGAAATATCTTGAAACCCATTTTTCTATTTATGGGTTCGTTTATGATGTGATTTTTTTTATCAAGTGGAACACAAATGTATAGATTGTGATATGACTCGTTCCGGGATCTACCTTCAATTCAATGGATAAAGTCTTATATATCATGAGATATAAATGTTATGTGAATGGGTTAGCAAGTTTTTAGGTACATAAAGTGTGAGAGTGATGGTGTTTATGTATACTCAAAATTTTATGAGTGAATGGTTTGGTGGGTAGGTAGGTTCACAAAGATAAGAAATCATATGTTAATGACTTTTAAACCTTCATTCCTATATCACATGGCCCATTTAATATGATTCATATTTTATTTCTCTCATTCAATGGTAAAAATATTATCATTTAAAATGTTATGTCTACATTTCATGCTTATATTCAACTATTATTATTTTATATTCTTTTCAATATGATATTTTTCCATATTCATTGGTTTTTAGATATTTAGAGTCTTACAATTTTTTTCTTTGATATGTTATCTCTTACTCGGCATTTGTGATCACCCATTATTTATGTTTTCCCTTCCATAGTGTTTGAAGATAATTATTCCTAATATAATGTTAAATAATATCATTAGTTTTTTTGATATATCCTCATAGCATGTGAAATATATTTTTTATTTTTCAAGACTCCAAAAAGTAAACATTTATGCCTTTAAGTTGTCTGACTACTTTTTGATGTAATAATTAAACCATGTAATGAATTTTTTATTTATGTAAGTTTATCGTGGTTTAATTTAGTTGGTATCAGATGTGGGTATAGTTATTTTGGAGACTACTAAGAGAAAACATTAGTGATTACCCTTAGGATAAGTTTAATAATAGGAGAACATCCTAAGTTATAGTAAATACATTTTTGTGTTTTCCATGGAATTGCATTCCATTATAGATACTACTAGTGGATGTAGTTTTAGAACATATGAATCTATGGGTAATATTGCAAAAAAAATCTGGTGCAGTATATTACGCCCATCATTCTTGTGCATAGTGAATGGACCCTTACTATTCACCTGGTTTGACACACTTGGGGGATATTATTTATTTAATTTTAATTTCCATTATAAACAATTATGAAGGATTTTTATCATGTCAAATAGAATGGTTAAGGAAAACCTAGTGGGGAAATAATTATGTATTACCTAGACGGGAACTAAGGGAGTTATTATGGAAGAATATACACATTATTTTATATTTATAACTTTTATGATCATAGTTTTCAGCATTATAGATTTTTTATTTTAAGTACCATGTCCATAAAATTTCTTCTATCAAGAATATGGTTGGGATAATGAGGAATTGAGCTAATAATGGATGAAATATAGAATGTGTCAATTTTACAAGAGATATAGGAAACAAAGTTCAATATCTCATAGAAATGATCACTCAAAACTTTTATGTTATGAATAATTTAGAGCTCCCAAATTCACCATGAAAAGAGAATATTTCTATTGAATATTTTATGGATTAATGTCCACTATCCTATAATGGACCTTTAAGTCCATTGATTGTAAATAAATGTATTTTTAGATAGAAAACATTTCCTATCCTTTAATGATTATACCATGAGAAGTTCATTTTAGTTTCCTATATTATGGAATGTGAGGTTTACCAACAAAGGAGTCACATTAGTAATTCAATGAAAAGGGAGGAATGTGATTCTATAAAGTGGGAGGATTTAAATTGAATATTATTAACTAAATATTTCCCTTATGATATTCTCACTAATATAGAATAAGAATTACAAGAATTAATACAAAAGGATGATGAGTTTTATATATATTATGAGGAAACATTAATGAGATATTCATGTTATGCCTCATATTCTATCTCCAAATCAGGAAATAATATTGACCAATTATTTAGTGTTTTAAAACATTTTCTTCTAAATTCATTAGTTGTAAGAGAGTTTGGAAACTGTGAGGGAGTTTTCGGGTTTTCACTTAAGGTTGAAATAGAATGTGCGGACCCTTGCGATTCTAGATATAGGAAAAGAAAGATGGATTAACATAGAATCCCTAATGAAAAGTATTATGGGGTTATGTAATTTCAATTAATAACATGTAAAATATATTGGAGGAAACACAAAACTAATTTTCATTAAGATTATTGGATTTATTACAGGATTGGTAAAGTAGGACGCATATCTCGTGACTATTGAAACTATGTAAAGAGGTTGAATAACACCAGTGAGGAGAAAAAGGCCCCATATGGTGCTCTACAGACTCTTAAATTTTACAAGTTCTAATTGTATGGGTATTATTTTAATAAATTTTATAACCCTTATGTTATTAAAGGAAATAAGTATCATCATCATTCTAGACAAATGGATAAGTGGAGGGAATATTCAATAACAACTAATGATATAAACCCTAAAAAATATGTGGTTAAAGGTACACTCATTCTACTCTCTATAATAGTTATTTCATTATTTTATTATAGTTAATAAAAAAATTTATATCTTATATGTTTTCTAAGAACATGGATTCACCACCTGGAAAAGTTAATGTCAAACTATCTATGAAGGCACATGTTGTAATGATAAATGAAAAAATGTTTTACAAAGTTTCTATAATAAAAATTAATTGAGAGATACTTATATAAAATCCGTTTATTCTTCTTATAGTTTAGTTTGAAATGATTTTACGTATAGACTATATTTCTTATATAAATCTGAAATCAATTCCTATGAAATGGACATATCCTTTCATATCCCTTATCATACAGTAAAAAAGTGGAAATGCAAAGACGATCATGCACCTTCCATAGAATAAAATGTTATAATATGGATATTAATACCCAAAAATAAGGGGTTTATGGATCATATTATCAAGGAGTAAATCTGCATTGATAACAAGTCCACTGTATAGGATTATGCTAATGTATTTCCTAAATTAGTTCATGGTCTTCCCCTATAACATGAGGTCTGGTGTCAATTGAACTCATCCCAAGATCCATTCCAATGTCAAAGACACTCTATATAATATAATCTATTGGATTAGAGGAGATGAAGAGTAAATTTAAATAGAATCATAACAAGGGTTTTATAGAACCTATTTCTTCCCCATTGGGTGATGTAGTCCTCTTTGTAAAGAAAAATGATAGACCAAAGGGTCATTACATTAATTTTTGGGTCAATAAAAAAATAAAGATAAAAAACAATCAAATGTCCCATATTGATGACGTGTTAAATCTACCGCTAGGATTTCAATTATTCTCAAAGATTAACCTTCGGTTTGTATATCATAAATGACAAGTAAGGGGGGAGGATATTACAAATACATCATTCTAAACAAGGTGGGGACACTATGAGTTTATAGTGATGTTGTTTGGACTTACCAATTCCCCCCTCAATATTTATAGATCTTATGAATAGAGTCTTAATTGATTTCCTGAATCAATGTGTGCTAGTGTTTATAAGCAACATCATTATATATTATAAAATAAAGAAAGAGCATTGAGATCAAATGAGGACTATTTTAAAGCCCTTATAGAAGTAGATATTATATTACAAACTCAGTAAATATACATTATGGATATTAGATGTACCATTCTTGGATCATGTCATCATAAGAAATTGTATATTTTTAGATCCATCAAAGAATTGGGTTATTAAGAAATAGATCAGACCCAAAATTGTAAATTAAATTTATAGTTTTCTAATTTAATATGGATATTACTGACACGTTGACTCATTTTTCAATTTAAATCCAAAATTAGTCAATTTACTTAGAAAAAAGTGTGGAAAATGACAAGGATATCAACGAAATTTATTTCACTTCACATGTGCTTATGTTAACCTGTAGCGGTGAAGGGATTCTAATTTATAGTAATGAATAAATAAAAAAATTTGGATGCATCATCTTGAATAATTAATATAAATTTTTTTCTGTATCCTACCAATTAAAAAACAAATGAAATTTAACAGACATATGATTTGGAATTAACGATTGTGAGATTCACATTGAAACATTAAAAGCATTAGAACTATAGAGAGAAGTGTTATATATATACTAATAAAAATAATTTGAAATACATCTCTACATAAACGTAGATAAAAATTTTTAAAATAGATTGTTAGAGTTTATAAATTATTACAACTACTCGATAAATTATCCCCCTAGAAATGTAAACAATGTGGATTATACTCTGAGTGGAAAAGCAATAATTTTATCCATGATAAGGATTGATAAATACCCAATACACAGGTATCATTAGAGGATGAATCTTGAAGACGTAATGGGAGGAGATAAATCCTATGTTACACAAGGGTAACCTCAACCAGCCATTCACAAGAATATCAAATAAGTATAGAAAAATTATGTAGTGATAAAAAATGGTAGAAAATATTTTAGAGTTAAACTTTGATAAATATGGCGTTGTAGGGTTTAGAATCTTGGTATGTGTCTCGTTATATTGAAACTAATTAAGGATTTTATGGATGATTTTCAAATATCTTTCTTCTCTATCCATATTAGAGTCAAAAAATATGTATAAATATTTGAAGAAAAACTTCTTACGGTATGACATGAATTTGGAAATCACTGAGTATATATATCAATGATTGATATGTAAAAAAGTTTAGGAATAATGAAATAAGTATAAAAGTATAATGTAGATATTAACCATTAATGTTTGAAATTGGAAAAACATATCCATGTACTTCATAATAGGACTCCCCTAAACATTTAAAGGTAAAAATGCTTCATGGGATATAATTGACAACCATATAAAGTCAGCATCTTTTATTTTCATATAATAAGATTTCTCCCTTTACCAACTGACCAAGATAAATATAAGGTATGCGGAAATGTTTCATGGGGTTCCACTATCCAATGTATCTAATTAAGATTTAAGGTTGACATCGAGGTTTTGGATATGTATTTAGAAAGACATGGGGACAAGGCTGAGCTTTAGCACCACATATCTCCCTGGAATAGATGATCAGTCTAATAGAACCATTCAAACTCTAGAGGATATACTAAGGTATTATTAGATGGATTTCCTAAGATATTGGGAACAACACCTACCCTAGTAGAGTCATCATATGACTACTATTTAAATTCTAGCATTCAGATGACCCCATATGACAATCTGTATGGGAAGAGGATCCAGACACCAAAATGATAGGATTAAGTTAGAGAGAGGAAGCTGGTAGGTCATGAATTTTCCCATGAACTAATAGAGAATGTACAAACCATTCAGTGTGATATGGATGAAAAAACATTTGATATAAGTGTTTCATATATAATCATCATTGATATATAGAGCTTAAATTTGGTCATAATGTATTTCTACAAATATCTCCATGGAAACCATCCATGATATTTATGAAGAAATGGAAGATGATCCCAAGATACATTGGTCTATTACTGATCCTTGATCATGTTACAGTCATATATTATTGATTATCACTCTCACCTCACCTCTCTAATGTGAATGATGTCTTCCATATATCATTCTTGAGGAAGTACATCACAACTTGAGCATTTCAAAAATGGAAATTACATATTTTAAGATGAATATTAAGTATGTAACATTACAATACATGCCAATATAGTAAAGTTTTAGTAAATTTGGGGACTAGATACATAAAAAATTATCAATGTACATTCTTTATCATATATCATCAAGTCTATCAATTTGTATCCTTCTTGACATACCTTTATTAAAACCATTTTCATAACTTATTGAAAAAAATATAATAAAGAGTGATCTCTGATTATCAATGAAGGTAAACATGGGAGATATCAATTGATGATCTTATAAATGTCCAAATGGACCGAAGGACTTAATTTTTATTTTATTATGGATAATCTCCCTTTTAAGGGTTGAAGGGGAACCCGTACATGAACCGTAGGCCCAAGGCACAAGGCCTGACTGACCCTCAATACATGACCCAAAGGCCCATAGGCATACCATTCCCATTACATGACCCGTAGGCCCAATCTATCACTAATCATAAACATGAGTAATGAAATAAAAAATTTTGATTTCCGTAATACATGACTCCAGAGAATGATTAATCATTATAAATCAATTCATAATCATGAAAACATGACATAAGAGTGTAGCACCATCATAGGTATAGAAACCAATTAATATGTCAAGGATAACTAGTGAGACCATAAAATCATAATAGATCAAAAATAAACACACCGTTATTATATCATAATGAATCATTCATCATTACATGTATCCCATAGTGGATCAACCATTTCAACTTTCATCCCATAATAGATCAACCATAAAAACGTGAACCCTATAGTTATCTCATTAGATATAAAACATTACCTAAAGATTTATAACACTATATAATTTAAATCCCACTGCTAAAAAATGAAAACCATAAATTTGTGATACATAAGATTATAAAATATTCATCATATAATCATATCACAACCCATGGAAAGAATATTACTTTTATTAGAATTTCTTCATTTAATCATATCATAACCTGTGGAAAATAAATGGGTTTCATAATAATATCATTATTATGTTCATAAACAATACAAAGAAATAGTAAGGATTTTATCACTAGATCATATATCTAGTAAAATAAAATTAACATTAAATAATTCTATCATAAATGATAATTCTTTTAAGCGATCACTAGAATATTTCATGAGGAAAACACTCTTTTCATTTTAAAATCACTTCTTTATAATAACAAAATTTCAAAAATATGTATAAAACTATTTTATTATAAAATAACGACATCAAATTTCAAATTAATCTTTAAATATTTGATTTATCATAATGGAAATATATTCTATTCATTTCATGTGCATTAAATTAAAAAATTATTTAATTGTTTTGACAAAATCTAAATATAGCACGTTTGAAAAACCAGAAGATTCAAATGGGAAAAAATTTAATTTAGTTTAATTATAGTTAACAATTATTTTTATCAATAATTTGAGAATTCTAAAAATAAATAATGAAAACATTTTAAAATGTTCATAGACATGGATGAAAAATATTCTTTTTCAAATAGTAAAACATAGTCAGTTTTCTATAAAAACATTATTTCAGTTACATGTGTACTTAATGTGAGGAAAATGAAAAGAAAAATGTATTATATAAAACAAATTGGGGTTAAGAAATTTAAATGTATTTATTATTTAAAAATTATATAATTTCCTTAATTGAAATAAATCATATACACCTGTGATTAACATGCATATGAAATATAAATCCAATACCTTCAGTTTGACTTCATTTGAACGCGCGTGAACCTACTATATAATAAATTTGAATTTATTTTTATTATATACCAGATTAATATACGTATTGATAATATCAAAAATGACCCAGATATAAAATTTTAACATGAATTTATTAATAAATCATTATTAGAATCATCTTTTCTAAGTGTCAACTGTTTTGTTTTTCCTTATAATTTTGGTTTGGTAGTTCTGGTCGTTATACTTTGATGATGGTTAAACAATTTTCAAAATTTTAATCAAGATATAAATATAATATATATTCTTCATATATATATATATAGATTCGTCTATAAAATGTAGAAATATACAAATCAATTACACCATTCATGGAAACGTTATTCCATACATATGCATAAATGATGTTTTCACATTTTGATGAATAGAATAAATGAAATGTAAATAATAATTAAACATTCCAGAATCATTATTATATCATAAATATCATATATATTTTTTAATCCCATCATAATAACCATTCATTGTGTATAGTTATGGAAAATGAATTGTATCACTAGGGGGCGATTGTAGTGCACACATACACATGCGAGATACATTCACTTACCATTTGATGGAAAAGAGGTCGGATAATGGTAGTTCCATAATCATAATAAAATTAAAATATATTTACAATTAATATTTTATTATTTTATTATTAATACTATTGATTTAGAAAATTTAGTGGAAGAAATAAATTGAAATTAGTTATGCAGGAAGATCACCATGTCTCGGATAAACCTCTATTAGATCCGTTCTTAATGACCATTACAATGGTCTTTTATGAAGTAAAAACCCACTAATTCTCGGATAGGGAAGTATATAATATACTTTTTAAGGTTATATCTATCTATATAAATAAATTTGGTGTGATGAAGAGAAAGGACATGATTCCTTTTATAAGAGAGGGAAAGGACACACTTCGAATTAGAAAACAAAAGATTAAAATATGATCAAATCATTCTCAAGACAAATGATTCCAAATATTCATTGTTTTGAATAAAAATTATATAAGGTAGAAATAACCTTATAAAATGAAATTTATATAGGTTTTTATTTCATTTTAATACTTAACATTTTTTATAAACCCCTTCATTAACCATTTTAACCATAAATATGATAACAACTATTTGAATATTAAAGGGTTATAATATTACTTATGAGGTAAAAATTTGATAATAAATGGAAAATGGATGAAATATCAGACCATATTTTCAACATATTTTCCTATTTTTAATATTTTATTATTTTTAAATAACTTTATAGAATATTATTTTTATAAAATATCATTATAGTCATTTTTAACACTATTCATTTAATTTGACATTATAGACATAAATACAAAATAATAATTATAGTATAATTATTTAATTTATAAGTAATATTTCATATTTATCTAAAAAATCATGGAACTAAATAATTTATTAAAAATGTTTTACTTTTAATATTTTTAAAATTATTTATTTTATTTTTCTTTTGATTAAATAAATATTATGTGAGCTTTACCTGAGAATATAATGTAATTATACTCTCATTAAAAAATAATAATAAACTAACATAATAAAAAAAATAAATTAATATTTCAAAAAAATATTTATAAAATAAATTTCCATTTTTATCATTATTTAAAGAAGTTAGAATTATTTAATTCAAAATAATTACATTTGGGAATTTATCGTACTTAAAAGGATATAAATGTCATTATCAATGTAAAATAGAACAATAATTCCATATATTATAATTTTAAATTACTAGAGTACGATTTATTCTATATAATAAAATTATGGAATGTTTTGGGTTAAATTCTTGACATTAAATCATTGTTTTAATACTCTTTTACCCATTTTACCCTTACCAAGGTGACAAATATTTGCAATAATATATATTCACAATGACCCAAAATAAAGTGGGACAATTTCAAAATTTTGGTCAAAATAATTGTAAATATTTTATCCTTTTATCATTATTAAACATCTTGGAGTGTTAGAAATCAATTTTACTATAGATGCATAAAATGAAACAAAAACAATTTAAATAAAAATGCTTATTTAGAATAACATTAACTAATATCCAAATCACGAATACTGATAATTAAAATTGAAATAATTAGATTATTATAAATAAACTGTTTAATGTTTAAATTTAAGGAAAAATATATAATAGAATTTTACTTTTTAAAAACTTGATTAAATGAAAATAAAGGATAGTTTTCAAACAATTGGTATTTTCACTAGTCACTGAAAAAGAAATAATTTCATAAAAAATACAAAAAAATCACCGTAAGTGAATTCAGATATGATTTTTAAAAAATTATGCTCATTGTATAAAATAAAATTTCCAAATTTTGAATAAATTAATTATAATTTGCACACAAAAAATGCAATAGAAATAATTTTTGAATTAATTCATTTTTAAGAATAAAATGTCTTCACAACAAATAGAGTGCTTATTTTCAAATCATCAATTAATTCTTTTTTACTTAATAAGACCATAATAATTTTATTTTATAGTGAATATACTCATATTAATACCCTACAATTAAATATTTAGGTTTTAATAGTCACTTTTAAATAATAATATTTTTATAGTATATCACAATTCACTTAAACTTTGATATTGTGTATTAAGAAAGCTATCGAGAATATTAAAAAAAATAAGATGATACATCCACCCTACCCCTTGATAAATTTTTAACTCACACTTCTATCTTTGTCATGAAAGGTTCTATATTTGAAAATACCTTTATTAAAAACCCACATCGTATAGAAGGATAATGAAACTTCCTTTAAAAAATGGGAAGTGGGAAACATAAAGGGTTACTTGAAATATTACCTAATTAGGTTCCTAGATAAATATAAAATTAGTGGGAAGATAAAATATAGACATGGAGGAAAAAATAATCATCCATAGGCTAATATATATTGATATAGAACTTCGTTTTGAGAAAGTTAACGACCACAAAATACTAAATTGTTGTGGGGGAAAACCCAACAATTCATCATAAATTATGGTAAAATGATAACATTTTTATTTCAAGATAATTTTCATAAATATTAGGGATTATTTTAATATCAATATATATAAAGTGATAAAATATAGTTACTTTATTTATTTTTGTTTCATAATCATAATTTCATCCTTTTGTTGTGCTTTGATGAGTTTATGCTTCATCTCTTACTCCAAGAAAGGAATATTCTAGATGAATTTCCAATTTCTAAATTACTAGAAATAAATTTTAACTATTTATAAGTTTCATAAAAAAATGAAAAGTCATTAATATTTATCTAAATATTTAACAACACCAAATTTATTATCACTGGTAATCCAATATGAAAAAATAATATTTTAACCACAAATAATAAGTCCCTATGTTCAAAATAAACCATTATATAAGTAGATAACCTTAAAACCATTTCAAAATATTTTTTATCAAAATAAGAATACAAAAAATTATAAATTAAGTCCTAAAAATTTCCAAAATTAAATTAATATTAAACCCCAAAACAATATAAAGTATCCCCTAATGTCATGTAAACATTTTGTGAATGACTTAGTCATATTTTCTCTTAAACGTGGTAATAACCAAAATTACCATAAAAATTATTGAAACCATACATGATTCTAAAAATTACCATTATTCAAATTCCATATTAAAAATAATAAATTATATAATATATTCTGCAAATATAAAAATGGTACAAAATTCTTCAAAGATAACATATACAATTTTCAGCAAATCACTAATCAGTTCCAAGGAATCAATATTATCCCACTTAAATAATGAATATCAATCATCTCTTTATCAAAAATAAAAACTATTAGCTCAAAATAAATCCCTCATTAAGGGTTACCATTCCCTTATCACATGACATCCTAAAATATCACTTTTCACTAAATCAATTTTCTTGGTTATCATTACCATTCAATATATGTTTTTAAATCCATCAAGAAAAACTAATGTGGAATAATCCTTAGATGTTTCATGAATATTAAAACCATAAAATCATTGATATAATTATTTTAAAAAATAATTGTTTAATCCCTGTACATATAAACTTCAATCATTTCACTTCAATGATGGGCATAAAATTAGTCCTTCCTTAGTCTAGTAGTTAACCCTTCTATTACGACAATGATTCAGATAATTCCCATGTTCCCCGTATATAATACATCCATTTATTTATAAATTTATTGATTTATTACATTAATTTCCATACAGAAATCATATTCCCATTTCTTTAATACATTCTCCAGGGTGCTCCTTATAAAAATTTATACATTTATAAAATTGAAATTAATTTCTTTTATGCTCATTACCACATGAACTTTTATAAAATTTAATCTTCCACTTATATAATGGGTTATAAAACTCACTAATTTTTATGTTGTTAATAATATACTGTGATATAAGATTATAAATAATCACTAGGATTTCCTACCGATTTCTATTTAATTTAGTTTCTCATGGTAAAAATCATTCAGTTGTCCATCATAATCAACATGAACATGAATCCACATAGTTCTAGTGATTTTCTAAAACCAAAAACCATTATGTGAGAAATAATAATTACAGTGAATGATATTGAATATTAATTTACACAATTTTTAAAGCAGGAAACCATCTTTCTAATATATGAAAAATTAGGTATAAACTAGTTAATCAATGGAAATCATCTATTCAAGCCCTTTGTAATGGTTCCTAAATAATATGTTAGTTATCAAATCATATTCCCCTAGAGTGACAAATCTGGTGTGTAATAAGGGAGTAGTCACCATGCACCAAAATGATGACTGAGATATACATGAACAGTTATTTTAGGGTTATTACCCTTAGAATCAACTGTAGTAAAACCACATCCACTTTTAATATCAAGATAGGGATGTATTCCTAGAAAAACCAAATAATCTTTATCTTACAAAAACATTAGGATGCTATTAAATACATAGGTGTATCCCTATATTGTTTCACCAAATATCATTAATCTTATTCACCAAATATTAAATAAACTCAAATACGATAAAAAAAATATTTTCTCGAGCATTTTATACATAGATATTTTATCTTTTTATATGATTAATCAATGTGTAACATTATAATCTATTCCAGAACCTTGAATATTTTATTTCCTTTGAGAATATATACATAAAAATATTATTTAGGTATATCGTTTCCATATCTCATAATATCCTTGTCAATTTGTACCTTTCTTGGAATACTCTACTAAAACACATTCTTCATAACCGGAGGAAAGGAAACATCAGAAAGGGTGATATGAAATGCATAAAAAGGGAAAATATGGAATCAATCAGTTGATAGTCATATAAAATCATAAGATAAGTATAACTAGATGAGATCGTGACAATAATTTATAGTGTTCATAGCCAATATATCCCATATCATAAACTAGATTAATAGAATAAAACATTATCATTTCAAAATACATGAATCATAATAGTGTGGAATCATTATAAATTAATCTTGAACCATAAGTTCAGGTCATAAACAAGAAAATATTTTGTAACAATATAGAACTATCATAGTTATATAAACCATCATATATTCCATAGTTAATTATCAAGACCATAAAATCATAGTGGATCAGGCATCAATACATGCTTCTCATAACATAATGGATTTGAATTCATTAATTATTTCCCATATTGTATCAATCATATTAACTTTTATACCACTGTGGTTCAATTATATGAACAAGCATCCCATAGTTATCTCATGATATATAAAACTATTCCCAATGGAACAGAGGGTTATATAATTATTGGACTATTTGTCAAATAATTAAAACCATACATATGTGTTCCATAAGTTCAGGAAACATTCATCATATCATCATAACATAACTTAGGGAAATAAGACTCATTTTATATAGTTTCATCAATTTATCATACCATAACCATGGTAAATAAATGGGTTTTGTAAACATATCATCATTATAATCATAAACCATCCACAAAAATAATAGAAATTATATCCTTTTATCATATCCCTAATAAATTATTGATTAACATCAATGGATATTATCATTCATGAAAATCCCATTGAATGATCATTCAAATATTTCTTTAGTAAAATGCCCTTTTCATTTTGAAATCACATATTTAAAATCAATAAATTTACCACATATTAAGGAGAAAATTTCATTCAAAATAACATTCAAATATTGTAAATGAAACTTCAAATCACTGAGAATTAATGATGGAGGGAAATTATTTATATACTGTGTATGATGAAATAAAAAATTCTTTCACATTTTTTGTAAAAATGAAAAAGTGCCTCATTCAAACATATAATAGAATATTCCTTTGAAAAATATTATAAAAAATAAGAAATGGGTATAAGTGAATTTTTTTAAAAAATAATGATAAATAAGAATATGGAAAATATTTAAATGAAAACATGTACATTAAAGAAAATGATTACCGACCAAATAATAAATCATAACAGGTTTTCCTTGAAAATGTTATTTTAGTATCTTGGATACTTAATGTGTGGAAAATGAAATGGAAACATTTATTATATATAAATAATCAGAGTTTAATAAAAATTAATGTGATTTGTCATATAATGATCATATAATTACATCAATGGTAATTTAATCATAAATAATCATAATTAAAATGGGATTGACACATAAATCTCTTACCTTTAGTTCGACATGCTTCAAATGTGATTTATCCTTTTGTATAATTATTTTAAATATCTTATAATTCAATAAAAGAGTAATTTTATTACTTATAATATATTCCATTACCCACTTATAATATTTTGACACCCATTTATTAATTATTCGTTAGAAAAATAGTTATTTCTAGGTGTTAACTATTTCATTTTTTATGAGAATTTTGGTTCGGTAGTTTCGTTCCATATTCTTTAATCATGGTTACATCATCTCAATAATGTTAATAATGATATAAATATCATACATGTTCATTATATATATATATATATATTCATTATATATATATATATATTCATTATATATATATATATATATTCATTCCTAAATTTTAGGGATATTAAAATAAATTACTGTTTTCATGGAGACGGTAGGTCGTATGTACGCATAAACGATATTTTCACATTTTGATGGATGTAATGAATGAATGGAAAATAATAATTTACCATTATAGAATGATTATTATATCATAAATATCATATATAAATTTTAAACCCATCACAATAACCATCCATGAATGATGGTGATGAAAAAGTAATTATCTCCATGCGTGGAGGCGGTGGTCCACACATACACATGCAAGATACATTCGCTTCCCATTTGATCAAAAATATGGTGGATAATGGTAGTAAAATATTCATAAAAATATTTTAGTATATTAAGGATTCATGATATTTTATTTTATGATGAATACAAAAAATTTAGATTAGTTATAAGAAGAAATAAATTGAAAGGGATTGAGATGGAAGATTATCTCTTCATCGGTAGGCCACCTTTAGATCCTTTCTTCAATACCCTTATAATTTTATTTTATGAGTAAAACACCTATATATTATGGATGATATATTTTAAAATATTACTTTTTTGGGTTTTGTTGAGATAGAAGGCTCAATGTGTTGTAAAGAAGAGAAAGTTGGGCTGTCCTTTTTTAAGGGAGGTAAAGGACACACTTGGAATTCCAAAAATGATTAAAATATAATTAACTAATTCTCAAGAAAAATGCATAAAGATGAAAATATATTAGTATAAATGAAGTATAAATTAAAAATATATTCATTAATTAATGTTTTATTGGTTTTGGAGAAATTTTAAACCATTCTTTTTTTATTAACCAAAATGTTAACCATTTTGATTATTAACCGCAATAACAACTATTTCAATTTTAAAGTGTTATATTTTTTTCTTATACATTAGAAATTGGATAATAAATAGAAAAAGGTTGAAATTTTACCCATGAAATTATACAACATCTCTTATTTCTTTATTTTAATTATTTCAAAATTATTAAATATAATATAATTTTCATAAAATATAATTAATGTCATTTTTTACACTATTTATCAAGTTTGATATTAAATAAAAAAAATAAAAAGATTTCATTTGAGTATAGTAATTTAAAACATACCTAATATTTCATATTTATAGGAAAAAATTAATTCATTAATTCATCACAAATTTTATTACTTTTAATTTTTTTAAAGTAATTATTTTATTTTCTAGTTAATTGAATAAATACTATACATAAGGTAATTATTTTGTCACCAAAAATATAAAATAATTAACCATGATAAAATTATAATTTATATTTACAATATATATTTAATACAAAAATTATCTTATTTTTATACCTACGTACAAATATTAGAGATATTAAATTCAAGAGAGTGAAATTTTAGAATTTTCTTTACAAAAAAATAGTCAATATCTCATTATCACTAGAAAATGGAACCAGAATCCCATATATTTAAATTCTGAATAATTATTTTTATATTTAAATCATATAATTTAATTAAATAAAGTTATAAATTTAAAACTATACCTTATTTCATTTTTAGTCATGTTTTACCCATTTCATTGTTTCTGAAGTGAGAAATATTTACCACAATTAGATTTGATAATAAAAAAATAAAAAGGATATATTTAAAATATTCTAACATCATGATTATGAATATCTAATCAATTTATAATTATTTAATCTCTATAAAGAAAAAAAATTAGTATAAATTTTTAAATCCAAATGATAAATATTTTAAGAATAAATGTATTTTTAAACATCAAAATTAACTTATATCCAAATAATTAATATTTATGATTAAAATGGAAATAATTATATTATTAAAAAAATTGTATCATATTTAACTTTGATAAAAAATACAAAATATAATAGGACTTTAAAATTACATTATTTAATGAAAGGAAATGTCTGTGTTTGAAAAAATAGTATTTTCACTATTCACTGAAAAATTAACCATTTCAAAAAAAATTCCAACATTTCACCCTAATTGAATTTTGATGTGATGTCTTTAAAAAATTATTTTAATAAATAAAATTTATAAAATTATCATAAATTTATTATAATTTACATTAAAAAATGAAATAAAGACATTTTTGAAGATATCAATTTTTATGTATAAAATGCCTTCACTATAAATTGAGTTCTTATTAACAAAGAATTAATTTATATATATATTATTAACTAATACCATTATAAATTTATTTAAAAATTAATCTACTTATATTCAAATCATTCAATTCAATGGATAGGTTTTAATATTAATGTTTAAAAAATAATATTTTTTTATAGTATATCATAATTTGTTTAAAGTTCGGTGTTGTGTGTCAAGAAGGATATTGAGAGTAATAAAAATATTTAGTGTGTTAGAAAGTACATATCGTATCCATAAATTTTACTAAACTCAAAATCTATGCAATTGGAACATGACCTCTCAAATGAAGAACTACCTGTGGAGATCTTAGATCGAAGAGATAAGGTGTTGCGGAACAAGACCACTCATCTAGACAAAGTTCTAGGTAAAATCATAATTTTGAGGAGGTTAAGTAGGAACGTGAGTGTATGAATAGGGAAATATACCCTCAATTATTTCCTTATAGTAAAATTTTGAGTATGAAATTCTTTTAAGGGTGGTAGAATGTAGCAACTTATGTTCTTCCTTCATTAATAAATATTGTGTTCAATAACTTGTGTTATATGCTACGCCCAACATAAATAAATAAAATATATGAATTACATTATTAATAAATATTTAATAAAAACTAATTTGGTAAATAATAAAATTCTATTACCTTTAGCTGATAAATAATTAACAAGATAAAATATTGAAAAGGATTATTTTCATTAAAATAAATTTTCATTGTACTGTACATTCAATAAAAAACTGAGTTTAGAAATATTAAAATTAATATTTGATTAAACAAAACACATTTCATACTCCTCGGATTAATGATTAACTACTATGTATTTAATATTTTATAAACGAAACAAATTATTTTTAGTCAAAATACATTTTTTATAAAAATTATAATTTTTATAATTTTATCACAGGGTTATTGTGTCTTAGAAGTTAAAAAAGCATTTGAAGTAATCTAAAATATATTTATATAACATAATAGTTCATTTTTATAAAATATTTGATCTTTTTAATATTATGTCCAACTTTTTTAGAACTAGATAAAATATTAGATTATTGACAATTATTCTTGATATTCTCTTTGAATGAATTATTTTCAAGGTGAGATTAAAATTTGGATTTCCCAAAAAGCATCACATCTATAATTAAATTTATAATAAAAAAATTTATTTCACTAATCTTAGTAATAATTATAATTTTCACTTATATATTTTTAAACCTGCATAATGTCAATTTATTAATACAAAATATGTGAATAAGTATGTGTAATATAAAATTGACTATTCAATCAATTAAAAATTTGATAAGACAAAATTATTTTAAAATTAAAAGACATATTCTTAAAAATAGGAAATTGGAAAAATTTTAACTTTAGTTAAACAAATTAATTTTTGATGATAAAGTAGTTACCTCAATAAAAAGTAAAAAATGTAAAAAACACTATTACCATGGATAAGTAGATAAAACATGTAAAAAACGTGTTTTAAAATAAGTTATTAAGACTATTTTCACTTTTTATTTTCCTACTCTCCAATTTATTAAAATTTTGAACCATTGAACAATGAATTGTTTGATTCCGTTATTGAAAAATGATGATTATTTCCAATAGTTCCATTTTCATCTCTTATAAAAGGGCATGATATACACTCTTTCAATATTCCAATATTATTTCAATATTTCTTTGAAAACCCCTCCAAATTTCATCTAAATAAATTCCTTGACACAACATAATTCTTCTGGTCACAAAAAATTATCCTAAGTCTGTCAAGTATAAGGTCTTCATTGAGAAGAAATTCAAGGTCCCAATATAGATATCACATCTTTCAAAACATTTCATTCTAATTATTTATTTTTTATATAAGCCATAACCATGTTTTGATAATAAAATCAGAATCATTTTTGTGTTATTATATTATTATAATAATGGTATACTAATTATGTATTCACTTCAATCTATTAAGAAAAACTACAATGATCGTTATTGTGTGTGTGTGAATTACCACCTCCATGAAGTGATGCTTTCATTTTTTCATCACTAAACCTCGTGTATGGTATTAATTATGGTGTTAATGAATTAATATAATTTATATACTATATTTACAATTCATAAATGATCACTTACAAACTGCATTCACCTCTCTCATTCACTGGTTAATAAAAACACTAATCGTGTGATGCGTGCACTATCACCTCCATGAATAAATGTGTTTTGTTTTCAATCACATCGAAAAATGGATGGATTTAATATTATATTTCTATATATGACATATATATTTAATATATATCATTAAAATTATTATTTTTATATAACATAAAAAATTAATGATAAAAATAACGTAATCCATCAATATTAGTAATTAACCAAAAACATGGTTATGGTTGTTCGATGTTTTCAGAAACATGAAAAACAATCCCATGTAATGGTGTTATAACATTATAATACATTATAAAAACAATTAAATTGCCTTAAATGGTTTTTAAATGATGATATTTTGGGGAAAAAGGGTGTTTGACACCACTTTAACAAATCCAGTTTAAAAGGCTGCAGATGATTAACACCCAATGTTGAAAAGATATTATAACAATATAATATAGAAGAGTTATTATTAATGATTATTATGGATGTAAATGTATATGGATAGGGTTATTTAAATGGTAATGAAGATTTTAATCATTATAATACATGAGTTTAAAACACTTCTGGGGAAATCAAGGGTATATTCAAGGGACATGGTAACTCGAACACCCTTCTTTGAGTTATATAATTTTTTTAGAGAAGCAAGAAACAAGGCTTAAAATTATTAAAAGTAGAGTTACACGAGTTAGAACGGGGGAAATCTACATCTATCACACTAAAAGGAGACTTGTAACAATGTCTTTTACAATGATGAACACAAATTTCAAAAAGTTTTTTCCACTTTTTTTTCATTAGATCTAAAGCGATATGCCTTTAATAAAGTTATAGTTCATGTATCACCCTAAATAAATATTTTATTATATGATTAATTTGAGAGATCATGTTTTCATTATCAAGAAATTTCATTATTGATATTGTTTGTATGTTTCATGAAACTCATATTTTGTCATGGGTTCCTTATAAAAATTTAATTATTTATATTTGTATATTCTATAAATCCAATTTTATTTCCATGGGTTCTTTATATAACGATTTGTAAATGTTTTGAAACCCATTTTTCATTCTATAGGATATTTGATGATGTGAATATTATTTTTCTCATTTGGTACTCAAACTTATAGATTATGAGATGAATGAGACATATATCTCCCTCCAATGCATTGGGTAAGGGATTATATCTAATAAAAAAGAAATGTTATGTGAAATGGATATCAAGTATTTAGGTTCATATAGGGTGACAGTGATGGTGTTTATTTGTACTCCCAATTTTATGAGTGAATGGTTTGGAAAGTATCCAGGTGAAAAAAGATATGAAATCCTATTTTTATTATTGTGACACTTTTTCTCTACATTCTGTGGCCCATTTTATATTCTTTATGTTTTATTTTTCACAATCCATCATTAAATGGTTATTATTTGAGATTTTGTGGTTATATGTTATTATTATGGTTAAATTGTATTTTATTTTAAATAAAATATTCTTCCACTTTTAGGATTTTACAAATATTTAATATCTCACCATTATAATTATTTCTATGTTATCGATTACTGATCATTTGAGCTTAAACCTTTTATATGTTTTCCCTTCCCCAGTATTTGATGTACATTATGTTTCATGTAATGTATAAGAATGGATTTATTGTATAGAGATCTATTAACAACAGGTGAAATACGTTTTTTATCTTTATAATCCCAAAGAAACAGAACCTTTAATTCATTGGGTTGTAATCCTATTTGTGGATATAATAATTAATCCATGTAATAAATGTATTATTTGTTTTTATTTATATTGGGTAAATTTAAATAAGGTACATTAAATAATTATTTTCCCAAGACTCATAGCATGAAAATGGAGAGAAAATTACATGAAATTAAAAAGAAGGGTGATTAATTTGTCAATGCCTATGAGAAAAATCTCCCAATACTTGAAATATACTCTTTAGATTTTATCATAGACTATGCAAAAATGCATTGATTATTTCTTTAGTGTCTTGAGAACAATTATCAAAATGGAATTTTTTATAATAGTCTTTGATACCTATGAAAAAAATCCTTTTTTGTTCTCTTAATTTGTAAATAGAAAATTATATACTCATAGTGTTCTTATGGTTTTAGGGGAAAATTGAATGATTGAATTTAATGTAAGATCTATTAATAAAAAACAAGAATGAAAATTAATATTTATCAATGTATGAAGTATGGAAGGAATCATTGAGGAAGTGGTCTTATCAGGTATGGTAAATGTTTTATTTTTGGGATAGAATTACATCAACAAAAGAAATTTCAATGAGATCTGAAGAGGCCAGTCAAAAAATTGAATAGTGAAAAGTCTCAACTAAATGTCTCACCCACACTCCAATGCTATAATTTCAGGGAGTATGAACATCATTCCAATGAGATCATGAATCAAAGGGATAATAATTACAATTAGCATCAGCAACCATTTAATCCTACAGACAAAGGGAAAGCTCATGCGATCACAATTTCTTAAGTGGTCCCTAAAACAATGTGGTGAAAGTTAAACATATCATCCACTTAATATCTACAATTTTTTTTATTTGATTTTGGATCTAACCACTCTTTTATATTCGAATAATATTTAATGGGTTTCATATTACCTCCTCAATTATTAGATGTTTAGTTTGAAGTAAAAAACTCATAATGGTATGATGATCTCATCTCATGTTCATAGATCCTATCTAATATGTGTTTTTTGGAATGTTTTTCCAAAAAATATTTGGTTTCATGGTGGCTCCCTTATTAATCTAAAATGGTGGTGAACCTGTTGACTGTATGGGTATTTTTTTAAAGTTGTGGTGGGACAATATGTACAATTTTTTATGACATATTGAGATGATGATTTAATACTTTTTTTTTAATTTATGGTTGTGAATGTAAACATTGTAAATTCGGATATAATGAAATGTGTTGTATTGTTCTCCCATAGATGTAGTACTCACATTTAATCCACATAAATCTTCATGTTTCCAATTACATTATTGATTTATACATACATATTTTCAGTGTTTTTTAGGTTTTCTGGAGTGTATTTGAGGTTAAACATGGTGTGGTAATTTATGTTTCACAAACTTCCTATGTTTATGTACACCAAGTTCATGGGTTTTAAATGATTAGGATAGTTACCAAAAGAAATCCCCCTATACTTTTAGTTTCCATTGTATTAAATTTATTGGATCGATGATTAGGTGGCTCCCAATATATGGTCTCAAAATATAGTTGATTTAACTCACTCAAGACTAAACATAACTAGAAAACTTAGGTAATAGTCACACATTTACCTTGAAATTATTTTTATTTAGTTAGAGAATGGTGACTTAGGAATTTATGAAATCTGAAGAAAGTGAGGACTATCTAGATAAATTTTATGGGATAGAATTTGAATTTTGGAGGATGTAAATGGAAGACTATCTCATTCAGAATGACTATGAAGATATATTGAGTAGAATCAAGTTAGATAAGATAGATAAAGAATAATGGGAGATATTATATAAGGATGTTATTGGATTGATCAATATGGAAGTATCCCATAACATCCCGAAGATGATAGCAATGGTTATGTTGATGAAAACCATGGTATAAATTCATGAGAAGATGATTTATTTAAAGATTGTATTCATGATTCATTGGTTTTCAGTATAAGACTATCATATGGTAAGCCTATATAAAATCAAGTGAATGAAATTAATATGATTTTAATATAGTTTCAATCTATTAAATTAAAATTAATGGATGATCTGTGTTCCATGGTCCTATTTTAATCCTTACCAATATTGTGTGATGTTATTGTAATTATCATGAGTAAATATTTGTAGAAAAAAACATGGTGTTTGAGGATTCTTGTTATATAATCCCAAATAATGATCTAAGATGGAGGGATGTCCAAGAACCATCTATAAATGCACTGAATTGTTAGTGAATGTGATGGTTCCCTCGATGAAAAATAAATAGGAAAATAAAAAATAAGTCTAAAGAGGGGACATGAGGTAAATAGGTGGGTATTGGTCATACATACTAATATTGGGGGAAGGGAGGGAATCTTAAGAAATATTATTTGTAAGAACTCGGATCTTCCTTTCAGGTACGCTTTTCTTTTTCTAGAGTTTTTAAGAAAAATGGAGTTTCTAGAAAATTTCAAAGTACACATCGTGTACTTTCTGAGTACACGATGTGTACTCTTCTCTGGCTCAAAGCCCTGTGATGGCCGTACCCGGGCCACACACATGGTGTGTAGGGGTGACGTGGAGGCCGATTTTGGCGGAGTACCGGAAAACCGACTACACGCCGTGTACTTAAAAAACACACGTCGTGTACTTTTTTTTACTAAAAAGACCAGGGTCACACCTCACCGTGATATTCATTTTCTTCTAGGTCTGGTTCGTCTGAGAGAGACCTGTACAGATGGATCTTCACCGAGCTCCTGCCTCTCCGTCTGTTCTCTGATTCAAGCACGGTTGATTGCGTTGGAAGCAAAGCGGTGAGTTCTTCCTTCTGATTGATCCTTGTTTTCCAATTCTTCATCTTTCTCATGCTTTCTAAGTTTTAACGTTTTGTGCATTTTCTCAGATCTATGAAGTTCTAGGGATAATTATCCATCATGGTTCAAGTATATCGATCTCCTAGGATTGAGGTAGGTGGTTTGTGCCTTACTGTTCAATGTCTATGAGTTTGTGTGCGAATCTCCACCGATACCCGCGAATGGGGTATCGCGTGTTTATCTTTTTTCCCTTGTTGTTTTCTTACCATGCATGTATGCTTCTGTATAGGTAATTTGACCATGTAAGAGGATAATTTGTTGTTCTTGGATATATTTTCCCTTGCTTTGTTCTGTTTATGACCTTCGGTATTCGATTTCCTTTGGCTGCTACACTTGTTTCATGCCTTGTGGTTATAGGTTGAAGTGAAACTCATGACATGCTTGTTTCCTTGTAGACTATTTAGTTAAGTAGCTCTATAGGTGTACTTTGGTTAGCCAAGTATCTCTATAGGTGTAATTTAGCCTTATAGAATTATTATGCACTGACCGGCACGAGGCTTAGAGAACCTGGTGCTATATACTATAAGGGATAGACCGAGTGAGCTTCCCAGAGAGTCTTAGACATTATAGACTACAGACGGGATGGACCGAGTGAGATCCGAGAGAGTCTTGGATTTTATAGAATACAGGAGGGTAAACCGAGTGTGCTTCCTTAGAGAGTCTTACCTTTTTTGAATTTCTTTAAGAACCTTCCGAGGATAGAGGAGGAATTGACCGAGTGAGCTTCCTCAGAGAGTCTGTGGTATAACTGAGGCTATAGGAGGAATTGACCGAGATAGCTTCCTCAGAGAGTCTCTAGACCTTGGGGATAAGAGGGTTAGACCACGTGATCTTCCTCAAGAGAGTCCCTGACTACCCTAGACTATAAGGGTAATTGACCGAGTGAGCTTCCCTAGAGAGTCTCACAAACGCATATGACCAAGCCAGAGGGGTTAGGCTGAGTGCACTGCCTAGAGGGTTTTGGTACTTCTTGGATAGGACCAGAAGGGATGGCTGTGAGTACTTCCCAGAGGGTTCCTGGCTTGTTAGCTATTTGTTTCACTGCTGTTGATTGGTTGTGGATTGTTTTTTTCTATGAATCATCCTGTTCTACTGCTTACTATTACTGCATATTGTTGTTGTTATTGTTTACTGCTTATTGTACTTTCACTTGCCATATACTCACTAACTATTAGGCACAGATCTTCGGGTGAATTCCTACTGAGATTTTATCTCACACCATGTTTGTTCCATGCTTTTGGGCCCAAGCAGACTATGTTTCTGCAGGTATAGATAAGGGTAAGCGCCCTTCAACTTCTGGAACTTGATTTCTTGGAGCAAGAGAGCATGGGACCGAGCTTTGGCTTGCGATGCTGAGGATCTGTTTACTTTTCTTTTGTACTCGTTTTGGTACTTTATTGTCTTCCATCATTTTGACTTGTTTTTATTCTTTTCTAGTTATGTATAATGCATCATTTCATATATATATATACATATGTGCTCCATTTTGTTTATTTAGTCTTCAGATGTTTATATTGTTTTTTATTACTGATTCCTCTATTGCATGTTTATTTTCTTCCACTGTGTACTCTGCCAATGAGGGCATAGTTTCCCCACTATCACACCCAAGGCCCTCGCTGCTAGTCGGCAGCCTGTTGTGTTTGGGGAAATTCACTTGAGGCCATGTGACCAACCGAGTACGGGGCGCCTCTAGGTGGCTTCCAGAACCGGGATGTTACAAAGTGGTATAAGTGAGATTACTTTATCTTGCTTTACTATTTAGAAACATTAGCTAGGGATATGATGGATTCGGTACTTGGTAATAAGCTGTGCCTGGGAGTAGCTAACCTGTTTACTGGGAAAAGCCATACTACCTCGTTTATTGCAGTTTTCTGGTTTTGAGATTTTACGGTTGATATGATTTCACCTATAGGGATTCACATGCCTTGTGTTGTTATTGTTTTGATATTACTGTTCTATTTCTGTCCCAACCCGATGAGATGAGGGTATTCCATCTCATGCATAATATAGGCACTTGTATAAATCACATTCCATGCATTCTTTCCATCCCATTTAGGGTGCATTAGCGATTTCATGTTGTTGTGATAGACGTTGTGTAGATTATGAATGCTATTGTGATAGATTCTTGATAGAATCATTGCTGCTTGTTATAGAATTGTTTTTATTGTAATTTGATTAAATGAATGCCAGATTTTGATTCTTAAGGTGTTATGGGCCCTCTTGAATCAGAAGTTGGTGGATCATGATTCTGTTTTCTCTTGTACATGACTGTAGGAGATGCCAAGCATTGATTAACGGGGAGTATGGACCCTCACGGATCGGAATTTGGAACCTCTTTGCATTGTTTTTTGTGCTTCTGGGCTTCTGTTCAGTTTCTGAGCTACAGGCCAGAAAAAACCCAGAATACACGGCGTGTACTTTCTGGTTACATGTTGTTTAGTTTTCAGGCCATGTTACTAACTGTGTCTGCAGGAACATGAGGTTGTAGAAATAACTACAGGAACACACCGTGTACGACAGGTGTACGCCGTTTAGTTTAGAGCTGTGTACTCGGTCGTGTCCCAACAACCCGGGTTGGGGAAGCTCGAGTGGAACACGCCATGTTGTAAAGAAACATGCCGTGTAGTCTTTCCCAGGTACCCAACCGTGTCACGAACAACACGGGATGATGTCACCTTCTCCTATACATGCTGTGTTTGTTTGGAACACGCCGTTTAAGGTCCAGTCGTGTAGAAGACTGTGTATTTAACAACACGGGCCGACGAGACCATGTCTAGTACATGCCGATTCCCTAGGGAACATGTCATGTGGTCTGCAGTTAGTTTGAACCGTGTGGGTTAGTCGTGTATGGAGACTCGAGCAGGCGTTTAGAGTTCAAGTACACGTCGTGTGTTGGGTCAACACACCATGTAGTTTTCGGTGTTATACAACCTGTCGGTCAGGGGTACACGCCCATGTTAATGGCTTATGTAGACACGTCGTGTAGTTTTTATACACGCCATGTAGTCATGATTTTTAAAACTTGATAGTTTCTTCCTCTTGTTCCAATTTTGTACTCATGTGTCTTCAATCTACTTTAATCCTGATCTAAGGTGTGCTTTTGATCTTTAAAAGTTATGCCTCCAAGACGTCCTCTGGTTGTACGTCTGTCGTCAGGCAGTGATCAGACGCCAGATATGGCTGATCAGGGACTTCCTGCTGATCCTCTAGTCGAGCCACCCTTGGTACCGGCTATCATACCCGTCGTAGGCGCCGATGAACAGTTTAGGGAGTACTTACTAAGGATGATGCAGACCTTCTAGGGAGCACCGCCTCCTACCCCGTCGATGGCCGAGTTGACACGGGTTTTCCAGCAGCAGCATCCTCCTACTTTTTCAGGGGATGGAGGACCCCGGGCTACAGAGTCGTGGATAGAGGCCACAATGACCACCTTTGAGAATCTAGAGATCCCTCGGGACAAAAGGGTTAAGCTGGCTACCAATATGCTCTGGGAGACCGCCAAGAGGTGGTGGAAGGTGATCTCACGGTCAGGGCATCAGCAGGATATGTCTTGGGACGAGTTTCGACGCACCTTCTATGACTACTTCTACTTGGAGACCCTAAGGGATGATAGAGCCCCAGAGATTATGAGTCTGTAGCAGGGTACTCTTTCTGTTATGGATTACTCATCTCGTTTCACTGAGCTTCCGTGTTTCACACCGATCCCAACAGGTGACGAGTTGTTCCTTGGTAGGAAGTTCGAGGACGGTCTTAGGCAGGAGATCCATTCCCAGGTGAATATCTTCCAATTGACTTCGATATCCTCCATCATCAACCAATAGCTGATCACTGTGAACAATCTGAGAGACTCTATAGTAGTGATCCAGGGTGGTTTGATATCCAGATCTGGTCTTCCTCCTACATAAAGTAGGAAGCGTCGTATAGAGTCTTCTCGAGGAGATCGAGGTTCGCGGGATGCATCCTCTGGAAGTGAGGTTGTATGCTACCAGTGCGGTAGGAGTGGGCATACTTGGACTCAGTGCAAGAGAAATCTGATGGAGTGCCAATCTTGCGGCAAGATGGGTCATCTTCAGCATACATCTTCTCACCTTCATCTAGTGGTAAGGGTTCCTCTATGACCCCGCGTTCTGGAGATGCTTTGCCAGTTTCCAACCAATCAGGGAACTGGAGTTCTTCTGGCCGTTCTGGCCAAGGTGGAGGTCACGGCTGTGATGGTCAGTCACCCAGTCATCAGTGACAGAAGAGTGGATCAACTCAGAGCGGTCAGCCAGGGGCGCAAGGCCATGGTGCAGGCCAGTCTTTCACCATGTAGTAGACCTATCAGGAGCAGGATCTCGGCCCCTCTATAGTTCGAGGTACGATCTTAGTAGCCTATGTTTTATCTTCAGTTATTTTCGATACTAGTGCTTCCCATAACATTATCTCTATTTCGGTTGTCGAGACCCTTGGGCTCTGTATCTTTTCGTTTTCCAACTTGTTGACTCTTGCCACGCCGTTGGGAATGAGGAAAACTAGCGTACGACTGTGCAAGGAGTGCCCTCTTGAGGTTGCAGGGTGTCATTTCGTATGAGACCTCTATATCCTAGAGATGATGGGCTATGACTTCATTCTTGGGATGTACTAGTTGGTTCCCTTCCAGGCAGTCATTGATTGATATCACCGCAGAGTGAGTTTCACATCACCAGAGGGTGGATCTTTCTTTCATAGAGGCGAGTGGGATGTCCAGGCGGGTAGAGATGGACCAGAGCATCATGGTTTAGGGGAAGTTACAACCCAGATTTCTAGTCTTTATCTGGATGACCAGGGGAATTCACAGTTAGAATTTCCTCCAGTGGTGGATCGTTTCACGGATTACTTTCCAGAAGACTTTTCAGGTTTACCTATGGAGCGTGAGGTAGACTTCTCGATTGCGCTCATTCCAAGAGTGGCACAACTGTCTATTCCTCCTTATAGGATGACTACACCTAAGTTGTAGGAGCTCAAGAAGCATTTGGAGGTGCTGCATGTGAAGGGTTTCATTGGACCATGTACTTCTCCTTGGGGTTCTCCTGTCCTGTTTGCAAAAAAGGAAGACGGTACCCTTCGGCTTTGTGTGGATTATCGGAATCTGAACCAGTTGACGGTCAAGAACCGATATCCCTTGCGAAGGATCGATGACCTATTTTATTAGCTTCAAGGAGACCGGGTGTTCTCAAAGATTGACTTGAGGTTCGTTTATCATTAGTTGCGCATTAGACCATCCGATATACCTCTAACAGCTTTCCGGAGTAGGTATGGTCTTTACGAATATACAGTCATGTCGTTCAGTCTTACGAACGCGCCTGCAGTCTTAATGGCACTGATGAACCGAGTGTTTCATTCGTACTTGGACTCATTTTTCGTGGTTTTCATGGACTATATCTTGGTGTACTCTCACACATCACACGACCATGCCACACATCTTGAGATCGTTCTGAGTACACTGAGAGAGCATCGGTTTTATGATAGAATCTCGAAGTGCCACTTTTGGATGGATCAGATTAACTTCTTGGCTCACGTCATCTCAGAGGCTAGAGTATCTGTGGACCCAGAGAAAGTGAGAGCTGTAGTTTCCAGGGAGCAGCCGAATAATTTCTTTGAGGTATGGAGTTTTCTAGGGCCGGTCGGGTACTACATACGCTTCATTCAGGACTTCTCGCACCTAGCAGCACCGTTGACAGGTTTGACCAAGAAGGGGGAGAAGTTTTTGTGGTCATATTCTTGTGAGTCAGCCTTTCAGGAGATGAAAGGGAGGTTGACATCAGCACCGATATTAGTCTTTCCAGAGTCGGGCAAGAGCTACACTGTTTACTATGATGCTTCGGGTATCGGTCTAGGATCTGTGCTTATGCCAGTAGATGGAGTTGTTGCGTACAGGTCTTGACAGTTTAGGCCACTTGAGAGGAACTACCCGATGCACGATCTAGAGTTGGCAACAGTTGTCCATGCCTTATGTTGTTGGAGAAAATATCTTCTGGGAGAGCACTTTGTGGTTTTCACCGACCACAGGAGTCTCAAGTATATCGTCACTCAGTGTGATATGAATCTAAGACAGCGTCGGTGGGTTGAGTATCTTCAGTCCTTTGACTTCGAGCTCTCCTATACACCAGGAAAGGGAAATGTAGTGGTAGACGCATTGAGAATACGAACTCAGATTCAGGGAGTTCAGGAGGCCAGTAGTGAGTAGCAGCTTATAGATTTGTTCTCTGAGATGCATCTGGAGGCGCACGATAGGTAGGGAAAGACTGTCATATCTTCTGTGGCTGTTACCTCTACACTTGTTGATCGGGTACGAATGATGCAGCTATCAGACTCAGAGGCCTTGGTCCTGCGGGATATTATGTCAGGAGGGGACCCTCTTCCTAGATGGACAGTGGGAGAGGATGAGATCTTGCATTTCCTGGGACGCGTTTGGGTGCTAGCAGACATGCGTGAGGAGCTGATGCGGGATTTTCATTCCTCTGTTTGGGCAGTTCATCCTGGAATCACCATAATTTATCGGGATCTTCATCTCTAGTATTGGTGGCCTGGTATGAAGAGGGATATTTCTGGTTTTTTCATGAGAAGTTTTACTTGTTAGCAGGTGAAAGAAGAGCATCAGTGACCAGCAGGGCTTTTACAGTAGTTACCCATTCCAGAGTGGAAATGGAATGATTTCATGATGGACTTCGTGACCGGGTTACTGAGGTCACCTCGGGGAAGTGATGTTGTTCGGGTCGTCACCGACAGGCCTACAAAGGTAGCACGCTTCTTGCCGATCAAGGAGAGCTTCAGTGTTGATGATCTGGGACAACTGTACATCCGAGAGACTGTACGTGTACATGGAGATCCACACTCCATTGTTTCAGAAAGGGATGCATGTTTTACCTCTCGGTTCTGGATGGGACTTCAGAAGGCTTTGGGAATAAAGGTACTTTTTAGTATAGCATACCATCCCCAGACTGATGGCCAGTCCGAGTGTACGATTCAGGTGCTTGAGGATATGCTCCGAGCATTCATTCTAGACTTTGGTAGTTCTTGGTAGAAGCATATACCTCTCATGGAGTTCGCCTACAACAATAGTTTTCAGGAGACCATTCAGATGGAACCATACGAGGCTTTGTATAGTAGGCCATGTCAATCACCCTTATGCTGGTTGGAGGTAAGAGAGGAAGCTTTGCTAGGACATCGTCTTGTTCAGGAGACCTCAGAACAGATAGAGTTGATTTGGAAGATGATGGCTACAAAATAGTCTCGACAAAAGTCTTATGCTGATCAGCGTAGATGACCTCTGGAGTTAGAGGTCGGAGATTAGGTTTTCCTACGTGTCGCACCAAGGATGGGAAACAAGACGATTCAGAGATAGGGTAAGCTTTCACTGTGGTACGTCGAGCTGTTTGAGGTATTGGAGAGAGTTGGGATGGTTTCCTATCAGTTTCAACTACCTCAGAGGTATCATGATATGCACAACGTCTTCCATGTCTCTCAGCTCTGACGTTACTTCTCAGACCCATCTCATGTCTCCCAACTCGAGGAGGTTGATCTTGAAGTGGATGCGTCGTTTTAGGAGCATCCTATCAGCATTATCGATCACAGCACGAAGGTTCTCCGAGGCTAGTCGATTCCTCTTGTATGAGTGCTATGGCAGCACAGGCGAGTACAGGACGAGACTTGGGAGAGGGAGGCCAAGGTTCGATCTCAATGGTCGTAGCTTTTCGAGGATCTTTCTTCTACGCCCATCTAAAGAAATTCAGGGACAAATTTCCTTAAGGGGGAAAGTTTGTAAGAACCCGGATCTTCGTTTCAGGTACACATTTCTTTTTTTGGATTTTTAAAGAATAATGGAGTTTCTAGAAAATTTCGAAGTACATGCCGTGTAATTTATCAATACACATTGTGTACTCTTCTCCGTCTCGAAGCTGTGTGATGGTTGTGCCCAGGCCACACACACGGTGTGTAGGGGTGACGTGGAGGCCGATTTTGGAAGAATATGGAAAAAACCCACTACACGCCGTGTACTTTTCTTTTTTTACTAAATGGACCGTGGTCGTGTCTCATCGCAATATTCGTCTTCTTCTAGGTCTGGTTCGTACGAGAGCGACCCGTACAGCCGGATATTCACCGAGCTTCCACCTCTCCATCCATTCTCCAATTCGAGCACGGTTGATTGCATTGGAAGCGCAACGGTGAGTTCTTCCTTCTTCTTCAACCTTGTTTTCCAATTCTTCCTCTTTCTCAAGTTATCTAAGGTTAAACTTATTGTGCATTTTCTCAGATGTATGACGTTCTAGGTAGAATTATCCATCGTGTTTCAAGTATATCAATCTCTTAAGATCTAGGTAGGTGGTTTTTGCCTTACCGTTCAATGTCTTTGAGATTCTGTGCGAATTTCCACCGATAACCATGAACGGGGTATCGCGTGTTTACCCTTTTTCCATCTTTGTTTTCCTACTGTGCATGTATGCTTTTGTAGATGTAATTTGACCATTTTAGAGGATAATTTGTTGTGTTTGGATGCATTTTCCCTTGCTTTGTTCTATTTACGACATTCAGGTCCCATTTTCCTTTGGCTGCTACACATGTTTCATGCCTTATGGTTATAGGTTGAAGTGAAACTCAAGACATGCTTGTTTCCTTGTAGACAGTTTAGCTAAGTATCTCTATAGGTGTACTTTGATTAGCCAAGTTTCTCTATAGGTGAACTTTAGACTTATAGAATTTTTATGCACTGACCGGCACGGGGATTAGAGAACCTAGTGCTATAGACTATAAGGGATAGGCCGAGTTAGCTTCCCAGAGAGTCTTAGACATTATAAACTACAGAGGGGATGGACCGAGTGAGCTCCCAGAGAGTCTTGGATTTTATAGACTACAGGAGGGTAGACCGAGTGTGCTTCCCCAGAGAGTCTTACCTTGTTTTAATTTCTTTAAGAACCTTCCCAGGCTAGAGGAGGAATTGACCAAGTGAGCTTCCTCAGAGAGTCTGTGGTATACCTGAGGATATTGGAGGAATTGACCAAGATAGCTTCCTCAAAGAGTCTCTAGACCATGGGGCTAAAAGGGTTAGAACGTATGATCTTCCTTAAGAGAGTCCGTGACTACCCTTGACTATAAGGGGAATTGACTGAGTGAGCTTCCCCAGAGAGTCTCATAAATGCGTATGACCAAGCAAGAGGGGTTAGGATGAGTGCACTGCCCAGAGTGTTGTGGTACTTCTTGGATAGAACCAGAAGAGATGGCTGTGAGTAATTCCCATAGGGTTCCCGGCTTGATAGCTATTTGCTTCACTGCTGATGATTGGTTTTGGATTGTTTTCTAGTATATATCATCATGTTCTACTACTTATTGTTACAACCTATTGTTGTTTTTGCTGTTTACTACTTGTTGTACTTTCACCTGCCATATACTCACTGACTGTTACGCACAGATTTTCGGGTGAATGCCTATTGGGATTTTATCTAACACCCTGTTTGGGCCATGATTTTGGGCCCAAGAAGACTATGTTTCTGTAGGTATAGACAAGGGTCACCGCCCTTCGACTTCTAGATGTTTATTGCTTGGATCAGGGGAGCATGGGACCGAGCTTTGGCTTGCGATGATGAGGAGCTGTTTACTTTTCTTTTGTACTTGTTTTGGTACTGTAGTGTTTTCCTGCATTGTGACTTTTTTGGATTCTTCCCAAGTTATGTATTATGAATAATTTCATATATATACATATGTGCTTCAGTTTGTTGATTTAGTCTTCCACTGTTTATATTTTTGGTTATTACTGCTTCTGCTATTTCATGTTTATTTTCTTTCGCTGTGTATTCTGCCAATTAGGGAATAGTTTTCCCACTATCACACCCAAGGCCCTTGCTGCTAGTCGGCAGCCTTTGGTGTTTGGGGAAAAGAAATTGAGGCCATGTGACGAACCGGGTATGGGGTGCCTCTGGGTGGATTCCGGAACCGGGACGTTACATTATTTATATTTACATAAACATTTTGAAACCTTTTCTTCTAAATTATTAACTTTCACGAATTTAGTTGAAGAGAATAGCTATATATTACTAAGCATCAACATTCATATGGAATCATGGGTGATTTACTGGGGTGATTCATTCCATTCAATGGAAAATAACATATTCATTGTGAATTATATATCCATAAAATCTAACAAGGTCCACTAAGTAGATAACAAACCTCTTTAAGTTATTGGTAAGTGTGATTTAAACATCTAGTTGATAAATGAAAGCTCCATGAAGTAGAAATAAATTAGACTCATATCTAGTTTATAGATGAACATAATTTCCATAGGTTATCTTGACAAGGTAGGCTTTATAAAAAGAATTTACAATAGTGTTTAGAAGATTAGTATATGATACATAATGGTGGCATGTGGTGTCAATGATGATGACCAATATCTTACTATACTATCATATACTGTCTCAATTACTAAATTAATAACTTCTACAAGTTCGGATGGTGTAATTATAATCTTTGATATGTTAGTGAGAAGAACATTAATGTTTTAATAATAAAGTATATGGTGATTCTTCATGATAATGAGTTTAGATTTTTTAGAAGTTTCATAATTAGGAATGAAGTATGGGTTTTATTTAACCTGAATCAATGGAATCCCGAATCTAAAAATTTGAACATTTTTCGCTAAAATATTTTTTGGGACGTTCCCCAATGGATTCTCATGAAAGTTAACTTTACTTCATGAATTTAATTTATTATGAAATAATGAAAGTATTTTATTAATTTATTAAACAGAATTTTGAATTATTTAGAGTGTGTATTCAATATAAATTCATAGTAAAGAAGGGAAACTAGTGAGAATTTAAAGTTCCTAAGATTTGATAATGGTGGAGAGTACAGTATAAGTTAATTCAATAACTTCTATCAAAATAAGGGGTCCAGGATATACAGGATTGGGTGTAGTAAACCACAATAAAATAGGGTTGTGTATAGAATGAATAAAAAAATATTAGAGAATGATTAGAGTATGAGGGTAAACTTAGGAATTCCCAAGGAAATTTGGGAAGAAGCTATAAACTATGTGGTTTACTTGGTAAAAAAGAGTCTATCTAAATGAATGGGATAGGAAATTAACAAATATATAAGGTCCAATAAAATAATAGAAGTTATCCACCTATTTTTTTGTCATAATTGACTATGTCCATGTCATTGTCAAGGATACGGACAAAAATGATACTAAGTCTCATCCATGTTTATTAATGGGATATAGTGAAAAATAAATTACAATATATATCTATGATTATGACTCAAATATGGTCATTAAAAAGATGTTTTCCCTTAAATGATAAGGCTTATGGAAAGACAAGAACATGTCTAGAAGGAAAGTTTAGAACCAAGAATCAACTCATCAAGTTCATGTTGATCTGAGAGGGAGCACTAGAACAACACAAGTTCCAAAGTGTTGGGTTGATAGAACTATATGATTTAATGTTATGAAATTGGAATATATACCTAAAATATCTAGGAATAAAAATGTATGGAGTGGATTTTTGGACATTATGGACTCTAAAATATAGAGTACCTACAATTTTACTATTGAATAGCGATGATCCAAAATATGAATAGTGTAAATCTACAAGAATTTTGAGACCTTTTGAAAGGTTTAGAGTAGACAAGAACTTCATAATTATAATAAATATTGAATATCCTAAAATCCTATAATATGTGGATACTCTATGTGACTATGAGAAATGGGATTCATCTAGAAAAGAAGAAACGTTTTCTATAGATTGAAACAGATCATGGGAGCTAATAGAGTGACCATATGGGATGAAAGAACTAGACAATAAATGTGTTTTCCATTTAAATAAATAATATGACATGAGATATTTGTAAAAATTGGTTCTATTAATCAATGGTCTTAGTAAAAAGTGGGAATATAATTCAATGAAATTTTATCATAGGTAGTTTAACATTCTATAATACAGACAGTGATGAGCATGGATGTTTCTAATAATCTACACGTTAAATAGAGAGATATAAAGAAAAGATTCCATAATAGTGATTTAGTGGGGACATTTAGATGAATTAACCAGTGGTTTTCATGGAAATACTTCGTGTATAAGGTGAATAGAAGTATTTATAGAGTGAAGTAGGGGCTATGGAAGTTGAATTAGAATTCAGATGTTTTCATATATTAGAAGGATTTTTCTCAGAGTAATGAAGATCATTGTTTCTATCAGAAGGAATTTGATAATGACAGTTTCATTATCATTCTCTTATTTGGTGACAATGTATTTCTAGATGGTCTGGAAATTGAAATTATCCGGATTTGATGTTTTATTTTTTGAAATAAATTGAGAAAAAAATGTTAGAATGGATAGGAAAATATTTGGGATAAGGATTGAGAGAGAAATAAAAGACATAAGTTGTGTGTTTCTAAGTGGAATACATTTATACTATAGTGGAGAAATTAAAGATACCTATATATATGTTTGATGCTCATGAAAGAATCAATATGTTATCATAGGATGTGGTCAGATTAAATTTATTATTCCTAAACTAATCTTTTTATGAGGTAATAATATGGTGATAGTGCAGGGTCAATCCAACAAGTATTCAATTAGATGGCAGGAACAATGGCTTTGAACCCTATGTGTAATAGTCCTCGCAAATTGATTATGTTTTGAAATAAAATAAAACGTGGGTATTTGAGATTTAAGATTATAGATATAAAAGGGATCAAGATCAATTTCAAGGTTTAGGAAAAAGGAAATTCTTAATCCAAACTTGGTATGGTTTTAAGGATTAGGTTTTGAATCTAGAAACGGTCACTATTTAACCATGGTCAAATCAACTAGATCTATCTAAGAGGAATATATTCATTATTTTGGAGATTCTATAACCTGGATGCATTAGGCCTAACTTATATGGCAGAATGTATCATAGGTTATTGGTCATAACCTAATCTACTCCAATCTGTTAAGGGCCGTTCATTCTAACTCCCCATAGTCTTGGTTATGTAAAATAATTGGATAAATAATTATTGTACAAACAAATTATTATCCTTACAGTTACTATGTTTTATAATTAAAGACTCATTATGTTCAAATGCCCCTACTCTCAACCCCAAGCCCATGTGGTCTATATAGGACCCTAGGACACCCTGAGAGGAGAGGGGTGAATTAGGGTGTCAATGTTTTCATTGAAAACAAGTATCTTGTTCCCACATTGATAGGAACTCTTTAAACCTTTATGACTGAGGATAACATAAAGAAAACAATCACATATATAGAGACCACACAACACTTTTATTTGGTTGACCACTAAGGGCTAAGTCCATGGAGTATACACCAACAGTGTGTTAGTCATACAAAAATCTACTAATCACCATTAGTTATTGGATTACAAGTTTCATCCACAGTCACTCTGTTCCATGAAAAAATCCTTAACAAAGTTTTGGGGAAAACTCATTGCGCCCCTCATATCACTTTCTTAGACTCCCCCTAGACCAATACCTTGTGAGAATTATAACTCATTTTATCAACATGAAGGTTGATTCGATATATTTTCATTGATGTATTTATCTTAATTCAGCATGAGACACTGCATGCATAAAAGTCTAGAATTGATGAACTTGAAAGCACTGAACCACTGAACAGGATATTCAAAATCATGTCAGAATCTTAACATTATGCTTGCATGCAATACCTAAACATGCATGCAGGATTTTGGATATGTCGTGCAAGTTGGATTTTGTGCAACTCCTACTTTTTTCACAACCCTTATCTTTCGTGCAACTACATTGAAAGTTTCACTTGGTCTTTTCAAACTAAAGTAACACCTTGCACACAAGATTAACTCTCTTACAATCTTTCATGTTCCAATATTTCACACGAAAAAGAAATCATATTTTCATTGAAAATTTATTAAGTCTTTCAAGGGGGTAGCCACCCGTTTATAGGCCACGATGACCTTATGTTCATGTTTCTGACGCATTTGTTTCGGTGCGTGCAAGATTCATCCTGAGCGCGCAAAAGCCCTTTTGATGTCACATTAGCTGCATAAGATTATTCCACACAACCTCATATTTCACACACATTTAATTATTACACACACTTTTTTCCTTTTATATATTTTGACATTATGATCCCAAATTAGGCCTTCCAAACAACTCCCTTTTTCAAACACAAATTTCACTATTTTTTGATTTTTAGGACCAAAAAATTGGAAAACACTATGTAATGATTCCACCTTCAATATTGTTGTCCACTAAAACTATATGATCCCTTTCATAGAAACCAATATAAAAATCTAATGAGGATTGACAAAAAAACACAAACCATACTCCACTTCGAACATAGAACAACTATGGTTCTAATAGTTTCACATATCCTGGTATAATTGAATAATAGTGGTTAATGGATTAAAAACATAATCATGATACCCATAATAATTAAGATTAAGAACTTAGCTCTCATGCACTCAAGAATATGAAATTCAAAACATGAATCAATCACAACCTCAACCAATAACATACTTGAAACAAGAATAGGGAATAATTCATTAAGGGTTCATCATAGATTGGTGATTGAGATAAAGAACACACACAACATGGCATGGAAATCAAAAATACTAAATTATTTTGTGCAATTTTCATCAATAGTGGTAAAATATATGTAAAAAATGAAAGGAATATATGAAATGTTTGGTTAGGGGTAAGGGAGATGAAATAGAAATAGATAAAATATAAAAAACAAGAGAGAATCCAAAAATCATTATCATATTCTGTATGATGCATGCCTACTGGAAGTAAATAATTGGGATACTATATGATGTGTAAAAAATTTCATATCAAGTAATTATAATCCAATATTTTCTCAGTGGATTTTAAATCTGGTGTAAATCATTCATGAATTTCATCATGTATTTTTGAGATTTGAAATTTTGACTCCTTTCATGATGTGGCACCGGTCTTCACATCATGTTTATTCCTTTGGTATAGATATACAATGTAGGAATTGAAATTCCAAAGTTACACAACATGTATTGGTAGATCACATCCTAAAAAAATTTCAAGGATTTTAATTACTTCATAACTTGCTTCATGACTTGTGATATTTTTAAATAATGCATACACATCATGTAATGGACATTCATGACATGTATTAATCAGTTTTTTCCTTTTCTCCTAATTTTTCTTTGAAACCTTGGAATCCTATTTCCAGAAATAATTAACACAAACCTAGTGCATTATCAGGTAAAACCTAAATATTCATTAATTAAATTATTTCAAAATGTGTATACAGTTTCTTTTTAACAAATTCCCCCACATGTGAATTATTTCTAGTCCTCAAGAAAAAACATCTCATCCAAGGAAAAAAGGCACCCAATATTTAAAAAATGAAATATTTATTAAACCCAGGAAAATAAAATAATGTGTATGTAAAAAAAGTCTGTCTCCATAATCATCCCTGCATAAAAAATTCATTCATGCCTCATTTTTTAGTAATTTAAACAAATTATTAATCTTTTGGTTACAATTTATTAATGGTTCCTTAAATTCTATACCCACTTCTAGTGTACCTCACAATTAATTTTCTATTATCATTTAGGGTAAAATAAAACTAGAGTCATGATTATAAAATGAATTAATGTTCCTAACCATAGTCTTACATTGGTTATATAACCTCAACTTCAAAAATACAAATACAAAATCATTAATGAGGGATTCAACAAAAATTTTCAAATGACTATGAGGCTGAGGGGAGGTGGGTATATAGTTAAAATAATATGATCCAAAAAGAGGGTAATCTCTAAAGTATAATGAAATAACTCCACCCATAAAAAAATGAATTCTATGCTCCCAGAAACTCAAGTAGGATTAATGAATATATCAAGTGAGTCCAGAAGGTAACCTATTTCTTTATTTTTATTTTTGTGGAAATATTTTTTCTAAATTCATGACTAGGTTAAATCTCACATCCATCCCCTAATAACATAGGATCTTTCAAGGGATTCATTAGTCTAGAAATTGTTATTTTTGTTCTTCCTAATACAAAACCCAATCATCTATTTTTTTTATCTTTCAATGGAATAGAAAAGGAATATATTGCCAAAAATTAAACATGGATCAGTTTGGAAAGTTACATAATACATCTCCTCATTCGAGACACCTCGTGTTTGTTTTCCAAAAGGCCCCCTCACACTTGTTCAAAGTAAATTCATACATAATACGAAGCTCAAGATAGGAAGGGATAATTTTATTGGAATAACTGCATCCGATTATGGTAATTCATTGAAACTACAGGATAAATAAAGGTAAAATGTATCGTGGGACTTAGAAAAAGTGTCTCAAAAAAGATTTAATCAATCATATTATAATTTTATTTGTTTAGTCATAACCAATATAAGATCTCAATGCATGTTCTAATAGGTTTACATGTCCCATGTATCACTAAAGAAATATGTTTAGAAAATAATATATAATAATAGTCTTAGAATGATCTCGAGAATGGGAGTAAATATAGAATATTCGAAATCACTCATGGTATATAATCAAGTAATAAGTGAATTAGAATAAATTTCAAAAATTTTTAATTTTAATTAAATTACAAAAATCAACAGTCAACCCAAAAATATAAATAAGTTCAAAACATGGATTTCCAAAAAAATCATTCATAACTTTTTCTTTTAGTTAAATGTGTAAAATGAGTTATAGGTTTAAATCAGTATTTCAAATGAAAAAATTCTCCTAGATAAATGAGTACAAGTAATAATCCTATCATATAAATATAGAAACTCAAGAAATAATCCCTCACCATAGAATGAAATATATTTTTTCACTATCCATGAAAGTACTATATGTGGTTTTTGATATATAAATTGTACATTGATGAAATGAAAATTTTGAAAAATTAATACTATGGAATCGAGAGATCCCGGTAATGAGTTTTATACCAATGTTAAATTTGATCATTCTAGATTTTGGAATTGTGTTAGCTACTTAATTGGTTATAAAAAATTCCTTCAATGGATAAAACATTAGTACATAATGTTTAAACATTCTGTAAGCAGTAAAATAGGTAGGTGCACATAGTGAATAGAAACGGCAGATATTTTCTGTAAATTTTAGTATGTGTGTACAATAAATCTCAAAGAGACTAATGAATAAAAATAGAAATCTAAAAAAGGAAAACTAAAATTAAATCTTAATTACAAATAATGAGAAAAACAAATAAAATTTGGGTTGCCCCCATGAAGTGATAAAAACTACATCATCATCCAGATAGATGGACTAGTGTATTAGTCTGTATCAAAATCATCTTAGGTCTACTCAACCTTATACGGCTATAGGTAGAGGTAAACTCTATATCTCATGGTTGTTGGGTAGGATTGATCACCTCAAGATCATTCCAATCATGAATATGGTGTGGGAGGAAAGGTGTCTATACTCGTTGTGGTGGTGGATAGTGAGAATACATCACTAGTGACAGCTCCTGAATCTAGTGTGCGGTATTAGCCAGATATTGAGGAATCCATAGATAACGGCTAGATAGTGACATCACAGGCTCATCAATGACCATAAAAGAAGCATATGAGCATGAAATTTCTTGTATAATATTGTAATTAATTGTAAAATAATACATGTAAAAATAAAAATAAAAAAATAGTATCATATATATAAATATCAATGATACAATGATGAAATTGAATATAGATAGTACAAACAATGGGAACCCTTAAAGAATTCAAAAAATGGGACATGGGGTGGGATAGTGTAATATTAATAAACATAATCATGTGCATCATTTATGGTCTATTCCCAAAAAGAGGGTGGTTTTAGCTAGCCTACCTAGTCAATATCTGTAATGGAAGACCCAACTGGCAGGTCTAATGTAGAAGGTGGTGTCATGGTATTGGAATCTATCTCAGTAGTGGGGGTGGGGATGTACTAATTTGGAGTGTGACTATATATCTAGAATCTGGATCAATGAAGGGTACCTTAGTGGATGGGGAGTTTGTTGTGCCCTTTACCCTCCAGGTATGCTCTTCAAGAAACTCATACTCAGAAACGGGTTCTATCAGCTCGAATAGAATGACATTTGGGGTGGTGGTTGGGGTTGGAGTTGTAGATGATGAAGGGTTTGAATAGGTCAATGGTGTTTGACAATATTCCTAGTATGATGGTGGTATAGGAGTAGTTAATTGAGAGAACTCTGCAAAATAAATTTGTAGGGGATGAGAGATCTAACACAGATTCTACAAGATATAGAGGTAAATAGCCCAAAAATCTATTGGATATGATGGGGTGGGTGGAGTAGTATGGTAGGTCATGGTGGTAGATGTAGGGTCATTTTAAGGTCATTTATGGGTATAGATGCATTAGGGGTTGGGGTGGAAGTAGTTGATGAAGTTGGTGCAGGGTCGACTACATGATCTCTTGGTGCCTCTTCAGCATCATCAAAGACACATACCACCCACCTGTAGGTGTCACCATCCTTGGTTAGCAACTTCATCTTTTATATCAATAAGAATTCAATAGACTCCATAATACTAAGGGAGGTGAGTGGATTGGAGGCATCAAAAATTCTAAGATGACATGATAAATGGGTGATAAAAGATCCATCCATAAACGTGCTTCATGTCATCTGTGAATGAGCTCTGCAGTATGAGGTTAACTATGACGCTATGCTGATGGTAGGTCTTCCCATGGAAGCAGCAAGTAAGATGGTGTCTATTTGGCTAAAACAATCATGATACTCTACATGATCATAATGGGCATGTTTCAAATACCTATTAAGAATGCGGAATCCAGGACCTCAAAGCTGTGTGGATTTAGTAATATTGTGGTCATGCTAAGTGTGAGAATATCATGAAATCATCCTTGAGAGCCTTTTGGAATCTGACTTGGATGGCTCAAGCTATAAGGTTGGGAATCCCTATGATGTGGTGAATTCTTCAGTATAAATCCCAATCCCTATACCGAACTATAAAAAAATAAAATTCATGAGGTCATATACCCAATCTGAAGTGTTGGATGTCAACTATGACCTTGAATGTGGATATTAACTAATGGAATGGGTCCCACACACACTGATAATAGAGGATATTGGAAAGCATTCAATGAGTTGGAGCACTTCTAGGCATATATGTTGGCTTTCCAGGAAGGCCATATCAATAGTTTTGTTGGACCTCATTGGTTTCACCTACTAAAAATAGAGTTCTACATGGTTTTGATGGGTTTAAAAATGTAGTATTGGGTATAGGTGGGGTGGTCCTTCTTATAAGAGCCACTATAGTTGGATTGAAAATTCTCATGAACAACTAGTTCTTCAGGGGTATCATCAGAGGTGGAGGAAGAAGATGCACATGAGGATGAAGGTGTGGAACCTCTCTTATGCTTCATTGGTGGAGAATCATCTCTATTAGTTGTGAGATTGGTAGGATGAGTTTTCACGGTCTTTTTGCATTCTATTTAAGAGGTAGGTTTTAGTATAGAGAGGTGCATATTTAGGAGGATGGGGGGAAGGGGTATCAAGGGGGAGACTCGAGCAGCTTGTGTGGAATAGGAGGTGCGGTAGGGGTTAGGTGAAAATGGTGAGAGGAGGAGGGAGACATGGGTCCCTTACCCTATGTTCAAGACTTAAAATATATCATGTAATTACACAACATGTAATCAGGTTTCATAACATGTAATTTTGTAATTTTTTTTAATATAGGTAGTGAAAATAAATGTCATGAATTTTGGTTACATGACTTGTAATTGTTTCTTTTTTATCAAATTAGGATCATGCCCTTGTCTTTTTCTCCTAGAATTTCCCTAAGATATCTTAAATTTTCATCTAATATAATCTAGCCTAATGTGACCTAAACTAGAATGTCTCTCATTCATCACTTCATTTTACATATAAATATCAACAGTTTAGTGCTCATATTAACTTCATGCTAATTACACACCCCTCAGGAGAGGCTTCTTTGATATATTTTCAATTTTTGACCATTTACATTGAATAGTGGTCCAACATCCATCTGAATTTTTATGGCCCCATAATTGAATACTTTTACGACCACAAGGGGTCTTAACCATATTGATTTGACCTTCCTAGGGAATAGTTTTAATCTAGTGTTTAATAATAAGAATTTATTCCTTGAAAAAAATCATATTGTAATCTATTGTTCTTTCCATGTCTTGATTTTCACTTTATAGATCATGGAATTCTCAATTAAATAATTTATTATCTCTTTCAATTCATCCAATTGTAGTATCCTAACTTCCCCATCCTTTTTAAATTTTAGATTCCGCTTCTTAATTTTCCTATATGATTTATGATCTAATTATTCTAGAAAATGAAACTACATTTCGTATATCTATTGAAAGGGTATGGTATTGATGGGTGTGTTATATACGATGTGGTATTCCCATATCGAATCAGCTGATTTGAGTCTACAACTAGTCTGACACATGTTCATGGTCTTCTCTATGATTTAAATGATTTCCCTATTTGATAATTCAACTTTCCCTATTATTTGTGAATGGTATGGAGTTCCTTTGTTTTAACTAATTTCATATTTTACCAATATTCCTTTAACATATTGATTTGTAAAATGTGGTCCCTAACAACTAATGATTATTTTGGTGAATCCGAATCATGAAAGATAAGTTTTCTTTAATAATTTTATTATCAACTTTAGTGTTTCATGAGCTATAGCTTCATCTTCTATCCATTTGGAACCATAGTCATTACCAACTAGGTTATATGACTTACCATGTGAGTTAGGAATTGGTCCCATGAAATTTATTCCCTATATGTTGAATATTTATACTTCCATGATTGGGTTTTGTGGCATTTCAATCTGTTTCTAATGGTTTCAGTTCGTTGGCATCGATCTTATCTTTGGCAGTAATCCCTTCCATCATGGTGGACTATGGGCCAGAAAAGTCCACTTTCTAGGATATTTTATACTGTTCATTATTTTCCAATATTTTCTCTAGTTGGTTACACATGTCACATTTCTAACACACATTGTATTTCATCCTTTTTATGTAGTTTCGTAATAATCCATCAACACGGTGCTTAAAAATGAGTTTTTCATCCCAGTAGTAGTTTGGAACTTCGATGAAAAATATTCTCCTCTTCCGGTATGAGAGTTTTGGGTATAATAATTACATGGAGAGATAGTTTTCAATGACTAAAAACCATGGTTACGACGATGTTCTCAAGAGAGTTTCATCATGGAAGTTGACCATGATGTGTAGATTGTCATTTTCTTTTATAATACGCTTTGGAATTCAGGATTGATAGTCAGTGAAAACATTTTCTTTTCCTTTGGTATCCTTGATAATGATATCAAACTCTTGAAGAAATAGGATCCAACTTATCATTATTCCCTTTGATTCCTTTTTATTCATCGAATATTTATGGGTAGCATGGTCAGTGTACACATTTACTTTTAACAAAACCATATAGGAGAGAAATTTCTTGAATGAAAATAAAATCACTATAAGCTCATTATATGTTGTTTTATAAATCACCTGATCTTAATTCAGTGTTTGATTGGAATAGTAGATAGGGAAAATATTTATCTTAATCACTTCCCCAAAATAGCTCTAACAATAAAGTTGCTGGCATCACACATCAATTCAAATTATTTTTCTGAATCTAGTGAAATTATTAAAGGATATTCTACTAGGATTTTCAGTAAATTGTTTAATTCCCACATAAAATATTTATTGAATTCAAATAGAGGTTCTTCTAATAATAGTTATGTCCAAGGGAAGGAAACATTGGAAAAATCCTTCACGAATCACCAATTGAATTTGGCATGGCCTAAAAATATCCTTATGACATTGACTATTGAGGGAACAAGTAAAATTTTGGTCACTTTAATTTTTTGTGGGATCTACTCCCATGTCATCCATTGAATGTTTTTCCAAGGAATATTCCTCCATGAACCCTAATTTGTAATTTTTCAAAATTTGAAACCATACACTTCTCTTCATAGTGTTTCAGGACTAACTAAAGATTTCTTAGGTAGACCTCGAAATATATTCCATAAAATGAAAAGTTGTCCATGAAAATTTATATGAATATCTCATCCATGACATGGAATATGTGTTTCATGAACCTTTTAATAGTTTTTTATGAATTTCACATGTCGAACAAAATGAATTTGTAGGAAAAGTTAACAAATGGACACATGAATGTTGATTTAGAGTAATCATCCAGGTTGGCTACAATCTTATATTATCCTGAATATCTACCTAGGAAAAAATAGAATTTATGTCCTTCTAGTCTCTCTAATATTTGATCTATGAATGGTATGAGGAAGTTATCCTTCTGAGTTTCCGCATTTTGGTTTCTTTAATCCATACATACTCACCATCTAGTGATGGTGCAAGTTTAGATCAATTCCACATCATCATTTTTTGAACTGTGGGGACACCTTTCTTTGGAAAAACCTATAGTGGCCTCACCCACTCACTGTCAGAGATAGAAAAAATTATTCCAGTGACTAGAATATTCAATACTACATTATGAAATTCTTCCCTCGTTGGTGGTGTGACTCACCTTTGGGTTGGTGTTTGGGTTTTCCATTTTCTTATAATAAATTTTTATGAGTGCACAATATAGGATAAATTCCCTTGATATCCTCCACCCCCAAAGGAATAGACTTCTTATGTCTTTGTAAGACTTATATCAATTTTTCATCTTTTGAATATTTAATTTCAAAGTTAATTATGACACCTAGTGCAGCATTATTCTCTAGAATATAATTCTTGAGTATACTAGGGATGGGTTTTAGTTATTGTTTTTTTGGATGAATTACTAAGGGTATGAATAGTGGGATTATTTTCCTTATAATAGGTTCATTGTAGTTTACTTACTCAAATTCATATCTCTCCTCTTCAACAGGGGATTCTCATCACAGTCTTCTTCAATGTTTAAGTATTCATCCATCTCATCTATGAGAAATATATATTGGAACTCAAAATAATCATATGTTTCTTTTACATCTTATTCCAGGTTGAACACAACTCGTTTATCGCCTACTCGGCAGATGAGTCTCCCTTAATTCACATCAATCAGTTCATTCCCAGTTTCTTGGAATGGTCTATCTAGGATGATTGTAGTATCTCATTCCACTTCCATTTCAAAAATGAGTATGTGCACTGGAAAAATAAACTTTACAACTTCGATTAAGAAATCATTGAAAAGTATTTGGGGATACTTTACTGATCAATCGGCTAATTGGTGTTCCATTCTAGTTGGTTATATTTCATTGAGTCCCATCTTGTGGAACACAGTGATCAACATGAGGTTGATTTTGTGTCCTAAATGACATAAGTCTCTTCTAATGTTACATTCTTTTATGGTTCATGAGATTGAGAAACTTCTGGGATCTATCATTTTGGGAAGAATTTTTTGCTGAACAACTATAGATAATTATTCATTTTGCGAGATAACTCATGGGACATCCATTTTTCATTTATTGAATATCAATTACATTAAAAATATTTCATAGGTAGGTATTTGAGTTGCTACCTCATCAAATGGAATGTTTATGTAAAATTGATTGAACATTTACAAAAAAAATCTATTTTACATGAATATTTTCTTACCTAATTTTTTTTTGGAAAAGCGGACTATGGTTTATAGGTTGGAGGATCAATGTATATGTGTTCACTTAGTTTTTCTTTTCATGTGGTATTTTTATAATTTGATATATCTTGAGTAGTTTCATTTTATTTTCAATTATCTTCTTCTTCAATGAAGTTTTTATTCTTTTTTGGGTTCCTCAACTTGTTTTTTTATCATCCACATGGTTTCTGAAGATACAAAACTTCTTTTCTCCTCATAACCACTTATTTTTTCTCTTACATTGGGTATGTATCTATATTATTAGGTAGAGTACCTAGTAATATTTATGACAAGGACATAGATATCTAACCTATTTGAAGCTAGATGTTATGAAGAGATTCCCTTTGATTATACATTTCTATTTCTTGGGTGTACATCATCTAATCTTCCTTATAAAAGAAGACATAGAATATGTTTTCAAAATAATATTGAATAGGAATTGATAGTTTTGGAGGTCTAAGTGGATTTGGTTGAAATTTTTACTATGATCTTGGAGGGAGGGGTTGTGTTGTTACTTTTTGTGGTGTTCTAGGCATAGGATTTATAGGAAGATATCCCAGTGGTATTAGGTTACTGAATGGTGTCTAACCACTTCTTTTTTAGTAGAATCATTTATTATTTTGTTGTGGTTGTTTCGTGGGACTATGCTAATTAAAATTCTTTAGTTGTAAAATTGTCGATTATTCTTATTGTAGTTAATTTTATTACACTCTTTCCATTATTATTACTCATCATTTTACATGAATTATAGATATAGGTGTGGGACACCACACATTTCACAGGAATGGATCTCCATTATAAGATAAGTAGGGGAGGTGGTGTCGTAAGTTTCCTAGAGGAGTCTAGTTTCTTGGTTAAGTCTTCTACGTGTGCATCTAGTCAAGTATTTTCATCAACATGGTGGATCCCACACTGGGGTGGTTCACGATCTCTCTACGATAGATGGGAATTATGAGATACTTCATAAAAAATGCACATCTAGCCTTATGTGTTTTGGAAATCATTCCTCCATCAGTGAAAACATAAACTACTAGTCAATAAACTGGTTGGAGGAATCAATAGAATGTTTGTAATTTTATCAATAAGTTAATCCTGTGATGTGGGAATTTTTGGGTGAGTTCACTACTGAAAATCAGGCCATTAGCGGCCGCTCAGCGACCGCCATTGGCGGTCGCAGTTGCCTCGTCGCTAGAGGCTTTTAGCGACCGCCAAGCGGTCGCTGAAGGCCCTCTGCCGGGCACCCTATAGCGACCGCCTATGGCGGTCGCTAGTATAAAATTTTTTTTTTTTAATTTTTTTTATTGAATTGAATATATAAATATATAAATATATATAAATATTCACATATATACTATTAAATACAATATTTTAAATATATATATATATATAATATATATATAATATCAAATCATTGTGCTATAATAATTTAAAAACATCGATTCAAGAAATAATCTCATTTCAGGTCGTTCGGAGCACGTTTGCTCCGAATCGGACCGCCGCACGCCGTTTTGGTGTTTAATGGCGCCGGAAACGCGCTTCCGACCTCCGCGGTCACACGGCACCTCTGAATGAGGTGCCGTCTGGCCTACCATTTCACAATTCACGCCCGGATGTTTTCGTACGGTTTCGTGGCATTCGGAGGTCGTTCGGGTGGTTTTGACCCCCCAACGAGTCATTTCAGCGCGCGCCGCGCTGCTGAAAAGGACACAATCGGACATGCCGTGCGCACCGCACGTCCGATGGACGTGAGGACTCCTCCTTCATCTCAGGAATAATATTTCTATCGTTCCTGTGCGGTTTCAGGTCGTTCGGAGCACGTTTGCTCCGAATCGGACCGCCGCACGCCGTTTTGGTGTTTAATGGCGCTAGAAACGCGTTTCCGGCCGCCGCGGTCACACGGCACCTCCGATTGAGGTTCCGTCTGGCCGACCATTTCACAATTCACGCCCCGGATGTTGTCGTACGGTTTCGTGGCATTCAGAGGTCGTTCGGGTGGTTTTGACCCCACAACGCGCCATTTCAGCGCGCGCCGCGCTGCTGAAAAGGAAACAATCAGACGTGCCGCGCGCACCGCACGTCCGATGGATGTGTGGCCTCCTCCTGCATCTTAGGAATAATATTTCTATCATTCCCGTGCGGTTTCAGGTCGTTCGGAGCACGTTTGCTCTGAATCGGACCGCCGCACGCCGTTTTGGTGTTTAATGGCGCCGGAAACACGTTTCCGGCCGCCGCGGTCACACGGCACCTCCGATTGAGGTGCCGTCTGGCCGACCATTTCACAATTCACGCCCAGGATGTTGTCGTACGGTTTCGTGGCATTCAGAGGTCGTTCGGGTGGTTTTGACCCCCCAACGCGCCATTTCCGCGCGCGCCGCGCTGCTGAAAAGGACACAATCGGACGTGCCACGCGCACCGCACGTCCGATGGACGTGCGGCCTCCTCCTACATCTCAGGAATAATATTTCTATCGTTCCCGTGCGGTTTCAGGTCGTTCGGAGCACGTTTGCTCCGAATCGGACCGCCGCACGCCGTTTTCGTGTTAAATGGCGCCGGAAACATGTTTCCGGCCGCCGCGGTCACACGACACCTCCGATTGAGGTGCCGTCTAGCCGATCATTTCAAAATTCATGCCCCGGATGTTTTTCGTACGGTTTCGTGGCATTCGGAGGTCGTTCGGGTGGTTTTGACCCCACAACGCGCCATTTCAGCGCGCGCCGCGCTGCTGAAAAGGACACAATCGGACGTGACGCGCGCACCGCACGTACGATGTATGTGCGGCTTCCTCCTGCATCTCAGGAATAATATTTCTATCGTTCCCGTGCGATTTCTGGTCGTTCGGAGCACGTTTGCTCCGAATCGGACCGCCGCACGCTGTTTTGGTGTTTAATGGTGCCGGAAACGCGTTTCCGGCCGCCGCGGTCACACGGCACCTCCGAATGAGGTGCCGTCTAGCCGACCATTTCACAATTCATGCCCCGGATGTTGTCGTACGGTTTCGTGGCATTTGGAGGTCGTTCGGGTGGTTTTGACCCCCCAACGCGCTATTTCAGCGCGCGCAGCGCTGCTTAAAAGGACACAATCGGACGTGCCGCGCGCACCGCACGTCCGATGGACGTGCCGCCTCCTCCTGCATCTCAGGAATAATATTTCTATCGTTCCCGTGCGGTTTCAGGTCGTTCGAAGCACGTTTGCTCCGAATCGGACCGCCGCACGCCGTTTTGGTGTTTAATGGCGCCGGAAATGCGTTTCCGGCCGCCGCGGTCACACGGCACCTCCGATTGAGGTGCCGTCTAGCCAACCATTTCACAATTCACGCCCCGGATGTTGTCGTACGGTTTCGTGGCATTCGGAGGTCGTTCGGGTGCTTTTGACCCCCCAACGCGCCATTTCAGCGCGCGCTGCGCTGCTGAAAAGGACACAATCGGACGTGCCGCGCGCACCGCACGTCCGATGGTCGTGCGGCCTCCTCCTGCATCTCAGGAATAATATTTATAGCGTTCCCGTGCGGTTTCAGGTCGTTCGGAGCACGTTTGCTCCGAATCGGACCACCGCACGCTGTTTTGGTGTTTAATGGCGCCGGAAACACGTTTCTGGCCGCCGCGTTCACACGGCACCTCCGATTGAGGTTCCGTCTGGCCGACCATTTCACAATTCACGCCCCGGATGTTGTCGTACAGTTTCGTGGAATTCGGAGGTCGTTCGGGTGGTTTTGACCCCCCAACGCGCCATTTCAGCGCGCGCCGCGCTGCTGAAAAGGACACAATCGGACGTGCCGCGCGCACCGCACGTCCGATGGACGTGCGGCCTCCTTTTGCATCTCAGGAATAATATTTCTATCGTTCCCGTGCGGTTTCAGGTCGTTCGGGGCACGTTTGCTCCGAATCGGACCGCCGCACGCCGTTTTGGTGTTTAATGGCACCGGAAACACGTTTCCGGCCGCCGCGGTCACACGGAACCTCCGTTGAGGTGCCGTCTAGCCGATCATTTCATAATTCACGCCCCGGATGTTGTCGTACGGTTTCGTGGCATTCGGAGGTCGTTCGGGTGGTTTTGACCCCCCAACGCGTCATTTCAGCGCGCGCCGCGCTGCTAAAAAGGACACAATCGGACGTACCACGTGCACCGCACGTCCGATGGACGTGCGGCCTCCTCCTTAATCTCAGGAATAATATTTCTATCGTTCCCGTGCGGTTTCTGGTCGTTCGGAGCACGTTTGCTCCGAATCGGACTGCCGCACGCCGTTTTGGTGTTTAATGGCGCCGGAAACGCGTTTCCGGCCGCCGCGGTCACACGGCACCTCCGATTGAGGTGCCGTCTGGCCAACCATTTCACAATTCACGCCCCGGATGTTGTCGTACGGTTTCGTGGCATTCGGAGGTCGTTCGGGTTCTTTTGACCCCCCAACGCGCCATTTCAGCGCGCGCTGCGCTGCTGAAAAGGACACAATCAGACGTGCCGCGCGCACCGCACGTCCGATGGACGTGCAGCCTCCTCCTGCATCTCAGGAATAATATTTCTATCGTTCCCGTGCGGTTTCAGGTCGTTCGAAGCACGTTTGCTCCGATTCGGACCGCCGCACGCCGTTTTGGTGTTTAATGGCGCCGGAAACGCGTTTCCGGCCGCCGCGGTCACACGGCACATCCGATTGAGGTGCCGTCTGGCCAACCATTTCACAATTCACGCCCCGGATGTTGTCGTACGGTTTCGTGGCATTCGGAGGTCGTTCGAGTGGTTTTGACCCCCCAACGCGTCATTTCAGCGCGCGCCGCGCTGCTGAAAAGGACACAATCGGACGTGCCGCGCGCACCGCACGTCCGATGGACGTGCGGCCTCCTCCTGCATCTCAGGAATAATATTTCTATCGTTCCCGTGCGGTTTCAGGTCGTTCGGAGCACTTTTGCTCCGAATCGGACCGCCGCACGCCGTTTTGGTGTTTAATGGCGCCGGAAACGCGTTTACGGCCGCCGCGGTCACACGGCACCTCCGATTGAGGTGCCGTCTGGCCGACCATTTCACAATTCACGCCCCGGATGTTGTCGTACGGTTTCGTGGCATTCGGAGGTCGTTCGTGTGGTTTTGACCACCCAACACGCCATTTCAGCGCGCGCCGCGCTGCTGAAAAGGACACAATCGGACGTGCCGCACGCACCGCACGTCCAATGGACGTGCGGCCTCCTCCTGCATCTCAGGAATAATATTTCTATTGTTCCCGTGCGGTTTCAGGTCATTCGGAGCACGTTTGCTCCGAATCGGACCGCCGCACGCCGTTTTGGTGTTTAATGGCGCCGAAAACACGTTTCCGGCCGCCGCGGTCACACGGCACCTCCGATTGAGGTGCCGTCTAGCCGACCATTTCACAATTCATGCCAAAGATGTTGTCGTATGGTTTCGTGGAATTCGGAGGTCGTTCGGGTGGTTTTGACCCCCCAACGCGCCATTTCAGCGCGCGTCGCGCTGCTGAAAAGGACCGAATCGGACGTGCTGCGCGCACCGCACGTCCGATGGACGTGCGGCCTCCTCCTGCATCTCAGCAATAATATTTCTATCATTCCCGTGCGGTTCCACTGAGCCGGGAGGACACCTCTCGGGACTTTTTCCAAAATGTCAAGGGCACCCACATTTGGTACCCAGTGGTCCCTCTTCACTTTGCCTTTATAATCTTTCCACATCTTACGGCATTTGCTCATACACACGGGCCGAAACTCTTCAGGGCATACTTTCAAATTTTTCTATAAAGAAAATAATCAAACATATTAGTATTCTTTATAAATAGAAAATAAAGTAAAATTATTTTCTTACCTGAACCTCCCTCCATAGACGATCTAATGTGTCCTGAGGGATAGAAGCCCAATCACGCGTGGTCAATGGAAATCGATGTGGGTCACGTATGATATGACCCAGCTGACGAATAAATGCCGGGGCATTCAGTCCATGGGATGAAATACCTCATCAAATGAAACATCTATCGTCGTGTAGGAATTCCATGACAATATGCCACGACCAGGGCCTCTCATGCGAGAGGAAGAAGCAGCCGAGTCTGATCCTGTTGAAAACAATTTTATATATAAATTGACAAATGTTATATATATATATATATATATATGTCAATTACATAAAAAATATAGACAATGACATTCAAACATACCTCGACCCTGAGACGTAGATGCCTCAGATGGATGATGTGGATCTTCTGCCTCTTCCCCTGACATGTCTACAGTCATAGAAAATATCAGTAATTAGTCCAAAGTGTTTAAAAGATAAATTGGATTGTTCTTAATAAATCAAACTTGTACAACTGTTAATCAAACAAAAAATGGATTGAATAATTAGTTGTGAATGAATTTTAAAAAATCAGAATGTTAATCAACCTAAATATTTATGATTGAATTAACTTACAAAACTGAGGATTAAAACTTATAAGGATTTATAAAATGATTAGATAATTTATGATATCCTAGGACATTCTACTGAATAGCGGGAAAACAATTATACCTTTCATTAAGCATGAAAATCGACCGTTTCTCCTTCAACAGCCACTCTAACCCAATAAATATCTTCTTCATGTTGAACTATGGTATGTTGATCAAGTTGTTGGTAAACAAACAGAACAGTCTCGGGTTCATCTTCTTCAAATAAAAACACTCCTCGCCGAGACATTTTGACAACAACTTGCCAACTTGGTTCCGAAGGCAAAGTAACGAAGAATACTTGTTCCGCTTGTGATGTCAAAATGAAAGGTTCATTCTCAACTCGTTCATTATTTCTGTATAACATATAGTTAAAATTCACCAATGAAAACTGATATTGATCGACTTTACATCCATGCACTGGATCAACCCAATTACACTTTAACAATATGTACTTCAAACTGTGTGTGTATACAACTTCAATGATGTCTATCAATTGACCATAGTAATAACCAGAATCGACAAAGGGACAACTGATGCCACTGTTTTGTGTTGCTCATTTGTCGTCAACATCTTTAATGCGATATCGAAAACCATTAGCATCAATAGCTTTATAACGACGAGCCATTATAGATGGACCCTCAGCCAGTTGGATAAATACTTTAGGTAGCGTGGGGTCCCCTAACTCCCTCAGCTTACGAACCTACATAATTTATAAAAATCAATACTGAGATATGTAGAAAGAATTAGTTTAATATTTCACTCATAATGAAAATCATTTTATACATACATAATCCTTGAACCAATCATGAAATGCCGCATAATGAGATTGTTGAATTTGCAACTCAGTCGCACGATGCATCTCTTCTTTTATCTCATTAATGTGTTTCCTGCAAATGATTACGCGATGTTTAAAAGATCAACTTATGCAAACAAAACATGTAAAACTTATACAAACACATTGATAAGATACTTACTGCATTAATGGTGCAACTGATGGAGTATTGAACAAGATATATCGATGTGCTTGTATCCACTTGATGTTGTCCATATCAAATGTGGTTCCTTCTCCAACTGGACCATCATGAATCCGAGAGGGCTTATCTTATTTTGTTTCAACATCTGTAAGATATTCTGCACAAAAGGTAGTACACTCATCCATCAAATAACCATTGGCTATTGGTGCCTCTGGACGAGCTCTGTTGCGTACAAATCTTTTCAATGTAATCAAATACCATTAAATAGGATACATCCACCTGAATTGCACTGGACCAGCAGCCATTACTTCATCAGTTAGGTGCACTGTCAAGTGGACCATAACATCGAAAAATGAGGGGGGGAAAAGTTTCTCAAAGTGACAAAGCGTAAGTACAATTCGGTCCTGCAAACTTTTTAAATCACTCATTCGTTGATTTCGTAAACAAAGCTTTCTAAAAAAATTACTCATCTCAATCAAGGGCTGAACAACATTGGGGGATAAACAATCACAAATTGCGATTGGAATAAACTACTGAAGTAATATGTGATTGTCATGACTTTTTAACCCTTGCAATGTCTTGCTCGTCAGATTCACACACTTTGAAATATTAGAAGAGTAACCATCAGGCACCTTGACCATCTTCAAAATGGAAAGAAATGTCTCTTTCTCCTCTGTAGTCATCGAATACTGTGCAGCAGGCATATATGCCTTGTTTCCCTCAGCTAACTGTAAATGCAACTGTTTCCTTAAACCCATTTCTTCCAAATCACGGCGTGCATTAACATGGTCCTTTGACTTTCCACTGACACCTAAAATGGTCCACAATATGTTATCACAAACATTTTTTTCAATGTGCATGACATCCAAATTATGCCTCAACATGTTAGTTTTCCAATACGGAAGACTATAAAAAATACTTTTCTTTTTCCAATTGTGACTGCGCTGCCTACCCGCAGCACGAATATTACGTACTGGAGGAGCCACCAAATCCTGAATTTCATATACCGTGCAGATATTTTCTTCCTCAATCTGTGATAACATTTCGACTCCTGTCATGATCTTTGGTGCTGGGCTGAACTCTCTAGAACCATCAAATGCCACTATGTCCTTTCTGAACCTGTGTTGGGGAGGGAGAAAATGCATGTGACCCATGTATGCCCATTTTTTGGAATGTTTAAGCCATACAGATTTTTTACTTTTATTGCAACAAGGGAAAGCAAATTCCCCTTTCGTACTCCAGCCAGATAAATTTTCATAAGCTGGGAAGTCATTGATTGTCCACAATAAAGCAGCATGCAGTTTGAACATTTCATTCATTTCGCAGTCATAAGTCATCACACCATCGCCCCAAAATTCATTCAACTCATCAATCAATGGCTGAAGGTAAACATCAATCTTATCCCCCGGACATTTAGGTCCATAAATAAGAGTGGAAAGCAATATAAATTGTTGCTTCATACAAAGCCACGGAGGAAGATTATATGGAACCAACACCACGGGCCATGTGCTATGAGTTGCACCAACCATAGACTTCAATGGATTGAAACCATCTACTGCCAATCCCAATCGGACATTACGAACATCTTTAGCAAAGTCCGGATGTCTCTTATCAAAATCCTTCCATGCATGAGAGTCTGCCGGGTGGGTTAACATGTCACTTTCATGAACTCTTTCTGCACGCCATCTCATTAAATTAGAAACTTTAGATGACATAAAAAATCTTTTCAACCTCGGTTTAAGGGGAAAGTAACGCATTTTCTTTACGGCAATCGGTTTCCCCTGTATCGCAATTTGACTTTGATGAGTCTTATTTCCCCTGTTCTCTTTCCACCTGGAAGCGCCACAAACCGTACAAATATCCAAATGAGCAGTTTCATTTCTAAACAACATACAGTTGTTTGCACATGCATCTATAGTCTCATATGTAAAACCTAAGTTCTCTATCAACTTACGAGCATAGTAATACGACTCAGGAATCTTAGCGTCGACAGGAAGAAATTTTTTCAATAAAACCAAAAGCATGTCGAATGATGTGTCTGACCAATTATTCAAAGTCTTCAAATGAAACAACTCCACGATAAACGACAGTTTATTGTAAGACGTACATCCATGATATAATTCTGTTTTCACATCATCAAGTACTTCATAAAACCTCCTCGAATCACGATCTGCACCAGAGCGAAGATTTATCTCACCGGTCTCAAGATTCTGGATGTCAATGCCTTCAGGATCAAACCCACGTACCATTTCAGTAAGCATTTCATGCATTGGATCAGTCATCCTTGCATCAACATCCATCTGAGCTGCATCTGTATTTTGACAACGAACATATTCTTCTCCATGACGAGTCCAACTCTTATAATTTTTCAGAAATCCATTAATGAAAAGGTGCTCCCTCACAGTATCTCATGTGAATTGATATCTGTTAGCACATTTTCTACATGGAAAACTAATATAGTCACTTTCAAATCCTCTCATGAAGTCAATAAACTGCATAATGCCATTGAAATATTCTCTAGACGTTCGATTTGGAAGATCAATCCAACTCTTATCCATAATAATATCTGTATAACAAACATTTACACAATACATATTACATTTACATTTGTCAAATCAACTATATTCAAAATAAATATTAACCATTTGTTTATGAACCATTGATAAAATAATAATGTAACTGAAAGCTCATGTTACCTGATTGAGCTACAAACCTGAAAGGGAGGGGAGCCGAAGGCGGTGCTGCGAGGGAGAGGAGGCAGCGAAGGGGAGCCGGAGCCAAAGGCGGTGCGACAAGGGAGGGGACGGGCGGCGGCGGCGGCGGGGAGCTGGAGGAGAGGAGGCGGTGAGGGGACGGGGGACGGGCAGCGAGGGGGGGGGGTGTCCGAGGTGCGGGGAGGGGTGTCCGGGGTGTCGGGGGCCTGTCAGGGGTGCGGGCAGGGGTGTTCGGGGTGCGGGGGTGTCCGGGGTGGGGGGGGGGGGGCTGTCTGGGGTGCAGGGGGGCTGTCGGGGGTGCGGGGTGGGGTGTCTGGGGTGCGGGGGGCATGTCCGGGGTGCGGGGGGGGGGGGGGGGGGGGGCTGTCCGGGGTGCGGGGAGGCATCCGGGGTGCGGGGGGCGGTTCGGAGTGCGCGGGGGGGGGGGGGGGGGGGGGGCTGTCCGGGGTGCGGGGAGGCGTCCGGGGTGCGGGGGGCAGTCCGAAGTGCGCGGCGGGGGCTGTCCGGGGTGCGGGTACCGTCCGGGGTGGGGGGGGGAGGGCCGAGAGGTCGGAGGGCGGCGGCCGGAGGGCAGGCGGCGGGGGAGGGGCGGGCGACGGGGGAGGGCAGGCGATGGGGGAGGGCGGGCGGCCGGGGAGGCCGGGCGGCGGGGGAGGCCGGGCGGCGGGGGAGGGGAGGGCGGCGAGGGAGGGAGGGGGTTAGGGCGGCGTCGGGGGGGATCAGGGTCGAGGGAGCGCGGGGGGGGGGGGGGGGGGGGGGCGCAGAAGCCCCCCATTTTTTTTTGTAGGTTAGTGACCGCCATTGGCGGTCGCTATTGGTTAGCTATAGCGACCGCCAATGGCGGTCGCCTGAGTCTGGGGGGCTTCAATGCCCCCTTTTCTAGTAGTGGTTCCTCAAACAATCACATGACTCCCATGATGACTCTTCATCAGTTTGAGTGAAATTTTTGGATATCATTCCAAAGTTTCCAAGTTTTTTTGGTATAAAAAAATTCTAGTAATTTCTATGATAAATAATCCCAAGTTTTGATTGACTCAAGAGCATGACTTCCATGCTAATCCTTTGATCAGTGTCACGAGGATAAGGGAATGAATCTAACTCTTATATTATCATAAGCTATTCTATATTTTAGAAAGGTATCATAGACTTCAAAGAAGTTCGATATATGTTCATGGGGACCTTCTCATTGAATCCCACTAAACCTACCCATATAATGGATAATATGAATGAGCCCATGCTTAATATCGAAGGTGTGTTCCACAAAAAGAGGGTGTACAATTCTTGGTGTAGCACCATGGATTGATGGAAAACCATAATCAATAATTGTGCATCCTCGATGCACCAGATTATATTTCTGTTGTGTGGGGTTCGTTTTTTGAATTTTTTGGTGGGTTGGGACCTATTGGATTGCTGCTGTCGGTCATTTTTTGAATGGAAGCATGAAGAAATGTACCTTTCTATTTCTAGTTTGATGGAATATAGTTCATGTTCATTGATTCGAATTAAATGAGTAAAAGGACCCTATTTCATACACTATGAAACAAGGAGAAGGATGTAATGGTATCCAAAAGGAATGAAAAAAACCCTGTAAAGAGAATGTGGAACATATTAGGTAATTCCAGGGTATTATCGTAGGTTTCAGTACTGAACAATAGTTTTCTCTCCCCAATAATAGTGCGGAAATTTGATGTGCCCACACATGTCATTTAATTAACATGGAATGTGGTTAGATTATATTTTTTTTCCAAGAAAAACATGCTACTATTGAATAGTATAATGATTATATGGGGTCAGTCCCATGAGGATTGAATTGGATGGAAGGAACTAAAGCATTGAACCCTATGTGTAGAATTTCTCCAAAATTGACTATGTTTGGAAATAAGATAATGAAAAGGTATTTAAAATTTAATATTAGAGAGATAAATTGGATCAAGTTCTGTTTTGGTGTTCCCAAAAAATGATAATCTGAATTCTAACTTTCTATAGTCCTATGGATTTGGGTGTGGAGAAAGAAAATGTCACTAGTTCAATATGGTCCAATCAATTATATGTATCTAAGAGGAAATTATTCCATGATCTAAAGATAGATACAAACTAGATGCATTAGGCCTAGCTTCTAATTTAGAAGGTATCATAGGCTATTGGTCACAACCTAATCCACACTAATGAGGATAGGGTTATTCATTAAAACATCCCATGTTCAGGATATCTTAAAATAATTGGATAAAGAGTTGTTTTATAACCTTATTTTTATCCTTAGGGTTACTAAATTTTAAAATTAATGGTTTATTATGTTTATACACCCCTACTATTAACCTCTACCCTAAGAGGTTTAGCCACTCGTGGTAGAATCGATTAACAATAGATAACATATTGAAAATAAAATAAAATTACAAATTATAATTGAGATCATGAAATTAAATATTGTATGTACCCAAATCTTCTTTTCATGTATGTTTTCTTTCTTCTAGTAATTTTTGAGAAAAAGGGGAAATTCTGGAAATTTTTTATGTACACATCATGTACATTAGGAGTACATGTCGTGTACTGGGTCTCCGTAGGAGGCCGTGTGCTGGCCGTGTGATGGCCACACACATGACCATCTGGGGGTGACCTAAAGTCTACCTAATGCAGGGTACGAAAATGGAAAGTACACACCGTGTACTTACAAAGTACACGCCATGTATTTTTCATAAATAAATGGACCAGGGTCACGTATAATTGATAGAAACATATTCTTCTCCACTGAACTCGACTAAGAGAGTCCGTACGACTTGGATCTTCACCACACCCCCAATCGAGTGTCTATTCTCTGAATCAAACTCCTTCGTTTGCATTGTAATTGCTTAGGTATGCTCTTCCTTCTTCCAGAGCTTCATTTCATAATTCCTCCTATTTCTCAAGTTATCCTCGGTTGAAAATTTTGAGCGTTTTTGTAGATCTACCATGATCTTGAGCGATTCATGGCTTACGTTTCACTTATATTGATCCTACAACACCGAGGTAGGTTCTTAATGCCTTTCTATTGATAGTCTTTGAGTTATGTGTGCAATTTTTCCCAATACCCATGAAAGGGGTATTGTGCATTTACTGTTGTAGCCCTATTGTTTCCCATCTATGATTGTATGATTGAGTAGAGGTTAATTGATTGTGAATATGGTTAATTTCTATGCTTGGGTGTTTTTACCCATGAATGATTTCCTGTTTTGACCGTTGGGTCTATTTTTCCTGTTAGGATGCTATTTAATTTCACATGCCTAGTTATAGGATGGTGTGATTGTTCTAAAATACTGATATGTTGTAGACTACATGACAAGTAGTTACTGAGGTTTACATTGGCCGATACACACTGCTATGCTTGCTTGACTAACACAGTTCAGTGAAAACCTAGTTTAGTAGACCGTAGAGATAATGGACGTTAACAGCTTCTCTAGAGTGTATGTTTTACTTATGATATTAGACCACAGGGGGAATTGACATTGATTGTTTCCTCAAATAGTCTGTAGTTCATCGACATGGGCCATATAGTAAATGAGATGTAAGTGCATCCCAGTAGTGCCTTTAGTTATTGATACGAGACTATAGGAGGAATTGACGGTGAGTGCTTCCTCAGAGAGTAAATGGTTAAGCTGAACCAGAGGGGTTAGACTGAGTGTACTACCTAGAGGGATGCTTGAACTTGTTAGGTATGACCAAAGGGGATAGGCTATGAATACTTACCAAGGGATTACATGTTTTTGTTTAGCTGCTTTCTTGTGTTTCTAGGTAGGTCAGAGGGGATAGGTTGTGGGTACATCCCATAGGGTTACCTGATTGTGATTATCTGCTTTGATTAACTATTTTTGGATAGTTGGAACCATGGTTTGTTATTGCTGAGTACTTCCTTGTTTACTGCATTTATTCACTTACTACCTGCCAGATATTCACTGACTATTAGGCACAAATCTCGTGGTGGTTTCCTTCTAGGATTTAGTCCCACACCCTATTTGTCCCATGCTTTTGGGCCCAAACAGATTATATTGTTGCAGGTATAGATAAGGGAAAACGCCCGTCAACTTCAGGTACTTGATTTTCTATGGAGTTGGAGGGCATGCGACCAAGTTATATCTTGTGATGATGAGGAGTTATTTACTACCTTTTTTTTGTAATTCTCTTAGTACAATTGTATTCCAAAATTATTAATTTTTTGGTTGCTTTCCTGGAAAAATATATCTTGCATCGTTCATATATATATGTGTCCTCTAGTTTATTATTTTCCAGTCTTTCATTGTTTACTTTTTTCTGGAATATTACTACTTCTGTTATTTCTATTTCTCTATTATGTTGTGTCACTCTACCAATGAAGGCCCAGTTTTCCCACTATCAAACAAAAGTCCCTCGCTGCTAGTCGACAGCCTTTGGTATTTGTGGAAATTCCCTTGAGGCCATGTGACGAACCGGGTACGTGGCACCTCTGGGTGGCTTCTAGAACCAGGATGTTACAAAGTAGTATCAGAGGAATTCTTTACTCTTGACATATGGTTTGGATCCTTTAGCTAGGGATAGGAAGGAATAGGTACTTGTTAATAAGTTTCTCCCAGGAGTAGCTAACCCGTGTAGAGGGAGAAGCCAATCTACCTCATTTATTGCAATTTTTCTGGTTTTTCAAGTTTACAATTGCTTTGATTTTTACTGTTGGGTGACTCTCATGTTTTTTGCTATTATTGTTGATGTTATTGGGGTTCTATTTCTTTTGCAACCCGATGAGATGAGGGTATACCATCTCATTCATCATATAGGCACTTTCTAGAAATCAGATGTCATGTATTCTTGCCATGCCATTTAGGGTGCATTAGAAATTGCATGTTTTTGTCATAGATGTTTTGTATAATATGTAGGTTTTTGTGATAGTTTCCTTGATATAATACATTTTGTTGATAGAGTATCATTTTTGTACGTTATCCTTTAAATGAATTCAAAATTTCGGTTCCTGGGGTGTTATGGGCCCTCATGGACCAGGACATGGTGGATCATTGCCTTGTTTTTTCTTGTTTATAACATGTATAAGATTCCAAAATGCGATTCGCGGGGAGTATGGTCCCTCACGGATCATAATTTGGCACTTTAATGTTCATTTTAGTGTTTTTTGGGCTCTGGAGTAGTTTCTGAGGCTTATTGTGTGAAAAAACATGAATAAACCCCATGTAGTTTTTGACTACATGCCATGTATTTTTCTGTTCAGGAAGAAACTATTTTTCTTAAGTACATGTCGTGTACCATATGTACACGTCGTATAGTCTCTAACTGTGTCATAGGTCGTGTGGGCAGAGACACGGGATAGAGAAATCCTAGGGTGAATACACCGTGTACCGTCCATACCCGCCGTGTTTTTTTGACCTCATGTTCTCCCGTGTAACTAACAAAATGGGTCGGTGTTATCTTTCCTAGTGCACGCCGTGTCCATCTAGAACATGTCGTGTTGTGTGAGCTGGGTATCTGGCCATGTCACTAAAAACCTGGGTCGGTGAAGCTCATCTAGTACAAGTCGTGTCTGTCACCAATACGCCATGTAGTCTCGTTCTAAGGAGAACTATGTGGTTTATCCGTGTAGAACATGATGTGTTTTTAGGGTGTTACATGATCAATTTTCTAGAAGTGCATGCCCATGTGTTGGGATTATGGAAACACGCTGTGTTAGGGATGTACACGTTGTGTAGTCATGTTATGAAAAACATGAATGTTTCTTTCTCTTTTTCACTTCTTATACATTCTACTTTTTGGTCCTTGATAATGACGATCTAAGGTGTGAATTTGACCATGCAGAGTCCTGCTACTAAGACATCCTCCAGTTGTACGCCAGTTGCAGGGTAGTGATCAGACACCAGATGTGGCTAATTAGGGACTACCTGTAAATCCTTCTATTTTTCCACTCTTGGCACCAGCTGTTATACCAGACACAAGTGCTAATGGACAGTTCATAGAAGGCTTTATGAGGATGGTTTAGACCTTTTAGGGAGCACCACCACCTGCCCCGTCGATGGAAGAATTGATGCGGGTCTTTCAGAAGCCGCATCCTACCATTTTCTCAGGGGATGGAGGACCACAGGCTGCTGAGTCATGACTAGATGCCATGCTGATGATCATCGAGCATTTAGAGATTCCTCCAGAGAGGCGAGTCAAGCTCACTACATATATGCTTCGGGACTCTTCCAAGAGATGGTGGGATGTTATCTCACAGGTGGGACATCAACAGCTTATGGCTGGGAGGAGTTCCAGCGTATCTTATATGACTTGTTCTATCCAGAGACCTTGAGAGTTGATCGAGCCTGAGAGTTTATGAGTCTGGAGCAGGGAACCCTTTCTGTTATGGAGTATTCATCTCACTTTACTGAGCTGCAGCGTTTCATGCCTATTCCAAGAGGAAATTAGTTATTCCTGGAAAGGAAGTTCGAGGATGGTCTGAGGGATGACATTTGATCACAGTTAAACATATTTCGGTTGACTTCTATCACTTCTATCGTCAACCAGGCAAAGATCACTAAGCACAATCTGAGGAATTCTGGAGTTCTGAGCTAGGGAGGCTCCGATCTGAAGTTAGTATTCCTCTTACTGACAATAGGAAGTGTCATAGGGAGTCTACACGCGGAGATCCAAAGAGGAGAGATACATCTCCTGGAAGTCAGGTGGTGTGATACTAGTGCGGGAAGAGTGGGCATATGAGGCCACACTGCCAAGAGACCCAGTGTAGTGCTAATCTTTCAATAAGATGGGACGTCTTCAGTGCTTCTGTCATATTTTATCTCCAACAACTGGTGATGGGGGTTCTTCTATGACTCCTTGATCATGAACAGCACCACCAGTTTTTCACTAGTTTGGGAACAAGAGTTCTTCCAGCCGTTCAAGCCAAGGTGGAGGTTGTGGTCGTGGTATCCAGTCACCCGGTTTTCAGCAACAACAAGGTGGATCAGATCAGGGTGGTTAGACTTTTTTAGTGGAGAAAACACAATAGGATAAGGATCTCAGACCGTCTATAGTTTGAGGTACGATATTAGTTTCCTTACTTTTATATTCTGCTCTTTTTGATACAGGGGCTTACCATAGCTTTATATATATTGCTATTTTGGAGAGCCTTGGTCTCTTCATCTTTTATTCTACTGATAACTTGATGCTAGACACTCCGTTGGGGACTAGAACGGCTAGTGTACGTCAGTGCAAAGAGTGCCCCCTAGTGGTTGGTGGGTGTCACTTTTTATGGGACCTCTATGTCTAAGAGATGATAGGTTATGATTTCATTCTCGGAATGGGCTGGTTAGTTCCCTTCTAGGCATTTTTCGATTGTTATCACTGCAGTGTGAGTTTCACATCACCATAGGGAATATCATTTCTTCATAAGGGTGAGTGGGATGTCTAGGTGAGAAGACCAGGACTTGAGCATCATGGGTTATAAGGAGTTATAGCCCAGATTTCTGGTCTATATCTGGATGACCAGGGGACTTCACAGATAAAATTTCCTCCAGTGGTGGATCGTTTCAGGGATGTCTTTCCAAAGTACTTTTTAGGTTTTCCTCCAAAGTGATAGGTGGGTTGTTCTATTGTTCTTGTGCTAGGAGCGGCACCAGTGTCTATTCATCCTTATAGGATGGCTACACAAGAGTTACAGGAGCTCATAAAGTAGTTGGAGGAGTTTTAGGCAAAGGGTTTCATTTGAGTCAGTACTTCTCCTTGGGGTTTTCTTATCCTTTTTGTGAAGAAGTCGGACGGTACCCTCGGGATTTGTGTGGACTGTCGGATGTTGAACCAGTTTCTCTCAAGAACTGGTATCCATTACCAAGGATTTATGATCTCTTGGATTAGAATCAAAGAGCCTAGTTGTTCTCAAATATTTACTTGAGGTCTGATTACCATCAGTTACGTGTTAGGCAATCAGATATACCTCTTAGAGCCTTTTGGAGCAGGTATGGTCTATACGAGTATATAGCTATGCCGTTCGATCTCACGAATGCGCCTGTAGTGTTCATGGAACTGATTAACTGAGTGCTCCATCCATACATGGATTCTTTCATGATGGTCTTCATGGATGATATCTTGGTGTACTATCACACTCGACATGACCATGCTACACATCATGAGATCATTTTGAGTACACTGATAGAGCATTAGTTATATTCTATGCTCTCAAAATGCCACTTTTGGATAGATCATATTCACTTCTTGGGTCATGTTATCTCTGAGGCAGGAGTGTCAGTAGATCCAAGGAAAGTGAGATAATTATTCTCCTGGGAGAATCCGAAAAATGTATTTGAGGTACGAATTTTTTTAGGGCTAGCTGGATACTATAGATGCTTCATTTAAGACATTTCACACTTAGCAGCACCACTGATGGGTCTGACTCAGAAGGGTGAAAAGTTATTATGGTCAGATTCTTGTGAGTGAGCCTTTCAGGAGATGAAAGGGGGATTATTTCCGCAACGATAGTAGTATTTCTAGAGTCGGGCAAGAGCTATATCATTTATTGTGATGCTTCAGGTATCAGGCTAGTAGTTGTGCTTATGTAGGGAGAAGGAGTCGTTGCGTGTGGGTCTTGGCAGTTGCGGCCACATGAGAATAATTACCCGACGTATGATCTCGAGTTTGATTGAGTTTTTTATGCCTTACACAATTGGATACATTACCTTTTGGGAGAGAATTCTGGGGTTTTCACTGACCACAAGATTCTCATGTACATCTTCACTCAGCGTGAAATGAATTTGAGATAGCGAAGGTGGGGTGAGTACCATACGTCTTTTGACTTTGATCTTGCTTATATGCCAGGGAAAGGCAACACAGTGGCTGATTTATTGAGTATGAGGAAATAGATACAGGCAGGTCAGGAGGCCAAAAGTGAGTGGAAGCTTATGGTTGTGTTCTTTGAGATGCATTGGAGGTGCACGACAGACAGGGGCTGACGTTTCCTTCTTCTGTAGCTGTTACCTCTACTCTTCTTCATTGAGTGTGAATGAGGAAACTATCAAATTCATAAGGCCAAGTCCTACGAGAGTGTGTGTAAGGATAGAACCCTATTCTGGGATGAACTATAGGCGAGGATGACATCTTCTATTTTTAGGGGAACGTATGGGTGCCAGCAGACACACACGAGGAGCTGGTGCAGGACTTTCATTCCTCAGTTTGGGCAGTTCGTCTTGGTGTCACCAAGATGTATCGTGATTTACACTATCAGTATTGGTGGCCAGGTATGAAGATAGATGTTTCTAGTTTTTTCATGAGCTTTTCCACCTATCAGCAGGTGAAGGTGGAGCATCATCGACCAATAGGGCTTTTACAATAGTTACCCATTCTCGAGTGGAAGTGGAATGATGTTGAAATGGATTTTAGGACAGGTTTACTGAGGATTCATTGAGGGAATGATGCAGTTTGGGTAGTTGTTGACATACTCATGAATGTTTCTCACTTTTTACCGATCAAGGAGACCTTCAGTGTTGATGAGATGTGATGGTTGTACATCCGTGAGATTGTGCACATAGATAGATTTAAACACTCCATTGCTTCAGAGAGAGATGCACGTTTTTCTTCTCAGGTCTTGCAGGGTCTTCAGAAGGCTTTGGGTACATAGTTACTTTTGATTATAGCTTACCAACCCCAGACAGATGGTCAGTCCGAGCATAAGATTCAGGTGCTTGAGGACATGCTTCAATAATTTATTCTATATTTAGGGGTTTCTTTGGATAAGCACATACCTATTGTGGAGTTTTCCTACAAAAATAGTTTTCATGAAACTATTTAGATGGCACCCTATGTGGATCTGTACGACATTACATGCTGATAACCCTTATGTTGGATGGAGGCAGGAGAGGAAACTTTGATGGGACCTCATTTTTTCAGGAGACCACATGGAAGATAGGGTTGATTGGAAGAGGATGGTTATTGCACAGTCTCAACATAATTCTTATGTTGATCATCAGAGATGACCTCTGGTGTTCGAGGATGGGGATCATGTTTTCCTGCATGTCACACTGAGGTTGGGACATAAGAGGATTTGGAGACATGGTAAGCTTTCGCCGAGGTACGCCAGGCCGTTTGAGGTGTTGGGGAGAGTTGAGCTGGTTGCCTATCAGCTGCAATTCCCACAGAGGTACTGGGTTATGCATGACATCTTCCATGTTTCTCAACTTCAATTTACTTCTCAGACTTGTCTCATGTATTTAAACCCAAGGTGGTTGATTTGGAAGTGGATGCTCCATTTGAGGAACATCATATATATATCGTTGATCGAAGTATGAAGGTTCTCTGTGGACGGTATGTCCCTCTAGTACGAGTGCTATGGAAGCATTGGAGAGTAAAGGATGAGACTTGGGACAGGGAGGCTGATGTACGAGCACAGTGGCAGAGTTATTCGGGGTTTCTTCTTCTATTCCGCCTTTCTAGGGAGATTTGGGGAAGAATTTCTCTAAGTGGGGAAGTTTGTAAGAAATCAGATCTTCTTCTAATGTATTTTTTCTTTCTTCTTGTAATTTATTAGAAAAAGGGGAATTTATGGAAATTGCTAAAGTACACGCTGTGTACTTTATGAGTGAACTCTTTGTACTGGGTTTCCATACGAGTTCGTGTGCTGGTCGTGTGAAGGCCACACACATGACCATGTGGGGGTGACCTAGAGGCTTCCTATTGCGGGGTACGGAAACAGAAAGTACATGTTGTGTAATTCCAAAGTACACACTGTGTATGTTTTTTCATTAAATGGTCTGGGGTCGTGTATAATCGATAGAAATGTCTCCTCCTTCGCCGAACTCGACCGAGAGAGTATGTACGGTGCAGATCTTCTCCAAGCCCCCTGATCGAGCGTCTTTTCTCCGAATCAAACTCTGTTGGTTGCGTTGGAATCGATTCAGTAAGATCTTCCTTCTTCTAGAGCTTCGTTTTATGATTCCTCTGCTTTTTCAAGTTATCCTCGGTTGAATGTTTTTATCGTTTTTGTAGATATACTATGTTTTTTGGTGATTAAATGATTATGGTTCACTTATATCAATCCTACAACATCGAGTTAGGTGGTTTGGGCCTTTCTGTTGAAAGTCTTTGAGTTATATGTGCAGTTTTGTCCAATACCCATGAACTGGGTATTGTGTGTTTACCGTTTTAGCTCTATTGTTTGCCTACTATGCCTGTATGCTTGAGTAGAGTTTAATTCAATGTGAATAGGGTTAATTTCTATGATTTGGAGTTTTTTTCCACGCATGATTTCCTATTTTTACCACTGAGTCTAGTTTTCCTATTTGGATGTTGTTTACTTTCCCATGACTAGTTCTAGGATGGTGTGATTATTCTGATATGATAATATGTTATAGAATTCTATCCAGGTAGTTCTTGGGGTTTACTTTGGATGATAGGCGATACTATGCTTTTTTGACTTACACAGGGCTGTGAGAACCTTGTGTAGTAGACCATAGGGAGAATGGCCATTGAGGGCTTCTCCAGAGTGTCTGTTTTAAATACAATGTGAGACCACATAGGTAAGGGATGTTGAGTACTTCCTTAGAGTGTCTATATTTCCTCAAAACAGGCCACCGAGAGAATGAGACGTACGTTCTTCCCTAGAGAGCCTTTAGTTATCGATAAGAGACTATAAGAGGAATTAACAGTGAGTGATTCATTAGAGAGCCTATGTATAAGATGAACCAGATGTGTTAGACTGAATGTACTACCCAGAGGGTTTCTTGTACTTGTTAGGTACGACCAGAGGGGATAGGTTGTGATTACTTCCCAGAGGGTTACCTGTTTTTGTTTAGTTGATTTCTTGTGTTGCTAGGTAGGACTATAAAGGATAGGTTGTGGGTACTTCCCAGAGGGATACCTATTTGTGATTATCTTCTTTGATTAGTTGTTGATGTATATTTGGAACTGTGGATTATTACTGCATAGTACTTCCTTATTTACTGCATTTATTTACTTACTGTCTACCGTATAGTCACTAACTGTTAGGCATATATCTCATGGTGGTTTCCTATTGGGATTTAGTCTCACACCCTATTTGGGCCATGCTTTTGGGCCTAAACAGATTATATTGTTGCAGGTATAGATAAGGTCAAACACCCTTCTACTTCAGGTACTTGATTTGCTGTGGAGATAGAGTTCATGGGTCCAAGCAATAGCTTGTGATGCTGAGGAGTGGTTTACTTCTTTTCTTTTGTACTTGGCTTAGTACTATTGTATTCCAGCATTGTGATTTGTTTGGATTCTTTCCTAGATATATGTATCATGCATCATTCATATATATGTGTGTGCTCTAGTTTATTATTTTCTAGTCTTCCAATGTTTACTTTTGTAAGTAATATTACTGCTTCCTCTATTTCTATTGCTCTCTTCCGCTATGTTACTTGGCCAATGAGGGCATAGTTTCCCTACTATTACACCCAAGGACCTCGCTTCTATTCAGTAGCCTCTGGTGTTCGGGAAAATGTTCTTGAGGCCATGTGACCAACTGAGTACGGGGCACCTCTTGGTGGCTTCCGGAACTGGGAGGTTACAAATATCATGCATTAAAGAATAAAAATTTTAAATATTGAATCAATCACAACATCAAACAAACACTTAAATGAAAAAATAACAAAGAATAACACATCAATGGATCATCTTAAATCAATGATTGATATGGGAATGCATGCAACATGGCTTGGTGATGTAATAAAAAAATAATGCTTTACATGTTCTATCAATAGTTCGTGAATAGACATAAAACATTGATTGGAAAGTATGAAATTGGAGTTAAGGTAGAAGGGAGAAGAAATAATATGATAGAAAATAGAGAAAAATAATAGATAATCCAAAAAGTGTCATTATCGTATGTCTGTTGTAAACCTGATGGAAGTAAATAATCGGGACATTACACAAAATTTAAATAATTTCACATTGTGTAATACTGATACAACATTTTCTTTGTGAATTTTGAATCTGGAATGAATCTCATGTGAATATCATCTTGTATCATCAATATTTGTATGTTTGACTCCTTTCATGACATGTAACTAGTCTTCACATCATTTTTCTTCCTTTGGTCTAGATCATCAAAGCCGGAATTGGAATTCCAAAGTTACATGATGTCAATTACTGAATCATGTGTTGTAATTGATTCATTTCCTGTAATTCATTCACAACATTCTTCACAATATGTGGTAGCTATGAATTATTCCATAATGGCGGGTAATGTACTTCAACAACCAGTAATAATCATTTTTGGTCCTTTTATCCAGTGTTTCCTTACCCTAAAAAACTATTTCCAACAATAATAAACACATGTCTAGTTTGATATCAAGTAATACATGAATATTAAATAATAAAAAGATTATGAAATGTGTTTACAATTTTATCTTATTAATTCCACTCACAACTTCTTTGGATGGACATTTAAATTTTTCCAAGGAGAAAGAACCTAAAATTGAATATGAGGTTAAAATTACAAGGAAAGGGATCAATTGTTATAAATATTTTGTATTTTGATGTATGTCATGATATGTACTAGATTATAAATTACCTTTTTAGTGGGAGTTGTGAGATTCTTCATGTAAAATCATGGAAGGGAACATAAGGAATCCAGAAACTAGACATCTAATGACCAATTACACTAAAATATATTACTCTTTTTATAAATATGGAAAATACATTATATTTTTACATTGATTCTAAATTGTCAATAACTTTTACACAATAAATTGCACAATAATTTTTTCCACCAATATTGGGGAAACAGTAAGATTGATTGTAACACCCCGACCCCAGTTACCCATAGTCAGTGCATTATTTTAATACATAGGCATGATTACAAGGAATCAAGTCCTGAAGGACCGATCAATTTAGCAGTCTTGAAAAATAGATTACATATATGAACATTACATTACACATTAGAAAATAAAACACAACATAAATGATCCATTGAGAAGTTCATTAATCCCCAATCTTAACCCTTATTATCAATCATAATATAATTCTTGAAATCCTTGGAAAATAAAAAATAAGAAAGGGGTGAGCTCAGATGCTCAGTAAGGGTAAATAATTTAGCAGAAGCTATAAACTTTTAAGGCAGGATTTGTAATAAAACAACATCCTTTTTAAACATAAACTTGAACATAATATAGAAAAAAATAAATAAAACATTACCATATAAACATGTACATGTATATTCTAACAGTCTAATAATCACATGTAATAACTAATTTCATAATGAGGGAATACCTAACGTCTGACATCATTACCACATAGTCAAGGCCACGTGCCAAGACTACAAATAAATTTTTTGTCAGGGCCTTATTCCAAGGCACTAGTTTGACTCATTAGACCTACCGATGCATCGAGGAGCTATAACTGGCTCCACCCATCACTTACTAAGTCCACTGCATTCCTCATATGAAAAAGTTGAAACATAACATAAACATTTGTAATAAAACTAGCATATGAAATGTCATTACATTAACCATAAACCATAAATGGTATAAAAATAGAACATCCACAGTCAAACATATCATAACTCAGTCAATACAACATGGAATATTGTATTATAATAAATCAACCTCAATAAAAAATAATATCCTGTAAAGGATGCTGACATAGTTGAAAATGACGAGTAAAACCTTTTGAGTGAAATAAAATTTTTGTAAAATCATTTAAAAGTCACACATTTATAAAGGAAGTAATTTAAAAGATATTTTTGAATCAAAGTGTCCCATTCCACTTTGAAACTTTTAAAAATAATTATCATTTCAAAACATTCATGTCCATATAAATACAACCTTAAAATCATTTTGAAAACATGGACATTGATTGAAAAGTTTTAGAAAGAAAAATCATTAAAAAATTTAAAATTATGATCTTGATAAAGAGTAATTTTAAAAAATCCTTAAAATATTCATTTTGAAATCATTTTTATGAAAATGGACATGGATGATGAAAATTTCCAAGTATATACTTACACATAAACAATCTCGGATAATAATGATATTGAGGAATTAACCCTTACCTTGAACATTCCTTGAGTCGAGGGTATGTTTAACCTCCTATATGAATATCTTAGTATGTTATTAAATTATACCAAAACCATATTAATATTTATGATATCATACATGATTCATTTATGACTTTATACTACCCATTTAATAATAATTTCCATGTTAAATTAACATTTCGAGTAATAATCGCTTTCTTTATAGTATGTGTTTTAACTTGATACTCTTGATTGTATCACATAGATAAACATTTAAATACTTCTAGAATATAAAAATTGATTTCTATATCATATATATTTAGAAATTAAATATGTATAATAGACATATATATGAAATGAAAAACACTGTTTATGGAGACGGTAGTTTGTACGTACGCATAAACGTTGTTCTGTTTTCATATCATATTGAACGGAACTAAGTGAACATGATATATGTAAGTACATATATATATATATATCTCCAGAATAATTATTATGTCATATATTACATAATTAGTAGGAATATATATTTTTTATAATCATCGATGAATGGTGAATGTGGAAATGAATCTCATCGCGTCGTGGAGACGGTAATATGTACGTACGCACGAATGACAATATCATTTCCATAAATGTTTGGAATTGGATGGTATATTAATTTTACAGAGACATTATCATGTTAGTTTCATATTTATATACATATTACTCATCATTATATCCATCCAAATAACATAGTGCTGAATAAGAAATTACACCACTTCGTGGAGACGGTAAGCCATACGTACGCACCCATGGTGACATTATCATTCATAAGATGGATAGAATAATGAATATAGTTGTTCCATATTTATAATAACATTACAGTATATATAAGATACGAGAGTTTTTATTTTAACATGGAAACAACAAAGAAATAGTAGGTGGAAGAATATGAGAACTTGAAAGAGGGTGGTGAAATCATTACCTCTTTTTTTAGATTCTTTCGTTTGATTTGATCAAAAGGGCTCCTTAAGTTAGATTTATGATCAAACTAAGGCCTATAGGATCAATTGAGGGAAGTTGGGAGGATATATTGGCTGGGTTTGGCCGATCCAAATGGCTTTGGAGTTATGAATTTGAGAAAAGTGGAAGTGCCCTTTTATAAGAGGGGTGAGGGTCTCTTTAGGAAAAGATTAGAGTATTATTTTATTATACAATAATATTCGGTTTATAATTGTTCAAAATGAATTTATTTCTAGCCTTATGTGTTTATGGGTCTAAATACTCTCAACCAATAGGTTTTAGACAAGTTTAGGTTACCATTTTAACCTTATCTTTTAGATTTAACTCATAGTTAAATAGTTTATCTTTTACCGTGTCTTCTTATATTCTAAATATATATGGTTAATAAACATACACTAAACTTCCACGAGAACCTCAAGTGTACCATTAATGACATATATAATATTATTTAATCCCTTTTTACTAACCTTACATTTTTATGAATATTATATCAACCAATCATATAGTTTTTGTTTTAAATACTAATTTATGTCAATTTTGACACTATCTGGTATTTTGTTTTTATGAAAGTTATAAAAACCTTATTACTTCTAAAAAGAGACATTGAATCATACCTAACATTTCATAGTCACATATAAAATTCTTTTATGTCATAAAAACTTTGAAATTATATTTATTTTAATATTTATAATACCATTTATTTGATTATTTCATTAATAAGGTAATTAATGCATCATCATTGTGTCATAAATAAATTTAATTATTTAATGTCTAAATATTATAAATAAAATACCATGATGTAGGAACTCTTTTTATCTTTACAATAAATATTTATAGTTGAGAATATAACTTATATAACCCCATGTAAAAATTATTTTACTAAAAGATATTTGTTTGTGTCATTTTTGTCTTTCCTTTAAATTAATTAATCTAAAGAGTCATTATCATTATAAAGTGGCTCCATGGGGTCCCGAAATCTACCCTAAGATGCCCATGGTCGGTCATGACTCCTAAAATAATGTTAGGACAAGTGTTAAGGTAATTTTGTATTATTATAATATGCTTTTTATCTTGAATGACCCTATTTACCTTTAACCGCGGTAAATAAAAGTCAAAAGTTACTTTTAACCAAATATTATTTTTATCTTATTGAACCACATTTTACTCCTTGATATTAAACTTATCTCTCGATTTTTCGAGATTCCACTCACAGAAGTGGTAAAATTAAGTCTTATGTGAATTTGCAAATTCTCTTAGGAGGTGGGTGAAAGACGGTGAAAAGTTCAATAAAATTTTTATATATCTAAAATTATTATAAACTGACTCCAATGAATTAAATTGAACTTATATATTTAGTATTTATCTATTTTGACATAAAATTAATTTAAATTAAATAAATAATTATTTAAATAAAAATGCGGTTTTAAACTATGACTCAGTGTTTTTCACTATTCATCAAAAATTAAAAGTTTTCAGAAAAATACGAAAACTTTACCCTAAGATAATTTTGATATTCTGAATTAAATAATTAAGTCTATTTTACAAAATTGAAAACATTGAAGTTGCATTTATTAATTTAAAATTTATTCCCGCTATTAAAACCAAAAGGTATATGTTTAAGAAACAATAACTATCAAATGTTTGACACATGTTTATGTCCAATTTCAAAGTAAAATTACTTAAAGTAACCATCATTGGATTAAATGGGAAAAATATAATCTATTTATACTTACATACCATTAAAATATATAATTTAACAATATATATTATTTTGAATAAAAAAGTTGTTTTCAGTTAAAATATAGTATTTTTCACTATTCACCCAAATATGAAAGTTATCTAGAAAAACACCAAAACTTTATTGAAACTAAATTATTATGCCCCGATTCTAAAAAATAAATTTATTTTGTCAAATTGAATATATAAAGGTTTCAAATATTGGATTTAAAAAGGCTTCTCCATTAAATGGCATTAAAATTTCATTTTTTTGAAAAATACTTCTTTTATCTAAAAAAATGTATTTGTTCTTAAATTATGTCTAATAAACTCATAATATGGATTCTAAAATTATAATGATTATATAAAGTTCAAATTTTAGTTAATACTATTCATAACCGCTTTTAAACGGCTTGTCTGGTAAGTTATGGTGCGCTAGAACTCGGTGTGGCGTGTAGTGAAAGTTATAGAATTACTTTGATGAAATAACATAATATGAAATCATGGGGTGTTACATTCTTCCCTCCTTCAATAAATTGTGTCCTCGCAATTTGAAATTATTTTTCGAAGATAAAATGTTGAAAATAGAAAATACCTTTGGAAAAACCCACATCGGAAATTAGGTTAACAAAATTTTGTCTTAATAAGAGGAAAAGGGAAATGAAAGGGTCACCACCAAATTATGATCTTGATTAGGAGAACAATGGTGGAAATTAAAGACATATAATTGGAGGAAAAACGTAAATATTTATAGGTACTGATTGAGTTCATCAATCACAAACAAGTGTAAAATTGAGGGCCTTAAATTCATCAATCGATGATTATTTAGAATACCATCGGTTCAACAAAACATATGGTATTAGGACGACACATTGTTTTGTTCTAAGATCCCTTCACTAAATTATAAGAATTAATTTATTTATTGAATAAGATAAGAAGAAAAATATATAACTGACAAGTAGAGTCTCATCCTTTAACTAAGTTTTACCACAAACTCATCTTTCACTCTAAAAAATAATAGAACATATTAAAATATTCTATTTATCCTATTCGTATAGGGTCCCAGAAAATGAAATTATAATTCATATACCAGACCATTTAAAAAACTACATTATTCAATCTAGGACATCACATAGGTCAGTGGTAGGTGATACACCCTTGTCTCCCTTCAGTTGCGAGTTTAAGTCTCGCGGCTTTACCGGACACGACGGGTTGCTGCCCGACCTCTGGGTTGTCTGTTTTATGGAAATACAAAAATAACCTTAACAATAGTATCCAATTTCAAACTTAATTCATTCCAGTGTTTATAATTATCCAAAATACTTCTATCAAAACTATCAGTCCCAAATTTATAATGAGAATCCTTTTTCTAGGTAATAACATGTGAACGCCTTCATCGTGTATTCTTTTACAACATCGCAGCATCCTGAATTACCAAAATCAACCATGTCTTATTCCAAAAACACGACCTCATTATCATGAACATATTAAGGAATACCATTCCTTCAAACATGTATTTTCCAAATAGTGTAGCTTACTATTAAGTCACTTTTCTTAGAACCATATAATCTAAAATCCTCAATAAAATATTGTTGCATTATAATCCTTATTTATCTCCAGAATTCATGTATCCAATATACTTTTGATTCAAAACTCAAATGAAATAACAAAATAAGAACACTAGTGTTTCCTCTTCACATGAGGTTGTATCATAAATTGATTATTATCCAATAGAATCATTTAAGGTACACTCTGATGACTGAGACATTGATTCGCATAGTGTCCCAACGCCTTGAAGATGAAGCATTGTACATTTGAAATTTTTTCTTACCATTGCAATCACGAACATAGTGTTTTTTTCTCCACACATATAAAAAACTGTCATTCCCTTCAAGAATTTACCATGATGATTCTTTCCACAATTATAACATATGGAAAAATACTTATTTTGCATCTTCCATTTATCTATCTTTCTCTCTTCCATCCTTTTCTTATCTTTCTTCCCTTCAAAGCCATAGGACTCAGAGGATTCTTTACTTATCTTATTACCACATGATACTATTTTTTATATGTTTAGAATACATGGTAGACTATTTACCTTCTAACTGTTGACATAATACTGTGAAAAATATGATCATTCTTACTCTTTGTATCATACGTATTGCTGGAGTTCACATTCCTTCTATTGGGTGCTATTTCTATACAATGGAATACACTATGAAAGTTTATGAATTTCAATTCATAATTCAAAAAATGTAAAATACCTAACGTTAATTGAACAGTTTATGGAAATAATCCATAACCATAAATTTTTTTCTTTGAGGAGGAATATACTCATAAACCCTTCATAGTGGTTTGTAATAAAAAATGAGAATTATCCTAAGTATATCCTCTGGGAGTGTCGTAACCGAGAGAGGAGCAAGGCCCGTTGTCATGAAACAGTTCCCATTTGAGTCTTGCTCAAAGTAGTGTTTTCAGGTTTTACCCATAGGTACATCTGTGCCAGAGCCACCTCTAGCTGCTCATATCCAGACAGGGATGTATTTCTTGGAAAACTCACAAAATCTCTACATTACCAAAATTCTAGGAAGTTCTTCTATACTAATAATAAAAGTCTATCTTAGGGATATGTTCTCTAATCAGAGTTTATCTAAATCTAGTTTCCAAGTTTATTTCTAAACTTCCTCTGATACAAACTGTTACACTCCATCCCCTGTTACCCAGAGTCGGTGCATTATTTTAATACATTGGCATGATTATAAGGAATCAAGTCCCGAAGGACCGATCAGTTTAACACTCTTGAAAAATAGATTACATACATGAATGTTACATTACACATTATAAAATAAAACACACCATAAATGATCCATTGATAACGCCATTTATCCCCAAGATTAACCCTTCTTATCAATCATAATACACTTCTTGGAATCCTGGGAAAATAAAACATAAGAAAGGGGTGAGCTCAGATACTCAGTAAGGTAAATAATTTAGTTGAAGCTATATAATTTTAAGGCTGGATTTGTAATAAAAACAAAAACCTTTTTAAACATAAACATGAACATAATATGTAAAAAAATAAATCAAACATTACCAAATAAACAAGAACATTGATATTCTACTAGTCGAATAATCACATGTAATAACTAATTTCATAATGAGGGAATGCCTAACACCGGACATCATTACCACATAGTTAAGGCCTCATGCCAAGACTACAAATAAAATTTTTATCAAGGCCTTGTGCTAAGACACTAGTTTTTCTCATGAGACTAACCGATGCATCGAGGAGATGTAGCGGGCTCCACCCGTCACATACTAAGTCCACTACATTCCTCATATGAAAAAGTTGAAACACAACATAAACATTCGTATTAAAACTAGCCTACGAAATGTCAATACATTAACCATAAACCATGAATGGTAAAAAATAGAACATCCACAGTCAAACATATCATAAATCATTCAATACAACATGGAAGATTGTACTATAATAAATCAACATCAATAAAAAAATAATATCCTATAAAGGATACTGACATAGTTGAAAATGATGAGTAAAACTTTTTGACAAAAATATCATTTTTTTAAATCATTTAAAAGTCACACATTTATAAAGGAAGTAATTTAAAAGAGATTTTTGAATCAAAGTGTACCATACCACTTTGAAACGTTTGAAAAGAATTATCATTTCAAAATATTCATGTCCATATAAATAAAACCTTAAAATCATTTTGAAAACATGGACATTAATTAAAATGGTTTAGAAAGATAAATATTTAAAACATTTAAAATTCTGATCTTGATAAAGACTAATTTTCAAAAATCATTAAAATATTCATTTTGAAATCATTTTTATGAAAATGGACATGGATGATAATGATGTCCTAGTAAATACATACACATAAACAATCTCGGATAATAATGAGATTGATGAATTAACCCTTACCTTAAACATTCCTTTAGTCGAGGGTAAGTTTAACCTCTTGTATGAAGATATTAGTATGTTATTAAATTATACCAGAACAATATTAATATTTATGATATCATACATGATTCATTTATGACTTTATACTATCCATTTAATAATAATTTCCATGTTAAATTAACATTTCGGGTAATAATCGGTTTCTTTATCTTACGTGTTTTAACTTGTTACTCTTGATTGTGTCACTTAGATGAAGATTTAAATACTTCCAAAATATAAAACTTGATTTATATATCATATATATTTAGAAAATAAATATTTATAATATACATATATATGAAATGAAAAACACAGTGTATGGAGACGGTAGTCCATACGTACGCATAAACGTTGTTTCTGTTTTCATATCATATTGAATGGAACTAAGTGAACATGACATATGTAAGTAAATATATATATATATATATCTCTCTATTAGCATTATTATTTAATATTTTACATAATTATTAGTAATATATATATTTTATAATCGTCGATGAATGGTGAACGTGGAAATGAATCTCATCGCGTCGTGGAGACGGTAATCCGTACGTACGCATGAGTGACAATATCATTTCCTTAAAGGTGTGAAATTGGATGGTATATTAATTTTACAGAGATAATATAATTTTATTTTCATTATTTATATAAATATTACTCATCATTATATCCATCCAAATAACATAGTGTTGAATAACAAGTTACACCACGGTGTGGAGACGGTAAGCCGTACGTACGCACCCATGGTGACATTATCATTCATAACATGGAAAGAATAATGAATATAGTTGTTGTATATTTTTAATGACATTATAGTATATATAATATAATAGAGTTATTATTTTAGAATGGAAACAACAAAGAAATAGTAACTGGAAGAATAAGAGAACTTGAAAGAGGGTGGTGAAATCATTACCTCTTTTTCGGGTTCTTCCTTTTGATTTGACCAAAAGGGATCCTTAAGTTGGCTTTCTGATCAAAATAAGTCCTATAAGATCAACTGAGGGAAGTTGGGAGGATATTTGGGTAGGGTTTGGATGATCCAAATGGCTTTGAAGGTGTGAATTTGAAAGAAGGGGAAGTGCCCTTTTATCAGAGGGGTGAGGGTCACTTTCGGAAAATATAAAAGTATTAATTTATTATACAATCATATTCGGTTTATAATGTTTTGAAATGAATTGATTTCGAGCCTTAAGTGGTTATGGGTTGAAATCCTCTCAGACAATAGGTTTTAGACAATTTTAGGTTACAATTTTAACCTTATCTTTTAGATTTAACTCTTAGTTAAATAGTTTAACTTTTACCATGTCTTCTTGTATTCTTACTCTATATGGTTAATAAACATACTCTAAACTTCAAATAGAACCTCAAGTGGCTCATTAATGACATATATTATATTATTTATTCCCTTTGGACGAACCTTACATTTTTTGGAATATTATATCAACCAAAAATATAGTATCTGTTTTAAATATTAATTTTTGTCAATTTAACACTATTTGGTATTTTGTTCTTGTAAAAGTCATCACAACTTGATTACTTAAAAAACGATACATTGAATCATCCATAACATTTCATAGTGACCTAGAAAATTCATGGATTTCATAAAAACTTTGAAATTTTATTTATTTTAATATTTATAATACCATTTATTTGATTCTTTCATTAATAAGGTAATTACTGCATCATCATTGTGTCATTAATAAATTTAATTATTTAATGTCTAAAAATTATAAATAAAATACCATGATGTAGGAAATCATTTTATATTTCCAATTAATATTTATAGTCGAAAATATAACTTATATAACCCCATGTAAAAGTTATTTTACTAAAAGATATTGGTTTGTGTCCTTTTTGTCTTTACTTTAAATTAATTATTCTAAAGAGTCATTATCACTCTCAAGTGGCTCCATGGGATCCCAAAATCGACCCAAGGATGCCCATGGTAGACCATGACTCATCAAATAAGGTTAGGACAAGTTTTAAGGTAATTTTGTTTTATTATAATATACTTTTTATCTTGAATGACTTTAGTTACCTTTAATCGTAGTAAATAAAAGTCAAAAGTTACTATTCACCAAAAAATTATTTTTATCCTATTGAACCACATTTTAATCCTTGATATTAACTTTTTCTCTCATATTTTATAAATTCCACTTACAGAAGCGGTAAAATTATATTTTATGTGAATTTTCAAATTCTCCTAAGAGGTGGGTAAAAGATGGTGAAAAGTTCAATAAAATTTCATATATCAAAAATTATTATAAACTAACTCAAATGAATTACATTGAATATATATAGGTAGTATGTATCTATTTTGAAATAAAGTGAATTTAAATAAAATAAATAATTATTTAAATAAAAATTCGGTTTTAAACTATAACTCAGTGTTTTTCACTATTCATCAAAAATTAAAAGTTATCAGAAAAATACAAATAATTTACCCGAAGATAATTTTGATATTCCAAATTCAATAATGAAGTCTATTTTAAAAAATTCAAAACATATAAGTTTCATTTATTAATTTAAAATTAATTCTCGCTATTAAAATCAAAAGGCGTATTTTTAAGAAACAATAACTATCAAATTTTTTACACTTGTTTATATCCAATTTCAAATAGAAATTACTAAAAATTACCATAATTGGATTAAATTGTAAAAATATAATCTATTTATACTTCTATACCATTAAAATGTATAATTTAACAATATAAATTATTTTGATTAAAAAACTTGTTTTCAGTTAAAATATAGTATTTTTCATTATTCACCCAAATATGAAAGTTAACAGAAAAACACCAAAACATTATTGAAACTAAATTATTATATCCTGATTCTAAAGAAAAAGTTTATTTTGTCAAATTGAATATATAAAAGTTTCAAATATCGGATTTAAAAAGGCTTCGCCATTTAAAGGCGGTAAAATTACATTTTTTGAAAAATACTTCTTTTATCTGAAAAAAATGTATTTGTTCTTACATTATGTCTATGAAAGTCATAATATGGATTATAAATTATAATGATTATATAAAATTTAAAATTCAGTTAATACTATTCATAATGGCTTTTGAACGTCTTTTTTGGTAAGTCATGGTGCGCTAGAACTTTGTGTTGCGTGTAGTGAATGTTATTGAATTACTTTGAAGAAATAACGTACCATAAAATCTTGGGGTGTTACATTGATATTAACATTGAAACTAATGGTTACACTATGAACAAAAAAATACAATTACATTGATTAAATTCATAATATAAATTAATTAATATGGTTGATGTGTCTATTAGAGGATTTCAAAATGAGGTAGAGAGTGTATTGTTATTCTATGATAGTCAGAGTGTAATCGATTTAGATAAGAATCCAGTGTTCCATTCCATGATGAATCCCATTAACTTGAATTATCATTTTATCATAAACATGCAGGAGGATGGAGTAATTGAGTTGTGGAAGATAGCTGATATGAAAAATATAGTGAACATTTTCCCCAAGGTTCTAGTATAGTAAAGCCAAATGCATCACTATTCATCAATAGGTTTAGGGTAACCAAGAGGTGGTGGAGACAATGCTTGTTATGGAAGTTAGATGTCTAATTAGATTTTCTAAGTATTATAGGTTCTATTGTTTCCTTGAAATAATCCCTCATGTGAGAGATTATTAAGAATAGTGATGTCTATTTCACACTCCAACTCAAACAACTGGAAGGATTACTTCCATATGTTATGCTTGACCTTGATATTTAGACATTTTTAGTATAATCTATTATAATTGGTTGGTTCGTTGAATTATGTTATATCTTCCAATGATGGTTCTTTCTATTGTAAGTTCACTATAAGGTGTTGAATGAAAGTTACATAATGAAGAGGGTATTGATTAGTGCCAACATTTTTAAAAAATTGAAAATTAATCATTAAAAACTAACCAAATAATTTAATTGAAACAGGGGACATATTCAAAAAAATATACTTATATGAGTTTGGAATAAAACCCATAAATAAATAAAATAATTTTTTTAGTTATTTTATTTGTTTTTATAATTTATTAGAAAGCCATACATTGATTTTTTGAATTCTAGTTTTAACTATTTAAGGGATTACAATATTAATTTTTCATTGTTTTTATTATTTTTTATGAATTCAAAAAAATGCATACACTTAATTGAATTTTTCATATGAAGAAGGTATGGGGAAATTTATGTCTATAATAAAAAAAGACATTTCAATCCTTGCAATATTTTTCATTCCCCACCATAATAATTTCAACACATGTAATAGAATTTATCTGACTTGAAAACTCATAAGATATTTCATCCCAAATAATATATTTAATTTAAATCATCCAACTGCAAGAAATTATACCCCGCATAGGATGTTTCAAGATTCATTGTAAGGAATTTTTCTTTTTTAATTTATGATCTCTTGAGATTCATGTTCCTATATAAATATTATACAAAAATGATAAATATTTACCTATGATTATAAAATCATTTCAATGGTCATCCCAAGTCAATAAAATCTCCAAGATAAAAGCTTGTAGTGATCATCCACCATGATAAAGAAAGGGAAGTTAATGAGAGGTTTTCAAAACGATGAATCATTCATAATGATACTTCCCAAATAGATCATCACCACAGACCCATAAACATAGAAGCTATCAAAGTATGATCTAGGCATATAAAACTAGAATGATTTCAAAAGAATATTATTCTAATGAGGAAAAAAGAAGAAGTTTGTATTTATCATGTGGGAATGAAGCCGGTGAAAAATGAAAAGAACCCAATAATCTATATAAGTAACATCATTGTTAACTAAAAATAAAAAATAAGGATAGAGATAGATATTTAGTTGGGAGCTTCTTCTGCTGAATTTTGTTTTTAGTAACATCTCCAATAATAGAACACTAGGAAATTATTGGTCAATCTAAGGATAATCTACCCATACCATGTAATGAACTCCACTCTTTAATGTAAAATATATTATTTTAACTCTATGTAGGTTTAAATTATTTATTAATACAATATAATATCTCTATTGGTTTTACATTTAAAATATTTTCTCACATTATTACTAGTTTTCACACACAATCCATCTAGAAATTTCCTACAGTTTGTAATATTTAGTAGTGGGATGATTCATTAGATATTAGTTATATTTTATAACTAATATGGGTTATAGTAGTTTTTATAGTGATTGTTTCATCTTTCTATTCAATCAAAGACTATTAGGAGAGGTTAATGAGTGATGTTTTTCCTATTTTGAGGGAGAGTACATCGGAACTAATGAAAATGATTATTTAATATGTGAGTGGAAGGGATAAATAAGGTCAGACCGCCTAACTTTTATAAATATATTTTTAACTAGATTTTTATCTACTTATTTCACTCAAAAAATAAATATATTTAACTTATCATACCGAAAATTTTCAAGATATAAATGAACCAAAATCAACCTCCTCACAAGATACAGCCTGAGTACAAGTATTGTTTCATTTTACATAGGTTCATTAATTATGTCTGATAGGATCCTCATTGAAGGATTACCATCATCATGGAACTATTGTCTAGGATGGAATCCATTGTTCCAATTTTTATTTTATTTTATTTTATTTTTTTTGAAATATTTTTTATAAATGACTAGATCTTTTGTAAATCATCTTACACTCTATTATCCAGTTATTTGACGAACTATAGAAGAATAAATATAGAAAATGAGAATCACTAAAGAAGTAGAGAGGGGGGTTTCCATAATCCCACTAACCGACCCCACATCTTTATACACTTATTATACTAATGTTTCATTGGGTATTGAAATCATGGATGACATTCTAGAGCAAGTGAATAGAAAACTGAGGGAATTATATTCTCATATATTTAAAAAAAATAAGTTTCATTATGTGAATAAAAAACAAGTTTTAAGGATTTAAAATGGAATGATAAAAATATTTCATAAATTTCGTAGTTTATCAAGGGAGGATCACAATAATAAATTAATTGTGTTTAAGGATGTATGAAATTGCTTCAAGATAAGAGGATTCCCAAAGGCTCAGATCAGCTAGAAGGAATTTCTATTATTCTTGTAAGGATCATTTGAGGTGTGGATATATAATTTATAGCATGGAGAGGACACCGCCTAAAAATAAATTCATAAGGCCTTGCCCCAAAATTTATTTCCTCTATCAATGAGTTTATAGATGAGAAAATAGACGTATGTGATCAAAAGATAGAGTAGATTAACTATTTATCAATTTGAGGAAAAATTCAAGTGGTTAAACATATCTTGCATGCACCGACCCCTTAAGGACCCCCATTTCCTAATATTCTTTTTTCAAGGATTGATAGATAGTGATATGAATCATTTTTATGCTTCTACTATATGATTCCTAATAGAAAATTGACATATTGAAGCCCAAAATCTAACATAAAGGATCTAAAAAACTATCAATTATTCATTATAATATCCACAAATCAAAGGGGTACATCAAAAAATGAATTTTAACTTACTTTTACATGAAAACAAAATTAAATTACCAACCTCCCTTTTGAGATGGTTGTAATTTAAAAAAAACCAAGAGGCATCTTCATCCCCCCTCTGATAGTGTTATAAAATTTAAATTATTTTGACCACTACAATAACTAGTATCTAAAAGTTTAAGAAATTTAAGATTTCTTGTACTAGAGTTATTACATGTTAAACAAACAAGCCATCAATGATTGATAGAGTAATAAAATACTGTATCTAGATCAAGAAAACAGAATTCTTAAATACCAACTTTTCAATTATTATTTTCAACTACTTTTCCAAACCCACCCTTTTGAAAATATTTTTTTCAATTATCCATAAGATACCAATAGGTAAAATCTCAAGAATAATACATGAAATATCTACTAAAATATATTTTAGAGTCTTAAAACAAATAACAAAATACCCTCACCACTAATGGATCAAAGTTGGAGGATTTAAAATGAATGTTTATCCATATCATATCTATAATTAACAACATCTAGAAATAATGATTTTGTAATATCTCATCCTAGTAAATTCCTAAACCCAAAGGAAATGTTATTTAAATTTCTTAAGGGGTGAAAAGGAGGTCAAAATTATGAAGGATATATATCTCAAATAAAATCCAGAAATTAACAATTCAAGGAACAGAGACAAGATATTCAGATGATGAAACCTGAAGAGGAATCTCACATAGAGACATAGCCAGTTGGGAAAGACAAGGTAGATGCTAAGATAGAGGATTTATATTAACCCTAACCTATCTTACCTATAAAAATAAACCCAACCAATAGAACTGGTGATTAAATATTATAGAAAGAAGTATTATAACCCTTCAAGAATTTAGTATTCAAAATTCCTTTTTTTTATTCTATCCAGAAAATCACAAATTATGAAAAATTTCTCAAGGTGATGTATACTAAGGAGATAAATATTAAAGGGACTGATAAGCCATGTTTAGTTAGAAATTTATTTACTCTACTAACCACAAAACTACCAAGGAAATATCCGCATATAGTTATATTTAATATTCTTTTCACCAAAGAGATAATTAGTTTTCCTAATTCATTATGTTATTTGGGAGTATTCATTAATTTTATTCATTACACAGTTTATTCTAACTTTTAAGTAGGATATCCTAATCCAACTAGAGTGGTTGTTCAGATTACTAACTTCACCAACTTCGATCCAATTAGAGTCTTAGAATATTCCTTGGAAAGAAATAAAGGATCAATGTTCCCTGTTTATTTTAACATTTTAAACATGGAAGGGGAAAGAAAAAAACCTGATTCCCCCATTATTTTAGGTAGTTCATTTCTCAAGACTACTAGGATATTATTAATTTTCATGAAGGAATCGTCAGAAGGATTTTTAAAAAGAGTCAAATAACTTTAGAATTTTATATTCAATGAAATATATACAAGATGAAAAATATATTTTCAAATTATAGCATTCTTAAATTACATTTTTTTTAAATAATATACTGAATTGTTTGATGAGATAATAAGATTAAGAGAAGCTTTATATTCACCTGAGTTTTATAGTGAATTTTTTTTAAATGAGTTAAATATATAATCATTTTTGACTATTGAATATTTTGAGGCACTATATGAAATTAATTTTGATGAACATATTCAATATAATACTAACATCACTACTTTTCATTCGTTGGTTTCTAAGATGGACACACCTAAACTGAAAACCTCATTAGATCAATGAACTAATTTGGACTTAAAATTTCTAACCTCTGTTCTTAAAAAATATTCGCATAGATAATATAAAAGAGTGCCTATTATAATTTAAAAAAATATTAGAATATCATCAAGAGTATTAACTTCTAGATATTATAAAATGAAACATCATGTTAATAAGATTTTTGTTGGGAGAAAATTCTTAGATTATCTCTATATCTTCTGTGTATCGAATTTTATTAGATTCTGATTCCAAACCTATGAGATAACCCAAAAAACGTTCAAATCCCTAATTAATTGAGGTATTTAAAACATAATTTGAAATAATTACATAAGTCGGAATCATATACCCCATCTTAGAATCCTCATAGGTAAGTCACATTAAGATTTTAACTAAGAAAACCGGATTCACAATTATGAAAAATAAGAATAATGAGTCCTCTCCCACTAGTATTTAGAACAGTTAGAGGGTTTGCATTGGTCAATAAATATTAAATCATATGATCTAATAAGATCACATTCTTATCAAATGTATATATCAAATTATATATAAGTTTTTTGGTAAATGTCACAAATATTATCTTGATGAATTTTATGGGTAGTTTCTAAAACGATCAAGAAATAACAACATTCATATGTTAATTTTGTGTATTTTCTTACAAATTCATGAAATTTGTGTTATGAAATCCCGAAGATCAGTTTCAAAATTTCATTGTATGTTTCTTTTTATAACTAATATATAGATTTTGGATGTATTTTGTGATGATTTTAATATTTATGACTCATGTTTTGATGCCTGTATTGAAAATTTGGAAACAATTAAAGAGATGTACTAATAAAATCATGGTCTTAATGTTTTTAATGGTCCATATGATGGTGGAAAATGAAATTTTTTGGTCTATATAATCATTTAATAAAGAATTAAATTAGGTAAGAACAAGGTTTAAATTATTTCCACATTACCATACCCTACCACAGTGAGTCATGTTAGATCATTTTTATGACATGAAAGATTTCAGAGGAGGTTTATAAAAAAATTTAGAAAACATTATTTGCATTTTATTAACCTAATTTAAAAGGAATCTATTTTTTATGAATCATATATAGAATCATTTGAAAAACAAAAATAGGGCTTAACTATAGGACCTATAATATGTTAACCAGCTTGGAATAAATGATTTGAGAATTTTTTGATGTTTTGAATAAGGATATGGGAGTAGTAATATCCCAATGGATTAATGGTCACATTCATGTGATATCTTATACTTATAAGACCGTGAACGCAAAACAAATTAGCTATATAATTAAAAATAATAATTTTTATCTATTTTTTGAGTTAGAAAAATTTCATTCATATTTATTAGTAAATGAGGTATCCATTTATTTCAAATAATAGATAACATATGTACTTGAGTAATAAATATAAATATAATATGTAGTTAATGACATAGTTCCAACAACTATAATAATTTAACTTAGACATCAACGATAAAAAAGTATATGAATATATGGTTTCAAACCATATGATAATGCTACCTTACATTGTTGAGGTAGAAACACCAAACCAAAACAACTCTAAATGACTACTTTCCTAGTGAATATTCATACTGAGTTACAAAAGTTTCTTGGTATGTTAATTTAGTAAATTACTTGGTCACATCAAAGGTACCTTATTTCATTTAAAATAATTAAATTATTAATATTAAATCTAAGTAAAAAATATTTTTTGGGGAATATACTTATTTACAAAGAATATGTAGTGAAAAGGATATTTGAGGATGTATCCATGAGGAATACATCAAGTTTGTGCTTTAATTTTTTCACACACATGTATATGAAGGAAAATATGGAATTAGAATAATATATAGTATGGTTTTAGAGGCTTGTTTGTTTAAACCATTAATTTTTATGGACTCACATAAACTTTGTAATGCATGTCCAAACTATAAATTTTTAGCTTAGGTCTCTAAATGATAATAAATTCCCCAACAAACTTTTATTTCTAATGAAATATTTTATGTATGGGTATTATATTTTATAGGACCATTTATTATAACTATTAGATATTATTATATCATTTTTGTGGTGGACCCTTTTTCTAAATGGTTTGAATCAAAATAATCTAGAAATGATTATTACAATAATTCCATTAATTTACTGTGATTAGGCATTATTTTTTGGTTTGGTGTTCCTTGAATCTTAATTAGTGACCAAGTCACATGATTTTCCAATAATATCATGGATGAAATATGGAAAAATATGTAGTACACCATAATACCTAAACTAGTTAACACTTATAAACAATGGGTAATCCAGGGTATCTAATGGAGAAATCAAGAGAATGATATAAGAAATAGTACAACCTATATATATAAAATGGAATAAAAATCTTGAGGATACACTAAGTATATGTAAAACTACCTTCAAAATCCCATGATTTGTGTTTCTTTCCAAAATATTTTATATAATGAACATCCCCTTCCCCACTGAGAGGGAACATATAGCCTACTAGGTTGTGAAGAAATTTTTCCAATATTTTATCAAGGCTATAGAATAATGGAAGAAACAAATGATGGAACTATAGGATCTAAGGATAGAGGATTATTGGAATTCATTATTTGAAAAAGCTAAATCCAAATATATTCATGATATTCTTATTTTGAAGTGATACTTACAAGTATGATATAAAGTGTAATTATTCTCCTTAAGGATTAATCCCATGTCTAGTAATCTTCATTAAAAATAGTCTAGAAAACTAATAGAAACAAATACATTTCTATTTAGTTTAGTTTAAATTAAAAGATATAAATCACATTCCCCTTAACAAATTTTTGATAACAGCCGAATAAATTTTAAGATATTTTTGGAAAGAACCTTTGGAGGAGTCTAAACTATTCCATATTGGTTTGGAATATGGATATTCCAATTTATATCTAATCTTAATATTAGTCTAGATACCTAATTCTTAAGCCTATATTTCCTTGAAAACTTTTAAAATAAAATTAATGGCTTGTGTCTCTAAGATAATTTTACAGGAGAGGAATATTAGGATATAAATGATTCTTCTCCTTTTCATTATCCCTATGTTCGCTGACATAAAATAGAATAAATTAAAGTGGATTCAGATATTTTTTTTAAATTATGTTTTTATTTATGAATTATGTAAAAATATTTGTTTTTTCATTAATTTTTAGTCTAATATATGAAAATAAACATGGAAATCAATGTTTTCATGCCCATAAAAATTCCATGTTTTTTTAGAATTCCATTGGTTTTAAAATTGCTAAAAATATATGATTAATGAGTAAATTTTACTATATAGTTCATGGATGATCCTTTTTTGAACTAAGAAAAGATGTTCCATAGAAAATATATTTGTGGAATTAAAATTATAATATAAGGACATTGTAATTTTGAAATTAATTTTAAGTCACTTAACTATTGTTAAAAATAATTCCTCAAGGATCTAATTTAAAATGTATATTTAATTACTTTTAAACTATATTAAAATTGTGAATTAAGATCCCATAATTCTGTTTTGAGTGTTTCAAGCACTGGGTGTGTGATTAATAAAATCCATTTGTGAATTCAAAACATTTTTCACGCATCTCAATGTGAGGAGAAGTTAAAATAAGTTACTATTTTTTAAAATGAATGAATTATAGTGAAGGGAATATTGAACCCCTATGAAAAAGGGGTAATTAACTTTTAGAAATTTAATTTTTGTTATATCAAGGGAGTGGAAATTGAATATTTTGTATAAGGGAATGGAGAGATTAAGATAAATTGATTTTTTATTTGTTAATCTTCTTATTCCACTAAAATCTATTCTATATAAAAACATATAAATTAGAATTTAGATTGAATTAAACTGAGGTGGTGGATAAAATTCATAAAGGAGTCATGTTATATTTAATGATGGGTGGATAATTTTTTCTTTCATTTATGAATATGCGTTTTTGAATCTAGGAATGACTATATTTTAAATATTATGAATTATTTATAATTACTAGGGATGATATTTTCCAAGTATAGGGGTGTGATGAGAGGCAATATTTCTTAAATTTTTATTTTTCTTCATTAATATTTAACAGAACAATTTAATCAAACTGGGGATATAATCACATTTTTTATACATAGTTGAATATGAAATTAAATTGAAATTTGGATAAAAATATGATTTTTAATTTGTTTATCCATTTTGGAATATATTTAAAATACATAAATTGATTTTGTGAATTTTTTTTAACTATTTAAAGGCTTACAATATAAATTTGTTTATTATTTAAATTATTTTGTAAGGAATTAAAATAAATCCTAAACACAGTTTTTCTATATGAAAAATTTATGAGGCCGGTTATGTTTGGAATAAAGTAATAATTTTCTTTCTATGTGATATTTTTCAATCCCTATTATAATATTTTATATGCGTATAATATATTTTATCTATACTGGATATATTGTAAGATATTTCAACCCATATAACTGATTTCATTTACATTTTAAGACCTTTTAAACATTGTATGAGACTTCCTAATGTTGCATAAGATATTTCACCTTTCCGATTTCTTCTCACATGGTATTATAGTTTCTATGTAATGAAACTTCCTAATTAAAAGGCTCAACCTACAATTAAAAACCCATTTAGTTGGTTGTTTGAAATTTGTAAATGTTCCAAAGAACAAACCAAGTGGTGAACAACCATTAATACAAATAAGGGGAAGATTGTGGGAAGTGCTGGGGAAACTGAATGATTTAAGATTAGCCTACAATGAGATATTGTCACCCTCAAAAAACACACATGGTAGTCATAAAATAAGAATATGCTATGAAATAAAAAATCAAAAAGATTTTGGAAGAATAGTATTCCATCAAGGAAGAAGAAGTTAGTGATTCTAATGTGGGAATGAAGCTACTGACATGTGAAAGTATCTCAATCAAATATATAATTAACTCCATTGTTCAATAAAATAAAAAAATGAAGATAGAGAGTTATTAAATTGGGAGCTAGTTCAGATTAATTTTTCTTTCAAATATACCCTAGGCCATTAGTGGTTAGGCCTTTGAGAATATCTATATTCTCGTATAATTAATTCTAGTCTTTAATGTTAAATATATTCTTCTCACACCCTTTGGGATTTCACAAATTCTATATGCAATAGTATAACTTCATTGTGTTTTTATTTCAAATCATCTTCCCTTTTTCACTAGTATTCACACACAAGCCACATAGAAACACTACAGTTTCTATGATAGTAAGTAGTGGGATGGATCCTGGGGGATTGGAGATATTGGATCACTATGTATGGTGGAGTAGTGGATATAGTGATTATTATATACCCTTATTCAAATTTTGAATGCTAGGGTAGGGTAATTTGTGAGGATTCTTTTAGTTAATGGGATATAACAAGAGAAGTAATTAGAATGATGATTTAACATATGATTAGCGAATTATATCCATGGTTAGACCACTAGATTTTAAAATATATATTTCAAAATACCTTTTTTATCTGATTATTTCACACAATCCATCATTGTGTTTAATGTAATAAACCTGGAAGATTAAAAAACACACTAAAACACCTTCCTTGATTTAGATTACCTAATTAAAACTATTTTTTATAATTAACTTGTGATCAATTATTTTTTAGTGGATTGTCATGATAGGATCCTCATCAGTCATTCTATTGAAATGTGATCTTTTTTTGAGGCATTTATGTCAAACTATTGAATGTAAGAGTATTAATAGTATTTATAAGAGTAACGTAATCCTATATCATAGGATTATGGTTACAGATAAAGCTGTTATATGATATTGTTGGTCACTAAATAAAATTTTGGGTACCTTATAACTATCATAAATTAATTGGACTAGTTGACCAAATATGCTCCACTATAAAGGTGGTATTTGACCACTGGTACATGTATGTTTAACATAGACATAATCTTATTTGATATCTGTTTTAATTTTTGAATATGAATGAAAAATTTATAACTTTCAATATTATTGACGGTGAAACAATGTTTTCTAATATGTGTAGGGAACACTTATGATCCACATAAATCATCACGTTTCTATTTCTTTTTTTCTTCTAGGACATTTTGAGTGTTTTTGAGGTCATATTTAATGTGTGAGTGGTTTAACATGTTTCAATAATTTAGGGTGTGGATGCTTTTGGTGTTCCAATACATCATTTTTGATGGTTTCAACCAATATAATGAGTTAACAAAACTTATTCCACTAGCATGAAAGTATTAGAGGTTAAACTTCAAATAGATGAGTTCTTCTTCCATTCCTAACATCTTATTCTATGGAGTTTGAAAGAGGAAATTAATTCATAATATTATCATGATATTACTTTAATTTTAGTTCTTGATATTTATGAATTAATTTAATTTTAGGGAGTTTTTGAATTAAATAAACATTTAATTGTATTTTGAAAATGTTTTTTTAATGGATAAAAGTATATAATTCATTAATTTGATAATTCTTGGAATACAATGAATTGATAACTATTGACAATCCATTTTTTCGTTTTAAAGGAAAATAATTTTGTTAAATTGGTTGATGGTGAAGATGAATTTGGTTGCGCTAGTGACGAATAAATTTGTAAAAGTCCATACACAAGAGTCACTCTAGAATTCAAAGGGATTATATGTAAGATTAATTTTTAATTTCTACTCTATACATAAGAGAACATAAGATATCAAATGGAAATTTTGGAAAAAGTACCAATGATATCCCATGTGATGAATATGGGTTATCTTATTTATGTAGTAATAAGTAAATGTCACTTACCCATACATAAGGTTTTCTATCTTAATATGTAAAAGTTCTTAAGGGTTATATATAATAGTTACACTATAATGAACTAACATTAGGTTATCCCCTAGAAAATAATTCTAATATGAATTGATACATACCTTATGGGTGTCCCTAATCCCCATGTCCCCAATCCCCTTGAGTTGATTAAAAGTGTCATGGAATCAAAAGAAATTATTGTGGATTATTTTTTATAATAAATAACCTTTAACCAAATAGAAGAATTCAACCAATATTTCAACATGTGGAGTCCAAAAATTGGAACCCCAAGTAACAAAAAAATCATAAAAACACATATAAAGGAAAATATGGCCTAATATAACCAGAAGACAACTGATAAGGAATATATAACTCAAAAATAAATTAAAAACACACAAAAAAACAACCAGATACATATGAACAACTTAGCTAATACAACCTTAGAATTAATGTGAGAACCAAAAACTAAAATACTCAATATCATCTTTTGGAGACCTCCAAGGTAACCATCCATCATCAAAACTAACCAGCTAATATATTGATCAATAATCGTAACCAAAAACTAAAAAAGGTTTTTCATAGTAACTTTGAGTTTCACTACTAGGTTGCGATCATAAAACAGTTATAGCACCTCGAAACATAATAAACCCATAGAAAGCATTGATAAAGAATTTGGGTATATTTGGACATTATCCATATATTCACCCTTAAAAGAACCCTCAAAATGGAATAAACATCATATTTTATTCTAATATGTCCCTTCAGAGTAACTTAATCATCATAAACTATATCATAATGTCCAATGCATTAGAGAGAGGTATCAGGCTCACCCATTATGAGATCTATATCCAGCACACATGTTATCATATAAAATTACAAAGAACAATATTATGATAAAATCAAGAAAAAATATATTTTATTTCTATCATAAAATATAATATAATATTCTTTTTAACACAAACTTCAACTTCGTGAAAAAAAAGGATAAGAATCATTTTTTCGTTCAAAACACTTAAAACAAAAAAAATTAATAGAAGATTAGGGATTAGTATATTCTTTAAAAAATAAAAAAAATGTAATGTGTGATTTTAAATGAATAAAAACAATGAATTTTGGAAAATTTGATCATGCTGGAAATGTTAAAAAAACATTCTTCTCAAAATATGTAAAGAAATACAAAAGTTTGTTGTAGAGAAAATGTTTAGAAAGATTTATATTAATAATATGTAAAGAATGTCAAAGGTAGATTAAAATACATTTATTAAACATTTAATTATATATAAAATTTTTATAAAAGTATTTAAAGAACATGGACAGGTTTTGAAATATTTTATAACATTTATAATAGTGTGTTAAAGAAAAATCCATTACCTCATCTCCTAACTCACCATGTGGATCCTTTACGTTTCTGGATAATAAAATATTATTAATTTTTTACTTGATTAAAAACATTTTTTAGGTTTATTCCCTTATAATAATTCCATTTATTTCATTTATTATCATATCATATATTGTAACTAAATTAGTTGAGTTCACATTGTGCGTTTTGACTTTATTTGGTTTATAACCAAAAAATTACATCGGTGTATTGAAAATGGTCAAAGGTACCATGGTTCCAATATCTACATAAGATTAAATATATTAAATATATTATTTTTTAAAATTAAATTAAATTTTATATTGGTTCACATAAGTAAATCGTCAAAAATTAATCAAATCACTTCATTAAGGTGGTAGTCAACACAAAGACATGACTGATGTTATCATTTTCCAACATATGGAAGGTTAAAATATAAGTAATATAACATCTTAAAATAATAATCAAATAATAAGATTCATATAAATTAATTGATTCTATCACTATAACTACTTATGTGAGGTGGTGGTGGAAAACAAAATATATCTCTTTGTGTAAGTGGTAGTTCACATGTACACCCGAGCAATGTTTTCATTTCCCAAATGATAGAAAAAGAGAGGAAAATGTTTGGAATATAAATAGAATAAAATTTAATTATATTTTACATACGTATTTTATTATAAAATAATGGTTATTAAATGTTAAAATGAGGTATAAATATAAATAATCTCAAAAGAACTCAGTTAAGAGCTATACCTCTTCTTTAGAAACCCTTCTTTAGGTTACACCTTAAGCCTTCTTTGGTTGGTATTTTTGTTAGGCCAGGACCACAAGGTAATTTCATAGGAATCTAGGAGGTTTTATCAATTGTTATTTTTTAATATATTGTTCTCAAAGTATGTGAATAAGTTACAATATTAGGTTCACTTTTATAAGTTTGGGGAGTGACACACTTGTAAATATCATTAACTTTTAAATATTATAAATTTAGTACTCATGGTAAATTGGAATTAAATAAAATTAAATTAGAATATAAGAATATTTATATCAAAATAATCTCATAAATTAATAATTAATACAATATTTTTTTATCTTATCACTTATTCTTTACCTTAACTAACTAGTTTTACCCTTTATCGTTGAAACAAATTTTTACCTTGGTAACTATTCAATATGAACAAAAATGAAATTGAAATAATTATGAAAATTTATCCCCTTAATTCAAAATATTAGATCCATTTTTAAATTTTAAATTTTTATAAGTGATAGAAATTTGTTTTAATAAAATCATTGAAAACACAATCAAAAACATTTTTTTAGAAAAATGTGTTTTTATGCTTATAAATTAATTTATAAAAAAGTATATTTATTATTTGTAGATAAGTAATTGGATTATTTTAAAATATATTGGAAAATTTTTAATTAAAAAAATACAAGATATAATAACACGTTGTAAATACTTAAAAAGAAGTGGTAGTTTTTATATAAATTGGTTTGCCACCATTCGTCTAAAAAATCAATATTTTTATAGAAGTCGAAAAATTCACCCTAAAATATATTTTACATTATATAATAAAATAACTATGTTCATTAAATAAAATTAAATTTTGTAAATTTTTTAACATTAAATTTCAAATAAAACTTTATAATTCTTGGAAACCAATTTTTTTATTTAAAAATACTTAAAATTGTTATAGTGTATATGACAATAGAAAATATAATAATGAATATTAATAGTATATGAAATTTATTTATTATTTTAATTACCTTTGTTTTAACATTTTTTCCTTCTTAAATAAATTGCATCCTCATAATTTTATACATTACTCGAAAAATGAGGGTATTTTCACCACATATATTTTTCTAATTCCTATATTTCTTCTTAAATATTATTGTTTTTATATAAAACTATAACCAAGTGAATAACCTTATTTAAAACAATACTTTATTTGATGTGTTATTTTAAATGGTTTGTCCTCACAAGAAATATTTTGTTCTATTTGTATTACTTTGTGGATAAAAATTTGAGAGTCGTCATATACATATTTCATTAACAACAAAATATGAAATACATCATGTTATTAAGATAAAATCAGAGGTAAGGAAACTCGTTATAAAATAGGTCCTACCTTTTCTAGAATTCCATAAGGACCAATATATCATGAAATTAATTTTAATTTATTTTCAAAATTCATAACACTTTTATAAGGAGATTCGTAAAGAAAAACATGATCTCCTACCTCAAACGAGAGATTTTTTCTTTGATTATCTATATAATGTTTCTATATTCACTAATAATTCCACATTTGGTATTAATAATATTTATGTTTTCAACCATCTCTTATACTAATTTCAGTGTTAACAACATCTTTTCTCCAACTTCATCTCAACATTTTAGAGTTTTATACAACTTTCCTTGTAATACCTAAAAATTTTCCATCAGTATACTATAATGAAAAATGTTATTATATGAACATTTAACCATTGAAATATGATGATCCTAAATTCCCATATAATCCAGTGAAAAATACCGAAGCATATCATCGAATGTTTAAATTTTTAATTCTAACTATCGATTTTACTGGGGACAAAAAGTTGTATAGAAATTAAACTCAGTTCCCAAAAACTTCTAAATCCCATTCAAAAAATTATATATAAGTCTAGGATCATCATAATATACAATAAAGAGAGGGACTACATATAAACATAAAAAATTTTAACCTAAAATTCCTTAGGTTGATCCAAAGACATAATCTCTTAAATGGAAAAAAATGTGAAAATTTAGTCAAACGGTCTATAATAACGAAAATAACATTATTCCTTCATGTTTTACTTGGAAATCCCACCATTAAATACATTGATTTATTCTCCAATTTACATTTTGTAACTTGGAATGGGTAAAGATCTCGTTCAGTAGTTTTCACTTAGCTATAACCTATTTATAAGTTAAACATTTCAGGGTAAAATTAGAATTATCTTTTTTTCTTTCCCACCAATAATATTCTAAAATGAATTTATATATCATAGTGCTTCTTGGATACATGGAAATTGGAGAGCTATGTGCCTCACTCAGAAATTATTTATTCATATAAAATTTACTCAGAACACATAAACATTTTTCAGAACTATTTATACTTTCTTTTTCAACATTAAATTCATAAAATTTACCTTCTTGAACAATTCTATATTCCTTTATAAACCATGGTCTTTTTTATATTCCTTATTAATTATTTATTGTAGATATAATTGTATTAATACTTCATCCAAAAGTTAAAAGGCTTCTGGATACCAAGATTTTAAAACCATATTCATTAAATCATTAACATAAGGATCATGTTTTGAATGTATAATGTTCAATGATGTGTTATCATTTCAACCCAAAGAATATTATACCTTGTTGGTTTTACATGGATGATAGTGAATCATGAAATCATAATCCCTTATTTATCCAATCCATATCCTTTTCTACATGTTCTACTCTTTTTGATTAAATATGTACTTAAAACTTTTATGGTCATTATATATTTCTCATTTTACCTCATATTAAAGATTCCTTCAAAATTTTAAAGACAAACCCATCATTTTAATATAAAAATCATTTTTAGGATAATTAATCTCAAGGTGTTTCAATTTTCAAAATGCATATGAAATTATCCGATCATCATCCCTCAAGACACAACCAAGGCCCTTCAAAGAAGCATAAATATAAATAAAAAACTAACCAAATTCATTATGTAAAGGCTTAAACCATAGCATTAATGAGTGTTGTTTTCAATTCTGAAAATTATTTATAATGTACTTTTTTCTGGATGAATTTAATTCCTTTTTTAGATAACGTGATCAGTGGGAGTGATAAATAATAAAATATCTCAGAAAACCATTTATATTAACCATATAGTCCAAGAAAAATTTGAATGTTGATGATATTTTTTGGTACTAGATACTCTTACACAACTTTAGTTTCAGAACGGTCAATGGTTATCCCATCTTAAGAACAATAAACCAAAGGATTTAAATATACTGTATAAAAAATTCACATTTAATTATTTTTTAATACAATACATTTTATTTTATGGTTTGAATAATAGTATTTATTTTTTTCCATTATACTTAAAGATTTTGGAATATACCATAATTTCATCAATAAAAAATAAAAAATTTATCTATATACTCATGTAAAACTCCATTCATTCGATCCATAAATACAATTGGTGTATTCATGAACCCAAAAGGTATAACCAATAACTCATAATGGGAAAACCTAATATAAAAAACTATCCTCATAACACCATCTACCTTCATTTTTATCTAATGGAATCCAAATCTGAGGTCATTATTTAAAAAATAATAAGCACCACTGAGTTAATCAAACAACTCATTGATATGAGGAAAGGATACTTTTTCTAAATATTAATGTTTTTTAGTGCTCAATAATCATTATAGAGCCTCATAATACTATTTTTCAAAATAAAATAGGATCCCCCAAGGTAAAGTCCAAGGGTAGATGAAACCCTTTCCATGTAATTCTTGTATCAACTCTTTCAATTCCAAATGCTCCATTATATCCATTAGATAAGGAGGTTAAGAAATTATCTTAGAATAATGAACAAATTCAATCGTAAATTCAACCTCCCTATTAGGAATATAAATGTGAAAATAATTAATAATTACATATGAAAATTCAATTACGATAGGAATTCTGCTAAGATGAAAAATTATATTTTGAAATGAAATGTGTAAGATAACCTCCCCCCATCGTTAAAAAATTTCTCATCTTCTTGATATGTTACTATAGTTATGAACTCATTCTTTCACACAAATTTAAAGTCATTATAAGTATTGAATATGACTTCTCTAGCTCTAAAATATATCTCGTCATGATAAACTGAAATTTAATCCATACCCATAATGACATAAAACTCCACTAAGGATAAAACAACAAGTTTTTTAGGAAAACCCCATTCTTCGTATTATGATCATACTATTCATATAAATATAAATTATTCAAATACTTCCACTAGAAGATTTTTCCAAATATTTCATCTTCATTTCAAGACCTGATGTTTCCAATATACTAGAAAAATTTCCAAAAAAATAATTCTTATCCCTGAATCAAACAATATATTGGAATAATATAATAAAATATATAGTGAACATTTTACCTCATCATTCGAGGGTCCTAAATTTTCCAAATTATTTGTGAATGTTCTAACCACACCCTTATACTTATAGTCTTGATAATATCTATACTATATATTTTTATTTATACATTCTCTTATATAATGGTCTATCTCATTAAAATTAAAACATTATATGATAGTATTATCATAATAAATCATATAATTTCCATTATTATTCTATTTACAAACACGAGCTATATGTCACATCTTAACACACTAGTAACACTTTCTTACTCTCACAAAAAATTACACATAATGATTCATTCAAAACATTTTTCTAGTGGGAATTATAATTTTCTTACCTCTAGATTTCATTGATGAATTATTCCCAACAACAAACATGGACCTCTTCTTCACCTTAATTCTATAGAAATAAAAAATACATCATTTGTACGTTATCATCACTTCTAAAAATGTCCTCTTAGATTATAAACTCATAATTAACCATATCCATTCATAAACATGGTTTCAATCATATATAAAATTAATTAATTTTACTATCATTATCTAGAATGAAATTTGGTGTATATATGGACAATCCTATAAAATTTTCTTTTTTGGTAGAAATGTAGTCCTCCTTTTTTCATTATTTATATGTATTTCCTTTTTATTCTTTTTCAAACTAATTTAGGAAAATATTTCTTAGAAAAAATATCATTGAATATGGTCCAATCCAATGAATCAATATCATATTTCAACTTGGTATTCTTAATCAAATATTGCCGCTGAACATCTTCAAAATAATAAAGACAAATTGTAAGAGTTTCCTTTTTTCTATGAGAAACCCAAATTTTCGAATATATTTTCTAAAGAGTCATTCCATTCATCAGCTTCAACTATTTTTGAAGATCCACCAAAAGTATCATAGTTCTATGTCATGAAATATTTCATTATAAACATGTTTTTATATAATAGATTTTCTCCCTAACTTTCATGGGTTACACCATTTTAATTCATCATAAATAAAGTTAACACGACCAAAATATTATGAGTTCCAACTCCAACCATTCATGCTAGTTGATTTATAAGTATATAATTATCTTGTTTCCTTCCTATTTAATTTTCCAAGTTTCTTCTATGAAAAAACATTACATATATTCATGGATTTGAGGATTCAAAGTTTAAATCCTCAAAATATATCTCATGATAATATAACCATAAATTACAATCACTTAAAAGTGTCTTTCAAAATCATTCTAACATATAAAATTATTTAAAACTATCCTTCTACGACAACTATAAACCCAAATAACATAATCAACCCCTAATTACATGATTTATAATAATGTTTTTATTTACATACATTTCCAGGATCTTTTTTTAGTGTTTTTGAGAATTATAAAATAATTACATAACAAATAGGACATTTCCACAAATGTATATTTTTTTTCCAAAAACTGGTTCATTTGTTTACACTCATATCATTCATGAAATTGTTTCTTCATTTATGACATATAAACACAGGCTTTTCCAAAATCCCTACATATCATTAAGTTGTTATGAACCAACCTGGGTTAACTAAACTATCCAACCGAGCCAGTTGTCACATGGTGAGGTAAAACAAATATAAGTTAAACAAGTCATGAATATAACCAAAACAAGACATATAACTATTGTAAAATGTGGAAGAAAGAGATATGGAAATATCATTACAATACAAGAAAAAATGATAAAACATAAATATAAAGTAGGACAAACTAATATGTCTCCATGTGGCCATCTATCACCATGAAAAAATTAGACTTTTAAGCCGATCGATGACAAGAGAACTTGGCATGTTATATGTTTCTCTTAACTTTTACCAATTCTTAAAAAACATGATCTATAAACACCGGGAGGAAAAAGTAGGGTGTGAGAATAGATCTTGGTAGGATACCATGAAAAAATCTATACAAGTTCTAAAACCAAGAATTCAAATGCTCTAGCTTTAAAACAAAATCTAAATTATAAGAATTTTTATAAATAAAACTATTTTTAAATATTCCTTTAGTTTCCCTAAAATCATACCTTTTTCATGAAAACAAGAAATATATCATGCATCGAAGAAAAATAGTTAAATTAAAAAACTGATCAAATATCAATGAAATAAACCATCATGCGATAAACTATGTATAAAAGAAAAATCAAACCATATCATCCCTTCAATATGGGTATATATACTACCCATAAAATAATATTAGACCAAGAATAAGTTGGTTGTAACTTATTTTGAGAGCTTCCACAATCTTTTAATTTCACAAAAGTAACCCATAGTAGTTCTACACACACTAGAGTCACTTATTTCAATTTTTTAACCCACCCAAGTTTCCTAATGTGCTACGTTTGTCCAAACCCATTTCCAAAATCAAATATCACATTTAGTAAAAACCGATTTTCACCAAATAAAGACCATTTCAACAAAAAACAAATGGTTTCAGGAAGAATACATTGAATTTTATTAATTATAAACACTTTAATTGATACACCATCCTTCGGAATGAAGGAAACCTATCTTCTTTTGACAATAGAGATAAAAAAATCCAGAGATTGGCCTTTAAAAGACAAGGCATGAAAAGAATTTTAAAAGGATTGATAGGAAACAAAAATTGATCATGAATCTGAAACCAAAACATAACCAATGCTTCCACCATGATAAAATTAAATAAACAAGTATAAATAACTCTTAACAAGGATATGAAGTGTAACCACTACATGAATCAAACATGGAATGAAGTGATCCATAAAGAGAGAGATACCCAAAATCACCAAAGGGTTTGAGTGGAAATCTTTCACACTGAATGAAGAAATTCTCAAGAAAGAAAAATGTATAAAACCACTAGACCCATGGAATTAACTTCTTCAATCCCTTTCATGTTTTGAAATATCACGTATCAAAAATAAAACAAAAATGGATTCACCTTAGAATAAATTAAGTATCGATCAATGTTTTCATGATATGTTTATCATTCAAAACCTGTAAACATTTCATGGCCAACATTAGATTCATGATATCATCCCTAATACATATTCATGCCATGTAACCCAATCATGATGTAAATGTGTTCTTCAATTAGTTATATTACCATTTTCATAAAAAAAACATCCAAATAAACACTTAAAGCTCCTCGATCCTGAGGATCACCCTCTAAACCCATTTTACACATTTAATCCTATAATCCATTAATTCAAAAAAAACATCCTCAAAATTTAGGCATTTTTTCATATTAAATACTCTATATTCCCAATAATCCTTTAATACACCCAAATAAAGGGGGAACTATAAACAAAAGACAAATAATACTTGAAGGAAGGTAATGGGGTGTTGCAATCTCCCTGGCATAAATTATTTTTTTCTCGGGAAATCCCTCAAGATCATGAACTCATAAAAGGATAATTCCCCTACTAACTCATCAATAATTATTAATCCCGCATCTCATGGGTATACCATCCGTACTTCCATAGTACATGGACCAATGGAATTGTTTTACAATAAATAACTTTCATGTAGTGATCTATAATCTAAACCTTATGCTAAACCCAATTGATGTCTAGATCAAGATCTAAATACTCCCATTCAATCACATGGGAAGGATATGGACCATAACTCATTAGTTTTGAAACATGAAATAAATCATGGATGGAAGTAAAATGAGATAGTAATTCCAACCGATATGCCACCTTTCTTAGTTTCCAAACGATTAAAAATGGGCCCACAAACCTCATTGCTAACATACCCTTCTTTCCCACACAAATATGTCCCAATTGAGGTGAGACTTTATGAAAGATATCATATCTGGCCTCAAACTATAGAGGCCAATGAATAAGGAATGCATAATAATTTTGATGACTACATTCCCTGATCTACGACTTCTAAATCAACTAAACATGCTCGGTCACCACCTGAACAAGACTCTTCCAAACTAAGAACTGCTCTTCCAACTCTTCCCAACAAAAGGGAGATCAACATGGCCACCCAAAAACTACCTAAGAGAAAAAAAATTATTATTGGATGACAAAAATATTTCAAGGAAAACTCAATTAAAGGAAAATTAATTTCCCAAGAATAACTGAAATCAAGCACCAAAGCCTAGGGAATATCCTCAAGAACCTGTATAGATTTCTTTTTGTGTCCATTCATATCCATATGATATGTTGGGAGAATTTTCAACTGGGAACTGATATTCTCCTAAAATCCTTTCCAAAACCATGATATAAACCACAATTCCCTATTAAAAAATGGTAGAGGGAACTCCATGAAGTCTCACAATCTCTCATACATACTAGTCCCCAAGCTATTCCACATTCCTCATCTACTTAATATAGAGAAAAATAACTAATTTCATGAGTTGATCAATGCTCACCCAAATTAGATCATCACCACTAGTTTTCATTGGTAAAACAATGGAAAACATAATGCAAATGTTATAATATTTCCATAATAAAATGGGTAAGGGACACAAAAAATTAGCAGGTCTCCGATGTTCCCACTTAATTCTATAAAAATTAAGACATCCTGATACAAATTAAATAAGCATCTATCACATCCATAGCTAAAGATATCAACATCTCAAATAATGATACATCTTTTTAATATCTGGGTATATATACCAAAAAAATGGGGTATTCTTTCTATCAAATCTTATCTCAAGTAAAAGGTAGAATCAAAACTATTTCAAAAATAAGAAGTGATATTGGGAGACTGAGACCACTCACTTGAGGTCTCCCCACAATAATGTATATGACTAAATATCTAAAACATAGTGTCATAAATATTCTCTAGCCTAACGTGATCATCAAACAAAGAGGTAGCTTTAATCAAATATTTATATACCCTCCCACCAACTTCTTTGATTCTCAATATCATATAATCAAACAAAATCAACAAAGACCATGCTTCCATGAAATTCATTACTACTGTGTCAGTAATTTTCTACTATGAATATCAATTAACACATTCCATTTTATAAGAGTATAAAAAATATCAAAATCAAAATCATAGAGATACTCCAGCCATCATGTGTGTCTCATGTTTAGATCCCTCTAAGTGAAAATATAAATTTGTCTTTTATGATCATAATATAGTGTAAATTGTTTCCACAATAGGTAGTTATGTCATGTTTTGAGTAAATTCATAATTGCTTCTAAATCAATATCATTTTTAGGTTACTTCTTCTCATGAGGGTGTAAATTTTTAGATTTATAGGCTACCACCTATATGCGCTTCATCAAGACACAACCCAAACCTATTCTTGAAGAATCACAAAAAAATGATATAATAAATCATGTTCTTGATGAATCAAAACTAGATATGAAGTATATCTCACCTTTATTTCCTCCAAATATCCTTGAAAATTTTCATTCTACTCAAACTTTACACTCTTATGGGTTAAATTTGTCATCAAGGATGTTATCTTGGAGAAATACTTGAAAAACCAAGTGTAATCACCAGCCAACCCCAAGTAGATTCATATGAAAAACAAATTTATGGTCCACTCCCAATGAATAACATCATGTACCTTTATTAGATCCACTAAGATTCATCTATCCAAAAAACATGTGCAAAAAACATTACTTCTTCCATATAAAACTCGTGTTTGGAAATATTACCATACATTTGATGCTCTGTCAAAGTTATAAGGATGATATCCAAAAAGTAAATGTCCTCCTCCACAAATTTTCTGATAACTAAAACATCATCCAAAAACAAGACAATAAAAAGTATCCATGAACCGAAGAAAGATCTAGTTTATTTATTCCATAAACACTACTGGAGTGTTTGTTTGTCTAAATGGAATAACCTTACAATCAAAATTACCATACCATATTCTAAATGTGACTTTAGGTATATCAAATTCTCGTACTCTCAACTAGTGGTTACCTAACCATATGTCAATATTTGAAAGCTAGTAATCCCCTCTAAGTTGATCAAAGAGATCATCAATCCAAGTAAAGGGTTATTTTTACTACATAGTCACATGATTTATATTATGATATTCAATAAAAGTTATAGACTCACCTTGTACTTATCAGAAAATAGGACAGGTGAATCCCATAGTGACACACTGGGATGAATAAATCCATTATTATTGAGATCCAAAAGCTAAACCTTAAGTATTACTAACTCTATAGGCACGATAAGGTAAGATGGAATAGAAATGGTAATCATTCCATAGAGAATGTCAATATTAAAATCGTCCTCTATCTGGGGTGATAAATTATAAAAACATCCATAAATACCTTTTGGTATGCACACACCACTGTAGGTTGCTGAATTCCCAAATAAAGGTTGGCGACACAAAAAAACATCTCTAAAAACTGGCATTATATTATCCTAGTATAAGGAATAAAAATCCATGTATTTCCTAATTTATAGTCCCACTCACCCTAAGAAACATTAGTGACCCCATCAGCAAATAAGAACTAAACTTGAAAGTGATAAAATTTTATCTCTTCCCTAACACTGATCATTTAATCCATGAAATTGATCATGGCGAAGAAGTCAAGCTTGAGAATTAAGAATTCCCACTCTACCTCATGCTCTTCTAGCATCCCTCGATAGAGTAGGAAATTTAAACGTTGTTCAGACCACTATTTTAAAGGTGTGTAAATATCAAAAAATAATTGAATAAGATCTAAAATAAATCTCTACATGTCAATTAGAATTGATGATATAAAATAATGAGTAGCACCTATATCAAAAAATGATAACACAATAGAATATGAAATAAACATAATACCTCTAACAATGGATGGATGTGATCAAGATTACTATAGTTCATACTCTGCCAAATAAATATGTATGGTCTCATATCCTCCATAATCATTATTAGACACACAGAAATCCCCCTTATCTTATTGACAAGACACACTGCCCTTGGAAGAATCTATACGAACCTGTGAGAACTTGGTGAATGTGGATCCAAACTTACTTCATTGGGGAACCTGATCACAAGAATGTTTTAAATGGAATGATTTTCCAAAATGATGAAAATTTTTGGGATCCTCTATACAATTATGCATGGTATGACCCAGATTCCCACACTAATAGAAGACAACATTTTTTTCCCATATGAATCCCTTGAAACTAGTCCTTATGAAAATTAGCTACCTTTTTCCTTCCTTTTCTAGAAAGAATATAGACCCTAGATAATGAATGTATCAATCAAATCTCCTTACAAAAAAAATTTCCAGTTATTTCATCCATTTGTAAAGCTTCTTTATTAGCTACCATTATAATGGATGGAAGGCACATAGCAATCAACATCAATTGAATATCATCCCTTAACCCCAACTCAAAACTCAAATCCTTCAAGTAATCATTGTTGACTACCATCGGTTCCATGTGCATCAACTCAAAAAAATTGGTGGAATAATCCATAATGGTGTTCTCTCCCTAATATAAGTTTAACAAATCATGGGAATTTTCCCAATGTAATGTCTCAGGATAAAAAATTTGGTTGAATGTTTTCTTGACAGAAGATCTGATAAGATCATCGTGCAACTTATCTTACACAATAGAGTCCCACCATATCCTTCATGTTCCTTCAAGAATGTATGTGAAAAAACACAACATAGATTCCTTAATAGTCATTAGAATATTTAAAATACTATCAATACACTAAAATAATTCTTTATATTCTTGCATCCCTTTGTCACTATAGAATGAGGGTGTATATTGCTTTGTAAATTCGAAGTCGTGATCCAATGCTCATCTGAGTTTCCGGAAACTATCTTAAACAAGAGTTTGAATAGTGTGGATTATATATTTTACCAAAGATGGTTCCACCATTGGATTTTCTACAAAACATACCTCACAACATTCCGACTCTCATTTGAAAGTAGTCTTCTAGGAGTCATTGTCTAACAATCAGAAGACAAAAACCAATCAGTCGTAAGCTGATTCCGAAATCATAGGACCAACATCAGGTATCGATATCAATTATTTAAAATAATAATAATTTAAATCAATTATTAATTATTAGAACAAGTAAAAACCATAATGAAAAAAAATCATTCCATTTAAATAAAACCCATATCTGGTTTATTTAAATAACCTCAACCACCAAGTCTCAAGATTGGATAATATCTCTAACCCCCCATCATGATTCAAATTCAACCATGGAATTTAGCTATCCATGGTCTTTTTGAAACATACTAAATGAATTGTGATAGTTATAATTCATATCTACCAAGAAAAAAACCAAACTCATGTAGTGTTAACAAATATTAGGTTGAGCAACCATTTGATACAGATTTTTAATGAACCAACCCGGGTCAACTAAACCATCCACCCAAGTCAACCATCACATGGTGAGGCAAAGAAAAGATAACAGATTAAATTATTGAATATAACGAAAAATATATATATACAATTTTAGTATAATATTAATGAAAGAGACACAAAAAGATCCTTAAAACCCATGAAAATCCAGCAAAACAAAAAAAGTAAATCATCCCAAACTAAAAAATATCTTTTTGACCATTCATCACCACCAAATCAACCCTCTATGAATGTGAAAAATGATCATAGAACCTCTAATGATACATGATCCCCTTTTATTTCCCTGATTCATACAAACTAAGGTCTGAAAATACATAATGGTTAAAGTAGGGTGTGGGAACAAATCCCATTATGATACCACCAAAGATTTATAAAATTTCTAATATTAATAATGCACATGTTCTTGAATTCAAATAAAATCCATTTCATAAAAACAATTTACAAATTGAACCATTTGTAAACATTCCTTTGATTTCAATAAGTTCATACCATATTCACCAAATCCATGAATATATAAGGTATAAAAGAAAAATTATTAAATTAAACATGTGATCATAAATCCATGAAATAAACATTCTTACTATAAACTAGTTATAAAAGATAAAGCACACCATTTGGTACAAATCCAATGGGAATATTTACCAGACATAAAATAATCCAAAACTAGTAATAGGTTAGTTCCAACTTATATCAAGTCCTACCATATTCTATTGACATTAATAAAGTAACCCCTAATGGTGTCACTTGCACTAGGGTCACCTAAGCCCATTTCTCAATGCTCCCAAAGTTCCCAATATGGTATGTCTTTCCGTAAACATTTCCAAAACCCATGCTCAAATTTAATAAGAAAACATTTTCCACAAATATAATAAATTTTAATGAAAATCACCAAGGGATCAATAATAAAATATATCAATTCATGAATTAGAAACTGTTGCATAGGTACACCTACCTCAAAATAATGGAAACTTATTTTTCATCGACAATAGAGATAAAAACTATAGATTTATTTTAAAAAGATAAGGTACAATATTAAATTCAAAAGGATCGATAGTAAAAACCAATTGATCATGAATCTGAAACAACAATACAACAAATGTCACAGCCATGACCCATGTAAAAAAAAGTAAAAAGACCATTTACTAGGGATATACTATGAAACCTCTATAGAATTAAATTGTTGAAAATCATGATATAGAAGGAGGGAGATCACCCAAAATCACATTAAACCATAATAGTTTTTTATGTTAAAGTCTACTCATCGAATGTAAAAATATTCATTCATGCAGAGTGTCTAAAACTATTGGACTGAGGAATTTACATCGTAAATCCCTTTCAAGCATGAAAAATCACATTTTAAAAGTATGCCAAAAAGGTATTTCCTCAGATTAATTAATTTGGGCTTGATGTTTTCAAAACATGTATACCTTTCAAAACTTGAAAAAAATTTATTCCCTATATGAGATTTATGGAATCATTCCTATAATATATTTGTTTCATGTAACCCATTCATGATGTGAATGGGTCAAAAAATCAATTCTTAGTATAAGTTTTTGAAGAAAACCTATAAACCAAAATTTAAGGATCCTTGGTCCCAAGGATCACCCTAAAAATAAATATACACATTTATACCTAGAATCCATTAATTCAAAAAAAAACATACATCTCCAAACTATAGGTAATTCCCCCAGTCAATGTCTCTCAATCTTGATAATCCCACAATGCATTGTAATAAAAATGGAAACCATAAAAAAATAAAAAATTATGCCTAAAGGAATGTAATGGGGTGTTACATATTCCATTTGAAAAGTATTGGAAAACTTATGAGGAGAAAAATGATTCTTATTAAGGTATATAAATATATGGGAAACGTGTTAGCCCTTTTTTAAATTTATGAAAACCCCATATGTACTTTTTCCATTTTACATAATAAACATCATGTACAAAATAATCAATACTTACTCGTGAAATAAACATTGAATCCCAATGTTTTCACAAACATTTTGTAAGAAAGAATAAATGAAAAATCATAATCATAAATGTTACTTGGGATATTAACGATTACACTTGAAAAAAAAACCTTTCACCTTTATAAGAGTATAAACATTCCATTAATCATGAGTTCATTATCTTAAATTTTAAAATCCAAATATTTCCATTAAAACCCATTGAATGCATTAAAAACCCTTTTAGGTATCTTGTTAAATTATCATTACATTATCCCCTAGAAGAATCCTTAAATGTAATAATTATCCTGGTTAATTCCTATATATCCCTTAGCAGTAACTCATTCAATGTTAACTCTATCACATTACCTAATGCATTGGAGAGATATTTTGGGATCACCTTTTATTAGAGCTATATTGGGATCATCCTTTATCATGTTAAATTTAAAAGGACTATATCATGAGAAAAACACATAAATGGTTTCATTTTCATAAAACATTACCATAATATTTCTTTATTTACACTTATGTATAATAACATTCAATTTCGTGTAGAAATAAAGATAAACCCCCATTTTACTTTAAAAAATAAAAAATAAACGTTCCAAAAAAAGATCCAGAAAAAGTATTTTTATTTGAATAAAGTTATAAAATTTTACAGTATTATTGATAATAAATAACTTCAATTATTTCAAAAAATGGATTCATAAGGTAAATGTCAAAAAATATTCTTTTCATACTTTTTAAAGATGGTCAAAAGTGTGTTGTTCAAAAAAAATTAAAGAAATTTCTATTAATAATTTGTTAGTAAATTAAAATTTAGTATAAAAACATCATTCAACATTAAGATATATATATCTTCTATAAAATAATTTTAATAATAGGGGTAATGGGGAAAAACAATATATAACATTTAAAATGGGGTTTTAATGAAAAATATTTTACTTCAACTCATGACACGCCACAAATGTCATTTACTTTAATTAAAAATAAAATTATAAAAATTTTGTACTTATAAAAATTTTATGGTTTATTTACTTATAAAAATTCCTTTTATTTAATTTATTACCATGTATCATATGGTTGCATAATCGTTTATGCTCACATTGTGTGTTTTGAAGTTATTCGGTTTATCACCGCAAAATAATTCTGATACATTGACCATGGTAAAATGGTTAATGGTTGAATTATCTAAATAACCATAAATATGTTATATTTCTCATGTTTATACATTAAATAAAATTTTATAACCATTCATGTAAGCTGGTTATGAAAAATTAATTGTATCATTTTGTAGAGGTGGTAGTCCACACCAATACATGAGAGATGTTATCATTTTCTAATGATGGAAAGGGTGAAAATGTTAGTAATTTATTGTATTTATAGAAATATAATAATTTAAAAGAACTTAATTTTTCATTAATTCAATCTTTATAATCCTCTATTTGAGGTATTAATGGAAACCAAATTATTTCACTTCCTACAAGAGGTAGACCACACGCAGACATGATAGATGTTTTCATTTCCCATAGGAAGGAAATGATATGAAAAATGGTTTTAACATAATAATAATAAAATTTAAATATTTTTCAGTTACAATTATTATTATTTAATGTTGTATAAGATATATTTTAAGGAGTTAGAAGAAGAAATAAACATTAAAATATTCAGTTAAGATTTATAACTCTTTTTGGAAAAAATTATTTGGATTAAACCTTAAGAATTATTAGGTAGATATTTTAGTCATACCAGGTAATATAGAGAATATAGAGAAGTTTATGAAGTTTTTTGGAAGTTATATTCTAATATATAGTTCTCAGTGTTTTTTGAATAAGTAAGGAGATTAAGCTCCATTTTATAAGTGTTGGGTGTGTTATACTTCTATATATCCTAAACTATTAAATATTATAAATGAAATATTCAAGAAAAATTCACACTAAATGAAAAAAATGTAAGATAAGGTTATAAGTTTTGAAATTAACACATCCAATGATAATAAAGATGATATTATATTACCATATCACTTAGTTTTTACATTCATTAACCTAGTTCACCCTTCACTATAGTAACTAATTTTTATCATATTAACTATTTATTATGAAAAAAATGAAATTTCCCTCATTAATAAAATTCGTGCTCCTAATACAGAATATAAAATCATTTTTTTCAGATTTGGTATGGATAATTATATTAAATAAATGTTAATATAAGAATACAAAAGTCTACGAAAAACATTTCATAGGCAAATGCATTTTTAAGCTTCAAAATAAATATATGAAAAAATAATGTATAATTACGATTAAAAAGGAAATAATTTGATTATTTATAATCAAAATGGACTAATTCTTTTATATAAACATTTAAAAAAAGAAAAAGACTTTGTAAATACTATAAAATAAATGGATATTTTTGTAATGTATTTTTCACTATTCACTGAAAAAATAAATTTTTAATGAAAATACCAAAAAATCACCCAAAAATAATTTTATATGATAATATTAAATATTATGATTAATTTATAAAATTAAATCTCATATAATTTTAATTTTAAATATTAAATAAAACCTTTTAATTCACAGAAAACAATCCAGTTAGAATAAAATAATTTCTTTTTCGATTGAGAAATTATTTAAAACTATTATAGTGAATATGAATCAGAAAAATATAATCATGATTATAAATAAGGAAAGAATTTGATTTATTATTAATTTAACATTGGTTTTCATGATAACTAAATGGGTAATAACCATATAATCTATTCATTTTTTTACCCAAGCAGACCATAAACACTAATTCAAAAATTCAGATAGAAAATATATTTTGGTTTTTAATGAAAAAACCATATGTTTTCCTAGATTCCAATAATTAAAACCAAAAAAGGTTAAATTAAAATATAAAAACATTTATTAAAAAAATTAAATTTTGAAATAAACTCTATATAAATCCACATTGATTGAAAATAATTTAACTCAAACCAAAAAATATAAAAAGAACATTAAGTGAGATGCCACTGCATTAATAAATTCTAACAAATAAACTGAGAAAATTGTATAAAATTGAAATGAGAATATAATACCATAAAATAACCATAACATAGTAAGGAAGTAAAAAAGATTAAAATACAATAAATAATAAAACATTAATGTATACATAATCATTGTAAATTCCAAAACATCATGTGAAATGACCAGGGACATACTCAGTAGGAAACCATCTGTAGACCTATAAATACATTCCAATGTCTGTAACCATCCCTCTTCCCTAAAATATAATGACCTTGACCCTGTATCCTAGAGTTAGTGGTTACTTTATTACATTATCATAAGATATAATGAATCACATTCCAAAAGGCAGAATAGCTTAGTATTTTTCTAAAACTAGATATATACATGAATCCCATTTATAAATAAAAAAATAAATATTCAAAATATCATTTTCTTTGAGAAAACCATTATTAACTATTATATATCTCTTCATATCAATCATAACATGCATCTTGGAATCCTAAGAATGGAAACATAATAAATGGGTGAGAAAAAAATCTTTGTAAGGGTAGGTGTACTGTATAATCTAACATCAATAAATATGGAATAAAAAATATTGAAAGGTAAATAATTGAAACACATGTCATTTAAACAAAAACATGAACATTAATAATATAAAAAGAACAAATTATGACAAAATAATTCAATATAAATAATAAAATTAACTTGATACTTAACCATGGATATTATAACTAATCAAATAATCTCATGGAACATAAATAACTAATCTCATACTAAGTGAATAAATAATGTCAGAATTCATAACCATGAAATCAAGGGATTGTTCCAAGACATATTACATAAATGGGTAAGGTCTTAGATAAATACCCAAGCCAGTCTGTCTCATGAGACCTACCGATGCATCAAGGGGATATAGTGGGCCCCACCCATTACTTAATAAAATTCATTCCTCAAATGGAAGGTGTGAAAATAATGAACATAAACACTCATATTACAAAAACATGCATAATAAATGTTAATACATTACCCTAATCAGTCTATTTAGAGTAATATGGTGAATGGAATCTAAATAGTACATCCCAGTTAGACTGATCCAAAACCATCCATATAAATAATAAGGATGGTATCTTTATAACATATTCCCAGTGTAGAATAAAATAATATTGGGGATTTTTCAATTAATATAAATTCCAAAAAATACCATTTAAAACATTCCTCAGGAAAATATCCTTTTCACTACTAAAATCACTATTAAAAACTAAAAAAATTAAATAATATTAGGAAAAAAAATTTCTGTGAAATGGACCTTGTAAAAATGTAAACTATATTTCAAATAATTTAGTGGTCATGATATTTGGAAATTCCATACATGATGAGTATTATAAATTGGATATCCTTTCACATTTTTTGTAAAAAATCATAAATTACCTTATTCAAAAAATGAAAGGAAGATTCATTTTAAAACATTTTTTAAAAATCCAATAATGTTTAATATTACATTAATAAATCATTTAGATTTTTTTTGGAATTTTTTTTTGAAAATTTGGACACTTAAGGGAAATGTATTTTCAACTAAAAAATAAATGAATTCAGATTTTATTAAAATCATTTTTTCAATGATTTAATGTGCCAAAGGGAAGAAAATTGTATTATTATTGAACAATTTCTTTAATAAACATATTATAATAAAATTCCTAAGTTTATTGAGTTATAGATAATAATATTTCATCATTATAAATTTAATCTTAAACAATCCTAAAAATAGTGAGATTTTTAAATAAACCATTAACTATTTTACAACTTTTGAATTGTAAGCCCCTTGGAAGAAATAAAATCACATGAAACGTTAAATACCTTGAAGATAAATAGATTCATTACATAAAATTCCATCGGGGTAGTATATACACCACAAAAAAACAAAGTGATGAACATGGCATAGGTCTCACTGAAGTAAAAGTGAGACGAGAAACCCATACCTTGTGTTTAAATTCATATGTATGTGTCTGAACCTTCTATATACTAAATAAATGGTTATTATAACTCTTTTAAATATTCATAATAATATATTTCATACTATATATTATATACATATAGTCTATTATGACCAATTTATTATCAATCCATTGTTAAAATCAATGTTATGAGTTATAATTGATCCATTTTTCATATATGTTTTTGTTCAGTGATGTTGGTCCCTTTATATTGATAATTATTAAATAATATCTGTAATGTTAACCATGATATTTATATATATCATATATATTCACTATATACTTATTTATTGTAATCTATAAAATTTATAGATAAAAAATGAATACACCATTCATGGAGATGGTGGGTCGTATGTACACATGAATGTAGATTCCATTTTTCTTAACAGGTTAAATGAAAAAAAATTAAATCCCCATTAAATGATTATTGTTATTTCATAAATATAAGTTATATTAATCAAACACATCCTTATCAACATCCATATAAAAACTAAAATTAAAATCATTTCATATATCTACGTGGAGGAAGTAGTCCAAATGTATGCACGAATGATGTTATTGCTTTTCAACATATCGGAAGGTAGGTTGTTATGAAATTATTGACCATTATTACATTATCCCTAAGAGGGGGGTGAATTAGTGGTATATTTTTCTTTTAAGTTTCCTTTCTTAAGAAACATCTTTCACCTATTATTATATATTTCTTTCTATAAAGAAAACAAATCAAACACATAACCATAATGACACATAAAATTACAAGGTTCACTAATAAACAAGAGTATCTAGTCATAGGTTTGGTTTAAAAAAATACCATACCACACAATTTACTTGAAAACAATCCTTTTTTTTGGAATACATTGAGTATGATATTCCATTACACTTATGTAAAACAATGGTCAATACAATAATGTGTGTGCTTCAAGTTGCACAAAATGATGTAATAAAATTTTTGTAATAAACATGTAATGGTTCTTCTTGATCAACTTTCACAATTATTATCTTTAAAAAAACTCTAATTTTTACATGGAAGATGCTAATAACTTTCTTGGCCATTTGATGATACTCAGTCTGATTTCCTAGTACAATTCCCAAGTCTGATAATTCAATTCAGAAAATGTATCTTTGATAGAATACGACTGCAAACAAATCTAAACATATTTTTTCATTAGTCTTGAAATCTCAATACAATTTTCCTAGTTTTATTATCCATCCTAATATGATAACCCAATGAATATGATCTTTGTTATCTTCTTTTTTCTGGATAACTTCATGAAGTAAGTACCATCTTGAAACCTTCTTTACTTGCTAGAAATGTGGATCTTCTGCCTCTTATTTCATGCATTATGTAATTCATTAAATACACAAAGTATTTTCCTCATATTTATAGGCTCAAAATAAAGGTTTATGTGGGATTCTGAAAATATTTTTCGGCTTTACCAAAACTCCCAAATCATCAAAATTTTCATTCAATCTCATATATTGTCTTGCCTCAGTAAATTCCCCTTGAAATCTAGAAAATTATTTGACTTCTTCAACCTTCCATAAATTTCAGATCTTCCCTTGACTTGATATCCCTCCAGTCTTTCTAAAGAATCATCAATAAGATTCTGATTTGTCCTTCTAATTTTCGCATTATGATTCTCCATTATGATAGTTATCCTAATTTTTTAACCCACTTGTAAATCTATAAAAAGAGACTTCTTAAAAATTTAAGTCCCATTGTGATTTTTAATTCTAATTTCCCATTATCATGGAAGCATATATTCAACAAATGTTTTTTAATTTTTTTGCACTACACCAAATGTAGGAACGAAAACATATGTTATCTCGTTATGATTCTTGGAACCAACTCTCATTCTAATTTCTTCATTATGGTAAACAAAACCATCCTAACCTATAAAAAAATATGAATCTATAAATGTGATACTAAAGATCATTTTCTCTAGAAACATCCTTCTTCCACAAAAATTTTCATATAATTATGACTTCATTAATGACTTTTATTATGTTGAAGATCATATGTATCATCTTCTAACTTATAATAGAATGTATTGTAACTCCCTATTCATTAGTAACATCTTTCTTTCATACTCATCCTAAGTATGATTGTCCTAAATATGAATTGCCTGAATACAATTGGAATCACCTCTTTCTACACCTTTCTTTCATCAATCTTGAATCACAAGTTTTTAGATATCTTATGAATTTTTTGAATTGTCAACTACAGAAGAATCATTAGATTTTTGGATCCATGTTGAATCCAATTATCTTCCTCGTTATAATCAGAATCTCATTCTGGACTCAAGGTGTGTATGATAAGCCCTTTCTTATTCAAATTATCTTCTCAATATGATGAACATACATCAGAAATATGAGTCTAATTTTCTATATATAATGGTTAGTCTGATTTTTATTAATAGAAAGTAAGGTGATTTATTCTTATTTTATATTTCATTGACTACCTAAAATAATTCATGAATATTATTGTATTCTTTACCATCTTTGTCCTCACCCCATTTAATCATATGTTAGATAACTCATAGTATAAAATAAAAATTATTGGTAGTAAGGCCATGCCGTCAAAAATTAATGACTCATAAATCCTCCTCAGCCTTTATTCCTTAGCTTTATTCCTCATCTTTATTTCTCATCTTTCATCCTCATCTTTCTTCATTAATAATCTTATTCATCTTTTCTTACATATCTTGTCTCCACTTATTCATCTTCCCTATAATAAAAAAAAATTGTTTCCTACAACCACTCAAAAAAATATTTATAATAGTTCACACACTTCATGATGGATTCTAATATTACCCAAAACACCCCCATTATACATGCTTCTATAAGTATTATAATTATGAGACAATTATCTACATTGAAAACACTATCCAAAATGTAATACATGATAGTGGCAAAAACACATACCTTTACCTTGATGATAAAAAATTTGGACTCCCATGTTCATCCTCAATTTAGAAAAACGTTTGTTTTTGTAATGGTTTTGGGAATATTTCATAAATTTATTATGATGTAGAAACATAGTCTACCTTTAATTGATTATTCTCTACATTATATTTGATTAATTATTACTTTATTCCAATATGCTTTGAATGATAATATTGTACTTCATTCTTTTTACAATTTATTGCACTTTGATAATCATATCCCAAGAGCGCTGGTAACTTTGCTTCAATAAGTAAGTCTTCCACTGAGTATTCATCCACATAAGTAGGGTAGAAGAGTGAGTTTTTTCAACAAACTCAACATCTATAATTCTAAGATTTACTAAATTTTGTTTTTTTGTATTCTAGCTAACAAAAATCATTCCTAGAATGAATAATATATAAGGTGTGGATCTCCTATAATCAAAATTTCATATCCAATTAGCATCTGAATAATGAAAAAATCCCATACTTTTTGATCTATCATACCTGATTCAGAAATATTTTTGTGCCTTTGATATATCTAAGAATTATTTTTCCAGTAATAACATTTTATTCTTTATAAGGACACTAAAATCTTAAACATAAGGTAACAACATAAACAATGTTATGCTTTGAGGGAGTCAAATATACTATTATTTCATTCATATTTTAAAACTATTTATGATAAAATTCATTTCCTTCTAATATCTATAAAATTTTGTTCCCTCTGAAATCTTTTTGGAAACTGGTTTCAAATTTTTCATGTCGAGCATATTAAGAGGATACATATAATACTATTATTGAGAATGAAAAATATGTTTCTTCTTTTGGATTATTTGTAACCTAAGAAAGTATTCCATTGCCCCTAGCATGGACATATCAAAAAACATTTTCATCTCTTTAGTAAATCATTCAAAAGTTCTTTCATTATTCCCAACAAATAAAATTTCATAAAAATAAATAATTAATATAAGGTAAAACTCTTGACTTTATTTGAAGTAAATATTTCTATCAACTCTTCCATTATTGAAACTAAACTTCCTCAAGTAAGTATCCAATTTTTAATACCATTCTCTAAGAGATTTTTTAGCCCATACAAGGATTTATTTAGATTATATACATAAATTTTAACGTTCCCAATAACAAATCCACATGGTTGTTCAATGTAAACTTCCTCATGAATATCCTTATTCATAAATATGGACTTCACATCTATTTGAAAAAAATTGTAACATAATTGTGAAGAAATAAAAATAATTATTCATATTTTTCTAACCTCCCTAATAGAGAAAAATTCTCATAAATATTAGCACCTTCAATTTGTGAGTAACCTTTGCATACTAATCTTTCTTTGTTCCTTATCACTTCTCTTTCTTAATTAATATTTTTCTAAAATAGATATTTTATAAAAATAATATTGTTGTTATTCTGCTGGGGTATGAGTTCCCAAGTATCATTATTTTATATCTAATCAAACACTTTATTCATATCCTGAAGCCATTTTAGATGCTCAAGAGCTTCATTCACATTTTTCTCCTCGACTTTTGAATAAAAAGAAGTATGTGTAATAATTTTTGATGTTCTTATTAATTGAACCTTCTGATGTTCCTCACCAATAATGTTTTGAGCCTCCACTAGATTCCCTTGTTTGGTATGAGTTATTTTTATTTTATCCTCATCACTTGAAGTATATGAGTATGATTCTTATTCTTAATTAGGGTTGCAACTATTATCATCTTTATTAGAATTGTTTACAAATCTTTTCTTATCATACTCAAATTCCTAATAAGCATAATTATATTTATCTTCCTCTTCATTTTCAATAAACATCACATTAAAATAATCAGTTATGCTCATGGATTATTTGTTAAAGCATCTATATCATCTTCCTTCTAAATTATAGCCAAGGTAAATTCCATCTCCACCTCTTTTTTCAAGCTTTATAATATTTCCAACAATCATTTTTATATTTCATATAATCTAAAAAACTCTAACGTGTTTAAAACATGGAGTTTTTTCATAAAACATTTCATATAGACTTATATCTAAAATTGGATTGTTGAAACATCTATCTTAAATATACACATTATTACTCATAGATTGTTTCCAATAGTAATGAGAGAGACCATATTCAAGAAACATAGTTCACCCCATTTCAAATTGACTTTTATTCTTCTTTTCAAGAACCCAATTCTTTTTAGGAGTGTATGTTGTACTAAACTCATGAAAAAATTTGACGATTCTTAAGATAAATTTCAAAATATTCATTTTTTATACTCACTACTATTATCATTTCTCAACTTCTTCACTGAATTCTCACATTCCTTCCCAGCTTTCCTCTGGAAACTTTTATACATTATTAGAGTATATGACTTCTGTTTCATATTCATAACACATGTAATTAGAGTAAATAAAAAAATTAAAATAAGGATGATATTATTACATTATTTTATTGTTTTCTCATTGGAGCACATACATAATAATGGATAAGTTCAAGGGGTTGTTTTGAACAAATCTCAACTTTCTTATGCACTATGTTTGTAATTATTCCTTTATGAAAATTTGTGAAACACCAATATATTCTTCTTAACAAATAATGAATTCCATGGAAATTTTCACACTTTAATAACTATCTCATTTTTTTTTAACACATGTGCCGCGTCCTATTATTCCACAACTGATTTTATTCCACCACAACCAAGTAACAAGTGTTTTTTATTCATCAACTTGGAACAAGTTTCCTTTTGTACATTGGCCTCTTTTAACTATCATTCCATATTCCTCACATTTCCCAAAAACCACATATTTTATGAAGATAACATTTTAACCTCATAAAAAAGTTTTGAAACATTCCACAAGTTGTGTTTCAACCAATCAGGATACAAATATTTCTTGGATTTCAACTTTTCTTTCCTAATGATGGTTAATCCAACACCTTTGATTATCATAGATTAATCATTGAAAAATTTCACCATTCCTTATTTGAATAATTTAACATTATTTAACAACTTTAATTCTCCTATCATATGGGAAGAACATCCAATATCAAGAATCCATGGTATTTCTCCTTTTATAGCATGTAAAGCTGTTTCAACAACAATAGATTTTTCTTATCCCTTTTCATTCTTCAACTAAAACTTCTTTAAATTGTTATCAAACTTTTTTATAGTAGTAAATTAACATTAACCCCATTATAGGACTGTATAGTTTGTTCACATCTTTCAAAAATATTTTTTTGGGGTTTGAAACTATTCTCAAATTTTTCACCATCCTTCTCTGGCTTCTTCCAAATTTCATTCTCAAAATACTTTTTTTGAGAGGATTGACTCCTCGTAAAATATTGATTTCCATAACATATGGAATATTTGTATTTTTTTTGTTGAACCAAGACATATTTTCAATAATTTGGAAATTACCAAAATTCCACCAGTATCCATAGAAAGTGTATTTTTTTTGAAACTTTTAGATTGACCGATGTTATGAGTATGTTTCTCAGCAACCTTCTTAACTATACCTTATTGACTAATAACCTTTTAGTTTTCAACTATAATATTATTTTCCAGTTCATTTTTATTTTAATCCTTATCAAAACTAGATGTTATATAAATTTTTTGGAATTATTAATGTTTAGAAAAAATTTCAGACTTAGAGTTTTTAGAAACTTTTGATTTCTCCACTTTGTTAATCTTAGACAAGTACATAACATTCCGAGATTTATTTTTCTTAGGAGAAATTATTTCATTTTTCTCAACCTTTGAAGTTAAATTCTTTTAATCTTTATTAGTTTCCTACATATGATACTTTTCACCAAATTCATAAATAGTGTTTTTGAAATTTGAACCTCTTTGTTTATATTTAGAAAGTTTTTATCAGATAAGTTCTAAATCTTCTTATTTTCCCATTATCTGCACATCTAGATATTTATTATGATTCATTTATTTTTTAGAATATTTCTTAAAAATATTCAATTTCATTCAATATATTGAATTTTACATCAGGGAAAACTTCTTGATTATTTTTTATGAGTTCTCATTTTTCAACATCCTAATTTATTTATCTTTCCTCCTAATATTTCTTATAAACTCTTTAAATTATTCTTTAAGATGAATTTTTAATTGTATTTCTTCTTCTTCTTCAGAATAATTACTATCTATACACTTCATTAGTCACAACTGCAATAAAATTATTCTCTCCATATTTTTCAAAATGTTTTTAGATTAATCTTTATTTTATTCTTCTTAGTCATTTTTAGATAAGAAACTTCTTATTTTGGATTTGAAGAATTTTTTTATCATTCCATCTGGAAAAAGATTTATCTATATCACCCTATTTTTTACATGATCTTATTGACCTTCTTTATTATGTATCATTATCCTCTAATATTTATTCAAGGGAAATTAGCCACAAAGTGCCCAATGGCTCCTCATTCAAAACACTTCAAGGTAAGTTTCTATTAATATTTACATGTACCTATTCTCACATTTTTAGAAAATAAGGTTAAAATTTCAACAATATTTTTAGATACCTCATTTTTGGAGTTAGAGTTTGAAAAATAATCTTCCTCAAAAACCTTATTTACATTTTATTTCTTGGATGTTTTGAAAGATATGTTTCTATCTATTTTTATTATTATTACATTACCCCTTCTCATTTTATAAATAGATAGAGTATTATGAAGATCATCAAGATATAGAGTTTTATGATATCTATATTCTAATGAGGAAAATTTGGCATCAAATTTTTTAGTAATAAATCATAAGATATTTTCAATAACTATAGAATCTTCTAAATTTTTGAAAATACATCTAATAGTCTTGACTAGGGCATTGAACCTGGTAAAGATGTCACCAATATATTTTTATTCATACATATTGAGATCTTCATACTTTAATGAAAAGATTTCAATTTTTCTGTATTTACATTTGTATTACCTTCATAAATGTTTTTAAAAATATCGTAAATACTTTTCGTAGTGTAAAAAAATTATCTCAAAAAAACACATTCAGAAAGGGATGAGAGTAAATAATTTTTAACACTTCCATCATTCTCAATATTCTTCTTATCGATATGTGTAAGAGGAACCTTGCATCAATAGGATGCAATCCATCAGTTTTTTCTTCAATAACATCATAACCAAGTGACATATGAGAAGACATTATTCTATCTTTCGCGATACGATAGTTCTTTCCATAGAATATTAGAATATCCTTATTTTTTACAAAATTCATTATATCTATCCCAAATTGTTTTATTTACATCAACAAAGAATAAACAATAGGAACCTTTGCCTCTGATACTAGTTGAAATTATCTAACTAGCATTATAGAATCACTGATAGGGGGAGAAGATGAATCATCGATATGTTATTCTTTTATGTTTCCTTTCATAGGAAAAAAACTTCACTACCTATTAAATATTACATTATATTATAAAAAAAATAAAACATATAACCACATGGAAATATAAAATTATAAGGTTCACTACTAAAAAATAGTATCTAGTCCTTGGTATGGTTCATAAATAATTTAATACCACAAAATCCACTAGAAAAGAACCCTTTTGTGTGGAATACAATGAGTAGTATATACCCTTGCACTTATGTATCACTATGTTCAATATAATAGCGCATGCACATCAAGTAGCATGAAATGATGTAATACAGTTTTTATAAAAAACATATTATAGTTCCTCTTGATCAACTTTCAAATATGTGATATTTCAAAACAATTCTTTACTTTATTACCGAAAAGTAGGGAATATATTTCTAGAATTTTTTATGATACTCAGTTCAATTTTCTGGTCCAATCCCCAAGTTTGATTATTCAATATGAAAAAAATAACTTTGACAAAATACATGTTAAAAAATTCTGGTCTTCTTTTTCCTCAATCCCAAAATCTCAATATGATTTTCCGAGACTGATATTAATACTAATATTATAACTAGATAAATACTATATTTCTATTGTTCTTATCTTGTATATATAACTTTCTAAATAAATAAAAATCTTGAAACTTTCTTTACTTGCTTGAAATGTGGAGCTTCTCTCTGCTATTTCAAACGAGATATAAGTAACTAAACAAATGAAGTACTAAACTCATATTTATTGGCTAACAAGAATGGTTTAAAAGGGATTCAGAAATGGTTTTACAACTTTACCAAAACTCTTGAATCTTCAGTATTCCTTTAATATTAGATCATTCCTTAACACCTTCAATTCCTGTTAAAACATTAATCTTTCTTTGACTTCTTCAACCTTCCTGGAATTTCATATCTTATCTTGACTTTAGCTTCTTTTAGTCTTTCTAACAAATCTGTAATATGTTTCTTATTTTTTTTCTGATTTTCCCAATACAATTCTTTATTATGATGGTCATCCTAATTTCTTGACCCACTTGTAAATCTAGAACTGAATAATTATTAACAAATTGTAGTCTGATTCCAATACTAGATTCCAATTTCCCAATACTATGGAACCATATGTTTAACAATTTTTTCTTCATTATGTTTCTTTGCAGAAAATATATGAAATAAAACATATGTCTTCTCATTATGATTCTCGAAACTAGCTCTAACTCTGATTTCTTCATTACAATCAAACAATCCTTCCCATTATTAAAACAAATCAAAATCCAATGATCTGCGATTGGAAATATTTTTCTTGAACAACTTCCTTCTTCCAAAAACTTTTTCTTGTAAGTATGACTTCCTTCATGACTTTTATTATGTTGAAGATTGGCCTTATCATGGGTTGACTTATAATAGAATATATTGTAAATTCCAATTCCCCAGCAACATCATTCATTCCTAATCCGCCTGAATACCATTTAATAGAATATTATTGGCCTGAATATGAGTGGAATCACCTTTTCTCCCCATTTTTATCAATCTTTAATCACGTGTTTCTAGACAACTTACGAATTTTTTGAATTAAAAATCATCAAATCATCCTCATATTATTATCAGATTCATGCTGAATCTAATTCTCTACATCATTATGATCTAAACCTCATTCCAGACCCTAGGTGAGATTGATGTTCCTTTTCTTCAAGATAAAATCTTCTCAATGTTATGACCTTTATTAATTAATGTGTATCCAATTTTCATAATATAATGTTCAGTTTTATTTTCACCAAAAACAAAGTGAGGCGATTTCTTCTTCTTTGATATTTCCTTAACAACAAAAGAAAATACTAAAATACTATTATGTTTCTTATCAGCTTGGTTATAATAGTTAGATGTGATATTATTTTTTTGAGAATAATTTTTTTCATAAATATCAAATATATTAATTAATTATATCCTTAATACCATCCTTGTAAACTATAAGTGAAAAACAATTCACATTGTTTTGTGAGCACTAGTGCAGAAAATGTTATTTATGTCACCATTTTTTACGTCGGTTATATATAACCGACATGATAATCTATGAAACGTGGTTTTTTACATCAGTTATTTTATAACTGACGTAACAAATGCAGTCAGTAGATTTTTAAAGTCTGTTATTTCAATAACCGACGTTACAAATTCCGCGTGTTCGGTTTTTACGTTGGTTATAAATTAAACGACATAAAAAACAAAAGTGCGGGGGTTTTTTATGTCAGTTATTTGATAACCGACGTAAAAAAGAGATATCTATGAGTTTTTTACATCCGATGTAAAATAACCGACTTAAAAAACCCCCACACTTTTGTTTTTTACGTCGGTTATCAAATACCTGACGTAAAAAACTCGTAGATTACTGGTTTTTTACATCGGTTATAAAATAACCGATGTAAAAAATGCGGCTTTTGAGGCCTTTTTGACGTCGGTTGTTTTATAACCAACGTAAAAAAACAACACACAGAACGTTTTTTACGTCGGTTATACAATAACCAATGTCAAAAACTATGATTTTTTATGTCTTTTTTACGTCGGTTATAGAATAACCGATGTAAAAAACCAACACGCGGATTTTTTTACGTCGGTTATTTTATAACCGACGTAAAAAAAGCTGTATCTGATACATTTATACCGTCGGTTATTATAATAACCGACGTTATAAATCTAAAAAAAATAGTTTATAACGTCGGTTATTAAATAACCGACGTTATAAAACATTTAAAAAATTAACAAGCCCCGTGGATTGTCATTTATGATTTTTCGATCGACAGTCTGGCGGCTCGTCTCTCTCGCGCGGTAAACCCTAATCAACTCGTCGAACTCGCTGCATTAAACTAGTTTTGCCTTCATCGTTTATCATATCTACTCTCCTCAAATCTATCGTCTCAACTCACATCACTCAAGTAATCCTTCCACGAATTTATTTCGTTCATTTTTTTACCGGATATTCTATATTTATGTTTTGCGATTTTTGTGTTTAAACTAGGTAAGATTCTTCGATTTTGAACCCTCTTACCTCTTTTTTCCATCATCATCTTATTTATCATCCCTAGATCTATTAGATCGACTCAAAATATTCATGTAAGCCTCAACCACTTCTATTTAGTTTGTTTTTGTTTCGCGAATTCCCGACATTGATGGTAATTTTTGTTGTCATTGACAACTAATGATCTCAATCACCTATATTACTGCATAGAATGGTCGGATGAGATGGATGATGCTCAGAATTCTGATGCTGTTGATGATGATGGTGAAGGGATGCCTGATTCCAATAAGGTGGAGAAGGTGCTGGTTGAAACAGGTGTAGTGGTGCAAGTGGAGAATGCCGGACAAACCAGTCCAGGTATTATCTCTTTTGATGGAGATGTCACAGGTGGAGTTGGAGGGAGGATATCAACCGAAGCAGGTCAAATCAGTATAGGTGAGGTTAGCAATGAAGCCCAAGAACAGGATACTGGTAAGGGAAAAGAAACTGATGGAGCAACCAAGGCTCCAAATGAGCAAGATAGCAGCACTGCCCCTGAGCATAGTGTGATGAAGGGTCAGGGAGGGAAAAAGAAAAAAGGGCAGTTGCAAGCCTCTGTGGAGAAGAAAGGGGGACCTCTGACAAGAGGTATGACCCATAAACAATGAGGATTTTATACTGGAACTATCAAGGGCTGGGGAATCCCCACACGGTCAGGGCCCTTCGACACAACATTCTGACCAACAAGCCAATGTTCGTCAGCATTGCTGAACCTAAAGTTATGTTAGATAAATGGAAGGGACTCAGATGGGCCTCACTTGGGTACAAATGTGTGGCGAGCAATCAGTCTGCATCTTATAAGGATCACTTGTGGGTGTTTGTACAGAACAGCCTGCAGATCACCTCATGCGACAACGGTCCTCAATGGGTTTTGGTGAACTGCAACATTGCTGGACAGAAGCTTTCTTTATCTTTTATTTATGCTTCTAACTCTTACATTAAGAGGAGGGAGCTATGGGAGGCACTCAAAGATACCTCTAGTAGAATGGATCGCAAATGGCTGTTGATTGGCGATTTCAACACTGTTTTGAAACCTGAGGAGAAAACTGGGGCAGCTTTCAACAGGATTGCTGCCTCTGAATTATCTGAATGTATTGATTACTGCAATTTGGACCAAGTTGCAATTGCTGGTGATGACTTCACTTGGTGCAGGTATACTTGGGAAGTAAAACAGGCTAGTAAGCTTGACAGATGTTTTGTTCAGATTGATGATCAAGTGGCAGCTCATGGCATCTCTGGATTCACACTGCCTAAGCACCACTCCGATCACAATCCAATTGTTATTGATGTGGAACAGCAGGTGACAAGGCCAGGCCCTGTCCCCTTTCGTTTCAACAATGGTTGGCTTGTGATCCCAGGATGCAGGGAAATTGTTTTAGAAGCTTCGAAACTGGATACAATTGGAAGCCCACTGCAGTGACTAGCTGTGAAATTGAAGCATCTAAAGGGGATGCTAAGAATTTGGAGCAGGAATTCCTTCTCTAAACTAGACAAGGATATCAAGGAAGTAGAGGATGAACTGGCCAAAATTCAGATTGGTCAGGGGAAGCACTCGAGGGTATTACAGCAGGAAATTGCTGCACACAACAAGCTTGATGATCTCTTAACGGTGAGGGAAAGATTGGTCAGGAATCAGCTGAATGTGCGGTGGTTAAAAGACGGTGATAGAAACTCGAAGTTCTTCAATAGATTGCACAAGGAAAAGAGGGCCCGGGGAGGGACCAAGGTGATCAACATTGATGGAAAACTCTACACGGAGGAGAATGAGATTGCAGTGGCTGTGGTTGAGCACTTTAAGAATGTTTACTCTGAAAATGGGCAGTCAAGGATACACTGCATGGTGGATAACATTAGTTCCTGCATTGATGAACAATCGAACCAACTCCTAACTGCTCCCCCATGCAAAGAGGAGATTAGAACTTCCCTTCTCTCTCTGAATCTGGAAAGTTCCCCAGGCCTCGATGGATTCACGAATAAGTTCTTTATGTTTTACTGGGACATTCTGCAGGATGACATAGAGCAGGCCATGGCAGACTTCTTCTCTCACTTTTACATGCCATATGGGATGAATTCATGCTTTATTGCACTCATTCCCAAAAAATATAATGCCCTTGACATAAAGGATTTCAGACCGGTGGCTCTTTGGAATACGATGCCCAAGCTTATTAGTAAGATCTTAACAAGAAGGTTGGGTGGGCTGGTTGATGGCATGATCACCAAGAATCAATTTGGTTTTGTCCAAGGGAGGACCATCCAAAAGTGCTTATTTATGGCCTTTGAGAGTGTCAATCTTCTGTGAAGGAAGTCAAAGGAAGGGAGCTTTGCTATTAAAATTGACATATCCAAGGCCTTTGACACGTTGAAATGGGACTTTCTTCTGGATGTCCTTAAGAGGTATGGTTTCTCTTCTGGTTTTTTAAGAATGATCCGCATCATTCTTGGTTCCACAAGGCTGTCAATTCTTGTGAACAGGGTCCCGAGGGGCTTTTTTCCGTGCACCAGGGGGGTGAGACAAGGCGACCCATTGTCTGGGATTCTCTTTGCACTGGCAGAGGATTACATAAGTAGGTGTATCAATGACCTTGGGCAAATGGGATGGTACAAGACGATCAGGGCTGGTGTGAGCGGGCAGGCCCCATCTCACCTATTTTATGCAGATGACATTTTATTATTTGGACAAGCATCAAGGAGAACGATATATTCAATTAAGGCCCTTTTCAGTCATTATGAGGAGGTGGCTGGCCAGACAATAAGCTGGGACAAGTCTTCGATTGTCTTCGGTAATGGGGTCCCGGTAGGCAAACGGAATAGGATTGTCAGGCTCCTTGGGGTGAGGAGAGGGTCATACCCCTTCCAGTATCTTGGGGTCCCAATGTTTTGGGGGAAGGTGAAAAGACAGTACTTGGAAGGACTTTCGGCGGGTATTTTGCAGCAGCTTGCTGGTTGGAAGGGGAAGGCCATGTCTTTGGCCGGAAGGGTCTGTCTGGTAAATTCAGTAATCACTTCAAAGTTTGTTTACTCGTTTTCATTGTATAGATGGCCGAGAGGACTTCTGAAAGAGATTCAGAGCAAGGTGCGGAATTTCATATGGACGGGGTCACCGCATGAGAAGAAGTTGATTACAGTTACCTGGAAAGAATGTGTTAAGCCGGTGGAGATGGGGGGGCTTGGAGTAAAGGACCTCCGCACTTTCAATGATGGATTGATTGGGAAATTTACGTGGTATTTGATCACACATGAAGATGCTGATGATTTCCTGTCGAATCGAATTACAAGGAGACTTATTAGTGGTTATAAATATTATCTTGCCTCATCGGTTTGGTCTCCGCTCAAGCATGCATATGAGAGTATCATGCAGGACACGAAATGGCTGGTCTGTAAGGACTCAAACCTGAGCTGCTGGACAACAAAGTGGCTCACACAGCCCCTTCAGAATCTGAATGTTACAATGGAGGCGGTCTCTATGTCCATCTCGGCCTTTCTTTTGTATTTTAATTCCCCTGCATCTGATGTTCCTGTGCAGGTGGCTGATGAAATCAATGGATACACGTTCATGGATGTGGACATGCTGATCTGGATCCCTGCCAAGTGTGGACAGTTTAATTGCAGGGATTTTTACAATATGACCAGTGGGGGGCTCCATTCTGCACCAGCCTGGTTGATGAATTTCAAGGCCCCTTTTATCCGGCCTTCAAGGTATTTCTTAATATGGAGAATATGGAAAAACAGGATACCAACAGCGGAAGCTCTCCAACGGACTGGACTGCACATGGCTTCAAGGTGTTCCATATGCAAGAGCGAGGAGGATTCGATACAACATATTTTCACGGGCTGCAGGCGGGCCAAGCAGCTATGGGAGTACATTGGGTATCTGTTTGGTGTTGTAATTGACACATGCAGGCCGGTTATTGACCTGCTGTCCAGCATGATGACTGTCCCATGCAGTGCACAAATTCACAACCTGATGCTGGTGGCCATAGCGGCTGTTATTGCAGATACATGGGAGGCTCGGAACTGCATGCTATTTGGAGATGAGCAACATACGGTACAGCAAGGGATGAAGGCTGTCCATCGGGATATCTATGCCGCCTCCATGGTACAGGATGGCGCAATGCATAACACCGTTGAGGATCTCCAGGTTCTGCGGAAACTTGGTGTATCGGGTCGGCCGCTCAAGCCTCTAATGATGAAGTATATATGGTGGATGCCACCCATCGCGCCCTGCCTCAAGATAAATGTTGATGGGGATGCTTTGGGTGCACCAGGTATGTCGGGGTGCGAGGGAGTGTTCCGAACCTACCGTGGGTTTGTTAAGGGCTGCTTCCACCACACCATAGGGATTGGCACTGCGTTTGAAGCTGAAATCCGGGCCATGATATATGCTGTCAGGTACGCTGTCCGGTTTAATTGGATGCATATATGGCTTGAATCTGATTCCCAATCTGCGGTTCATGCGTTGAGGACCAAGACACGGAATGTCCCATGGTGCATGTTGCCTTAATGGGTTGACTGTCTCGACCAGGCTGCGCGCATGTGCCTGGTGGTTACACATGTCTACCGGGAGGCCAATCAGGTGGCGGATGCCCTTGCAAAGCGGGCATTAATTGATTTGGATGAAATGTGGTCGTTTACGGCGCCTGATTATTGTGCCCCACTTGTGGCAGCTGACAGAGGTGGAGTGTTGCACACTAGATTATGTAAAAATCCCTTGTATGCCTGACTCTTTTAACTTTTTTATTCTTTTTTAGGGCCGGTTATTTTACCGGACCCTGATCTTTATGATATATATTAAATTTATGTGTTTTTAGTTGCTCACCATGCCTAGTTTTTATATGTAAACCATTGTTTGGGGGGTTTTCCGGTGGGTGGGGGCTTTCCAGAGGGTTGGGCGGTGTCCAGGGGGGTGTCCAAGGGGGGTGGGTGTGGGGGGCTGTCCAAGGGGGTGGAGGCCTATCCAGAGGGTTTTAGGGGTTGTCCGGGGGTGGGGGCTTTCCAGAGGGTTTGGGGGTGTCCAGGGGGCTGTCCAAGGGGGTCGGGGGTGGGGGTGGTGTCCAGGAGGGGTGGGGGTGCTGTCTGGAGGGCTGGGGTGCTGTCCAGGGGGTGGGGGGGATGTCCAAAGGGTTGGGGGTGTCCAGCGGGGTGTCCAAGGGGGTAGGGGGTGGGAGTGGTGTCCAAGAGGGGTGGGGGTGTTGTCTAGAGGGGTGGGGACTGTCTAGGAGGTTGGGGGCTATCTAGAGGGTTTTGGGGTGTCCAGGGGGGTGTCCAAGGGGGTGGGAGGGTGTGGGGGGTTGTCCAAGGGGGTGGGGGCCTTTCCAGAGGGTTTTGGGGGTTGGACAGGGGGTGGGGCTATCCAGAGGGTTAGGGGTGTCCAGGGGGGGTGTCCAAGGGGGTGGGTGTGTGTGGGGGCGCTGTCCAAGGGGGTGGGGGCTTGTCCAGAAGGTTTTTGGGGTTGTCTGGGGGTGGGGGATGTCCAGAGGGTTGGGGGGTATCCAGGGGGTGTCCAAGGGGATAGGGTGTAGGGGGTGGTGTCCAAGAGGGGTGGGGGTGCTGTATAGAGTGGTGGGGGCTGTCCATGGGGTGGGGTTTTCCAGAGGGTTGGGGTGTTTGGGGGGTGTCCATGGGGGTGGGTGGGTGTGGGTGGCTGTCCACGGGGGTGGGGCCCTGTCCAGAGGGTTTTGGGTGCTGTCCGAGGGGTGGGGGGCTGTCCAGAGGGTTGGGGGTGTCCAGGGGGATTGACTGCTGCATCGTGGTTTATGAGATTATGACATGATGATTGTGCCGTGATGATTGGATTTACATTGTGATTTTCTCCATCTGAATTTTTATTTTAAATATGATTTGATTCTCAGGTTTACTCCATTCTCTCCAATTTTCTATCAACCATGTAGGCGCCATGGTTTTCTTTTAAATGGAATTTAAAACTTTTATATCTAACTATATTTTCTTTTAATAATAATATTCAAGCATATTTTTTTAAATACGCATAGATTTTTTTTATATTTCAAAATTGTTTTACATTCAAATTTTTATTTTTTTTCATATAAACTTATAGTTGTCTTATATTAAAAATATATATATATTTGATATTTGTTATAGGTAATAATGAGTCGAAGTTGGATTACAGCACATCGAATGAGCAATGAATATGAGGAAGGTGTTGATGCCTTTTTGGAATTTTCTAAATGAAATGTTCCAAGTAGGGAAATTTGTTTTCTGTCCATGCTTGAAATGTTTGAATATAAAGAAGTTGAAAAGTAGAGAGATAAGATATCATCTCATATGTCATGGTTTTAATCCTAGTTACAGCCCTTGGATTTGGTATGGTGAAACTGGACGAAATTTCACTGATGATGATGATTCATAAGATGGTAACTCCGATGGAATTGAAGAAATGATTCGATATATTGTAGCAGAACAAATTGAGATAGAACTAATAGTTGTGTGTCTATATGGTGATGCTGAAAAACCATTATATCCTGGTTGTATAGATTTTACAGTTTTGTCGGTGGTGTTAAGATTTATAAACCTGAAGGCGAAACATGGATGGAGTGACATAAGTTTTACAGAGCTACTACAATTGATGAAAGACATTCTTCCAAAAGATAACGATCTTCTGGATTCACATTACAAGGATATGAAAATATTATGCCTGATGGGATTGGGATACAAGAAAATACATGCCTTCCCGAATGACTGCATTATATATAGGATGGAATATGAATTTCTGTGAGAGTGTCCTAAATGTGGGACATTGCGGTATAAGGTGAAAGAAAAATCGCATGCTGATGTAGAGATTACAAAGCTCCCTTAAAAGATATTTTGGTATCTTCCTATAATTCATCATTTAAAACGTTTATTTGCTAATTCACATGATTCAAAAAGTTTAAGATGGCATGCTGATGAGCGGGTATGTGATGGAAAAATACATCATCCAGCTGATTGTCCACAATGGAAGAAAATTGATGTGCATTATTCTACATTTGGAAATAAAATAAGAAATATTAGATTAGGGTTGTGCACAGATGGAATGAATCCATACCGAACCCTCAGTAGCACACATAGTTCATGGCCTATTTTATTGTTAATTTACAACATCTCTCTTGAAGTTTGTATGAAGCGCAAATATGTCATGTTGAGTATAGTGATCTCTGGTCCAAAGAAACCCGACAATGATATTGATGTTTACTTGTCACCGTTGATTGATGATTTGAAACTGTTATGGGCTGATGGTATTAGGGTGTATGATTCTTATAAAATAGAATATTTTCACCTGCATGCAGTGCTTCTGTTCACTATAAATTACTTCCCAGCGTATGGAAATTTGTCTGGATACAGTGTTAAATGGCATAAATCATGTCCAATTTGCGAACAACAGACGTCATATTTTCAATTGCATCATGGGAGGAAAACAGTGTACATGGGTCATCGAAAGTTTTTGCCTATGGATCACCCTTATAGAAGACTAAAAAAGGAATTCAATGGCTCACACGAATTTGATACTGCTCCAAAACCTTTATCCCCATATCTTTATTTTGAGAGGGTGAAAAACATTGATGTGACATTGGCAAAGACATAGAAATCTGGTAATGATAGACATATTTGGAAGAAAAAGGTCAATATTTTTTGAGCTACCATATTGGAGGTATCGTGAAGTTAAACATAATATTGATTTCATGCACGTGGAGAATAATATATGTGATTGTTTTATTGGATCATTGTTAGATATTAAAGGAAAGACTAAAGATGGGTTGAATGCAAGATTAGACTTACTATCAATGGGAATATGTTTGGAGTTAGCTCCCCCTCCGAAAGGAAGACGAACATTTCTTCCCCCCAGCTTATCATACATTATCGAAGAGGGAGAAAATTAGATTTTGTCAGTGTCTTCATGATATCAAAGTGCCTCAAGCTTATTCTTCAAATGTAAAAAATTTAGTCTCATTGAAGGACTTGAAGTTGATAGGTATGAAATCACATGATTTTCACGTCATGATGCAACACATTCTACCAGTTTCATTGCGTGGAATATTTCCCATTCGTGTTAGAAAGACTATGATGAAGTTGTGTTATTTTTTCAATTCAATTTGTAACAAGGATATTGATGTGAATGATTTGAACATTTTGGAAAAGGATGCAATTTTTATACTTTGTCAATTCAAAATGTATTTTTCCTCCAACTTTTTTTGATATAATGGTGCATTTAATGATTCGTCTAGTTCGAGAAATAAAGCATTGTGGACCTGTATATCTTCGTTGGATGTATCCTTTTGAAAGGTATATGAAAATATTAAAGGGGTATGTTAAAAATCCATATCGACCTGAAGCCTCCATTATTGAAAAGTATATTTCTGAGGAGGTAGCAGGGTTTTGTATGAGCTACTTGGCTACGGTGCAACACATAGGTTTGCCTTTATCTCTCCATGAACGAGTTAATAATGAGGGAAATGGGATTCATGGATTGAAAGTCAAATCATTGTCAGCTGAATAGATGAAGAAGTTATAATCATACATCTTGAATAACATAGCTGATGCTCAACTGTATATCACATTTCATATTAAAGAGTTGAAACAATGTCATCCAAAGAAGAAAGAAATGTTGATTTTGAATGAGCACAACAAAACTTTTTTGTCATGGATTAAAAAGAATTTTCTTGGTAGATCAGATGTATCAGAGACATTAAAATGTATAGTGGGTGGTCCATGTTTAAATGTGATAACATGGTCCAGTTATGCCATTAATGGCTATACATTTCATACGAAATCTCAGGACAACAGAAGTGCAGTTCCGAATAGTGGTGTATTGGTGTTTGCAGAAGTAATGCATTTTTCGAGTGCTAAGGAAAAAACCCAATTTCTACATCAAGTGAATATTATGGAGTGATTGAAGACATATGGGAGGTTAATTACTTTAAAATTAAAGTTCCTATTTTTAACTGTAAATGGTTTATCGGTAACAACAGTGTCAGACACGATGAATTTGGAATGACACTTATTAATATGAATAGATTGAAAGATACAGGTGATTATTTTATAATGGAAACACATGAAAAACAAATTTTCTATGTAGTATATTAATCAGATATGCAGTGGGCTGTTGTTTTACAAGGGAAAAACAATATGTTGGTGAGGATGAAGTTGATGAACATGCTGATTTATGTGAGATCCCTACTTCCAGGGAAAGATTAACAGAACATAATGATGAACATGTTGAAGACATGGTTTGTTCCATAAGGAACGATCACGACGAAGGAATTTGGGAAAAAATCCATTTTTACATTCCTAAAATTACAGGTAACATATGTTTATTTCTTGTTTACATTTATTTTTTTCATAAATGTTAGATGTTGTAAGTTTTTTATTTATTAAAACATTTTTTTAAACAAAATAAGTATAAGTTTTTGTTTGTTTTTAGTTTGTTTAGTTTACATTATAATGTTTACCATTACATGAATTATATATCTATTATTTTTGTTCAGTGAAAATTACTTTACCATGTCTACTAGGTTTACCATTTTTACCATGTTTACCATCTTGACCATTTTTACCATCTTTACCATTGTTTAACATGCTTACCATATTACCAATGTTTACTATTACGTAACTTAGTACACTTTTCAATTTTCTGATTACAGTAGTATTAAAATATTTGAATTTTTATATTTTTCAACTAATGTTTGTTTTTTTGATTTGAAGGATAATGACAGATCATTCAGTTGATCAACCACATGATTCTGGAGATGAGCATATTGGCCATACCTCTGGGGAGGAACATTCACATGATCCTGTTACGACAAAGAGTTCAATGGTTGGTAAACATGGGTGCACACGTTTACCAAAATTATCAGTTGCCCGTACGCAGGATCAGAGGATAGTCGTTGAGTTTTATGACGATGATATTCCTAGAGGTACAAATACAAAATATTTTAAGAGTTTTGTAGCAACTCAGGCTAAAAGAAAAGTAAGCATTATGTATGTTGACTAGAGAAGTCTGGGTAAAGTGATAATATCTCAGTTATGGGAGATGATTTGGGTAAGATCTTTTTCTATTGTTTGAATATTATTTAAATGTTTCTAGTATATATAATATATTTAACCACTTCTTTATCAGATGACATTTGATATTCCTAACACTGGAGGAGTCAGGAAGAAATGCTTATCATTGGCTTCCAGGAGATGGAGGGATTTCAAATCAACCCTCTCATTTGATTTAATTTATGGTCATAGGAGTCATGACAATCCATGTCGTATATATCCTTTTATAGATCAAGACACATGGAGACAGTTTTTTGAAAGTAGAAGAAAAGAGTCATTTTTGGTAAGGGCAGTGTAAAATTTTATAAGATTTCTTATATAAATGATCTTATTAATGTTTTGTTAATGATTTATTATTCTTAATTTACAACAAACAAGGAAAGATCATCAGGATATCCAATATAAAAATGTATACCCTCATAGTTTATCTTGGGGAGGGTATGCATTATTGGAAGAACAATTGATGGCAGAAAAATTTCAACAACTAAGAGCTTAGTCTTCAAGCTCTGGAGAGGTGGCCCCTCCATCCCCTCCATCTAGACATGAAATATGGGAGAGAGCTCGGAAGGGCAAAAAAGGGCAGTATCTTTTGGATGAATCGAGAATCGTAGCTGAGAGGATTGTAAGATATATATTTTATTTATTTAAGTTAACCATTTTCTTCATATAATTACAATCATGACAGATATTTTAAATTAATTAATACAGGACTCTCTTGAGGAGCAGAGTTCATAGGGGACATTTACAACTACTGGGAGGGAAGATATTTTATCTATAGCATTGGGAAGGCTCGAACATCCGGGTCGTCTAAGAGGATATCTGGCAGGTGTATCGGTAAGAAAAGTGTTGCCACGTTCTTCAACTTCAAACGTTAAGGGGGTTTATAAAAAAAATAGAATCCTTGGAGGCTGAAGTTCATAATATTAATGCGACGATGGAGGAAAAGATTAGAGTGTCGGTGGAGTCTATGTTTGTAGACATGCAAAGACAACTTCAGACTGCAGCTCCCACTCCTCTACCTCCCCTTGCAGACCCCATTATTTATCCTCCACCTCCGCCAGTAGCTCCCACTCCCCCACCTCAGCCTTCTGACCCCATTTTTTATCCTACTCATCTGCCGCGGGTACCTACTTATTGCAAGTTGTATGTTGATGATTCTCAACATCATATAGTAGCATATGGGTTGGTATATTGTATAGGAGATACATTTCATCACCAACAATTAGAGGTATAGAATCATAGGGTCACTATACAGGATATTATAGATAGATCATCTCGGGTACCATTACCAATAGATGAGGTGGCGACAGTTGGACATAGTAACGGCCATTTTTCAATTTGTTCATCCAGACTTTTTCGACTCATTACCATAGAGGTATGAATGTTATATCTTTTATATTATTATTTTTATTAAATTTTTTCTATCATTTGAAAACTAATATATTTTTCAATTAATTTTTACAGGAATACTTCAAAGGTAAAGAAATATTATATAGACAATAGTAAAGACAAATGGTTATGACATCAGATACAGATTCTAGTAGTCTTGACAGATTGTCAAGATATTCAAATTTGTTGGTGGGTCATTATGAGTTTCCAATGTAAGCTCGTGTTTGTGGACGTGAAATAAAAGTGTGGATTATGAAAACTGATACCATGGTGCTTGTTACTAGAGATAAGTTGGGCATCAACGTGGTGAAATTTTTTTGAATGTAAGTCTTAACACCTTTTCCCTGCGTTATATTTATTAAAAATGTATACTTATGTCTGTTTTGTATTAGGTATCTTTATAAAATTTGTGAGAGGAATGAGATGGCAGATGTATATGGATTCATGGAGCAGCAATTGATTTCCCCTGAAGCATGTGCATTGGATGAGGAAAAAATAATGCTTTATATTGCTGAAAGACTTGAAAATAATATAGTCACACAATTTTGGATAATGCCTTTTGGTGAGAGGTATGAAACACATCTCTCTCAAAGAGTTAATTATCTTTTAGCATAAAAAAAGACTAACGTTAAATTTCCCTATTATCAGTGATCATTGGATGTTAGGGGTTTTTTCCCAAGGGAGAAAGCACTTTATTTGATTTGATCTGTCCATGATGATATACGGGAAAGTTTTAAGAATATATTGGAAAAGTAAGTTTCAATTTCTCAATAGTTTTATATATTATAATGAATTTTAAAATTACTCGATTAGTATTATTTTCTAACATGGAATGGGCCTACTTTCGAAAAAACACAAAGAAAAGGAATGCAAAGATCAAATATGTAAATGTGAAGGTAAATATTCATTTATAATTTGTACTTTTTGATTTATTTCATTAAAATAATATATTGAATTTGCACTCAATCAAACAGAATTTTCATGAACAACAAGGAGTCATAGAATGTGGATATTATATGTTAAGATTTATGTATGAAATAATTACAACTGAGACAGTTGTGAATTTTGACCTGGTAAGATTTCATCTTAATCTTTGCCATAATATTTCAATTTGATTTACTCATTATACACGTTAACTACTATCCATTTCATTTGTAGATTTTTGATGACCCTCAAACCTATAATGCTGAAGAAATCAAACACTTACAAGTGGAGTGGTCAAATTATTTTACAGGTTTGATTAACTTTTAGTTGTTTGTAATGTAATATGTAATTTTGAATATTGTCGTTGTAATTGTGTATTAGGTAGTCGTTTAGGTTGGATTTAGTTTTTTTTTAAGTTGACAGTGTATGTTTTGAATGTTATATATGTTAATGTTTAATTTTGATCTACTTATTGTTTTGGTCTACTTATGATGGTTTTTCTAGTATGGATTCTGGTCTGGGGGGAGGGGTTTCAAGGTTGTGGGGGTGTTCAGTGGGGTTGGGGGTGTCCAGTGGTCTGGGAGGGTTGTCCGGTGGGGTGGGGGTATACATGGGGGTGGGGGGTTGTCGAGGGGTGTTTGGGGTTATCCATGGGATTGGGGGCAGTTTAGGAGTGTGGTGGGGGCTCCAATGGGGTGGGGGACAGCTGTCCAGGGCGTGGGGGTGTACATGAGGGTGGGGGTTGTCCCGAGGTGTTTGGAGCTAGCCAGGGGGTCGGGGGGTAGTCCAGGGGTGTGGTGGGTGTTGTCAAGTGGGGAGAGGGGGTGAGGGGTGCTGTTCATGAGGGTGGGGGTTGTCGAGGGGTGTTTAGGGTTGTCCAGGGGGTCGGGGGGCAGTCCAGGGGTGTGTTGGGGGCTATCAAGTGGGGTGAGGGGGTGCTGTTCAGGAGGGTGGGGGGTTGTCGAGGGGTGTTTGGGGCTGTCCAAGGGGTCGGGGCAGTCCAGGGGTGTGGTGGGGGCTGTCAAGTGGGGTGAGGGGGTGCTATTCAGGATGGTGGGGGTTGTCGAGGGGTGTTTGGGGCTATCAAGGGGGTTGGGGTAGTCTAGGGGTGTGGTGGGGGCTCCAATGGGGTGGGGGAGGGCTGTACAGGGGGTATAAATGAGGGTGGGGGCTATCAAGTGGGGTAAGTTTTATATGTTATCAATGTAAATGCTTAAATTTTCTTTTGTTCATGTTTTGATATCCTTCTGGTTTTGTGGTATGAATTATTGATTTCGTTTCTGGTTGCTTTTGGGGGAGAGCAGAGGACTGCAGTCGATTTTTTTAAAAAAAAATTGTCTTCCACACCGGTTATTTTATAACCGACGTGATAAAGAAATCGAGAAGGGTTTATCACGTCGGTTTGTTTCATAACAGACGTGATAAACACCTATGGCATGGTTTATCACGTCGTTTCTGTAATAACCGACGTGATAAAAGACCTGGGAAATGATATATCACGTCGGTTATTGATTAATCGACATGATAACCCCCCCCCCCCCTCCGGATTGGTTTAGCACGTCGGTTGCTAAATATCCAATGTGATAATCCATCGCCCAGCAGTTTATCACGTTGTTTATTAAATAACCGACGTGATAAACTCCCTCGCATGTGTTTATAACGTCGATTATTGTATAACCGACGTGATAAATCCCCCCCCCCCCCCAGTTTATCACGGCGGTTATATAACAACCGACGTTATAACCCCCCCTGGGTTTTTTCACGTCAGTTATTAATTAATCGACGTGATAAACACCACGATGTTATGTTTGTTACATCGGGTTTTAAATAACCAATGTAAAAAACTTTATTTATAACGTCGTCCGTATTAACGTCGGCTAAAACTGACGTAAAAAATGAAAAATAACCGACATAAATAACATTTTCTGCACTAGTGGAGGTGGTAGTCTGTCGTACACAAGAGAGATGTTATCATATCACCCAAGGAATGGAAATTATAAAGTTATATGTGATATCATAATTCAAGAAGTAAAAAATATTTCATAAATATCATATAAATATTTTAAATATATCAATATATCTATCCTTTAAAGTTAGTGATTGAAAACAAATTATATCATTTCGTTAGGTAGTAGTACGTTGTTCGATTCCCATTTTATAGAAGTGGATATGGATTTGAGTTATCCCATTAAAATAATACAATATCATTATATAGGTAATAATATTAATATTATATTTCCAAATTCCAATATGATATGTAGGATGTGGAATAAGAATTAAAAAAATACACACGTTTAATAATTTCACATCTACTTTGGAGATCCTCTAAATGTTTATACCTACAAACTTATTAGGAGGGATTCATAATCAAAATAAGTCCCCAAGGATGTGATTAGAGAATTAAGAAATATTTTTTTGAAGGTATTGGAGAAACCAAATGGTTTTTCAAAGTGTGAATAGAATAAAATAGGGGGTGGTCATTTATAAGTGGTGGAGAGAACAAACTTGGAACTTTTCAAACGAAAAAGTGATACCTATGTTTTTGCCTAGACACAAGCCTAAAATATGAATAATTATAAAATTTTATATGATATTGGGTCTAAATATAGTGAGAAAATAATAAATTTACATGTTATAGCTTATCTTAAACCCTTATCTTCTCATTTTAACCCCGGATAAACACGTGTCACCTTAACCATGGTAATTAATTTTTAATCTTTTAACTATTCATTATAGTAAAATTAATTTGGAATTATTATATAATTAAAATTATTCTAATTCAAAATATGGAATCCATTTTTATAAATTCAATTCACAGAATTTTATGAATCCAATTTAAAATTAAACTTAGAGACATGTTGGATAAAAAAAATTCAATAGAAAAATCATCAAAAGATTAAAATGGTTTTATATCATAATGCAATATGATTTTAATTAAAATGAACTAAATTAGTTAAATTTTAATATAATTAAACTAATTTTACTTTAAAAACAATTTATAATATAATTTATCCTTATAAATAATTTGAATGAATTTTCAATAATAATTAATATGATTTACTATTCATCGAAAAAAAATTATCGTCAAATAAATTTCATAAAATCATAAAAAATATAATTTTGAATTTTTTTTTTAAAAATAAAGTTTATTTTATAAATTTGTTTTCTACATGTGGTAAAAACTAATTTTAAGTTATGTGTAAAAAGCGTGACTAAACTACCTTTTAAAAGACATTTTTTCTGAAAACATTTCTTTTTCTTACAAGTGGTTCTTATTTAATGTGTAATCAATAAATAACCATTGAAAATATGTTGTACATGTGTAAACCATATAATTTTCAAAAAATAGTTATTCCTAGTTTTACCCCCCAACTTAACAGTTAGGTTATAATGGGCATGTTGAAATATTAATATTTTAATATGGTATCATGTTTTATTTAAACCCATTTTTACGTGGATCAAAATCCATAAAATAGATTTAATTTATTTAAAAATTAATATATAATAAACTCTCAGGGTGGTTAATTATCTTCTAACATTGGTGTTTTACCTCATATATGCTATTGAACATCATTTTACAATTTTAAAGTCATATGGTTTTACTATAGCGACCCAAACCTCTTACAAAAATTATTACATGATTCTTAAACATAAATATACACTAATACAACACAAGTATCCTAAAGAACAAGTGAATTTGGAAGAACAATTTCATATTATATAAAAAATAAACTAAAACATGTAATCTTTATCTTATTATCCATAGTGAGATCATAAAATTCATTTTACCTTCTAAATCTGTATAGGATAACCTGGGGAATACATGAAACAATGCGCTTAGATAAAAAACCAATTATGGTAATACACATAATAAGGAATCATAACATATGAGTCAAAGGTATAACATGATATAATAAAATATAAGGCACATGGGTAATATTATATAATCATAACCTAAAGAACATTGTATCATAATTTCATGGTATCAAAGGAAATATTTAAATAACATATAACATGGCATAAATAAGAGTCATGGATAACTACCAAGATAATAACACATGGTGGAGAATGTCCCATAATTTATTTATATTACACCATAATCTTATACATGGATCCTCATGGGACTAAATATTTACCCAATTCATTATAGTGCTTTTTAGGAACATCCATCATAACATGTTCATGATCTATGTGTTCTATATAAAGGAATTTAACAATAAGTCATAAAATAATAATTACCCATGGAATTAAATGTGTTGAATAATTTTCTCTCATTTTATAGTTAAAAGTAATCTCATAATGAAAGAATTTTAAAAAAGAACATTAGGATTGTTTTACCCAATAAAAATACAGGGTAGTGGGAAAGGAAGACATGTAAGGGACATAAATAAAATATTTAGAATCATTCCATATCATTAAGGTTTATTGTCATTGATGAATAGAAATACCATAAAAATATATTTAAATACATTCTTCAGGAAAATAACCTATTCACATTAAAAATATCTTTTGAAAATAAGAAATTAAATAATCTTAGGAAAAAAATGTATTACAAATAACCTTTTAAAGTGTCAAATTAATCATCAAATAAACGAGTGATCCTAATGGTTAGTAAATCCTTACATGTCATAATTTGTTAAAAACATTCATTTCACACTATTATGAAAAGTTTATAAAGTAATTCATTCAGAAAATGACAATAAGATTAATTTAAAGACATTTTTTTAAAAATTAAACATGTGTAAAGAAATATTTAATTATTTATTTGGATAATGTAAAAACATTTGTTGAAATCATTTTTATAAAATGTGATTTTTGAGTAGAATTATTATTCAACTAAAGAGAGAAATAAAGGAAGATTTTTTTAAAAACATTTTCTCTATCATTATAAGTTCCCAATATATGTAAAATGGTATTATTACTTAAAAAGTTAATTAATATCCTGATTATAATGAAATTAATGAGTTTCATGAGAGGTATATCATAATATTTCACCATCATAAACATAATCATAATCAACAGTGATAATAAAGAGATTGTAACATAAACCCTTACCACTTTGGTACCATCTAAATCATAAGACACATTATAAAAAAACTTCAAATTAAACATTAAATACAATTAAATGAAATATATACAGGATATAACATATAAAATTTGAATATATACACTATAAAAAATAAATTTGTGGTGAATGTGATATGTGTCTCTTAGAAATAAAATAGAGATTATAAATCGCATTCCTTAAGTCTCGACATCCTTAGTATAAGTTTTAACTTCATATATAATAAATATAGGTTAATTATAAATATTTTATAGAACCAAAATAAAATATATCATACCATATAAGATTTAAATATGATTATTTATTACTTTTTTATTAACTATTCCTTATTAAATCCACATTTCATATAATAACTGATTTGTTTTTCTTATATATTAGATTCAATAATTTCTGTAATTTTACTTTGATAATGGTTAAATAATATAAAGAATGTAAAAAATGATATAAATATCTAATATATTCCTCAAATATTTATTTATAGTAATCCATTAAATTAAGAGATAGAAAGTTCAATATGCCATTACTGGATAGGGTTGGTCATATGTATGAATTAATATCATTTCATTTTTCTTATTGGATTTAAAAAAAAGGAAGGGAAATAATATATTATCTTTATTGATTAATTATTATTTCATATATATCAAAGCATAATTGTTACATTTATCCTTACTACCTTCCATGTAAATCATAAGTGAAATACAATTCACATCATTACGTGAGGGGCTAGTCCACCGTACATATTATTGACGATATCATATTCCCTACATAATAGAAAGTAAGATTTTATATGTGATATTTTATTTCCATAATTTATTTAGGTCATTAATATCATATATATTCATTGAATTTATCATTAATACCTTCCATGTAAATCATACGATAAAAATTAATCACAATGCTTTCTGAGGTGATAATCAATCGTACACACAAGCGACGATATCATATCCCCTCACAGAATTTAATGTAATAGTTTTATGAAAAATATTAATTAAAAAATAAAAATAATTCAATAAATATAAAATAAATATTTTAAATACATAATTATATCTATCCTTGAAGGGTGGTGATGGAAAGAAAATTATATCAGCTCGTGAGGTAGTAATCATCCGTACATAGGATCAGCGGTTTTGTTCCCCATTTGATGAAAGTTGAGACGGATATAGGATATTAAATTAACCTAATATTATATAATTATATATTATATATTAGTGTAATTATATTTTTATTGTTTAATCTGATTTTAAGTGTGTGTAAAAATATATAAATCATAGATGCACGTTAAGGATTTTACCTATTCTTTGAAGAACACCTTTATGTTTATTACTAATGCCTTCGTAGAATTGAATTATGAAAAAAATGGTTTCTATGATGAGGGTAGGGATTTTGGGAATTTATTTTTTTATTTATTTATCAAACCAGTGGGTTTTTTAAGTGTTAATAGGGTAAGATGTGATGTTTCCTTTAATAAGTGGAGGATATGACACCCTTGGTATTTTTGAAAGGAATAAAATACCCATGTTTTTCACATTTTGAAAGGATAAAAAATTTCTGAAATTAAAACCTTAGGTGTGATAATGTCTAATTATTTCCATAAAATAGAAATTGGATAAGTTTTTTGGTCAATTTATTACTTATTTTTTTTAACCACCCCACTATAAACATATTTTTACCTTAACCACGGTGAATAATTTTTTATGTTATTACAATTCATAATGGTAAATATTATGTTGAAATTATACAATAATATAAATTATTCTGGTGAAAAATATGGAATAGATTTTTCCAAATTCACTTCACATAAGTTGAAGAATTTAATTTAATATTGTACCTACAGACGTATTGAAAAAACAATTTCTAAGAAATGCATTTTTTAAAGGAAAATCTGATCTTTTAATAAATATATGAAAATAAATTGTAAATAAATTAACATCAATTCATATTTATATATATAAATATATAATATATGAATTTAATTTAAATTATTTCTCAATAGGGGTTATTTTAATTAATTAAATATAAGATACATTATCCACTTTAAAATCATATTTTGAAAAAAAATGTATTTAAGCCTATGAATAAAATTATACTAAAATTTATTATAAATACGAATTAAATATATTAATTTTAACTAATATATATAAATAATAATTAATTTAATTTAAAATTAAATTATAAGAATAATTTTCCTTAATTTAATACAACTTAAAAAAATGTTATAGAAACCACAATTTTCACTATTCACTAAAAAAATTTATTTTCTAAAAAAACCAAACAAATCTCTTTAAGATAATATCGATATTTTTATTTAAAAAATTATTTCATTTTTTAAAATAATTTTCTAAAATATTCAAAAACTAATTTTAATATATTTACAAAGAAACAATAAAAATCATTTTTTCGAAATAAAGTATTTTCGAATCAAATAAAGACTTTACCGACATTTATGTACTTATTTATAAAGATATTTTCTTTATCTAAAACAATTAAAATCATTTTCTAAAAATATTTTATTATTATTATTCATAGCACCATGTTTAATAGATAATTTTTTAAGGCCTTTTTTAAAAGATACTGTTAATAGTATATCGACATTCGTTAAAACTCAATGTCGCGTGTTTCGCAAGCTATCGAATAAATTGAATTTATTATGAAACGAAATATATTCTAATGTCATGGGGTTTAAATTTTTTTTAATATTGATGTTTCATTTCATATACACTAATATATAAATTTTTATTCTTTTAAAATATTTGGGTGTTATATTTTACCCCTTAAACAAATTGTATCCTCACAATTTTAATCTTGATCTCAATAATCAAGGGTTTGATATTTTTAAATATATTCTTTAGTAAACCTATAGTGTAAAAGGGGTTAATAAAATGTCCACTTGATAAGAGACAAATTGAATTACTACTTTCATCTCAAATAACATATACATTTTTTTCAAATATGAAAACATTGGTAGTAAGTAATCATATAGACATGGATTAAAAGAAAAAACAATTATAGAGAGTGATAGAGATGATTAATCACAAGAAATTAAATGATATATAAGAATTGGCCTCAAAACTATAAATCTATGATGATTTAGTGTCACATAAATTACTTATTTAGAAGTATTTTTTCATTTAATTTCCACTCTTTCATTGTTTTTGGGGTTTCCTATGAATTTTGGTGAAAATGGTGGGTTTCCAAAATTTGGGACAAATAAGGAGTCCATTTCCAGATTTAAAAATAATGATTGTTTCTTTTATAACTTCATTTTTTTCAACATTTAACATCCATTCTACTTCCCAATTGGCATACCCTGGTATATTAAAATCACCATATCCATTTGGACCGCATAGGAATCCATAATGATGACAAATTTAGGTTTGTTATTAAGGTATTGGGACTTCATGTAGAATAATTTCCTACTTTAATTAGTTTTTTACTTTTTCAATATATCATTAATTGTTTACTATTTCATAGTGATTACACCTCCAACAAGAATACAACTACCTGAGGCTCACCCCCATTAGAGATTTTTCCTTTTTGGAGCCCATCTTCCCCCACGAATTAGGTAGATCTTTCTTACTCTTTCTCAAATTGACCATATTTGAATAAGTAAGATTATTCTTTCATAAATCCTTCAATTTTCACTATTTTACCCCCATTTCAGTCCCCACATTACCTACTATGACTCATTCTAGACTCCATACATGTTTTTGTTACCTGGAGAATAAGATTATTGTGGATTTAGGGAGATTTCTTCAAGATTTCTACAAGTAAGTCTTTCCCTCTTTGATTTATTCTCTTTATTTAGGTTTTCTTTCACCCTTTCTTGAGTTCTATAATGTCCAGAAGTTAGGGTTTATGCATATGGTATACATTCATGTATTTTGGGTGAAATATTGAGGTTTTAGGTCTCTTTTCACTTCTTTGAGGTGCGACAGTGGTGTGGTTGATGTTTCGCACCAACATTTGAGGGTTTCTACTCTTTCAGTAGGTGATTCCATGTGAAATCATTTCTATATCAGTTAGTTTTCTCGAATTACATATTTTTCAAGTTCATAATATGCGTTTTGTGGTGTGAAATTTTTTTATTTTTTATTTGGTTAAGCATTTAATTTTATAGTTACATTTTAGTTTGAAATTGTGTGTTTTTCATGTGTAACAGTTGGGGTATTATTTGGGTGTGTTTTATAACATATTAAATTGCTCTAATAAATCATGTTGCATAGCCAATCCTGCTTTGGTATGGTCTTAGTGTGCCTTTGGGTTTAAATTAGGGTCTTTTAATTGGTTTTATGTGTGAAACCATGTAATGCCACTTGATAGCGTTTTACGAAAATGTGTGTTTTTCATTTTCATCTTCTGTGGAATTATTAGAGGTGATTTTATAATACCTGAGAGTGGTTAAATAAATATTTATAGGGATTAAAATTCTTTATTTGGATTTGTATTAGTGTAATTTTTGATTTTAAAGTGGATTTTTTATTGGGTTTTGTGGGCACAACCTAGTTATACCCCTTGGGTTGGTTTTATGAAAATTGAAAATAATTTAATGAGTTACACAAAGTGTGCAGTGGTTGATTTTGTACTATTTTTGTGGTAGTGTGTTCTTAAAATGAGTTTTTTAAAGATAATATGTTCAATTATTTTTGTGAAACTATTTGGTAATGTTTTTTAATTTATCGAGGTGATTTATGAAATTGTGATGTGGGTGCGGAATATTTTTTTGGGTTTTTTGTGTGAGTGTGATGTGTAAAATGGACTTTGTTTGTGAAAAGGTTATTATGTAACATGTGAGTGGGATGTTATGTTATTTTTATCATCTTAGGAAAGATTTTTTAAAATTTTTAAAGGATTTGTTGAATTGTGAAAGATGTGAAAATGGGTTGTGGTCAATTTTGGTGTGAGTTTGATTTCAAAATCAATTTGAATGAAAAAGCGGATTTTGTGACTTGTGTGATGTACATGTGGGATTTTTGGGAAATTTAGGATGTGGAAGTGATATTTTCATTTGAAAATTATATTTCTTTTCTTGTTGAGATTGTTTGAGCACAAGTGGGAAACCTTGGTATCTAGGTGGGTGGATGTGTACTAGTATGCTAGTGAATCCATGGGGTTTGGCCTCAGTTTCACATAGCAAGATTTATGATTACAACACTAACTAAACAATGATATTGATGATTTAAGACCACTAGTTTATGTGTATATTCCCTACTAGTGGCTCCGGCATGAGAAAGAATATTGTGATGGTTACTCTCGCTGAGATACGAGGTACCAGGGACCCACAACGAGCTAGGGCCTAGGGGTTATTTCTTATTGCTTGTGATCATTAGTTACATTATGATTACCATTAGCATACGGTATGGTTTGATGGTAAATTATGTATTTTTGACATTATTTTTAAACTTTTTTATTCTTAATGATGTTACACTTGAAAGCTGTTTTAATTTTTAAGTTGCATCTTTTAGAAATTGTAACTAGAATTTCCTGTTTATGAAAAAATGCTTGATTTTCCTCTTTGAATGTTTATCACATGTAATATCTTAGTGGTGGTATTCTACTAGTAATTGTATCACACCTTACTTACACTCTTGGGTTTAATTATACTTGATTATTTTTTTGTCGTAGGTTGGGTACAATTTTTAGTGTCAGTGGTTCAGGTTTCTAGCAGGTCCTTGGTGATGAAGTCTTATAGAGATGGCTTGAGGGTGGTGCCCCATTCCATGAGGGTTATTTGGATATTTTCTTTTGGTTTCGTACCTTTTTTATAGTCTTGGTGAGTATTTTAAAACTATGTAATTATGTTCTAAATTTTTGTAAAAGATTTTTTGGTTTGAAAAATCTAAATTTGTTTTATTGGATTCATTTATTGTTTTAAGTTTATAACTTCTGGTAAATCATTCCCAATACTCTTTTTATGATGTTGCAACACTTTTTCTAGCCAATGGGGATCATTAATTCCCTTTAGGCCCTTTCAAGGGTTGGGTTTAGATCCAGTTTCGGTGGCAACCAGATATGGTTTGTGACATTTAAAATACAATTTGATTTATTGGATATAAAGGTAATATGATAAAATTTTTCTTTCAAGATCATTTTTTTAAAGTTGAGTATTTTTTTACCATCTATGAATATAATTAAATATATTTAATTGATATATTTCTATTTTATAATAGAAATTTCATCCTTTGGTTTTGATTTGATCAATTTACACTTCATCTCTTATTCAAAACAATGCTTATCCAAAAAAAGAATTTTCAATGCCAACACCACTAAAATTTACTTTTAATGCATCATAAGATTCTTAAAAGAGTAACAATATATTCCTAATATATTTATTAAACACGCAATGGTTATAAAATAGTAAGATAATTTCCAAAATGAATATGAATATATTTATCTCAAAAATTAAATAGTCAAACTAATGGTTTAACATAGATTATTCTTTATATAAATGACCCTATATCCTAAATAATTCAAATAACATTAACATGAATGAATGTTTTTAACCTCAAAGGTTAAATAATACCCATTAAAATTAAATCTCAAAAACATAAAATTATTCTTCCCATTAAATAATTTGTGTTAAACCAAATGGTTATATATACACAAACCCAATAAAATGTCTCCCAAAATACCACTAGTAACCTTGAAATACAATTACATTAAATAATAAAAGGGGTTTCTAGGACTTTAAACTTATGATGAAACTTAAACTCATAACCCCATGATGGTATCTATAACACTTAAGTTAATCGATCATGAAGACATGTATTCTTTCAAAATCAAGATAATCCTTTGGTGTCAAGTGATTTTTATTTCCGTAATACCATTGGTAAAATTAGTTCTTTATTATAATTCTTTAATCCCAATACATAATACTTCATCCCTTTTAATTTAATGATTTGGTATAATAGAGGATCTTCCTTGAAATAGTATCACCAACATAGTTTAGGGAATTGACTCAGATAATTAAAAAGTTCCCCACATATAATACATTTAATTACATTGAAATTTGGGGATCAATGAGCTCCATTTACACAAGTAAAATATCTTACACTTTGTTTGAGATATTCCTCTTGGTGCTTCTTCCCACCTTCTTGACAAGTAGGAATTAAAAAATTATTTCATCTATGTTCATTACCATGTATAATTTCATTAAATTACATCCTCCTCTTATTTTACTTTTTATTAATCTCTCCAAAGTTCATGCTGTTAATAATATATCGTTATAGAATATTAGGCATAATCACAATATTTTTATCTTTATTCATTATCCAATATGGTTACTCATAATCACCTAATTCTCCATCACATTTATTGTTAACATGATTCTTCCAATTTATATACATTGACTAAAGGAAAAAAATAATATTATAATAATTAATAATCATACTGGGAAACCACATATTCTTGAAAAATAATTTATATGATGTCTAAATCATGAAACCTTTTTTTAAATATATGAAACCTTATTTTTATCTTTTTTCATTTATGGTCATAATATATTTAAATCCTTTATGATGTTTTGTAAAGACTTTGTGAATTTATAAATCTTATCCCATGGTGGATTCAAACCAGGTGTGTAGTAAGGCGCATTGTCTTGTACCATGTAATGCTTGATTCAAGCCAATGTACCATTTTGAGGTTATTAACCCTATGTACATATATTCCAAAACCATTTATACTTCTATTATTTTTAAAGGGATAAAATTTCTAAAAAATCACTAACTCTTTAATTCACCAAGATTCTAGGATAATATTTTATACTTAGTATTATCCTTAACTTATTCTTATAATTTTTCCAAGGTTTCTCACAAAATCATTCACATCTGAGTTAAAAAGGATAACTAAACCTTTTCTATGATAAAAACTATAGTTACACAATCCTATTACACTTATTATTTCATGATTATTAAATATAAATATCCACTAATAAAAAATGATCATAGAGGCCTTGTTTCATTGGAAAAATAGGTTCATAATTCACGAAATGATATTAAAACATGGAATCCATATTTTATTCTCCATAGTGAGATCCTAAAATCCATTTATAATCTAAATATGTGTAGGATAACCTAACTAACACATGAGAGAAAGGGGTGATCTAAAAATATTATGGAGGAAATAAACATGATAAAAATAATAATATGTGAGTCAATGGTATAATATGATATGATAAAAGAGAAGGAATATGAATAAATGTGTGGGGCATAACAAGAAGAATATGCTATGAGAAGTTCATGGGATCTATGGAAGTGTGGATAAAAAAACATGACATAAACTTCAGTCAAGTATAACTACCAAGATAATATCACAATGTAGAAAAAAATACTATAATGGATTAGGTTTACCCATATTATCATACATGATGCCTCATGAGACAAATGTTTTACCTAATGAATTAGCGTGAAATATAGGCACACCCATAATAACATATTCAAGATCAATATATTCAATATAAATTAATTCAATCATTATTCATGACATAATAATTACTCATATAAATAAGTGGGTTTCACAATATTGTCTTATATTATAGTCAAAAGGAATTTCATAATGAAGGAATTTTAGAAGTGATCATAATTCATGTATTACACCGTCAAAGGAAGGGAGAGTGAGAAAAGTATATATGTAAGTGATATATATATAATATTTAGAATAATTACATAATATTAATGGTTATATTCATTGATTAATACTCATTCCATAAAATAAATTTGAATAAATTATTCTAGAAAATGTCACTTTCAATTTAAAAATTACTTTTAAAACTAAAAAATTTTAGAATATTGTGAAATATATTTTCTTTAAAAAATAATCTTTAAAAAATTTAAAGTAGTAATCAAATAAATTAGTGCTGGTGGTGGAGATTATATTTTTAGATGTCATGTAATTTTGAAAAAAAAATCATTTCACGCTATTTTAAAATTGTTAAAAAGTACCTCATTGAGAAAAAAATGATTCAATTAAAAAATATTTATAAATAATTAAAATTAGAATATATTTATTTTATAAAACCTTTTTATAATGTTAATCTATTTCATTAAAAAAAATTACAAAACGTTAATTTTGGATGAGAATGTTTTTTTGAGAAAGGACCAAAATGAAGTCTATGTTTTAAAAAACATTTTCTCAATCATTTTAAGTAATAAAGAGCGGTAAAATGATATCATTATATAAAATTTTCATCAATAACAATAGTTAAATAAAATTAAAGAGTTTATTTTGTGGTAGATCAATAGATTTCCACATCAGAAACTTAATCCCAATCAACCCTGATATTCAAGAGATTGTTACATAAACCCTTACCACTTTGGTAACATTTGAATCATAGGCCCCATAAAATAAATAAATCCAAATGGAACATTAAATATTTTAATATAAAAATATTCATGATATAAAATTTCAAAGTGTAATTATATATGCCACACACAAGAATTGAGGGGGGGTGTCGTATGTGTCTACCAGAAATAAAAGAGAGACTCCAAATCCCTTACCTTAACTCTGTACTTTCATCATACACATTTAAAAATAATTTATAAAAAATATATTTTTATTATAAATATTTTATAGAACCACAATTATATATATCATACCATATAGTATTTACTTGTGACTTTTTATTACTCCTTTATTAACAATTACTTGTTCAAATGGTGTTTTGGGTAATAACTGCTTTGTTTTGCTTATATATTTTGATTTAGTATTTTTTCACATTTCACTTTGATCATAGTTAGATCATATATTTAATTTAAAACATGATATAAATAGAAAATATATTCCTTAAATATTTATTATTGTTAATCCAGTATATATATATATATATATAGTCTTACGTCTTTCTTGGCGGTAGTAGGTCGTACGTATGCATGAATCTCGTTACCATTTTCTCGATGAATAGAATTAAAAGAACATAAAAAATATATCACCTCTCCCGATTCATTATTAATTCAAATTTATCACATATATTCATTACATTTATCCTTAATACCTTTTATATAAATCATAAGTGAAAAAAATTATCACATCGCTTAATGAGGTTGTAGTTCGTCGTACACACAAGTAACATTATCATATTCCCCTTGGAATGGTATATAAGAAGGTATATGTGATATTATAATTACAGTATTATTTCTAGGTCATAAATATCACTTATATTAATTAAATATATCCTTAATACCTTCAATTTTTATCATAACTGAAAAATTAATCACATCGCTTCGTTAGTCAGTAGTCCACCACAAACAAGAGAAACGATATCATATTCCCCCACATGATGGAAATAAAAAATTTATATGTAATATCATAATTAAAGAATATGAATAATGTCATTAATATCATTTAAATATTTTTTAATCCATCATTAAATCCATCCTTTAAAGGTGGTGAAGGAAAGAAAATACATTGGCTCGCGTGGTGGATGTCTGGAATACACATGATCAACGGTTTCATGTTCAATTCAATGGAAGTAGATTAGGATATAAATTATAAAATTAACTTAATAAAATATACATATATATTATATAATAGTGTTATTATATTAACATTGTTTAATAATATATTAAGGATAATGAAAGGGAAATAAAACAAAGAAGTGTGTTAAGGATTTTACCTCTTTTTCAGACTACCCCTTAAGGTTTATACCTAAATCCTTCCTAGAATTAATTTATAAAAAAGAAAAATGATTATAGTATGGGTATAATTTGTAAATTTATTTGGTTATTTATTGGATGAATCATGGGGTTTTTTAAGTTCAGATAGAGGAGGATAGGGGTGGACCTTTATAAGTGGTAGAGTAGACACGCTTGGTGTTTTTGAAAAGAATAAACTGTACCCACGTTTTTAAGATCGAAAAATGCTCAAATATTGTTCAAATTAAAACCTTATATATTATAAGCTCTAACTATGGATACCAAAAATAAACAAGATAAGATTTTTGAACATTTAAACTTATATTGTTTAGTTTAACCCCTAGTAAATCCATTTTTACCTTAACCGTAATAAATAATTTTAACAGTTTTCATTGTTCATTATGGTAAATATTAAGTTGGGCATATTAGAGACTATAAATTATTCTAATAAAAAATATTGAATCCATTTTTTCAAATTCAAATCCTGTAAGTAGAAGATTTAAATTTAATATTATGCATATAGACATATAGACAAATTAGTTTTCAGGAAATGCATTTTTTTTAAAATGATCTTATAATAACAATATAATAATCAATAATAATTAAATTAATTTAATTTAATATATATATATATATTATAAAATTTATTTAAATAATTCTTCATTGGGGTTTATTTTAATTAATTTAAAATAATAATCATTATACACTTTAAAACCGTTTTAGAAAGAAAATATGCATTTAAGCCTAAGAATAAACTTATAATGAATTCATGTATAAAGATGATCTAAATTTATTAATTGGATATAAAATAACTATATAATAATTATTTTCATTTTAAGTCAAATAAAAAAAATTGGACTCTATTTATTAAAAATAAACGTAAATTTTTTTTAAATCAATATTTTTCAGAATTCACTAAAAATTTAAACTTATCCAAAAAAATCTCAAACATTACACCTTATATTAATATCAATATTAAGAATTAAAAAATTATATATATTTTGTAAAATAGATTTTCTAAAAGCATCAAAAATTAATTTTATTATTCATACATAAAATTAATTAAAATCTTTCTTTTAGATAATGTATTTTCAAAGAATATAAAGGCTTTACCAATATTTATGTGCATATTTATATATTTATTTTCATTATATAAAACCATTAGTTTTTTTAAATAAAAAATTAGTTATTCCAATTCATATCTCCATGTTTAACAACTATTTTATAACTATCTTGTTTAGATATTTTTATTAATAGTATATCATGGTTTGGTAAAACTTGTTGTTTCATGTTTCTTAAGATATTAATGAAATTGAATTTATTATAAAATTAAATTTAATTTAAAGTATCAAGATATAACACTGTAATATAATATTGTTGTTTTTTATATTCTATTGAACAAAATTTTGTTATTTTAAAATATCACAACATTACATTCTACCCCCAAAAAAATTATGTCCTCAAAATTTTAAACTTGATCATTGTAAAAAACGGTTCGATATTTTAAAATACATTTGTTATGAAACCATAGTGTAAAAATGGTTAATAAAACACCCTATTGATAAGAGAGAAATTTAGGTAGGAATTTTATCTGGATTAATAAATACAAGGTTTTCAAATAAGAGAACATTGGAATTAAGTAAAGATATCGATATAGAATAAAAGAATAAATAATTATAGACAATGATTGAGATCACTCGTCATAAGAATTTAAATTATCAAAAAAAGTTTAGGACCAAAAAACTATAAATATATAATGATTCAAAATACCATTTGATTCATTGGATATAATGTTAAAATAATAATATTTTTGTTTCAAGATCCCTTTCTTAATGTTGAAGATTTTCTTTTTCTATCTAAGAATCTATAAAAATATAAATACATGATATCTTTCTGTTTACTAAGAACAATATCATCCTTTGGTTTCTCTTCGACAAATTTACAATTAATATCTTAGTCTGAAAAATATATTATATAAAAACAATGATCTTTTTATACCTATAGCACTAAAAATAACTTTTAACATATCATAAGATCAATAAAAGAGTGAAAATATAATCCTCTAACCATTATTAAACCAAGAATGGTTAGCAAAGAGTAAGATAATATCTAAAATGAATATGAATATATTAAACACCATAATTAAATAGTTAAAACAATGGTTTAACAAATATAATACCTTAATTAAATAACTGTATATCCCAAATAACCTTAATAACCTCAACATTAAATTAGATTTTTAACCTCATACGTTTTATCATACCCATTCAACTTACATCTCAAAAACCTAATAGCATTAATCCCAAATAATAATTTTTTTTAACAAAAATTTTATATATTCTTAACCCCAATAAAATGTATCTTGAAATATAACTAGTCACCTAGAAATCCAATTACATAAAACCTCAAATATTTTCTCAAATACATTGAAAATATGATTAAAATTAATCTAATAATAACATTATGGTATCAATAACTCTTAAGTTAATATAATATGAAGAATTATATGCTTCAAAATTCAATACAATCCTTATATGTATCATAATTTTTATATCCAAAATTCCATTGGTAAAAATTATTATTCAGATTAAATCTTGGATCCCAATAAATAAAATTTCAACCCCTTTACTTCAATGATTTGGTATAACACCTTCCTCGGTCTAGAATTTAACCCTTGGTTTAGGGAATTGACTTGGATAATTCCAAAGTTTCCCACATATAATACATTTAATTACTTGTAAATTTGTGGATTTATGATATCTATCTCCACATATAAAACATCTTCCCATCCATTTTAGATATTCATATATGTGCATATTCCCACCTTCTTTCTATGTAATAAGATGAATCTTTTTTACTCTATGTTCATTACCACATAATCTTTCATAAAATTTCATCCTCATATTATTTAACTTTTTAGTAATCCCACACAATTTTTTGTTTTAAATCATATTTTGGTATAGATGATTATGCATAACTGTAATATATTTCTTTCCAGTCATCGTAAAATTTGGTTGATGATAATAACAGATGTCTCCATCACATTAAATGTTGACATGATTCTTCTCGGTTATATCCATTGATTAATTAAACATATAATAGTAGAGAAATAATTATCATATTTGGAAACCACATAATAATGAAAAATAAGTTATAGGATATCTAAATCATAAAACCTTCTTTTCAATATATAACACCTTAGGTTAATTATAGGTCATTCACGGTAATCATCTATTTAAATCATTCATCATGGTTCATAAATATTTTGAGAATTTACAAATCATATGCCCATGTAATGTCAAACTAGGAGCACAGTAAGGCTCATTATCAAATACCACGTAATAATCTAGTCAAGACCAAAATACATTTTTTAGAGTTGTTACCCATAGGTATATCATTTACAGAACCATGTCCTCCTCTAATATCAGTACATGGATTTAATTTCTCAAATACCACTTGCTCTATACTTCACCATTATTCCATGATATTTTTTTTATATTTATTCATATACATAGACTTATCTATATACTTGTCTCTAGGGTTCTCACTAAACATTTAATATCTTAGTTCCAAAGGTCAACTAAACCTTTTCTCTGATAACAAATATAGTCACCAAATCCTATTACACATATTATTAAATGATTTATAAATATAAATATCCACTAATAAAACACAAGGATCATAGAGGACTAGTGCCTTTGGAAGACTGGGATCATAATTTATAAATATAAACTAAAACCTAGAATCCTTATTTTCTTACCCATATTGTGCACCTAAAATCCATTTGAGATTTTAAATTTTTATAGGATAACTTGGGGAATACATGAAAGAAATGTGTGAGCTAAAAATCATGTAAGGAAATAAACCTGATAACGAATAATAACATTTGAGTAAAAGGTATAATGGGATATCATAAAAGAGAAGGCACATGAGTAATCACATGGGATCATAACATAAAAAACATGTTATTATATGTTCATGGAATCATATGAAATTGGAAAAAACATATAAAATGACATAAACATGAGTCAATGATAACTTTATAGAGAATATCACATGGTGGACATTGTACCATAATGTATTAGGATTAACCCCTACTCCTATACATGACGCCTCATGAGACCAAATATTTACCCAGTGCATTGGTGCACTATCTAGGTGCACCCATCATAACATTTTCATGATCTATGTGTGTCACATAAAGGAATTCAATCATTAGGCATAACATAAGAATTACCCAGGGAAATAAATTGGTGACATATTCTTTCCCATGTCATAGTCAAAAGAAATTTTTTAATGAATTCATTTTAGAAATGATTATAAGGCATATGTTAACCCCATAAAATTATGGTAGATTGATAAATGTATATATGTATGTGAAATATATAAATTATTTATATTCATTTATAACATTAAGGGTTAACTTCATTGATGAATATAAATTCCATAAAAGAACGTTGAATACATTTTTTTGAAAAATAGCCTCTTCACTTTAAAAATAAATTTTAAAAATAATAATTTCCAAACTATAAGGAAAACCTTTTTATTTAGAAAAACATTTAAAATTTTAAATTAATCTTCAAATAAATCAGTGTTCATGACATTAATTATATATTTACATTCCATATAAGTTAAAAAATATCCCTTTCACACTGTTTTCAAAATGTAAAAAAGTACATCATTCAAAAAATGAAAATAATATTCTATTAAAAAATATTGTAAAAGAAAACATTGGGGACATTTATTTACTAGAAAATTTTTATAATGTTAAAAATTTTCTTGAATTTGTTTTTAGAAAACCTTATTTTTGGATGAGAATTGTTTTTACTAAAGAGAGAAATGAAGTCATTTATTTTTAAAAATATCTTTTGAATAATTATAAGAACCAAAGAGTTGTAAAATGGTAAAATTACATTAAAATTTAATTAATAATTAGATTAAAATAAAATTCAGTAGTTTCTTGTGATGTAGATCATAATTTTTTACTACTATAAACTTAATCATAACCAACCCCAATAATCAATAGATTGTAACATAAACCTCAACCACTTTTGTAAAATCTGAATCATAAGCCCCATGAAATAAATAACTTAAACAAAAACATTAATTACTATTGATTTAAATATATTCATTATATAAGATGTAAAATTGTCATTATATACATCACTAAAAATAAACAAGTGGGGAATGTGGGATGTGTCTCCCAAAAATAAAAGAGAGATTACAAATCCCTTACCAAAAGTCTTCATATCCATCGTACAAATTTAAACCCCCTATTTAATAAATATAATTTTATTATATATTTTTTCAGAACCATAATTATATATATCATACCATATATTATTTACTTGTGAACTTTTATTAGATATTTATTAATAATTCCTTATTTAAATTACATTTTGGGTAATAACCGCTTTCTTTTTATTATATATTTTTTGATTTAGTATTTTAGGTCCTCTTACTTTGATAATGGTTATATTATCTTCATAATAAAAACATGATGTAAATATAATATATATTCCATAAATAGGTTTTTAGGTTAATCTATTGAAGTTAGAGATATAAAATCATTATGTTGTTCGTGCAGATGGTAGGTCGTACGTACGTATGAACATCGTTTTTATTTTCTCGACGAATGGAAAAAAATGAAGTTAAATAATATATAACCTTCATATATTCAATATTATTTAATATATATCACATATATTTGTTACATTTATCCTTACTACCTTCCATGTAAACTGTAAGCAAAAAAGGAATCACGTCACTTCGTGAATCGGTTGTCTATCGTTCACATGGGTGACTATATCGTATTCCCTATCGAATAGAAAGTAATAAGTTTTATTTTATATTATATTTCCATAATTATTCAAATTTCATAAATATAAAATTTATTTTTTAAAATAATCCTTATTACGTACAATTTAAATCAAAAGTGAAAAACTACTCACATCACTTCTAGAGGCGGTTGTTTGTCGTACACACGAGTGATGATATTGTATACCCTCACAGAATGGAAAGTAAGAAGGTATATATAATATTATATTTACATAATTATATTAATGTTATAAATATAAAATAATTTTTTAAACCCATCAGTATATATTTCCCTGAATGGTGGTGATGGAAAATGAATTACATCAGCACACGAGGCGGTAGTCCATCTTACACATGATCGACAATTTATTTTCCCATTTTATTGAAGTAGATAAGGATATATGTTATGAAATTTACATAATAATATATAAGTATATATGGTATGATGGTGTTAGTATGTTATCATGGTTAATTAATATTTTAATGAGGTGGAACGAGAAATTAAACAGAAAATGTTAAGGATTTTACCTCTCCTTCGAGGAACCACATTAGATTTATACATAAACCCTTACTAGAATTAATTTGTGTCCAACGAATGTATTATAAGATTATGGGGTGGAATTTTTGAATATATTGGGTTAGTTATTGGCCGAACCAATTGGTTTTTGATGTGTGAAGAGTGGAGGAGTGGAGGTGGACTTTTATAACTGGGGGAGAGGACAAACTTGGTATTTTTGAAAAGCATGCCCATATTTTTACAAGAAAAAGGACCTCAAATTAATAAATTATAACATTATATTTTATTAGGTTTATAATGGCTATAAAATCGAAAGCATAAATTTTTTAGGTCATTTTAACCTTTATATTTTTAATTTAACCCCCGATAAATGAATTTTTACCTTCAATATGATAAATAAGTTTTGTTATTTAAAATATTCTTTATGTTAAACAATTAAGTTGAAATTATTAGATAATAAAAATAATCCTGATCCCCAATTTGTAGTACGTTTTTTAAAATTAAATTCAAATAAGTGGAATAATTTAATTTTATATTATAGCTTAAGTCAAGTCCAAAAAACAATTTTCAAGATATGCATTTTTCATGGAAAATATGATCTTATAATAACTTTATAAAGAGAAATAATAATAAAATGAATTTAAATTAAAATTTATCGATATATAATATATAAATTTCATTTAAATTATTCTAAATTTGGGGTTATTTTAATTTTTTATAAATAATGAACTTTATTCACATTGAAACTGTTTTCAGAAGAAAAAAAATGTGTATTTATGCCTAAGAATAACCTTATACTAAAATCCAGTATAAAGATTATTTAAATTTTTTGATTGGGTTTCATATAACTAAATAATAATTATGTTAATTTTAAATAAAATTAAAATAAATATGGTACTTAATTTATTAACAATAATGGATAATTTTATAGAAATCAATATTTTTCACTATTCACTGCAAAATTAATATTTTCTGATAAATCCAAAAATTTCACCACAAGTTAATATAAATATGATTATTTAAAAAAATTATTTAATTTTTTGAAAGAAAAATAAAATTTATAAAATTTAATTTAAATTTTCTTTTATAAAGAAAATTAAAAAACAATTTTTTGAGAAATAGTATTTTTGAAGAATATAAAGACTACCAAAATTTATGTACTTATTTATAAATATACTTTCATTATATAAAACCATTAAACTTATTTTTTCAAAATTTAGTTATTCATATTGTTAACATCAATTTTAACTGGTAATTTAAAATTTTCTTATTTAAATAATATTATTAATAGTATATTGTGGTTTGTTAAAACTCGTTGTTACGTATTTCACAAGATATCAATGAAATTAAATTTATTCAAAAAAATAAATATACCATAAAGTCTTGAGGTGTTACATTGTAATCAAATCTTGTTGTTACATGTAAAATACATTATTAGAAATAATGATACTCTTTTAAAATCCTAGGCATTATAGTTACATTAACTACCCTCATTGGTAAGACTCTCATATGTAATATATATACCATAGGGGATCTAGTCTATATAATCAAGAATAGGTACTATCTGTAACGACCCGAATCCGGAGCCCTTCCACTGGCACCCTGTACGCAGTTCGCCACAAGACCTCAAGCGTGTTTCCCCAAACGCCAGAGGCTGCCGACTAGCAGCGAGGGCCTTGGTGAGTCAGTGGGGAAACTATGACCTCATTTGGTAAAGTATGCAGTAGAATAATAAACATACACAATAGTGGAAGCAGTAAATAGCATGCAATAACTGAACTTAAAGTAAAAGCAAGGTCTGATATAACAATGATGCAGGATGGTACATGTGTCCATGGGAAGTAGTGTGAAAAATAACATGCTGAAATACAACTGAAACCAAAGTACTAAAAGTAAACAGCAACTCCAGTAGCATCGCGAGCCAAGACCTGGTCCCATGCTCTCCAACTCCGACCATCAATCAAGTACCTGAGGTGGAAGGGCCACAATCCCTACCTAAACCTGCAACCATATAATCTGTTTAGGCCAAAAAGCAGGAGCCAAACAGGGTGTGAGACTAATCTCAGTAGGCAACCACCACAAGATTTGTGCCCTACTGTCAGTGAGTGATATAGCAAGAGTAAAGGTAAACAATGCAGTAAAAAATTCTACCAATTACCATTCACATTAATTTAATTACACAACAATGGAAAACCAACAAAGTTTCTTATTCCAAGATAACCAAGTAACACAACAGGAATCTAAAAAGACTACCTAACACAAGCAGTACAAAACCCAAGCCTGTTCTTTGGATTTGTGGACTCGTCACAACCAACAATCAAAAATCACACTGACTCTCTCGGTGGCTTCAACTAGAAGACCCCTATAGTCCAGTAATCAAACAAGGCATAGACACTCTGGGAAGCTCTTACGTCAATTCCCCTATGTTATTGCAATAATAGCTACAGACTCTCTGAGGAAGCACTTACGTCTAATTCCCCGTGTGGTCTCGATGCGTGGGTAAACTAAGAACACTCTTGGGAAGCACAAAGTCTGATCCCCATAGGTTCTGCATACGAAACTAAAACTAATAGACCCTCTAGGGAAGCACTTAATCGTCTATTCCCTTTTTGATCTCCCGTACCAGGTTCTCACGGCCCTGTGCAGTCCAGTCATGCGTAATCGATTGTTAGCAGCCCTAAGTCAGTTAAACAACTACTTGTATAATAGCTACAAAATTCATCCACAATCATATAAACATCAGTCAATACATGAAATCAAGTCAATAGGCATACTAGCAATGTAATAGGGGTTGCCTCATAGGCAACCCATGCCAAACGGAAAACAATAGCCAAAACAAGAGAAAACACCCATGGGGTGATCCTAAAACATGCTAACGAGAAATTATTAATCATTTAATAACCTCAATCATATAAGAAATATAAGGCAAATCAATAACCAGGATAAAAACCCTAACCCGGGATACCCGATACACTGGTATCCGGCACTTTTGCAACCAAAAGTCAAAGAACTTCAACGTAGGGAAACAAACCACCTACCTCGATCCTGGGATATCGATATACATGAACCTCAGCCTGTGAATCAACCTAGAATGTATTAGATCTGCAAAACGTCTAAAACTCTCAACCTCAGATAACTAACACGAGAGGAAGAATTAGGAGACGAGGCAAAAGAAGAACCAATAACTCACTGCTGCGATTCTTCTGCAATCGACGGAGTTCGATTCGGAAAATCAGTGATGGATCGGTGGCTCGGAGAATAATCAGCCTCCTTGGATGCACTGAACAGAATTAGGCAGAGAAGAAGGTGTTTACGAGCATTAGGCACGACTTCAGACCGACTAATGAAATAAAAAGAAAGTACACTGCGTGTACTTCTTGAGCACACGGCGTGTACTTCAATTTTTCTGTACCCCGAAATAACTGTCCTCCAACTCATCCTTACACACCGTGTGTGTGGCCCAGACACGGCCAATCACACGGCTTCAAGTGGAAGAGGAGTACATGGCATGTGCTCATAAAGTACACGGCGTGTACTCTGAAAATTTCCAGATTCTTCATTTTTCCTTAAAAAGCCCGTAAAAGAGATCTGTACCTGAAACCGAAGCCTGGGTTCTTACACTATCTATCTATAATATCTCACTAATATTCCTAGGATAATATAATTGTAATAAGGATACATGAGGTACCCATAATATATAACACATCAATAAAAAATCAAAATAAATTAATTGTATCTCCTCAATCAACCTCTATGCACCTTTCTATGTAAAACACCGCTCTTTAAAAAAACAAAAATTCCCCAACATAACTAATTGAAAGGTACTTATATAGAGGATCATGACATATCAAAAAACCTATTTAAAGGTACTATATGTTCCATAACCATAAAACTAGTAATCATTTTATATGGAATCACTATGTAATACCCTGAGATTTTGTGAAATATTTTTTTCCGAATTAATTTAATCTTTTTGATATTTTTCATTTTATGAAACACTGTATATATCTTGTACTATATGAAACCACCAAGTTATTATTTATTTTTACTAAAAAACAAGTCTATGTTGTGCTATATAAAATTCTATTTTTTTCTTGTGTTACACAAAATTTCGATTTCATTCGATAACTAGCATTACATGCAAGACAAAATTTTACAAAACTATAATATTATTATTAAAAATATTGTTATAATTATCACCACGTTACTGGAATGTAAAATATGAATTTGATTAACTAAATTATGAAACTATGGATTAAAAATATTTATAAAAATAATTATTTGGTTATCAATTAACAAGAAATTAAATTAAAAACAAATTGAATATAAGGGATGTGGTTTTATGAAAAACCTATTTTTATGCCCACAAAAGTGTTTTATCTTATTAAATTAATTTATATTTTAGTTTTCGGGTCCTGAAAATTCCTCAAGAGGGAAATCCAATAACCCCAAAATAGGATAAAGGACCGAACCGGTCCACAGACCGGCTCCCAGCAACAGTACGCGGCCGGTTCGGTGAACCACCCTCCCGCAGACGCTGTCGTCTGCGAAATAGAGGCCGAAGCCCCTCCACGGCCGCGAAGTGGGATGGATGTCAGGCCAGTCCACTGCCGCGAGCCGCCCCCTCCAAGGACTGCTGTCATTCGTGGGATAGAAGCGGAGAGGTGCACAACCACGAAGCAATTCCACAGACCCCAGTTCCAAAAATCCCCAGTTGACCGAGTGATAATGTTCAGTGACCATCTGCGAACCCCATATCATCCGCGGATGCACTCTTCCATATAGGGGAGAAACCATCCGTGAACCACATGCGGACAGCTCCTCCGGGGATAGTTCCCCCCATGGACACCCCCTCCGCAGAGTAGTGTCGTTTGCGAAATAGAGGCGGGAACCCCTCCGCGGGCGCGAAGTAGGACGGACATCCTTCACAGACAGCACCCTTCGCGGATGGCCATCCTTCGCGGACAGCCTCCTTCACGGCTTAGTCCTTCGTGGCCTACTCCCTCACGGTCATCTCCTTTGCGGACACCCTTCGTATACAACCAAACCGTGAATCACATGTGTACAACCCTACGTGGCTGGCTCCTTCGTGGGAAACCCCTCCGCGGTCGTCTCCTATGCCACCAGCTTCGCTGCAGCCAGTCCCTCATGGCCAGCTCTTACACGGCACGCCCCAAGAGGAAAACCACATGCACTCTATGGTCCATACCACTGGGGTTGCGCCCCCGCACCCCTACTCCGGATCACTACCGAGCTTCGGTCCTGGCCCTCCGGGCCGGTCCCTTCGCTACCATCACTGACCCCCATGATAAATGGAGTGTCGCACCATGAACTTTTCGTGTCGGGTCAACATTATTTTACATTTTACCCTTGTGCCACCCCAACATTCATCATATACATTCCATGAGTCAAGCTACTCCTCATGACACTCCTATAACCCCATTTCCTAATTCATTTTTCTAGGTTCATCCAGAAAGGGGTGCCCTTGCGTAAGTCCCACACCAACCATTGCTAGGTATCTCCTATCTAGTCATCCTGACCACATGACGTTAAACTATATGGCCCTCATCCCACCCATATGACGTTAAACTATATGGAAACAGTCCTCTCTACATGACTATAAACTATAGAATAACCTATAATTCAATAATTGGATGCCTCTTTCTCCATGCAAGAGATGCCTTATGCTATGCTTAAAGTGGAATAACTTCAAGAGCGCTAGAATCCATTCAAACATTCCATCACTCCACCTCATGATTTGCACGTCCATCATTCGGATCTTCATTCCCTTTCATGTCTGAAGGGACCCTCTAACGGCCTGGTCCCATGCTGCATCGGCTCACCTATCGTCTTGGGCCAACGCCCCAGAAGACTTTAGACAACACTTCGAGACAGGTCTTTTGTTTCGAACATGGTAAGCAGTCCACCCTCATTTGTTCATCCACATTTCATGACAACATGATGGCAAGGCTGTGTTTCGAACATGGTCAATAGTTATCCTCCATCACCATGCCACCATCATTGCATTCCGAATGTCAGTCATGTAATTCACACTTTCCATCTCCCTTTGTTCGGACTGATTCCAACGCCCTTGGCGTTATCCCACTTGTGCACTTGTGCATAGGCGTCGGCCCCCATTATATTCCTCAACCCACCAATGGGTTGGGATGCCCTCATGGCTAGACATGAGGAAGATACCCTGGGTATCCATTCTGGAGTAAGCCCCACACTATCCTCGCCGGAAGCAAATGACCCCGCTCCTTTCAACCTGGAGGGTTCATTGCTCTTTCGCGCAACTTCTAACTTTGTCGAACATCAGGGGGGAAGGAGAGTCATGTTGTACCGGCCTTTTCCTCCACTCTTTGTTTTTCTCCCCTTCCCTTGGTCGGTAGAAAAGTGCAAGGTTAGCCAAGTCTATTGCATTCTCTTTATTCTCACACCGAGCATGACTCATGCGGGCTTAGAGATTTGTGATGGTCATGATACCCACACAACGACGGTGGACTTATTGCGAACTATGTGGACTTTGATCCTTGTCTCCTAGGTAGGGTACGTAGGAAGCCTCCCTGAGGTTCAAGCCCATCATCCACACCTTGGGTCGCCTTAGAGCGTAAGCCCCATACCATTGAGAACTACGTGGACTTTGATCCTTGTCTCCTAGGTAGGGTACATAGGAAGCCTCCCCATGGTTCAAGCCTATCATCCACACCTTTGGCCAACTCAGAGCGTAAGCCCCATACCATTGAAAACTACATGGACTTTGATCCTTCTCTCCTAGGCAGGGTATATAGGAAGCCTCCCTGAGGTTCACGCCCATCATACACACCTTGGGTCGCCTCAGAGCATAAGCCCCATACCCTTGTGAACTACGTGGACTTTGATCCTTGTCTCCTAGGAAAGGTACGTAGGAAGCCTCCCTAAGGTTCAATCCCATCATCCACACCTTGGGTCGCCTCAGAGCATAAGCCCCATACCCTTGAAAACTACGTGGACTTTGATCCTTGTCTCCTAGGCAGTGTACGTTGGAAGCCTCCCTGAGGTTCAATCCCATCATCCACACCTTGGGCCACCTCATAGCGTGGGCCCCATACCCATGCGAACTATATAGACTTTGATCCACATCTCCTAGGTAGGGTACGTAGGAATCCTCCATGAGGTTCAAGCCCGATCACCAGTGGACCCCTTGGGTCCACATTCATGTCGGTTCTTCGACACTCACATTCAAACTATGTGGACTTTGATCCTTGTCTCCTAAGCAGGGTATCTAGGAAGCCTCCGTAACGTTCAATCCCAACAACCGGTCGATCTGACTATCTTCACATCGGTTCACCGCGCCAATCCATGTGTCGCCTTAATGAGTCCTGATTTCACAGGGTCATTAATCCAATGACAGAGGGTAAACCTCAGGCCTAAATGATTTTGAACCCCTGCATCTAGTTGACTGTTTCCCATCAGGGTTAAATCCGCGGATACTATGTTTGGGTATAAACCAAAGATTCACGAACATATGAATACATCTTAAATCTATAAGAGTCCAAAACAGGAAATAATCCCCCCCAAAGGGTACGATGAGCCCGAATTCCCATCCTCTCGACCAATGTGAGTTCCTAAGCATCACTGGCCAAACCATCCAGTGAACGCCTGCCTTTGGAAAGCAGGTCCACGCGTCATCGAATACAGAACCGTTGGGCGTTTCGAGACTGACCTCAAATAATAGTAGTGAGATATTTTTAATAAATGTAAATATTATAAATTCATCCAAATATTTTGACATTCATCCAATATGTTTTATTAACATAAAATAAAAAAATCAAATTTTAGTCATAAATGGGTATATTTTTCTAAAAGTCCATTTTGGCGACTTTTAATGGAAGGATTATTTTAAAAATAATTTTTTAAAGATCCCGACCTCAATTTCATAGATTTGATGCCTTGTATTGTTTTATTATCATAGATAGAATACTTGAATACCAAATTACCGATCAGTGTAGTAATTTTTTAAGATAGAATACAAACATAAATTTCTCATTACAACTTGAAAAGAAAAACAACGTAGAAAATACATCAGAAACTCCCATAATTACTTGGTTATACTTGAAATTCATTCATAATATTCATCTTCACATACATGGGAAAAATAAAACATAAAAAATGGGTGATATTAGATGCTCAGTAAGGGTAATTAATACAATATAATATATAATAAACATAAATAATAAGGTTTGGGGATTAACTAAAAACACGTGTCCTTAAAACAAAATCATGAGAATAAAATAGAAGGAATAAAAGATGATTAAATAATTCCATAATAAAACAAAATCATAGATATTATAATAGTATAATAATCACATGGATTATAAATTATTAGTTTAATAATGAGGGAATTCATAATTCCAGGCATTATAAACATACTAGCAAGGCCTCTTCTAAGACACCATACATAAGGGGTAAAAACCTAGTCTAGTTTGTCTCATTAGACCTACCGATGAATCAAGGGGCCATAACGGGCCCCACCAATCACTTTCTAAGTCAAATCAATTCCTCATATGAATGGGGTTAAACACAAAAAAACATATACTTATGAAATTTAAATAACATTCCCCGATAAAATCACTAACCATTCTGAGTATTATAGTAAATTGTATCAAGATAGCACATCCAAATTCAATCCATTTAATAAAATATAATAGATGATAAGAATAAGACATAAATCTCAAAAAATCATAAAATTCAACATGTTTTTTGAAATTAATTAAAATACTCTAATACAATCCTTGATAAATTCTTCAAAGAAATACTCCGTTAGACTTTGCAAATAAGAGTTCTTTTTGGATAAAACATTTTTATTTATCATAATTGTTTGTATAAACCAGAAATGAAAAAATATTGTTTTTATGAAAAAAATATTTATTTTATAAAAATAATAGAGTATTAAAACAGATTATGGATTGTACTTGAAAATGGGTATGAAATGGGGAAGTTCCCTATAATCGGGTTTGTGTATCGGGAAGAATTGAGAATAGAACCCTATAAAACATGTATTTCCCAAAAAATGACAAATTAAAAGATATTGATATATGATTTTGGAACATATAAATAGAATATAGATTAATTATACATAAATAATTAATCATTACATTGGGGTAGAAATAGTGGAAGAATAACCCGAAATAAAAAATGAAGGTTCAGGTAGAATCCCTTACCTTATACACAAATGTGTTCTGCACTTTACCTTGATGTACTAGATAATAAAATTAAATCAATTAATTTTTTAATTCATAACCTTTTATACATTTATTTTACTTATTATATTTTATTAAGTTCATTTATTTCCTTTTTGATGAGTTATAAGATACAATTTTATCACTTGGGAGTGTTTGTTTCCTTGGATTTCACAATCGGTATACTTGTATATGAGTATAGAAGTTCATCTGTAATGGGTATAATTATCCAAAATTGAATTTATATCATGTTAATGAAAATAAAAAATATTAAGTGGTTATATAATTCATTTTTTTATGTGGTATGATGATGAGTCATTAGAGAAAACTTTAGTGATAGTCATTTTGATTATTTTGGCTGTTTTTCGATAATCACAAACTAGTTTTCTCATATGAATTAATATTATGTATATATAGTGTTATAGAAAATTAAATTGGTTTTAATACATATATTATAATATGTTTTAAAAATAAAAATGGTTTCACTACGATACTTGAAAGATCAATTTGTGAACGAAAATTTGTCATCCATGAAGGTTGTAAATTAACACCTCATAGATGATGATTTCGTTTTTAAAATAAAAGAGAGAGAGAGAGAGAGAAGGGATTTTGATGAAGTATATTTCATTAAAATGATATAATTATAGTATATATAAAATATTGGAGTTATATTTCTCATTTGGAAAGAGGAGGTTAGTACTGAATAACAAAATAAAAGAACTTGAAAAGAAATAAAAAAAAGATAGAGGATTTTACCTCTTAAATTATTCTCATTAATAACATCTTTAGGGAAATGGTTTTGGTATTTTTTATGATACCTAGAGCTCCTAGATGTGGGTAAGGGACTTGGTAAGATAATTTAATAGAAATTTTACAAGGATAATATCTTGGAAGGTGTGACGGGAAGGGATGATGAGGGGTTGTAATTATAGTTGAGAAGAGAGGCGTTTTTTGAATATTTAATTTATTTATTTATTATTTTGGCTCAAGACTATAAATAGTTTGAAAATTATCACCAAATATATTAAAATAATAAACCTCATCTTGATTTTATGGTTCTTACAATATCCATGATTGAAGTAATATTGTGTTTAACTTATAATATATTTATACTTTAAATTACTGTATTTTACTATTCATAAAAAAATTTGTGTTTTAGAAAAATACCAAAAATTAACCCTAAAACTTTTTAGTTGTGTAAAATTAAAAAATAAACTCCAATTAAAGAATATAATTTTCTAAATATTATAAATTTATGTTTTAATTAAAATAATAATTTACTCAAAAATATCACATTTTAAATCTATAATTGATATTATAACACTCCCAAAAATTAGCTAAGGTCTCATGAAATTAACCTAAAGTAATAATACAAAAAATGTTAATTTATAAATATATTTTATGAAGAAAAAAAATTTAAAAACATTTTATTAGTTGTAAAATTTTAATAATATGTATACGAATTAAAAAAATACCAACACATAAATATTAATTTTTAAAATATTCACTTACTTATACTGTGATATAATTATACCATAAATTCATTTATAAGATGCCTAAGTTTTATTATTACAATAATTTTTGATGTTACTATTCATTTGGATGATTTACTATTTTAAAAGGGTCATATTACTATTCCTAATGTCAAATTACTACTTCATCAGTATAGGTTCCTTAACTTCTTTATATACATATTATTTTAATTATTCATCATTTATTATGTTATATAAGTGATTTTATATTAACTATACTATATGAAATAAACATCAGAAGGGATGCATCATTGATATAATTTAGTTTCGCTACATTTTCCCACCCTATAATGAAAATTCATCCTTGAAATTTCTAGATTTTCACCCCATAAAAATATTTGGGTAGTTCTTCACCATAAGCTCACCAGGTTCCCACATCACCTATTCAATTTTATGGGTTTTTAAAAGTAGATTTTCCAGTAGAGTCATCCAATTACTTAACACCATTTATTTAGTATCTAGTATCTAACTTGTCTCTTCACAATAAGATAAATCAAGTTCCAAGCCTAATTTTTTAGAAGGGAGAACATGCATTTGGTATGGCATGTACTTCATAAATAAAGATATGTGGAACACATTTTGAACTTTGGAAAGGTAATGAGGCATTGAAAAATGATAATTCAAAACTCCAATTATCTCTATAATTTCAAAATGATTAATTTACTTGGGACTTAGTTTCCCTTTTTTTCCAAATCATATAACGCTCTTCCGTAGAGATACTTTCAAGAAAATATGATCTCCCACCTGAAATTAAAAAAAAATTCTTTTGATTATTAGCATATCTCTTTTTTTACAATGAGAGGATTTAATATGGGTTCTAATAGTCATTATCATTTCTATTTTTTCCTCCACATGCTTTGGACCTACAAAATTCCTTTAACCAATTTCGTCCCAACATGTTTGTATAAGAAATATCTTTCTGTAAAATGATTCATATGGTGCCATTTGAATTCTTAAATGGAAGCTATTACTATTGGAAAACTATAAAAAAGGTAAATAATTATCCCAAATACCTTGAAATTAAAATGACAATGATCTCAAAAAGTCCTCTAAATTTTGAATCTCCCTTTCAAACTATCTGTCCATTTTTGGGTCCTAAGAAGTTCTCAAACGAAGCTCAGTATCCAAATATTTTTTGAATAATTTTCTAATATTTTTATGTAAATCATAGCTCATGATTAGACACAATAAAAATAAGTTCTCTCTTAATTATTACAACTTCATTAATATAGAGTAGTGCAAGGTGCTCTAGTGGAAAATCCTCCCTTATAGAGAGGAAATTTGAAGATTTGGTAAGTTAATCAATAATCACCCATACTGCGTCATTATTTCTTAGAGGTTTTGGTAATATAGGGACAAAATATATAGTGATGTTATCCTATGTTCATATATGAATAGAAATAGGTTGAATGACTCCTCTAGGATGTTTTCTTTCATTCATCGCCTATTGATAGACTAAACCTCTTAATAAATAATCAACAATTTCTTTCGTTATATTATCCCACTAGAAATGTTCCTTCATATATCAATACATCTTAGTGTTACTAGTGTGTATATAGAAATTTGTGCTATGGGAACCATCCATTAACTCCCTTTTTAGCTCAGGTATAGAGGGAATACACCACCTCCTCCTAATTTTCAGAATTTCATCCTCATACACAAAGTCTTCCATCTTACCGTAATTCACAACATTAATTTTATTTTGATGATTATCGTTATTAGAAAAAGAATTTTTAGTATTTTACAATAAATATGACTGTTCATCCAATTGAAAATGTGATGAGGTTTCACATTCATTGTTAATTATCATATCCATATTTTATGGATCCATGTACTCCAGATCCATGGCAATCCTCATTTTGTTCAGAACTACATGATCATTTGTACTCAATATATCTTCAACTTTATTCACCTTCCCTAGGTGGTATTTTATTGAACAATCCTAATCCATGAGTAGTTAGAGCCATAAACTTTTCCTTTTATTTATTTATTTCAGTGAAAAGATATATTTCCAGATCCTCTTATCTTTATATATCTCACACATTTCTCCATAGATATTTTTTCTCCATAATTTCATAGGATAGATTATAGATTCTAACTCAAGATGTTGATTTGTATTGTTATGTTCATGAATTTTTAACTACCTTGATGCATAGGATATAAATATATAATTCTTTATGAGGAAACAACCGATTCCTTTCATTGATGCGTTAATATAAATCACAAATCCACTATTTTCTAAATGTACATTCAATATCAGATCATTAACTAAACTCCTCTTATATTCTTCAAATCATTATTCACATTATTTTGACCATATTAACATAACCCCCTTATGAGTAATCTTTGTTAACAGGTCAGTTAATGGGGTTATGTTGTGAAAAAACACCATTAATAACCTGCTAAACCAATTAAAATGCTTACATTAGTTATGTTCATTGGTGTTATCCATTCTTGAACCACCTTTTTATTCATAGGATCAACTGAGATTCCATCCTTTGATACAATATAGCCAAGAAAAGAAACTTATTGAATCCAAAATTAACACTTCCTAAAATTCCCATATAATTAATTTCTTCTAAGAGTATTCATAAAAATAATCAAGTGATTATCATGGTCTTCCTTGTGTTTGGAGTATTCCAATAGATCATCATTAAATACCCAAAAAATCAACAAGATGTTGAATGAAATCTCTCTCCATTAGATCCATGAAAATGGAGGGTTCATTAGTTTGTCAAAATGAAATTATTGTAAATTAATAATGTCTATACCTAGTTTGAAATGTTGTATTTAGAATATTTTCATTCCAAGCACACAATATATGATATCCAGATTGAAGGTCAATATTTAAAAAGTATTGAGCTATGTTATGTTGGTCAAATAAATCATTAATGCTTGGTAAGGGATACTTGTTATTTATTGTAGTAGCACTGATTTATATAGAGTCAATTATCAGCCTCATAGATCCATATTTATTCTAGACAAAGAGAACAGGGGATCCTCATTGAGAAAACATGGGAGAATAAATCCTTTATCACTCAATTCCTCTAGTTTTTTCTTCAGTTATACTAATTCCACATTGGTCATTCTATAAAGTGTATTTGATATAGGTCTTTCACAAAGGATTAAATCCTTACAGAAAAAACATCCCACTTTGGAAGATGATTAGATAAATATCATGGAAATACATCTATATATTATTACACAATTGTTACATAATCAATTTGATGATTTATTTCCTCATCTATAGATGAGTTTTTCTCTTCCTCCCTAAGGATCTCATTTAGTAGAGCTACTGGGGGTGGGTCTGGGTAAGAGTTAATAGATGAGGTCTCTTCCCTAATTTTAAGGGATTCTATATCATTATAAAAAGTGTAACTTCATTATTATTGTAATATATTTTTGTATCATAATTTTAAAACCAATCCATACTAAGTATTATGTCAAAGTTGATCACAGGTATGATGAAGAGGTCTGCAACTAAAGCACGTTAATCTGTCGTAAAGGGTACTAACCAACACATCTTCATTTCCATGATAATTCCCTTAGGATTGTTTAATATTGACTCTATTAAAAAAATGGAAATGTATACTTTTATTAGAAAAATAGAAATATATAAAAGAATTAAATGATCTAGAATAAAATAAAGCATTGAATATGTTTGAATAAATGATTAAAGTACCTGCCACCACATCCTTAAAAACTATACCCACTACATTTGTGACTACATAAGCTTGGCCATTATCCCTTGTCCTTATTGGGGGAGTGTTTCCTTTATGTGTGGGAAAACCATTTTTATAATTTCCCAAATCCTTACAATAATATCATTGAACATTGATAGATTTTACCTTGAAATCATAGGCTTGGTTCCATTTTTCTTCACACATGTAAGAAACACCCATACCCTTTAGGAATTTACCTAGGTGTTTCATCCCACAATTATTACCGGATGAAAATAAACTCTTATCTTATTCCCCTTTTTCTTATTTCACTTTCTATTGTTTTCTGTAGCCCCATTCTTCTCCTGGTTTCCTTTGAAGTCAAAAGACATAGATAAATATTTTTCTGTCTTGATAGCATAGAATATTATATCTTTTTAAGATGAGAATGTTTGGGATACCATCTCCCATCAGAGGAATGGTTTTCACCCATAAAATAATAGATCCATATTACTCCTTGGATTATATGTATAATCCATGTAATTCCATGATAATATTTTAATGTTGGCTTCATACTTGGCAGCATTCTCGTCCTCTTTTTTCCTCAGATTCCTGAATTGTCTCTCCATATCTGCTCATTGTTCGTGAGGAAAATATTTTTCTATGAATATATATTTAAAATATTTCCATTCCATATTTTAAATTTCTTCAACATAATTTAAATATTCAAAAAATGACCACTATCTATTAGCATCTCCTTAGAGACAACAAACATCCATGATAACCTTCTCCCTTTTATTACTTCCAAAAGCGATAAATATCTTGTCTAAGAAACTTATCTATAGCCCAACTACAAATGGATTTATAGTCCCATTTAATTATGTATTTTCTTTTCACATAATCTAGACTAACATTACCCCTAAACACTGTGAATTAAAATTATCTATATTGGTAAGGATATAGTTCATAACCTAAATCAGTTAACCCATTATAGTTATAAGTTACTCAGCATCTGTCACAGCTCCAGCACTGAAATAAATATCTTACAAAGAAGGGAAATCCCTTCAGGGGATATGTTTGTTGATATTATTTCCATTTCTTCCACTATGTTTCATTTATAAATAATCACATACACTAGATTAGGTTTTGAATCGTATTGTATAATCTCAAACTAGGAATCCCATTAATATAAATTGAATTTTTATGCATAAAAAATCTCATAATAATAAACATGGTTACTTTGGGGACATATTACTTTTAAATACTTCATAATTATTTGTAAAGAAAATTTGAGTTGTCCTGATCATATCCCCCAAGAGTGTCAACCTATTGTATAGTAAGGAACAATTTCATTTACAAGGTTACCCTGAGTTTGGCCCAAGACACCTTGTCAGAGTTTTTACCTCTATAAACATCTGTACGAGAACCACGTCCTCTTATATTATCCAAATAGGGATGTATTTCTAGGAATTCTCACATAATATATACTTTATCAAAATTTTAGGATGTTCTTACATGACTATCCTCAAATTCTCTCTTAGGGCTATGTTCCCAGATCTATGTGTTCAAAAATCTAGTTTCCAAGGTTTCTACTAAACATTCTCTAATACTAACTATAAAAATCCTAACCCCAGTTTCTTGGAACTGGATCCTTAATTTATTAAATAAGAATACATAAAAGAATTGAATCCCAAAGTACTGACGAGTTAATTAGTTTTTGAAGCTATAATAAATACATAAATATCTCATTACAACTTGAAAGTAAACACAATATATTAAATTCATTAGAAACTCCCATAACTCCCAGGTTATCGCTGAATTTAATGTATAGTATTCATTTTCGCATCCTGGGGAAAAATAAAACATTAGAAAGGTATAAGCTCAAATGCCCAATAATGGAAGATAATGTAGTAGAAGTTATAATAATCATAAATAATAAGGCATGGTGAATAACTAAAAACAAATGTCATTAAAACATAATGTTGAGAATAAAATGGTAGGAATAAAAGTTGATTAAATAATTCCATAATAAAAAATAACCATGGATATTATACTTGATAACTAATCTTATGTACTATAAATTACTAGTTTCATAATGAATGAATTCATAATACTAAACATCATAAACATATCATTAAGTTTGCAGCCAAGACACCATAAATAATAGGTAAAAACCATGTCTATCTTGTCTCGTGATACCTACCGATACATCGAGGGGCAATAGAATGCCCCACCCTTAAATTAATAATTACAATTAATTATTTATATGAATTGGGTTAAACATATACATATGAAATGTAAATAGATACACCAATATAATCACTTACTATTCCTATTACTATAGTGGATGGTATCAAGATAGCACATCCACAGTCAAACCATTTAATATAATGTGGTAAATGATAAACATAAGAGATAAATATCAATAATTAATTAAATTCAACATAGGTGTTTAGATAATTTAAAATACAATAATAAAATTAATGATAAATTCTTGGGATAAATATCCATTTTACTTTGTAAAGAAGAGTTCTTTTAGAAAAAATTGTTTTTATTTTTCATAATTTTTTGGATAAAAAAATAAAAAAATATCGTTTTTCATGAAAAAAATTGGTGATTTTAAAAAAAATATACTCTTAAAATAGATTATGTATGGTACTTAAAAATGGGTAAGAAATCATGAAATTCCCTTTAATAGGGCTCACATATCGAGAAGAATTGAGATGAGAACCTTGTAAAACATGTATTTCCCCCCTAAAATATAGATGAACTGATCTGGATATATGAGTTTGTAACCTATACACAGAATAAAAAATAATTACACAAAATTAAGGAATCATTATGTTGAGGTAAATATAGAGGATGAATAACCTAAAATAAAAAATGAAGGTTCGGGTAGAATCTCTTAACTTATGCCTGAATGTGTTCTACACTTGACAATAATGTCTTGGATAATAAAATTAAATACATTAATAAATTAATTCATAACCTTTCATACATGTATTTTTTTAAATATAATTTTGTTAAGTTCATTTATGACCTTTTTTTGTTATAAGATACAATTTTACCACTCATAAGCGTTCATTTCCTTGGTTTTCCAGATCGGTATACTTTTATATGAGTACGGAAGTTCATGTGGAGTGGGTATAACACTCCAAAATTGAATTTAAATTATATTAACAAAAATAAAAAATATTAAATGGTTATAAAATTCATTTGGATATATGGTATGTGTTTTATTAATTATATAAAACATTAGTGATAATCATTTAAATTATTCTGGCATTTTTTTGATCATCACGAACTAGTTTTGTCATATGAATTAACATCATGTATATATACTAGTTACAGAAAATTAAACAGGTTGTAATATATAATTAATAGTCTAGTTTAACCAAAAAATGGTTTCATTACCATCCTTTAATGATGAATTGAAGAAAAAAAATATTTCTTCTATGAAGGTTGTAAATTGACACCTCACATACGATAATTTTGTTTTTTAAATATAAGAGAGAGGGTGAGAAGGGAAATGGTTTTGGTCCTTTGATGAGGCCAAGAGCTCTGGGATGTGGGGAAGGTACATGGGAATAGTATTGATTACATATTTGACAAGGCACAAATCTTTGAAGGTGTAAGGAGAAGGGATGGTGGGGGTGCTATTTATAGTGGAGGAGAGGGGTGTTTTTTGAATATTTAAATAATTTATTTATTATTCTCGATCAAGACTAAAAATATATTGATAATTATCAAAAAAATATATAAAAATAATGAATAAAATGTTGATACTATGGTTATTAAATCATCCCTAACTCAAGGAATATTTTATTTAACTTATAATGTATTTATACCTTATATTACCATATTTTATTATTCACCAAAAAATCAAGTATTTTATAAAAATCCCAAAAATTCACCCAAACCATTTTTTGACATATAGAATTAAAAAATGAACTTCATTTTATGAAAATAAATTTCTAAATATGAAAAAATTAATTTTCTATTAAAGTTATCATTTACTCTCAAAATAATGATTTTATATATATAACAGATTTTATAAAACTTTCAAAATTTCATTAAGCTCTCATAAAACTATTCTTAAAATCATAAGACAAAAAATTTTAATTTATTAATAAATCTTATGAAATTAAATTTTCATTTAAATTCTTTAATTAATTATAAAATTTTAATTAAATATTTACAAGTTAAATAAATACCAACACTTAAAAAATAATTTCTAAAATATTCACTTACTAATACTATGACATAATTATATCATACCTTCATTTATAAGATGCTTAAATTTTATTTATACATACATGGTTGATGTTACTATTAATTTGGATCATTTACTATTTCAAAAGGTTCACTTTATAATTCCTAAGTTCAAGTTACTATTTCATTGGTATAGGTTCCCTGACATCTAGAAATACCTCTTATTTCATTAATTCTTCATTTATTGTGTCCTATAAGTGATTTTATATGATCTATAAAATATGAAATAAACTTAAGAAGGTAAATATCATTGATAGAATTCTGGTTTGTTACAAAGTTTTTATTATTTTTTAATTTTTATTTGATAAAATAACCAAATTTTTTGAAATCGTAATATCAAAATTTAATTTGGGTGTATTTTCAGTATTTTTTGAGAAGTTTAATTTTTTAATGAATAGTGAAAAATACATAATTTTAATTGAGAACCGAATTTTCATATAATATATATTTATATATATTTAAATTATATATTTATTTTGTTTTAAAGTATAGTTATATAAATTATACATCAATTAATCCAATTTATGTCATTAGAACCAATTTTACATTAAAATTGAATATAAAACCATTTCAATCTTTTGAAGAGTTTCACATAAAAAATCCTTTGTTTTGTCCCATCTATGAGATTAATTTTTAATTAATTTATAACACTTATGTGTTAATAATTTTGGATAAATTATGTCCATATTTTAAATAATATTTATTTATAATTTCAAGTAATTCTATCATAGTTATTGAGAAAAAATATTAGTGAAAGTAATGAAAATTAATTGCAATGATTAAGGTAAAAAATGAGATCAATTAGTGGTTAAACATTAACTTAAGGGGACTAATAACCTAGAAACATGTCTAAAATATATTTTATGCCCATATTTCGACCATATATTCCCTTTTTCTCTAAAATAGACCATTATATTAGGCACATGATGTAAGGGAGACCCCTCAATAATTTTTTCCTTTTTATATTTACAAGAATGTCTCTTCTCCTCCACTATAAAAGGTTACTCACCCCAATCACATATTCACACCTCTAAAAAAATATCTCTTCCAAAAAAATCTCAAATAAGCACCCAAATTATGTATTCTAAAACTAGAATCCTCAATTTGAGCAGAAATCCAACCAAGGAATCCCTTTGGTGAAAACCAAATGGAGTTACCTAAAGAAATGGTAGCATCCTTCAATAGTCACTTTTGTATTATTTTTTTCTCCACCACCTCAATTATTATTATTATTACATGATTATGTAATAAAACTAGTATCTTCAACATACTAATATGTTTTTATGTTAATGGTATGACTTACACATTCACACACTTCTATCAAATGGGATATTCAATCATCGTTCATGTGTATGGTGGACTACTGCCTCATGAACCAATATCATTCGTTCATCAATTACCACCTATCAATTTTAGTAATAATGATGTATATACTATTTTTATATGATATTTATGGTATTTATGATTTTTTATGCTTATTTAATTATTATATAACACTTACCTTCATGCTTTCCATTTTGTGGGAATATGATAACTTCGTTTGTGGACGTATAGACTACCGCCTCCTCAAAGCAATGGGATTCATTCATGCTTTGCATGGAATGTATTAATGACGGGTTTATTAAAAATATATGATATATATGACATAATAATTATACTTTAATGATAATATATATATTATTTTCTTTTCCTTCATTATTAATATAATAATAAAATGGATGTAGTGTTCATACGTTCATATGGCCTACCATCTCCATGAATCATATATTTCATTTCAAATTTATATATTTTCTAGATTATTGTAAAAGAGTATATACTGAATATATATGATATTTATATAATTTTATAAATTCATGAAATATTTAAATCAAGATCTATGTATGAGGATCAAGAATAAAATGTCAAAACATATATGAAAAACAAATAGGTTACTACCTGAAGTGTAAATTTAACATGAAATTGTTAATAAACAAGAAATATAAAGTCATAATAAAATTTTATATGGTATTATATATAATAATATGGTTTTTTGGTATATTTATTATCAATTTATATTTATTATATAGATGTTTTGAACATATATGAATAAAGTCAATGCATAAGTTAAGGGAATTTAATCTCATGATTTAATATATGTGTGATACATGCCTTATTTACCATTAGTTTATTTTGTGTGGTGTGTATACTAACTAGGAATTTATTATATGATTATTTATTATAAATTTATTGTTATTTAAATATCCATTTTATTATCTCTATTTTATGGGGTTTATGTTTCAAACATTACCAAATCAATAGGGTAAGTTTATCACAATTTTCCCTCTTTGAGACACATGTAACATTATGAACCTACATTATTTTTTAAGGTTTACATACGACCATTTGAAATATTATATCATCAATCTACTTATTTTTATTACATATTAATGTTTACGTAAATTTAATCTTTCATTGATATATTGATTCAATGTTACCAAAGTGATGAGATTTAATTGCTACAATCTCACCATTTATTAAGATTGTTCATGGTTATACTTCAATAGATGAAATACTTTGATCCATATATTAAGAATTATCATTAAACTTATTCTACTATTTTTATTCATGTTATATCCAAGTAATAGTACCATTTTTCACTCTTTATTACTTAATATAATTAAAATATTGTGTTTAAGAAAATATGACTTTATTTCTTCTTTCAGTCTGAAATCTGTGTTCTTCCAAAACCATGTTTTCAAAAAAGTTTTAAAAACTTTTCTAATATTAACCTATGATATTTAAAAACATTTTACCCATTTATTACCTTTTTAAAAAAATAAATGAATATTCTTTTCATTTTTTGATTGAGTCACTTTAAAAACTGTTTACAGCGTAAAAGGAATGTTCGACAAGTATTGATTTATCTACCACTATGACCATCATCTCTTTGAAGCTTCTTTTAAAAGTTTACTATATTAATTTTTTTTGAATTTTTTTTCTAATATTCTAGACATTCATTTTACATTTAATGTGGTTCTCAAAGAAAGAGGTATTCAAAAAAATTGTTCAAGAAGTGTTTTAAGTAATTTTAAATGCTTCATTTATATGTTTTCCAAGCTATTTTCAAATAAAATGATTTTCAAAATGTTTTATGCCTAAATTTTTTTTAAATTATTTTAAAATCGTACTTAATATGCTTCCAAAATTAAATTTTCAAATAAAACGATTTCAATCATTTCAAAGCGTCTTTTATAATTTTTCAAGGCTATTTTCAAAGAAAATGGGTTTCAAAATGTTTTATGTTCTAAAAAATTTTCAAATAAAAAAGGATATACCCCTCCGAAAATATTTTAAAATTTTTTCAATACTAATTCATATGTTATTAATGTGGTTTCCAAAAAAAGGATTTTTTGAAAAAAAAAATTATGTTTTGAAGCTTTATGTTGAAAGAAAAGTATTTTCCCTTAATAAATTTTCAATGTAATCTTTCAAAATCCATCTCCATCTAAATTGATATACCTTGATATAGTTCATGGTTTACTAGGGATATGATCCATGGAAACTGTTCTTGTTCCTTATTTGAATGGTTTATTAGTATGATGAAATGTTGTTTGTAAAACCCATTTTATTTCCATGGGTTGTACCATGATAAGACACATGTAAAACCCACTACCTTTTATAGTTTATTCAATGATTGTGAAATTAATCTATTTTCCATAGGTTAGGATATCATGAAAATTTTTTGATACCCATTTTATTTAATGCACTATGAAATGATGTTTATTGAACCGAATTATTTTTATGGGTTATGATATGATGAATGTTTTATTATCTTGTGGCACACATATGTATGATTTTATAATGAGAGAGGTGGGAAATATTAATCCCAGCAATGAATTGTGTAAATATTTATATCTCATGAGATATAAATGGATTGAATAATGTGTGAACTAAGTTCAGTAAATGACTTTGTCTTCTAAGATGGTATTTGGACTGAACCTTGACTACTAAGATGGTCTTAAAAGTGAACCTTGAATACTAAAATGGTTTGGGGAATCAACCCATTCAACTATAAGGGAAGGGTTATAACATTGTATGGTGGTGTGTCCTTCCTAGTATGTTTATTCCTGATAAATTTCGTTTCCAGTTTTTGGTAATTTTCTTCGACTTATCGGTAACTCTTTTATGTTCTTATGTTTCTTTCATAATTCCATGTCTTATTCCTATGTTATGGTTTCTTATATTATCCTCTTGAGTCCCTTAGGCTTATTATCTTATTATCTTCCAATATTTATTCCATGAATCATGTATATGATCTTTGATGTGAATTGTATGATATTCAAATGTTATGCTTTGGTTCTCATACCCTTATGTTCATGTTATGGTTATGTATCTCCTTTATTTACCCTTACTGGTCATTTTTGCTCACCCTTATTATGTTTCATTTCCCTAGGTTATAAAGACATGTTTTAAGTAAGAGTACTGATTTCGGATATCCTTAAGGGTGATGTTGAAGATCTTTTTCCATGATTGAAGAATATGTTTTCAACTTTCCAAATACACTAACTATTACGGTCCTCCAAAATTTACTTCTTTAATGTAATGAATATTCATCTGAAATAATTCAATATCCATATATTTTAATCATGGGTCACTATATTTGGTATATAATGAATGGTTTATTCAACCTTTGGAAACATGGATGAGGAAAATTTAGTGAGATCACTAGTAATATTTCTATGTATATTTAAGGGGATGCCTCTATGGATAAGTCTAACAATGAGTCAAAGTATAAGAAAATGTATAATAATTTTGTTAAAGGATAGACCGAGTGGTTTCCTTGAAATAGAAACCTATCTGGATATTACAAGTGGATGTGGATCTGGCATAGATGTACATAGAGGTAATAACCCAAAAAAAACTACATATTGAGATAGACTCGATTGGGAACTAGTGCACGATAATGGGCCATGTCGTACACTTGGTTTGAAACTCCCTATGGGGCATGCTTTGGAAATTAACAAACTATTCATGAACCACAATGAAAGATTTAAATAGAAAATGGCTATTAATAACCTAGTATAATCCTAAGGTATAATAGATTAATTATAAGGAGCCATTATTTAGACATACAATAAGTTATTATTCATGATTATGTGTTCTTTCACTATTATAAGTGTTTCTCATGATATGATTTATATTTTTAATCAATGGGGGAACCAGAAGGAACATGTTTAACATTGAATGTGATGAAAAACATGATGATGAGAATTAAAATGGGATTATAATTAAAGTGAATTACATTGTGATCATGCCTAATCAGTTTTCACAGAACATGATTAACAACATGTACCTTAACTAAATCTCAACTCACCAAGGAAGGGAAGGAAGGATTTTTTTCTATAGTTTAGGTAATGGATATCATAGAGGAAAAAATATTCAATTTATTTTTTATTGATACTTTGGAAAAAAGAACCAAAGTGAGCATCTTAGAGGAATGGGAAGATGTTTTTACTATGGAAAGTAAGTATGCACACCAAGTAACTGCATAGGAAAAATGAAAAGTTTGATTAACACTATGAATGGGAATAATGACCTCCTTAAGACATCATTTACGGTTGAATGCTTTAAATTTGTAATGAAATGGAATTATAGAAATCAATTTACTAAGTGAAAGATCTGAAATTGAATCACCAAGGTGGTACGATTAATGGTTATATTGTTGAAGATTATGATACTATGGATGAAGTGTGAATGGAAATAGGTATTAAGTATTAGGATAAGGTATCCTTGTTAATTGATTAAGGATGAAGTTGAATAATCAAAGAGCATATGTTTTTGGATTCATGAATTATGTTATATAAAATGTGAAATATATAATTGTTGTTCAAATTTTGTTTTTTGATAAGGATTTACAAGAATATGATGAATGGTTCTGATAGACTATAAAAGTGATTTAATGTCAAGGAAATATTCATGGGAACACATGATTAATGGAATGATATCCCTTAACACCTAATGATGAGATAATTATGTTTGGATTATGATATTATGTATTTGAATAAGTAAATTTGATGGTACTAATTATCTTGGAACTAATTATGGATTAATTTACAATTTGGTTTATGTTGTCATGGATGGATTTTAAAACATTTTTAAATTTAAGGAATATATCTAATAATTTTTTGTATAAGAAATAATTCTTGTTTTCAATAAGGACTTACGGTAAAAACCATATTTCAATATAATACATGATAAATGTATTCACATGTTTGGTATGTGACAACCAAGATATACTTATGATATATGGGGGATTGATGCTAATCTATTTTGAGAAATTTAGTGACCTTATTTATAAAGTTTTGTACTTTCATCTTTTTAATGGGTTATAAGGTTAACCATTTATGTAATTGTTTTGTTAAAGTACATATGCTATTTTAGAGATTAAATTATTGTCTCTCCATATGATGATTTATGCATATTGTATAACAAGTTTTAACCATTTTTTTGATAAAAATAGATTGAATGGCCTATCATTCTATCTATGGACATCAGGATATATAAATTCTTCATGAATGAAAAATTAACCCTCACTTCATGTAATAAAAGATGAAGTGGAAGTTGATCATGGAAAAAAAAGGGTTTTTTATGTTGAAATCAAGTAAGTATATCTTCTCATGAAAATTACTTATCTTCTAGTAAAGGGTCTTGAAATAAAAGGTTGTCTCGTTATCATCATTTTGATGATATAAATGAGCATTTTCAGGCCTCTTTGCTTTTTGGATTTTTTATCGTTATCTTTATCCTAACAATTTTCTCTATCACTCTCCATCATAACATGATAGTTAGATCTATATTACATGTCCATGTTCTCACTTTAAATATATGTTCTCTTATGTTGAAATGTAGTTACGATTTACTTTCGGTAACTCCCGTATTTCTAACTTTCGCTTTTTAAATGAATTTTTAGTATTCATTTTTTCTATGTGGGTTTATATGAAATAAATATATATGTATTAAATATTTTATGACCTATTATAATTTTGAGGGAGAAATTCATTTTAATGGGTTTATAATGTAACACCCTGAAATTTTGTGAAATATTTTTCTTTCAAATTAATTTAATATTTCAAATATTTTTCATTTCATGAAATACTGAATATAATTTGTGTTATATGATAGATCCAAGTTATTATTTATTTATATGCAATACCGAGTTGAGATAGTGTTGTACAAAACAGTAAGATTAACTCATTGTACATGCAAGTCAATGATTTTCTTATGTTATACACAATTTTTAGTTCCTTTTATAACTATCATTACATGAAAGAAAGAGTTTTACCCAACTACACTACAATTTTTAAAAATATTATTACAGTTATCTCCTAGACTTTATAATGGAGTATTCGAATAATATTAAATAAATTATAAAACTGTGGTTACATATGTTTAAAAAATTAACTCTTTGTCTATCAATTAATTATAAACAAAAATAAAAACCAATTGAAAAAAGGATGTGTTTTTATGAAGCAACTATTTTTATTCACAAAAATTATTTTTATATTAATAAATTAAATTAATCACTTTTCGTAAGTGATATTAATGATATTTTTATATTATAAATTCAATAAAATGTTTTTAAATTCATCCAATAATTTTTATAGGCATAAAATAAGAATAAATCCAATTTTAGGCATAAAAGAAACATTTTTCTAAAAGGCTCTTTTTCTGCCTTTTAACAGATGAATTGTATTAAAAATAATTTTTTACAATTGTATAATTTTTATTTGGAAAAAAAATTAATTTTTTAAATCTAAATATCATAATTTTCTTTGAATCAATTTTTTTGTATTTTTTTGATATGTTTTCATTTTTTTGATGAATAGTGAAAAATACTAAATTTTAGGTGAAAAAAACTTTTCTTCAAATTTATTTATATAGATAAAATATATATATTTTGTTTTAAAGTATATTTATATCACTAAAAAATAAATTTATGTAATTTATGTAATTTTAGTCGATTTCACATTGAACTTGGATATAAAAACATTTCAAACATTTGAACATGTTCACTTTAGAAACTCATTATCTCGTCCTTTCTGTAGGATTAATTTTAAATTAAATTATTCCACTTATGTGTTTATATTTTTGAAAAAAGGATTAAATATTTGGAATAATAATAATTACTAATTTATATTAATGTAAACTAATTTTTTTACCAAAAATATTAGTGAAACTAATTTAAATTGATTACAACGATTATGGTAAAAATGAGTTTTCTTAGTGGTTAAACTTTAACTTAAGGAACCAAATAACATAGAAAGATGTAAAAAATAACTTTTATAGACATATTTTGACTATATAAATAATTTTTTGATAATGTGACATTATTCTAGGAATCTCATGGAAGAGAAACCTCTGAATAGTACTTGCCTTTTTATATTTACAAGAATTTCAGTTCTGATCCACTATAAAATGGAACTTGCCCCCTAATTTATTAAAACATATCAAGCCATTTTATCATCCAAAAACATCCCATATAAACTTTAAAATTCCCTCTTATCAACTTATAATCCTTACTTTTGGGTTAAATCCAACCAAGGAATCCCTTTGGTGAAAACCAAAAGGAGTTATCCAAAGAAGAGGTAACATCCATCAACATGAACTTTTATTTTATTTATTTCTCCACCAGTTAAATTATCCTTATTCCATGATTATGTAATATGTTCAGTATCATAAATATACTGATTTTTTTATGTTTATTTATTTTCCTACACATCTATACACTTCCATCAAATAGTATACGTAATCATCGTTCATGTGTACGGTGGACTAATACCCCATGAACTGTTATTGTCAATTCTTACATTACTACATCTAAAGGTTGGTAATAATGATATAAATACTATTTTATATGATATAAATTATATTTAGGATTTATTTATTCATATTTAACTATTATATAAAGAATACATTCAGGCATTCCATTTCTAGGGAATATAATAACTTCATTTGTGGACGCGTGGACTACCACCTTCTCAAAGCGATGTGATTCATTCACGATTTATGTGGAATGTATTGAGAATGATTTTAATAAATATATTTTATATATATGAGATATTAATTCTAATTTTAATATAATATATATATACATATCCTTTACTTTTATTTCTTTAAAAATATGACAATAAAATTGAAACGACATTCTTGCGTACGTACGACCTACAATATCCATGAATGATGTATTTCATTTCATATTTCAATACTTCAAATATTATTATAAATTATTATATAATTAATATATAGGATATTTATATAATTTTTTACATTCTAGAAATAATTAAATCGTGATCTAATTAAGAGGACCATGAATAACAAGTAAAAACATATACGAAAAACAAAGCGGTTATTACCTGATGCGTAACATTGACATTAAATTGTTAATAAAATAGTAATATAAAGTCATAATAAAATTATATAAGGTATTATATCTAAAAAAATTGTTCATTTTAAGATTTATTATAAACTTATATTTATTATACATGATGTTTTAATGTGTACTAAACACTTAAAATAAGATAATTTCATCTCACCTTTTTATATCCATGACATATATGCCGTTTTCACCACTGGTTTCTTTTGTGTGTGTGTATAAACACATAAATTTATTAAATTATTATTAAACTCAAATTTAATTTTTTCTACATATCCATTTTATGATCTCTATTTCATGGTGTTTATGGTTCAAAAGTTACCAAAACTGTAGGTTATGTTTATCTCAATTTTCCTTCTTTGAGACACATGTAATATTATGAACCTATATTCTATTAGGAGGTGTATATTATGGAATTGGAAATTTTATATCACAAATATAATTATATTGATTATTTTTTAATATTCATGTAATGTTATTATTTCATATTGATTTTTATTTAAAGTTACCATAGTGGTGAGAGTTTATTACTACAATCTCATCATTTTTTAGGACTGTTTATGATTATGCTTCCATTGATTAAATATTAGGATTCATATCTTAATAATTATTATAAATTTTATTATCCTCTCTTTAACCATGATATATACAATTAACTTCCCCATTTTCCCCTATTTGGTATTTAAGATATTTAAGAAAAGGTTTTCAAGAAAATCTGACTTTATTTCTATCTCCAATCAGAAATATATGTTCTTCCAAAAACCTGTTTTCTAAAAAAAAATTCTAAAAAATACTATTATCCAATGATCATTATAAGAAAATTTTCCCATGTTTTACCTTTTTGAAAAAAAATAAAAGTATTCTTCTTTTCATTTTCCGATCAATGCCCTTCTCTAAAATTTTTATTGTGAAAAACGAATTTTCAGAATGTATGGATGTGTCTACCTTCACGAACATCAACTATTTGAAGGTTAATTTATCTGTTTGTTGGATTAATTTTAAAAAACAAATCCAACTATTTGGTAAATTCTTTTTTTAATTGGTTTTCAAAGAAATAGTTTTTCAAAAAAAAATATGTTCAATAAGTGTTTTAAATGATTTATAATGCTTCAATTATATGTTTCCAAAACTATTTACAAATAAAAAGGTTTTAAAAAAATATTTCTATCTAAAAATTGTTTTAAATATTTTTCAAAGATTATTTTTTATGTTTTGAAAGGTTTATTTACAAAGAAAAGGATTTAAATTATTTCAAATCTACTTTTATATTTTTTCAAAGATATTTTCAAAGAAAATGGTTTTCAAAAATGTTTTGTGTTATAAACAATTTTTTTCAAATAAGAAAGAATATTTCCCTCAAGAAATGTTTTACATGATTTTTAAAGATTAATTTATAATTCTTAAATGTTATTTTCAAAAACTAATTATTTCAAAAATATTTTATGTTATAAGATTTTGTTTTCGAAGAGTGGTTATTTCCCTTAAGAAATCCTCTTTGTGATATTAAAAATCCTTCTCTATATTTGATAATATACATTGATATAGTTTATTATTTACTAGGGATATTATCCAAGGACACCATTATTATTCACTCTATGAATGTTTTAGGATTAATATGACAAGTTTTTTATGAAACCTAATTATCTTACATGGGTTATACCATGATAAAATAATTATGAAACCTACTTCCTTTCATAGGTTATTGTATGATTATGAAACCTGTCTCTTTTCAAAATGTTATGATATGATGAAATTTATATGATACCTATTTCATTTCTCATGTTACAATTTGATTTTTCTGAAACACATCTATTTTTATTGGTCATGATATGATGAATTTTTTATTATATTTTGGAACACATATGTATCATTTTATTATGATATAGGTGGGACATATATCTCTATCCTGTTCATTGGGAAAATATTTATATCTCATAATATAGATATGGATATAATATGGATTGAACACAGTTTAGTAACAAACTTTGTCTACTAATATGGTCTTGATAGTGAATGTTGACTATTAAGTTGGTTTTTGAAGTGAATATATTCCACTATAAGGAAAGGGATATCACTGGGGATGGTGTTCTGTCTTTTCCAATAGGTGTATTCCCCAATAATTTCCATGATTAGTTTTTGAAATGAACTTTTACTTATAGGTAATGATTTTATATACTTATGTGTCTGTGAGAATTCCATGTCGTATTCTTGTGTTATGATTTCAGGGATTATATTCTTGATCAACTTATGATTCATGTCTTATGATCTTCCAATATTTATTCCATGACTCATGTATATTATCTTTAATATGAAAGGAATGACCTTAAAATTTTATGCTCTTGTTCTCATACCCTTATTTTCATGTTATGAGTATGTATCTCATTTATTTAATCTTAATGAGCATATGAGCTCACCCTTTCTTATGTTTCCTTTCCCAATGTTATGAAGGATGGTTTTAAAGAGGAGTACTAACATGGAAGATCATTAACAGATATTTTGAATATCTTTAACCAATATATAATATTATGTTTCCAACATTCCAAAGACACTGAAATATTATGGTCTTCATGTATGTACTTCTGTAATGTGCAGAATATTAATCTACAAGGATACAATATCAATGTATGTTAATCCTGGTCGGATATGCATTAAATCTTCATAATTCCTCTTAAACCCAATGTAAACATAAAACCACATTCTCAAATTTACAAATGGGCCTATAATAATATTTAAGAAACCCCCATTTGAAATATCTTTTAGAAATCATCTTGCAAATCTAGGGAAATTTTGAGAATGCGATTTTAATTTAAAGGCATTTTATAAAATTTATATTTATATACATGTACAAATATATATGTGGGAAAATATTTCTAAATATAGTTTTTTAAATATCAATATCAATAAAATATAAACATTTATATTAATGTCAATAGATCAAATAAAGGGGCATAATTCAATACAGGCATCAAGGCATGATAAATTCCCAGTAAAATCCCTAAAACCTAAAAAAGGAAATAACACAAATAAAATACAATTCAAATTAAAATATCATCTTTTATTGTTTTATTAATGAACAATAACTATTTAAAATGAAAAAAACCTTTTAAAATGGCCTCTTAAAAATTTTGAAAACATATATCATGCATATACTTCTTGTACAAAGGTATAAACCCTGAAACCCTTGAAGATAATTATTTTAAACCAATTAAAATACAATAAAAACAATAGAAATTCAATTAAAAAATTATAATTCCTCAATAATCACATTGTGTTATTTTGAAAGGAAATGGATGGAAATATCAACCTCATAAATGTGTGGATGTGATGAAACCCTCTAACAGAGAAGGAACAAGTTCTGAAGAAAACTTTTCACTCTCAAGAATCATAAGTTACCACACATTAGATAAAATTTTTTCCTTAGGGTTTTTATAGTATAATTTCAATTTAAGGTAGAATAGGTAATAATAAAAAGAGGAATAATATATGAGTTAGAGGCCCTAACCATGGAAGAAACTTTCAAATTTTAAGACAGAAGCCTCAAAAATTGAATAGGGGAGGGGGGAAGCCACCCATTATGCACCTTGATCATGTCGAATGAGATGGGAGATTGGACAGTAAATTAGGTGTTTAATTTGGGGATTATATTTTAGGAAAATTATTTTTTTTATGAAATCTTGGGGATCCATAGGGTTATCCCACATGGTTTCCTAAACCATGCCCTAATCATGCACCCTTTACTAGAGAGTACCTGGAGATTGATCTATTTGTTTGAATAGATTAGTAAACCATGTATCATCCATGAAAAAAAATATTTCAAAAAATCAAGACGCAATAAAAATGTTTTCACATGATTATTACTAACCATGTTGTCTACCCATGTAACCTATATTTCATTCCCAGAATTTGAAATTTTAATGGAAACTCAAATTTAAAAATAAGTAAAAAATAATACACTAATAAATAAATAAATTCATAAAACAAAATATGGGGTATCAAAATTTTCCACACCATAATACTTCTTCCCCAAGAAAGTTACTAAATTCCAAAAATGAGACACATTGACAAGGACAATTAGCCCAAATTAAAGAACCATCCTAGAAATAACTTCTAAACTAATCCAAAATCCATTAAAACAACCATCTTAGGTATGTCTCCCAACTACATAAGTTATACCCTATGATATCATGGATGAAATAAAAATATAATGCCTAAATTCTTGACCCCACCATTTAATGATTCCACTAGCAAGGTGGTTTGATAAGACAATCCACTCAAGGGTTGCATCCCTAAGCACGGTGAGGGCTTTAATTAAAAGAACATGAATACATCACCTGATAAAATAACAATATATAATTCCTCCAATAATTTAAAAATATAAACATGAAAAAATCTATATATCTTAAATCACACTCACACCCAATTTACTAAATGATAAGATGTAGAAACAGAGATCCAAGGTGGGTCTCCCTTCTATTTATGAACTTGCATGGTGGATCAACAATGTAAGGGTACTCAAAAAGGGTAACCAGACCAAACATGGACCCCAACTAATTATAATTAAATAAAACCCTACATTAAAACACACATAAACAATCCCCTCGAACAACCACATACTAATTATTTTAATAAAAGGAATACAGAAATTTAAAATAGAACTCATCCTTAGAAGCATCCAAAAATTCGTAGACAATAATTACCCTACCACTCATTGGAATCCCTCTAACCAAGGAATCAAAGGAGAATAGGTTCCCAAACAAGAGTGTTGCCCCACCAAATTAGTATGGTCTCTATCCTTGGGAACAAGGAAAGTTAACCTATGACCCCGTGCTTAGAATACTACTCATGCTGACTCCAACAAAATCAACCCAGCATCAGCCAGGTCATGTTCTTGGCTGGCCCGACATCTAACCTAGTCAAACATACTCAATGTATTCAATGAAAAAAAGGCGATCTAGAGATAAAAATATTCACAAAATATCCACACAAACCACTTTTAGGTCTTATAAATGACAAACGTTTCGACCTAATAACTTTTGATACCTTCTTGAGTGTCATAATGAAAATAATAAAGAGAAAACAAATCAGAATCAGTAACCATTCAAACATAAATCAAACCTAACTAGAAATGATACTTATTTTAAAACACTACTTCAATAAGATAAACCCTATTAAAACCCACGAACCAAAACAAAAAAAAATCAAAACCCGTATTTAAAAATAAAATAAAAATAAAACATTATAATTTTAAACCCTCAAAATTATTCTAGGAAACCAATATAAAATCCTCTAAATGTCTTAAATGTAAATAATTCACTCACTTTTATTCTTTAAAAAAAATTGAATTCCACCATTTAAATTTTAAAATACCAATTTTCATTTAAAAATCACTTATAGAATTCAAAATACCATTTTCAAATAAAAAAATAATTTTTCTTTAAAACCCAAAAACTCATCGTGATATCTGAAAGTGATATACCCTAACTCCCTATACTTAGATATATATGATATAATTAGGTTGAATGGGATGTCTTATTTTGGTGAGATGTTTTTCATGAGATACTTACATTTTTTATTATTATATAGTCTATCATTAAAGTAAAAGTTCATTTGAGGAAACATATGAATAAATAAAATCATCCATTAGAAGCATGAAGTTTTCCATAGTAGTATTAATGCATCATAATGCATCAATAAATGTTAAAACAGCCAAGGAGTTTCTTCAATTGATCTTATTTACATCACTTCCATACGATGGTAATAGGTGTGTGGATTGATATCCTCATGCTTTCCCAAAACTCCCTATGACCCATAACTCTCTTCATCCCCCTTAATTATATATGTGATTCTAGCACATAATGAATGGAATGATTGATACCTTTCATGAAATGAGTGATTAAATTTGGAATGTGGACACACCACATAAGTGGGATGCTTTTGTTTCCCACTATTTAGATATTTATAAAAAAATTGGAATATGTACATTAGTGAAGGTGATGACTCATAGGCCTTTCTTTTTATAATAAAAATTATAGAATGCCCATAATGTTAAAGCAATAAATTATAAAAGAATTTATAATTATATTTTATTTATTAATTTTTCTTAATTTTTTCTCATGAGTGAGTATTTTAATTGTTAATTTATTTTAAAATTCATTCCATATTTTATAAATATTTATAATTTTTTATATGATTATTGTTATTAGATTTAGCTTCATTTTTAAAATATTTCAAAATATATTCATCCATTACATTCTAAGTATGATAATGAATTTATTTTTTCATCTACCTTGTCCTCAATATTCTACTGAAGTTATAAACCTGAATTTAGTTATTGAATACATTTTGGTAATATTAGGTTTTGGAGTTATGATGAATTTTATCCTCTCTTAAATAAATTATCCTTAGGTAGAGGGACATGAGGTCAAACTACCTACCTACCTAAAGGATTGTTCCTTGTCAAGGATGGTGAATGGGTTTATCTATATATCACTCTAGGGTTACTCATGTGGAGATCCTCAATCTCATATAATTCTAAAATTTTACATCATGTTTTCAAGTACCATATTCGTATGATGTATTTTGATATGTATGAATGTGGTTTACTTATATTTTTGGGTGTGTAACAGAAACATATGGTTTTTTTAAAGAAATAAACATCAATATGGTTTGAACATATTAGGTTTGTGGATGTAATAGGATTCCAAAGTAAATTAAAAGAATAATGAATAAAAAAATTAAAAAACATGAGATAATATAGTGAGATTAAAACCCCCTTCAAAAATTAAGTATGAGATTCCTTATAAAGTAACACTTTTCATGACCTATATCATTAAACTGGATAGGTTCTTCCCTGGAAAGGTACCCCTGAATTATATTGTGTTAGGAACACAAGTAATGGGTTAAACTAGATCATCGTTGAGTAGGTTCTACCATTGTAGGGTTCCCCTATGTCGTATTTTGTAATCTATTTTGGACATCTTCTATGGGCTACGATTAGCTGGTAAACCCTTCGGAAGAATACCAGATAAGGGAATTTTATTTTTTCCATTTGATGAATTTGATAAAGTGTTTTCCACTTTGTTATACAAGAGGCATGTATGATATGATTTGGATAATTTCATAGCTAAATAATAAGGTGATGAGAGGAATGACCTCGAAGACTAATTTATTAGTGAAATATAGATATGATCTCAATAATAGATATGATAAATTTTTAAAATGGGTTTGATAATTTTTTTGGTATCCCATTTGATTAAATTAATTATTAAATGTTTAATGAAAAATGATAATCATATGTTAAAATATTATGTTATAGATGAATAGCAACATCATCATCAAACTAAAATTTGAGATCAATCCTTGATAGAAATTATATTAATGTAAGATACTCCTTATACTAAAAGTTTATTAACTAAGAATAGTGTTTTAATAAAAGATCTTAATTAAAACTCAATTTCATAGGAAAGTTCCTTCCTATGTAACCAAGTGTTCAAGTTGTTCAACAAGTTAACCTTAATGCTAATGGAATCATAGAGTGATTAATTTAAGGTTTACAAGGAACTAGATAAATGTTTTCCAAAGAAACCTAAATATCCACTAGTGTGATCAATATATTTGGGTACAAAAATGATTTTAATCTCATATAATTAATATGTATGGATAATTAAAATGATATTAAATATGATTTAATATGTTTAATGACTTAGTGAGAGTAATGGTTCCCTTAAAATTTTAATGGTTATAGAAATCAATTCTATTATTCTGGAATATATATGATATATACTGTACGATTTACAAGTGTTGTAAATATATAGAAGGTCAGAAAGAAAAAATAATTCAAGTTTAGAGATTGACGGTTTTTTTCAAGAAATATAGAAATGGGGTTGCTTTATTGATAACTCAAATACTAAATTCTTAGATAAACTCATCATAAGATGTGTGTTTTATGTCAAGTATCTCTTAATAAGAGAATGTAAACGATATTTTATTTAATGAAATGAGATATGTTTTTAATACATATGGTTTATGATTTGTTTAATTCAATAACATGCTTTAAGGTGAGACAAAAATGGATTTTTTGTAAGGGAATTCATATTATTTTCATTTATGGGAATGTTACAAAAATATGACTAAACTAAAAAATTATGATTACCTGATAATACCAAACTATTGGGAATATATATACCCATAGAATATGATATATGGGATATAAAGTACTATATAGATAGTATAATATGGTAAAAGATAAAAAATTCAGTTTAGAATTTTAACAATGTTTCTTTAAGAAGCCAATAAAGGTCATTAAATACAAGGGTTTTCAATAACAAAGAGTAATAATTCCATTTTATTAGATTATCCAAAATATACTTGAAGGAGATTATAAAACAACATCTAATTTTCAGGCCAAGTATGGATGTTATAGAAATTAATTCTTTAATTTTAAATTGTATGTGATACTAAATATATATTTTACAAAGTTCTATAATTATATAAGAGTTCAATATTAAATGAAATAATTGATTGAGATTATAGATTAGATTCATGATATATAGTAAATATTTACTATATAGAGGATTTTAGTGTAAATTATTTTATCAAAGATCAAATAAATATAAGTAAAAGGTGTGTATTTTCATCTCATTTATCTTATGTGATAAGATATATTGTTCAATTACAAAGAGTTTTTGAGATAAATTGTGATATGATGAACTTTATACACATGGTTTATGATTAATCAATTTATATAACATGTCTTGAGAAGATGATATAGATAAAATCATTTTATCTAGAATAAAATATTTATCCAAGTACTTGCTAAAATATGTGGGAATTTTTTCCCAACACCCATCAGTGGTATATTTAAATAAAATATTATTTTAAAATAAAAATTTTCTAAATATATAAAATGTAAAATATATTATATAGAAAAATAGTTTATTTCTTAAATATTCATACAAAAAAGAAATAAATTTCATTCCTTAATATAAAAGGGTTTTTGAATCCTATTAGGATATTCTGAAAACAATACATTGTTTAAGAGGATAGTGGGAGTATATTTGGACTTATAGATTCTCAAAATTATCACATAAAAGAAAACACATGTAACACAATGTATCAAACCATTGAGTCTGAGATGGAGGGTCACATGGCCTCTTTTGTGCCTCACCATATGCTAGAGTCTACGAACAAGAAATGATGGTCTAAGTCTGTATTTGGGGAGACTGTACCCTCAGTATCATCTCATGGCACAAAATAATAATATAACCAAATATATAATCAACATAATACTTAGATTAATCAAACAAAACCTATCTAGGAAGACTACCAATAATTAAATAAGTAAAAGGATCCCAATGTGTAAATCCAAACTACAATACTAAAATTAGTAAATAAATAACTAAGAAGGGTCCTTCAATGTATTACAATATACTCTACTAGCTCCATGCTTCTATACTCAGCCAATGTTCATGGGCCCCTTTCCATTACATGGATTCTTATACATGAAGTCTATATGTGGATCAAAATTATCTGACAGGGAGTGATTAATAAACCTGGAAGGACACCACCAATGCATATTTAAAAAGAAGTACACATTTATAACAAGTTTATTCCATGATAATAATAAATGTGTATGAAATGATAGCAACAGAAAATCATGTATCGAGTAGTAATGTTCTAACCAATATTCTAAAGCCCTCCCATTTATACCTAGTTTCGATCCATGTTAGAATGAAAATGATGAAATGTTATAAATAACCAAAACTATCCCTGAGTCTTGTCAATATATCGCTCAAAATTATCATGGAATCTTTTTCACCTTGGAATTGTAATTTCCTAGGCCTCAAGTATGGAATGTTTATCACAAATCACTTGTAATCAAGGAACACAATACTTTGTATCCATTCATTGAGTGAATCCTAAACATTTCATTCCATGAAATCATCATATCTCTACCATATAATGAGGTCCATCATCATTATTTCCACAAGGCATGCACACTACCCCTCTATAGAAAAATATTGTTATTATGGTCCACTTATTCTGAGAATCAATAATGTTTCCTATAAAGGAAAGGTAACATGTATGATAAGGTAGATCATACAAGGAAATTATATCATCAAGAGAATAAATTAGAAACATATATACATGTGATCATCATCAAACATGGCCTAAAATATATATAATGATACTAAAGGAACCAAACATCATAAAAGGTATCATAGGCTACACACACCCACATGGGATAACAATCAAGAAATGTTATCAAGGTATGCCAACACAATAACAATACCAAAGAACAAATAGGTACATTAGAGCCCCATTAGGTAATGAAATTCCTAGATCGAATTAACTAATGAAAACATCATGGTTTTTTAAGAAATCATATCCTGAAGCACATACATGTGTTCATTAACTCAAACCACTCACCATAGATTCCTAAAACTGATTATGTTATTTTATTTCCCAAATAAATAAAATACCACATATAATATTATTCTATATCTCTACAATAATTTGAGTTAATCATGTACTAATTATTTATATTTATCCTATAATAATTTGGGTATATTATTTCATGATTTCACATGAAATAAGTGGGAAAGGGAAAAAAATTCCAACATGGAATTTAGCAGTTTTTAAATAATGCACCTACAAATATAAGAGAGAGGGTGAGGGTACTACCATGTCTGGAAACTAGATGAGTACTTGGTTTTGTTGATGAAGACTTCATGGATCTCACATAAAAGAATTTATAGAATTCCTAAGATTGAAGGAATGTCATGAATAAAGAAGGATATGGTTTGGGTATTTTATGTAAATGATGAGGTGGGATCACAACATTGATATTCACAAATTAAATTCATTATTTAATTTGGTCATGAACAATTCTTAAATGTGAAAGTTTTAATTTTATATATTAAATTTATTTTAAAACTAAAAGGTCATAGGAATTAATTACCATGATTTTTGGAATTCAAAATCACCAAAATATGTCACAAGGATAATATGGGGATAATGAAATGGAAAAGGGAGGAAAACATGTATTCATCAAAAAATAGGCAATTTTTAAGTATAACATGTCTTAACCATATTAAATTAATATGTGTCATGTAAGGGTTGAGTTTTATGCATATAAACCCTTTGAAAAAGAGTTTTTACTCTTACATAGATCACCCTACCATTACACAACACTTTAGGTACACTTGTGCAACTTTTAAAAATGGGAGCTTACCCTTACACAGTGCTGATAAACATGGAGTTACAATAAAGAATCATTTAAAAATTGGGGGATACCCTTACACAGTGAAAGGAATGAGGGGATTACCCTTACAAAATTCATAGATAACTCCCTTGCCCGTACAAAATATCTCTTTCACCCTTACACAACTCAAAAAAATAGGTTTTACCCTACACAACTCCCCAAAAGACCCTATTTAAGGGTAGAGTGCACTTACCTTTACATCGGCCATATTCTATGCATAAGGGTAAAAATAAAGGATAAAATTATTAAATTTTCACAAAAATGGATAATAAAACATAAAAAAAGAGGGTTTTGAGAATATTTAAATAGTGATAATGTTATTATTCTCTCCATAAAGTGGCTTCTCATCCCCAAGAGGTGTATCTAGTGATCTATCTTCAAAAACACACGACACTGAGCTCAAACATCAGAATCCCACTCCCACATCCCCTTATGGATCCATCTATACTACCATATGATCTAGAAAATTGTTTCCATTTTCTTCATAGTATTGTCTCACTCTAGCTTATAATCTTCATCAAATTATCCTTATAAGTTGCATCTAGTTCCAAATCAAAGTCCTTACAATCTATAACATGTGTAGGATTGGGTATATACCTCATAAGCTAAGAAATGTAGAACACACCATACATGACTCAATAATGTGGATGAATTTATGGGTGGTATTCCATTATTCTAACCCATTTGGTGGTCATAAAGGCTCTAAAAAACTAAATTTCCATTTCCCCTACTTATACAAATGACAATTCCTTTCCCAATGTGACACTCACAAGAAAACTATGTTTACAATAGAGAACTCCAAAGGTCATCTCCACCAGCCTCAATGTGATCACTACCTGATCTGAGTGGTTACTAAACACATACTGGTCAACTAAACCCTCTGTGGGGTCACATATACAATTCTATTCCTAACAACTACACCCCTACCCACAACATTCGAACATAGTGGTTAGTGGAACAGTCATCCAAAGAGAGCCTCAAATGATGAAATCTGTAGAGAATTTGAGAAACTATTATTTTAAGTGAAATAAACCAATACTAAGCGATCATTCCATACTCCACCAAAGTCTTGAACAAAATCTGGAATCATATCCTCAATTATATATATCCCATTCTATTATTGTTCTTTTTTAGGGTTTCATACTATGCTTAATTTTATCTAAGTCTCTAGGTCCTTCTGCAATCCCAATAAAAAGAACGACCTAAAATATTCATCTCTTTCAGATAAAATTCCCAAGTTATTTCTATGTATTCTTAGAATCTCTCAGACATACATCTTTCCCAAATCCACACATGAATGAGTCTCTTGTATTGGTAATAAGTGATAAACTTCCATCATCCAATTGAAAATAGTCAATGAAGTGTCATGACTCCTTGGGGTCCTATGTAACCCAAAAAAATCGATCATGATTTTATCCCAATTCAACAAGGGAATTGAAAGTGGGTGGAATAAACCATCAGGAAGCTAGTTCTATGCATTTACCGTATGGTGGGAAAGGCATCAGAAATAATCAAGTGATGCCCCTCTTTGTCCCTGGACACCATAACTATTTCCTAAAGTCGTGTAACATATTCTTCACACCATGATGTACCAGGCATACAATGGTATGGAATTATATCATCATTTATTATCTAATGTAAGTAGGTACTACAAATCACCCATGCACAGTGATCATGTTTTCATCACCCAATGGTCACTCGGGTACCAGACTAACTCTAGCTAGTTATGCCCACATCATAACATTCTATGGGTCTTCCTCCAATCATGTACCGAATATACTATAGAGTATATTAACACTAAAATACAACAATGAAACATTTTTAAACTACATTTGAGTGGATTATCACTCCTATATCTCTCAAAAAAGTTTTCCCATCAACGGTGAATCAGGAGGGTGAGGCATGTTCCACTCCTAGCATCATCTCACCCTTACGAATTCCCCTCTTCCTACCTCCGCACTTCCCCCTTTCCTACTTCCTTATCAATTTATTTTTCTAGATTTATTTTGATCATTTTTTCCAATCTCTCTTACTTGTTTTAATTTTTGTATGTGGTCTTGGATCCCTTTGGAAGCCCCCTTAGCTCTTCACATAATCTTTACTCCTTGATATTGTGTTTCTAACCCCATTCTGGTCTGGTTCACTAGTCTTCTTTGGGAGTTTTGGGTGGTGTGTTTTGAGTCTCATCAGTGTCCCAAGAGCCCATACTATTCCCAATCTCATCATTTCATGGTTATCTTCTTCTAAAAATATGTTTTCTTCATTAGCAGGTTGCTAGCGTGTTCCTCTAATAGTGGTGGCTTCGATGATTGGGGTTAGTGGTCTAGGTGAGGATGAAATTTTATGCAGTTTCCTATCCACTTTAACTCTGACCTAGAATTTTTTCCTTCTATACTCCCCCAATTGTTCTTTTGTGGTGGTTTTAAGGATTCTTGGGGAGAATAAGTTTAATTGACCAATAGTACTATAGGGGGTTCATCCTTCATTGGCTTTGATTTGAGCTTGGTGGATTTTATCTGATGAAACACACTATTGGTACACTGGTATCCTTATTTTTTATCTACGGTGTGTGAGGGATTATTGTGTAGTGATGGTCAATGATGTGTGCAGTGATGATGCAGTATCAATCCAAGTGACCATCATCAGTGGCAAGGGTTTGTTTCATATTTTTTCAAATTTGTTTCAAGGTTTTATTCTTGTATGGTGTTGATCTCATATGGTGTTGGATCTTAGAAAAATCATTGGTGTTTTGATGATGAAGAGGGATAAGGTGTCTATGATGATGGTGGGTTGAATATTTTTCATGGTTCTACCTCTTGGAAATAATTTTTTTGGATATCATCTTTGGTGGTGTTAGGGTGTCGATAGTGACATGGTGAATAATCAACAACATGGTCAAGAGTTTTCAGGGCACTTCTCATTTTTATTTTTCAAGTCATCAACTCCAATAGTGAGGGATGGTGTTGAAAATGATTGTGGTGTTCCTATAATGATGATGGATGGTTGTGATGTGATTCTGGCTAATACGGGTCAGGGTGCACATCATGAGGTGGTAGGCTTGAGTTACTAATGATTACATGTTGTTTGAAATTCCAAACATGGTTAGTGATGGATGTTTCGTTTCATGGTATTATTATGTCTGTTTTAATTTTTTTTTAATTTGTAAGGTCATATTAGTTTTTGTTAGTTTCCTTGTAACTTGATGATATAGTGAATATTTTAGGTATGGTTCCCACTTAACCTCTATGTGTCTTATCAATAATTTAAAAAATAATAATTTGTGGGAGAAAAATTCATTGATATCAATTCTAGGAATCATCCATCCACTAGTAATCATACTATATCATCAAGTGACACTACTTAACCTATATCCTATATCTAAGATCTTCTACTATGAAAATACCATTCCTTGTTTTATACACCATCTCATTGTTGAACATCTTTAGATACTCCACCCAGTGCCTCTTCCTCTTGTTCAGTTCCCACGATGTGAAGATGTAAGAGATGTTCTTTTTGTTATTGTAGAAAAAAACTATCATTTAAGAGATAGTGTTGCGAACACATTTTTTTGAACCATGACTACCAACCCCACATTGTGAGTGGGGTAGTTTCACTCATGGGGTCACATGTGTCATGACCCATAAGCTAATACCTACTCTCTCAACATTAGTATTGATCTAAATATAATTCTTCTTGTATCACAATAAACTTTATATAGGATCCCAGGATCGATAAGTATCATTATTGGAGATGTATTTATCCTCCTCTTCATCCCATGAAATGCCTATTCATGCTAGTTCAACCAATGGAACATTAATCCCTTCTTCTCCAGCATAGTCAAAGGTGTTCATAATCCGGATTAGTGCTGGATAAAATTTGGGTAATATTCTATTAATCCTAGAAAGTTATTGATCTTGAATATCTTCTTGGGATGTGTTTAGGGCATAAATACCTGTACTTTCTATAGGTCCAGGGATACATCTATCTCAGAATCCACAAGCCATAATAAATTCACCTCATGAATCCAAAAGTTACACTTAAACATCTAGGCATGAAGTCAATGTCCTCAAAGCGTACTCAAGACTATCTCAATATTTCTAGCTTCTTTCTTCAGTGTAAGTGGGAATATGAGAATTTCATCAATAAAAACCACAATGAAAGAGCCTATATAAAGTTTGTAGATCTTTTTCATGAGATCCATGAACACTTCAGGTATATTTCTCAATCCAAGTGGCATCATTAAGTACTTTTATTACCCATACCAACTTGGAATGGTTTTCTTCTAGATTACCTCATTTTTAACTCTTAGCTGGAGATTTCTTGATCGAAGATAAATATTATATAACCATATGTCTCCCTATAACTAATTAAAAAGGTCATCGATTCTTGGAAAATTGTATCTATAATTCACTTTCACTAGGTTCATATTCTAATAATCAATGTAATGTTGAATACTATAATCTAATTACTTTGAAACCAACACATATACACCCCATTGTGATGTACTTATCCTAATAAATCATTTCTACTCCATGTCATCAAGTTTCACCTTGAGCTCCTCCAGTTCATTTAGAGGCATACAATAAAGGGGTATCAAAATGGGTTTCACACTTGACATGATATTTATCTCAAACTAAACTACTATCTCAAGAGGAATCTCTCTGAATTAATATTGAAAGAACTCCTAGTAGAGATCCATGACTAGAGGAAAATACGAGGAAGTTGTCATTGATCTTTTCAAAAGAGCCATGCCCACCATCAGCATCATGACCATCCTAAGATAAATAATGTATGGAAAAATCTTCCTACTCCTAGTTCCCAGTCTTAGATCATCATGAACTTCTATCCCTTTGGTTTATTGAATGACACATATCTCCAATAGAAATCAATGTGATCTTAGAAACTGGTCAATCAGTCCATATTGAGAATTACCTCTGTGATCATCATCTCCATATCATGAAGTTCAAAATATAGCCATAAAAAGTTATGAATATAGGATAATTTGGGTATTTCTATATATAGTCTAATTTTATTCCCAATGGTGTATCAAGGAAAATTAACTGAGAGGATAAATTAACTATTAAATCATGTCCTATAACTACATATAAAGATATGAAAGAACAAGATACGTCGATATTGAAGAAGGAAGTAGATAAAGAAGTTTTAATTTATTTCATTGAATATTGGATGGTCTCTCTCTACTATCTTATGGTGTCTTTTCCACTATATAAACATGGTCTTCCTCAACTCCATAACCATGTCTGTAACTTTCAGGAGTCCTCATCGTCTTGGTCAGCTACTAAGGACCCCGTCTAGATCTCTAGTTCTCTGATCATGTCTATCTATATCACCTATGATTATCCCTAGAATAACATTTCTAGATATTTACCATATTTATGAATCAATGGACCTTATTTTATGTTTTTGTAAAGACTTACTATAATGCCCCATCAGTCAACACTTAAAATAATAAGGCCCTCCATCCTATATATAAGGTGTTGATAAACCACTATCCTTTTCTGTCTATGTGATGATTATCTCATGAAAACCCTCATCCATTCTATTTATTATTAAGGAATAATCATTGGAAAGTCCATTGAAATATGGATTAATACCCACAACTATATATTCTTTTATACCCTTCGTGACCAATAGGGATTTGTGGGGAACCTCTATAAATTATGTCACATAAGCAGACATTATCTTCAATATCTACTAAAGCTTCGTGTATTCTTAAGCATGGTCTGACTCCAGCATACTTATATGTAAATCCGTGAAAAAAAATTCCTTTATGGTTTTCCAAAGGCCTTCATAATATCCAATAATGTTCACCGCACCTCACCACTACTTGGTAGATCCTTGTAGCATGAATTCCAATAGATTCACTTATTCATTTTTCGATGTCTTAATGAGGTCAAATGTACTCTAAATGGTGCCCTATTAATCACCAGGGAACTGTATTCCACTTGTTCATTAAAATGATGGTTGATTCTGGAGATTGAAATCCCTAGGGTAATCAACCATGGATCTCAGTGGAAGGGCTCCCACCTTGAGTGGGCCTCTTGATTTCACCACTAAAGAAGGTATGGGAGTGGACACTGGAGAACCCTCCTATAAAATAGGTGGTGGGATAGGGGTGTCTACAACATATTTTCCCAAGTTAGCTGGTGGTCCCATCAGTCTTCTATAAGGAATTATATTTGTATCTTAAAGAGAACTATTTTAAACAGATGTCATTATCATTACTAGTCTAATGGATCACAAAAATGTTTCCCTAAGACTCTACCCATAACCCAAGTTATAACCGTATTATAACTAACCAAAGTTATTATCTCTACACATTATTCACATTCATCATATATGTAATAAAACATAACAACATGATTATTTAAAATAATTAATTCAAACAAATATATTACATAATAGAAAGGTAAAATTGATATATCACACAATAGAGAATATGTCCCAAATATATAGAACAATTTGATATATTTTATTAAAGAACTAATATACAATACTAAAAGATATATATATATATATCGAATATGATTATGCATGCCTATTCATGATGCGTGAATGGACCGTAAATCTCGTAAAACTATAGCAATAATCCTATATATTGTAACATAGAGTTCTGTTATACATGAGCATGATAGGCACAAGGAAACCCACCAACCTGATACCCACGTAAATATATCATTTCTACCATTTCCTAAGTTAGTCTAAAAAGAAAATAAGAAAATTAGTTCTCTTATGCTATTTTGTAACACCTCATCCCGAACCACTGGGTACAAGCCAGAAGGTTACATAACATCACGTGTGACTCACCATATGCAAGAGGATATTGACTTGTAGGGAGGTTCTAAGTCCAAAATTTTGGATACTAAACCATTAGTATCATGTCATTTCATCAAATTTTTTATATATTAAAACATAAAAAAATTATAAAAAAACAAAGTGAAAATGTGGAAACAATCTACATAGTATACTCATCATACAACAAGTAAATGGGATCCCAAACTGGTAAGCCAAAAAACAGTACTAAAATCATAGGATAATTAAATAAATAAAATATAACAGCCCTACGGAGTCTATCTCAGTATTCTACTATCTCCATGCTTCTCTACTCAATCATCATACAAGGTCATGTGGTCCTTACTTGGATCCTTATAAATGAAGTATATATATTCATATAAATACATATACATTGTGTGAGTAATAAACCTATTAGTTCACCACCAATGATTCCTTAAAAAAATTCACATGTATGATAGGTTTATTCCATGAAAATAATAAATTCATAAAAAATGAATAATAAAAAGCAATAAAGTACCGAGTGTGCATGCGCTAACCATTATGCCAAAAACCCCTAGAAATACTTGATTAATATCTATGTCGGAAGGTTAATGAAAAAATTTATAAAGTAAGAAAAACAATTCATCTGGCTACAGAAAATATCACTCAGCATCCTCTTGACATCGAATTTACATAAGACTCATCTTTTCTTAAGACTCAGTTATGTCATGCTATTTATAAATCACTATACGTAGACCAACCTGATACATGGAACATAGGAATCGATAGCATCCTCAATAGGGTGTTCCATGGGTATCTCAAACCTATACTCTGGAATATAATTTTCATAATCAAAAGTCATGGACACTCCCCCTCTAAGAGAAAATAAAGTTATGATAGTAAAATAATTACAATCACCATGAATGATACCTCTTAAAGAATGGTAACATATATAAAAGGTAAATAATATGAGGAATGCATATAATCATGAGAATAAATCAGAAAAATATATATATGTGATCATCAATAAATAATTCCCAATAAGATTAAAAAATTTCAATGGCATCTAATAATGTAAACAGGTCCCATGAGAAACACACACGCCCACATGTGATCAGAATCAAGCACGGTTATCCTGGAATGCCAAAAAAGTTATATACTAAGAAAAATGAGTATATATGAGATCCTCATAAGTTAATTAAATCCCTAATTCAGTGTAATTGATGTAGATATAGAGTTTAATCAAGAAATCATCACCCAAACCATGGCCACATGTTAGTTAGCTCAAACCACTCAACAATTATTCCTATAATTGATCAAATTAATTTATTTACAAATGATACAAATACCACATGTGATAATATTTTCTATCTCTTGGATAATTCTAAATTATCAAATTATGAAAATTTATGTGCTAGAAATTTTTTCCTCAAATAGGAAATATAAAACAACATGTGATAATATTATCTCTAAATAATAATTTTTGATGCACATACAATAATTCTTTATAATTATCCATTGATAATTTTGGGCCATTATTTCATAAACTCGCATGAAATAAGGTTAAAGAAGAAAGAAAAATTCTAATGTGTAATTTATAACTTTTTAAATATTATAATTAGGGATAATAAATAAAATGTGAGGGTTCTACCATGTATAGAAACTATATGAGTATTATTTTAGACAAAGAATACTTCACAGATCTAGCCTTATGGAATTTATTGAATACCCAAGAATAAAGGAATATCAATAACAAATAAGGATAACATTCATATATTTTTAAGAAAATACGAGTGGTGGCTCACATCATTTATATTCCCAAATTAAATTCATCATTTAATTTGGTCTTGAATTATTATTGAATGTAAGGATTTTAGTTTCATCCATAAACAGAATTTTAAAACAAAAAATTTCATAGAAATTTATTCCCATGACATTTGGTTTTTAAAATCATCAAAACATGTTACAGGGCCGAGTTGGGGATGAATAAATGAAAGCATCAAGAAAAAAACATGTTTTCATTGAATAAAGGCATTGTGTATGGGTAACATGGTTTACCCTTATACAAATCACATGTGCTTTGTAAGGGTATAGGGTTACCCTTACACACCTTTTGAAAAAAATAGGTTAACCTTACACTAATAACCCAAACATTATATAGTACCTTTAATACCCTTACACATCATTTGAAAATGAGAACTTACCCTTATAAATAATATATACATAGGGCATTACCCTTATGTAGTACATTTTACCCTTACATAACCCTTAAAAAAAGGGACTTACCATTATGTAGCATATAGAAACAAGGGATTACCCATACAAAACACATGGAATCTGAGGATAATACTTACAAAATGCATGGAGAACTCCCTTACCCTTACACAGTAGCTCTTTTACCCTTACGCTGCCCATATAAAATAGGATTTACCCTTACATAATGGTTGATTTCACTTACTAATACGTAGTCCCTATACCATGTGTAAGGGTAAAAATAAGGTTTAAAATTTTAAAATTTTCACACACAAGGATTATAAAACATAAAGGGAAATGGGTTTTAATATAATTTAAAGATTGATAATTTTATAACAAAATATCATGTTTAGGTTTTTTCTACTCAATACCATAAAAATAGTTACGATATTTTATAATAAAAAAAATGTAAGCATTTAAAATTAATTATCTTGAAAAGTGAATTACATGATTTCTAATAATATTATACTAGTAAAAATAAAAAGTGAATTTCACTTGATATCCAAAAATATTTTAGGGTATAGTAGTAAAGATATATTTAAGAGTTACATTTAGTTACCTTATTAAAGTGATTTTCACTTTCTCCTAAAATAGTTTAGAAATACTAGTAAACAACAATATAAGTAGTTACATTATTTCAAGGAAATATTTTGAAGGATTCAGATTCAAAATATGATGATGGTGAATGTAGAAATATTTCTATGGAGACACCAAATTTTACAATTGTGACATTTTATTTTGTGAAGTTAAGTTATTTTAAAATATTCTTGAATTTGATTAGTTAGTAATATGATTCATAAGTCTCTCCATTATTCATAATGGCTTACATAATCAATGTTTTTCACTAAATTAATTAGTGGGAGGGTCTTATAATATTGTCACATATAGATTTGGCATCTATTAAATATGATATAATGTGTCAAAAACTATAAATTATAGAAATTATGAGGATGATCTAGCATATTATCATATATGATATGAAAAACTAGTGCTCATGTTGGTTATGTTTAATATCCTTAAATATTTTAATAATGTTAAAATGTTTCATATTAAATGAAACCTCCATTTTATCATTCTTTAACATTGGATACATAAATTCATATATAGATATAAATATGAATAATATGAATGATAATTGACCTCTCAAATTATGAATTGGAGTTTCTATCAAACTGATTTTTTACATAGATAATTATAGACTATAATGAAATGTTAAGGTTACAATGAGTTGGATTATTTAATTGAGTTATAGAATATTCTCATATGGAATAAAACAAAGAATATGATTCCTTATATGCACTAGAAGACCTACTAAGCATACCACATGGAGTGTCATTATTTATGATGCTTTCCATTGGGACCATGTTTCGTGTGCACTTCCTTTCCCAATATTCCCACTATCCAAAGGTGGGATACCTTCATCACATTAATTTGTGATGTCAATTTCTTGATTGAAAATTTATAATGGGATATTGGTTCCTCCTTTAATAGATTCCTCCTTAAAACTCATTGCCTTGTTCGGGTCTCCCTTATAGATTTAATTCAAGTTCATGATACTCGTTCTCAGTGCCATATTGAGGTGGATGCTAGATAATATTGTTGATTCTGTCTCAATAAGGTAGAAAAATTCATCCAAACTGGGTAGGAATGTTTGTATTATATGTTAATTTATGTACATTTGGTAGGTTGGGAACTTGTAATGTCTTTCTCTTGTATAGGGCTTCTCATGTGTGAGGCATCTAAGGTGTAGAACCCAAAGTATCTCGTGTTGACCATAAGGTAATTGACCATAGGGGTGTAAGTATTCCAAGGATTTCTACCTCATGAATCAAATGTCTATTGTATGGGGTAGAGGTTTTGGATTTGGTCACATGTTTAACATCTTATGGATATGGTTGGGTGGTTAAGTGTGTCCCATTAGGAAACATTCCACAAATCATATTTGGTGGAGTGTGTCCCTAGGGGGGAATATTTCACACTTGGGGTTTGGTGGAGTTGGTGTAGTGTGTCCCTAGAAGGGGGAAGATTTCACACTTGGTATCTGGTTGAGTGGGTCTCCAATGGTGAATATTTCACTCTGGGATTCTCGGGAGTGTATACCCTATAGGGTAAGATTCCACACTTGGGGATTTTTGGATTGGTTTCCCCAATAGGGAATATTTCACACTTGGAAGTTGATGGGAGTATATCCCCCAACGGGGTGTATTTCATAGTTAGAGGGTTTTGGAATTATGTCAGCCTAGGGGGTAAGTTTTCACACTTGTAGGTTATGAGGAGTGTTTCTCTCTAGGGGGAATATCTCATAGTTGTAGGTTTTTAGGCTTGAAACTCATAGAGGCATCCTATGTACCCGATTATTAAAGAGGGATAAAAACCCACATAGTTTGATGTCGTAGTTTATGGTCATGTGACAAGGCTGATTTTTCTAGTTTAACATTGTGGGGTCTGGATGCTCATGTCGCATAAGGAGAATCAATGAGGGGTAGTGTGGGATTACCATTGAAGGTTTCTCATGTTAGGAGGTTCATCCCACTGTGAGGGAGGATGGTATGTGGATTACATATGAATTTTACCAAGTGTATGAGTTTCATATCATGGTAGGGGAGGAGGTGGAATCCCCGTATTATCATACATTGGGCATCCTATGTTCATAACACGAGTTAAGGATATATATTAACATCTTGTTCTAAGTATATTTTCATGCAGTTTAACATCAAAAAAATTGGATATTAAGCTAGGAAGTTGTATGTATTGAATCTCAAATGTGGATGGGTCTACACACTGAGGGGAAATGTGTTAAGGTGAGAGTAAGATCTGAACAAAGGACTCTCTACTGAGATAGATAAGCTATTACCCTAAGTGATTCTACATTTAGGGATTGCGTTTTCACTGCTCAGGAACCTCTAGTTTGGGTATGGCATAGATACTTTCATGGATGGGGGAATCAGGATCCTGACATTAGAGTGCCTGTGCTTAGGAGAAAAAATGTATTAGACTATCTATTCTTAAGAGAAAAAGTTGGGGTAATAATCACGCTTCAAGAAAAATAGGCATCGGGCCAGTAACCTTAAATTTTTTTCACACCAAATTATTATATCGCTCACAAATAGGTCTATGTGCCCTATGGGCTATATCACAAGTCCAACACATGGATTTAAGAGGCATGGGTGTGTGCAACATTAGGTATTGTGCGTGAATTAGGGTTGCGTGGAGGATTATTCTCTTGATAAAACTCAATTATCCTTAATATATGTTGTGTGGGGAACTCTCAACACTATACAAAGACACATTGGGGCCCACTAGAGGTTATTCTCCCAAGATCACTTCCATTTAGGGTCCATGGGATTCTAGAGTTGTGTGATGTCATGGAAGATAGTTTTATATAAATGAGAGCGTCACTCATTCTTCTAGAGATCCATACTAAAAAGTGTTTGGGGAGATTCTATTTAAATCTGAAATCGGTGGACGATGTCGTGAAACTTCACCGAAGTATAGAACAAGGTTTTTTTCTTCCCATCCATCTGTCGATGGGAATTGACCGCAAGACATATGGGGTTCTACATTACCTTTCATGAGCAACTGCTATGAATTGACAATGATATTTTTTTACACAATTTATCTTTTTTCATTAATAAGAATTTCCAATAATTTTGGAATCTGGGAGGACCCACTGAACTTTTCTATATAGCATCACCTTTGGTGAGCACATCTTTTTCATGTGAATCTGATTATTTGAATACATAGCTCAATGGTTATAAACAACCTACCCCTCATCCTAAAGATGATCCTTCAGGGTGGGTCACATTCTTGGTTTATAAAAAAATAACCTTTCAATGTGTGAGACATGTTTTAGCATCAATAAATCCCCCACCCCTTGAATTGAAGATGATGGGGAACTAGATGGTCAGGTTCATAGGGAAATAGTGAAGTTGAAGGCTGGTTTTGGGCGTGATCACAAAATTCCTTCCTTTGTTCATGAAAAAAATATTATAATCTCTTGAAAACTAGTATCCCTATGCCTATAAATCAAGATAGGGGTGATTTGTATTGCAACCTGAATTTTATGCAAGATTGTCAATCTCTTGTGCACATAAACCATCATCTTTTCATGAAAACTGAATCGTTAGGTTGTGGATTTCATGCAAACAATTATTTTTTTAAAATAGTTTCAGCGTTTAACCTGAACTTTTGGGTGACCATCTTATAGTGTATGTAACTAGGCCACTTTTCACAAACAAAACCAAGAATTTCTGATCGAAGGTCTGAATCCATAGACCATTGAGAATTGGATAACCCTGTAGGCCAATTGATGATTGAATCTACTGTTGTGACCCAAAGAGTTGAAATAGAAGGGAATCTAAAAATTTCACATGCTAGAATAGTCATTTAGGATAATAGGGGACTATTGGGACTATTGAAATATCTATTGAGAAACTATGATCCTATTTAAAGCATCAAGATGATGGATGATGTGGCTATCCCATCCATCTATGTGAATACACTATAGTTCTGGTTCACTCATCATGATGAGATTACCCTCTAGAACACTACCAATATAGGTTATCCTACAATGGAAGATGAATACTTCGTCATCTACACTCTAAGTGGATGAAAAAAGACAGTCACTAGGGAAATACCAAAGGATAAGGATCTCTCATCCTTCTATGAAAGCATCTTCCATAACATCATCTAGTGAAACAGCATGGGCTAGTATAAGGATTGGTACCTATGGGTTAGGGGTAAGTTTACTGATGATTGGGGGTGGTAATATTGGGTATTCTAATATTTTAAATTTTATGGACCCAATCTATGTCACATCGATCTGTATGAAGTAGTGTGGACTTCCCAATTTCATGTCTATGGAAAATTGGAGATACTTTCAGAACATCTTAGCTAGTGGACCCCAAAAACTAGCACCTTCCACCTTCATTATAAGGGATAAGGATCAGTCTTTAGGATCTTCACTGCATTGGTGGCATCCCATTGACTGAATTTCAATAAGTAAAATTCCTCCCAAAACTGAATGCTTTGGGTGATATGAAGTAGAAACCCATTGCATCACATATTATTCTAGATGCATTGACATAGGTACTCAAGAATCATCCTCACATTCACTGAAACATTACATTGATGAATTTTAAGGGTATGTTCCAAAATAATCCTACTATAAAGGTGTCAAGGTAGCCAAATCAATTTTTAGTGGTACAATAAAGGAGGAAAATGAGATCCTATATGTTGATCATGGAGTATGGGTGCTACAAGGAGTGGGGATATAGAATGAAGGAAGGTCAGTAGTTGGTGGGATTTTATAATTATTTTTTGAACACATTATTTATAGTTTACATACTTCTAGTGAAGGATATGGGCATGGGATTGCATCATGTGACACTCAGATTCGTAGAAATTATGGAATCTAGAAATAGGGTGAACGAGGGAGTACCGATGCTGACCCAAATCTATAGTCAGTTGGTCTATGTAGTTAGAGAAAGTATGCCTAAGAATATTTTCAGTCCATTATAGTTTATACATTGGTGGATTAAAACACATTTTGGTGGCTATGAATTTTAAAATTTCATTCCCCTCTAGATATTGGCCTATATACCTAACTCCTCTACATTTCTGGGGTTTTACTGGTAACTCTCAATGAAGTCATGACTAAGGTAAAAATAGGAAACACTGTAAATAGAAACTTCCACCCATTCTCAAATCCATCCAGTAAGATGGTGGATAATCTAGAGGGGACACTGGAGCAGTGGGAGTACCTACAGAACATCTATGGCAGAGTGTTGTTCACCAGAATAGAGAGTAACACTTATTTTGAAACGTATACTCTGTCATGGTTCACCCGGTAGTTCAATATTATCTAGAAGCAGCAAATGAGAGTCTACATGGGGATCTATGGGAAAAGGAATCTGTGTGTCCTTAATTACTTATGGTGGATGTTCACAGGTGATGGCACATGGTAGATCATTATATTTACACTAATAAATTTCAATGATATTTCCTCTTAGACTTATGCCAGAAATTGTATTACAGTATATCCAGGTGCAATATTTCATAAACATGTGAGGAGAATTGCACCATCATGTAAGGAGAGGGAGTGGTAGGGAAGACGATATGATACATTTCAATTTTCTCATCAAGCATAGAGGGATATAAACTAGGATACAACGTGGGAAACTCAATGCACTATTGCACCCCCACCACCTGAATGGGAGGGTGTCCCTCTGAATAAAGAATAGAAACTGGCGGGGAGATCTCAGGCTGAGACTAGTAGAAATAGGGAGGCCCTGAGAAAAAAGTTATAGTGTCTATTATAGCCAGTTATTGATGCTTCTTTTCCCATACTCTGGGTGGCCTAGGGAATGGTATGGCTATCATTGATAGTATAATAGTTATGGTGGAGGCTAACTCAAGAGGGAATCAATCCTGAAAAGGTTTGGATTTCCATAATCAATTATTGGGTAATCTTCCATGAAGGATTTTCATACCTGGTGGATATTGATTAACTTATAATCGAACAAATTGGTGGAGATATTTACACCAGCTAGGTTCTTGTGTTGTTCAGTGGAGATCCTAAGGGGACAACATTCATTGAATAATCAACCCAAGAGATTTCATCCATTGGTATCAAAACATAGGGCACCAGTGACATGGAATCTTGGGGAATGCACACTGATTAAGAAACTCCCCATGTGAGTGTAGATGTCACCCATGAGGGTGATTACTTTATCTACAATTTTTTGTAAGGTAAGAATAACTTTTTAAACTGTCTATTTCATCCACCCATTCTCTATTTTTTTAATGGTTCTAATATGATATTTTATATTATAAGGGAGCCAGCCATGTATGACCAAGGAGTCCCTATTAGATGGGATGAGGTTGACCTAATGGGTTTCAGTGGGCACACCTCAGAGTCTTTTCCTGAAGCTATGACAATAGGAGTGTCTCACAAGGAGGTTTGAAGGGTTATTTCATATCCCCCAGTCCTCCCAGTCATATACAAGGGGCCTTTCCCGTGCATTCCACTGACAGAGTCTGCCGCGAGTAAGACATACAATCCAAGGATACACATTATTGAGATCCACATGCCTCTAGGTAAGACTAAACATCAATCAAACATTCTCCCTTCAAACTTTAATGAAGATATTTGAGTTTATGGCATCAATTTGTTTGTCTATTTTATGAATTCCTCACCCAACTAGTAACGAGGGGTCTAATTTCATCTGTTAAAGTGACAACTAGTTTCATTTAGTCTCTGATGGTGGAAAACAATTTTAAAAGTCTGGGATCAGATTTATCCCAATCTCATGCCCTTTTTAATTCTTCCACCCTTAAGTGAACCATGTTTTCCAAATTTTTTTCCAATGTTCAAACTAACTAGGTTGTTTTTTGTTTAAAATAGTGCTCAAAAGGGTGCATTCCCAAAACACAGCTATTGTTGGGGAACCTAGGGTGCCTCTCTTAATGATTGATCCAAAACATAGGTAGCATGTTGGTCAAGATGATCTAGAATTTATCCTAGGAGGGTATCCCATCATTGAATTATGTTATATCCTTCATGAGGAGATCATGAGATTGTTGGAATTGGATTTTCCAGTGAATATTCAAATGAATAAGGCATTACTGTCAACCTATTTCTTGGCCTATTTAATAGTATCCTCGAAGAAGACCCAATAATTTTTTTCCTCGAGGAATTCCTAATGTATGAACCAATTCCACCAAATTAATTGGATGATTTTGGGTATTAAATCATTGAGGAGATCCGCATCATCTATATAAGGGCATGGAGGATCATGTGGATATTTATTACCCACACTCTAGAAGAACAACTAGTTAGTCAGATGCGGTTTCTCCACCACTTGTTGTGAAAATTGGGAACCAAAGAGTTTAATTCTAATTATGTCCATGCACTGGCCTTTGATTATCTTTCTGAGTGGGTGTATGAGGAAAGTCAAAATTTCAACATCACCTATAACCGAGAGAATTCTAATGGTACAATGAATATCTATGTGGTCAATCAAGAGCTTCTATGACTAGAATAGAATTTGAATGAACATGAGGTTGTAATTAAAACTCAAGAAGAGATCATCAGTTAATTACGGGATCAACAGAAGACTATCGAATCTTGGTTAGAAGAAGTATCATCTTAGATAGATGCGTTCCAAGCTGAGTTGGTTCATGTGAAAATCAGGGCTAACAATATTATCACCTTGTCTTAGGAGTAATAGGTAGATCTAATTAAGCTACAACTGGTTCTAGAGACCACATTCCAGATTTTGGTTGGGATAGAGTTCTCAATTGATGAAGTGAGACCTAGGGGGATTATTTTTTCTGGAACAAAAGATAGGATTCAGTGTGTGTATGACCCTCACAAGCTTTTGGTGTTTATTTATTTTAAACTCCTAGTATTCATGAAAAAAATCCCACACATCACTACCACACTATAATCAAATTAATGGGAAAACTTACAATCAATCCATAATCCCATGTCTTCCACACTCAGTGTGAGAAAAAAAGGATGATCATGAGATTGGTCATGTATATGAGGGTTTTAGACAATGTCCAAACACTTAGGGTCTGAACTTGTCTATTGACCACTAGGAGCATCCTAACCAAGAATGTTCAGGTAATGGAGTCTTACTCTATAAACTTCCGACTTCAATTCTCAATGTGTGATAGTGTATGAATGGGTTAACATGAGAGTGTTGAATTATACCAAGAAAAATGGGTGATAAAGAGTGTGGAGTTTGACACACAAGATATGGAACACAAAATGGTGTGATGTGATGATAGAGGATAACTATTGACCATATTTGAGACACAGAATCCGTTATCAATATGCTTAGGATGGGTATAAAAAATGAGGTTTGACCTATTTCCATGTTTGAAACATGGTACATGTCTCCAACTATTTTCATAATTCTTTCAGGACATGTTCTTAAGATGGTTTTTGATCAAGTGTGTCTGGACACAATTTCCATTAGGGTGAATTCAGATGTGAAAGATTATGGGGATAAAAATAAAGGGATATGTGAAGTGTTGGGGAGAACTGATGGAATGTTCAAATAGATCTCAACACTCTTGTAATTACACCACCATGGCATTAAGCACATTGGGTAAGCATACAAGTCTAAGCAATGGTTAAAATCATCTTATAAGGGGACTGTCATCTAATGTATCGAGCAATTATTAAGGAACATGAACAATATAGTAAGTGACCATCATTGAAGGTAGGAATGAGCTTCTCAATTTAGGGTCTAAGATTCATATCATTTTTAAATCATGAAATGAGGAATATAGAAATTAAGTTTAACTTAAAATGGTGAGGGTGATGTTCAGGTAGTTTAACATCATGTGACTATGATATTGAACTGAAATTTTTTGAAGATTGTAACCAGGATGTGTGAACCAACAAAAATAACACCCACCCAGCTAAGGTGGAGGGGGGGTAATAGGGTAACACGATGGGGGTTACCCCAGAGGGGATTGTGAGAAAAATGTTTTTTCTCTAATTTTTTCCTAAATTTATGGTTTCAGTTAGCAAAACTTGGTATTTTCCATGGCCCATGGTGGTCCCCTTCTTGATTTTTACTTCATTATTTTTATATTATTCATTCACATGTTGTGGAAGCGACCTAGAGGGGGGATTATAATTCTTTCTTATGTTTTCCTTTTGGGTTTTTTTCCTAACAAAGTACCATTACCAATCAAAATAATTTTTGGAAATTCACACCCAGTATAAGGTTGTGATGCTTGGAGCTAGTGTTTTGTTCCTTGAAGGGATGTGTGTTGCATAGGGTAAATGTATCCTGCTGAGAATGACAAGTATAAGAAACCATGAAACATTGAACATCTCTGAGACAACTTGAACGCAGTTTAAGGTATTGATTCTTGGACCTGGGATACTAGTTTAAGGTTATAGAGTTTGGAACAACTAAAAATTGTTTATGTTCATAATTCTTGATCCATAGGGGAGCGCATCTCAAAGGAGTGTTCACATCACATAAGGGAGGTGGACCAAGGTGAACTGTAGGTTAACGAGGCTCGACACCACATGAAACATTCCCATGATGACATGAACAAGGTATAAAGTCATAATTTTTAGAATTGGGATCCTAGTTTAAGGATGTAGATTTTGGAAAAACAAGGTGAATTTCTGAATCTTATCCTTTCTTGAGTAAAACACCCTTCCCAAATCCAAATCACATGTGAGACATGATCAATGCATGAAAAAAGGAGAGGTATGAAGTTCCCATTGTCTGCAAGGGAGAACAAAACTAGGTGAAAGGTTGTTGAAAAGTCCCATGAGGTTATATCATTACATTCAAGAACTAGATAGTAAAAAGTGTAATGAGTGATGGAAGAGGAAAAAATGTCAACCATGTTTGAAACACAGGTTCTACCCCTGCATTGGTTTATTATGGGGAGAAAAAATTCTGGATAGATTTTTTACCAAGTTTGATACATGAGAGGTACTATCTATTGTCAAGGTTATTTGAGTCATGATCCTAGGATATTAGTGAGACAGTGATTCTAGGAACCATTATTTTTAGTGAACCCGTTTAGATCAGATAGATGATTATTATCGAAATCAATGAAATCACGAAGATTGATAGTGGAATTGGGGAATGTTTCAGATAAAATGTTAAGTGCCTTAGGATATATCCCACCATGTGTTCAAATATGCTAGATGAAAAAGATGATGGGTGAGGATCAATATTTTCTATAAAAGGGGAGGACCTTGAAATGAGTTGGTGGTAGGGATGGATCAAGGATAACAGATCTGAGTGTCACTATGTATCCCATGAGAATGGGAATCAATCCAAATTTAGTTTTGGAACTCGACATGGTAGGAGACTAATGCTGGTTGGGGTAGCTCCCTCTCTGGAGAGGATCATGAATAATATCTTATCGGTCATATGAAGCAACATATATCTATTTAATAGGGTAAGACTTTATTTTATCATCATGTGATAAGGATTTTGTTTCTAGGTTGTCCCATACAAGTTTTGAGAGGCATACTCATTTTATATTGGGTAAAGGTTCTTGTTCATTCCATAATTTTTATATGTGGAATCCTTGTTTTATATGGGGAAGGCTATAGTTTAATTTTATTTTCAAAGGATGTTTCTCTTTGGAGTTTAAAGATGTAAACCTCAAACTATGTTTTTTATCAATTTATGTTTGTGGAGCTCATACCATAGGGGGTGTTACTAGTTTAATTTTGTAGATCATGGAACAAATGGTGTGGGTATCTTTAGAAAAGTTTGGGTGTCATTAAAGAGTGATAAGATGATGTGAAAGGAGGGATACAGTGACCCTCTACCAAATAAAACTCAACTAATTTTACCCCAATCAACATCATGATGAAGGAAGAGAAAATACATTGTAAGGATTTGATAAATGGGGATGAACCTGGGATATGAGATTCAGACATCACTATGTATCCCATGAGAATGGGAATAAAGCCGTATATTATTTTGGAACAAGGCGTGGTAGGATACCAAAACCGGTAGGGGTTATCCTCTTAAGTTAGTGTATTGAATCATCTTATATTTGTGATATGAGGAATCCCAAATCTTCATGGGGTAAGGCAACAGTTTAACTTTATTTGATGAGGATGTTGGTAGGGATTTTTCATTGAGAAATATATTCATTTCTTCCCATACTAGTTCATGAGGTCATCTCATCCTGCTAATGGTTCATGGAATCTGATTGGGGATTATACCTAAAGAGGAGGCCCATAAGGACAATTAAGGAAATAGTTCAAAAGTTAATGGATGTATTTATGTTGAATTTACAATTGGACCTAAATAAAAGAGTCTTAGGAATCTCTATGCATCCCATGAAAATGGGAATCAAGAAACACATAGTTCTAGAATGAGGTGGGGGTATTGTTTTGAGGAAACATAAGGGATGAAGAAACCCATGCCAGTAATGGGTGAATGAAAATAGTTTAAGGTCACAATACATATACTAGGATTAGGTACTTGTAGTATGTTCATGTGATTCCTATGAGTTGAAACCCGTTGTGAAGGAGGGGTAAAAAATTCCCTGCACAACATAAAGAAAATCTGGAACCAGTATTGCAATGTTTGTTCTCTGACTAGATAAATTCAGAAAATAGTTTAATGTCATGATGCTCGGATTGGGGGCATGTTTGTTTTAATTTTATTCAAATTTCATGTAAGTGGTAAACTCAATGTGAATGGAGGTCGATGCAAGACCACGTTCCAAATAAATAGCATGAAACAAACTGAATATTTTTTAAATTCATAATACTTATACTGTATGTGTAACCAAAGGTCCTAATGGTGGTGATTGTAATCCCCCCCCCCCCTTGGGGGTAGTTTTATGATGAATTGGCAGTTGGGACCAAAGACTAAGGATCTAGGATTCACTACATATCCCATGGGATTAGGAATAGAGCACAGGTAGTTCAAGGAAATAACATGGTAGAAGACTGACAATAGAGAGAAAGTGTACTCTTTGAAGAGTTCTCTAAATAATCTCATACTTATGACATGAGGCATATAGTTTTTATATGAGGTAAGGATATAGTTTAACATTTTTTTCTGAGGACGTTGGTTTTTGGCATCCCAAACTTGTCATATGACACATCCCAGTTTTATATTTGGTAAGGATACAGTTGAATATTGTGTGTTGATGACATTGGTTTTTGTAATCCCATAATTCTTTTGTGAGTCATCCCGATTTTATACAGGTTAAGGATATAATTTATCATCATGTGCTGAGGAAATTGGTTTTGGCATCTCATGATTGTAATATGAGGCATCCCAATTTTATACAGGGTATGTTTATAGATTAATGTAGTGTGTTGTGGACATTGGTTGTTGTTATCCCATACCTGTCATATGAGGCCTTCCAGTATTATATGGGGTAAGTCTATAGTATAACTTCATGTTCCGAGGACATTGGGATTTCCTGTTTAAAGTCATACAACTCGGATTATTGTTGATACTAGTTTATGGTCATGGATCTCCAACCATAGGGGATGTAAATTATTTATGTTCACAATGCTTGGACCAAAGGGGTTGATGTTAATTTTATTTCATAGAGATAGGACCTTGGTTGCTTCATTTTAAGGTCACATTACTTTGAATATGACTCTTAGTCTAAGGTTGTAGAGTTTGGAACAAGTATCCAATTGAATGATTGTAGAGTTTGGCAAAGGGGGATTCACATGAAGTACTACTTGTGAAACATGGTTTTAGTGGGAGTTCTGATACACTCTCTATCCATGGATATTAAATTGTATGTTCCATTGGAATATACCTCATGGATAATGTAAGTTCATTCCCTCTTGGGCTCTAACTTCAGTGGATTTTTTTCAAGTATCATCGAGGTTCTAATAGAAAGTTCCATGTCACCCTTGAGGAAGGATATTAGGTGAACCTACTTGTTAAATTATCTCTCCATCTTATTCTAGATCATGTATAAGTTATTCAAGGCATAAATCATATTTTCCATTAGGGATTATAATTCAACTATGAGGACTTCTACCATTATTTCTAGTATTTATTGGTTGTAAACATCTATTAAAATTGACGGAAATTGAACCTTGATGGGTAAAATGACTCTGTTCTATACACCATGGAATATGGGGTCACCTAGGTGGAATTTAGAGTTTCCATTCAATAGGACCAAAGGGAATTAGAGTGTTTTTAGGCCAATCCTTTTTTAGTCCATGATTTTCTACAATATGATAGAGAGGGTCTTTTTGAATGTCTCAATCTTACCAATTTCCTATGAATAGAAGCAAGAAATATGGTTGGACTAGATGTTGCACTTTTCATAAAATTTCTTCATTTCAGTAGACCAAAAGTTCGTATCTTTTTCTATTAGAATTGTGCGAGGCACCCCAAACTGATGAATGATGTTAGTGATCACAAACATAATTAATCACAAGTTATTGAATTCTTTGATGGGAACAAATTATTTCTATTTATAAAATAAGTCTATTACAGTCAAAAGGATCCTACACTATTGATTTTTCACTGGAATATATGGACCCAAAACATTGAGTCCCCATACTATAAATGGGAAAGAATACATGGTAGTGTGTAGAATCATTAATGGTTGATACAAAATGTTACTACTTATCTAACATGTATGACAACTCTTTTTGAACTCAATTCAATCATGAACCATCATGGGTCAATAGTATCCCAACCTCCAAATTTTTCTGACAGATATTCAATCCCACTTAAAGGGGACCACAGGATCTGGCATGGAACTCTTGCATGACCTGAGGTATCTCATCTCCTTAGATGGAACATGGGGATATTCCAATAAAACCCTCACATGTAGAATGTTTTATCAAGGTTAATCCCACTATAGAGGATAAAATATGATGCACTATAGTGGATTATCTCATGCTCGGGTCATTTTGGTAGGAGAATGACATACTAGAAATACTCAAAAAAGTGAGTTGTAATATTGGGAATTTTCTTGATTATGAAGGGATTTGAGGGCCCATGCACAGATTTATTAGAAGATAATGGAAATACTTATCATTTTCCATCATCTAAAGTGGTATGTTAAATAACCCAATGGTGTGCCACATGAATGACTGGGTCATCTGATTCAAGTTCTTCAAGAGATGAAACCAACCCTAATAATGCATCAGATCGACCATTGTAAAACTGAGGAACATGGGTTACCTTCAACTATGATGGGATTTGGCCCATCAGCTGACAGGTGCATTCCAATAGGGGAACTTGCACTTTGTTTTTTGATGATATAGTCACAGATTATTTTTTATGACTATCTTGGAGTCTCCCTACACATATAAATAGGGGAAATCAATCTTGAAGACCAACTTGAGACTATTAAGGAGGGCCCGGAACTCTGTCTCAGTGTTAGTGAAGCCTTCTGAAAACAGGAATGAGTATGGAATGACCTCCTATTCCCGAGTCATGAAAATGGTTAGTAGGCCTACCCTATTAATTTTGGGGTCACCGATACTTATAATGGTTGGGATTCAGGAGAAACCATCAAAATTCAGCTTCTAAAATTTTATAGCCTAATCCACTGAGATAATAGCTTCATATAGAAAATATACATCTGGGGGAAATTATTTAGGGGCTATATGTGTGGCTTGGAAGTCTACTAATTCCTTGAATTTTACTTCCCTCTATAGGAAAAACCTGAGGTCAAACTCTTGGAGGATTACCACATAGAACACCAATCATCCTATCAAAATGGGGATATTGAGGATATACTTTTTTAGGTCTACTTGGAACACTAATTGTATCTCATTATGATGAAAATAATTTCTCAACTTATGAACAACAATAACTATTGTGAGGAAACCCTTATCGATGAGTGTGAATCATGTCTCCATGTTGAGGAGTATGGCTCAATGTTATTATAGGTTGTTTCTCCTACCCTTGTTATTTTCATGTGTTATGAGAGAATCAGGGGACCATTCTAGAGAGATCATATAGAGAACAAAAGGCTTTACTAAGATTGGTTTCATTAGAATAGAAGGTTGTAGTATTTACTAACTGATGTTATAAAAGGAAGTCTATAACACTTCATTCCACTGGTGAAAAAACCTTTTTCACGATCCTCAAGAAGTTTTTACAATTTCCATCTATATTTTCAATAAATTGGTGTATGTAGGATATGTTGCCTTGCAGGCCCTGCAAGTCCCAAATATTTATTGGGGGAATTTGACTAATATACGTGGTTTTATCTGGGTAAATCTAGATGCCTTTTTACCTTATGATAAATATGACAAATTTCCTAGAGGTAGAACTTAATGCGTACTTTAGGGGGTTTATATTCACGTTTGAGGAGTATAGGAAGCTGAACACTTTCTCAAGATCTTTAAGATAGTCCCGACGTTGGTAATAATTGACCACAAGATCATCCATGTAACACTCTACCAATTTCACTAGAATTAGATTAAATATATTCCTCATGGCCAACTAATATGTGCCTCTAAAATTATTTAAGAAAAAAGTAGTCCCTAGAAAGAAAAAGGTTCTTTTAGGTTCCCCAAAGGTGGTGGACTCCTAATCCTCATTTTCCATCTAGATCTAATTGTATTCTAAGTATTATTCCTTGAAGTAGAATTCCTAGAGCTGAGTTGTAGAATAAATTAATATATTTGTCACAAAAGGTGGAAAATAAACCTTCTGAAAATGTGGGTTAAGGTCAAAAATTTTGTAAAGAATCTAATCTGCACATTCTTATTCCGGACTAGGATAATGTTGGCTAGTCACCTAGGGTAAAAGAACTCCCTTACAATGTTATCCTTAATAATATTTTCAACTAAAACCATGACCATAGAAAAAAGAGAGGGTTTCATCTTTCTGCGATGTTATTTGAACCTGTGATGACCCACTATGTGGAAAATACGATAAATGAAAATATGAGGATCTAGACCTCGCTTCTCATCATAGCACTAGGTGAATATGTTGTGGTGCTATTTTAGGAAGGTTACATAATGTTCCTACTCCAACAGGGACATGAATGTGTGGATAAGTTTCAATATTAGGTCTTCCTTGGTAAAAAGTTTAACCTGGGTTAGATAATCAATAGTGTTGTAGAAACCCTCTTAAAATATTGGAGGTGAATATTCTAAATCCTCTTTGTCATCTGAGAAAAGAGAATCAAAGGGTGGAGCTGGCTCTTCTAGAATAATTAACCCATAGGGATAATTGGTTTCTATTTTGGTGGATACATAATCCTCAATGAGGGGTTCGCTTTCTACTGCAACTATTGATATAGAAGTTGATGATAAAATTATGTTTGTTTTTTGACCATGAGGTCCACCATTAATATCGAAGACACTGATATGAGTCAATCTTCGTTAGGTTATCCCTACTTTTCAAAACATGTGGGAATGCTATATATTAGTGTTCATGGGATGAATTTATTCGTAATTTATAGGAGTAGGGTTATTAGGTATCAGATGGGCCTTTGGACTATTGGGGTAAGAGGTAATCTACCTGTGCTCTTTTTTTCTTGTAGATATTTAAACAACCCTAAATTTAAGAATCATTGGGTCCAATAATTGAGTTGGGAGAACAAAACTATATTTCAAGTGTACCCACAGTTTAGATACATTTTCCATTATATCTTTAAGGGAATTTATCTTCTTGATCCCATCAGGTTGTACATAAATTCCATCTCTTTTACAATAACCATAATCCAAGTAGTGGGACTCACATGATCCAAATAGGGACACATTGCCCTAGAGGACCCCTACTTGACCATCAAGGGGTTATTTGAGGCACCTGTGATACAAATAGGGGAATGTTTCATGAAAATGAACCATGGATCTTTCTGAAGTGCATTATAAGAAGTATCATGTGAGACTTACATAAATTAGGTGCTTGATACAAAGCCACCGAATTTAGTCTTCAGTTGAATTTTTTCACATATTCTCTACATCATCTTACTATAACACTGAATAAAAAAGTTGTAGGAATTTAGATCTTCTTCTATAAAACCTAGATTATGAAGTTTCCATGTTAGGGTGATGTTGATCCTAGATCTAGTATCCACTAGGTAATGAAAAATTTCCACACCACTGAATTGACATGTAATATATAGTGGGTGTATGTTACCATAAATGGTGAAACCATAAAATTATCCAAAAATTGAGATGATGAATCAACATTCCTCTTTCTCATCATCCTCTATGCAGTAGTCCTCAGTGGAAGCTACCTCATATTCGAACTAAAGGGGGCTTTTCACTGCTTTTTCAAGGGCCTCATGCATCACTTTTAACAAGAGGTGATCCTAAATGATCAAAAGACTCATGGGTATGCTGGCAAGCTAATTTATCACATCATACTTCCCTTCTAGGGGATTATTTTTTTATATGGAGGGTCACTATTTAGAATAGGGCACAACAGATGTCATTGGCTAAACAGTTTGGGAATAGAAAGTACTAGCAATGTTCAGCTGCTAGATAACTGATCTACTCTGAACAACTGATGTTTGGGTAAGAAATTGAATTTTATATGAGTTATGTAATATATTTATTTCTATTTCCTTTTGTAAATTAATCCTTAAGAGAATTTCTAGTAAGGAAATGCAGAAAATGAGGTTGTCAGAGGATTTTTTATCAGATCCCAAAGCCCAACTTTTTAGAGGAAACAGTTAGGTCGTACGGTTAGTATAACTTGGTACACCTACACCGCATGGTTAAATTAAATAGTGTGGGGTATTTTATTGAACAATTTAGGAAGAACAGGTTTCCTTAACCATGCGTCCCAGTAAACATGCACATGAAATTGTTGCAATGTCTTTTAATAGAGGAGAAACACATGGATGGCACATAATATGTCTAACTGTACAGAATAACCATGAGAGTGGGGTATTGAGGTAGAGAAGGACACACAGTTTGCACACAGTTTTCCCAAACATGTGGTCAAACAATTCGACCTAGTTTCTAAAGGGGTAATGACCATTTTTTTAATAATTATTTTAAGACTTTATACCCTACATTATTTATTATTTTCCTCCAGAAACTAGCCTTATCCTTCATTTTGAGAGCACCCATGGAAGAAAAGCCTAGGATTTTCCAATTTTCTCTGATCTAGAATCTTATTCCTTTACCTCTAGTCTTGTTGGATATCCGCAGGTGATTTCATAATAACATAGTCTCCTTTTGTTGTTTTTCATTTCTATCAGTGATGTTATTTTGGTGCAATATATTATTCCATGTTTTCATTTTTTTTATCTATTCTTCCATTTTCTTCTGATCTTGACTAAATTAGAGACCAATACTAAATGAGTACTCCTGTAAAATACTAAGGTTGGTGGTCTACAAATATTCCCTAAATTTGTAGTTTTTTATAGCTTGTTGAATTTGTGTCTTATTCCAGACATTCTAGGTGATATTTATTAAATTGAAATCCCCTTAAATTAAATGTTGAAAAACAATTTTGAGACATTCCATGACACCTTTCATCATGGTTGTCAGTTTTCATCCTCAACCTAAACTATCTATGTGGTGGGTTCAACCTTTTCATCATGATTATGCCACCCTTAGAGTGTGATGATCTCACCTTATATAATTGAGAACTGAATGGGGATTTTTTAAGTGAATTGTTAGAGGTTTTACACACCTTTTAGGACCATGGAATTTGTATATCAAAGGTATAAGTTGTTTAATACTATTTTATTTTATATGATTATGAACATATTTTTATAATGGTGATTTAATTGTCTTGGATTCCATGGAAATTTCTACTCCTTGGATCCTGCTCAATTAGCTTATTTGGATGACTTGTACATTTCTACTCCTTAGATCCTATTTAATTAGTTTAATTTGATGACTTGGACATTTCTACTCTGAGTATCTACTTTAACTAGTTTACTTAACACACTAGGGTGATTTTTACATTACGACTCATTAGACCTGATTAATTATTAAGAATAACTTACACTTAGACTCCTTGGATCCAGTTCACTTAGCTTATTTGGATTCCTTGGACATTTCTACTCCTTAGATCCTATTTAATAAATTTACTATAATTCATTTTACATATATACTCCTTGTATTTGACCCAATAAGATTCTTTTAACATTTATACACTTTGGATCATGTTTACTTGTTTTACACTGATTATTTTATTAGGATGACATGGAAATTTATATTCCTTGGAACCTATTTAATTCTTTACTTAGCATACCTAGTTAGGATTCCCGGGAAATTTATACTCCTAGGATAGTTAGCATAAGTGGTTAACATGGAATTTTATAATTTTTATAACATGACCCATATAGGCCTGACACATGATTACATAGTAGAGTCAGTTGATGTTTCTTAACTTGCTTTATAGGTTTCCCTTATGATTTAGTTTCTTAATCATAGAGAGACATGATAGGCTGTATATCTTTGCTTCTTCTTCTAATACTTTTACTCACGTAACATCGGCACACTGCTTCAGCTTATATGAAGAGACTAGACTCATTATAGACATTGTTTGTGGTGGTCTATTGACTGTTATCTGACACTCTATTCAGACCACTATTGGGTACACAGTTAATCTACATGAATGAAGGTTGGGATAGGTGAAATCACTCATTTGAAAATGTTTGATTGATATGGAATAGAAGTAGGGATGCACATGACCGAGCTATGGATCAGGATGTTATCTGGGGAAATTTTTTCATATATTTTTTTAATTTGGATACATGTATTGTTCTGGATTCATTTTGACGTGTATTATCTAAATTTTGTATATAATTTCATGATCATCATTTGAATATGAAATAGTTGGATGAGATTACATGGTTATAATTATGATGGAAGTTTATTCTCCAGATGTTTAGATACTACATGTGCTTCTTCTAATATTGTTATGATTATATCCTTTCTCTATAATCTAAACAAGAGGGTATTGTCTTCCCTCAATTCCTCCATAGACCCTCACTATTATTCTAAAAAATCTTGTGTATGGGGAGGTGTTCTTGAGGTCCTTTATCCAATTGGGTTTGGAAACTATTGAGTGAATCAGTTCTAGAATGTCAAGAAGTGGTATCATAGTAGTTTCTTTTATTTTATATTTTTATTTTTGAATAATATATATGAGATTAATAATGTATCAAGATTTTTTTATGATAATATTCTTGGGAGTATCTAACCCATGTATAGTGAAAGGCCAAATTACCTAGGATGGGATATGTCGTTCTAGATTGTGTTATTATAGTTCCCTTGATTTCAACATAGGGTGACACACTTGATGATTTGTGTTCCTTATGATTACATATTTTTATCCTTTTATAGGTATTTCAAGGAAGTACCACATCATGAATCATCATAGGCACTTCATGATTAATCTTTCATGTAGTGTTTCGTGAAAATATTATATTATAGTGTGCATTGTTGGAAGTATGTTTTGGTTCCATAATTTTTATTTCCATTATATTGTGATAAAATTTCTTGTAGGTAATTCATAAATGAGTGGTTTTGATTAAATAAATTCCACACATCAATTTTTATGGTGTATGGGCCCTTATAAATTTGAATTTTTGATCTATATAGTTCAACCATTTTATAAAAATTGCTATAAGAATGAGTATGAACATAAATGAAACTAAATTTTAAAATGAATGGTCACTCCTAAATGGTGATTCCAATTAAAATTCATAGGGTTCTTTCTCTATAAATTTCGATTGAAACTCTTTATAATGGAACCTTTGAATTGTAGTAGAGAACTTGACCCTGACCTGACCTTAGTAGTGAGCATGAGGTAGTGTCTCTAACTTTTTTTATGACCAGTATGTCACCCAATCCTATCATTAGGAGTTGGAATAGGGGTGAACCTTTTTATTAGGAAGGTTATTTCATTTCATGCATGTATTTATATGATATTTTTGTTACCAACCCATTATTGAGACATGTTTTGGGAATTTTTAGAGACATGCCACAATGAGGGCCTCTAGTTGTGCTCTAGGATGGTGGTGAAAATCATGCTCTAAAAGTGGTGGTCCATAGAAAACCTATATAAACCCCATTAGTGACTCTTATGGAACATACTATCATACCTTATATGGGTGATGATGCCTATTTTTGAGACAGGTTCCGATGTTTTATGAAAACCATTCAGGGATCCCCGTGACCTGTCCTAACAATGGAAGAGTTGATTGATGAGTTCCAATAGAAGAAGTTGTCCACATCTTCATGGGAAGGAAGAACACAATATAAAGATTCATTGATAGAGTTTATTCTATTGATTTTTTATCAATTAAAGACTCATCCCAAGTGTATAATGAAGCTTGCTAAAAATATTCTACACACATCTACCAAGAGATGATGGTATGTAATTACATTGATGGATTATCATCAAGAAATGTCTTGGAGGGATTTAAAGATAGTATTATAATATTCTTTCTATTATAAGACATTGGGGAATGATATATCTATATATATTTTTCACTCGGTGTAGGGAACATTATCATTTATAGACTATTTTGTTTGTTTTATGGATGTCCATCATTTTGAACCTATTCTATTAGGTGATGAGTTATATAAATCTAGAAAATTTGAGGATGGTATCAAGTATGACATCCGATCACAGTTGAACATATTTGGAATTTTTACCATATCTAAATTAGTAAATTAGTTACTGATTAGAGAGCGTACTGTGAGGGAATCTAGGGATGTTGAGCGTGGTGGTTCAACTTTTTGACCCAATGGTGTAGTGTCATGTGGCTGGAAGGGACGTTTTGAGACCTATCGTGAGGGGAATACTACCAGGAGCATGAGTGTTGGTAGTTATATTATCTAACATTGGTATAGGAGGTAGTGAAGCAGGAGAATATAGTGTGATAGAAACCTATTTGAGTTTCGAGATTCTGAGGGAATGATATATCTATAGTAGTTTTGTAGGACCTTTGTTCTGATAGAAAGTGAGAGAGGGTCTGCACTGACTCCATGATCAAGAGAGGGGTCTACAGCTCTTCATCAGGAAGGTAGCTAGACTATGGATAGTCGATCAGGTCAAAATAGTTTTCATGGATGAGGTATCCGGATACCAATTTTTAGTGATCACATATTAGACCTTCTCAGGGTATTTTGGATATAAATTAGGGATACAGATCAGGTCACATATATTCAATATAGCTGATCCGTGAGGAGTAGAGTGTCAGACATTCTCTAGTGAGAGGTACCATTCTAGTATACTCTTGATAAGTATCTTCTCTTTTTTAAAAAGGAAATTTTCATTCTTTCACATCTTTTCTAGTTTTGTAGAGACTTGGGAACATTGTTCAGTTATTTTATATCTTAATGGAACATTATACTCTATAGTGGATTTGATCAGAGATTTTATACAATTACAAGGAGTTCCCTCATGAGATAGGAGGGTGTCACTTCATATGGTACCTCTTTTTACTCTACATGATAGGTTTTGAAATCATTCTCACGATGGATTGATTTTTCTCTATCATGTTTACTTTAATTTCTATCTCCAAAGGGTGACATTCACATTACCAGAGGTTCTATTTTTTATTAAAAAGGGTAAATGGGATGTCCAGAATATCTGATATGGACACAAGAATCATGGGTTGGGTGGGATGATAGCCCATATTTCTATCTTATATCTGAATGATCATGGAATGAAACACGATGATTTACCTACAGTGGTCAATCATTTCAGCGATGTCTTCCTAGATGGCTTTTCAAAACTACCTCCTGAGTGAGAGGTAGATTTTTCCATTGATCCATTGTTAGGAGCTACACTAGTATCCATTCCACCTTATAAGATGGCTACTATAGAGTTATAGGAGATCAAGATGTTGCTAGAGTAATAGGAACAAAATGGGTTAATATGTAGAAGTAATTCTCCATAGGGTTTTTTGGTCCTTTTCTGCATGACGGTGCATAAAACCCTTCATTTATGTACGGATTATTCGAAATTGAACTAGTTGATGATAAATAATCGGTATCATTTTTCTTCAGATAGATAACCTCTTCAACCAGATCCATAAATCTAGACTGTTCTAGAAGATTTATATGAGGTTGGGTTATCCTCAGGTGATTGTTATACCATAATACATACCTCTTAAATCCTTCTATACCAAGATGAAATTCACTTCCAATGTCATATTATATTAAATATAAAAGTATCAATTAACCAACAGAATGTGAGAGATGTAGTTTTACGGGATCATCTCAAAAGAATATTTGAAATAAAATGTTTCTTAGGAATATATGGATATTACAAGTGCTTCATAGGGAACTAATCACATTTAGAAGTGCCTATAATAGTATTTACTATGAAGGGATTGAAGTTAATATGGTTAGATTCCAACAAGATAGCATTTCAAGAGAATAAAGGGATACTGACTTCATCATAAGTCCTAATTATTCCTGGTCTTAGAAGAAACTATATAGTATATTGTGATTCATTAGGTATTGGGTTAAGAGAACTTCAGATACAGGAGGAGTGAGTTGTGACATACAGATATCATCAGTTAAGGCCACATTAGAGGAAATACCCTAAACATGACCTCAAATTACCCACTATTGTTCATTCCTTGCACTGTTGGAGGCATTACTTATTGGGAGAGTGTTTGGTGGAATAAATGGATCATAAAAGACTCAAGTACATCTTACACAGTGTGAATTGAATATTAGGTAAAAAACGGTGCATTTAATACCTATAGTATTTTGACATGGATCTTGTCTATTTTCTTTTAAAGGTGAATTTAGTTGCAGATACATTGAATAGGATGACTCAAACACATGTAGTTCAGGAGGATAGTAGTGAGTGGAAGCTTATTGATTTATTTTCAGAGATGTATATAGAGGTTTAGGACTGTCATGGATAGTATATACTTACATGATTATTAGTTCCCTATTCCCCTTTTTAGACAGTGAAGATGACTCTTTTATCGTATTATGAGGTCTTAGTCCTACGGAAGGTCCTTACAGGGGATGACCCACCTCTAGGTTGGGTCATTATTGAGGATGAGATCTTGTGAATCAATGGAAATGTCTAGGTTCTTACCAATATCTGGGAGGAGTTGATATTAGACTCACATGCCTCGATATGAATTGTTTATCATGGTCTCAAAAATATGTATCGTGAATTATTATATCAATACTAATGTCCTAGAAGGAAGAGAGAGATAGCTGGATTTGTTACAAAATGTGCCACCTATTAGTAGGTGAAGTAAGAACACCAGTGACCAGTGGGGCTTTCATAGTCATTAACTATTCTATAGTGGAAATAGAATGGATTTACATGAATTTCATGATGGGATTTCCTAGATCATCTTGGGGTAGTGATGCCATATGGGTGATCATAGAAAGGATGACAAAGGTCACCAAATTCTTACCAATTTAGGAGACATTATGAATGTATAATCTTAGGATACTATAAATTTGTGAGATCATATGACTCCATAGGTTTTCATGTACAATCATATTAGATAGAGATACTCAATTAATGTCACAGTTCTGGAAAGGGTTGAAGAAGGCACTTTGTTCACAGGTACTACTGAGTACAACCTATCACCCACAGACTGATGGTCAGTCCATGTTTATGATATAGGTTTTAGAGGACATGATTTGAACATGAATTCTTGATTATAGAGATCCTTGGGTGAATATTTTACCTCTCGCCAAGTTCTCTTATAATAAAATCATCTAAGAGATCATACAGATGGATCCTTATAATGCCATATATAGTAGACCATTTTGTTCACCCCTATACTTGTCAGAGGTATGAGAGGTAATGATACTAAATCCTCATATTGTTCAAGAGACTTCGGAGCATGTTCATCTTATTAGGAATAGGGTGACTATAGCTTAGTCTTGATAGAATTAATACGCCAATCATCATCATTGACACTTGAGTTTGAGTTGTGGAGTTGGGTTTTCTTGCGAGTTTTACATAGACTAGGGTATATATGGATTCCGAATCAAGGGACGTTATCACCTTGTTTTGTTGGGTCCTTCGAGATTCTAGAGAGATTCTAGATCAAATCCTATCAGTTTTTGTTACCTTATATGTACTAGTGCATGCACAAAGTACTCCATATATCTCATATTCACCGATATCATTTTGATTGGTTGTCTATTCTTCCTCCTAATCATGTTGAGTTTGTGGTAGACACATCCTGTAAGGATCTTCTTATGCGTGTTATTGATCATGGTATGAAGGTTCTCTGAGGCTAGTCGGTTCCTATGGTATATGAGTTATGGCATCATGGTCGTGTATAAAATGATACTTATGGGTGGAAGGCTAATGTATGTTCGCAGTGGTCAGATTTATTCTTAGATGATGCTTGACCACCCTTGGAAGGGAAACTATAAGAAGAATTTCTTCAAGGTAGGAACATTGTAAGAACCCAAATTTTCCATGAGGTATGGAATCTCGTTATTTTGCATTATTTCCCTCAAATTCATACTTATGTGAATTCCTACTAAGGATATGGAAGAAATGATGATTTTGGGGGATTTTTTGGATCCAATAGCCTATCTTTCTCGAGAAAACATATGGGTGATATATATAGTAGAAACCATGAAGCCCATTCTATAATGTTTGAGTAAACTGTTTGGGGGAATTGTAGTGCCTATTGGTGGGTACAGGGTTTTTCCTAACCTTTTGAACCAAGATTTGCACCCATAAAAGCACTAAAAATGTTTTAATAGAGGGTAAATGCATGGTATGTGTCTCATATGTCCAATTGTACACCCTGACCATGTGGGGGGTATTAAGGTAAAGTAGCGAACATGGTTGGTGCATGGTTCGACCAACTGTGTGACCTAGTTATTAAAGGTAAATGACCGTTTTTCTCCTAATTATTTTAACTATTTAAAAAATTATTTCTTTATTAATGTAGTCTATTTATTAGCCTTCTCCCTCATGTTGAAAGATCCCATGGAATCCTAGGGAAGTATCTTCCATATGTTTCTAATCTGGACTCTAAATCCTTCAATTTCAGTCTTTTTGGAGATCCATTAGTTCCTTACTTAGACTCCTTTTATTTTTTTGCTTCTTCTGAATGATATAATTTTTGTGAGGGATATTATGACCTATTTTCATGGATTTTATCCATTCTTTTATTTTCTTATGATTGGGAGAAAATCCGAGGTTGATATTTGATGATGACTCATTTACGGCCTTAGGGTAGGTAACTATTCCTTTTCCCTAAAATTGTTGTTGTTTATATCTTGTTTTTGTTGTATAGCACACCATACATTCTATATGATGCATCTTAAATTGAAAAAACCTTAATTTAAATGTGGAAAACATGTTTGATACATGTCATGACACCATGATTCAAGGTTTGTGGCTGTCAACCTCAACCTGGACTACCCATGGGGTGGGTTCTAACTTTTCATCATGATTATTCTATCCTTGGGGTGTAATGATATCACCTTGTATAATTGATAATTGAATAGTGTTTTTAAGTGAATTGTTATTGGGTTTATAAAACTTGTAGAACCTTTTGATTTTTATATAAAAGTTATAATTTTTTTAATCCTATAGGATTATATATTATTACAAATGGATTTATGAAATAGTGAATGAATTGGTTAGTAATCCCCAGACATTTATACTACTTGGATCATGTTTACTTGTTTTACATAGATTACATGGTTAAGATTCCTTGTACATTTATACTCCTTGGATCCTATTTAATTAGCTTACATGGTTTCCTTTTAATTTTTTACTCCTTGAACCCTATCCTATGTAGGCCTAATATATTATTACATGACATGGGTAATTTATATTTCTTGGCATGCTTTACAGTTAGCCCTTGTGATTTAATTTCTTGATCATATATAGACTTGATACATTAAAAAATATTTCTTTTACTTATAATACTTTTACTAAAGTAATATTTCCACACTTCATTATCTTATATTCATAGACTAGACTTGTTATTGAAAATGATTTTAGTGTCCTACTAAGTGTTATCTCACACCCTGGTCGGTTTATTTATGGATACCCAAAAAGATTTAATATATGCATGTAGGGATAGGGGAAAGTTACCACTTGACAGTGATTGTTTGTTATGGAATAGGATTAGTGGAGAACCAAACTGAGAAATGGCTCTTGATGTTATATGGGGATAGTTCCTTTTTGGTATTTTGGTACTTTTGATAAATGTGATGTACTTGATGCTTGTTTCCATGTATTACTTATATTCTGTATACAATTTCATGGTCATCATTTGTATATGAAAATTTTGGATGATGTTACACGGGTATTTCTATGATGAATGTTTATTATTCAGTTGTTTAGATACTACATATGCATCCGCTATTATTTTTTATGATTATACCATTGTGCTAAACACTGACCATGAGGATATATTATCCCCTATGTTCCACCATAGACCCTCGCTACTAGTTAGTGGCCTATAGTGTATGGGGAGGTGCAATTTATGCCATGTGGCTAACCAAGTTCAATTACTATTGATTGAACTGGGTCTGGGACATCATAGGTTTTTATCAGTTACCTCATACTGAGCCCTCTCTAGATGCATTTTATTGTGGTATGATCATGGATAATTCACATTGTTAATTAATACATTCAGTTGTGTGAGTATATGTGATGTCATGAACTAGGAGGGATGTTCTTGGTGAGATCTTTGAAAGTATTGTTTCCTAGTCTAAATAACACGAACATACTAGTTTTAAGAGCGAAAATTATCATTGTATCTTCTCTCATGTCCTACACATATCCTTTTATGGAATCAGTTGGAGGTACCCAAGGGATTCACATGACATTCCTCACTATCGAGAATTGATAGGTAGTACTCTATTTCAAAATAATTCCCTTAGGATTACTATTTATCATCCTCAACTGAATAGTTTAGGTTATGGCTTACCCTGGTTCCATCTACTAATTTAGGAATAATAATTTCTCCTAGGGTTTGAGTTGGATTCGACGCCGGTGGAGACTATGATTTCCCTTATTCCATTAATCGACTACATTGAGATCCAACATGTCATTATACATCTATTTCCCATGTCTAGGAACCATTTTCTACTCTCTAGAGTCTTTTCATTCATAGTTGAGGTCAGTGAAAACTTGTACCACCTACTCTGTGACATCACCCTATTGGATAAAGTCGTTATCTACTTGGCAATCATTCATTGATGTGTTTTTCAAGGATCCTTTGATATGGGCAGTGGTCGGTGCGACGAGTAAGTATTTCCTCTTGGGGTCACTTATACTCTATAAACTTTAGGATTCCCTTTTTAGGGAGTAGATAAAATATCATAAGATTTTTGAATCCCTAAATTAATAGGAATTATTACTTCTTTATGTGAAATGCAACCAAGGAGACTAGCCTTGACGAGGGGTCGAATCCTCATTCTCTCATCGAATTGGATAAGCTTTGTGAGGTTATTCCTTGAGGAACTATAGTCAGGAAGGATCATCTGATGAAGGTTATAGTAGTAAAACCTTCTTGGGAACCTCTAAATTCATAGTGATGGTTGTTTTTATTTTTAGGGGCCTTCTTGTGGTATCTGAAAGGGGTAATGTGTAACGCCACGACCCCAGTTACCTAGAGTCGGTGCATTATTACATTACATTGGCATGATCACAAGAAAGATCAAATCTCAAAAGACCGATTGGTTTAGTAGCCTTGGAAACATTAGATATATTCATAGGTCTTACATTACATCATAAAGTGAAAAACTACTACAACAACATATTGTCTCCATATTCCATACTCATATCCCCACATAATATCCCTACAGGTCATTCATAATTTACTTCTTCATACCCTGGGAAAAATAAAACATAGAAAATGGGTGAGCTCAAATGCCTAGTAAGGATAACAATATAGCGGAAACTTTCATAAATAAGAATAAACATTTAAGGCAATGTATAACTAAAACAGAAGCCTTTTAAACTTGAACATCAAAATAGTATGGAAAAATTAAAATAAAATAATGCCATTTACTTATTCACATGGATATTCTACTAATCGAATAATCTCATGCAATATCAATAACCACTTTCATAATGATGGAATGCATAATGCGAGACTGTCATAACCACATAGTCGAGGCCTTGTGCCAAGACTAGAAATAATATTTTGCCAAGGCCTTGTTCCAAGACACTAGTTTTTCTCATGAGACCTACCGATGCATCGAGGAGCTATAGAGGGCTCCACCCATCACATATTAAGTCCAATGCATTCCCATATGAAAAGGTTTAAACATAACATAAAAATTCGTATTAAAACTAGCATAAGAAATGTCAATAGTTTCACCATAAACTATGAACGGTATAAAAATATCACATCCACAATCAAACATATGACAAAACCTTCAATATAATATTGAAGTTTTGTATCATAATAAATCAACTTCAAATAAGTGTAAAATCCATAAAAGGATGTTGACATAGGTGAAATCAAAACTCTTTTTAGAGAAATAACTCTTTCTATTTTGAAATCATTTAAGAGTCTTATATTTATGAAATAAAACATTTTCTTTAAAAATATTTTTATAATCTTGTAAGTGAATCTTCGACGATTTTATAACGGCGGAAAATAGCCACACCCGCCGTATAAGTTAAAAAAAACATTCTTACCTTAATTTTGTCGAAAAAGTTAAAAAGCACCTTGTTTGGAAAACGACGGAAAGATTCCTTTATAAAACTCTGATGAAAAGTCAAACAAGGGTATAAATGACTTTAACCCATATTCTTTTAAATATTAAAAATGTTTTGAAATTCATTTTTAAGAAACATGGACGTGGATGATAAAGAGATCCCAGTATATTATTACGTATAAACAACCTCGGATAATGAAGAGATTGTGAAATAAGCCTTACCTTGTACTTTTCCTTGGTTGGGGTAGGTTAAACAACTGTATAATAGTAAAATAATTGTTATTAAATTATACAAGAATAATATACATTCATATGATATCATATATGATCTTTTAACATTACTTTGTTAATAATATCTTAGTATTATCGTCGTTTCGAGTGTTAACTTACTCGTTTTCTTTTATATGTTTTGTCACATAAGTCATATTTTTCATTGATAGGTTGTATCTTATTAATATCCAGAATTATATCAAGTCCTTAAACATTATTTTTAAATCATAAAATGATAATTATACTTGAATGGATAAGACGGAGAATGAATCTCATCGCGTTCGTGGAGACGGTAGTCCGTACGTACGCACGAGCGACAATATCATTCTTTTGATATTAAAATAATATATAAATTGATGTTATATCATATATAAAGAATAATTAACATGTTATATTTATTATTTACATGAGTTACACATCATTATTATACCCATCCAAATAATAATATATTGAATAACAATTACACCACGACGTGGAGACGGTAAGCCGTACGTACGCACGTATGGTGACATGTTATTCAAAGGGTGGGTAGAATACTGAATATGGTTGTACAATATTTATAAAAACATCACAGTATATATATGATACTGGAGTTATTATTTTAGAATGGTAATAACAAAGGAATAAGAAGTGGAAGAAGAAAGGAACTTGGAAAAGGGTGGTGAAATCATTACCTCTTTTTCGGGTTCTTCCTTTTGATTTGATCAAAAGGGCTCCTTAGGTTGTCTTTCTGATGAAACTAAGGCCTCTAGGTTGTAGTGAGAGAAGTTGGGAGAGTATTTGGGCAGAGTTTGGACGAACCAAAAGGCTTTGAAGGTGTGAATAAATGAGGAGGAGTGCCCTTTTTATAAGAGGTGTGAGGGGCACCTTTGGAAAATCTAGAAATATTAATTTATAATAAATTCATATTCGGTTTCTAATGGCTCCAAAGTTGATTATTTAAATGTTAAGGTGGGTATAGGTCTAAAAACATTCAACCAATAGAATTTATACAGGTTTGGGTTACTATATTAACCTTATCTTTAAGTATTAACTCTTAGTTAATTAGTTTGACATTTACCATGTCACTTTGTATTTTTATAATATATACTTAATAAACATACTATATACATACAAGAGACCCCCAAGTGGTCTATTAATGATACAACTATCATGATATAAGTCTCCTGTCCGAAACTTAGATTTTTAAGAATTTAATATCAATTAATAATATAATATTGTTTTTAAAAACTCTTTTATGTCAATTTTGACACTATTCAATAGTTGATTTTTGTGAAACTCATAAAAGAATGATTAATTCTAAAAACGTTAATTAAATAAACACTAATATGTTATATTATCCTAGAAAATTATTTTAATTCACTAAAAGTCTAAAATTATATTTATTTGGGTATTTATAATATCAATTATATTAAATTTTCACTATTATGGTAATTACTGCATCATCATTGTATCATAAATAAATTACATTATGTATTCTCTAAAAATTATAAATAAAATATCATTATGTAGGAAATATTTTTATATTTCTAATGAATATTTATTGTCAAAAATCCAACATATATAACCCTGTGTAAAAATTGTTTTGCTAAAAGATATATGCTTGTGTCATTTTTGTATTCATTTTAACTTAATTAAAATAATGTGTCCCTATCACCTACATGTGGATCCATGGGGTCCCAAAATCGACCCTAAGATGCCTATGGTCAAACATGTATCAACAAATAAGTCTAGGACACGTTTTAGGTTAAGTTAGTATTATTATAATATTCTTTTTTACCCCTTATTTACCTAATTTACCCTTAACCATGGTAAATAAAATATTTACCGAAGTAATTATTCAAAATGTCTAAAAATAAAAGTAACCTATTTACACAATTTGAACATACTGATTCCAAATATTGAATCCATTTTTAAAAATTCAAAACACAGAAGTGGCAGAAATTAATTTAAAATTAATTCCCGTTGTTAAAACAAAAAGTGTGTTTTTAAGAGATAATAACTACCAAAGATTGACACTTGTTTATGTCTGGTTTAATTGTAAAATTATGTTTAATGACCAACATTATATAAAATGGTAAAAATATATTCTAAATATACTTTAAAACCACTCAAATTCATAATTTATCACTATTAATTATTTTGATTAAAAAAGTAGTTTTTAAATAAAATTTTGTAATTTTCACTATTCATCAAAATATTAAAGTTATCCGAAAAGTACCAAAATTTCACCTTAGGATAAATTTGATATTCTGAATCCAAAAATGAAGTCCATTTTAAAAAATAAAATATATATAATTTCAAAAAGTAGGTATTACTATTCATAACGGCTAGTTTGATTGGTTATGGTGTGTTAGAACTCGGTGTTGCATACAACACACGCTATCACATTATTCAAAGAGAAGTGTACCATGGAAGATTGGGGTGTTACATTCTCCCCTCCTTCAAATAATTTCATCATTGAAATTTCTAGAATATTATCGCATGAAAAGACTCGGGTGGTTCTTCATCATAAGTTCCTCGGGTTCCCACGTTGCCTCTTCCATCTTATGGTTTCTCCACAAAACTTTTACCAGACGTGTCGTCCGGTTTCTCTGTACTTGTTCTCTCGTATCAAGAATCCTGACGGGCTCTTCACAATAAGACAGATCGGGTTCTAGTTCTAACTCCTCATAGGTGAGTACATGCGTTGGGTCAGGCATGTATTTCCTCAACAGAGATACGTGGAACACATCGTGAACTTTGGAGAGACTTGGCGGCATTGCCAATCGGTAAGCTACAGCCCCAATTCGTTCTAGAATTTAGAAAGGTCCGATGTACCTGGGACTCAATTTACCTTTCTTACCAAAACGTATGACTCCCTTCCATGGAGTTACCTTCATGAAAACATGATCACTGAATTGAAATTACAAATCCTTCCTTCGATTGTCGGCATAGATATTTTGCCTACTTTGAGCTGCTTTGATTTGATTTTGGATTACCTTCACCTTTTCTATCATTTCCTCCACCAGTTCTAGACCTACAAGTTTTCTTTCACCAACGTCATCCCAACATGTTGGTGTGCGACATCTGTTTCCATATAACGCTTCATATGGTGCAATCTGAATACTCGAATGGAAGCTATTGTTATAGGAAAATTCTACCAGAGGTAAATACTGATCCCACATACACTGAAAGTCAAGTGAGTGGGATCTCAACATGTCTTCTAAAGTTTGAATAGTTTGTTCTAATTTTCCGTCTGTCTGAGGGTGGTAGGCAGTGCTCAAATTAAGTTCAGTATCCAGGGATTTCTGAAGACTCTTCCAGAATCTTGAAGTAAAACGGGGATCACGATTAGAAACAATTGATAGGGGTACTCCATGAAGTCTCACAACTTCATTAATATATAGTTTTGCTAGATGTTCCAGTGGTAGATCTTCTCTTATAGCAAGAAAATGTGCTGACTTGGTAAGACGATCAACAATAACCCATATTGCATTGTTCCTTCTAGGAGTCTTTGGTAGCCCCATGACAAAGTCCATCATAATATTGTCCCATTTCCACTCTGGTATGGGAAGAGGTTACATGACTCCTCCAGGGTGTTGCCTTCCAGCTTTCACTTGTTGACAAACCATACATCTTGACACAAAATCAGCAATCTCCCTCTTTATATTGTCCCACCAAAAATGTTCCTTCAAATCTATATACATTTTGGTGCTCCCAGGGTGTATAGAGAAATTGGAACTATGAGCATCATCCAACAATTCCCTTTTTATATCAGGTATATCGGGAACAGAAAGCCTCTTCCCGAATTTCAAAATTCCATTTTCATACACAAAATCTCTCAATCTCCCATCATTCACAGCTTTAATCTTCTTTTGAAATTCTCCATCATTAGTCGGAGAACTCTTAATCCTTTCTAGTAAAGATGGTTTGGAAACCATTTGAAAAAGCATTGATGTTTCTCCTTCCCTGGTTATTCCCATGTCCATCTTCACTAGATCCATGAAAATTGGATCCCTTTCAATTCTCATATTGTTCAAAACTCCATGGTCTTTTCTACTCAAAGCATATGCCACCTTGTTTTCCTTCCCCGGGTGGTAGTGTATCGTGCAATCATAATCCTTGAGTAATTCAAGACATCTCCTTTGCCTCATATCGAGTTATTTTTGTGAGAAAATATACTTTAAACTCTTGTGATCAGTATAAATCTCACATTTTTCACCATAGAGGTAGTGCCTCCATATCTTCAAAGTAAATATCACAGCTGCTAACTCGCGATCATGAGTAGGATAGTTTTGTTCATGAATTTTCAACTGTCGGGATGCATAGGCAATAACCCTATCATTCTGCATAAGGACACAACCAAGCCCTTTGTTTGATGCATCACTATAAATAACGAACCCATCATCCCCCGATGGTAGATTCAATATAAGAGCATTGACTAATCTTCTCTTCAGTTCTTCGAAACATTCTTCACACTCTTTTGTCCAGACAAATTTAACCCCTTTAGGTGTGATCTTCGTTAATGGGTTAGCCAATTGGGAAAAATTTTGGACGAAACATTGATAATAACCTACTAAACCAATAAAACTATGTACCTCAATTATACTCGCCGGTGCTGGCCATTCTTGGATTGCCTTGGTCTTAGAAGGATCAATAGAGATTCCATATTTAGAGAAAATATGTCCAAGAAATGAAATCTCCTGAAGCCAGAATTCACACTTGCTAAACTTCCCATATAATTCATGTCTTCTCAGAGTCTTCAAGATAATGCGCAAGTGATTTTCATGATCTTCGTAGCTTTTTGAGTATACCAAGATATCATCAATAAATACCACCACAAATTCATCGAGATATTCCTTGAAAACTCTATTCCTCAAATCCATGAATACATAGGGTGCATTAGTCAATACAAAAGGCATTACAGTAAACTCATAATGCCCGTACCTAGTTTGAAATGCTGTCTTCGGAATTTCTTCCTTCTTCACTCACAATTGATGGTATCCAGATTGAAGGTCAATCTTTGAAAAGTATTGAGCTCTATGCAGTTGTTCAAACAAATCATCAAAGCGAGGTAGGGGATACTTGTTCTTTATCGTTATAGCATTGATCTTCCTGTATTCAATACATAACCTCATAGATCCATATTTCTTTTTAACAAAAATAACAGGGACTACCCATGGAGAAACACTAGGGCGAATAAATCCTTTATTACTCAATTCCTCAAGTTGTTTCTTTAGTTCGACTAATTCTACAGTGGCCATTCTATAAGGGGTCTTCAATATAGGCCTTGATCCAGGAATTAAATCAATGGAAAACTCAACTTCTCATTCTGGAGTATGTCCAGGTAAATCTTCCGGAAATACATCTACATATTCTTTTACAATAGTTACATCTTCTATTTGAACATTCCTTTCCTCACCCATAGTCATTTCATTCTCTTCCTCCCCAATAATTGAATTTAGCTGAGCTATTGGGGGTGGATCAAGATAAGAATTAGGTGGTGACGATTCTGCTCTAGAGATAAGGTGTTCCTTATTATCATCATTAAGAATCGTAACCTCCTTATTTTTACAATAAATCTTTGCATCATAGTCCGAAAGCCAGTCCATACTGAGGATTATATCAAACTCAATCATAGGTATGACGATGAGATCAGCAGATAAAGAACATTTATGTGCTCTAATGGGGACTGATTCACAAAACATTGTTGTAATGATACTTTCCTTAGGAGTTTTAACGACAATTCCCTTGTTAAATCAAATTGGAAATATCTAATTTTCTTAGCAAACTGGGAAGATATGAAACAATGCGATGATCCAGAATCAAATAATGCATTTTCTAAACTTGAGGAAACCATTAAATTACCTGCCACCACGTCTTTCGGAGCTTCTACCTCAGCAGTAGTGATAGCATAATCTTGGCCTTTATCCCTTGGCCTTTTCTGAGGTAAGTTCTCTTGACTCTTAGGACATTCATTTGCATAATGTCCCATATCCCTGCAATTTTAGCACTGAACATTGGTAGCTTCCTTCTTCCCTTTGCAATCACGAGCTTGGTGACCTTTTTCACCACACTTATAACAGACTCATGTTCCCTTCAAGCAAGTACTGGGGTGTTTCTTCCCACATTTACTGCAGGATGGATATTCAACCTTCCGCTTCTTCCCCTTATTTCCATTCCCAGATTGATCAGCAGGTCTCTTCTTATCTTTCTTTGCTTTAAAGTCATAAGACATAGAGAATTCCTTTTCGGTCATGATATCACATGAGACAATGTCTTCGTACGACGAGAAGGATTGTGATACTAATGCTCGACGGATAAATGTTTTTAACCCATCAAAGAAACGATCAATCTTACTTATTGGGTTACGTATATAATCTCCAGCATACCTTTCTAACCTTGTAAAGTTAGCCTCATTCTTTGCGACATTCTCATCCTCCTTTTGTCTCAGACTCAGAAATTGCCTTTCCATATCTGCTCGATGGTCGCGAGGAAAGTATTTTTCTAAAAACAAATCTTTGAACTCCCTCCATTCCATATTTGATACTTCATCATCTTCCTTCGTGTTTTGAATCAATGACCACCACTGATCAGTATCTCTAGTGAGTCAGTAAACTGCCATGATAACTTTTTCCCTTTCACTACTCCCCAAAGCCTGAAATATTTTCTGTAGGGAATTTATCCATTGCTCAGCTACTAAGGGATTTGTACTCCCATTGAACATTGGTGGTTGTTTCCTCATGAATAGATATAACATTGATCCTCCACACTATGGATAAGGGTGCTCCATACGGGTAAGGTTATTATTCATAACCTGAGTGAGTTGTCCCAGTATGGTGATTAACTGATCGGCACCAGTTGCATCACCAGCTCCACTATAATTATCTTGATCAGGAGGGAAATCCCTACATGGAGTGCGTGCATTGATACGGTTTTCATTTCTTCCACTAGGCGCCATTTCTAAACAATGGAATAAACTAGATCAGTTTATGAATCAAAATACATAATCCCATACTTATAAAACACTTAACATAAATTGAACTATTTATGGATATAATCCATAATCATAAGAATGTTTTCTTTGAGGAATTATATACTCATAAACCCTTCATAATTATTTTTAATGAAAATGAGAGTTATCCTAAGCATATCCCCCGGGAGTGTCGTAACCAAGAGTGCATCAAGGCCTGTTGTCGTACACCAGTTCACGTTCGAGTCTAGCTCAAAGCAGTGTTTTCGGGTTTTACCCCTAGGTACATCTGTTCCAGAGCCGCCTCTACCTGCTCGTATCCAGACAGTGATGTATTGCTCGGAAAACTCACAAAATCTCTACAATACAAAAATTCTAGGAAGTTCTTCTATACTAATCCTAAAAGGTCATCTTAGGTCTACGTGCTCTAATCAGAGTTTATCTAAATCTTGCTTCCAAGGTTTGTACTAAACTTCCTCTGATACCAACTGTAACACCCCGACCCCAGTTACCTAGAGTCGGTGCATTATTGCATAACATTGGCATGATCACAAGAAAGATCAAATCTCGAAATACCGATTGGTTTAGTAGCCTTGGAAACACTAGATATATTCATAAGTCTTACATTACATCATAAAGTGAAAAACTAATACAGCAACATATTGTCTCCATATTCCACACTCATATCCCCACATAATATCCCTACAAGTCATTCATAATTTACTTCTTCATACCCTGGAAAAAATAAAACATTGAAAAGATGTGAGCTCAAATGCCCAGTAAGGATAACAATATAGCAGAAACTTTCATAAATAAGAATAAACATTTAAGGCAATGTATAACTAAAACAAAATCCTTTTAAACATGAACTTCATAATAGTATGGAAAAATTAAAATGAAATAATTCCATTTACTTATTCACATGGATGTTCTACTAATCGAATAATCACATGCAATATCAATAACCACTTTCATAATGATGGAATGCATAATTCCAGACTATCATAACCACATAGCCAAGGCCTCGTGCCAAGACTACAAATAAGATTTTTCCAAGGCCATATGACAAGACACTAGTTTGTCTCATGAGACCTACTGATGCATCGAGGAGATATAGCGGGCTCCACCCGTCACATATTAAGTCCAATGCATTCCCATATGAAAAGGTTTAAACATAACATAAACATTTGTATAAAAACTAGCATACAAAATGTCAATACTTTCACCATAAACTATGAACGGTATAAAAATAGCACATCCACAGTCAAAAATATCACAAAATATTCAATACAATATAGAAGTTTTGTATCATAATAAATCAACTTCAAATAAGCGTAAAATCCATCAAAGGATGTTGACATAGGTGAAATCAAAACTCTTTTTAGAGAAATATCTCTTTCTATTTTGAAATCATTTAAGAGTCTTATATTTATGAAATAAAACATTTTCTTTGAAAATATTATTATAGGCTTGTAAGGGAAGCTTCGACGATTTTATAACAGCGGAAAATATCCACACCCGCCGTATAAGTTAAAAAAACATTCTTAACTTAATTTTTTCGAAAAGGTTAAAAAACCTTGTTTGGAAAAAGACGGAAAGATTACTTTATAAAACTCTTATAAAAAGTCAAAAAATGGTATAAATGAATTTAACCCATATTCTTTTAAATAGTAAAAATGTTTTGAAATTCATTTTTAAGTAACATGGATGTGGATGATAAAGAGATCCCAGTAGATTATTACGTATAAACAACCTCAGATAGTGAAGAGATTGTGAAATAACCCTTACCTTGTACTTTTACTTAGTTGGGGTAGGTTAACCTCCTGTATAATAGTGAAATAATTGTTATTAAATTATACAAGAATCATATACATTCATATGATATCATATATGATATTTTAACATTGCTTTGTTAATAATATCTTAGTATTATCGTCATTTCGGGTGTTAACTTACTCGTTTTCTTTTATATGTTTTTTTACATAAGTCATGTTTTTCATGGATAGGTTGTATCTTATTCATATCCAGAATGATATCAAGTCTTTAAACATTATTTCTAAATCATTAAAGGATAATTATATTTGAATGGATATGATGGAGAATGAATCTCATCGCGTTCGTGGAGACGGTAGTCTGTACGTACGCACGAGCGACAATATCATTCTTTTGATATTAAAATAATATATAAATGGATGGTATATCATATATACAGAATCATTAACATGTTATATTTATTATTTACAAGTGTTACACATCATTATTATACCCATCCAAATAATAATATATTGAATAACAATTACACCATGACGTGGAGACGGTAAGCCGTACGTACGCACGTATGGTGACATGTTATTCAAAGGGTGGATAGAATACTGAATATGGTTGTACCATATTTATAATAACATCACAGTATATATATGATACTGGATTTATTATTTTAGAATTTTAATAACAAAGGAAGATGAAGTGGAAGAAGAAAGGAACTTGGAAAAGGGTGGTGAAATCATTACCTCTTCTTCGGGTTCTTCCTTTTTATTTGATCAAAATGGCTCCTTAGTTTGGCTTTATGATCCATCTAAGGCCTCTATATTGTAGTGAAGGAAGTTGGGAGATTATTTGGGCAGAGTTTGGCCGAAACAAAAGGCTTTGAAGGTGTGATGAAATGAGAATGAGGAGTTCCCTTTTTATAAGAGGTGTGAGGGGCACCTTTGGAAAAGCTAGAAATATTAATTTATAATAAATTCATATTCGGTTTCTAATGGCTCAAAAGTTGATTATTTAAATTTTAATGTGGGGATAGGTCTAAAACCATTCAACCAATAGAATATAGACAGGTTTGGGTTACTATATTAACCTTATCTTTAAGTATTAACTCTTAGTTAATTAGTTTGACATTTACCATGTCACTTTGTATTTTTATATTATATAGTTAATAAACATACTATATACATCCAAGAGTCCCCCAAGTAGTCCATTAATGAAACAAATATAATGATATAAGTCTCTTGGCCGAAACATAGATTTTTAGAAATTTAATATCAATTAATAATATAATATTTGTTTTAAAAACACTTTTATGCCAATTTTGACACTATTCATTAGTTGATTTTTGTGAAACTCATAACAACATGATTAATTCTAAAAAAGTTAATTAAATCAATCATAATATGTAATAGTATCGTAGAAATTTATTTTAATTCATTAAAAGTCTAAAATTATATTTATTTGGGTATTTATAATATCAATTAGTTTAAATTTTCACTATTATGGTAATTACTGCATCATCATTTTGTCATAAATAAATTAAATTATGTAATCTCTAAAAATTATAAATAAAATATAATTATGTAGAAAAACTATAACGACCCACACTTTACATACATTGTTAATACTTCAAAATTGAAGCACACTTATTACAACATATGACAAAACCACAAAGGACCGTATAGGTATAGTGTCTTTAGAAACTGGGAAACATAAACAACTGGTTCATAAATCTTCTACAGTGTCTCCCATTTATTTCATCATATCTAGGGTCCCTTTTAGCATATTCTACTTAATATCCATCTTCCTGACCTGGGGAAAAGAAAACATAAAAGGGTGAGCTCAAATGCTCAGCAAGGGCAAATAAAGGAAATAAAAATCATATCATATCTTTATGAAAATCAAAACCTGCAAAAGAGATCATAATATCTTAACATGGAATAAATCATAGAAGTGAAAATGAGATCCCCAAAATCATAACATAAAACTTGAAACTTTGTGGCATGCACACATAATCATGGAGATCATTTCTTGTTAGTCATGACTCATTGCCAAGACTATCTTAGTGGACAAAGTCCCTTTCTGAACCGAGTTCACTCCTCGTTTCAGTCCTGTATCACTGAACCGAAATAACCTTCCGTTCCAGCCATGTCTATCTCATGAGATATAAAATCCTTACCCAATGCATTGGAGGGAGATATAGGTCCCACCCATCTTATAATGAATCCTTTCTTATGTGTGCCACATAATCATACATCATCGCATAACACATGTAACAAAAATGGGATTCTTGAAACATCATGACATCATAAATCAATTCATATATGATAAAGGAATTAATAAACATAATTCCATCACAACATATTCAAACCAATGTAAAAATATGGATAGAAACAGAACCCTTTATTATCTTAGATGGAAAATAATTTTGATAAAACACTTGAATTGAATTCTTGAGGAAAATATCCTTTCTTCTTCAAAAACATTTTTCCTTTCATAACATGTCATACAACTTTAAAATAAAAGAAGTTGATTAAAAATAAACTTGAAAACTTGTAAAGGAAGATTCTTTGAAGTAATGTTTTAAAAATCCATTCATGCCGTATAAGTTAAAAAAAACATTCTTCGTACTTTTGTCGGAAAAGTCAAAAAGTACCTCGTACGGAAAAACGACAAAAGATTCCTTTCATATTCTTTACTAAAAACTAACCTAAGGGTAAAATTGGATTTAAACTATTTCAAGTGGATGGAAACAATATTACGTATTGAGGGAACATGGATGTGGATGATAAAATACACCCCAGTAAATACTTACGAATAAACAATCTCGGATAAAAATGAGATTGTGATATTTCCCTTACCTTAGGTCCGATTTGCTTTGTTCGTGTCCGAAGCTCCTGTATAATGGTTTAAATAATGTTATTGACTTATTCCAGAATCATACATATTGATATGAGATCATATATGGTCATATTATTAGCTTCTTGTTAGTAATATTTCATTGTTACTTGTTACTCGGGTCTTTATAACTTTTTGTTCTTATGCGTGTTTTGTCGAATAAATTCTTATTCTTATCTTTAGGTTATAGATAATTAATTTCCAGAATGATATTAGTGTAGTATATACCATATTCATTCATTCAATTCATTTATACAATCATTATGAAATGAAGATCATGTAGAACGAGTCGCATCACATCGTGGAGACGGTATTCCGTACGTACGCACGAGTGATGATATCGTTCCTATGATCGTGGAATTGTATTGGAGTATATATATATATTATTTCAGTATCAATATTACTTAATAATAATCATATATAGTTACTCATTACACCATTATACCCATCCTTGTAAGGTGATGGTGGAAAATAGATTACACCACGGCGTGGAGACGGTATTCCGTACGTACGCACGCGCGGTGATTTCATTTTTCCGTAGGATGGATAGAAGGTGAATTAGGGTTGTTTCATATTTATAATAACATATCAGTATGTAAGTAATACTGATGTTATTACTTTATCATGAAACAACTGAAGAAGAAGAAGTTGAAGAAGAAAGAAATTGAAAAGATCGGTAATGGATATTACCTCTTCTTTGGAACGCCTTTTTGAATCCTCCACTTAAGGAACTAAGATTGGTCTTTGGAGAAGACCAGGACCTCTAGGATTATTCTAGGGAAGTGGAGAAGGGAAAATGGCAGGGGTTGGCCGAGCTTGAGTGCTCAAATTGGTGTGAGGAGGAGGGGGAGGAGGTGCCCTTTTATAAGGGAGGAGAGGGGCACCTTAGGAATATCTCAAAATATTATTTTATATTAAAGTCAAAATCGGTTTATAATGGTTCCAAAGGGTCTTATTTCGAAGATAAAGTGGGGAAGGGTCTAAATCCTATCAACCAATAGGATTTAGACATGTTTAGGGTATTATTTTAACCTTATCAATTAGATTTAACTCTAAGTTAATTAATTTAACTTTTACCGTGTCTTTTTGTTTTCTTTCACTATATGGTTAATAAACTTTCTATAACATGCCAAACGAACCCCAAATTGTTTATTATTAATATATATATCCTTATCTAAGTCATTTGGCCGAACCTTAGATTTTTAGGAATAAAATAACAATTAATAATATAATATTTGATTTAAAAACTATTTTGTGTCAATTTTGACACTATTTGATATATGATTTTTGTGAAAGTCATAACAGAATTATATGTTCGAACCAAGTTGATTAAATCAACACTAATATATCATAGTAACCTAGAAAATTAGTGGAATTCATAAAAAGTCTCAAATTACATTTATTTTGGTATTTATATTATCAATTTTTTCAATATTTCATTAATAAGATAATTACTGCATCATCTTTGTGTCATAAATAAATTAAATTATTTGATGTCTAAAAATTACAAATAAAATACCATCATGTAGGAAATATTTTTAGCTTTCTAATGAATATTTACAATCGAATTTATCTTATGTATAACCCTATATTAAAAATGATTTACTTGTTAAACTTTGATTTTAACTATTTTAACCCTTCTTTAAATAAATTAATAATAAATGTCCTAATCTAATCCAAGTGGGCCTAAATGGTCATATTTTATTCCTAAGTTTGTTTTTGGTCGAATTACACTTGTCCAATAGTATTAGGACATGTGTTAGGGTAATATTGATATCATATTTACCCTTAGTTACCCTATTTACTATTAACCGCGGTAAAATAGTAAAAAGTTACTATTCACCAAAAAAATTATTTTCATCTCATTGAACCACATTTTAGTCCTTGATATTAACCGTGTCTCTCGGATTTTTGAAATTCCATTCACAGAAGCGGTAAAATTAAGTTTTATGCAAAATTCAGTTTTTAACCTACCACTTAGTGGTTTCACTATTCATCAAAAATTGAAAGTTTTCAGAGAAATACCAAAATTTCACCCTAGGCTAATTTCGATATTCTGAGTCCAAAAATGAAGTCCATTTTGAAAAATAAAATTTATAAAATTTCAAAAAGTGGTTATTACTATTCATAACGGCTGGTTTTAATAGCATATTGTTGTTTAGTGAAACTCGGTATTGCGTACGACGCAAGCTATCGAGGAAGGTCGCGATTGCGTGTAAAGCAAGTCAAGCAAGTGTTGCGTAGAAAAAGATTCCTTTGATAATTTATATAACATAAAAGTCTCGGGTGTTACATTCTACCCCCCTTAAAAAGAATTTCGCCCTCGAAATTCGTCACTTTGTAACAAATAGATGAGGATACTTCTCCCTCATCATATCCTCAAGCTCCCATGTAGCTTCTTCAAGTTGGTGGTTCCTCCATAAAACTTTCACCAAGCGAGTGGTCTTGTTTCGTAGGACTTTTTCGCTACGATCCAGAATCTCTATCGGCTGTTCTTCATAAGAAAGATCTTGCTCCAGCGGTACAACTTCTGAGCTGAGTACATGTGAAGGATCTGGTATGTACTTTCTCAGGAGAGATACGTGGAACACATCGTGAACTTGAGAGTGATTCGGTGGAAGCGCCAATCGGTAAGCTACCTTCCCAACACGATCCAGTATTTCAAAAGGACCGATATATCTAGGGCTCAACTTCCCCTTCTTTCCAAATCTCATAACCCTCTTCCAGGGAGATATTCGTAAGAACACTTTATCGCCCACTTCAAACTCTAGGTCTTTTCTTCGGTTGTCGGCATAACTTTTCTGTCGACTTTGAGCTGCTCTTATGTGTTGTTGAATAGATCTAACCTTTTCTGCCATTTCATCAACGAGATCAGGTCCTAATAGCTTTCTTTCCCCAACTTCATCCCAGCAAGTTGGAGTCCTGCATTTCTTTCCATAGAGAGCTTCATAAGGAGCCATCTGAATACTGGAGTGAAAGCTATTATTATAAGAAAATTCCACCAAAGGTAGGTGTTGATCCCAACCTCCTTTGAAATCCATAGAGCAAGCTCTCAACATATCTTCTAGGGTTTGAATTGTTCTCTCAGACTGACCGTCTGTCTGGGGATGATAAGCAGTGCTGAAACTCAACTCTGTATCCAGAGTATGCTGAAGACTTCGCCAGAACTTCGAGGTAAATCTCGGATCTCGATCAGATATAATAGAAAGTGGTACTCCATGCAATCTTACCACTTCCTTTACATATATCCTGGCAAGCTGATCTAGAGAGAAATCCTCTCTAATAGCGATGAAGTGTGCAGACTTTGTAAGACGATCAACTATGACCCAGATAGCATTATTGCCTTTGGATGTTTTAGGAAGTCCTGTGACAAAGTCCATAGTGATGTTTTCCCATTTCCATTCGGGTATGGGTAATGGTTGTAACATCCCCTTAGACTTCTGTCTCTCAGCTTTAACTTGTTGACAAACCAAGCATCGAGAGACATATTCAGCAACATCTCTTTTCATGCCATCCCACCAGAAGTACTCTTTCAGGTCCCTATACATCTTCGTGCTTCCAGGATGAATAGAAAATGATGAACTATGAGCCTCATCCAGCAGCTCATTCTTTAATTCGGGGATGGGAGGAACGCAAACACGATTCCTGAACTTTATTATCCCATCACAATCAAGGTTGAATTCAGGAACATTTCTCACCTTCTTTTGTAACTCGACATCTTCTTTCTGTGCCTCTTTAATCTTCACATGTATAGATGGTTGAACATTCATTTGAGAAAGATAAGATTTTTCCCCTTCCATTATAATTCCAAGATCCATCCTTTGTAAATCCATAAATATTGGATCTTTTGTGATCCTCATCATGGATAAACTAGCATGGTCTTGTCGACTTAATGCATCTGCCACCTTGTTTGCTTTCCCAGGGTGGTAATGGATTGAGCAGTCATAATCCTTAATCAGCTCCAACCATCTTCTTTGGCGCATATTCAACTCCTTTTGTGTGAAAATATACTTTAAACTTTTATGATCAGTATAAATATCACACCTTTCACCATAAAGGTAATGCCTCCAAATCTTTAATGCAAAGATTACCGCAGCCAACTCCAAATCATGTGTTGGGTAATTTTGCTCATGGATTTTCAACTGTCGTGAGGCATAAGCTATCACCATATCATTTTGCATAAGAACACACCCCAATCCCTTCTTGGATGCATCACTGTAGATCACAAACCTTTCTCCACTACAAGGCAGTGTGAGCACAGGTGCACTGGATAAACTTCTTTTCAACTCCTTGAAATTCTCTTCACATTCCTCTGTCCAGACAAACTTAACTCCTTTCCGAGTCAACTTGGTGAGTGGATTAGATAATCGTGAAAAATCTTTTACAAAACGTCGATAATATCCAGCCAAACCAAGAAAACTTCGGATCTCAGTTACTGTTGTTGGTCTTGACCATCTTTCGATAACCTCTGTTTTTGCTGGATCCACAGATATCCCCTCTTTTGAGATTATATGACCCAAAAATGCAACTTTTTGAAGCCAAAATTCACACTTGGTAAATTTGGCATAAAGCTTCTCCTTTCTCAGGGTCTTCAATATAATTCTCAAGTGATCTTCATGTTCTTCCTTGCTCTTTGAATAGACAAGAATATCGTCTATAAAGACTACCACAAATTGATCAAGATAGTCTCTAAAGACTCTATTCATTAGATCCATGAAGATAGCAGGGGCATTAGTAAGACCAAATGGCATCACTATAAATTCATAGTGTCCATACCTTGTACGGAAAGCCGTCTTTGGTATATCCTCCCTTTTGACCCTTAATTGATGATACCCTGAACGAAGATCAATCTTGGAAAAGTATTGAGCTCCGCGTAGTTGGTCAAATAAGTCATCAATGCGTGGGAGAGGATATTTGTTCTTGATAGTGATCTTGTTAAGTTCTCGATAATCAATGCAGAGTCTCATTGATCCATCTTTCTTCTTAACAAATAGAACAGGTGCTCCCCAAGGTGACGCACTAGGGCGTATGAATCCCTTATCAAGATTCTCTTGGAGTTGCTTCTTCAATTCCTGCAACTCAATTGGGGCCATTCTATAAGGTGTCTTTGAAATAGGCAAAGCACCCGGTACGAGTTCTATTGAAAACTCAACTTCACGATTTGGTGGAAGACCCGGCAATTCCTCCGGAAAGACATCATCAAACTCCCGTACAATGGGCATATTCTTAATCGTGAGTTTCTCACCAACCATTTGAGATAAATAACCTTCATTTAGTGGAATCAGTACCCATAAGATGGAAGAAATTTCCACTGGAAGGTTATGTTCATCCTTGCATTGATAGACGATCGTAGGTTGATCTGGAATATGAAATGTGACTTCCCTTCTTTGGCAATTGATATGAGCTCCATGTAGAGAAAGCCAATCCATGCCAAGAATCACATCAAATTCCACTAAAGGAAGGATCACAAGATTTGCAGGAAGCACTTTCCCACAAACTTCGATCGGAGAAGAATTATAAACTTCTGATGCGATTGATGTGCCATTAGGTGTTGTCACAGCTAACTCAACATCTAATTGTTGAGGTAATACGGTGATACCCTTAGAAAATTTTTCAGAAATAAAAGAGTGGGTGGATCCAGAATCAAATAAAACATTTGCTACTTTAGAGTGGATGGTAAGTGTACCTTTCACCACATCGTTATCGTACTCCACATCGCTGATAGAAATTGCATGTGACTTTCCTTTGTCTTTAGCCTTAAGAGTTTGTTGACGTCGACCATCATCATCAACCCTTGGATTTGGGCATTGATTGGCATAATGCCCCATCTCCTTGCACTTGAAACATTGAAGTGTAGCAGGTTCATTCTGTGTATCCCTTCCTTTGTTTGCATCATTAGACATCTTCTTCCCATTATCACGGCATTCAAATGCTCGATGGCCTTCCTTTCCACATTTAAAACATTTACTTGTCCCTTTAAGACAACTCCCTCCATGTTTCTTTCCACACTTTGAGCATAAGGGAAAGTTCATCTTCTTTTCCGTGTGCTCTTTAGATTTTTCTTTGAATTCCATCTTCCTCTTCTTGTCAAACCCATGTGACTGATGGGTTACTCCAATCTCCATCTCGACTTTGAGAGCACATCGAACGATTTCCTCGTAGCTATTGAAGTCCCTTATGGCTAACGCCCTTCGAAGACTTGGTTTTAAGCCACTAAAGAATCGATCGATCTTACTCTCAGGTTGGATAATAATACCAGAAGCGTACCTTGCAAGTCTTGTAAAATTTGCTTCATAGGTACTAACAGATTCATCATCCCTTTGCTTCAGTTCAAGGAACTCTTTCTCCATCTTTGTTCGGAGAATACGAGGGAAGTACTTATTGAAAAATAAGTTCTTGAACTCGTCCCATTCCATAGACTCAATTTCATCCCTTTGCCTCGTATTCTTAACAAGATTCCACCATTGATCCGCATCTCCTTCCAAACGATACACTGCTAGGATGACTTTATCATGCTCAGAACATTGAAGAACTGAAAATATCTTTTCAGTAGTACTAATCCATTGTTCAGCAACTAATGGATCAGTAGACCCGCTGAAAGATGGTGGACGCTGCCTCATGAAGGATTCAACAGAATGTTTCTCCCTTCTTTGTTCGTTTGGAAATCCTGCATGATTCATAGCTTGAGAAAGTTGTGTGAGCATGGCTACAAGATTTTGCATTCCAGCTCCCATATCGTTTGGTTGCTCAGGGGGACAATCATTACATTTCCCATCGCATTCCGCATTAACACGGTTCCTTCGGGTTCCAGCCATTGACTAAAACCAAGAAGAATAGTGTGAGCAACACTAATTATAATAGGAAACCACATAATTCAAGAATAAAATTTTCATGCTTAAGGTCTTATCCTAGGTTATTCAAGGCCATTTCTAAAACACTAAGATTGTGTTCTATGCTTAGACTTATCCTTAGGGTTCTTACTAAGGCTTTCACATCCTAGTTTCCAAAGGTTGACTATACCTTTCCTCTGATACCAACTATAACGACCCACACTTTACATACATTGTTAATACTTCAAAATTGAAGCACACTTATTACAACATATGACAAAACCACAAAGGACCGTATAGGTATAGTGTCTTTAGAAACTGGGAAACATAAACAACTGGTTCATAAATCTTCTACAGTGTCTCCCATTTATTTCATCATATCTAGGGTCCCTTTTAGCATATTCTACTTAATATCCATCTTCCTGACCTGGGGAAAAGAAAACATAAAAGGGTGAGCTCAAATGCTCAGCAAGGGCAAATAAAGGAAATAAAAATCATATCATATCTTTATGAAAATCAAAACCTGCAAAAGAGATCATAATATCTTAACATGGAATAAATCATAGAAGTGAAAATGAGATCCCCAAAATCATAACATAAAACTTGAAACTTTGTGGCATGCACACATAATCATGGAGATCATTTCTTGTTAGTCATGACTCATTGCCAAGACTATCTTAGTGGACAAAGTCCCTTTCTGAACCGAGTTCACTCCTCGTTTCAGTCCTGTATCACTGAACCGAAATAACCTTCCGTTCCAGCCATGTCTATCTCATGAGATATAAAATCTTTACCCAATGCATTGGAGGGAGATATAGGTCCCACCCATCTTATAATGAATCCTTTCTTATGTGTGCCACATAATCATACATCATCGCATAACACATGTAACAAAAATGGGATTCTTGAAACATCATGACATCATAAATCAATTCATATATGATAAAGGAATTCATAAACATAATTCCATCACAACATAGTCAAACCAATGTAAAAATATGGATAGAAACAGAACCCTTTATTATCTTAGATGGAAAATAATTTTGATAAAACACTTGAATTGAATTCTTGAGGAAAATATCCTTTCTTCTTCAAAAACATTTTTCCTTTCATAACATGTCATACAACTTTAAAATAAAAGAAGTTGATTAAAAATAAACTTGAAAACTTGTAAAGGAAGATTCTTTGAAGTAATGTTTTAAAAATCCATTCATGCCGTATAAGTTAAAAAAAAACATTCTTCGTACTTTTGTCGGAAAAGTCAAAAAGTACCTCGTACGGAAAAACGACAAAAGATTCCTTTCATATTCTTTACTAAAAACTAACCTAAGGGTAAAATTGGATTTAAACTATTTCAAGTGGATGGAAACAATATTACGTATTGAGGGAACATGGATGTGGATGATAAAATACACCCCAGTAAATACTTACGAATAAACAATCTCGGATAAAAATGAGATTTGATATTTCCCTTACCTTAGGTCCGATTTGCTTTGTTCATGTCCGAAGCTCCTGTATAATGGTTTAAATAATGTTATTGACTTATTCCAGAATCATACATATTGATATGAGATCATATATGGTCATATTATTAGCTTCTTGTTAGTAATATTTCATTGTTACTTGTTACTCGGGTCTTTATAACTTTTTGTTCTTATGCGTGTTTTGTCGAATAAATTCTTATTCTTATCTTTAGGTTATAGATAATTAATTTCCAGAATGGTATTAGTGTAGTATATACCATATTCATTCATTCAATTCATTTATACAATCATTATGAAATGAAGATCATGTAGAACGAGTCGCATCACATCGTGGAGACGGTATTCCGTACGTACGCACGAGTGATGATATCGTTCCTATGATCGTGGAATTGTATTGGAGTATATATATATATTATTTCAGTATCAATATTACTTAATAATAATCATATATAGTTACTCATTACACCATTATACCCATCCTTGTAAGGTGATGGTGGAAAATAGATTACACCACGGCGTGGAGACGGTATTCCGTACGTACGCACGCGCGGTGATTTCATTTTTCCGTAGGATGGATAGAAGGTGAATTAGGGTTGTTTCATATTTATAATAACATATCAGTATGTAAGTAATACTGATGTTATTACTTTATCATGAAACAACTGAAGAAGAAGAAGTTGAAGAAGAAAGAAATTGAAAAGATCGGTAATGGATATTACCTCTTCTTTGGAACGCCTTTTTGAATCCTCCACTTAAGGAACTAAGATTGGTCTTTGGAGAAGACCAGGACCTCTAGGATTATTCTAGGGAAGTGGAGAAGGGAAAATGGCAGGGGTTGGCCGAGCTTGAGTGCTCAAATTGGTGTGAGGAGGAGGGGGAGGAGGTGCCCTTTTATAAGGGAGGAGAGGGGCACCTTAGGAATATCTCAAAATATTATTTTATATTAAAGTCAAAATCGGTTTATAATGGTTCCAAAGGGTCTTATTTCGAAGATAAAGTGGGGAAGGGTCGAAATCCTATCAACCAATAGGATTTAGACAAGTTTAGGGTATTATTTTAACCTTATCAATTAGATTTAACTCTAAGTTAATTAATTTAACTTTTACCGTGTCTTTTTGTTTTCTTTCACTATATGGTTAATAAACTTTCTATAACATGCCAAACGAACCCCAAATTGTTTATTATTAATATATATATCCTTATCTAAGTCATTTGGCCGAACCTTAGATTTTTAGGAATAAAATAACAATTAATAATATAATATTTGATTTAAAAACTATTTTGTGTCAATTTTGACACTATTTGATATATGATTTTTGTGAAAGTCATAACAGAATTATATGTTCGAACCAAGTTGATTAAATCAACACTAATATATCATAGTAACCTATAAAATTAGTGGAATTCATAAAAAGTCTCAAATTACATTTATTTTGGTATTTATATTATCAATTTGTTCAATATTTCATTAATAAGATAATTACTGCATCATCTTTGTGTCATAAATAAATTAAATTATTTGATGTCTAAAAATTACAAATAAAATACCATCATGTAGGAAATCTTTTTAGATTTCTAATTAATATTTACAATCGAATTTATCTTATGTATAACCCTATATTAAAAATGATTTACTTGTTAAACTTTGATTTTAACTATTTTAACCCTTCTTTAAATAAATTAATAATAAATGTCCTAATCTAATCCAAGTGGGCCTAAATGGTCATATTTTATTCCTAAGTTTGTTTTTGGTCGAATTACACTTGTCCAATAGTATTAGGACATGTGTTAGGGTAATATTGATATCATATTTACCCTTAGTTACCCTATTTACTATTAACCGCGGTAAAATAGTAAAAAGTTACTATTCACCAAAAAAATTATTTTCATCTCATTGAACCACATTTTAGTCCTTGATATTAACCGTGTCTCTCGGATTTTTGAAATTCCATTCACAGAAGCGGTAAAATTAAGTTTTATGCAAAATTCAGTTTTTAACCTACCACTTAGTGGTTTCACTATTCATCAAAAATTGAAAGTTTTCAGAAAAATACCAAAATTTCACCCTAGGCTAATTTCGATATTCTGAGTCCAAAAATGAAGTCCATTTTGAAAAATAAAATTTATAAAATTTCAAAAAGTGGTTATTACTATTCATAACGGCTAGTTTTAATAGCATATTGTTGTTTAGTGAAACTCGGTATTGCGTACGACGCAAGCTATCGAGGAAGGTCGCGATTGCGTGTAAAGCAAGTCAAGCAAGTGTTGCGTAGAAAAAGATTCCTTTGATAATTTATATAACATAAAAGTCTCGGGTGTTACAAAAACATTTTAGCTTTCTAATGAATATTTATTGTCTAAAAGCCAACATATATAACCCTATGTAAAAATTGTTTGGCTAAAAGATATATGCTTGTGTCATTTTTGTATTTATTTTAACTTAATTAAAATAAAGTGTCCCTATCACCTACAAGTGACTCCATGGGGTCCCAAAATCGACCCAAAGATGCCTATGGTCGAACATGTATCAACTAATAAGTCTAGGACACATTTTAGGGTAATTTATTATTATTAGAATATTATGTTTTAACCATTATTTACCGGATTTACCCTTAACCATGGTAAATAAAATATTACCGAAGTAATTATTCAAAATGTCTAAAAATAAAAGTTACCTATTTACACAATTTGAACATCCTGATTCCAAATATTGAATCAATTTTTCCAAATTCAAAACACAGAAGTGGCAGAAATTAATTTAAAATTAATTCCCGTTGTTAAAACAAAAAGTGTGTTTTTAAGAGATAATAACTATCAAAAGATTGACACTTGTTTATGTCCGGTTTAATTGTAAAATTATTTCCAATGACCAAAATTATATTAAATGGTAAAAATATATTCTAAATATTCATTAAAACCACTCAAATTCATAATTTATCACTATTAATTATTTTTATTAAAAAAGTTGTTTTTAATTAAAATTTAGTAATTTTCACTATTCCTCATAATATTAAAGTTATCCGAAAAGTACCAAAATTTCACCTTAGGATAAATTCGATATTAAGAATCCAAAAATGAAGTCCATTTTAAAAAATAAAATATATATAATTTCAAAAAGTAGTTATTACTATTCATAACGGCTAGTTTGATTGGTTATGGTGTGTTAGAACTCGGTGTTGCGTACAACACACGCTATCACATTATTCATAGAGAAGCGTACCATGGAAGCTTGGGGTGTTACATAATTGATACAACTTTTCTAATTCCACTATAATAATTCTTCTAAACGCATATCTGTTTTGAAGATCTCTTGAAATATGGCCAGGTAGTTTAGGGATATAAGGGTAAAGAGGAACTCATTTATTATGTTCTCCATGTGAATTTTTAGCATCTATTAATAAGATATAGGAATTTTAGACAAGTATTTGTGTCCCTTCCATCATGAAATGATGTCGGCAACTCGCTCGTCAGGCCTTTATATTCATTTGATGAGTTTGGTGATGCTCTCCTAATGCGAGGTGGAGCTAAATTGGTAGAGGAACTATCTAAAAAATTTCTCCCAACCAAAAATATCCCATGCGGGTACTTTAATCTACTAGAAAAACATGGTCCCTTCCAATGTCTATAAAAATAATCTGATCTTGGTTACTTCCATTTGTACGGGATTCCCAGCATTGGACTGCACCTTGAGGAAAAGAGTTCTGGATTCTATAGCGGCTATCCATCCCATTAAATGTGGTGAATATAGGATTAAAAAACTATATGAGTGCTCGAACATAGTCTACCCATGCTGGGTATGTCTTTATTTCATCTAGAACTACCACATGTTCTCTTTCCAGAACCTTAAGGCATGAAATGAGAGTGGTTATCACATCCTCTTGGTGAGGTTTTATGGCCACCAATGAAATTAAGGGATCAACATCTCATTCAGTAGAATGACCTTGATTATGAGGTGGATAGTCATACAGCTTGAGTGGGGTGACTGGCTCATAAATAAGTCATTTTTCATATCCATTAGCTTATGTCCTGATTGGGTGCATAGGGCCACCATGATAAAATTGTGGTGTCTAAACAAGGAGGATTAGGTTTTCCACTAGAGGAGATACATGATCCCTTATGATATTGTCAAGTTCTAGGAACATATTGATAATGATCACAATATTGATACTTTTATACTCTTCAATATCTTGGATCAAAGAAGTTATCATGTGGTATGACTCCAATTTTAGTGCAACTTCGGATGGATCAGCAGGCCTGACATGTGCCATACCATTGTCAATATTCCAATTGGAAGGCACCAACATATCATTATAGGGCCTTATGAGGCCCATTACATGTTCCTTACCCACTAAGGGGTCTCCTTGGTACTGTGTCAGCCCTTGAAGTTGGTTTTCCCTATCATTCCCTATTTTCAAAACCCTCTTATTATACTCCAATAGTGGGTTGTCTGTGACCAAATACATTGTGGTGGTATTCATAAGGGAATCTTAATTATTGGTGTATGGTCTATATTAAAGGTCGTGTCATTGTAATTGAATAACGATAAAATAGAGAGTGGACTACTAACCCCATAATCTAATTTGTTTGTATGGAGATGCCTCTTCTATGTCCTGGGGGACCGCAAAAAGTCTCTTAAAGTTGTTTTTTGATAGATTTGGCAGTATATGTATGATTCTTGTTGCTGAGCTACCAGGAAGGTCACGATCTCAACCCTATTTCAATGTTGATGAATGGAATCAAGTTTCTCATGGATCCCTGTATAATATAGATGCACTACTGGAAAACTAACATATACCAACGGTTTGGAACTGTTGGTATATGCCTCCAAACCGTTGGTATATCCTATACCAACGGTTTGGAGAACCATGGACAAGTAAGCCATTGGAATAGGTCTATACCAACGATTTTCCCAAAACCGTTGGTATAATTAATATGAAAATATTTACCAATGGTTGTGGAACCGTTGCTATATGTATTTCAAACAAAACATTCACTGGGATTTGATCCCAGCACCCCTAGTTTATTATTGAATGACTTAACCACTAACCTAACATGACTTTTGTGTATATAATTACATAAATATATATATGTATTCTCATAATTATATTATATTTTGATTTATATAATGTTCTGGGTAAGAAGAAATGATAAAAAATCAAAGGATCTATACCAACGGTTGTCAAAATCGTTGGTATAGACCTATACCAACGGTTTTGACAACCGTTGGAATAGATTTTGAGCTTGGATTTCAATATCATTCCTTCATTCTTGCTTGAATGGACTTTATATCTAGAATACATGACTATTAGAAAATAGTAGTCGGTGAAGACGCTCTTCTATGTTCTGTTATTTCATTCGGCATAGCCGGTTGTTCTGAGCGCTCTAGAAAGATTATAGTCGAGTGGACTGGTACTGATATATATTGGCCGCCCCCGGCTGGTGAAGGTTGATTCATGGGGGACCTTTCCCAACGGTTTTGGAAAACTATTGGGAAAGGTATACCCTTTCCCAACGGTTTTGGCCAAACCTTTGGGAAAGGTCCCCACAATGTGGGCTTTCCCAACGGTTTGCCAAAACCGTTGGGAAAGGTCCCCACAATGTGGGCTTTCCCAATGGTTTGCCCAAACCGTTGGGAAAGGTGGCCTCAAAGTGGGATCTCCCAACGGTTTGGCCAAACCGTTGGGAAAGGGAACCTATACCAACGGTTTTTATGAACCGTTGGTATAGAAGCGTTGGGAAAGGTCAGATCTCCAGTAGTGATGACAATTTAATAGGTGATGAAGCATTACCCAGATAATATATAGAAAACAAATTATATGGTCTACGGTGAGGGACTCCAAGATGATAAAATCTAAATGTTCATGTGTTTAAAACATGAGTGATATCTAGTTGGTGACTAAAGGGTCCCATACATTATCTTATTCACTATTAGGGGGATGGTCCTACTCCTAGTCGGCTCAAGCCCCAATCGGTGTGGGATGTGAAAAGGGTGGTGACACCAATGCAAGATTTATTTGTGTAAGATATAATAGAAGAGGGGGTTCCGCTCGAGATAAATATCTACTACATTATGTGATGTATCTTGGAGGAAGATCCAACTTCAAGATCATATCCATGTAGGATGGGGTATTTACCACTTCCCCATGTGTGAGGGTGGTAACATCCCTTTGACTCTTAGTAAAGTTCTCACCATCATGTGAGGGAATAAACTTAGACCCTAACATCTCTCTAACTTCATGCATGGAGATAGATAGGAGGTAATTTGACGATGATGGTGATGGTTAAACTGCAAGTCCTTGGAAGGAGGCCAGAATTCCATCCACCTACGGGTATTTATAGAGGGATCTGGGGATCTATTTCCCCTCATATTCATTGATCATTAGCCTCTATTAATGGGATTCTACACCAAACATTTGTTTTAGGGGTGAAGGTTCCCCCATTGAGTTATCCATCGTATAAGAATATTATTTTTTAACAATAATATGATGATTCTTATGGTTCATCCTCTTATAGAATGGGGCTTATCCACGAATAAAATTCTAGGTGTCTCTTGGGTTTCCTTCATGTGTGTTATAGATTTTGTCATGGGAATGGCCCCCATAGTGGGTGTTCTCTCTCCAATCCCAGGATGGTTCTTCATAGTAGGGAATATATTTGGGAAGAGGAGGAAAACTGTGCTGGTTGGTGGTGGTGTAGAGAGGACCTCTATATTGTTTTATGGTAGTATAGAGTGTACATCTACATTGGTTGGTGATGGTGCAAGGAGGGCCTCGACATTGGTTGATAGTGGTGTAGGGAGGACCTCTGCACTGTTGTGGCATGGTGAGAGCCCTCCTAAGAAGCTCCTAAGTAGTGTTCAATACAGGATTAGTTCAAACATCACCCACCTCCTCAATATAGTGGAGTGAGTTGTTAAAGTACTCCAAGGACAATATATTAAAGAGGTTAACCATTGTAATATATTTGGATTCCCCCTACGTGACCCTTGAGGGCAGAAATTTTGGTAAAAATTAGATGCCTCAAAATCTTGGTGGGTCATATCATTGGTTGGAATTTCCCCTTCTTACTCATATCAACGAACTAGATAATTAATCATCCACCTCTAGATAATCTTGTAAGGTGAGTGGGGTGTTGGAACCCAACAACTTAAGGTGTGGTGGTTGTTTTTTCAGGAGTATAGTTGTTCTAGATCACCACACCAATGATTCTTCTACCCTTATTCCTATTGGATCTAGTTAAATAGTTTCATATAGCATGTGTCTAGTAATGAATGTGGATTCATCTGTCGGGACAGATACAATGAAAGTGGTTCCTAATTATCCAACTTCATCCATTCTTCCTGAAATTCTGGAGGGATCTGTGATGATGATGTCATAGAATGAATATTCCCAGTGTTATCTTCCCCCTATTGTAGGAGAGTTCTATACATCGTCCACGGCTTTCCTAGTGGTCTCTAGCACCGAACATGATCCAATTATATGAAAATTTTCATTTTCTATATTATTCTATTCCAAATATTTGAAGGAGAATAGTTTCACATTGGGTTCACTATTTTTTTGGCACATTCTACTGGGTCTGTATTCCATGTACGCTTTCTTTCCCTTCACTCCTGCATTCTAAAGGCAGGCAACTTCAATCACATTAATTGGTGATGTCTAATCTATGATCAAAATGGGGAAATGGGATGTTATTTCATCCTTCAATGGATTCCTCCTTGGAGCTCATCGCCTATTCTAGGTATCCCTCATCGATTTAAGTTATCTTCATGAAACTCTTTCCTAGAACCATATCATGATGGATGTCGGTCAATTACACTACTTATGTCTCGATAGAGAAGCAACCTTTGGTTAGAAGAGGTATTAATGTTGGTCAGGTCTAGGAATTTCTAGATTTTTTGATGTTTTTTAAACTATAAATTATTTATCTTTTGGATTGAATATCTTTTGTGAGGAATCATAGAAATGAAAACTAAGGCATCATGCTTCATTCAAGAGTTAATTGACTCTATGAGAATAACTATTCAAAAACAATTACCTAAGGAATACCATGTTTATGGTATAGAGTAGGGATTCTATATTAGGTCACACATTTAATGCCTTTTGGAGATGGTTGGGTCGTTAATTGTGTCCCTGGGGGAAAAATTTGAAATTTTGTGTACTTTGTCCCCATGGGTGAAGATTTCACACATAGATTTTGGTGGAGTTGGTGGAATGTGTCCCCCCAAGGGAGAATATTTCAAAATTGGGATTTGGTTGAGTGTGTCACCAAGGGGGAATATTTCACACTTGGGTTTTTTGGGAGTGTTTCCCCCCATGGTGTAATATTTCACACTTGGAGGTTGTCAGGATTATGTCCCCCTAAGGGTAAGATTTCACACTTGGAGGTTGTCGAGAGTGTGTCCCCCCAGGCGGTAAAATTCAACACTTTGAGGTTTTATGATTTATCCTTGTGTAGGTGTCCTACATACCCTATTCATAAATAGGGATCAAAACCTAAATTTTTTGATTTCATTGTTTTTGGTTATGTGACAAGACTAATCCATGTTGTTACCATCATTCAATAAATATAATAATGTAGCAGAAGAAGTGTCAATGAGGGGTAGCGTGGGGATTAAGCATGGAAGCTACCCATGGAAGTAGGTTCGTCACATGTTGAGGGATGATGTTGTGGGGATTATTAATGGAATATTCTTAGATACGAGTTTCATCCCATGGAAGGGTAGGAGGTTTCATCACATGATGATCGTACATGGGGCATCCTATGCTCATCACGCAGGGTAAGTCTATCGTTTAAATCCATGTGTTGAGGATGTTTTTGTACAGTTTAATGTCATATGACTAGGATGTTGATATATGATATTTTACAACATTAATATCAGATGTGGATAGGGATAAACACCAAGGGTTTTATGTCAAGTTGAGGGAAATATCTAAAAAAGGACTCCCTACTAAGACAAGTGAGTCATTTCCCTCGGTGATTCCACCTTTTGAGATAATGTGTTCACTTCTCAGGAAACTCTGGGTGGGTCATGGTATAGAAACTATTGTGGATGAGTGGAAATAAAGGGTCCCAACATTAGTTATGCCTGTATTTAGGATTAAAAAAATAATTATAATGCCAATTATTAGGATTAAAAGGTAGGGTAATGTCCATGCTTCATGCATAAGGGGCACCAAGTCAAGGAAAATAATTTTTTTGGACAAAAAATTATAATATTGCACAAATATAGGGTTTCATGAAATATGGGAATTATCACAGGTCCAACACATGGATTTGGTAGGTATGAGGGTGTGAAACATTTGGTGTTGCGTGCAACATAGGGTCGTGTGAACCAAATCGTCCTTAAGAGATGTTATGTGAGGGACTCTCACCTGCAGGACAAGACACAATGGGTCACAAGGGAGGTCAGTCGCAAAAGTTATCTACCATTTAGGGTCCATAGGATTCTGGTTTTGTGTGATTTTAAAGAATAGTGGTTTATGTGAGTTATAGAATCTCTTTGTCTTCCATATATTCATCCTCAAATGTTTTGGGGGAGGTTCTATTTTTATCCAAAATCAGTGGTCAATGTCACACTACTTAGCCATAGTATGGAACATGGTTGTTCACTTATTATACATTGTTCTATGGGTCTTGACATCAAAACATGTGGTGTTTTATATCACCTTTTAAATGAAACTATTTGGAAGCACAACTGATGGTTTTGCACACTTGTCTCCTTTTTTGTGTGCATATGCCTTGGCTATCATTTTGGACTTGAGGAGCATCGTGGAACTTTTCTCTCTAGAGTCACCTTTGTAAATCAACCCCTTTGTTAATGAATCTTATTATTTTTAGTCATCACTCAATAGTTGTGCGAAACTTTCTCTGTGTCCCAAAGAAGTTCATTTGGGGTGGGTTGCATCCTTATTTTATAAAAAAACTAGCATTTCAGTGTATGAAAAATGTTTTTGGGGTCACCATTCTTATTTATGTATTTGGAATACATGGGGTCCATTAATCATATTTGAGTCCTTGCTGCCTAAGGTTGGTGAGATACCTAGCTTGAGAACCATCATACTTTGATACCCAACTACCACTAGTTTATATATTCACTTAGCTAATACTTTTTCAGTTGGTTATGTTACTGATCATGTCATTAGTTGAATATTATCCATGATAGGATATATCCCCTCATATGAAAATTATTGAATTTGGGACCTCGATTAAGATATATTGTGGGAGTGTGTTGTTTCATCTGTATGTTATATGTTTATTCAGATATGGGACATGTGATCTGATTATCCATAAGGTTGAATGACATGTGTTGTATTCATCAATCAGATCAATATACATTCTGATAATTGAGAATAGATAAGTTGTCTATGTAGGATTGGAATTATCTATCTCCCATGGTCACTTGATGTCTTAGGAAGAGGAAAAATATGAGAATTAATGTATTCATATGATGAAGACTGGTGGACACATGTACATAGATACATATTTTTTATGGAGATCATGTCAGATCCCTTCACAGCTTGATTATAATTGATACTTTTCTATTGGATAATCTTTGGTATCATATATAGAGCTATAGATTCATATTTTTTGAAAAATATGTAAAGGAACATGGGGTCACACTTTGAGTTTTACTGAATTTGGATTGAGTTGGACTAAAAGAGTTACTCTAAAAGTTTTTTAGAGTTAATCTAAAATTGTTTTGGATGGTTATTCAAAGGGTATTGAATATAATGTAAAGGAAGTTAAAATTAATGATAAATTTGCAAAATTGTTTTGGAAAATATCTAAAATGAGTTTTGAAAATGTCTTCTCAAATTATTATATATGGTAAAATATATGGGGAAATGGTACAAACTCTTTTAGGATTTAGTGTAAGTATGGGATTCAAAGTGATATCTTGCATAAGATGCTTCCATTTTATATTCCCACATAGAATATAATTAAATTATTATTACATTATATGAAATTTATAGGGAAATACATTCATGAGTTTGATGCATTATCATTTATACATGCGTTATAATGCATGGATAAATGAAATTGAATCCAAGGAGTATCCTCTGGTGATATTATTTATACCAATGTCATATGATGGTAGTAGGTGTGTGAATTGATATCCTCATGCTTGTAAAAAACTCCCTAAGACCTATACCTCTCTTCTTATTCCTTATTTTCATATGAGATTACCACATATAATGGATGTAAGGATGGATCCCTCTAGTGTAGTAAGTTATTTATTTCAGACCGTACACTATGGAGGTGGGATACTTTTGCTTTCCACTCCTATGATCTTTATTAGGAACATTCGAAGATACACAATTGTGAATGTGAGGATGAAATGGATCTAATGTGTAAGGTACGAAATTTTATAATAACTCTTCATTTCTATTTTTCTCATTTTCATATTATCTTGCCCATAGATCCTTGGAAAAGGATTTTACACCACTTTTTCTATATATATATATATTAATTGTTATTAGAATCGTACAAAATCCATTAAATGAACCTTCATCCATTTTCAATTCCAAATTGATTTTTTCCTTTTGGAAACTAATGAAACCCAAAAAAACCTGGTCAATAAAATTATATTACACCAAAACTTCATTAATAGAAACAATAGATTTCATAATACTTGGCCACATTATTTAAATGACCATGTTCTAATCATGCAACTATCACTGACAGTTATTTCAAACCAGGAACTCAAGAACCAAAGGGTATGTTAGGTCATCTGAACATATTTTATGATAATAGTTATACTCCAATTTTCATCCCTCAAAAACGTAAGAAAAAAATACATTAAGCAATCCAAAAAAATATTTAAATGAACCAAAAAATACACCAAAAACCAATAAATAAAGGAAAATAAAAATACAAGTATTAAAACCCAAAATTCCTAAAAACTTGAGGCTCACCAAGAGTAAGATATTGAGACACTCTTCCCATACCAACATCATGAGTTTTCACAGTCCTAAATCCAACCTACCATAATCCAAATTACAAAGGGTGCTCTAAAACCTAAAAATCCAAAATAAAAAAGGCTATGATACCATTTTTAATGAACCAACTATAATCTTGACCCATAATTGGTTATGTGTGAAAAATAATGACATTACTAATGGTAATCATAGATCACCTTGAGCCGGTGAAAAGAATCATTGAATCAGAATAAATTACATGGGATAATTTTTCTTAATAAATAACATTAACTAAATAGTATAATTATATTAAAATTATAGTGTAAGGAATCCCAAAATTAGACTCTTATGACACAAAAATAATTAAAAACAAAATAAATATAAGTATTAAAATGTTATAATGTAACTAGAGTCCAACTAATCTATAATATACAACTCAAAATATATACAAAACTGGTATAATCAAACATCCAGATACTGACATCCTTCTTGGATTATACAACCTCAAAAATAAAATGAGAACCAAAAATTAAAATACCCAACATCATTTATGTGTGACCTCCAAGGTCACCATCCATACTTAAAATCATCACACCCCTATATAAGTCAATAATTATAACCTCAACTTATAAAATAATTTAGGACTACCATTTTTAAGAAAACTTAGAATGGTAATTGCATTAAAATTTCTAATTAATAAATAACCAAATATTTTATTCATTTAATTTTACCAATAAAACAATAAAAATAGTTTAAAACTACACATATACAATAGTATTTTTTATTTTTAAAGAAATAATCACAAATTTCCCTGAAAATCAATCTTTAAAACATGAAATGTTGTCTTAAATAAACATTTAAAATCATTTATTAAACCATTCATTTTAGAAATACACTCTTTGAAATACTTTTGTAAGAAAAAACTAAAACTCACTCCAAATTATCTAAAATATGACAAAAAGGGATAGTTAACTACCTAAATAAACCATATTCACAAAACATGTAACATAGTTTTAAACTGAAACCAAAAGAGAAAAAAATAAAAGAACCATAACAAGGTATGGTAATAAATAAGTATAATATAGTATGTATAAAAATATAAAGTTACACATTATCATAGGTAATTCCTTGGAATATCATGATTAGATCCTAGGAATATTTAAATTAGAACCATTTGTGGGTCTATCGATGTATTCCTATGTCTATAACCAACCAAGTTGAATACCTCATCAGTGAAACTCCCCAATGGTTAATCCATATCATAGTGGATTTTTTCTATATAATTGAGACTAGGTGGTAACTATATCTCATCCCTCACTAAGATGCCTTGGATCCCATGATGGTAATAAGTGGAGGTGAGGTAGCCTTAACAGATAAAAAAGTAATAAAAAGTAATATAATCCAAACACATATACTATATCCACCTCCATATTCTCATACATGTGAAAGAACCGTATTTAAAACAATAATTATTTATCAACATGACTAAGGGAAAGGGGATTCCTAAGTGAGTGTTCACTATCCAAAAAAACTAATTCAAGTTACCAATAGTTATTTATCGCATAAAACAACTAATCATTTTTTTATGAAAAAACACCTTAATTAAAATTCCATTTAAAAACAAAATTAAATATAAAACTACTTTCTCAAAGTGTCAAACCATCCTAAAATCATTTTTTTGAAAAAACCAATTTGAAATCACTTTTAGATAGCATCTTGGAAACCAAGGGAAAATTTTAGTACCCATGTTTAAATTAAAGGAGTTTTATGAATTTTCCATATATATCTATGTACACATATTTATATACACATAAAGATATATATATATATTTATTTAAATATAACTAAATTTTATGTATTTATATATATATAAACATTCATAATAATGACAATGAGATCAAATTAAGATTAAAAATTTGAGACACACGTCAAGGAATAAGAAATTCAAAGTAAAACCACTAAGACCTCATAAATGGAAATGACAGAAATGAATCATAATTCAACTTCAAATGTCACCTTATATATATTATTGAAAACCAAAACCCATTTAAAAAACAAAACTCCTTTGAAAACATCATGTTGGGTATTGTTTTAAACATGTATCATGTGTATACATTTAAAAAAGTCATAAACCCTGAAATCATTGAAGAAACATATTTTAAACCAATTAATGGAATCTAAATTAAATATAAATTCAATTAAAATGATTTTATAAATCCTCAAGTATCTCATGGTGTTCTTTTGAAGGGAAATTTAGGGAATCACCTACCTCGAATGTGTGAGGATTTGATGAAACCCATGAATATGGAAAGAAAAATTGAAGACCCACCTTCACACACCCTAGAATCAATAGAAACCACACATTAGGTCAAAATAATTAAATAGGGTTTTTACAACAATATTTTAAAAAATGGATAAGAGTAATAAAGTAATACATGAATAATAGAGGAGTAAGGGTCCCAAACCTTGGATGAAAATTCTAAAATCCAAGAGAGAAGCCTCAAAATCAATGAGTAGAAGGAGTGTGAGGCCACCCTTGGTGTTCCACAATTTATCCAAATGATACTGGTGAGGGTTGAATTGATTAGGGTATTAATTAATGGTGTGTCGTTTAGAAAATTGTTTTTTAATAAATTATAGATGTCATCATGGTTGGCCCAAACTATTTTCCAAACTGTATGTCAACTATGAACCGCTCATTGTAGAGTACTTAGAAACTACATAGTTGATCCACATGGTTTAGAAAACCATATTCCAATTATGAAAAATGGATCTACCAAAATTACATATCCAATCACATATCTTTCGCATGGTGAGTACTAATCATGTAGTCTAACCATGTACCCTACACTACATTACAATAATTTAAAATTTTCATGGAAAATAATCTCAAAACTTAGGTATAAAAGCATAGACTCATAAATAAATCAATAAAAATTTGGGTTTTGGAAAACCCCTCATCCGTATGATATGTAATGTTTAAATCCTTTCCCATGTGGATGAAATAAATGAAACTTCATAATTGTATAATCATATGTAAATTCTGTCACTATATATGAAAGGGTCTTTTCCTTAGAAACTAGAAAGAATTTAAGCTGATGTGAAAAGGCTATCTATGAATATGTAATGGTTATTTATCCCAAAATTATGATACATAAGGTTATTTCCCTTTTAAAAAACTATATAAGGGTATAAAATTCCATAAAAATATTTTAAAATACTCAAAATAAATTAAGGATATATAGATCATTTTGATGATATATGGAATCTCTACATATAAGGGTGCTTGGAGAAGATATTGGAATCAATGAAAACTGAATCTTAGGAGTCTAGCCATCAATCATTGTGTAATGCATGGGAATTCAAATAAAATAAATATGAAAGAAACCTAAAATATTTAATGAGGCATTAAGAGAGGGGGAAATATTATGATATCTAATAGAGAGGACTGAGTTAATAAGGAATCTATAAAATAGGTGAAATTCTGAGAAGAGAAATGATTAAAGTTATTAGTTTTTATATTATTCTTCTACTTTATTATTTTATGTATTTATTTATTATAATTTGTTTTATCTAGTAGATTTATAGGTAAATACTTTTGGTGATTCGAATATATGGAATGAGAACCTTTTGTAATGTTGGAGTTTGTGCTTCAGTAATTAAAAATTATTCTTTTCTTAATTTATTTATATTTTCAATGGTAGGAAATTATTATGAATATAATTATTTTAATTTTTTCATTCCTATGATTTATGTTCTTCCTTGGGTTATCATTATTATCCATACACTTATTTTTTCTTATAAATTTTTGAATATATAGTATTGAGTGGGGAGTATCTAGAGATTTTCGATACATGTGTAGTGGTCAGTGAATTATTTATGAATTTATTAGGAGTAACATAAATCATATAGGGTTTTCCTAAGTAGTTCAGGAAAATATTATTATTGAGGTATAATCAGATAGCTTCTCTCACACATAGGAAGGAGGGTTGATCAATAGTGATTATTTTTTCATGGGTTTGATTTCAATCAAATAAGTGTTTTGATTTTAAATTGCTTTCTAAGTATGGAAATTTTTTATTTCAATAGAGTGTGTTGTGTTTAATGAAGTTTCATATTAGGATTAATTTTAAAAATATTTTTTTAAGGTTGATATCGTTTTTAATATTTTAATATAATTTTATTACTTGGTTTTCCATGATTTATCTAAAGGTCTAGTTGGAAATTTATGAAAAAAAGAGTCATATTAATGAATTTGACACCCTTAGTGAGACCCTTTAAGAAATATTTTGCATTAATTACTACCCTTTGTAAGATGAAATGAATTATTAATCAATTATTAAATTATTTTGAAATATTTTTTAATTGAGAGGGCATTGGAGGTGAGGTAAGATATCATATTTTATGGTTTAAAAGTTAATTTATATGATAATAATATGAATCAATTGTGTTATCTCCTCAACTTTGGTTATATCATTAGAGCCCTAGGAAAATAAAATGGATATTTTGATATATGATACACTAGAATAGATTCAAGCACTATCAAATGTCCCAAAGTGTATTCTATTCCAGGGCTATGGGAGTTCCTATGATGAGGCTAATGAGAGTAAGTCAAAAGGTTATTTCTTTAAGGAATGCATCAAAGGTCGATAGTCGATGCCAATTGAGTATGTTATTATTGTATTATATTATAAATTAGTTACATTACCATGATCATTGGTTAATTTTTAAGGATATTACCTTGTGTATTCACACTCCAAAATTTATTTCTATCCCCTAGTTCTCATCTTGGTTTTGTCGCAACATTTACATAATAGTTGTTCATTTTTGTTCATTTTTTTCAACATGATGGTGCATGATTTATTTCATGCCTTTTTTATTCTTGGACTGGAATTTATTTGAAATTTATTTATAAAAATATGATTTTATAAATGTTTTAAAAAAAATATAAGACATGGTTTTGTTTTTGTAAAATTATGTGTGCATTTTTTCAAGGTGTTAAAGGGTTTTACATTGAAGGTGGTGGAACCACCTTGGATTTATAAAAATAGGATTTAAAAAGAGATATCTAAATAGTAAAAAGTATTTTAACTATTTTCCTCACAATGTTTCATATTGAAAACTAATTTTTAACTAATGTTCAAACTATAGTTTTTGAATTTTCTCTTAAAAATAATTTCATGGACCCTTGGGTGAAATATTACTGAGTATGTTTAGCTCACACCATTTATACACAAATCCATGGGTATATATCTATTATGTTTTCATATAGGTTATAAGGTTATTATAACAGTTGTTTTTATATTCTTATAGTTTGGTAGTCGATAGTTTGGATGTTGATTTTATTTTGGGTTACATATAGGTTATTTTGGGGTTTTCAGTTTATGGTTTATTTTGGGATGTTTATATACTGTCAAATTAAACCAATTTTATTTTATAATTAGTATCTCATTTTTTTCAGATATTTATTTTTATTTTTTCATATGGTATTGGATCTTAAAATGTATTCTTTTTAAAATTGTGTATTAAAACATGGTATTTTTCATTTATATTAATTGTGATTCCTTTTATTTTTTTATTAAATTACAATTATTTATTTCATATGCATGGTGTTAAAATGTAAGGATACACCATACCAAAATATTTTTTGCATTTCACTTATTTTTCATTGATGTTAAAGGAAAATTCCATTCCAATTTTGTTATATTTTTTATTCTCTGCTGCTTGTCTCCAATCTGTGGTGATACGGATTATGTTTTGGGAATTTTAGCGGATCAGTTTAGGAGGAATGGCAGGTTGACCCAAGATCAGTCATTATGTCTATTACTAACTAATTTTCATCATGGAGTATTATAGGTTGTGTAAAAATGTTATTTTTATCATGAGTATGAATATTGTTTCGATATATAGAATATTCTCAAGGGGAAAATGGTTTTTGTGTACTAAATGGCCCAATAAGTATACCAAATTTAGTGTTATACACTATATCATTGGTATAAAAGGTGAATATATAATTTCAAATTCCCCAACACTATATTTTAGAGAGATACCTATCATTAGAACATTTTTACTTTGATACCTTTATAATGTAATCTTTAGGTCTTATCTAATCAAGGTTTGTTTGGGTGTGTTATTGATCATTTCATTAGTTTGAGGTCATATTAGATGTTATTTTTTCTATAATATAATGAGTATGATATATGAGACCTCAATTGAGATAAACTAAGAGATTGGGTGACTAAAAATAATGAGTATATATGATTTTATTATCTATTTAGTTGAGGTTCATGTGATGTGATCATCTATAAATGTGAATGACATGTGATGTATCGATCGAGAAGGATATTCAATACTTGGTAAAAATGGAAAATATTAGTTTTATATAATATATTTATATACTTTGTGTCTCAAGGTCACTTTATTTCATCAAGAAAGAGAACTTATAAGAATGAATTCTTCCATAAATTTTACAGGTAAATATCGGTATTGAGATATAAGGGTTTGATTAATATTTTTCTAGATCTCTTTTTACATTAATTTTTATTAGTGATTTTATAGATTCCACTCTTTTGTCTAAATTTATAGATATGGTGGTTAATATTTATTTTCAATTCAATGAAGTCATATGGGGTTCAACTTTGTGTTTGATTTAAATATGATTGAGTTTGACTTAGAAAGCTTCTTTAAAAGTGTTTTTAGTGAATCTAAAAGAGTTTTGGATTAGTATTCATATGGTATTGAATATTATGTTATAGACTATGAATTTGATGATAGATTTATAAAAAAATTATAGATATTGAAAAGGATGTTTGGATATGATTTCAAAACTTGTCATATGTGATACAATATAAGGTGCAATAGCACAAAGTCGATAATGCTTTAGTGTAAGTGGGATATTGAATGATATATTCCATGAATCCATTATTCATATATTGTACATAACCGTACAATATTTTAAAATATTAGGATATAAAAAATAATGGTTTTATGGTACGTCCCATTCAGTTCATATTGTATGACTAGATATATTATTGGGCATGGTATTCAATACAGTGCCATTGCATTCTAATTTTTAGATTTTAACCATTAATTGTTAATATTTGAGTGATATTTCATGGTTTTTATAATTAAGAATGTCATTTAATTTGATTAAATACATGGGTGATTTATTCATATAATGAATAAATGACTAGATGTGGCCTTACTCATGAATTTTATAACACATGAGTAAATTCATGTAGTTATCTGAAGAGTCATAAAGGCTATATAAAGTGTGATAGACCTGGATATGATGTTGATTTATTGTTTAGAGTTGAATCAGTGAATAATATTCCATTTTTAATTTTATGATTTCTTATGAAATCAACTTTTATCACTTTTTATAGTGATTAATCTCACTACTGAACTCTCACACATTGAGTAACGAAAACAAACAAAGACACGTGATTTATAAGTTTCATAATTAAAAATCATTAGCTAATTCTAAGTATGAACTGGAATCACCTATGAAAAAACAATCCACTAGAATCACCATAGTGAATACAATGATTGGTTTATATCCTTTAATTGTAGTAAAATAACGCCAAAATGTTGTCTCTAACAAGTCTCATGACAAGTTGAATTATTTTATTATTCTTTTATGAGTTAATTATTATCCTTATAAATTTATATAAATGTATCTCAATTGTTGTATTGTGCCACCACACTTATTAAAATTTATATAATATGTGTGATTTCTTATTTCTTCCTCAACATATGACAAGGGTGTGATTATCACACATAAAACAAGTGTGTACTGTTCCTCTTGTTCTTCTTCTTATGTCATATTCTCTATTTATTTCTTACACACTTCTATCCATATACTCTCCTTTACTATATGCACTTTTTCCACTCTCTCTCTTGAATAATCATACACGTATTTTTTTCGTAATTGTCATACATAGTAATTTTTCCTCATGTTCAAATTGTAATTTCGAATTCAAATTCCAACCACTAAATTCCTTATAGTACTCTTAAACTTCTCTTCTTATTATGTATTTGATGGATCTACCTAATTAGACTTTGGCATAAATCATGGCATGATTATAATGAACTAAAATGGGTTGACCAGACATGTCACCTGATCTAACTCATTACAAGGCATGAATCACAATCCCAATTACCATAAGAGTATGACAAGAACCAGTTAATAAAAAAATAAACAAGTGGGAATTATTTCACACTCAAATAATAAATAAATAAGAAGTAGAATCAACCAAAATTAAAAAATAAATTATCAAAAGTTTCAACTCCCAAATAAAATAAATAAGCAATTCTAAATAATAAAACTAACTGAATGACTCGAAATGAATATAAATGATCCAAATCATTTTCAATACACATCATAATAATTAATGAAATAATTTAAAAAATATTCATTTTAAATTAATATATCATAAAAAAAGGTAAGTAAAACAATAATAGATTCCAAACCAGCAGGTATGTCATCATATAAAAATAAAACCAAATCCCAAGATACAACTAACATCTCTATGTAACTCTTGTTCAATCTAAATTCCACATCTCATCCATTAATGGACTATACTAAATGATATCTACACAAATATCATGACCTAGGAGCCTATAAAAACATGAGTGTTGTATAAACACACACCAGTGTATGTGTTTGGTGTAAGCTAAAATTATCTTATAGGCTACCACTAAGGAATATATAAAATTATTTTTATAAAACATTTCATAAATTTTTGTTTTCACATAAATAATAAAAATAATATTTTCACATGTGAGTATAAAGAAACTAAATATCATGATGTATCTTCTTTTATGAAAGTCCCATTAATTTTATTAAAATAATAAATAACCCCATAACATTAATGAACTCATTTTTAGACTATAGAAAATGGACCATTAAATCCATGAGAACAATCTAAACCATATTTACCTCTTTCCCAAGATCATTTCATAAATAATGATTGTAAAAAAATTATAAATTTACCATTGAAATCATGTTTTCTAAATAATTGTATAAATAATTTTAAAAATACCCTTGAAACAAAGTAATTTCCTATTCTGACAAACTTATCCCAAATCTCCTTTCAAAATATTTAAAAATAACCACACATTAAAATGATGGAAGAAATAACCACAAATGGAACCATAATATTAAGGAATCATGATGAATGAAATAAAAAAATCCAATTAATGGTGCCAAGAATTAAAATCTAGATCTATGGGATACAAACAAGGTGTGAAATGGTATCATATGATAAAAATATCAATAGGAAATAAAAATCCTGATAAATCCACTAGGATCTAACATGAATGATACTAAGCATGTTTTATCATATCACTCACTAGGACCGTATGTGAAACTAGTAAAAATCCATTATATAACCCTTTATAGTTTTTCTAAGTATAATATAAACCCCTTATAGAGTGATAATCTTTTAGGGATCTATCTATATTTCACATAATAAGTTAATATAACATGAAACTATACCTTCCATGTAATGACCTGGACTGTTATATATGAAATTCCCATTGTGATTTAATTAAATATATTATTATGTAATATAGTTATAAAAACACATGAATTTCATTGGTTTTATTTTATCCTGTCAAATTTGAAATCCATGAACTATAATTGCAGATGATAACATAGTCATTGAACAGTGATCACATGATTTGTATAAATATAGTGTTTTAACAAATCCAATTGACATAGATGAAGGAAGTGATCACCACAACCAGCAGGATCATACCCTATGAATACCATTTATCATAGATTCTTAGGGATATAGTGTCTTTGGGATCATTCATTGTATAAGGCCCCAGCCTTAAACCTTACTTAATCTTGAGTTATTAAAATATTACACATTGAGGATCTTTTCGGGTTTAGAGTTTTAGAGAATTAGATCATAAAACTTGCATTACATTCCACATATAAACAAAGTGGTTACATAAAGATAGTATTATTCTTTCCCATCAATGGAAACCTATTTAAAATAAAACATGGATTCTTTCTTGACACTTCCTTGACACTATCATCATATCATGTACCTTTCCCTTGACCTGTGAAAAACATTTCAAAAAAACTTCGGATGAGCCTAAAAAGCTCAGTAAGGGATATAAAAATATGGAAAGGAAACATGGGTACATATATACATAATAATGAAATCATACTTTACCTATAAAACATAATCACTTTAACATACCTCATCAAATCATGAATAAATCATAGAAATCATAATACATAAAGGTAACTTGAGGCATTCATAACATTCTTATGTAGGGAGTAACCCTCTTGGTTACGTTTGGAATACCCATCACTGTATATTCCCTAAATCTCTTCGGAGAAACCTTAACGTTTCACTCCTTTGCGTTACCCAATGCATTGGAGAGCTATATCGGGCTCACCCGCCCTTAGTTTTTCACGGAACCAACCGTCTTCATAATAATGCCCAAGAACCTCAACATAATCGTATCACATAAAACATGCATAAAGGAAACATAACATTTCCACCTTTCAATCACAAGATATCAATACAGCACATTGATATAAAAACATTATGAAAACCATTTTCAATACCAATATAAAAGAAAAGTAAAACATGGTATTTATTTTTCTTTTAAAAAAAGGTAGGGCTTGTAGAGGAAGCCGAAACTCAAATAACGGTCACGGCGGCGGAGAAGTCATTGTCACCACATACGTATGACAAAAACATTCCCTTTTGTTGTTTAGTAAAACGCTACATATAAAAAATATTCCTTTTGGATAAACGTAAAATTCAAAGGGGTTTATACACCATATAAAATAAGGTTGTGTATAAAACAAAATATGCCTCAATGAATGGAGATTGAGACGAAGTCCCATACCTCGGGTCCGACTTGACTCGATCATTCTTTAATGTCCTGAATAATAAACTTGAGTTAGTTTCTACTTGCTTAAGAACCTTTTTCAAGTTCATTATTCCTTTTATATCACTTATTTCCATGTCATGAACACTATGTAATTATTTAAGTTAATAACGGTCATTTTAACAATCATTGGTACTTAAGTCAAAAATAAACCCTTTATAATTACAAGTTTTTCATGTATCCATTATATCCAGAATTATAATCATGATTTATATATCATATATATCCAGTATATACATGCATTGATAATATTACATAATCATTTAGAGGTAAGAAATGAAATGTACCGTTCATGGAGACGGTAAGTCGTACGTACGCATGAACGCTTTGTATTTTATAGAATGGAATCATAATGATATAAAGGTATATTATAATTCCAGTATAATATCATATATAATATCATAGTTCCATCCTTTACACTTCCCACATATGGTATTTAACGAATCAAATCACTTTGAGGGGCGGTAGTCCGCACTTCCTTAAATGAAGATATCGCGTTTACCCATAACGGAAACCATAAAGGTATGCCCAAAATGAAAAATACAGAAGCTTAAGAAAAACATAAACATATTATATATCATATATAAATATAGTTACATCTTAATTTCCACCTTTGAAGGTGTTAAAACAATGTTGAACAATCATCATTTCGAGAGACATAAATTCACCATCCACGGAAACAGTATGTCCTTTAACCATTAGATGTAGGTGTGTGTAATTGTAGCTCGAATACATCTTATAAAAAAATCCTAGTATATTGAAGATACTGGAGTTGTTACAAAATAAATGAATAAAAAGAGTTTTGGGGGTTGGAGAAGCAAAATAAAACAAAAGGACTCAAGTGAAGACATTACCTTAAAATCGGGTAACTCCCTTTGGTTTGAGCCCAAAAGCTTTCTTGGGAAGACTTCTGCCCAATGTGAGGCTTCTAGGAGTAAGAGAGGGATGTGGAGAGACAAAATGGGCAGTGTTTGGCCGACCCAAATGCTTTGGGAGTGTGGGTAAAGAGGTAGAGGTGGGGGCCTTTTATAAGAGGAGAGGAGGGGCACTCTTGGAAAGTAAAGAAATGTTACTTTATTTGAAAATGATTTTCATATTCAAAAGGTCCCACATTGATATAATTCGAGGGTAAGGTGATAAGGGTTCGAAATACACCCATATAATAAGTTTTGGACATGTTTAGGTCATATATTTCACATTATCATTTCATTTTATTTAAATCCTTTATTAATGAGGTAATCGCTGCATCATCATGATGTCATAAATAATTTAATAAATTTAATGTCTAAAAATTATAAAAAAAATATCATGATGTAGGAAATCTTTTTAGATTTCTAATGAATATTTATAGTCCAAAATATTATTTATGTAGACAAAATTAAAAATATTTTACTTAGGTGATACATTCTTTGTCACATTTAACATTCTTTAAAAATAAAAAGATAAAAAGTCACTTCCTCACAAAAGTGATTCCATGGGGCCTCCAAGTTTGGCACAAGGCATCCCATGGTCGTCCAGGAGACAACCAATAGCCTTAGGGCACATGTTGTGGTCTTTTTGTATTATTATTATATCATTTTTTTATCCTTAACTACCTGATTACTCATTAATCAAGATAATTAAAGATAATTACCGTCGTAACTATTCATAATGTCCAAAAACAAAAGAGTCTTGATTAAATAATTTGAACCTTCTGATTCCAAATATTTAATCAATTTTACCAAATTCCAAACACAGAAATTGCAATAATTTATTTAAAAATAATTCTCGTTGTCAAAACAAATAACGGGTTTTTTTAAACAACATCCATGAAAAGTTTGGCATTAGTTTATGCCCAATTCCAAAGTGAAATTAATCCTAATGACCACCATTGGATTGAATGGTAAAAATATATTCTAATTTAACTTTAAAACCAATTCAAAAGGTAATCTAATCATATAAATAAAGTAGATTAAAAATCAGTTTTGATGTAAAATACAGTATTTTTCACTACTTATAAAAAATGAACATTGTCAGAAAAATACCAAAAATTCACACAAAGTAAATTTTGATGTCCCAATAATAAAGAATAAGTTTATTTTTACAAACATATCTTATAAAATTTTCAAAATATAGATTTAAAAATGGTTTTCCATCAAAAGGCAGTAAAACAATCTTTTAAAAAAATATGAGTGTATTCCATGCTTAAGATTGGATTTATTTTCATTTTAAGCCTCTAAAACACTATCTAATTCATTAATAAACATAGATAAAAATATCTATTATTCATTAATTACTTGGTATGTTACATCCTTCCCCCCTATAGAAAAATTGCGTCCCCGCAATTTATTTACTTATCGAATAAATGGGGTACTTATCCCTCATTGCATTTTCAGATTCCCATGTTGCCTCTTCCATCATGTGGTTTTTCCACAAAACCTTTACCTGATTAATGACCTTATTTCGTAACACGTGTTCCATGTGGTCAAGAATCTGGACCGGTTGTTCCTCATAAGATAGGTTCTCTTCCAGTTGAACTACCTCTGGACTCAAAACATGAGGTGGATCTGGCATATTTTCTCAACATCGAAACGTGAAAAACATTGTGTACCTAAGATAAACTCGGAGGTAAAGCCACACGGTATGCAACTGATCCAACTCTCTCCAGAATTTCATATGGTCCAATGAACCTTGGACTCGGCTTTCCTTTCTTACCAAATGTAACGACCCGAAATTTTGAATAAATCTTGTTTCCTAATTTTATGTTTTATTTTATTTTATTTTTATACTCAACAAAAATGTTTCATTTGATAACATGAGTATAATTAAAATGATACCGTTGGTTTTTGACTGTTATACGACCATTGGTCAATATGACCGCTGGAAACTAAACGTTTTGATTATTGTCTCTAAATACAAGTAATCTTGGTTAATTAATATAGAAAGAAGATTCGATGGCCTCACCCAGTAGTCCTGGACCGATCAAAGCCCATCTAACAGAACTTGGGAAGGAGGTAGCACCACTGGTCTTTGCTCTAGACCAAACCCAAGATGAACTTCATCGTGTGAAGCTAGAACGGGATCGCCTTCGCGAGAAGTTCAAACTGATAGAAATTACTACTCGTGCGATGTTGGCTGAGCCTCCCTCGGATTCTCTCACCTTATCACACCTTACACTTAGGTCTTATGCTGGTGTGATAAGGGGCTATGTAAGGAGACTGTAACTACCTTGTGTAATCCTTTGTTTTAAATAAAAATTGGGATTTCTTCTTATGATGAAGTTTATGAATTTTCAAATGACCGGATAAATATAGTATGCATATTTTTGATGAATTTTAGAATAAGTATATTTTAAAAATGTTTTTGTAAACCATAAATAATTAAAAATGTGTAATGATTTGCAAAAAATGGTCTTCTACAATTATGTTCAGTACGAAATTTAGAGTCTAATGAGATCAACTTGATTTTTGATGAATAGTAAAATATGAATAGTGATTTTATGATTAGGATTAGTAATGAGTCCAAATGGATTAGTAATCTCACTTAAATAAAGTATTAGTATAATCTAGGCACCTTGATTAAGTAATGTGATTCAATAAAATGGTTAAATAATGGTTTCATAAATTATTAGTCAAGTATTAGTTTTTTTCGAGTGAATAGTATTTTTTAATTAAAAATTTAATTAAAAATAATTAGAAAATTATTTTAATAAAATGGACTTTATTTTTGAACTCAGAGCATCGATATTATGTTATGGTAATTTTTGGGGATTTTTCTAAAAAAATGAATTTTCGGTGAATAGTGTATTTATTTAAAAATAAAATTAAAAATATTTAGAAAATTATTTTTATAAAATGGAGTTCATTTTTGAAATCAGAGCATTGATATTTGGTTAAGGTGAAATTTTGGGATTATTCTGAGAAAGTTGAATTTTCGATGAATAGTGAAAATACAGTTTTTAAGTTACGGGTGTTTAATGACATCATTAAATGATGTATTAAGTATGTAATCAATATGGTCGACTTATGAATAGTAAGATAAGGTATGAGGTGTCCCAAGTGTCCAATACCATGGGAAAATACCATGGGCAAGCCCACGGTTTTGCCAAAACCACTAATGAGGTGTCCCTTGGCCATTAATGCCTTGTCCCCTCACTTTCCCTATAAATACCCACCCTTTCCTCCTTTAGTTTTCAATACCAACTCTCCCCCAACGACGTTCTGGTCTCCTTAACTCCCAAGGAGTCCTCCCAAGGTGCCCCCAAGACCTCAAGGTCCAAACCATTGAGTTTTAAGGGTTACGTTTTAAGGTGAGGGATCTGACCTCTCTCTTTCATTTCATGTAATCTCTTTTATGTCATTCCTTTTATGCTCCATGTTCTTATGTTGGAGGATTTTCTTTTATACTCCTCTTACTTCCCTTTTCATGATCATATAATGAGAGATCCCCTCTTACTCTCATTATTTCTTTTTATGACGTTTTAAGTGGCGCCGTTAGGCTGCCGAAATTTTTGTAACGGATTCATTCTCCCTTCTCATTTTTTTCAAGATCTATTTTCATGTAAAGTATTTCAAGTTCCTTTTTATTATGTTGGGGTATGATCTCTAAATTTATCCTACTGATCTTTTATGATCATATGATAAGAGACCCCATTTTATCTCTTCAATTCAGTATTTTGAAGTTTTAAGTGGCGTCGTTAGGCTGCCGAATTTTTAAGTGGTTCTTCACCCTTCTCGTTTTGAAGTTCTACTTTCATGTCAATTCGTTCTAGTTCCTTTTTGTTATGTTGGGGTATGATCACTATATCTATCATACTGTACTCTTATGTTCATATGATGAGAGACCCCATTTGATCTCTTCAATTCAGTATTTTGAAATTTTAAGTGGTGTCGTTAGGCTACCGAATTTTTGTAGGGGATTCTTTCACCCTTCTCATTCTTTTCAAAGTTCTACTTTCATGTCAAGTCTTTCAAGTTCCTTTTTAATTATGTTGGGGCATTATCTCTATATCTATCATACTGAACTCTTATGTTCACATGATAAGAGAGCCTATTTGATCTTTTCAAATCATTTTTGTTGAAGTTTAAGTAACGTCGTTAGGCTGCCGAGCTTTCATAAGAGAAATCTAATTTTTGTCTTCCATCCATGTTTTTCATTTCAAATGGTAGGTCATTTAAATTTCATTACCATGATCATGTATCCTTTTTATTTTTTCCATCTACTATTTTATGGGTCATTTATGAATGTTTGACCCATTATCCCTCTCTTTTTAATGTCTTCTAAAAACTCGTAACATAGCCGTTATGCTGCAGAATTTCCGTCTCAAAATGTCTCTCTCTTTTTCTAAAGTTCTTTTATATTATTAAGTGAATAATAAAATATCTTTCTTCTAAAGAAGTATTCACATATATACCAAAATTTTCTATTTTAAATTCTGGGATTTACATACATGAGACCCACCTTCCTTTTCTGTGGGTTTTAAAGTGACGTAAAGATCATGTCTTTAAAGCAGTTTTTTAAACGTTGTGATTATGAAATGAAACCCATTTATTTTATGCTATATGGGTTATTTATGAAATGTTTGATGATGATATATGTGTCTCACATGATAATAAAGGAAAATTTAAGGGTGCGCCCTGATAGCGCTCCAATGCATTGGGTAAAGACTTAATCTCTAGAGATGACCATTTTTAAAGACGCATTGGTGAATGACCTTGGTAATTTTTAACGACACCTTGGGGATGGACCTTGGTGAAACGAAATGATTGTCAATATTAAATGTTTTAGCCACATCTTCAAGTTATGAAAAATGTTATTTTTATTATGATATTCTTCATGGTTTCATTTTCATGCCTTAAAGTTATTTTCATGTCCTTATTGAAGTATCTCAAGTTCACATGTAAAATGTTTCTCTTCTTTCCCTTACTTGGCCTTCTACTCACCCTTCCTTTTGTTGTATGTCCCCAGGTTATGAGATGCAGTAATGAACCTAGGATGAACTTAAGGAGAATCCTTTCAAGGGTTTAAGAATAATTTTTTTATGTATGTTTTCATGTTTTAAGTTCTTGGTTTCTAAGACCCTAAACCATAAAGATCCTCAGTTTTGTAAAATGTAATGAAAGTTTATGTGATAAAAAGGCAGGATGCTATAGTTGGTATCAAAGGATGGTTTAGTTATTTTTGGAAATTAGGATATGAAAAATCTAGGAAGAACCCTATATGAAAGTTTAAATATAGGAACTCTTCCTGGTATTTTGGTGAGTATTGAGTAAGGGGTTTCCAAGCAAATACATCCCTGTATGGATACGAGAAGGTAGAGGTGGCTCTGGCACAGATGTACATAGGGGTAAAACCCGAAAACACCGCTTTGAGCTAGACTCGAACGAGAACTGGTACACGACAACGGGCCTTGATGCACTCTTGGTTACGACACTCCTGGGGGATATGCTTTGGTAAATTCATAAGCTTAGTATGAACCATTGTTAAAGGAACAAAGACAAAATAAAATAAAGGTTCACATAAGAATATATGATCATGGATAACCTAGATGGGAACCTAGGGGATCACAAGTTAGGGTATACTTTTCTTCTACAAGTTATCCTTATATGCTTTAAGTTTATTTTCATGATTATTGGCTAAGTATTTAAGCCCCTAATTAAAGTTTCTTTTCTTAGTTAATGGCGGGAAATGGAAGAACATGTCCCAACAACCATTGTGATAGGAAATGCTACAATTGCCATATTAATACGACATAGATGATTAGGGGATTAAAGGATGATTATTATTTTGGAATACGTTCACTATTTTTAGGACCCTATATGATCAAGGTAAATAGATTACTATGGTATTTTCATTGAGGAGTAAGGTTGACTTATATTTTGAAGAATCAATGAATTTAAGGTGGACTTATAGTAATTTAGGTTACTTATGGAAATGATTAACCTATCTTGGGTAAAATATGTTTAGGTTGGATACTTTTGTTATAAGATGTTAGGTGTGGTTGAGGTTGTTTGGAGATGAACATTGAAGTTTATTTTGGAAGACTGTGTTATCAAATCCCTCTTTTATTTGGGTTTCAATCTTAGTTTGGTTTATTTTGAGGAATTTTAAGGACCGTTATTTATGGGATGGTCTATGATGAACTTTGGGTAGTACCATGGAACTTTGAATATTTAAAAATAGTTTCCCCTCCTATGGGATTCTTTCTTTTTGAGGAGTTGTTTTACCTTACCCTTTCTGTTTTTGGGATAATGTTTAAAGATAGAAGAAATAAATAGTTAATCTTTTGTGGATTATGTGATTCTCTAGAAGATGATTCTTGTGTTTTGATGAGACCATGTAGTTTTGAATGCTCATCTTTTGGAGAAAAGATTAGTTTTGGTATAAACTTATTAAAGGATGAAACTCTACCTGAAGGTAGGTATATTTTCTTATGTTTTTGTTCTATGTAGTAAATGAATTCCTCAAAATTATGAAAAAGAACGTAAAACAAAAACGTTGTTGGTTTACGTTTCCTACTAGGTAATCAATGACCGTATACACACATCATAAGTTTGGGATTTTCTTATGTTTAACTTTCTCCTAATCACGTTCTCTATCACTCTCCCTCAGAACTTGACCCTTTGTTTTTCTTCCATGTCCATGTTTTCCTACATGGAATCCTAGTGTGGGATAACTCGGGTGACCTTCGTACTTCCCTTTCTTTCTTTTAAAGTAATAGTTTTACTGACTCCTTTTCTGATGTGGGACATTCAATGAAATTTCAGAACCTAATTTTAAAAAAAAATGCGAGGACGCAATTTCTTAAGGGGGGAAGATTGTAACGACCCGAAATTTTGAATAAATCTTGTTTCCTAATTTTATGTCTTATTTTATTTTATTTTTATACTAAACAAAAATGTTTCATTTGATAACATGATTATAATTAAAATGATACCGTTGGTTTTTGACTGTTATATGACCATTGGTCAATATGACCGCTGGAAACTAAACATTTTGATTATTGTCTCTAAATACAAGTAATCTTGGTTAATTAATATAGAAAGAAGATTTGATGGCCTCACCCAGTAGTCTTGGACCAATCGACGCCCATCTAACAGAACTTGGGAAGAAGGTAGCACCACTGGGATTTTCTCTGGACCAAACCCAAGCTGAACTTCATCGTGTGAAGCTAGAACGGGATCGCCTTCGCGAGAAGTTCAAACTGATAGAAATTACTACTCGTGCGATGTTGGCCGAGCCTCCCTCGGATTCTCTCACCTTATCACACCTTAAACTTAGGTCCTATGCTGGTGTGATAAGGGGCTATGTAAGGAGACCGTAACTGCCTTGTGTAATCCTTTTTTTTAAATAAAAATTGGGATTTCTTCTTGTGATGAAGTTTATGAATTTTCAAATGGCCGGATAAATATAGTATGCATATTTTTGATGAATTTTAGAATAAGTATATTTTAAAAATGTTTTTGTAAACCTTAAATAATTAAAAATGTGTAATGATTTGCAAAAAATGGTCTTCTACAATTATGTTCAGTACGAAATTTAGAGTCTAATAAGTTCAACTTGATTTTTGATGAATAGTAAAATATGAATAGTGATTTTATAATTAGGATTAGTAATGAGTCCAAATGGATTAGTAATCTCACTTAAATAAAGTATTAGTATAATCTAGGCACCTTGATTAAGTAATGTGATTCAATAAAGTGGTTAAATAATGGTTTCATAAATTATTAGTCAAGTATTAGTTTTTTTCAGGTGAATAGTGTTTTTTAATTAAAAATTTAATTAAATATTATTAGAAAATTATTTTTATAAAATGGACTTTATTTTTGAACTCTGAACATCGATATTATGTTGTGGTAATTTTTGGGGATTTTTCTAAAAAATGAATTTTCGGTGAATAGTGTATTAATTTAAAAATAAAATTAAAAATATTTAGAAAATTATTTTTATAAAATGGAGTTCATTTTTGAAATCAGAGCATTGATATTTGGTTAAGGTGAAATTTTGGGATTATTCTGAGAAAGTTGAATTTTCGATGAATACTGAAAATACAGTTTTTAAGTTACGGGTGTTTAATGACATCATTAAATGATGTATTTAGTATGTAATCAATATGGTCGACTTATGAATAGTAAGATAAGGTATGAGGTGTCCCAAGTGGCCAATACCATGGGCAAATACCATGGGCAAGCCCATGGTTTTTCCAAAACCACTAATGAGGTGTCCCTTGGCCATTAATGCTTTGTCCCCTCACATTCCCTATAAATACCCACCCTTTCCTCCTTTATTTTTCACTCCCAACTCTCTCCCAACGAAGTTATGGTGTCCTTACCTCCCAAGGAGTCCTCCCAAGGTTCCCCCAAGCCCTCAAGGTCCAAACCTTTTAGTTTTAAGAGTTACATTTTATGGTAAGGGATCCGACCTCTCTCTTTCATTTCAAGTAATCTCTTTTATGTCATTCCTTTTATACTCCATGTTATTATGTTGGAGGATGTTCTTTTATACTCCTCTTACTGCCATTTTCATGATCATATAATTAGAGATCCCCTCTTACTCTCATTATTTATTTTTATGAAGTTTTAACTGGCGCCGTTAGGCTGCCGGAATTTTTGTAACGGATTCTTTCTCCCTTCTCATTTTTTTCAAGATCTATTTTCATGTAAAGTATTTCAAGTTCCTTCTTATTATGTTGGGTTATGATCTATAAATTTATCATACTGATCTTTTATGATCATATGATGAGATACCCCATTTGATCTCTTCAATTCAGTATTTTGAAGTTTTAAGTGGCGTCGTTAGGCTGCCGAATTTTTAAGTGGTTCTTCACCTTTCTCGTTTTGAAGTTCTACTTTCATGTCAATTCGTTCTAGTTCCTTTTTGTTATGTTGTGGTATGATCTATATATCTATCACACTGGACTCTTATGTTCATATGATGAGATACCCCATTTGATCTCTTTAATTCAGTATTTTGAAGTTTTAAGTGGCACCGTTAGGCTGCCGAAGTTTTTTAGGGGATTCTTTCACCCTTCTCATTCTTTTCAAAGTTCTACTATCATGTCAAGTATTTCAAGTTCCTTTTTAATTATGTTGTGGAATTATCTCTATATCTATCATAATGAACTCTTATGTTCACATGATGAGAGAGCCTATTTGATCTTTTCAAATCATTTTTGTTGAAGTTTAAGTAACGTCGTTAGGCTGCCGAACTTTCATAAGAGAAATCTAATTTTTGTCTTCCCTCCATTTTTTTCATTTCAAATGGTTTGTCCTTGAAATTTAATTACCATGATCACGTATCCTTCTTATTCTGTCCATCTACTGTTTTGTGGGTCATTTATGAATGTTTGACCCATTTTCCCTCTCTTTTTAATGTCTTCTAAAACCTCGTAACATAGCCGTTATGCTGCAGAATTTCCGTCTCGAAATGTCTCTCTCTTTTTCTAAAGTTCTTTTATATTATTAAGTGAATACTCAAATATCATTCTTCTAAAGCAGTATTCACATATATACCAAAATTTTCTATTTTAAATTCTAGGATTTACATACATGAGACCCACCTTCCTTTTCTGTGGGTTTTAAAGTGACGTAAAGATCATGTCTTCAAAACAGTTTTTAAAACGTTGTGATTATGAAATGAAACCCATTTATTTTATGCTATATGAGTTATTTATGAAATGTTTGATGATTATATATGTGTATCACATGATAATAAAGGAAAATTTAAGGGTGCGCCCTGATAGCGCTCCAATTCATTGGGTAAAGACTTAATCTCTAGAGATGACCATTTTTAACGACGCCTTGGTGAATAACCTTGGTAATTTTTAACGACACCTTGGAGATGGACCTTGGTGAAATGAAACGATTGTCAATATTAAATGTTGTAGCCACATCTTCAAGTTATGAAAAATGTTATTTTTATTATGATATGCTTCATGGTTTCATTTTCATGCCTTAAAGTTATTTTCATGTCCTTATTGAAATATCTCAAGTTCACATGTAAAATGTTTCTCTTGTTTCCCTTACTGGGCCTTCTGCTCACCCTTTCTTTTGTTGTATGTCCCCAGGTTATGAGATGGAGTAATGAACCTAGGATGAACTTAAGGATAATCCTTTCAAGGGTTTAATAAGAATTTTTTTTATGTATGTTTTCATGTTTTAAGTTCATGGTTTCCAAGACACTAAACCTTAAAGATCCTCGGTTTTGTAAAATGTAATGAATGTTTATGTGATAAAAAGGCAGGATGCTATACCAAATCTCATCACACTTTTCCATGGTGAGACTTTGAGAAAAAAATGATCACCTACCTCAAAAGTTAGTGTAGTGACCCAAATCTTAACGTACATGGACATTACAATACTTTTTCGGAATACTTAGTACATACCAAAAACACACACACAAGGACCGTAATAGTTTAGTGTCTTTGGAAACTCAGAATATAATCTTCTAATCATGGTGAAAGATCTTCAACATCTCCCATAAAGATCTTACCCTTTTTTTTCTTACCTAAAACCTTTCTTTTAATCCTGGGGGAAAAGAAAACATAAAAAGGGTGAGCTCAAATTCTCAGTAAGGGTAAGAATGGATAAAATAAAACAGACCATATACATTTGAACTTAAAAAAACATGAATATTAAAAATCATGAGCAACGACATAAGACATGGAAGTACATAAGGCATAGATCATAATGGAACATAAATAATGATAAAATAGCATGGGAATAAAACATGTAATTGTGGAAACCATTAAGCACATGATATGATTTCCATAGTAGCCAAGGCATTTCTTCCAAGACCATCTTAGTGGACAAAGTCCCTTTCTGAATTGAGTTCATTCCTCATTCCAGTCCTGTATTACTGAATCAGTTTAACTTGCCATTCTAGCCATGTCTATCTCATGAGATATAAATCTTTACCCAATGCATTGGAGGTAGATATAGGTCCCACCCATCTCATAATTAAATCATTCTTACTTGTGCCACAAAATAAACATACATCATTCATAATAACCCAATAAATAAAATGGGTTTCATAAACATCATCCAATCATCACATAATCCATATAAAAGAAATGGATATCATTTCATAATAAAAAAAGTGAAACCATGTAAATCATAGAGACATTACACTTGAAACATACACATGTGAAATAATGTCATCTTAGATGAAAATGGTTTTGATAAAACACTTTAAATGAATTCTTGAGGAAAATATCCTTTTTTCTTCAAAATCATTTTCTTTTCACAAAAATGTCATGCAATTTAAGAACAAAAGGTTCTTGATGAAAATAGTCATGAAATATTTTTAAGGAAACTTCATGAAAATAAGTCTTTATAAAACCATAAAAATCCTTTCATGCCATATATGTTAAAAAAACATTCTTATCGTACTTTTGTCGGAAAAGTCAAAAAAGTACCTCGTAACGTAAACAAAAGAATAATTTCCTTACATAACATGTAGTAAAAGTCAAAAGTGGGTAAAAAGGACTTTAAACATACATGAAACCATTTTGAGGAAACATGGACATGTATGATAACAATAACCCCAGTAAATAATTACAAATAAGCAATCTCGGATAAAAATGAGATTGTGATATTTCCCTTACTACGGGTCCGATATGATTCATACGTATCTGAACCCCCTGTATAATGATTTAAATACTGTTATTGACTTATTGTAGAATCATATTCATTGTTATTATATAATATATGGTTCACTTATGACTTTATATTACCCGTTCTTTTGTAAATTCATGTTAAAGTAGCGTTTTGGGTAAAATTGTCTCATTTGTCGTTCATGTTTTAACTTGTAATTATTCATATGATTTCTTAGATCATGATTAATTATATCCAGAATTTAAAAAATGATTTATATATAATATATATTCATAATATAAATATATATAATAGATCGATAAATGGAAAGAAATACACCGTTCATGGAGACGGTAGGCCGTACGTACGCATGAACGCTGTTTTCGTTTACTTATTGAATTGAATGGAATTAAGTAGATGACATACATATATATATATACATAAATCCAGTATCATTATTATGTCATATATTTCATGATTACTTATTATATATACTTTATAATCAATCATGAATGGTTAATCATTGAGAATGAATCTCATCGCGTCGGGGAGACAGTAGTCCGTACGTACGCACGAGCGATGATATCATTCCCATGATCATGGAATTGTATTAAAATGTATGTATAATATTTAAGAAACAATATAATTTTACAATAATCATATATAGTCATTATTTACACCTTTATACCCATCCAAGTAAGGTGGTGGTGGAAAATAGATTACACCATGGCATGGAGACGGTATTTCGAACGTACACACGTGCGGTGATTTCGTTTTCTGTAGGATGGATAAATGGAGAAATATGGTTGTTTCATAATTATAATAACATATCAGTATATGATTGATACTGATGTTATTACTTCATAATGAAACAACTAAATAAGAAGAAGTGGAAGAATAAATAAAGTTGAAAGAATCGGTAACGAACACTACCTCTTCTTTGAAGCGCCTCTTTGAGACCTCCTCTTAGGGTACTAAAATTGGTCTTTGAAGAAGACCAGGACCTCTAGGATGTTTATAGGGAAGTGGATAAGAGAATTTGGCAGGTTTTTGACGAGCATCAAGGCTCAAAGTGGTGTGAGGAAGAGAGGGAGGAGGTGCCCTTTTATAAGGGAGGGGAGGGGCACCTTTGGAAATCTTAAAAATATTAATTTATAATAAATCTAACCCCCATTAATAACCTCCAAAAATGACTCATATTAAAATATTATATTATTTAGGGTAGTAATCTCATCAACCAATAAAATTCAGACATGTTAGGAATTTATTTTCAACATTATCAACTTGATTTATCCTTATTTAATCAATTTAATTTTATTTGTGGTAATAACATTTTAAATTTTAAATTAAAACAAATAATTACTTATTTTTTGTGAATTGTCCATAATTGGATACTTTATAAAATTTTATACCATATAAATTTAAATTTATAATTTTTAAATATTTTTGTGTTTTTTAAACAATTTTATAATATGTTATTTTTATAAAACAACAATAGTGTCAAATTTGACACTATTCATTTATTTGAATTTAAATAAATTATATACAGAAGATATGTTCGAAATAAAAGCATTAATAGATTCATAAGAGGTAATTAGTGGAACACATTACATATTTCATATAATATTTATTTTATTATTTTTAAAACCATTTATTTGGTTTATCTCTTAATAAAATAATTACTCCAACATTTTTGTATAATTATTTAATATACTTATATGTTGAATAAAAATTAAAAATGAAATCCTATGATGAAGTTAAATATATTAACTTTCACAATAATACTTTTACTCAAATTTATCATCTTAAAATCACAATAGTTAAATTGTTATATTTATTAAATTATGAAGGTGACAACTTTGGCATCATTTAAAATAAAATAATATAAGTGTCATAATCACCTTAATAAGGATCCAAATGGTCCAAAATTCTGGAATTGGATGATAAGGGTTTATATATACACTAATAATAAGTTTTGTGAAGATTTTTGGGCCTTTTGATATGTATTAATATTTCAATAAAAACTATATTATCGATTTTTCACTAAATAAATAATTTCTGCATCATTAATGTATAAGATAATAAGGTAATTAAATAACTCTTAAAAATTACAAATAAATTACCATGAAAAAGAAAAACATTTTATATTTCAAATGAGTATTTATAAACGAATTTATATTCTGTATAAACTTATATTAAAAATACATTAATTATTAAAGTTGAGTGAGACATATTTCACTTTCCTTTAAATAAAATAAACTAATTGTCTTAATCACCTCCAAGTTGGTTCTAATGGATTCCATTTCGACCCAAATATGACTTAGGACAAATTATAATCATCCAATTGTATTAATACAAGTATTAGGATAATTTTATAATATTATATTTACCCTTAATTACCCAATTTACCTTTTACTATGGTAAATAAAATTTACCGTTGTTACTTTTCATAAAACCCAAAAATAAAAATTAGAATATTAATATAATTTGGACCCACTAATTCCAAATATGGAATCCATTTTTCCAAATTCAATACACAGAAGTTGTAGAAATTAAATTAAAATTAATCTCGTTGTCGAAAGAAAACGGGTTTTTGTTTAAAACATTGCAAAGGATTGAATTTATTTAACCTACGAATTCAATGTAAAATCAAGGCTAAAGACATAAATTATATTAAATGGTAAAAATATATTTTATTTATACTATAAAACAATTCAATATTATTATTTAACCACATAAGTTATTACGATGAAAAAAGTTGTTTTTAATTAAAATATAGCGTGTTTTTACTATTCATTAAAATATGAAAGTTATCAGAATAATATGAAAACTTTATACAAGGTAAAATTTTATATCCTGATTCCAAATAATAATTTTCTTTTGTAAAATTGAACTTATAAACATGTCAAAGACTAGATTTAAGGTGGTTGTTCCATCAAAAGGCGGCAAAACTGCATTTTTTGGAAAAATACTTATTTTACCTGAAAAATTTATTTTGTTCTTATACTATGTTCTAGAAAATGTGTAAGATGAATAATAATGTTATAAAATTCAAAATTTAGTTAATACTATTCATAACGGCTAGTTCATAATAATATTATAATAATGTATCATTGTTTAGTAAAACCTGGTATTGCGTACAACACATGCTATTGAGAAAGGTCGTGATTGCGTGTAATGCAAGCCAAGTCATGGTTGTGTGTTGTGCAAGAATCCTTCGTTGTTTCGTATAACAGAATCCAATCATATTTCATTTATACATTGAATATATATATATATACACACACACACTCAACGTTGCGTAGAATGACTATTATAAAACGAACATGAAATTGTGTGTAACACGATCCAAGAATAGTGTTGCGTATACTGCAAGCTAATACGGTGTTGCGTATAGTACAAGATAAACTTGGTGTGCTGTATAATAGAAGACATCAATGAAAGTAAAAGAATATTTTTCATAAAATCTCGGGGTGTTACATTCTACCCCCCTTAAAGTGAATTTCTCCCTCGAAATTCGTCGGGGTTATAAATCGTTTACTATTCATAGAAACCCACATCGTAAAAAGGAATACTAATACTTAATTTTAAAAACTAATGTATGAAATGCAATGATTACCCAAAGTAACTCATCATTGGGTTTCCATATAGGAGAACAGAGGTGAAAATATGGGTATGGAAGAAAAATCTAACCATCATGTTATGGTGGAGAGTGGTAGAGGACATGGCTATGAAAAATCCAACAATCACAAAGCCAAAAATTTGTGACGATCTAAGGTATCATCTGATTCATCATATATAAGAGCAATAGGAAAACATTTTTGGTTTTCAAGATCATTTTCCTAAAGTTGATGAAATTGGAATTAGAAGAAATACTTTCGTGATTTTGGTATAGTCTCACCGTTGGTCGTTCTTTGGACAATTTCCACTTCATCTCTTAAAGAAATGAAGTTGAATTTGTCATTCATGATGTGTTAGAAGATCATGTGATAGAATGATGGGTCATTCCATCTGTCTCAAACAAAAGGTTAGAAAAACTATCAAAAAATACATAAGTCCATCTATAGTGAGATTAATCATATATGGTTCCTAAAATGGACTTACACTTATTATATCATACTGATTAATATAATAAAACTAGTTTCTACTAAACAGGGACATCCTGTAGGCCAGTGGTAGGCGATAAAGGTCAGTCGCACTTTGGTTGTGGGTTTGATTCCCACAGCCTTGTCCGACGCGATGGGATGTCGTCCATCCTCTAAGTTGTCATTTTTCTAAAACTACATTACTATAACATCCAATAAATAATATCGAAAAAATATTCTATCCTTAAACAATTCTAACTTATGTCCAACATAATCAATTCACATATTTAGGCTTATCTAAAATACTTCGGTCCAAGCTCATAGTATAAAGAAATTTATTACTTGAAATGTCACATAACAATCACGTGAATGCCATCATTTATCCCCCATATATCATAAGATATATCTTTTTAGTCAAATTACAAACATGTGAATACCCTTAATCATGTATTCTCTTGAAGAATGAATACCCATTGAACCTTAGTGAAAACATGAATTCAGTTAAAAGTTAACACATTACACAAACCAAAATCCTCAAAATTATATATACTCAAAACATGATATCACTTAGTCCTTATATCAATCATGAGCTCATGAATACAATCTCATTATCTTCTTATCCCTTCATTATTTGCATATCATCTACTTTCCAAAAATTCTGGTACCATTCATCACACACTTTCAAAACTTAAGGAAAGACAATAGTATAACAATCCTTAGATTTCTCTTTATTCCATAGTACCATGAGATTACTTATACAACATTACACTTGATAAACATGTAATCATTCCACTACCTTCTTAAACCATTGACCGAGCTTCAACAATTATTTCATCGCACATATCATTTGTAGTCTCTTCATCATCATCAACATAAATATTACCCATACGACCATACTTATTATCTTCATGAGACTTTCCCTTAGGGCATTAGTTTGAATAATGCCCGTACATTCCACATTTAAAACATTTAACCATTGTTGATGTCGTAGCAATACCATTATCCTCATCCATGGTGTTAGTTGAACCTTTTCCTTTGCACTTACTGGCTTTATTTCCTTCTTTTCAACACCCAAAGCATCTTCCAGTTCCTTTGAAACAATCTCCCTGATGCCTCTTCCCACATAATTTACATGAGGGAAATTGAAATTTCTTTCCTCTATGATCATCATGAAACTCCGTCTTTCTCTTATTATATGAGTTGGGAAAATTACCAAAGTTGAGATTATTCATCATATTATGAGATTGCGGATTAGGCATAATAACGATGTTTGGACTTCCAAATCCCATTTCATTTGGTTTCTCATGAAGAATATCATTCCATTGTCCGTCATATCCTCCATTATCATGAATCTTCCTGTTTCCATCCATTTTCTAAAACCCAAAAAGAATAGTGTGAGAGGAAAAAATCATGCTAGGGAAAACAACATAGTAAAGGGGAGTACCCTCAATATCTAACATCCTAGGTTAAATTCTAAGATCGTTACCGTAGTTCTAGGACTATATCCTATACGTATACTTATCCTTAGGGACATCCCTAGACATACCTTAGAAATATCTCTAGGGATCTCACTAACGTTTTCGAATCCTAGTTTCCAAAGGTTGACTAAACCTTTCCTCTGATACCAAATGTAGTGACCCGAAGCTTAACGTACATGGACATTACATTACTTTTTTGGAATACTTAGTACATACCAAAAACACACACACAAGGACCATAATAGTTTAGTGTCTTTGGAAACTCGGAATATAATCTTCTAATCATGGTGAAAGATCTCCAACATCTCCCATAAAGATCTTCCCCTTTTGTTTTCTTACCTAAAACTCTTTCTTTTAATCCTGGAGGAAAATAAAACATAAAAAGGGTGAGCTCAAATGCTCAGTAAGGGTAAGCATGGATAAAATAAAACATACCATATACATTTGAACTTAAAAAACATGATTATTAAAAATCATGAGCAACGACATAAGACATGGAAGTACATAAGGCATAGATCATAATGGAACATAAATAATGATAAAATAGCATGGGAATAAAACATGTAATTGTGGAAACCATTATGAACATGATATGATTTCCATAGTAGCCAAGGCATTACTGCCAAGACCATCTTAGTGGACAAAGTCCCTTTCTGAATCGAGTTCATTCCTCATTCCAGTCCTGTATTACTGAACCGGTTTAACTTTCCATTCCAGCCATGTCTATCTAATGAGATATAAATCTTTACCTAATGCATTGGAGGGAGATATAGGTCCCACCCATCTCATAATGAAATCATTATTACTTGTGCCACAAAATAAACATACATCATTCATAATAACCCAATAAATAAAATGGGTTTCATAAACATCATCCAATCATCACATAATCCATATAAAATAAATGGATATCATTTCATAATAAGAAAAGTGAAACCATGTAAATAATAGAGACATTATACTTGAAACATACACATGTGAAATAATGTCATCTTAGATGAAAATGGTTTTGATAAAACACTTTAAATGAATTCTTGAGGAAAATATCCTTTTTTCTTCAAAATCATTTTCTTTTCACAAAATGTCATGAAATTTTAGAAGAAAATGTTTTTGTTGAAAATAGTAATGAAATATTTTTAAGGAAACTTCATGAAAATAAGTCTTTATAAAACCATAAAAATCTTTTCATGCCGTATATGTTAAAAAAACATTCTTATCGTACTTTTGTCGGAAAGTCAAAAAATTACCTCGTAACTTAAACAAAAGAATGATTCCTTACATACCATGTAGTAAAAGTCAAAAGTGGGAAAAAATGACTTTAAACATACATGAAACCATTTTTAGGAAACATGGAAATGGATGATAACAATAACCCCAGTAAATAATTACAAATAAGCAATCTAGGTTAAAAATGAGATTGTGATATTTCCCTTACTACAGGTCTGATATGCTTCGTACGTATCTGAACCCCCTGTATAATTATTTAAATAATGTTATAGACTTATTACAGAATCATATTCATTGTTATTATATCATATATGGTTCACTTATGACTTTATATTACCCGTTCTTTTGTAAATTCATGTTAAAGTAGCGTTTTGGGTAAAATTGTCTCATTTGTCGTTCGTGTTTTAACTTGTAATTATTCATATGATTACTTAGATCATGATTACTTATATCCAGAATTTGAAACATGATTTATATATAATATATATTCAGAATATAAATATATATAATAGATCAATAAATGGAAAGAAATACACCGTTCATGGAGACGGTAGGCCGTACGTACGCATGAATGCTGTTTTCGTTTCCTTATTGAATTGAATGGAATTAAGTAGATGACATACATATATATATATATAAATAAATCCAGTATCATTATTATGTCATATATTTCATGATTACGTATTATATATACTTTATAATCAATCATGACTGGTTAATCATTGAGAATGAATCTCATCGTGTCATGGAGACGGTAGTCCGTACGTACGCACGAGCGATGATATCATTCCCATGATAATGGAATTGTATTAAAGTGTATGTATAATATTTAAGAATCAATATAATTTTACAATAATCATATATAGTCATTATTTACACCTTTATACCCATCCAAGTAAGGTGGTGGTGGAAAATAGATTACACAACGACGTGGAGACGGTATTTCATACGTACGCACGCGCGATGATTTCATTTTCCGTAGGATGGATAAATGGTGAAATAGGGTTGTTTAATACTTATAATAACATATCATTATATGAGTGATACTGATTTTATTACTTCATAATGAAACAACTAAAGAAGAAGAAGTGGAAGAATAAATAAAGTTGAAAGAATCGGTAACGAACATTACCTCTTCTTTGAAGCGCCTCTTTGAGACCTCCTCTTAGGGTACTAAAATTGGTCTTTGAAGAAGACCAGGACCTCTAGGATGTTTCTAGGGAAGTGGATAAAAGAATTTGGCAAGGGTTGGATGAGATTCAAGGCTCAAAGTGGTGTGAGGAAGAGAGGGAGGAGGTGCCCTTTTATAAGGGAGGGGAGGGGCACCTTTGGAAATCTTAAAAATATTAATTTATAATAAATCTAAACCCACTTAATAACCTCCAAAAATGACTCATATTAGAATATTATATGATATAGGGTAGTAATCTCATCAACCAATAAAATTCAGACAAGTTAGGAATTTATTTTCAACATTATCAACTTGATTTATTGTTATTTAATCAATTTAATTTTATTTGTGGTAATAACATTTTAAATTTTAAATTAAACCAAATAATTACTTATTTGTTGTGAATTGTCCATAATTGGATACTTTATAACATTTTATACCATATAAATTTAAATTTATAATTTTTAAATATTTTTGTGATTTTTAAACAATTTTATAATATGTTATTTTTATAAAATAACAATAGTGTCAAATTTGACACTATTCATTTATTTGAATTTAAATAAATTATATACAGAAAATATGTTCAAAATAAAAGCTTTAATAGATTCATAAGAGTTCATTAGTGGAACACATTAAATAGTTCATATATTATTTATTTTATTATTTTTAAAACCATTTATTTGGTTTATCTCTTAATAAAATAATTACTGCAACATTTTTGTATAATTATTTAATATACTTATATGTTGCATAAAAATTAAAAATAAAATCCTATGATGAAGATATATATATTAACGTTGACAATAATACTTTTACTCAAATTTATCATCTTAAAATCACAATAGTTAAATTGTTATATTTATTAAATTATGAAGGTGACAACTTTGGCATCATTTAAAATAAAATAATATAAGTGTCATAATCACCTTAATAAGGATCCAAATGGTCACAAATTTGGGAAGTGGATGATAAGGGTTTATATATACACTAATAATAAGTTTTTTTCATATTTTTGGGCCTTTTGATATGTATTAATATTTCAATAAAAACTATATTATCGATTTTCACTAAATAAATAATTTCTGCATCATTAATGTATAAGATAATAAGGTAATTAAATAACTCTTAAAAATTACAAATAAATTACCATGACAAAGAAAAACATTTTATCTTTCAAATGATTATTTATAATTGAATTTATATTCTGTATAAACTTATATTAAAAATACATTAATTATTAAAGTTGAGTGAGACATATTTCACTCTTCTTTAAATAAAATAAATTAAAGGTCTTAATCACCTCCAAGTAGGTTCTAATGGATTCCATTTAGACCCAAATATGACTTAGGAAAAATTATAATCATCCAATTGTATTAACACAAGTATTAGAATAATTTTATAATATTATATTTACCCTTAATTACCCAATTTACCTTTTACTATGGTAAATAAAATTTACCGTTGTTACTATTCATAAAACCCAAAAATAAAAAGTAGACTATTAATATAATTTGGACCCACTGATTCCAAATATGGAATCAATTTTTCCAAATTCAATACAGAGAAGTTGCAGAAATTAAATTAAAATTAATCTTGTTGTCGAAAGCAAAACGGGTTTTTGTTTAAAACATTGCAAAAGATTGAATTTATTTAACCTATGAATTCAATGTAAAATCAAGGCTAATGACATAAATTATATTAAATGGTAAAAATATATTCTATTTATACTTTAAAACCATTCAATATTATTATTAAACCACATAAGTTATTATGATGAAAAAAGTTGTTTTTATTTAAAATATAGCATGTTTTTACTATTCATTAAAATATGAAAGTTATCAGAATAATATGAAAAATTTATCCAAGGTAAAATTTTATATCCTGATTCCAAATAATAATTTTATTTTGTTAAAGTGAACTTATAAACATGTCAAAAACTATATTTAAGGTGGGTGCGCCATCAAAAGGCGGCAAAACTGCATTTTTTGGAAAAATACTTATTTTACCTGAAAAATTTATTTTGTTCTTATACTATGTTCTAGAAAATGTGTAAGATGAATAATAATTTTATAAAATTCAAAATTTAGTTAATACTATTCATAACGGCTAGTTCATAATAATATTATAATAATATATCATTGTTTAGTAAAACCCGGTATTGCGTACAACACACGCTATCAAGAAAGGTCGTGATTGCGTGTAATGAAAGCCAAGTCATGGTTGTGTGTTGTAAAAGAATCCTTCATTGTTTCGTATAATAGAATCCAACCATATTGAATTTATACATTGAATATATATATATATATATATAAACACACACACACTCAACGTTGCGTATAATGACTATTATAAAACGAACATGAAATTGTGTGTAACACGATCCAAGAATAGCGTTGCGTATACTGCAAGCTAATACGGTGTTGCGTATAGTACAAGATAAACTTGGTGTTATGTATAATAGAAGACATCAATGAAAGTAAAAGAATATTTTTCATAAAATCTCGGGGTGTTACAGTTAGATCCTTCCTCTTGTTTTCTGCATAACTCTTCTGCCTACTCTGAGCTGTTCTCATGTGTTTCTGAATCAGCTGAACTTTTTCTCCCATCTCTTCTACCAATTCTGGTCCCATCAACTTCCTTTCACCCACTTCATCCCAGAAAGCTGGAGTTCGACATCACTTCCCATATAATGTCTGAAATGGTTCCATCTGTATACTGGAACAAAAACTGTTATTATATGAAAATTCAACCAAAGAAAGATGTTGGTCCCAGCTTCCATTATAATCCATCGAACAAGCTCGTAGCATATCCTCCAAGGTCTGAATTGTTCATTCTGACTGCCCATCTGATTGAGTATGAAATGCTTTACTAAAATTTAATTCAGTACCCAACGACTTCTGAAGGCCTTTCCAAAAGTTAGAAGTGAACCTGGGATCACGATCAGATACAATGGAGAGGGGAACTCCAAAGGATCACGTATAGCAAGGAAATGAGCAGATTTAGTCAAGAGATCAACAATAACCCAGATTGCACTATTACTTTGATATGTCTTCGGTAATCCCACAACATAGTCCATGGATATATTCTCCCATTTCCACTCTGGCACTGGTAAAGGCTGAAGCATCCCTTTCACTAACTGTCGCTCTGCTTTAACCTGTTGACATGTCAAACACTTCACAGTAAAATCATCAATATCTCTTTTCATTCAATCCCACCAGTAATACTCCCGCAGATCTATGTACATCTTAGTACTACAAGGATGAACTGAAAACGAAGAACTATGAGCTTCACATAACAAGTCTCTCTTCAACTGTGAATCACAAGGCACACACAATCTCTTCCCAAATCTCAAAATACAATCATTATCAATGTTGAATTCAGGCAACTTACCCTTCTGAACCAACTCTACCTTTTTCTACAACTCACTGTCTTGCTTCTGTGCTTTCTTGATTCTGTCTGATAGAGATGATCTCACTGATACCTGAAACAAAATGGAAGAACTTCCTACACCAACAACTTCTATGCCAAATTTCATCAAATCCTTAACCAAAGGATCACGTTCCAAACGCAACATTGCTAATGAAGCGTTACTTTTTCGACTCAAAGCATCAGCCACTTTATTTGCTTTTCCCGGATGGTAATGAATTGTACAATCATAATCCTTGATTAATTCCAGCCATCTCCTCTGTCTCATTTTTAACTCTTTCTGAGTGAATATATACTTTAAACTTTTGTGATCAGTATATATTTCACACTTTACACCATATAAATGATGCCTCCAAATTTTTAAAGCGAAAACAACAGCAGCTAATTCCAAATCATGTGTAGGGTAATTTACCTCATGAGTTTTCAACTGTCGTGAAGCATAAGCAATTACCTGATCATTCTGCATTAGGATGCAACCAAGTCCTTTCAATGAATCATCACTTTATATAACAAACTCGCCATTCCTGGAAGGTAGTGCCAAAACTGGAGCATTCAACAATCTTCTTTTCAGTTCCTGAAAACAATCATCACATTCTTTTGTCCAGATAAACTTAACACCTTTCCGAGTTAGCTTAGTCATTGGACTAGATAACCGTGAAAAATTTCTAACAAACCTTCGGTAATAGCCTGCCAAACCAAAGAATCTACGAATCTTAGTTACATTTGTGGGTCTTGTCCATTCTTCAACAACCTTTGTTTTTGCAGGATCAACAGTTATCCCATCTTTAGAAACAATGTGACCAAGGAAAGAAATTTGTTGAAACCAAAACTCACACTTGCTGAATTTTCCATACAGTTTCTTTTCTTTTAAGGTTTGCAAGATAACCCTTAAATGTCTTTCATGCTCCTATTTACTTTTAGAAAACACCAAAATATCATCAATGAAAACCACCAAAAACTTATCCAAGAACTCATGGAAAATTCTATTCATTAAGTCCATGAATACAGCAGGTGCATTGGTTAGCCCAAAAGGCATTACTACAAATTCATAATGGCTATATCTTGTATGGAACAAGGTCTTCGGAACATCTGCTTCCTTTAACTTCAGCTGATGGTACCCCGATCTCAAGTCAATCTTTGAAAATTACTGAGCCCCCTGGAGTTGATCAAACAAATCATCGATATGAGGAAAAAGATATTTTTTCTTAACAGTGATGTTATTCAAGGATCTATAATCAATGCAAAGTCTCATTGAACCATCTTTCTTTTTAACAAATAAAACAGAAGCACCCCATGGTGATGTGCTAGGTCGAATGAAACCTTTCTCTAATAAATCTTGCAATTGCTCCTTCAACTCTAAAAGTTCAATTTGAGCCATTCGATAAGGGGGTTTTGAAATTGGCTTAGAATCAGGAACTAAGTCAACAGTAAACTCAAATTCCCGCTCTGATATTATTCCAGGAAACTCATCAGGAAAAACATCAGGATACTCATTTACCACTGGCACATTATTAATATGAACAGTTCCCTTGTTTTCAAAAATGTGTGCAAGGTAACATTCATTTCCATATTTTACAAGTTTCTTGGCCTCTTGATAAGTTATCAACAGTAAGGGTTCATTCTTGTACACAAACTGAAAGTCTTTCTGAAAAGAAACTTCTTTATCTCTACAGTCAATCTTAGCATGGTAAATAAAGAGCCAATCCATACCCAGGATAACATCAAACTCTACTAGAGGTAGAAAAATAAGGTTTGCAAGTAGGTTCTTTCCACAGATAAGGATAGGAAGATTCTTATTTATTCTTTTTGCCTCAACATTTCCCCCAGGTGTTTTTACCAAAAGTTCAGGAGTCATTTCTTGAGATGGTATTCCCATTTTACTAGAAAAGGTTTCAGAGATGAAAGAATGTGTGGCCCCGAATCAAATAACACACTGGCATAATCTGAAAAAAAAACTATCAAAGTACCTGATACAACTTCATTTGATGGCCCGACATCTGCTGAAGTAGTTGCAAAGGATTTCACCACCCCTTTCTGCTTGTAGTCTAACTGCTTCCCATCACTCAAGCTCTTTGTCGGACACTCGTTTGCATAGTCACCCATCTCATTGCACTTAAAACATTTCACTAACTGTAAATCAAATTTGGTCTTACCTTCACCTTGATCTTTTTCAGTGCAATCACGAGCCTTATGTCCCGTCTAACCACATCGGTAGCACTTTCCAGAATTCAGAAGACATTCCCCAGCATGCCTTTTTCCACATTTATCACAAACTAGAAACTTAGATTTCTTACCATCAAACTTTTTTGAAGAATTCTTTCCTTTCTCCTGCCACCTTGGTCTCTTCTTCTGCTGGTTATTATAGAACACTTGATCATCGGAAAACTCCATTTCCACCTTCTTAGCACATCGAACAAGCTTTTCATAACTTTTAAACTCACGAGAAGCTAATTCCCTTCGATATTTTGGTTTTAATCCTGAGTAAAAACGATTGATTTTACTATCAAGGTCTCAGATAAAATTTGAAGCATACCTTGCCAATCGAGTGAACCTTTCTTCATAGGTAGCCACTGAGTCTTCCTCTTGCCTCAATTCCAAGAATTTTTTTCCATCCTAAGTCGAACAGCCTTAGGAAAATACTTTTCAAGAAACATACCTTTGAATTTATCCCAGTCGAGAGCATCAATCTCATCAGCGTCCCTAATATTTTTAACCATCGATCACCACTGATCTGCTTCACCCTCCAAACGGTAAATAGCGAGACTAACCTTTTGATTGTCTGAACACCCCATGACATCGATAATCTTCTCCAGTGCTTTAATCCACCCTTCAGCTAGCACAGGGTCAGATGATCCTCTGAATGATGGGGGATGTTGCCTCATGAAATGTTCCACCACTGACATGTTCCTCTGCGGTTGATCTGGCTGATCTCGTGCATGGATACCACCACCATTTATCGCTTGAGTCAACTGCACCATTACTGCAACAAACTGTTCAGTTCCAATTCCGACCATCTCAGGATGCTGATTCGGAAGTTTATTTCCTTCTGTATTCCTTCCTAGCACTGCTTCCTTGTTTCCTCTACGGAAAACCATTCTGAACAAACATGTCTTAGATGAAGCCACATGGTAATCTTCAAATACTATATCACTTCAATTTGACCATAAAAAAATATTTTTGGATAATCATTTAATATAATTCTAACTCCTAAAGTTATCTAAACCGACCTCTGATACCAACTATAAGGCCCCAGACTTAATCCTTACTTAATCTTGAGTTATTACATGATTACACATTGAGGATCTTTTCGGGTTTAGAGTTTTAGAGAATTAGATCATAAAACTTGCATTACATTCCACATATAAACAAAGTGGTTACATAAAGATAGTATTCTTCTTTCCCATCAATGGAAACATATTTAAAATAAAACATGGATTCTTTCTTGACACTTCCTTGACACTATCATCATATCATGTACCTTTCCCTTGACCTGTGAAAAACATTTCAAAAAAACATGGGATGAGCATAAAAAGGTCAGTAAGGGATATAAAAATATGGAAAGGAAACATGGTTACATATATACATAAGAATGAAATCATACTTTACCCATAAAACATAAGCACTTTAACATACCTCATCAAATCATGAATAAATCATAGAAATCATAAGACATAAAGGTAACTTGAGGCATTCATAACATTCTTACGTTGGGAGTAACCCTCTTGGTTACGTTTGGAATACCCATCACAGTATATTCCTTAAATCTATTCGGAGAAACCTTAAGGTTTCACTCCTTCGCGTTACCCAATTCATTGGAGAGCTATATCGGGCTCAGCCGCCCTTAGTTTATCACGGAACCATCCGTCTTCATAATAATGCCCAAGAACCTCAACATAATCGTATCACATAAAACATGCATAAAGGAAACGTAACATTTCCACCTTTCAATCACAAGATATCAATAAAGCACATTGATATAAAAACATTATGAAAAACATTTTCAATACCAAAATAAAATAAAAGTAAAACATGGTATTTATTTTTCTTTTAAAAAAAGGTAGGGCTTGTAGAGGAAGCCTAAACTCAAATAACGGTCACGGCGGCGGAGAAGTCGTTGTCGCCGCATACGTACGACAAAAACATTACCCTTTGTAGTTTAGTAAAACACTATGTATAAAAAAGATTCTTTTTGGATAAACGTAAAAGTCAAAGGGGTTTATACATCATATAAAATAAGGTTGTGTATAAAAGAAAATATGCCTCAATGAAAGAGATTGAGACGAAGTCTCATACCTCGGGTCCGACTTGACTCGATCGTTCTTTAATGTCCTGAATAATAAACTTGAGTTAATTTCTACTTGCTTAAGAAACTTTTTCAAGTTCATTATTCCTTTTATATCACTTATTTCCATGTCATGAACACTATGTAATTATTTAAGTTAATAACGGTCGTTTTAACGATCATTGGTACTTGAGTCAAAAATAAACCCTTTATAATTACAATTTTTTCATGTATCCATTATATAAAGAATTATAATCATGATGTATATATCATATATATCCAGTATATACATGCATTTATAATATTACATAATCATTTATAGGTAATAAATGAAATGCACCGTTCATGGAGACGGTAAGCCGTACGTACGCATGAACGCTACTTTCATTTCTATTTCATATTTTATAGAATGGAATCATAATGATATAAAGGTATATTATAATTACAGTATAATATCATATATAAAATCATAGTTCCATCCTTTATACATCCCACATATGGTATTTAACGAATCAAATCACTTTGAGGGGGCGGTAGTCCGCACTTCCTTAAATGAAGATATTGCGTTTACCCATAATGGAAACCATAAAGGTATGCCCAAAATGAAAAATACAGAAGCTTAAGTAAAACATAAACATATTATATATCATATATAAATATAGTGACATCTTAATGGCCACCTTTTAAGGTGTTAAAATAATGATGAACAATCATCGTTTCGGGAGGCATAAATTCACCATCCACGGAAACAGTATGTCCTTTAACCATTAAATGTAGGTGTGTGTAAGTGTAGCTCTAATCCTTCTTAAAACAAAATCCTAGTATATTTATGATACTGGAGTTGTTACAAAAGAAATGAATAAAAATAGTTTAGGGGGTTGTAGAAGAAAAATAAAACAAAAGGACTCAAGTGAAGACATTACCTTAAAATCAGGTAACTCCCTTTGGTTTGAGCTCAAAGGCTTCCTTGGAAAGACTTCTGCTGAAAGTGAGGCTTCAAGGAGTAAGAGAGGGATGTGGAGAGACAAAATGGGTAGGGGTTAGCCGAGCCAAAGGCTTTGGGAGTGTGGGTAAAGAGGTAGAGGTGGGGGCCTTTTATAAGAGGAGAGGAGGGGCACTCTTGGAAAGTAAAGAAATGTTACTTTATTGGAAAATGATTTTCGGATTCAAAAAGTCCCAAATTGATATAATTCGAGGGTAAGGTGATAAGGGTTCTAAATCCAGCCATCCAATAGGTTTTGTACATGTGTAGGTCATAGATTTCTCATTATCATTTCATTTTATTTAAATCCTTTATTAATGAGGTAATCGCTGCATCATCATGATGTTATAAATAATTTATTAAATTTAATGTCTAAAAATTATAAAACAAATATCATGATTTAGGAAATATTTTTAGCTTTTTAATGAATATTTATACTCCAAAATATCATTTAAGTAGACAAAATTAAAAATATTTTACTTAGGTGATACATTCTTTGTCACATTTAACATTCTTTAAAAATAAAAAGATAAAAAGTCACTTTCTCACAAAAGTGATTCCATGGGGCCCCCAAGTTTGGCACAAGGCATCCCATGGTCGGCCATGAGACAAAAAGTATCTTTAGGACACATGTTGTGGTCTTTTTGTATTATTATGATATCATTTTGTTATCCTTAACTACCTGATTACTCATTAATCAAGATAATTAAAGATAATTATCGTCATTACTATTCATAATGTCCAAAAACAAAAGAGTCTTGATTACATAATATGGACCTTATGATTCCAAATATGTAATCCATTTTACAAAATTCCAAACACAGAAATTGCAATAATTTATTTAAAAATAATTCATGTTGTCAAAACAAATAGCGGTTTTTTTTTGAAACAATATCCATGAAAAGTTTGGCATTAGTTTATGCCCAATTCCAAAGTGAAATTAATCCTAATGACCACCATTGGATTAAATGGTAAAAATATATTCTAATTTAAATTTAAAACCAATTAAAAAGAAAATTTAATCATATATATAAAGTAGATTAAAAAGCAGTTTTGATGTAAAATACAGTATTTTTCATTATTCATAAAAAAATGAACATTGTCAGAAAAATACCAAAAATTCACACAAAGTAAATTTTGATGTCACAATCATAAAGAATAAGTTTATTTTGACAATCATGGCTTATAAAATTGTCAAAATAAATATTTAAAAATGGTTTTCCATCAAAAGGCAGTAAAACAATCCTTTAAAAAAAATATTATTGTATTCCATGCTTAAGATTGGATTTATTTTCATTTTAAGCCTATAAAACACTATCTAATTCATTAATAGACATAGATAAAAATATATATTATTCATTACTTACTTGGGATGTTACACATTGACTAATCCCATTTTGAGATCCAACAACATATGTATGAGTGAAACTATTTATGGTAGATGTTCAAGCTCTCTGAGATCTGGGTAAAGACCATGTTCATCCAAAAACTCCATGAAAGCCTCACCATCACGCACCTTATACATAGGGAATTTGATGGTGTATTAAAGGTATTTTTATTAATAACATAGAAATATAATTATGTAAATTATTTTTTATGGAATAATGAATATATTTTTATCCCATTATTTTTACTTTATAAATTATTTTTCGTTTGAAAGAAGAAAACAAAAATAGTATTTTTGGGTAATATTAAAATTCTATTAAGGAATTTATTTTCAAAAATTAATGTATTTTTTTAAGTAAATAATATTTAAAAATAATAATATTATTAAATAATTTTAATTAAATATAAATGATCACATATTTTTTATAAAGTCAAATTTAATTTTTATAAAGGTTCGAAAACAATTGTCAAAATGAACCCAATTTTTTTAATAAATATAGATTTTATGTTAAAAGTAAAAACTCACATGTTTAGGAAATTATATAGATCAAAATAATGTTTTTTGAATCATAACATCGAAATTATATAATGGTGAATTTCTCATAATTTTATGAGTCAATCAAATTTCAATTAAAACAATTAATACTGTATCAATAAAAGTTTTGTATTATGACATCATAATGACTCAAAAGTGATGTAATAAATACTTTAAATTTTTTACATGACCAAATATATGTTTTATATTTAAAATAATTGTATTTTAATATTATTTTTTTAATTTCATAAAGCCATTAAGAATCCTCCAAAACCATTAATTTATTTCATGGTTTTAAAATAATTTATTTTTGTGTAGGAATAACCTCTACATAAGAAAGGGAATTATTTTATTATGTTAGGACCTTTCACTGATACAATAATGAAAACTAATCCCATTTTCAAGAAACCATGGAAAAAACCTAAGAATATTTGTGTTTTTATTCATTTTATTATGTAAAGTCCCAAACCTAAATAATAAAGACCCCCCATATTTTCTTATATAAACCCACTCAAGATCCCATTTATCTTCACATTAACTCTTTTTAAAATGTATATAATCTTATATATACTCTCTATAGTCCTCCCAAGGAACCCCCAAGCTCCCAAGAATCCCCTCTCATGCTTTTGGAGTCGCACACTCAAGTAAGGGATCTTTTCTTTTCTCCTCTTTATTCAAGTATCTTCTTTACCTTATATCCTTTATCATCATTTCCTCATGGTGGGATGTGTTATTAAATATACCCATTATAGTAAAATTTATTCAAAAAAATATTAGATACCCAGTTCTCTATCATCAACAATATTTTATGAATTTTTTAGGCGATGTCGTTGTGCTGCCGAAATTTCATCGTGATTTTCCAAGCCAAAAACATTTTGTAGTGTATACCTTAACCATTTACTATCAATGGTATTAACTATAATACACATATACCTATTTTAATTTGGAGTTACATTTATTTATTTCACACTACTTGATTATGGAATAAGTTGTTAAGATGTTTGAATTCCTGTTGTATAATCTATGTGGCACACATAAGCATGAGAATGAAATGGAAGTGACAGGTGCGCTCGAAATTATATAGTTCTCCAATGCATTGAGTATTTTTTTAGTCTCTTGAGACATCATATTGGTATTGGAATGGAACATAATTAACTTAGGGTACTTTTTTCATCATGTTTTCTTGGTGGTTTGTCCATGACCTATGTTTATGATGTAGTGTTTTAAGTTGTTTCTAGATTTCCCATGTTATGATTATCATGTTATATCAAGTATTATTATTTATGTTCCTTTTATTCCCCATTGATATGCCTATTTTAAAAAAAATTACCTTATTCCATTCTTATTCCATTATGGGGATTTTTATATCATGTGTTTCTTATGTATGCCCTCGGGTTATCCCAACAGTTTTAAAATCCATGGAATTTTTGAGGCATGTTAAGGAATCTTTAAATAACATTGTAGTATCCCATGTTCAAGATGTTATGATACGTACCTAATTCTAAAATACACTATACTTATAGAACTTTCAGATTATATTATTTTTAATTTTATGTAAGAAATCATGAATTTGTTTTTAATAAAGAACAATGTTCTTATAGTTAGTGTCAGAGGAAAAGTATCGTTGTTTTTGGGATTAGGATTTGAAAACACTATTAAAAGACATAGGTTTAAGACTAGGTATAAGAAAACATCCCTAAATTTTGGTAATAATATATTAAGTGGTTTATCAAGGAAATATATCCATGCTCGGATACTACAAGTAGATATGGTTCTAGGACAAACGTAACTAGGGGTAACAACTCAAACTAGGTGTTTCAAGCCTAACTCGGTGGAAATTGTTACTTGACAATGGTACTTAATACACAACTGGTTTGAAAATTTCAAGAAAAATGATTTGGTGAATTCCTAATATCATTATGAACCATTATTATGGGAACCAAAATTCCAATAATAACATCGGTTAATAAATATTTCATTGGTATCATAGATTGATGCCTAGAAATTTATAAGTTAAGGAAATAAATTTACTTTATAAGTTAGTCCTTTAATGTCATTAATTTCTCATTTATGTGTTTAATAGTTTGATAAAACAAATCCCTAATTTTTCTTTCATTCTAGCTAATTCACAAAGGAAGGAGGAATCACATAATCAATCAATGTGAAGGGAAATGTGATGTTTTCCCCAATGATATTTCCAACTGGATGAGAGTAAGAATCACCAATATACTAAATATATTGTCTCAGCTCACTCAAGTTCTGAATAGAAACTTGGATTAGGAGGATCATCCAAATCCCCCTTGGAGAGAAAAATATATGATTAAATCCTTTATGAGAAAAATTCCTTAGACTTTCAACGGATTATTTGATCCCTTAATCTAGAAACAATGGATCAAATCCATTATGAAGATCTCGTATATCCTCCAATGTTCTAAAAAATAGAATGTCTTACTTGTTGTTTATCTTATATTGGGAGAACCTGATAACTGGTGGGAATTGATCAAGAATACAAAGCGTATGGAAGATAGTGAATCAATGGTGTGGAAGGAATTCTAGGAAAAAATGGATAAATATTTTCCTCACACTCTCCTAATTAAAATAAAAAGGGATTTACATGACCTCAAGTAGAATGATGAGGAAACTATCTAGTAGTATGATGAAAACAACACAATAGTTCCATGAAACACCTCTAGTTATGTTGTTATACTTGAATGAAAGTTTTACCTCTTATTTGGTGGGATAAAACCTAGTCTAGAAAAATCCCTGAAAATCATAGACATTGATAGCTACGAGGAAATTGTCTAATTTACCCTCAATATAGAGATAGAGATCAGTTAATCTCAAGGGTATAATGGGGATAATAACTGGAAAGTGGAGTTTAATTCTAGAGGTTTGATGAATAAATATAATGGTTCCATGAAATTTCCACATCCTACTTATCAATGGTTTGAAACGAAGTACCCCATAAATTTCCTAAGTCGGGTGAGGAAATGATTTAGGTGTGGGAAGGAAGGTCACCTAGCTAGTGATTTCCCATAGGAGAAACCCACTAATGTGACAGAGGGATGGAATTATTTGTTCACCACTCAGTGCATTTTTCATTTCTTCAACTACATGGAACCAAGGAACTTTATAAACTAATTCATTAATCCAAGGGATTTCAAAGACCACCAAAAACCACCAAGGCAACAAGGGAAATCTTTTTCTATCACAACCACTAAGGTGGAAACATAAAATGAATCGGAGATAAATACAATAGTTATTCATTCATGAATAGTGAATGTTATTTTTTATTCTGGTTCTATGAATTTATTCATATCAAAATGGTTTAGTAGAACTCTTCAAAAACCACTACAAATCATGGAGGTAGAGCTGTCAGTGAAAATAGAAAATGGGGAAATTATTGTATCCCATGTATATAACTCCTACCGTATCGAACGTTTTGGGGTGAACTTCCAAAAAAAACTTTTGTATAATCCCTTTAGTGGAATTTTATGAAATTCTAAGTGTGGATTGTATTTCCCTATTTATATCCAATAAAAATTATCCTATGAAGGAAGTCACTCTCCACATTGTGAATCAACCCCTGATTTTGTACAAGTGCAAAGAGGAGGATGAATTTTTTTTTGCACCAACATCTCAGTCATGGATGTTATTTCCCTACGAGTAAGTTTATCTATCTCAAATGACTGAGTATAAGGAAATAACCATGATCAACTACGTGAATATTGTGAGGGAATATGTTGATGTCTTTCCCGAGAAATTTCATGGTCTTCCTCCTAGCCAAGAGGTTTAATTTTAAATCAATGTTATATTTAGGTTGTTATTATTATCCAAGATTTTGTATAAAAAGGTTTTTGTGGAACATGAGAAACTGAAAAAACAACTACCCAAGAATATGTATAAAGGGTTCATACGCCCATGTGCTTCACCATGGGGTGAACTATTCATCTTCATCAAAAAGAAGGTTGCATCAATGATCCTCTTCATCAATTATTATGAGATAAACAAGATCATGATAAATAAAAAGTATTATATACCTCATATTGATGACTTGCTCAATCCTCTATGTGGAGAACAATAATTATCCTAGGTGGATATGTGGTTAGGATATTACAATGTTAGGGTGAAGAAGGAGGGTATTCCTAAAACATCTTTCATACAAGGTATTGGAACTATGGGTTCATAGTGATGCCTTTTGGGATCACTAATGCTCAAACAGTCTTCAAGGAAATTATGAATAAAGTCTTTAGATATTTCCTCGAAGGATTTATGGTAGTATTTATTGATGATATTATAATATAATCTAAAACCAAGGATGATCATGAGGAGTACCATAGTACTGTGCTAAAGACCTTTTGAAAGGAGAATATTTAGGAAAATTATAGTAAATGATAGTTCTATTTGAAGGAAGTCTTATTCATAGGTCATATCATTATACGAAATAAGGTATCTATGGACCCTTAAAAATAGTATTAATTGAATGATGGATAAGGATAACATCTGGGATAGATATCCATAGTTCCCTTATGCTAGCTCGTTATTATCCTCGATTTGTGATAAATTTATCATGATTGTAAAACACTCTAACCAAGATAACTCAGAAGGGGGTCAAGTTATTTGGAATGAAAAATGTGAAGAGAGATTCAATCAACTGAAAAGAAGGCTTATCACGACCCATATACTCATGCTACCCTCAATTAGAGAACTTTTCATGGTATCCAGTGATGCTTTGAAGAAGGTATTAGGTTGTGTATTAATACATAACAGAAAATTCATAGCATATGCTTCAAGGGAGTTGAATGTCCATGAACAAAACTACCCAAATCATGATATGGAGTTGGAAACAGTGATCTTTTCCTTAAAAATATTGTGGTATTTTCTCTTTGGGGAGAAGTGTGAAATATATACGGATCACAAAATCCTAAAATATATATTCACATAGAACGAGATGAATATGTGCCAACGAAGTTGGTTATATTTGATCAAGGGATATGATTTCTTAATTCAATACCAACCTGGGAAAGAGAATAAAGTGGAGATACTATGAGTAGAAAGGATCCAGTAATTCTATCATTGATGAGAATTTAGAGGGATTTGATCTTCTTATATTTATTAAGGATGGACATGGGAACCATAAATGAGGTAACATAATCAATCCTTTCACAAATGATTTCTCAACTATCCCTTATGGGGAGTTTGAAAGATTCTAAAATGCGATGATGTGGGAATTGAAAAGAAAATGGAAACTATAATAAAAGGGAAATCCTCGAAGTTCAATGTTAATGAATAAGGAGTTGTAAGATTTGGGTGATGACTATGTGTACCATCTAATCCTGAGATAAGGATGGAAATTTTGAGTGATTAACAAAGTAATACTTTCTCTATTCACCATGTAAGCACAAAGATGTAGCGATATCTCTGAGAGAAATTTTTGTAGTAGAATATGAAGATGGAGATCACTGAATATACATAAAAGTGCCTGGTATGTTAGTAAGTGAGGGAATAATGGTACAATTTTGAGGTAATGATACAACCATTACCCATACTAACATTGAAATGGGAAAAAGTCACCAAAGAATTTGTCACTGGACTTCTAACACAATCTAGGGTAAAATGGTATATGGGTTTTTTTGGAACATCTTAAAAATATATCTCACTTTATCTCAATTTGAGAGGAATTATCACTGGAACAAGTTTCATTGATATACATCCGATAAGTGATAAGTCTACATGGAGTACCACTATAAATTGTATCCCATCAAGATCTGGGATTCACCTAAAGTTCTAGAAAAGTATCCAATACGCTCTATACACTAATCTAAACTTTAGTATGGCTTATCATCCTAAAACCGATGGCCAATTTGAGTGAACTATTTATAAATTAGAGTACATGTTGCGAGCATGTTCTATGGGCTTCAAAGGAAAATGGGGCCAACATCTATATTTTGATGAGTTATCTTACAAAAACAGTTTCCAATCAATCATTCAAATGACTCCCAATAAAGCCTTTTATGGGTAGAGGTGTAGAAAACCTTCATGTTTTGATGAATCTGGGGAATGAAAACTAATAGGTACTAAAATGGTCAAATAAATGGTGAAATATTTTAAGAAGATTCCGCATAACATAAAAGTTTCTTAGAATCAACAGAAGATCTATTTTAGAAATAATCAATAAGATCTATAGTTTGATGTTGGAGACAAGGTATTCCTCATCATATCTCCATGGAAGAAAGTAATGATATTTAGGAAGAAGGGAAATCTTATTCTAGGATACATCAGACCCTTTGAGATCCTTTATCTCATTGAAGCGGAGGCCTACTAACTATAAATCCCACATAACCTATCTCAATTACATAATGTATTCCATGTATCCATCATGAGGAAGTATATACCATACCCCTTACATGAACTCAATCCAGAAATGGTGTCATTGGATAATGAACTTTCCTATGAGGAGCAACCGGTGAAAATGTTATATCATAGAGACAAAGTTCTATGAAATAATACAATACACATGGTCAATGTGATGTGGAGAAACCACAAGTTTGAAGAAGAAAAATGGGAACTAGAGGAGGTGATGAAATATAGTTACCCTCATATATTTTCGTGTGGGAAAATAAAATTTCAAGGATTAAATTTCTTAATCGGGGAAGACTGTAACGACTCACACTGTTATAAATTAAATTCCCCTTGTGATTTAATTAAATGTATTATTATGTAATATGATTATAGAAAACATATTAATTTCATTAATTTTATTTTATCCTGTAATATTTGATATACTATTAAGTATCATTACCATTTATAATATAGTCATTGAATAGTGATCACATGATTTGTATAAATATAGAGTTTTAACAAATCCAATTGGTATATACAAAAGAAGCGATGGAAAAAACTTGTAAGATCATACCCTATGAAGCCCATTTATAGAAGATTCTAAGGGAGGTAGTATCTCTGGGATTTACCGTTGACTAATCCCAAGATGAGATCTAACAATATTAGCATGATCAAAACCATTTACTGGAGAAGTTCAAGCTCACCGACATCACAGCCCAAACCATGTTTGTTGAACGTCCCCATGAAAGTCCCACTGTCATGCACCATACTCTTAGGGTTTTTATGGTGTATAAATAGATATGTTTCATGACCCTAGAAATATGAGTTTGTACATTATTTTATAGATAATAATTAACATATTTTTATCTTATTATTAATACTTTATAAAAAAAGTTATTTTGATACAAAAAAATACAAATAGTATCTTTCGGTAATATTCAAATTCAATTAAGGTATTTATTTTGATGAATTATTGGATTTTTAAAATAATATATCTTATAGTAAAAAATATTATAAATTAATTTTTATTAAATATAAATGATCACATAATTTTTATAAAGAGAAATTTAATTTTTATAAGGGTTCAAAAACTGTTATTATCAAAGAAAACTGAGCATTTCTTTAATAAATATAAATTTTATTATAAAATTAAACATATATATATAAGATAATATTTATATAAAATTAATATTATATTTGTAATCATAATTTTTAAATTTTCCAACGGTGAATGTTTCAAAATTTTCTGAGATAGTCCAATTTTCAAGTATATAATTAAGTATCGTATAAATATAATTTGGGTATTATGACATCATAAGGACCCAAAAGTGTTGTAATAAATACTATAAATTGTATCAAAGACCAAATATATGTTTTATATTTAAAATAATGAAATTTTAATTTTATTTTATTAATTTTATATAGCCATTATGAATCCTGCAAAAATCATTAATATATTTTAAGGTTTTGAAATCATTTCTTTAATAATATGACTCACCTCCACATAATCAAGAGAATTATTATTTTAATTTAGTACCTTGGCCATATTAAATAATTAAAAACACTCTAATTAGATAAAAACCATTGAAAAAAATCCTCATAAGGTTCATGGTTTTGTTTATTTTATTATGTATATTCCAAAACCTAAAAAACAAAGCAATCCACCTCTTTCCCTATATAAACAAACCCAAGATCCCATTTCTCTTCACTAAAACTTTTTTGAGAATGCTCATACTCATACCTATACTCTCTGGAGTCCTCCCGTGGTGTAGAGGACCAAAGCATAACGTACATGGACATTACATTACTTTTTTAGAAAACTTAATACATAACAAAAACAGACACATAAGGACTGTAATAGTTTAGTGTCCTTGGAAACTTGGAACATAATCTTCTAATCTTGGGGAAATATCTTCAACATCTCCCAAAAAGATCATCCCCTTTTTGTTTTCTTACCTAAAACCTTTCTTTAAATCATGGGGAAAAGAAAAAATATAAAGGGTGAGCTCAAATGCTCAGTAAGGGTAAACATAGAGAACATAAAACAATCCATAAACATTTTAATAAAAAACATGAAAATAAAATATAAACATCAAAATCTTGAGCAAAGACATAAATCTTGGAAGTACGTAAGGTATATATCATAATGGAACATCAATCATGATAAAATAGCGTGGTAATAAATCGTGTAATTTTGGAAAATCATTAAGCACGTGACATGACTTCCATAGTATCCAAGGCATTGCTGCCAAGACCATCTTAGTGGACAAAGTCCCTTTCTGAATCAAATTCACTCCTCATTTCAGTCCTGTAACACTGAACCAGATTAACATACCATTCCAGCCATGTCTATCTCATGAGATATAAATCTCTACCCAATGAATTGGATGGAGATATAGGTCCCACCCATCTCATAATGAAATCATTATTACTTGTTCCACAACATGAACATAAATCATTCATCATTACCCAAAGTATAAAATGGGTTTCATAAACATCATCCCACCGTAACAAAATCTATACGAAAAAAATGGATATCATTTCATCATAAGAAAAGTGAAACCTTGTAAATCATAGAGAAATTATACTTCAAACATACACATATGAAATAATTCCATCTTATATGGAAAATGGTTTGGATAAAACACTTGAAATTAATTCTTGAGGAAAATATCCTTTCTTCTTCAAAATAATTATCTTTTCACAAAATGCCATGAAATTTTAAAAGAAAATGATTTTTTTTGAAAATAGTCATTAAATCTTGTATAGTAAGCTTCATGAAAATAAGGCGTTATGAAACCGTAAAAATCTGTTCATGTCGTATAAGTTAAAAAAACATTCTTCTCATACTTTTGCTGGAAAAGTCAAAGAGTACCTCGTATGGTAAACAAAATAAAGATTCCTTCCATATGATGTGGTAAAAGTCAAAAAAGGGTAAAAATGACTTTAAAAATATATGGAAGCTATGTAAAAATCTTATGAAAACATTTTGAGAACATATGGACATGGATTATAAACATAACCCCAGTAAATACTTGCGAATAAACAATCTCGGATAAGAATGAGATTGGAATAATTATCCCTTACCTTATGTCCAATTTCTTCCATATGTGTCCAAGACTCCTGTGTAGTGGGTTTAAAAATATTATTAACATGTAACAGAACCATAATAATATTTATGATATCATATATGATTCACTTACAACTTTATATTATCCGTTCCTTTGTCAATTACATGTTAAAGTAGCGTTTTGGGTAAAATAGTTTCATTTATCGTCCATATTTTGACTTGTAATTATTAATATGATTACTTAGATCATGATTACATAATTCCAAAAAATAAAAAATGATTTATATATAATATATATTCATAATATACATATATATATAATAGATCGATAAATGGAAAGAAATACACCGTTCATGGAGACGGTAGGTCATACCTACGCATGAACGTTGTTTTTTGTTTCCTTATTGAATTGAATGGAATTAAGTAGATGACATGAATATATATATACATAAATTCAGTAGCATTATTATGTCATATATTTCATGATTACTTATTATATATACTTTATAATCATTCTTGAATTGTTAACATTGAAAATAAATCTCATCGCGTCATGGAGACGGTAATCCGTACGTACGCACGAGCGATGATATCGTTCACATATTTATTGAATGGAATTGGAGTGGATGATATAATATCATATAATCAGTATTATGTTATAATAATTATATATAGTTATTCTTTACACCATTATACCCATCCAAGTAAGGTGGTGGTGGAAAAACTGATTACACCACGGCGTGGAGACGGTATTCCATACGTACGCACGCGCGGTGATTTCATTTTCTGTATGATGGATATAAGGTGAAATAGGGTTGTTTCATATTTATAATAACATATCAGTATATATTTAATACTTATGTTATTAATTTATAATGAAACAAATAAAGAAGAGGATGTATAAGAAGAAATAAATCTGAAAGATTCGGTAATGGATATTACCTCTTCTTCGACACGCCTCTTTGAAACCTCCGTTAAGGGCACTAAATTTGGTCTTTGAAGAATACCAGGACCTCTAGTATATTTCTAGGGAAGTTTATAAGGTAAATTTGCAGTGTTGTTCTAATCTTGAAGGCTCAAAATGGTGTGAGGAGGAGAGGGGGGAGGCTCCCTTTTATAAGGGGGGAGAGGGGCACCTTAGGAAAAACATAAAATATTATTTTATAATAAAGTCATATTCAGTTTATAATAGCTCCAAATTGATTTATTTCGAAGCTAAATTGGGGATGGGTAGAAATCCTCTCAACCAATATGTTATAGAAAAGTTTAGGTTTCTATGTTAACCTTATCATTTAGATTTAACTCTAAGTTAAATATTTTAACTTTTACCCTGTCTTCTTGTTTTCTTTCACTATATGGTTATAAATATACTATAACAAGTCAAATGAACCCCAAGTGGTTAATTATTAATATATATAGACTTATCTAAGTCATTTTGCCAAACCTTATATTTTTAGGAATAGAATAACAATTAATAATATAATATTTGTTTTAAAAACTATTTTATGTCAATTTTGACACTATTTGGTAATTGATTTTTGGTAAAAATTATAACAGCATGATTAGTTCGAAAAAAGATAATTAAGTCAATACTAGGATGACATATTAACCTATAAAATTAGTTTAATTCATAAAAACTCTCAAATTACATTTATTTGGGTATCTATAATATCAACTGTGTTAATATTTCATAAATAAGGTAATTACTACATCATCATTCTTTCAAAAATAAATTAAATTATTTAATGTCTAAAAATTATAAATAAAATACCATTATGTAGGAAATCTGTTTAGATTTCGAATGAATATTTATAGTCGAATTTTTATTATGTATAACCCTATATTAAAAATGTTTTAGTTATTAGACTTTGATTTTAACTATTTTAACTCTTCTTTAAATAAAATAATAATAAGTGTCTTAATCTAATCCAAGTGGAACTAAAGGGTAATATTTTATTCCTAAGGTTTATTTTGGTCGACTTACACTTATCCAATAGAATTAGGACATGTGTTAGGGTAATAATAATATCATTTTTACCCTTAATTACCCTATTTACTTTTAACCGTGGTAAATAAAAGTAAAAAGTTACTATTCACCAAAAATTATTTTTATCTTATTGAACCAAATTTTACTCTCTGATATTTACCGTGTCTCTCAGATTGTTGAAATTCCACTCACAGAAGCCGTAAAATTAAGTTTTATGTAAATTTTCAAATTCTCCTAGGTGGTGGGAAAAAGACGATGAAAAGTTCAATAAAATTTTTATATATCTAAAATTATTATAAAATGACTCAAATGAATTAAATTTAACTTATATAGGTATTATGTATCAATTGTGACCTAAAGTAAATTTAAATAAAATAAATAATTATTTAAATAAAAAGTCAGTTTTTAAATAGTAACCTAGTGTTTTCACTATTCATAAAAAATTGAATGTTTTCATAAAAATACCAAAAATTTACCCTAGGATAATTTTGATATTTTAAATCCTAAAATGAAGTCCATTTTGAAAGATAAAATTTATAAAATTTCAAAAAGTGGGTATTACTATTCATAATTGCTAGTTCATAATAATATTATAATAATATCTCGTTTTGGGAAACATGGTATTGCGTGCTACGCACGCTATCGAAGAAGGTCTTGATTGCGTGTAATTAAAGCCAAGTCAGGGTTGTGGGTAGTGAAAGCTGCATTTGGTGTTTCGAATAACATAATCAAAACTTATTTCATTTATACATTAAACAAAATCTATACTTAATGTTGTGTAGAATAATTTCCACAAAATTAACTTGAAATTGTGTGTAACACGAGCCAATAATAGTGTTGTGTATACTGTAAGCTAATATGGTGTTGTGTATAGTACAAGCTAATCTTGGTGTAGTGTATAATATAATACATCAAAAAATTTAAAATAATATATCTCATAAAATATCAGAGTGTTACATTCTACCCCCCTTAAAATGAATTTCGCCCTCAAAATTTGTCGGGGTTATAAATGGTTTACTACTTGAAAGTTTCTTTCATAAAAACCCACATCATAAAAAGGAATATTAAAACTTCATTTTAAAAATGGAAGATAGAATCATAACATTCACCCAAAGTAACTCAACACTGGGTTTCCACATAGGAAAACATAGGTGAAAATATGGATGTGGAAGAGAAGCCTAACCATCACGTTCTGATAGAGAGCGGTAGAGAACATGGCTATGAAAAAGACATTAATCACAAAGCCATAAATTTATGATGATTTAAGGTACCATCTAATTAATCAGATATAAGGACACTAGGAAAATACATTTTTTTGTTTTCAAGATCATTTCGCTAAAGTTGAATAATTGTTGAATTAAAAGAAATACTTACTTGATTTTGGTACAATCTTACTGTTTTTTGTGCCTTGAACAATTTTTACTTCATCTCTAAAAGAAATGAAGTAGAATTTGTCTTCCATGAAGTGTTGGTAAACCATGCAATAGAATGATAGGTCATTCCATCTGTATCAAACAAAAGGATAACAAAAGTTATTACATATACATAAGTCTATATATAGTGAGATTAATGGTATATGGTTCCTAAAATGGACTTATACTTCATATATCATACCACTTAATATAATGAAACAGGTTTCTACTAACTAGGGACTTCATGTAGGCTAGTGGTAGGCGATAAAGGCCTGTCGCACTTCGGTTGTGGGTTTGATTCCCACAGCCTTGTCCGACGCAACTGGTTGTCGCCCATCCTGCAGGTTGTCCTTTTTCTAAAACTACATTATTATAGAATTCCATAAATAATAACGAAAAAAAGTTATAGCCTTAAACAATACTGACTTATTTCCAACATAATCCATTCCAATCTTTAGGCTTATCCAAAATACTTATGTCCAAGCTCATAGTATAAAGAAAACAATTTCTAGAAATGTCATCTACCGAGCATGTGAATACCATCATTTATCCCCCATATATCATACGATATATCTTGTTGGTAAAATTACAAACATTTGAATACCTTTAACATGAATTCTCTTGAAAAATGAATACCCATTGACCCTTAGTGAAAACATGAATGCTATCAAAATTTAACACTTTCCACATACCAAAATCCCAAAATTTCTATATACTCAAACCATGATATAACTTTGTCCTTATATTAGTCATGAGCTCATTTCATTTTTTTCCTTATCGCTTCATTATGTGCATATCATCTTCTTTCCAAAAATATTTCAATTAATTTTCATGGTTACCGGTACTATATAATTATTGAAAACCAATACATAGATATTCCAAAATTCCACAATGCCATAAATGAGATTCCATGATACTATTTTGAAATCCCATTACATAAACACTTAATTATTAAACAACATCATTTTTATACTCAAAATCACAAATAGTTATCACATGTGACTTCCCTTTATCCTTTTCCTTAAGTGGTTTCTCACATTGATCATCATTAACCCTTGGATTAGGGCATTGATTAGCATAATTCCCCATTTCCTTTCAATTGAAGCATTGAAGTGTTGGTGGTGCATTCTCTGTAGTCTTTTCTTTATTCACATCATTATCAACCCTTTTTCTATTACTTCGACACTCAGCTGCTCTATGACCTTCTTTTCAACACATAAAACATTTTCTAGTCCCTTTAAGTCAATCTCCACCATGCTTCTTTCCACACTTTGAGCATAAGAAACATTCATCTTCTTTTCACCATTATTCTAAGATTTCTCCTTGAACTCTATCTTTCGTTTCTTATCAAAACCATGAGATGGATATGTAACACCAACTTCCATTTCTACCTTGATATCGCAATGCATAATTTCTTCATAGATATTGAAATCTCTTATAGCTAATTCCCTCAGAAGACTTAGTTTTAAGCCACTGAAGAATCGATCAACTTTACTTTCAGGTTGGATGATAAAGCCAGATTTATACCTTGAAAGCCTTGTAAAATTCGCTTCGTATATACCAACAGATTCATCATCCTTTTTCTAAGCTCAAGGAAATCCTTTTCCATCTTTCTTCGAAGAATACGAGGTAAGTACTTATTGAGAAATAAGTTCTTGAAATCATCCCATTCCATGGATTCAATTTCATCTCAGGGTCTCGTATTCTTAATTAGAGTCCACCATTGATTTGATTCACCTTCTAAATGGTAAATAGAGAGAATTACTTTTTCATGTTCCTAATAGCGAAGTATGGAAAATATCTTTTCAATGGTACTGATCCATTTTTCAGCAACAAGTGGATCATAAGACCCACTGAAAGAAGGTGGATGTTGTCTCATGATGGACTTAATAGAATATTGTTCCCTTCTCTGCTCATTTAGAAGTCCATAATGATTCATAGCTTGTGTAAGTATAGCAATAAGATTTTTCACTCCATATCCCATAACATTGGTTTTTTCAGTAGTAAAATCATTACATTGTCTATTATATTGATCAACACAGTTCCTTCAGGTTCCATCCATCGTCTAAAACCCATAAAGAATAGTGTGAGAGGAAAAAATCATGCTATGGAAAATAACAAAACAAAGGGGGACTACCTTCAATATATAAAATATTAGGGTTAATTCTAATATTGTTACCGTAATTCTAGGACTATAACCTATACTTATACTTAACCTTTGGGACATCCCTAGACATACATTAGAAAAATCTCTAGGGATCTCACTAATGTTTTCTCATCCTAGTTTCCAAAGGTTAACTAAACTTTTCCTCTAATACCAACTGTAGAGGCCCAAATCTTGACATACATGGACATTACATTATTTTTGCGGAATACTTAATACATAACAAAAACAGACACACAAGGACCGTAATAGTTTAGTGTCTTTGGAAACTTGGAACATAATCTTCTAATCTTGTTGAAATATCTTCAACATCTCCCATAAAGATCTTCCCCTTTTTATTTTCTTACCTAAAACCTTTCTTTAAATCCTTGGGAAAAGAGAACATATAAAGGGTCATATCAAATACTCAGTAAGGGTAAACATAGAGAACATAAAACAATCCATAAACATTTGAATAAAAAAATGAACATAAAATCTAAACATCAAAATCTTGAGCAAAGACATAAATCTTGGAAGTACTTAAGGTATATATAATAATGGAACATAAATCATGATAAAATTGCATGGGAAGAAAACATGTAATTGTGGAAAATCATTAAGCACATGATATGATTTCAATAGTATCCAAGGAATAGCTGCCAAGACCATCTTAGTGGAAAAAGTCCCTTTCTGAATCGAGTTCACTCCTCATTTCAGTCTGGTAACACTGAACCAGATTAACTTACCCTTCCATCCATGTCTATCTCATGAGATATAAATCTCTACCCAATTCATTGGAGGGAGATATAGTTCCCACCCATCTCATAATGAAATCGTTCTTATTTGTTCCACAACATGAACATAAAGCATTCATCATTACCCAAAGTATAAAATGGGTTTCATAAACATCATCCCATCATAACATAATCCATACAAAAAATGGACATCATTTCATCATAAGAAATGTGAGACCATTTAAATCATAAATAAATTATACTTGAAACATACACATATGAAATAATTCCATCTTATATGGAAAATGGTTTTGATAAAACACTTGAAATGAATTCTTGAGGAAAATATCCTTTCTTCTTCGAAATCAATTTCTTTTCAAAAAATGCCATGAAATTTTAAAAGAAAAGATTTTTTTTGAAAATAGTCATTAAATCTTGTAGAGTAATCTTCATGAAAATAAGGCGTTATGAAACCCTAAAAATCTGTTCATGCCGTATAAGTTAAAAAATCATTCTTCTCGTACTTTTTCTGGAAAAGTCATAAAGTACCTCGTATGGTAAACAAAAGAAATATTCCTTCCATACGATGTGGTAAAAGTCAAAAAAGGGTAAAAATGAATTTAAAAATACATGGAAGAAATGTAAATATCTTATGAAAACATTTTGAGAACATATGGAAATGGATGATAAACATAACCCCAGTAAACACTTACGAATAAACAATCTCATACAAGAATGAGATTGGAATAATTATCCCTTACCTTAAGTCCAATTACTTTTATATGTGTATGAGACTCCTTTTTAGCAGGTTTAAACATATTATTAACTTGTAAAATAACCATAATAATATTTATGATATCATATATGATTCACTTACGACTTTATATTATCCGTTCATTTTTCAATTCCATGTTAAAGTAGTGTTTTGGGTAAAATCATTTCATTTATCCTCCGTGTTTTGACTTGTAATTATTAATATGATTACTTAGATCATGATTAAATAATTCCAAAATATAAAAAATGATTTATATATAATATATATTCAGAATATACATATATATAATAGATCGATAAATGGAATGAAATACACCGTTCATGGAGGTGGTAGGCCGTACATACACATGAATGATGTTTTTTGTTTCCTTATTGAATTGAATGGAATTAAGTAGATGACATACATATATATATACATAAATCAAGTAGGATTATTATGTCATATATTTCATGATTACTTATTATATATACTTTATAATCATTCTTGATATGTTAACATGGAAAATGTATCCCATCGCGTCATGGAGACGGTAATACATACATACACACGAGTGATGATATCATTCCCATATTTATTGAGTGAAATTGTATTGGATGATATAATATATTATAATCAGTATGATGTTATAATAATCATATATATTTTTTATTTACACCATTATACCCATCCATGTAAGGTGGTGGTGGAAAAACTTATTACACCACGGTGTGGAGACGGTATTCCGTAAGTACGCACGCAAGGTGATTTCATTTTCCGTAGGATGGATAGAAGGTGAAATGGGGTTGTTTTATATTTATAATAACATATCAGTATTTAAGTAATACTGATGTTATTAATTTATATTTAAACAACTAAAGAAGAGTATGTAGAAGAAGAAATAAATTTGAAAGAATCGGTAATGGATATTACCTCTTCTTCGACATGCCTCTTTAAAATCTCCTCTTAGGGCACTAAACGTTGTCTTTGAAGAAGACCAAGACCTCTAGTATGTTTCTAGGGAATTTTATAAGGAACATTTTCCGGGGTTTCCCGACCTTTAAGGCTCAAAATTGTGTGAGGAGGAGAGGGGGGAGGTGCCCTTTTATAAGGGGGTGAGGGACACCTTAGAAAAAACTTAAAATATTATTTTATAATAAAGTCATATTAGGTTTATAATAGCTAAAAATTGATTTATTTATAATCTAAAGTGGGTATTGGTCTAAATCCTCTCAACCAATAGGTTTTAGACAAGTTTAGGTTACTATGTTAACCTTATCATTTAGATTTAACTCTAAGTTAAATATTTTAACTTTTACCATGTATTCTTGTTTTCTTACACTATATGGTTAATAAACATACTATAACAAGCCAAAAGAACCCCAAGTAGTTATTTATTAATATATATATCATTATATAAGTCATTTTGTTGAACCGTATATTTTTAGGAATATAATAACAATTAATAAAATAATATTTGTTTTAAAAACTATTTTCTGTCAATTTTGAAACTATTTAGGTATTGATTTTTTGTAAAAATCATAACAGCATGATTAGTTCTAAAAATGTTAATTAATTCAATAATAACATGTCTTATTAAAAAATAAAATTATTTTAATTCATAAAAAGTCTCAATTTACATTTATTTGGGTATTTATAATATCAATTATGTTAATATTTCATAAATAAGGTAATTACTACATCATCATTGTGTCATAAATAAATTAAATTATTTAATTTCTAAAAATTATAAATAAACTACCATTATATATTAAATATTTTTAAATTTCTAATGAATATTTATAGTCTAATTTATCTTATGTATAACCCTATATTAAAATTTTTAATTATTAAACTTTGATTTTAACTATTTTAACTCTTCTTTAAATAAAATAATAATAAGTGTCCTAATCTAATTGAAGTGGACCTAAAGGGTAATATTTTATTAATAAGGTTGTTTTTGGTTGAATTAAACTTATCCAATATAATTATCACATGTGTTAGGGTAATAATAATATCAATTTTACCCTTAATTACCCTATTTACTTTTAACCGTGGTAAATAAAAGTAAAAAGTAACTATTCACCAAAAATTAGTTTTATCTTATTGAACCAAATTTTACTCCTTTATATTAACTGTGTCTCTCAGATTTTTGAAATTCCACTCACAGAAGCGGTTAAATTATGATTTATGTAAATTTTTAAATTCTCCTAAGAGGTGGGAAAAAGACGGTGAAAAGTTCAATAAAATTTTTATAAATATAAAATTATTATAAAATGACTCAAATAAATTACATTGAACTTATATAGGTATTATGTATTAATTTTGACCTAAAATAAATTTAAATAAAATAAATACTTATTTAAATAAGAATTTGATTTTTAAATAGTAACCGAGTGCTTTCACTATTAATCAAAAATTTAAAGTTTTCAGAAAAATACCAAAAATTTACCCCAGGCTAATTTCTATATTTCGAATCCAAAAATGAAGTCCATTTTGAAAGATAAAATTTATAAAACTTCAAAAAGTAGGTATTACTATTCATAACGGCTAGTTCATAATAATATTATAATAATATCTCGTTTAGTGAAACTTGGTATTGCGTACTACACACGCTATCGAAGAAGGTCTTGATTGAATGTAATGCAAGCCAAGTCAGGGATGCGTGTAGTGAAATCTATGTTTGGTGTTGCGTATAACATAATCAATGCTTTTTTCATTTATACATTAAACAAAATCTATACTTAATGTTGCGTAGAATAATTTCCACAAAATGAACTTGAAATTGTGTGTAACACGAGCCAAGAATAGTGTTGCGTATACTGCAAGCTAATACGGTGTTGCGTATATTACAAGCTAATCTTGGGGTAGTGTATAATAGAATACATCAAATAAATTAAAAATAATATATCTCATAAAATCTTGGGGTGTTACACATGGTGTACTCAAGCTCTCAAAAAGCCCCTCTTAAGCTTTTGGAGTCCCACACTCAAGTATGGGATCTTTTTCTGTCTCCTCTTTATTCAAGTACCTTCATTAACTTAGGTCCATTATCTTCATTTAATATTGATGTTATATTCTATTACATATCCCCCTAACTATAAAATTTACTTAAAAATTATTAGAAACCCCTTTCTCTCTTATTAATATTTTTTATGAATTTTTTAAGCAACACATGTATGATGTAGAAATTTCACCATGATTTTCCATGAAAAAAAAATTATGTAATGAATACCATACCCATTTAATATCAATGGTGTTCACCTTCAAACACTTATATATATTTGAATTGGGACTTATATGTATTTACTCCACACTTTTTGATGGTGGACTAAATTATAAATATGAATGAATACATGTGGTATGATCTATGTGGGACACTTAAACATGCGAACGTAATGAAAGTTAAGACTACGCCTGGAATTATATAGTTCTCCAATGCATTGGGTAATAATTAGTCTCATAAGAACTCATTTTTGGATAGGTAATGAACCTGATTCTTTTATGTGACTTTTTCCACCTTGATGTCTTAGTAGTTTATCCTTGACCTATGTTTATTATGTAGTTTTTAAGTTGTTTCCACATTTACCATATTATTATTATCATGTTATATCATGTCATTTTATTCATTTTCCGTTCATTTTGTGTTGATATGACTTTTGTCTAACATGTTTTACATTCCTCCATTCTTATTCCCTTACTGGTATTTATTTCTCGACCTAGTCTTATGTATGTCCTTAGGTTATACCGTGTTGTTTTAAAAGACATGGAATTTTAGAACCATGTTATAGAAATTTTCAATAATATTGTAGTATCTCATGTTCAATATGTTATTCTATGTTCCTAATTATCAATTACACTAGAGATCTCAATATTTCATGTTTTATAAAGTGTAATTTTATGTAATAAATCATGAATTAATATGTAATAACGAACAGGGTTGTTATATTCTACTTAGCTTCCTAGGATTCCCTTGAAATCAATCGATGGATGTGAGAAAATAAATAATTCATGAGACCGACATGAAAAAAATACAACATATGTAATAAACCTCATTTAACATCCAACACCCTCTCATGAAAATGCCCCGTTTAATATCCATGCATAATCATATATAATAAACAATAGTAAATACTCACCTCACCCCTTTGGTCTATAACCCACATAAATCATGACATAAAATAGTGGTAAAAATGAGAGTAAAAATAATCATCATTGTAATTGATTTATAAAATGATAAAAGAGGATTTTAAAACAATCTTGGGTTGCTAGGACACATTCCATCATTTCAAATTTCACTTTAGACATCTTTTTGAAAGAAAGTCATGAAAAAAACTTTAAAGTCACGTTGGAAACAAACTTATTCATTTAACACACTTTAAAAAATCCTCAAATAATCAATTATTAAAGAAATTTCAACAAGATCAACACACCTATTTTAAATATTCCTCCCTTGAAATAATGAAATCCTTCTTTTTTTAATCAGTAGATGTTAAGAACCAATTTCAAATAATTAAATTCCTCTAAAAGATACACTTGGGTAATTTCATAAACACTTGGAAAGTGAAAAATTCCATTTTAAAAAATTAATTACAAATCCCTTTAAGAAATATATAAAATTCATTTGAAAAACATTTATAAACCCATTATGGGTACTATATATGCTTATAATTTTATAGAAAATAATTTTAAAAACACTCAATCATCTCATTCCATTTAATATAAAGGAATTTCATATAAACATATAACTCATTCAAGAAAAAATAAATCACAACACATCACCTTTGATGGTGAAAGCATAACCAGGGAGACGCTGGGAACCTAAAAGTATCTTAAATTTTAAAAACTATAAAACAAAAAATTAACATGGGGGTTTCATAATGACTATATATGTTTCAGCAACATAGTTCTGTTTCCTACTTCTTCAACTTCTTCTTCATTTTGTAGTGTGAAAAAACATTCTTAATGGTGAAAATTTTCTCTTATTTTCTCTAGGTTTTCATGATCATTTCATGATTCCATGCATTACAGTATGATTCATTTAACCAACACAATAAAAAATTGGTAATAATTATCAATCTTTGTATCATGACATGACTATATTTTGGAAACTTATCTTCATTACTTTCTACTCCATGGACTTGTTACCATTTCATGATGGTCTCTATAATCATAGAAGCATTTGTAAGCCTCTATTCATCCATTACATATATCATGGTGTGGCTATCATCTTCATGACGTAATCTATATTCTCTAAATCATAACATTGTTTTTTATGTATCAGAGAAATTTATTATGTATTATATTCAAAATCATACATATATAATTTAATGCATATTAAAATAATACATGTCAACTGGAGTTGTACACAAGTCTGGTCTATCGGATCAATGATGGGTTTTAATTCTGAAAATATGTATATTTTCATGACATGGGCCTAGATAACCTATTTATTATAAAATATATATATACTTGAGAGCCTGATATGGGATATTTTTTTCCTTTCACCTATCCTGGCAAAACAATATGAAACGAATGACATTAGATATCCTGAAAAGCCCAGACTAAAAATCCTCGCTTGAATCTCCTTTATATATCAACCCAAAAAAACAATTAATAATAAATTAAAATTCAAAATTTTCATTAAATGAAACCAAAACACAATGAAAAAATATTATAAATCATTACACTAACAAAATAAAATCATCAATAAATTTCAAAAAAAAACAAAATTCACTTAAATAAATAAAAACGTTTAAAAAAACAAGAAGCAACACCATATTGCATGAAATTTTATCCAATGTAATGAGTTTTATAAAAACTATAAAATTGAATTAAATCATATAAATATTCAAAAAATATTCAATAAAAGTTCAATATATATATCGAAACTAAAAATAGTCAAACTATAAAATAAATGGTTAATAAAAAACTCAGATTACAAAACCTTCCAGTGGCTGATATTTTTCCATGTGGAATAATTATCTCATTTTGGAATTTTGGTTCCCCAAGACATTATGAAGGGTATAATAGTAAATTTTTCATGTCAAATGAATCCAGGGAAATTTTTTTTTCAAGATGTGTCATTTACCCTTTAACTAAATTTTGGTCAGATTTTATGTTGGCATATTTACTCCTATATATTTGAAAAATGATAACTTCTAGATTTATCTTTATATAAAAATTGTAACATCTTGGTTGAGTTTATAATATTTATTTTTACCTGAGTGAGTTTTGATTCTTATTTGGGTTCTAAGTCCCAGGTTGGACCAATTTAATGGGTGTCCATTTAAATTATGTTATCGGAATTTCTTAATTTTTGATAGCATCTACCACCCCACACCCAAATATATCATATTTCTAAAACACTCCCCATCTCCCCAACTAAAGATTTGTTTGACCAAAGGATTATTTATGAAGATGATCTTATCATAGAGAGGGATCAGAGGCATGAAACTAAGTAGTTTGATCATGGTTTCCATAAAAAAAATGTAAGACTATGAAGAAATAGTGATTATCCATGGGGCAGGGAATTTTGATTTTGTTTCTGGAATCTTTTCAATTAAATATTTTTTTATGGGTGTGATTTTGGTATATTTTCTATCTGTTTTATCCATTTATCCTTGTTTGAGATCATTTTGAGGAAAAACTAGTGAGAATTAGAGTTTACACCAATTATGAGTCTTAAATTTCTTACTACATAATGTGTACTCTCTAGAACAAATACTTTGTAGCTTCTTGGTACATCTCAGGCTGAATAATATGGACATACGATGTGTTTCCATATATACATACCATGTAGGTATTTAGGTGACCCAAAACGGGGCCTTTCCAAGTAAATGGCCAGATACCCTTGTGAGTTACTTGGCATGTAAGGGTATTTTCAAAGCCAGGTGACATGATATTGGTTAGAGTACAAGGTGAGGACCTTATGTACCACACACTCCATGTATGAATTAGTGACCATATCATATACACCTAATCTACACAACCTTGTGTCTCAATCTTACATTCCAAATAAGACCTCGTATTATACACAATATAAATCCATGTAACATTTCATGTACTTGGAAAGTAAATGCGAGCTCTGGATGAGGTACACGACCAATGCAGGACTTTTTGTGTACATTCCGTTAACACCATGGTGCATGTCATATATTTTTGTAGTATCATATATTTCTCAATTTTCTCACCCCCAAGCTAGATTTGAAAAAATAAGTAGTCCATTTCCATGTTGAATTTTATGGTGGTATTTAATTCTCGATTGAAGCTAATTAACAAGATAATTTGTGGCCATTAATGAATTCAATCCATACAGTGATGAAAATTGGATATAAGAGGATTCATAGAAATTGATCAAGGATGGTGGAACCCTCTGACAGTTCTTTAATACTAATGGTATAGAACCTTAATGTGTCTCTAATTATCAATATATTTTAAGGGATTATGAGTAATTTTTAGTCCTTAGTGAATGGGGAGTTAGATATGCAGTTGTTTGAGTTGATTTGGGGTAGTTATTCTTTATAGTAGGATAGATTGATGGATCTAGAGGATTTTCATAGATCTTGGAGAGACTCTTCATCTTCTCATATACCATAATGCGGAATCAATTAATGTCCTTGGTATTCAAAATGAGAGTGAATATGATCGTTCAATTTCTTATTATAGGGAACAATATGGTTGTTCCTTATCTTGAATGATTGGTATCTTGTTTATCCCTTATTTATCTATAATTTTTGTCTATGGGAGATAGATTTGAGAATATAAGTCTTTATCAATGGTCCCTATCATTTGACCACTAGTTTTGATGATCATATGGTATGAGAATCCATATATGAGATTGGATAATTAATTTGGCCTGGTTTTATGGATGAGGTTCATGTAATCCATTTTTTACAAGTGTCAATACTCCATTATAGTTATAAGGAATGTGATATCTATTCTAGACAATTGTTTCTCAAAGATCACATTTCTAGGAGTTATCTGGTCCTCTTTGTGAATGATAAGGGTAATCCTTTTAAATTATTGTTGATTAAATCAATTCACATAATCCCTAAAGAAGTTGTGTTGTAGAGGATACATTCTCTAATTTGGTAATGGCAGATGAGGTTTGGTTTTTAATGATGGTAATCCCTCTTTTGGTTGGAATACCACAATAAGGTGTGGGTATTTCACTAATAGTTTCAGTTCACATGGAATGAAGATGATAAAATGGACTATGATTTGTGGTTTTTTGGATTCTCTGAGGTTTGAGGAGCATGGAGTAATCCCTCTTTACATTCCCTAAAGTTATTTTCTTGGAATATCTATGTTAATCCTTATAGGTGAATAATTTATTTGTTAAATGATCACTATTTCCTTTTATATGTGTGTTTGGGATGTATATATTTTAACATGGACATTGGATTTGATGAGGAGGTATCTTCACATAGATAATGTTTCTCAATGGAGTGGTTATGGATCTTCATTTCAATGGGTATGTGTCATTGGGAAGTGATATTAAATGACTCGGGTATGTTTTTTTCGATGTGGGTACTTGTAAATAGAATATTAGTGAACATACATATTCTTCTATGTTCTCAATGAATAAATCCAGTGGAAATATTGTGAAAAATGGTGTAGATTATTATAATATACCATTTCTTTAGTGGAGGCTCATTCAAAGAGTCCCAGATGTGCATTGGAGTTTTCATGGATAATGGTCCCTTCCTATGGACTGATGGAGAAAGTCTTGGTGAAAATTAAATATTTGATGGAGTCTTTATTATTATATTCTCGTGTGTTACTAAAGATGTTTGGGCATAAGTTTTCTCTTATAAACCATTGTTGTTGATCATATAGGTTGTGGTATAGTAAGGAGGTGTATTCCCATATAGTTATTGGATAGGGTAGTGATTCCCCCCTATGTAGTAAAACTCGTTGGTTGTATCCTCATTCCACTCAGATAAGTGAGTTTCCTTGATTGTTCATGGTTATATTCTAGGAGATGGGATGGTGTTCCTTCTTGGGAGTGGAGTGGAAGATTCACCCTGGATGGTCCCTTAACTTATTGATTTAGGAAGATATATGGTTTATCCCAATATTTGTGATGACCTATGGTCCTATTACTCTTTTCTTAGGTAATCCTACTATGTATTTTTATACTCGCCCCTACATGGGTCTGGTGATCAAATTTTTTTGTGAAAATGAAATTTAGGTTTGTAGTCATTGTATATGGATCCAAGGACCTATAGAGAATTAGAGTTAGTGACGTAGTGAGCATGGAGAGTTATCATTATGGAGAATGTAAAACTAGAGTCTATTAATTGTTTTATGCATTCATATTTTATTTTCACAAATAGTTATGTCATATCATGCATGGTTGTTCTCATATTTGTTAGATTGGTGGTATATCATTATTGAGGGATAATTGGACTAGGTCTTATCTTGTGTGTTATATGTCTACTTAGTTCTAGTTACTAGACCCAAGATTATTGTAGTTGGAATTGGGGTGGAACTCCCAGCCTATAATAATACCAAGTGGGGGCCCAATGGGTTTGGTTGTGTCAGAATGGTATCAGATCATGTGCTAACGTTAATATAGAGTATGAATATATATTTTCTATCATATATGCTGGTAAATTATAGGAAACAATATTATAATTATTTAGTTTAGTGGTCAAGATAGAGAACCTAGCCTGGGTGTGGTATCTAACACATTCATATGCATGGACTCTCATAACAATATTAACTAAAATGAGTACATAAAGAATTATTCATAGGGTATAGTTATGTAGGTTCATGAATCATATCGTGTTATGTACATTTTTGACTTCCTAGCATAATATCTTACGATTAATGATGACATTGTGAATTGAGGATGTTAGTTTCCCTTATGGAAATATATTTTCTAGATGTGTGAAACAGAACTTTGTAACATACCAACCCAAGAACCACTAATATAGTTCCCTAGTCCAGTTCTCCACATGCATTCAAGCATACAACCCCATGTTCTAGAGGTTTATGACTAGTAGTGATGGTCTAATGTTAGTATGGTGGGGAGAATATACCCTAATAATCATATTGGCACAATGGTATAAAAAAATAAAATAACATTATAAGATAATAACTGCAAATCAGTAATAAATGGATAATTAATCATCCATGAACATACTGAAATTCAGAAGAAGTAGAACTACAGTAAGTAACACACAAATAGGACTAGTTTAATAAGAAGAAATAAATTAATGACTCCAACTTTAGAAGGAAGCATGAGTAAATACACAGTATCTACTCTTAATCACCCATGAGCATCCCTAGTCCATAAATGAAAATAGAAAGTAACAAATCCTAATTCATGATCTTGAACCTGCAGTAATGAGGCATGTTCAGGTACCATCAGTGGAATAAATAGGGTGTGAGATATAATCAGTAGGCCACCACTAATGGAATCTAGTATGATCGAGCTTTCATATGTAAAATGAGATGTGTGTGGGTATAATAACGATAAGAAGAAATGTAAATTGTATCCAACTCGACTTAGGTTCCTAAAGGACAACCAACTAACTCTACCTTCTTTGGCCTAAGCTAGAATATCTCTGATCATGTGTCACCAAATATATATATATATATATATATAAGTGAATGTAGATATATATGTATATATATGTATTTAGATATGTACATGTATATGTGAACTATATGCATAATAACATATATAGTAATATATATACACAGTATTATCCAGGACCTGAGGTGTAACTCAGACATCCATGCATAGTAATACGATTCTCATATGGTACTAAGGGATAACATGTCTGAGTATCATGAGTAATAAAGGGATGTCATGCTAGAGTATCATAATTAATAAGGGTCTCCATTCTTGAGTTTCATGGGTAATAATGGATATCATTCCTGAGTATCAAAATAAATAAGGGACACTATGCTTTAGTATCTTAATCTATAAGGGACATCATTCCCAAGTTTCATGAGTAAAAAGGGATGTTATTCTTGAGTATCAAAAACAATAAGGGACACCATGTCTAAGTAATACATTCAATAAGGACTGACATGCTTCAGTATCACATTTATTAAGGGATTCCATGATCAACTATCACATTTATTCATGGACATCATGACCGAGTATCGCATTTAATAAGGGATTTCGTGATCAAGTATCATAATATAAAAGGGATTCCATGATCGAGCGTCATATTTAATAAGGGAATACATACCTGAGTATCATAATTAATAAGTGATAGTCATGATTTAATATAATCCAATAGATAGTTTACTACCATTTTTTATTTAATTTAGTCAAGGAATATTCCAAAATTCATATAAGGGTCACATGACATGGTAATACTATTAACTTCTATTCAATATAGTGTAGTTATTTCATTTAGGATTCAAGACAAGACCACTTAGAGGTGTCTTGGTCACAAAATAATTTAATAAGTCAATGTTCATTTCATGATCATGCCTCGATAAGAGGAACATGTTGAAATGGACATCTTCTGTAAAGGAAATGGTGTATAAAATTATTTCAAAAATGGATAACCATTTAGTTTAGTGTAAAACATATTTTTGAGGCAATGAGTGAAAATTATATCATGAGGAATCATTGAAAATTATATAAAACAACTAGTCCTTAAGGGAAAAGTACTAGAAAACCTACCATGTACTAATTATGCTTTGCTCATTCATTCTCAAGCTTTCATTTGAACCGAAATGAGAGAAATTAGACGAATCGTCAAATGATCTAAAAATAGGTCATATCAACTCGCATGAAGATTTCATTTGAGTTGACAAGATAAAGGGGGAAAAGAAGGTAGTGGAGTCTATGTATTACATTTAGAAATCCAATGTGATGAATAATGTTTTATTCAGACCAAGAATGAGGGATAAACCATCTTGGTACACTAATCATGGAGGGGGAGGCATCATGCTATGCCTCATGCCAAAATTCCACATTTACCCTTCCCTTATCCTTTATTTAACATCATTATTTTTCTATATAAGGGAAAATTTACAATATAAACCCCATATTTACACCATAAAACCCATGGTTTACTACCTTTAAAACATTTTCTATAGTGTAAACCTTTGGTTTATTCTGTAAATACCTTGGACAGAGGTATCCCACCTATCCATCGCATTCACACCATAAATGAAATATTTATGGCATAAATGGTTGTAGACAATAGTCATTCACCCTCTAGGCTATAATATTATCATGGGGCCTTTCCAAAGTCAATACCAACCCCCAGAACACCTAAAAACCATGAAACACAACCTTTAAAAGTGTTTTAATTTATCGAATTATATTTTGAAGCTTTATTTGAAATTTAGTATGTCCACCAAATGAAAATTCAAATACTTTTGAAATTTTCAACCACTTAAAAAACATGGGATCATAAAATATCACCACCTGAGAACTTTTAATCACTATGAATCCTTACAGAATAACAATAACCTCCCCCAACCAACTAGGGTTTGGAATTTACACTTAATTGACTATGTTGCATTTCACATGCCCAATTCACCAGTAAGCGCAATGTTAAACACGTAGTACTTAAACCACTAGTATTCAATCCAATGCTCCTATTCAAAATAGAAACATCAAAAAATTATCACCTAATCCCATATAACCCCAGACACAATCACATAATCATCTCTTTAATTATCTTTATTATGGAACTACCCACTATAGGCTCTGACTTTGAATGGCCAATTTTGAGTCATGGTACTCTCAACCATCATAATTTCCTAAAAAAATAAATCCCATAATTTCTTAAAAAATATTGACATAATACTCAACTCACATTAAATGATTGAATTTTAGGATATTTACAATGGTCCCTTGAATCAATAGTAGTGGTTGAATCCCAATCAACCATTCTTTAATTGGTCATGTGATCTTTTCCTTGAAAATAACCATCTAACACTTACATTTCACTCATATCCTTTAATAAGATATTTAATTTAGTTTCTCACCTATTTAATTCAACTAACCAATAAAAGTTGAACCACCTCTGGAATAATTTTCCCAAAAACTCTTGGCTATAACTTTTGATGCATTAAAAAACCAATTCTAATGCCTGTAACTATCTTTTTATATAATTTTTATGTTATTTCTATTGACCAGCTATAATATGAACACTAGGGTAAACCTGATCTAGCGTTCTTGGATCATCACAAGATAAACATCCACCAAGCCCAAATTCAAGTCCATGTAACCACAGAATCAAACTAATGGAGTCCAAATAGATTATCCAAGTTAGTTATTACTAATAATTTTACATGTAAAATATCAGTACATAACAGAGATTCCCACATATCATGAACCCTTACTAGACCCAAAGGTGGTGTCCCTCTTGGAGTCGAGTCAATGAATCAGCTAGTGTCTATGAGTTTGTTTAGGGAATTCTTACTTAGGAATTCCTGTGTCACTCTAAAAAATCATTTCCTAAATAGAGATCCATGTCTGTGATCATTAAAAATATTAAAACAACCAATATGTTACATGGAATCCCTTGAGCCTATACCAGTAATTATACACAATGTATCAACATACAAGGATTCATTTAATCGATGGCATAAAGGACAAAAGATCGTTCAATAACTGGCCATAAAATCCTAAGACCCTTTCTCACATGAGGGTTTCCCATTAGTTATTGATGTCCTACTACAAACATTAAGAGAATCTATTTCATCACACTAATGAAAATATTTCATGTTTTACATATCCCATGCCCCATCTTCCCTTGGACATAAATAATATCATTGCTAAGTACCAACTCATCCCCTAGCACTAAAGAAAACATCACCCAACACTCATTCCATCTCCTCAAGAATGGTTCTTAATACATTTTCTGAAATTTTTTTCAAAAAAATCTTATCAATCTCAAAAGGATAAAGTTACACTCCACACATTATGTATTACCTCAATTCTCTCATTGAGAATGACTACCAAGGAGTGCCTCCATTGAACCATAAAAATACTTAGGTACCTTGGCATATATCTAATGCCCTATCATCACACTCAGAATGGTGTAAAGATATTGGTAATAAAGTCTTTTAACTATTAGTACACTAATATTCCATTGATAGGTATGTATTGATCTCCCTGATCCTGCTAACATCAATAAGATACATTTTTATTTAACAAACTCCTGACGCCACGTCCCTCGACTATGCATGTTAATGATCAAGAACAAGTAAACCATCTCAAGGAAACCAATTTAAATTAAAAATATCCCTCACCATGGGATATTTCTTTAAATTTAACAAAATATCCACCTCATAATTACCTCAAGCATAAAATATAAACCATCAATCCTTAAACCGAATTCAGCCACTCATCAATATTATATATCGCCAACTATTATATACTAATGGCCCATACTAAATTGGTCATACATGGTGGGTGAACATCCCTTATAACTTGATTCAAGACATGAGTCACACCCCTATGATTCATTCATCGATAAGAATATATGGCCATGATAAATGGAGCATCGGTTTTAAAATTTTCAAGAGATCCCTTAGAACTCTTTTCTAAATCGGGCACCTCAGTTGTGCCAATTTTTATCGAACAACCACCCATATAATGGAGTAATTTTAAAAATTAATTTATCAATGGTATAACCACAAGTCATATGAGATAGTAAATTAAAAATTCCTACCCATCGAGACAAGTTTTGATCTCCAAGCACCCTCACTGATTCCTTGTAAACTTAGACATGATCGTACCTTTAACACAGTACCCAAAACCTCTCATTAATTGTTCTCAAAATGAGAACAAAATAAATCTCATAGCCTAAAAATACATCCCTAAAATATAGTATAGCCTCTCTCATGGGTTTAGATGATCCAAAAATACATCATCGACCCACTAGGGTCCATGTCAAAACTAAGGGCATCTATGTCTCCCACCTAGAATTACTAATAAAAGCTCTATGTCAGGCTACTTGGTCCGTCTACCTAGCCCTTAGATCTCTTATACAAGAACCATATCCACTTCAGGGCCTTTATCATATGACATCTCATGTACTTGTAACCCTATAAAAGAGGTAAAACTGGGATCAGGTAAAAATCATCAACCCTCAAGGGGGGAGATTTTGTCAAGAAAAGCATAACGGAATCACCTGCCAAAAATTAGCCTACTAGGTCCTGATCCTTACAAAGCATCCTCATAGGGGAGTTCTTCCTAGAGGGTTACAATGCCAAAGAAATAGGATAAAATATGAAACTCACTGGGTATCCACATGCGGTATTACCCCCTCAAGGTTCAACATACCATACAACCACCTCCCTACCTGGGGGTGTCATTTCATTAACTAAGATTCATATCCAACTCAACTAGATTAAATGGTTAGAACCTACCATGCTTAGGATATCACCACAAAACCCAACCAGTTTTCCATTTCCAAGGGTGATACCTCAATAGGATAAACCCTAATTTAACATAAGGTATCAAATTTTATTGATTCATGCCTAAGAGTTTACTAGGCTCTACTGACCTAGCACTAAGTTTAAGAAACCGTGAAAGAATCCAACCAAGATCTAAATGAAATGATAAAATTCCCATTTCAAGTGTCTCTAAATGTAAAACTAAATCCAAACATTATATGAGACTTTAATCTAAAACATCTTTCAAATGTTTTATATTATGAAATTTAATTAGTACTTATTATTACAAAATTGTAAGCAACTCATGTATAAAATATATCAAGTAAAAATTATCAAAGAGATTTGTACTAAGAACTTTATTTAATTGACTCCACACAATGTTATCGGAAAATAATATCATAATTTCTTTTTAAAAAATTAATCATTCATTAGTTAACTATGCAATTATCACAATTGTCTTAGTTAAAAAAATCAATTCCAAGTTATAGAGTAAAAACCCTTAAGGTTATAATTGTAATTTTAATTAACCAAATCCTCAATTTCATAATGCTCAAAAGAAAATAAAAGTCTTTAATCAACTAAAGGGGAATTATTAATAGGATTCCACCATACATTTAAACATAAATCGTATAAGTTCTTTGTTACACATTAAATAATCACCCAATTTAACATGAATATATTCTAAAGGGGTTAAGTGCTAAAGCATATAAAGATAAAGGTGACTTACTAGGGTCCCATCATTCAAAACATGGTCCATCTAGGTGAAACCTAATAATAGTTGTTTATTAATAGTAAATTATAACCTTATTAGATTTATCATAAAACAACATGCCCCAATTAACCTATAAGGGTCCAGTTGTGCATTTGGGGATTTATTCATCTAAGTCATCAAGCCCAAATTATAGAGGCACAAGCTTTTACAAGTTTCAATTTACACCCTCATTTAAAAGTGGTCATTTTCATTAAGAATTACAATTATTCATATATATATATATATAGTGGTTCAGTTAGATAAATTATCATTCCCAAGTTGTAAAGGTAAAATCCTTTATAAGATAAAATATGTATTGATGTAATGGTAACCTGAATTTACCTTCAGCCACAAAATATAACATGTCCTTGTATAATTTTTTAATTATATAGGTCTCCCTTTACAATTAATAAAGTCCCATACTTATTATAAATTTTATTTGGTTCCAATTTAATTATAACTATTCAGGTTTTAGCCCATGCAACCATTTTTTTAGGTATCAAAATTAACATAATCAGTTATTTAAATGTAATGACACCATCAAGATATGTGGGGAACACTTTTTAGGTCAATGAAGACATTTTATTTAACTAAACGCATATCATAAATAAAATAATTGTTGTTATTAGAAGAAAATAATACTAGAAACAAGGAAATAATCAAGGAAAGATACTACGTAATTATTAAACACTATAAAAAAGGAAATAAATAAACCAAAAATTGTATAAAAATCATCTTGCATCATCAAATCTACAGTGTAATCTATACTGAATGGAATGTTCATGACATGTGAATCTCTATGTGTGTATAATGATACATGTAACAATACTTTCTTACCATACTGGGCCAAGGTAAAAATCTCATAAATAAATAAGCTGTAACAAAGTGCATCAATTAATCAGGGTAAAAGAATAATCAACTATAATAATAGATCATCATAAACAACAATCCATCCTAGGAAACCTGATCTTTCCCCTATGCCTGGGTTTCCCAGAACATGACACGAGTTATTTACCAAGTGCCGAAATGTTCCAAGTATCCTATCTACCAATCCAAAATAGTAAGAAAAAATGAAAACAGGGTATGATACCAATTTATAACATCCCATCTTGGGAGACACTAATATGGTTCCCTGTGTCAGTTTTCTGCATAGCCTTAAGTGTGCCTCCCCATATGCTAGAGGCTTTTGACAGGTAGTGAGGGTCTAAAGATTGTATACTAGGGAGGTTATACCCCAATAATCAGAGTGTTATAGTGGTATATATAAATAAGACAATTTAAAAAGATAATAATTTAGAATAAATATTAAATTAATAAGTAATAATTCATGATCAATATACAATGCACAAGCTTCAGACCTACAGTAGGTAATATATAGACAAGACTAGATTGACAGGTGAGAATAAATAAAATAATTGAAATCTGAAAGGTATCCTGAGTACATGCTCATCCGATACTCCCAAGATCCCATGTGTATCCCTAGTACCTAAATTAAAATAGAAAGAAAGTAAGCCTAATATATGATCCTAAACCTGCAACCATGTGGTTTAATTCAAGTACTATTGGTGTTATGAATAGGGTGTGATATATACTCAGTAGGCCACCACACAAGACATCTAGTGTGGTTAATATAGTTTTCCTAAAGTTAGTAGTGTGTAGGTATAATAATGAAAACAATAAATTTAAATTGTAGCCAACTCAACTTAGGTTCCTAAAGGAGATCTGACTAGTTCTAACTGCTTCAGTCAAATCCAGAATATCTATGGTCATGTGTCAACATATATATGTATAAGTTTATGTTGATATATTTACATTTATTAATTTAGATATTTATGTATATATATGAACTATATATGTAGTACCATATATAACCATATATATAGATGCATAGTACTAGCCAGGACATAAGCCATAACTTAGGCTTTCATGCTTAGTTATAAGAGCTTCATAGGTAGTAAGGGATTCCATGCCCAAGTATCATGAGTAATAAGGTATTATATTCCTAATTATCATAATCAATAAGGTAACTTATGCCCAAAAATCATGAGTAATAAGGGATACCATGCCTTGTTATAATTATTAATAAGGTATGGCATGCTCGAGTTTCATAATCAATAAGGGATGTCATGCCTGATTATCATGAGTAATAAAGGACTCCATGCCTAAGTATCATAATCAATAAGTTATTTATTTCTTGGGTATCATAATTAATAATGGATTCCATGCATGAGTATCACATTTTTAAGGCACACCACGCCAGATTATTACATTTAATAATGTATTCCATGATTGAGTATCACATTTAATAAGGGACACCATGCTTGGTTATCACATTTAATAAGGTACAACATTTTTTAGTATCATAATCAATATGGGAATCCATGACCAAGTATCCTAATTAATAATGGATTCCATTCCTGATAATCATAATCAATAAGTTTTGTTCTTTCTTTAATATAACCCAAGAGATGGTTTTTAACCATTATACAATTCATTTAGTTAATAAATTATCCAAAATTCATATAAGGTCCATGTGACATGGTCATACTATTCATTCCTATTCAATTCGTTGTAGTCATTTCCTTTAGGAGTTAATCTGATACCACTTAGATGTGGATTGGTCACATAAAAATTCAATAATTCAATGGGAATTTCATGATCACACCTTGGAATTGGAACTAGTCAAAGATGTATCCTCTATCTAGGAAAGGTCTTATGAAATCATTTATGTCATGTATAACCATTCAATTTAGAGTAACACATATTTCTGAGGAAAATTGTCAAAAGTATGGTTTAAAACATCACAAAACATGATATAAAACAACTAAGAATTATAGAAAAGTATTATACCAACTACCTCATACCAAGGAAACCTCACTCATTCATTTTCAGGCTTTAATTTGATCCAAAACAATAGAAATTGGAAGAATTGACAAATGCACTGAAAATAGGTCATATAATATCATATGAAGATTTAAAATGGGATGATGATATAAACTGAGAGAAGAAGGTAGTAAAGTCTTAAGGATTATCGATAGGAATTAAATTTGATTAATGGTGCTCCATTAGTTCCATGAATGAGGGAGAAACCATATTGGAACCCTAAGTGTAGAGGAAGAGGCATTGTGCTCTACCTCTATATGAAATGCCTCATTTCCCCTTCCCCTATCGTTTATTTCTTCTATTTATTTTTTATAGTTGGACACTTTTATAGTGTATACCTTAGGTTTAATTTGTAAAAACCAGGATTCACTACCTTTAAAAGCTAGTCTATGACATAAACTAAAGGATTGTGTCATAAAGACCTTGTTCAGAGGTCTCTCCCCTATATGGTGTATTTTCACTATAAATTTTATATTTATAATGTAAATGAATGAAGAATGGATTCATTTAACCTCCAGGCTATTAAATTTTCCCATAAACTTCCCCATATCACTCATAATCCTTGAAACTCTTAAAAACCATTAAACACAGCCTTTAAAAGATATTCCACTCTCATAATTACATTCCAAATCTTTTTTTAAAATTTTTTTATTTCCACCGAAAAAAAATTCAATAAATTTTGGAATTTTCAATCAGTTTAAAAATGTAGGATATTAAAACCTTCTATAGAGGATGAGCACCCCGATGACTACTCAGATATGTGTGAGCCTCTCAGGAGGGGCTCTCTTAATAACTTGATGGTTGAGGCCATCTTCAAAAATGGATGGTATTTCCCCCACATTATTGCATGGTGGTGGGGGCCCTCTATCATTAATATTTGGATTCCCCCTATCTAAGTGCTCAAAAGGATAAATTATCTTCCAGTGGATTTGAGTCCCACTCATATACCATTTTCTATTTTATGATAAGGGGTCCCCTATATGAAATTGTAGAGTTTCATACTCCTCCAAGGGTATTGGGGCATGGGTAGCCATTCATGGGGTACGATTCCTCCATCCGAGCATGGGGTTAGTACTCCCTAAATTCAATGAGTCATGGGTCCCCAATACTATAGGGGGAGTTGATACTCCCATGTTTGATCAGGTTTAGTTCCTCAATTTTCATAAATTATCATTATTCATATTATTGGATATGGTGTTGATGTCAATGTGAGTCAGAACTCCCCCCCCCCCACCTAAGGTGAGGGTTATCTATAGAAGGGGTGGGTTCCCCCCCATTTTACATACATTATTTTCATATATGGGGTCAATAATCCCATGATGTTGATGAGGTATGGGTCCACCATACTAAAAAGAAGTTGGTACTCCCCTGTGAGATAAGGGCAGGTCATCTATCTATAAAGGTCAATAATTTATGTTGCTCCGGGTATGATTATACTACCCTTGTTGTGTGAACCTTTTCCCAAGAGAGGTATGTGGGATTCTCTACTAGGGACGTTGTTATCCCCTTGACTATTTTGATGATACATAGTGAGATACCTATAATTCACTATTTGTTTGGTCTTATTAGTATTTTGAATGGTTTATGATAATTTTTGTGATCCCCTAGTCAAGATTATGGTCCCAGAGTGATCCTTAATTGAGGATGGTATGTCCAAAATAGTTTCCTATTATGTTAGATAGTGATTATGATGATATAGATACTATGGTTGGGATATTTAACTAAATTATATGTCCCACCTCATGTCTATAGGACATCCTTCATGCGATTATCTAGTCTCTTGAGTAGTAGGTACACATCATATATTTCTAAACATAGATATCCTAGTGAGAGTTACAGATGGGTTGATCAAGTAGTACTTGACATGGCATGTCTCAATCTATGATCCTCATTATTTAAATACTTATGATTAATTGAACTAGATCATTTTTCCTTTCAATGATGTGTTATCTAGAAAGTATGTCAAATAAGTTTTTGGAACCTTTAGACTAGAATTGTATATTTGGAGACATCTCTCAAAACAGATGGTCTCCCTTATCTTTTCTATTAGTAGTATGAGATGTCCATTTGAGAGGATGTCCACCTAAGTTTGACACAATAGAAGGGTGTCCAAAGATAGTGTTCTTGATATCGATTGATCACCCATGGACTAAATTCAAGAAAGTGTTCATCATTTGAGATTTGTTTTTGATCTATTGGATAGGTTGTGGCCCACTTCATTGGGACCTACACACATAAATCTTGTTGGTTAAAGAGTTTTTAAACCCTAGTAGAGGAGATATCTAAGAGTATCATACCAAAAGTTATATAGAAAGGATATTTCCTTTATCCATTGATCTTATCTAATAAATATTAGGGATCTATGTACTTTTATTTAATAGATGAACCTTTTCAAAGGACTTTGATAATCTGAACTAGTGGAAGAGTTTCTCTCATACTTCATGTTTTCAGAAGAATGGATCTGTTCATGTAGTAATATATGGAGTCTTTAGACTCAAACCTATATATGGTCTTTGGATATGTATATAACTAGGTATTATAAGTTTGGTTAATAAGATTATTGTAATGACTAGCATTTAGTCATCCTAATCATATTTTCATTTGTCGGTGAGGTGTGTGGTTTGGTGAGATATTTCCTATGGTTGATTCATGGAGGTGATGTGGTAAAATGCCTCATAAATTCATTATTTTTGTTAGATTTTTTTAGGGAAGTATCAAACATGATATTTTCAATAATTGTATTAGTTTTTCAATGGTTATTGAGGTCGATGGTGAAACCATGTCTTCCTAGCGACTTCAAGGAAGATATTGATTTGAGGTTTAATGTATCCTTATGTTTTGATTAAACTAATGTTGATGGGTGCACACTCTTTGACTACTGAGGAAGTGTGTTTTTAGGATTTTAGTGTGGATTGGTTCTCTTGTTAATGTGATAAGGGAAGAAACTTATTTGAACTGACTATCATTTCATATCAGTTGATAGGGTTTTTTTGGTAGGGAGTATTATACCCCCACGAGAAATGCCTAGGTGGAGAAAGTATATCTAATATATATTGATAGTTCATGGAATTGTATTGAGTTGAGTTTAGTGGGTTCCCCATTATTGGAAAAATAGTCCATGTATGGAAATTCTTGATAAAAATTATCTATGGAATGTCATGATAATCCTAGAAGCTTCCCCAATAATGGGTTAAAGATAGATTCTGATTCTCAAGGAAGAAAATATAAAATATTTAATCCACAATATAAGATTTAAATAGGGTTGGTATACCCAAGTGATATTCATTCTTGGTCCTGGATGGATGTTGGACCTGTGAAATATAGAGAAACTCTTGTGATGGTGTGTTGTTTTACTACATGAGTTTGGTTGTGAGATTCTCTAAGATCTAATTAGGGATGTTTCATTTATAGGATGAAAAGTATTAAAGGTGGGGATTATGTAAAAACATGGGTTTCCCATATATAAGACTTAGACCATTTTTTATTTTTTATATCCCTAAGCCTTGTAGATGTGTAAAATATTAAACTTTTTCCTGAATATGAACATGGGAAAAATTTGATGGTTTATTTGTTTTGGGGGTGTGGATTTTACTATTGGGATGATTTTTGGTGAGATTTTAAGCCTAGAATTTTATTTTTTATAATTAATAATTATTATTAAATTAAATATTAATTATTCCCATTATTTTGAACAATGATATCTATGGGATGGAACACCATATAGAAATTACAACTTCACGGTTGAATGTAAAACAAGGGTGTTCACCTTGGTGATCTATAATTATTGTCTGTATTCCAATCCTTAGGTTGAATTAAATTAATGGTCGTCGATTTGAATTTTATTTTGATAATTTATTTAATTTTTACTTCATCCTAAAACACTCCCTCTTTTCCCCTATTAATGTCACAGTGGACCGATGTAGGATAAATCAAGGAGATCTTATACCAAAGAGGGATTGCATACTAATTTATATCACCCATTTTACATCATTTTTTAGTATAAAAAATATTCCACCCTCATTAGAGTCAATAATATCCAATGGATTCTTAACATTTTCATTATTCTTCTTATGTAGAATCTTATTTTTTCCTACATCACCAGCTTGAAGAATTTTACCTCATGATCATTGATATCTCATCAAAACACATCTATACTTCAATTTTTTTACAAAAAAAAATCGTTTTTATAAAATTCCACTTCATAGAAACTATCACCATAATGATATATGCTTAGTAAATTATGTTTTAACACATCAATAAATAATTTTTTATTCGATACTAGATTTTATTCTCTAATGACTATTGAACCAAATCCATTAATTTTGAGTTACCCACCATTTCTAAAGGTCGCCAATAATTTATATTAATTCTTCACATACTTATATATCTTCTGATATCTTATTTTATGATATGGTCATCCATTATCGAAGATCAATTGGAATTACTTTTATAATGATTTATATTCCACTAAAATAATCAATCCATTCTCCTTTAATTTATCTTTAATATTATAATAAATTTAAATATTATAATTTATAATTAGTTGGGATAGTATAATTATGTTACAATATTTGGTAGGGTGACTTTCCTCAAAACATATTTCATAAACCAATTCCAATTGTTGGAACTTGTCCTCAACATTTGGTCCAAAATTTTTAGATTTCTTCCAAATTATTTTTATTTGATTTTGTTGAATCCCCCTAAATATTTATCTCTTGTAAACTATGAACTTATATTAATATTCTTGATTAAACTAAAATCTCCTTGGAATGTTATCAAAGCCTCTATAATTCCTACAGTGTCCATAAAAACATACTTTCCTCTGAAAATAGTATGGTGTCCCTATATTGACACCTTTTCACCTTTTATCTTTTCATCATCAATTTTGGATCCTTTTTTGGGAAAGAAGATTTTGATAGACTCTAAATACATTACATTTTATTAAAGGTATCGTTCTATGTCTTTTTTAATATTCATTTTCAGTATTTTCACTTTGAAATCAATGTTCCATAAATTTATCAATTTCTATTAATCAAAATGTTTTTATATAAATATAAAATTATTCATTTATGAATTTTAATTATAATTTTTCCACACTTCCAATATCAATTTCAACATTTAAATTTTATCTTTCCTAGTGTACATAAATTTTATCATTATTTGAAAATATAGGCCATTACAAAATCATTTCCTTTGAGCTTTCTCTAACCTGTTGATTTTTTATTTACACTTTTATAATTTATTTACCACAATGAAAAGTTTATATTATAAAATATCAATAACATTCACCATTTTTGTAATATTCTCTTCCATTTAAAAATTCATGTTCTTTTTATCTTAGTCAAGATACAATTTATCTTTTCTAATATCATTTTTTCAACATTGAATATTTGTTATCTTGAATGTTGTCATTATTGATAAATAATTGAAAAACCTTCATTAATTTATAAATATTTAAGAGGTTATTTTTGAGTTCCCTATATAGAATAAGCTCCATTTGAGTTTCCTCCCCACTTTCGTCTTTGTTTCACTCATCACATTTGAATTCTTCTTTATTCACCTTCAATATTAGATGCCTTTAACTAACTATAATGGGAATTTATACTTCTTAAAAATTATCACAACTATCAATGTATTCAATCATTGATAAGATGTTTATATTATTTAATTTTGAGAAATTTTTATCTTTCTAATTTATTTAATATTTTATTCCTTTCTTCGTTAAAAAAACTCTTGGATTATTATCCTCATCATAAAAAACATCATCTTATTTCAATTTAGAATAATTTTCTATAAAATTTACAATATCACCATAATCAAAAAACTTATGTGGGAGATTTCACAAAACATTACATTACCTTTACTAAAACATCTTTAAATTAATGATATATTTTCATCAAATTTCATTTTAATATCCTCTTATTCATTATAATGTTCTTCATCTTAGTCAATTTCATTTTTACTTTCACTTTATTCAAATATTTTAATGAGATTACCTTATAATTAATTTTGTTTTTATTTAATGCACTTCACTTCCACATTTTATAAGGAATAATAATTCTCTACATATCATCTACTATAATTATACCCAAATCAAGGTCTTTAAGAATAGATACATTCACATCAAACCTTTCCTGAAGAATATATCGCATATTCTCTAAAAAAGTAGAATCCTCCACTCCTCACAAAAACCTCCAATATATTTAAAAACATTATTAACTCTAATAAATTAGTCATATTCCATTCCATAATCATTAATTTTTAGTTCCTCATACTTCAATATCCAAACCTATAACTTTGATTATTGAACCTTCATGTTTCCCCCCTAAATATTTTCCAACTTATCCCAAATGAATTTTATTTTATTAATACATATAACATTAAGAAACACTTTTTTAAAACAGATGGTAAATAAATGTTTTATGAATGAACATTATTCTCCAAATTATTCTAATATACTATTTACATCACAGAAATTTTAGCTTGATGAAAAAAACCATCGGTAGCAGCCACCAAAACATCAAAATTGATTAACTGAATATATGAAATATCTTATATTTTTATATTTAATAATTTTTAGTATATAAAGTGGTCATAATATTTTTAATCACTAAATTAAAATTTTCTATATTCCTAACATTAATTTAGATACCAAGTATTCATCTATGGAGGAACACTTTCTACATCCTAAAAAGAGGGAAAAACTGAATAACTAAACAAATTCAATATCATTAAAAACATAAAACATTAGACATCATAATCTTTAAACTAATCTTAAACTAATATAATACCACTTTTAATATCCCCTTTCATAGTGTAGTTTCATTGAGTGTAGGGTGAATCCAAGGAAAATTTTATATTTTTTCTATTTATTATTTCTTATTAAATAATCCTATGTCACATGTCAAAGTGGAAATCTCAAGATTAAACTCTTACACATTAAGAAAATAAAACAAACAAAGTTACTAAAATGTTATTTTTCACTACTAAAAATGGGTATCTAATCCTTGAAATGATCTATAATCACCCATGGCCTATGATCCACTAGAATCACCATGTTCGATACAATGAGTGGGGCATATCCTTTACTCTTGGTAAAATAATATAAATAATGTTTTCATCTAAAAATTATCCCAAAAAGTTGCATTTTTTCATGTAATTTTATGAGATATTTATTTTCATTGTCCTTTGATTTGAATGTATTCTAAAAATTCTATAGTTCTTGCAAACATCTTCATATTTGTAAAACATGTCTGACTTATTCCTTCTAGCTCAACACATGACATAGGTTTCATTATTTTACAAAAACCATGTGTGTAGTCTTTCTTTTGTTCTACTTCTTATACACTCACACATACTCATTTTATTCTTCATCCTTTTTATCACATTCATTATATGAACACCTCACTATATTGACTCTTCTTTATTATATCATCTTTTCTCACTCTATTTATTTTGAATAATCATGTAAGACTCCATTCTTATATATATTACACAACAAGAGACTTTTCCTCAATTTCAAATTTTAATATAAAATTTAAAATAAAAACCCCAAATTAAATCAAAAACTTTTCAACATTACTTCATCTTCAATAGACATTAGATCTGTATATGTGGAATTTGTTATAAATCATGTAATAAATGTATATGTAGTTATGTGAAAATAAAATTTCTCTAACGGATTCTCTAACTCATACTTTAGTTTTTTGAAAATTTGAATATCTCACATATTAGAGAATTTTCTTACAAATGAAATATAAATTCATAATTATGTAATATAGTTTGTATCATCACTATTATAGGAATTTGATAATTTTCCACTAAGGGATAAAAACATTCTTATCAATCTTATTTTATGAATTTTTTAATTTTAAACTCATAGAAATAATATTAAGTACTGAGTAAGGTTACTCTTACATATCACCATAGAGTAACCTTTATATTTGTTTGGACTTTTTAATTTTTCAATTTTTCTACTCAGAGTTACTCATATGTATACAATGATGTTTTTGTGTTTTTCAATTTTACTTTTTATGAAAATAAAAACTTCATGTACCAATAGGGTTACTTTTACATATATAAGTGACATTTTCTACTTTTGTCATCCTTTAGCTATTCTTAAATTATAAAATAATTTCACTCCCATAAATCTTAAAAACATTATTTATATTCTAAATACATCATTTAAAAAAATCATACATATCATCTTGAGAAAAAAAATATGTGACATAATGTGATGTCCTAAGGACTTTTCTAATTTTTCATCTCTTTAAACTTCTAAAAATATCACATTCTTTATGTATGTTTTAACATCCAAAATCCAAATGAATTTAACTTTTAGATAGCTCAAAGAATATTATCTCTGTGTAGACATTTAGAATCAATAACTCAACCTCTAACATATCCCCTTCAACATTAAAAATCCATCTATATTCCTTTAATAACATTAAAACCGTATAAGGAACTTCACCTAAAATGATATATCATAAAATACATGAGTTTGAACATGATTTATGTGTTGAAAATAAAAGAAAACACATGAAACATATCCAATTATTCTTTTATTAATTATTATAATTCTAATTTAAACCTAAATAAACTTCCCCTTGTTCTCAATAACCTCCCTAAGGTGACAAAAACACTTAATCTAAACATATTTTTCAATAATGGTCTCAAAATAAAGGATCATAATACCATATTTTTAGATGTAATATGGATCATGAATTATTATTTTAAACTACCTCAACCTCATAAATCTCTTCCTCTTCACACTTTTCCTTCATGAGGCACTAGTATATTGGAGGTGAGAAGAGATCCAACTCAAGTATTGATAAAATCTGTATTGACCTTGGATACCTCTAGAAGAAGGATATCTTTTATCCACATATCATATGATATTTTTCAACCATAGATAATGAATATAGATATTATAGTGTCTTATCAATGTAAGATACATATCACCATTTCTTTATTTTATAATAGTATGATTTTATATTCTTGTATGGTCAATTTTGGTTTTTGTGTTTCCATATTTCTTCCAATATGTTTAACGAGTGTCATTAGATCCTATGAAATCCCAAAAGAACCTACCATAAAATAATGGTCATAATCACATAATAATTTCATTATTTCATTTAACGATGAACCTAAATGAGATTCCTCTTGTCGATGGGAATATTAGGAATTATGATTCACATCATTTTCCCCCTTTACACTAGGGATCACACCCAATCCTCTAGGAACTCTTCATCAACCATTGGAGTCTCCCAAGTAATATATGAGGAATCATCTAATAGATTGGGGCTTCTATGATGATGAAATGGGGTTTTACATGAAGCATTGGGAAATATCCTCTTAACATTTAAATTTTACACCCCAATACTTGACAGAGTTACAATACCATATTGCTTAGACTTATTATCTCATTAGTAAGTATGAATGATTCTCTTCTCAAAAATATAGTAATTTCAATCATGGATAATATGGAGTTAATATACACCCTTGTAAGAATCATAATAATTAAATTTAGGAGAAACCCCCTCTAACCCTTGAAAATGTGTATAGAAATATTCTTATGAAATATCGATGAAAAAGTTCAAGGGGTAGATTTTATGCCCCTGTATTAGTATCTAACTTTGATAGAATGGGGAAATTCCCAATCTAGTCTACTATTACAGATTCTAGTTGTGTTGTGTACTAAAGAGATGGATTTTCCACTAGTGGAATTCAAAACTCTACCTCATCCCCAGTAGGATTTCTAGATACTATATACTAGTAAGATATTATTGAGGTACACAAAGCCTTCATTCTTTATAAAAATACTAGATTCATATATATATTATAGCTAAAGAATAAAAAAATTACACTTTGAAATTTATTTCCATACATATACAAGATCAATGTATTCATTCCATTCATCTCCTACTACATATTCTATGGTAGCCTCTTTATTACCCAGAACCATGAGTTTTCATACTCTCCTAGAATATGGAGCTTTTTCCTCATCCGTACAAATTGTCATTTCTAAATCTTTGACACATACTCAAATTTCATTGGTGCTTTCATAAAACTTCATATAACCAAAATCCTTGAATTATGAATTTACATGACATGAATGTATTGTTGAAGGATATCTAACATTTCCTTAGGCATGGTCACTATTTCATAGTTGTACTAGAATAAACAAACCTTGATGTATGCAGTGTTTAGATGCATGTATGGTATGCTCATTATTTCATGATAGGGGAGAACTTATCATTGTTCATTATACACTTTCTTGTATCTTTTCCCTAATCTATGTCCCAACATGGAATCTTTATACTAGAACACCTTATTTCATCTTAATATGTTTGTTTTTATTTATGTTTGATTATAAATATGTATTATGTACATTTTTGAATCCAAAGTAGTGGAACTTATATCGTGATGCATTATTTCCATTTTCATAGGTCGGTTTCTTCCCCTTTTATATAGTCGAGGGGCCTTCAACTGGAACCACTAGTTCATTCAAGAAGATTCTGGATAATAGTAATCCATGATTTAACATAAGAAAATTGAAACCCGATGTATGAGTTCATTAATGGTTATGTAATACTAGCATGAGTTTCCTCTTGTACCATCATGGATGATACTTTTTGGGACAACATTGGATGTTGTTAAATTATTTCTTTTATATATGGGGATGTAATTTGTCTCTCTATGCATCATAATAAGAAATGTGATTCAATATGGTGTATATAACACATATATTATATAACAATCAGTCTCTAGAGTTATTATAAAATCTCCAAGAACTACTTTATATGATCATGCTTTATAGATCCATGAAATATTATACAAATAGTACCAATTGATATTTCACTATATATAAAGTTAATCTAGGAAGATTTTTTCAATTCTTTAATAGTATCTTGGTTATACAATGATAATTTTTGAACCACAATGACACTTTAAGTGTATTGATTGAATTAGTTTTGGTGGATTTATAGTCTGAACTAAACATTATAAATCTTGAAATGAGATGCAATCCATCCCAAAAAACATGCAGTGATTTAGAAATATGAAATGAGGATTTTATTTATTATATGTTCAATATAATTAGATAAATCTTGTTGGTGTAATTTTTTCATATGTAAGAATCATATAGATATATTATGACATATAGTCTAATAATGGAAATTATTGGAAGTTCTCCAACAGAAAGTGAAAGAGCCTAACTATGAGGCATGTATTAGTGAACTTGTTTAGGAATTATATCATTGACTATTTCTTGAATTCATGCATTTCTCACATTAATGGGGATAGGGTTTGAATATTAAGATATAATTTTCTATAAATAAAATTCTAAATAATTATTTTATGTTTTGAAAAATAGGTAAAAGGTGTGTAAAATCATAAAATTGTGAATAAAGATTCAAAAATATGAAATTTAAAAAAAATCACCCAAACGTGTTCATTAAACATCTTTCACATAACCCATTTCACTAAGGTCACAGTAGTACAAGGCTTCACTGTAGCTTACTTGAAAAAAGTCTTGTATACTGGCCATACCTGGGAAAAAAGAGAGCGTGGTCTACAGGATTCATAAAGGTGAGAAGAGTTCCATACTGGAGGTGTCCCTTCTATTTATAGGATGAATGGGGGGTTTATTTCCACATGAGTGTCAGATATAAATACAATTAGGGGGATTTAATTTCTTTATAATTTCATCATTTTCAACCTGAGTATATCCACTTTTAAGGTGGGAAATTTTTTAGCACTCAATAATTTCTATTATATGAATTATATAAAAATTTTGAAGAGTTTTTAGATAAAGGATAAGTAATGTGCCTTGGTGAAGACTACGTGTGTGTCTTAAACAAGCTAGATCACACACCCTTCACCAATATTGACTCACATTCCCATATTAAGGAGGTAAACCCATGTCATCATAAATGTTGGGTGATCAAGGCAGTATTTTCTATAAATTGATCCTTTGACTTCCAAATCTAAGATAGAGGTGAAAAGGGATCATTAATGTAAATAAAGGATAGAGTAATATATATATATATATATATATATATATATATATGGATATACATAGATATATATATATATATATACTCCATTTTGAGTGTGTTTAAACTCCAAGATTGCCTACAAGTGATTTCTGAATCAAAACATGAGGAAAAGAGATAGAAATTTAGTAACATGGTTCATCCCCGCTAGATTTATAAGGATTATTTAATACTTAATAAATGGAGTAGAAAAAAAATAGAAACTATAAATCCAATGAACATAATGCCCTTAAAATTGAAACCATTCAAACTATTAATGAAGAACTTATACCTTACACTAGAGTTTTCTATAATTGTTTCCTTCAATATATGCAATATGTAGATCACTAGGAACAACCAATGGACCCTTCCCCCTATGGTGTATCAATGGGAGATACCAAATCTCAAAAACTATTGGGTATGTTCCCTCTTGACTATATAATATTCCATTATCTTGAGATATAAAGCATAAAATATAAAGAGATATTTAAGTGGGAGGGATAATCATTCAAGAAACTTACATAAGAAAGCACAAACAAATTTTCATAGAAAATACTCCATTATATAGGTCAAGTTGATGCTCCCTGATCCCTCAAATCATTTACTTATACATTATGAAACAAATTTTTATTTGAATTCATCTATTCTTGCATTCATGAAATTGCAATCCAACTAATCCATACAATAATAATGACCTAGAATGTATTAATATGATATCTCTATATCATATAAATTGATATACCCAAATTCAAAAAACCGTACTTTATCCACATGTATGTTTTAGCCTCAAACAAGCCCAAAATGTACCATATAATACATGGTATTTGGGGTATAATTAATTAAATATAAGACTTATAATAAATTTATATAAAATTTGTTCCATTTTCACATTATATTTCATGATATGCAATAACTTGTGAAAATATATCTAAAACTATCACTAGATATATTTCAAAAAACTTTTGTAAAGCTATCACAAACTTCTTCATGTATCACATCATATGCAATACAGTATGAATATCCATCCAAAACTCTTATTGAAAAAACAAAGACACTTTTAAAATAGCTCTTTGCATTTTATTAATCTAAATCCCCATTCAATCAACCAAAAAGAGGGACCACATGGGCCTTTTTATAATTAATAAAAATATATAAATTCTTAATTCATAAATGTGTGAAAAGGTATCCTCTAACAAAGCATCAGTGTGGCTCAATCTATAAAGGGATCTAGAATAGTCTCTATCAGATATTTGTATCTCTATATCTCTATACATGTATCAAAAAATTGAATCATACAAAAGCATTAATTTGTATATGATACCTTTGTAAAATAAATAAAGTAGACATGGGATATGATATATGAAAAACCCATATATACCACTCATATATTCTCGATTCAATGAGTATTGGAAAAGTATGTTAATGAATACATCACATGTCATTCATATATTGGGATAAGTACATCACTTTCCATTCATCCAAGTAGATGAGAACATTGTGTGTAAATTCTAAGTGTGGATATACATTTTCACTATATATCTCAATATATGACCCAAATGTCAGACACATTATATAGTAGGATAAATCTCATATTGGTTAAGATCAAACTTATGACATGATCAACAAGATAACCAGCCACCACTTTATTAGCTAAGACGCATGGATTACATAATAAATGTATCAAGTATGAAGTTTCTAATAATAGGTATTTCACTAAAATCAAGTATATGTAAATAAAAAAATAAAATAAACACCCCTAGTATACCAAAGACTTGGTGTATAACACTCCATGTTATATACTTGGGGGGTCATCCAGCATACAAAACTCCTTTTGTACCTCATGTTCATGTTTCCTTTCTCTTTAAGAATTTCTAATAATAATACACTATGATAAAAATTGGTTAGGGATAACTCAAAATCATAATTTGAGAGGTTATTTCATATAATATATATGAATAATTTAAAAACTAGAGGCTGATTTTTTATATTAAAATAATGAATCTTATATTATTTAAACTCCTTTGAGAAAATTAACAAAACCATACCTAAGTTAATTTCTAACCATATCCCATATGATGGATCACTATATCAACATTATATTTGATAAAATTTTAGGGTTCTCATAAATTAATTACATCTTTATGTAATTCCCACCACATATCTATGTGATCATTTAATATAAACCTTCCACCAAACTCATTTATTGAGTAACATCTATGAGGAAATTTAGTTACTATAATGGTGAAACATAGGAATCATATTCCTTTTATTCAACTCTTTGAGCTAAGTATTCAGACTTCTAAACTCCCCAAAAACAAATTCTATGATTTAAATAACAAATGTCTTCTACCTAGAACTCTTTATAAGTTCAACATTATTTGATCTATTTCCATCAAAACATTTTTTTAATATTTCAATAACTAATGTTACTATTTAAATTAAGCTGATACCAACACATCTAAACCACATTTAGGATATAAAGTGACATTCACTTCATACTTTTAATAGAATATTCCATTATTTAATAAATTTTAACTTCTCTAAGTCCAAACATACTCCCACTCACCTCTTGTAAACTATATTTTCTTTAAAATATTATCCTAATATACACAAACTTCTTTGTGTTAGTAAATAACTATTTTTTAATTTTATTAGAATAATTAATAAATAAACAATTAATATCTATAACTTTTATGGTATTATATGTGTTTGGAGCATTTTCTAGGGAATTACATTGTTCTTAAAATATCGCATTGTAAGGTGGTGGGTATTTTCACTCATATCTTGAAAAATGACTTGGATAAACCGTTTCATCTAGGATAAAACTATTTTATCTTTATGACTTTTCAGACATGTTATAGAATTTGTTCATTCACAATAATGTGTATCAAAACAAGAATCTTATTTATTAGTAACAAAAATTTGTTCACAACAACACTTCTTTTTATATAATAAGTAAATGAGACTGAAATAACACCATCTTTATTTTGATCCAAATGAGATTTATGTAATGTATTGCATCCAACACCTTGACATAACAACCCCTTACTCTACCAGTTGAATGCATAATTTAAGCTCCATCTTCAATCCTTCCATAAAATTTAAACTCTTGTATATTCAAAAAATTTGTAAATTATATACTTGGTATCACATACCATTTTAAAATCCAAGAATTAAATCTCTACTAGGTTTATTTTTACCCTTCAGGTGCTCAATTGGATTCCCTCTCCTGTGGAAGGTCTTTCCATAATGGAAAAATCCACCTTTCTACATGAATCCACCCTTCGGTTTCAAAGAACTTGACTATTTTTTGGAAGATCCATTGTTAGACTTTCTAGCATACCTTATATTATTTTGGATTGAACTTTAACCCCCTTACACTATCAGTACTGCAATTTTTCCTAGACTTCTCATAAATAATGGAAATATATTTTTTATATGATACAATTGTGACAAAATTCATTTTTTTCTCAAATGATTCAGCAAGTGAACTTATTTATGACATATACAATTATCTAATGAAAATGAATTTTTCCACTATGGGTTCTCACGATGACGTATCATTTCATCACCAAATACCTCTGTGGAAAATCTCACCAAAAAAAGAGTAATGAGTTTTTAGAACATATGTTATATTTCTATTGAAAATAATTTTCATCAAATGAATATTCACAATGGAGATAAATTTCATGTCACTACACGTTACCATTTGCAACAAAATTGATCTCCTTCACAATCCATATGTCATGGAGGCATGTAAAAATTTAAATATGGTGGATACTATTTATTATGAACAACTATATTTTTTTCAAATAATTGATTTATTTTCATGAAATTTTTTTATAGAAGTAACTATTTATGACAACATCTATTACAAATAATATAATCAGTGATGGAAAACCCATCACAATTAGTATATTTAAAAAACACTAACCAATATAATGACGCATGGCCCTCCCTTTTCATCCCTATGAAATCGGTTTTCACTTCACATCCCTTTAAAATCAATTTAGTTCCTCCATTTGAAATCATAGTTTATGTTTGAATAATTTAATTACGATAAAAATGTCAATTTAAATTTATATTTTCAAATATTTATTTAATATTTGTTTATTCCATTAATTTATTTGTATTTTTGTTTATAATTTATTAGAATCTAATTCAATCTATATATCATGTTGTTATTTTTTTACTAATTTATTATTATTAAATATTATATTAATATATTAGTTAATAATTTATAATTTTTATAATTAATTAATAATTAGTAAAAATTAGTAAAAACTAGACATAATTAGAAATAATTATCAATAATTATCAATAATTATGAATAATTAGTAGTAATTGTTAATAATTACTAATAAATATTAAAAATAAGTAATAATTGTAAATAATTATAAATGATTACTAATAACTAGAAATAATTTCCAATAATAAGAAATAATTAATAATCATTTGAAATAATTTGTAATGATTAGGAATGATTCATATTAATTAGCAGTAATAATTAATAATAAGAGATAATATTCCATACTTAGCAATAGTTTCTAATAATTAGGGTTAATTACCTATAATTAGGAAGAATTGGCATTAATTAGCATTAATTGGAATTAATTATTAAAAATAAGAAATAATTACAATATTTAATTGTAAATATTTATAATTAACAATAATTAGAATTGATTACCAATTCCAAGAAATTTTAGTTAGAGGTGAACCAATAACCATTTATTAAAGGAAAAGAAAACGTAAAACATGCAAGGAAAAGGGTGAGGGCAGACTGCTTTCCCACATCCAATCAAAAAACCCAACCAGAAAGAGAAAACTAAATATTAGAAAAATCATACTCGTCGCCACATCCATAATAGGGTGCTTCCTCTACAGTAACAAATTCCCACTCTGAATTCGTTTCATATTGCTTAAAAAACATGATTGACTTCTTTCTAAGCTTCAATTTCTCCAAAGAGAGCTTCTCCTTGGATTCCTTACCCTTTTTATCAGGGACATCCCCTCTTTCCTTATCGAAGGAGTACCTGGTAGACACTGGCTTCGGCTGTTAAGAATATTATTTTCTCAACATTCTCCTTGGTGGATCAGTCACAACTCCTTCACTTTCAGACATCTTCTTCTTTGCGCCTTGAACAATATCAGTATAGGAATGTCTGACAAAGCCGCTATTATTTTCTTTATCACTATTAGAGGAATATCCCCATTTTCCAGGGTTGTTCATAGAGACATAACTTTGACATCCATCATTCACTCCCAATAAAGCATCCTCCAAAGCAGGCATATTCCCTCTTCTCATCAGCTAGGAGTCACTATTAGGATCAATTGGGGCTACACATTGTGGGTGCTCCACAGTGTCATGAACATCATGCAACTCTTCCCTCGTTGCAACCTCTATAGTCACTGTATGCTGAATTGTGGTAGTGTCTTTCAGAAACTCAATATGCATATCATCACAATGAGGTTTCTCAATATGAAGATCAACATTAGCCAAAACCTACTAAAAACTCAAGTCATCAACCAAATTATATTCCCTAGATACTGTATGCCCTTCCTATGGTTCATTCCCAAAGACCCGATGTGAGTTACATTGTCTATGGGTTGATTCTTCAATTTCTAACACAACATACCGGTTGAAAAGAAGAAACTTGCCCACAATTTTTGCAGTTGTCTGTCCATGTGTATCCTCCATAAGCCCCACCTGGTCAACTTAAGTCCCCTTATTACTAGGAATGTCAGTAGAGAAAGGGATCACGGTGCCACCTTCATTATCTATCTTCTGAGTGGGCCTATCACCTAGGTATGCCCTCAACTGGTTGAAAATGGCCTGAACCTAAGGCTCTAAAACTAGTGTGTGAGTCTCCTTCAATATTTCTTCATTCTGATCCCCTGCATAAGGATTAAGAGGCACCATTGTCAAGCCATCATGGACAACAGAAGGTGTCTTACTCATATCTAGTACCTTCCTACCCCAAGAACCCTTCCGACAAACCGAGGTAGGATACCAGAGCTGAAAACAAGAAGCATAGAAGTCTGTCCACAACTCCAAGTGAACTGCCTACCTCCATCAAAACTCTTGACCATTAGTAATCCATACACAGTTGACCGGTGGTTTAGAGAAATCAATCTCCACACATACACCAGTACATATGGGTTGGAAAACATCATTAGTTCGGGTATCATAGAACAGGTAGTGACTAAATAGATTCCCAAGAAGACACAAAATGGATGGATTTTGGAAAGCTATGGGAATCGCATGGAAACTTTCCCAGATTACAGTGGTATGAGAATCACGAGGCAGATGAAAATAAAAGCTCCATCAAAAAAAGTAAAAGAATGGCACAAGGCATCATGGGGGAGCCTTAGACTAAGAAATAATGAGATCATCCATTGAACTAAACTAAATCAAGGGATGCCTTCGACAACGAAGTCTAACAACTGCACACTCCTAGAGACCCCATGACTCAAAAAGAAATCAGTGAAACTCATCAATCGAGGGGCGACATTTTCATAATCGAGCCTCCAGAGTCAGGATATTAATTTCTAAGGCATTGTTGAACTCTAAAGGCAATAGAGAGAGTGGTGGTGATCTGTGATAAAGATCTGGGACTTCCCAAGAAATCAAGATCCGTAGAAATGGGGGAACAATTTTAGTTTTGAGAAAGGTATAAAAGGAATAGGTTGTATCTTTGAGGAAGGGAGAAAAAAAACTACCCCTATGATGGGGAGGAGGAGCTGAGATCTCGAGCATCAGTGCCTAGGGTATCTCCATGAGCGCTCTGGGATCTTAAGAAGATTGTCGTCAATGATTACCAATAATTTGAAATAATTATCTCTAATTAGTGATAATTTGTAATAATTAGTGATAAATAGTAATAATTAGTGATAAATAGTAATAAATATAATTAATTATTAATAATTAGAAATAATTACTAAAAATTAAGAATCATTATTAATAATTAGTAATAATTAGAAATAATTAACAATAATTACAAATAATTGTGAATAATGTTTGACCCATGATGCTCCCAACAACAGAACAGAACCCCGCAGAGCCCCTCGCACTAGGGATTCACTCAATTGGGCCACTAACTGGTTCAAGTTCAGATATTTTCCCCCTACCAGTGGGTGATTTAATGTCACCTTCGTTAAGAATCGTACCTAGGGCTGACTGGCATAATAGCCATCGGGGAGCTTACTCGACTACTACTAGGCCACTGGCTTAGTGGTAGTTAAGTAAGCTCCCTGGTGGCTATTATGCCAGTCATCCCTGGGTTTGATTCTTGACAGAGTCGAGATTAAATCCCCTGCTGGTAGGGAGATAATATCTGAACTCGACCCAGTTTGTGTCCCAATTGAGTGCGTCCCAAGTGTGAGGGGATCTGCAGGGTTCTGGTCCATTGTCGGGAGCGTCATTGTTCCAACAAAAAGGGGCCTTTTTATCGGACCATACGCTAGTAAATGGGTCGCAGGCCATGCCCCACCAGCCCCTAACTTGGGCACTGGGCTCATTTGGGCCACTCTCTAGGTCGGTACAATGTAATGTCCTCGGGTCCTATCCGGATTTAATATGCCTCCCCCGCGATTCAAACCGGAGACCTCAAGCATAACATCCTACCGGGAGCATCACGAGTACCACTGGGCCAATGTCTTAGTGGTACCATAGATGCTTCCCTGTGGCTATTATACCAGTCAGTCATAGGATCGAGTCTCTAAGGAGGCGAGATTAAATCCCCCACGTGCAGGGGGACAGTATCTGAACCCGGACCAGTTAGTGGCCCAATTGAGTGCATCCCCAGTGAGTGGGCACTCCGAGGTTCTGGTCTGTTGTCGGGAGCGTCACAGGTCCAAGAAATAATTAGTATTAATTATTAGTAATTAACAATAATTAGTAATAATTATCAATAATTAGTAATAAGTAATAATAATTTGCAATAATTACAAATAATTATGAATAATTAGCATTAATTACTATTAAATAGTAAAAATAAGAAATGATTACTAATGATTACCAATAATTACAAATAATAAGGAATAATTAGCAATAATTGGGAATTATTAGCAATTATTAGCAAGAATTAGTAATAATTAACCGTAATAACAATAATTATTAAATAATTAGTAGTAATTATTATTAACTAGTAATAATTAATAATAATTGGTATTGATTAGTAAAAATAAGAAATGATTTCCATTAATTAGAAATAATTACCAATAATTACAAATAATAATCAATAATTAGATATAATTAACAATAATTACTAATAATTACCAATATTTATAAATTGTTATTAATAGTTATTAATAACTAGTAATAATTAGTAATAATTAGTAATAATTATTAATAATTATTAATAATTAGTAATAATTATTAATAATTATTAATAATTAGTAATGATGAGAATTAATTAGTAATAATACTATATAAATAATAATAATTTGAAATAATTATGAATAATTTGGAATAATTAGTATTAATTAGTAATAATTAGAAATAATTAGTAAAAATAAAGAGTAATTAGGAATAATTAGTAATACTTATCAATAATTTGGAATAATTTGGAATAATTAGAATAAACTAGTATTAATTTGAATTAATTAGAAATGGTATCAAATAATTACCAATAATCAGTATTAATGAAAAATATTTAGTAATAATTTTCAATAATTAGTAATAATTGGAAATAATTAGCAAGAATTACCAATAATTAGTGGTAATTTTCAATAATTACCAATAATTAGCAACAATTAGCAACAATTAGTATTAATTAGTATTAATAATAATAATCAATGCTAATAAGTAATAATTAGAAAATATTAGTGATAATTATACTTAATTAGCAATAATTGTTGATAATTAGTCATCATTTGCAAAACAAAATAGTAGAAATAATAAATAATTAGCAATAACTAGGAATAACTAGATTTAACTAGAAATAATTAGTAATAATTATTAATAATTACTAATAATTCTTCATAATTACTAATAAGTAACAATAATTAATACTAATAAAAAATATTCTGAAATAATCAAGAAAAATTGAAAATAATTAAGAATAATAGGAAATAATTTCAAATAATTAGGAATAATTCAGAACAATTAGTAATGAATAGGAATAATTAGTAATAATAATGAGTAATTAGAAATAATTATCAATAATTAACAATAATTAAAAAGATACTAACAATCAAAAATAAATAGAAATAAGTCCAAATAATTTTCAATAATTAGCAATAATTACTAATAATTAATAATAATTACTAATAATTAGTAATAATTACTAATAATTAGTAATAATTATTACTAATTTGGATAATTAGTGATAATTAACCATAATTAGTAATAATAAGTAATAATCAGTAATAATTATAAATAATTAGAGATAATTTGGAATAATTTGAAATAATTTATTCCTCAATTATTTCAGTTGGATTAATTATATTAAATATTTCTTATCAATGTCTTATAATGTATTCCTTAATTATTACCTTCTATCTAATTAATTATATGCAATATTTCATTTGAATTTCTTATAATTTATTACTCTTTTATTCCCTTTTATCAGATTAATCGAAATAAATATTTCTAATGAATATCTCATAATTTATTTATCAATTACTCATTTCTATCAGATTATTCATAAGTAATATTTATTATGAATTGTTTTAATAATTAGCAACAATTAGAAAAATTAGCAATAACTATTCCTCAATTATTCTCTTTTATCATATTAGTCATAAAAATTATTTATTATAAATTGCTTGTAATTTATTCCTTGATTATTCCCTTTTATCATATTAATTGTAAGAAATATTTCTTATTAATTTCTTATAATAATTAGCAATAATTAACAATAATTAGTAATAATTACTCAAATTTGTGTTATTTTTTATAAAAAATGGAACCAAGAAGTAGATACCCATTTTAATTGTGAGATCATGATTGGATAAATCATCATACAAATCCATGTGGTTCTAGTATAAATTCCTTCTTTATTGAGAGTGTAGAAACTATAACATTTGAATCATAAAATATATAATTTTGTTTAGAAGTGACAATTAATTGTCTGTGTAAGAAATTTAAACTCAGGATATTTGAAACATTTCATAATGGTGGGGTTCATCTATTACATTTTGGATTTTGGAATGATTTTTTTGTTTTATCAATATGGTTAATACAATTTAGAACATGATACAATTTTTTTGGTTCAAGACCCACCATAATTTCAAACTTTAGTAAAATAGGTTACTGAATCATATTTTCAGGAAAAAAAATCATAATGATAATTAAAATACTTAATTAGAACTATCTCAATGTTATAATTTGTTGAAATATATTGAGGGGGACTTATATACCAGATTTAAGGTTATAAAACTTAAAAATGTTAAAAAATTTATGGATTTTTAATCAGATAATGGAGTTTCAAATTGCTATTCCAATTAAATGTTTTCTTTAGTTAAATCATTATTTCCTAAGGTAAAATATTTTCATGAATATTTCTATAAAAGAAAGATATTTGTTTGTAATTTGGGTTTTAGTTGTCAGAAGATCCATGATTGTTGAAATGATTTCATAAAATATTATGTTCAATATGATTTTCTAGTTAATTATCCCAGATATGGAAAATCGAGGTACAAATATGTATAAAGAGATAATTATGGATTTGTTAATATTAAATAGTTGAGTTATTTTTAGCTTACACCTGAATTTCAAGATTTATTTGTGTCTCACTACATCACTATATTGATGAAATTTCTTATATCTAATATTTTTACTAGAAAAATATTACATTATCCTGGTGGTAGTGATTCATCAAAAAAATTCAATTGGGTTCACCGTCTTTAACTTTAGAACCTCATAACATGTGGTTAGACCTTTTTATTATTGTTTTTTTTTTCATTTTTTGCTTATGGTGGTCAATATTTTTATTTTCTTATCTTCACAAATTTATATAACATACCTCCTTATATTTTGATAAAGTGTCCATATATCTATTTCAAATTACTAGTTTTTGGACATCCAAAGAAAAATATTGGTGTTTATTTCAATTCAATAATGGATGAGTTAAATTTAATATAGATTGATGGTATAACTATATATGATGTAGTTACAAAAAAAATTTATCATGAAAGGTCTATTAATATGGATAATTATTGACTTTATCTTAAATGACATGTTATCCAGATGGAGTACACATGATCTAAAATTATGTTTATAATTCATGAGTGATAAAAATTAATTTATGATTCTTAGTGGAAGAATGATTTTTCTTACTATCATTGAATATTTCTTCTTATCGGTCATCATTTTCGAATGAATAAAACTAATTTGTAAAAGGTATAATCAAAATAGATAGACCATAATCGTTGATCTTAAGTATTCAAGTAAAATATATCATCTCTTAATTAACTCTTCTTAACTTTATACCAATTATAAACAAATAAAAAATAAGTTGCTTTATGAGATACCCCAAATGGATAAAGTAGAGTATTTTTTGAGAACATCCATATAAGTATTATTTTTTGGTTTGTCATGTGTTAGATGTAACTCATATAAATAATAACTATTGTGATAACATATTTTATAATATGTTGGACACACCTGTGAAGACTAAAGATACATTAAAGGTATGGTTAGATCTTTCCAATATTTGTATGAATTGTGAACTTGAGTTATTTAAAAATGAAAGATCATAAAATTTAATAATTCCAAAAGTAAAATATTCACTTTCTAAAGAAATTCATTTAGTATTATATTAGTGGGTAATATATTTAAAGATTACATATGGTTTTACCTCTAATTTGAATCATTATGTCATATGTAGACATATTTCCAAATTAAAAGGTCTTAATTTTCATATCATAATGGAAGTATTACTATTGATTGATCTTGGAGGGTTGTTGTATTCTTTAGTTTTGGATATATCAATTAAAACATCATATTTTTTAGAGGAATGTGTGTGGTGATGATGTACAATGATGTATTGAAAACATAGAGGAAATATTTTATTCTAATTTTATATAAATTAAAAAAAAATCTATCGACCATATATAATTCAATGGAACATTTACTATTACATTTTCCATGTGAATAAAAATTTGGATTCTTGGTAAAAGTTTTATAGATGTACCCATATGAGAGATGCATAAAAAATTGAAGAAGAAAGTATGTAAAAAACCATCAGTTGAAGGTTCAATTATAGAAGTTTATTTTCATGGGAAAATTTTAAATTTCTAATATTATTATTTTTAATATAAATATCATTGAAAACATAATTTAATGGGTCACTATGAGAGTAATTTTGATACTGTCAAAGACTATTCGTTGTTAGTATATAATCATCATAACCTTTATTTTTGTGGTGAATATAAATAATGTATTTCAAATGAAGAACAATATAAATTTCATACATATATTCTACTTAATTGAAAATAAATGAATCAATTTGTGCAATAAGTGCTAATTTTACATAATATTTTAAATATTTTTAAAAGTATATGTACATATTAATTTCTTTATATATTTTACGATGAACATATCAAAAAATAAAACAAATTACACCGACAACTCTTGAAGAACTTCCACATAAAAATTTAACCTACTAGTTTCAAATATAGGTAAGTTAAATTGTTTATGGTTAAACATATAAAATAAATTTGTTATTTTAAATATTTTTTATTATTTTTTATTTTTAAGGTAGTGAAAGATGAAAATAAAAGTTATGGTAGATTTTATGCACTGGTTAACCCACCATCCAAATTGGTTAAATCTTATAGTATGTATGTTGTTAATGGATTTTTATTTCACAAATACACATATGGTGAATTAAAAAAACAATGTGGTGTTTTTTTGAAAGGATATCATCGCAATGAGAAGTTAAATTTTATGGAATATTGAATGAGATAATTGAGTTATGTTGTCTAGGACATGATTACATAACAATGTTTAAATGTATTTAGATTGATACAGATCGAGTATTATAAGTTTATCCATGACACAGAATCATATAAATTAAATATAAGTCTTCATACATTAAATGAATCATTTATTATGGCACATCAGTCACACCAAGTTAATTATCCAAATTATGGTGTTGCTTCAAGAAAGATTCAGATGAATGGTAGAGTGTAATAAAAATTTCATCATTCTAAAATCATTTTATGACATTTTAAATTGATTATATTGAAATGAAATATATTTATTTTTTAGGATAAATATACAAATACATATTTTACTCAAATAGATATATATGTTAATGATGAAACCTCTTAGTTGAGGCTCGATGGTGTTAATAATATTGATGGTGTAACAAATGGATTTGAAATAAGAAGGGATAATGGAATGGATGATCATATGGAAATTTATGATTTTTAAGAGTACGATAAAGATATTGACATCAATGAGTATAAATATGAAGATGAAGATGAAGACTAGGGAAATTAAATTTTTTGTTAAAATCATGATTAATATATATTAATGTTTTCAATAAATATTAATGGATTTGATTATATTTGATGTCTATATAATAAATTATTTGTAGGTAAAATTATTTTTATATTTTAAATGGCTGAAGAAAACATTGATGATATGTTTCATGCCCTTGCAAATGCTAGGATTCCTGGTGGTTAGCCCGATAACCAATCATCTGACCTATAGGATGATTCCACGGTATCGATGACTAAAAGGGGTAAGAAACTTATGATATTTATGATTCTATACCCTATTACTGAGTAACATCTATCTATTTATTTCAATACATAATTGCATTGGTATGTTCAATTTTTTATTATAATTAATTTTTATGAATTTATTTAAGTACTAATATTATTTTATTATTTAATCCTTCATCACAATTTTCACATATAATTATTGGGAAAGTCAATGTGATTATAAAAAAATATTTTTCAAGGTAACGGGTGTTGTGAGACTGGGTTCTTATCAATGTAAAACATCACATGTTCAATCACAAGATAGTATATAACATAAAGATCAGGGACCGGTAAAAAACCGGCCCTAAAAGAAAAAATAAAAAAGTTAAAAGAGTCAGGCATACAAGGGATTTTTACATAATCTAGTGTGCAACACTCCACCTCTGTCAGCCGCCACAAGTGGGGCACAATAATCAGGCGCCGTAAATGACCACATTTCATCCAAATCAATCAATGCCCGCTTTGCAAGGGCATCCGCCACCTGATTGGCCTCCCGGTAGACATGTGTAACCACCAGGCACATGCGCGCAGCCTGGTCGAGACAGTCAACCCATTGAGGTAATGTGCACCACGGGACATTCCGTGTCTTGGTCCTCAACGCATGAACCGCAGATTGGGAATCAGATTCAAGCCATATACGCATCCAATTAAACCGGACAGCGTACCTGACAGCATATATCATGGCCCAGATTTCAGCTTCAAACGCAGTGCCAATCCCTATGGTGTGATGGAAGCAGCCCTTAACAAACCCACGGTAGGTTCGGAACACTCCCCCGCATCCTGACATACCTGGTGCACCCAAAGCAGCCCCATCAACATTTATCTTGAGGCAGGGCGCGATGGGTGGCATCCACCATATATACTTCATCATTTGAGGCTTGTGTGGCCGACCCGATACACCAAGTTTTCGCAGAACCTGGAGATCCTCAACGGTGTTATGCATTGTGCCATCCTGTACCATGGAGGGGGCATAAATGTCCCGATGGACAGCCTTCATCCCTTGCGGTGCCGTATGCTGCTCATCTCCAAACAGCATGCAGTTCTGAGCCTCCCATGTATCTGCAATAACAGCCGCTACGGCCACCAGCATCAGGTTGTAAATTTGTGCACTGCATGGGAAAGTCATCATGCTGGACAGTAGGTCAATAACCGGCCTGCATGTGTCAATTACAACACCAAACAGATACCCAATGTATTCCCATAGCTGCTTGGCCCGCCTGCAGCCCGTGAAAATATGCTGTATCGAATCCTCCTCGCTCTTGCATATGGAACATCTTGAAGCCATGTGCAGTCCAGTCCGTTGGAGAGCTTCCGCTGTTGGTATCCTGTTTTTCCATATTCTCCATATTAAGAAATACCTTGCAGGCTGGATAAAAGGGGCCCTGAACTTCAGCAACCAGGCTGGTGCAGAATTGAGCCCCCCACTAGCCATAGTGTAAAAATCTCTGCAGTTAAACTGTCCAGACTTGGCAGGGATCCAGATCAGTGTGTTGATCAGAGCATGAGATATTCCATCTGGGAGTCGTGAGAGATTTGTATACATGAGTTTTTCAATAATTTTTATACAATATTAGAAATAGATACATTGAGATAGATTTTACTACAATTTTTTATCAATATTGCTTCTATTATCGACATGTTAACCTCTCAACCCATGATTGGGATAGATTACGATCCTACTAGATATGATAGAGTTTTTTTGGTGATGTTATCATTATGTCAAAAAAATTGATGGAAATATGAGGTTATGTATAGAGTTTAGAGTTATATGTTTGGTATTCATTGATGACATATGGTAAGTAATAATGTTTATTAATATATATATATATATAATTTTAATGTAAAATTTCTATATTATACTTATATATGGTGTTTTTGATATCAGTAATATAGAGTTTTATTTTTATAATAATATGCACACCAATCCTGCTACATGATAGATTATAGAGGAAAGACAAAATCGGATTTTGGTTAGTATTTTTTAGTTTTTAAAATTATTTTATTATTATTTTAATTCTTTATTAAATTTGAAAAATGTGAATGTGACTATGGATACTCATGTGTGAAAGATTCAAGATACTATTGAGGGTGAGGTATTTTGTGAGTCAGGTTTCAATGAGGTTGTTGGATGTTAGCAGCCATGCATGATATTGAGAAATGTTGGGTGATCAGTATTAGTTCTCGATCAACACCTATAGGTTATTTTGGAGTTGTTGTGGGATAATAATCCAACTAGAAGGTAACTCATGATGAATCATCGTCAAATTTAGAATATGAGGATAGGTTGTGATCTCATGATAATATTGTATATAGAATGTGTATATAAAATGAATTTAAGCATTAGCGGTAGGAGTTGGAGGAGGAGGGGTGACGTTAGTAGCATGATTAGATAATAGAGTACATGTGACAATTTTCATGGTTTGGGGATGGAGTTCCCTCCACCAAACCCTTCAACAGATCTCTCTCTCCCTTAGTGACATTATGATATTTTTTTAATAAAATTATAATATGTTAGATGGTTATCATTTTGACATGAAATTTTTTATATATTTTAATATATTTTAATTAAATTTTTTATTTTATTTTTTATTTTTTATTTTTTATTTTTTATTTTTTGTGATGTAATTACCCTTACATTAAAAAATAATGTTTTTGATGGGTAATTTTTACTATCATACATATTATTTTGGGAAAAAAGAGTACTTGTGTTACAAATAAATTCTTTATTTCTTTCTAATGAACTAAGTTCCCATTACAAAAAAAAAATTAGTTATGATCATATCTATCTATTTCAAAAAATAATTATTTATGGACCATCAAAAATAAAAGTTATTGTGAAACCATTACCCAAAACATGTTATTTTCAATGGATTCTCATAAAAAATAGGTTGTTGTGTGAGGATTCCTTCACAAATAATCCATCATAAGTTAAAGATAATTTATAGTGAAAATTACACTCTACTATCCTAAAAATGATGAATATATTGGGTAATATTTTTTTGAGTTCATTTATTTTATAATTGATAATGATCTCTCAAAACCTTATAAATAAGGATTCCGGAATAAAATTAGTAACCAGTTTATAATCAATATGTAACACGTTACACACCAAAACCTTGGAATTTATTTTATCTTATTCTTTTCCTGATATTGGATCTTTTGGTTGAGGTTCGGGTTGAGTTCCCATCTTAAAGTTTTTATTTGTTGAGTTTTTGGGTGGTTTTTTGGCATGTACATGGTTTTATGCACTATTTGTAGGTTAACAGTGTAGATTCTTCGGAAAAATGTGTTTTTATTTCGTTTTACTATTGTATGATTTGACATTCATGGTTTGAGCTTGGCATGGCATATATCATGTGAGGTCTATTAGAAATTGTGTGACTTGAGGGATAGTGTCAAGGACATAGCGCACGACTTGTGCACAGTTACGAGAAACCATGTGTCAAGCATGCAAGGGGGGCTATAATTTGATAGTGTTAAATCATAAGGTTGATGCATAGTTTCCAAAATCATGTGGAGAAACTATGTGGTATGCCCCCTCTCTCCAATATAGTGTTCATATATGGCGCGCGATTTGTAAAATCATGTAGCTAAACCATACAAGTTTCTCAAGTCATTAAAAAATGTGAAATTCCAATCCTTACCCTCTCTTGTTTTAACCCTAATTCGATTTTTTCCTCCCATATTTGTCCTAGGAACACCATGGGAGCTTCCAAGCATCCCTCCTTTATCCCTCCTTCATCTATAGATGTGTCTTTAATGTTATAGAGTGAGTTCTTTGTGTTATTTTGGATATTTCTCTCTTATTTTATTTCTCCTCATTTGGGTATTTGGTTTTTTTAGGTTGGATTCTTCTTGGATAAACCCTAGAGTATAGGGATGATAAGTGGATTGTGTTTCAAGTATGTTAGGGTGTGTGGATTGGATTTTGGACTCGGTTCTTCCTTCTCCCAATGTTTCACCACATTCGTACATATTTGAGTTAAGTGTTTCTATCCATTTCCATTTTGAAACATTCTATTTGATGTTTTTGTGTATCTAAATAATTTATGAATTTGTTTCTCATTCTTGTGACATGTTTTCTGGGTTTATTATGGTGTTTTCATGTTGAAAAAATTCAGTTGAAATGGTTTTTGAAGGGTTTCTTTAATTATAACTATATATTAATGCATATAAGATGTATGATAAAATGAAAATTGGTCTCTAAATAAGTTTTTGGGTGTTCTAGATGGTTTTTATCCTTTTCTATGATTTGTTAATTCAATTTGGTTGTGAATTGGGTGTTTCTTGTGGTAATTGGTGACTTTTATTGTCTGTCGCTTATGTGTGGGTTATTTGTTTTGGCGGTAATGCAAGTGGTGTTTCGTTAGAAATGGGTTTTTTCTTCTTTCATGGATACTTGAAGAGTTTCATTACATTTTTTCACATCCATATGTGCTTGGGGTGCACATTTCGATGGGAAAAAATGATAATGTCCCTTGTGAATGATGCTTCCCTTAAACCCTAGTTTTTTAAAGGCTTCTCTCCCTTTTCTTATTTATTTTTCCTTTCCCTCTTCCTCATCTCAAATGATTCATTCATGCTAATATTTTTTCCAAAATTTTTCCTTAACATATAAATGGTGACCTGTTGCTTTAAGGTAATTTGAATGTTCTTTCCAATGTGTTCTATAAGACTTGGACCATTTAGAACTTTGAGTTGTGTTTTTTTAGCTAAGTGGTGTAAAGGATTTCTTGGAAGTTTTTGTATGGTAGTATATTTCCACAATGGTTTGGGAACATTTTTGGAAGTGGATTCGAATTTGAAATTTTTAAGTATTGGTTGTAAATTTATATTTCATTGGAAATTTATTTGAAATTCTATGTGATGTGAAGGCCTGGTTGGTACACGTGTATGGCTTAATGTGAGATGGGAACCTCTATGGTGGATCCTCTAAGGTGAGGCTCACCACATAGGTTGTGTTGTTGTTTGGTCTAGGAAGGAAAATTGGTTTTGGGTTTCAGTTTGATGCATGTGTGTGAGGACCTCCCCACTTACTCTGTATTTCTATCATGGGATTCCTGGAATCATCTAGAGGTTTGAGTGATGGTTTCTTGTTGACCACTATTAGACAAGTTAGTACCCCTTGGATTAGCTGAAGTTAGGTGGGATGTGGCACTATATTGTCTAGTTTAGAGGATCTAGTTGATTATTGACTGTGGATCTACATCATACACCGGAAGGTGAGTCTGAACTAAGTATGTCTAGGGATTTCCTCGAGATATATTTAGGGAATTCCCATGAATATTGATTAGAATGTTCTGTTTACTTCTTATGCAATTGGTAACTTTTAGATGCACGGTTCCTCTTATTTTTAGAATATCCTTTTCATATTTTTTTTTGATTTCCCATATAGGTTTTTGTGCGGTAATATAAATTTTGGAAATGGAAAACCATTTTAAATATTGAAGTAGTATGTCTTGTGTTAGAGATGGAAACAAATGTTTGTATTTTTAAAATGATAAAACCCTATTATATGTATGTATTTTAAAGTAGTGTTTGTGGACTATTTTTTGTAAAGGAAATTCATGGACTCTATGATGATTATTTGTTGATATATTTATGATCACACCCTACTTGTGACACTCTACACTAGTAGACCCGAGTAATTTTGTAGGTTCAGCTTTATGGTTTGATTTTCCTTTAGAGCAGGTTGGTCATGTGGTTGGTGGTGACCAAGAGGTCACATATAGATCATGTTAGCGTGGTTTGATTTCAATTTTTATTTAGTTTCTGTTTTGTTCATCATTATTGTATGAAAATTGGTTGGTATAATTTTTTATGTTCAGTTTTTGGTTATGTCGGGTTGTCTATTTTGTTATTTGATCCTAGATGTTTGGGAAAAAGTAATTCCCCTTTGGATTATATTTGATTCCTGGTGCTGGTCACTAGCTTGGAAGGATTGGGAATGCCTCTCAAACCTTGTCTCGAGCCAGATCCAGTATCGGGTTGGATTGCATCCCAGACCGGTCTGTTACAAAATGGTACCATAGAGGGATACCATTATTTGCGGTGTTAAGCGGTTGGAAATCAGGACATCCGGGACTTGGGAGGTTGGTATGGTAAGGAATTCATGAAAAATTTCTCATTTGGGTCCTTAATTTTCTAGGGGTATTTTAGGATTTGAGTCTTTATTTTTTTTGTTTTACATGGATTGGTAATAACAATTAATGTGAGACAACATAATCATGTGACCTCATATAGAGTAGTGACCCAAGTGGAGTTTGAGTGCACGGTTCAAGTTAATTTTAGTGGTTGGTTCTTACTTGGGGAATGGCCCACTAACTATGTCACTAGGTTATGCAAGGCCAATATTTCCCCATTCTATATGTTTGGTGTGAGTTTTGTTTTTTTTTTGGTTTTGGATTGTGTGAGTGGACACTTAAAATTAAAATTATTATCTTGAAAAGAATATTTCAAAATGGAAATTTGTTTTTGGAATGGGTATTATTATAAAAGAAGAATTTTATGTTTGATTTGGATTGGAAATGGGTTTTGGAATTTATAAAGTGGCCTTGGAAGAAGGTGGTCCTGAAAATTAGAATATAAATGGTTGTTTTTGAAAGAGGATTTTGGTTTTGTTTGTGATGTTTTGATTATACACCACTTGTTTTGGCCTGATATGATCTTTTGGGTTGAATTTTTTTGATATTGATTTTGGTTATATGTTTTTCTTTTGTTCATAATTTTCCGCCTAGAAAGTTCCCCAATGTTTCTAGTTTGTTTCGTGTAGTTGTTGGTTTTTTCAAGACTCTTAGTGGAGTGGTGGAAAATAGTTCTTCCAGAATGTTGCATATTTTTAATGATGATCAAGGTCAGTTCTAGGTATTGTAATGTCTTGGGTAAGTTGAGAATGTATTTGGGTATTTTGGAATTATCGAAGCTATGAGACTGTGTAATGTTCTATGATTGTTAGAAGGTCCAATTTTGAATACAGGGAAGGTGATTGTTATGTCATTGTTATAAGATGGGATGGAATGGGATATGTTTAAGACCAATTTTTTATTATGGATTATTCCAGAATAGGTGATGGGGAGGAAAGTGGTGGATTTTTTGGGTTTTCAACAAGGTTGATGAATTATGAGGGCCTGTGTTGACTAGTTTAAGGAGTTGGTTTTTTTTCTATTTGGAGATAGTGTTAAAGGATTAGATGAAATATCCCCTATTCATTTGCGGTCTTCTACTATATATCAAGGATAGATATCTATCATCCATTGAATTTTTGTTTGATAAGTTGGTGAATGAGGTGTTCTTAGCTGAGTTGGTTCCTGGAATATATTCAGTTTTGGTAGATAAAACAATTTTTATTATAACCTTTGGGCGTTCCCCATATGGTGAGAGGTGTTTACTAGAGGATCTTATTTCTGAAAAGCCTCTTTTTGCAGTTCCTTCTTCTCATTCCACACACCATTCACTCATGTGCTTTCAGTGTGGTCAGTTTGGGAATTCGAAATCATCTCATCATAATCCTCCCAAGACTTGTTGGGGATATAGCCATTTGGGTCACTTGGATAGGTTTTGTAGCCATAATTGTGAGAAAAATAATTCCTAGTATGAGGAGTTTATCACCTAACTATTGGGTGGTATATTATTCAATATATCAGGGCTCCATCCATAGGCCCTAGAGTTATTCTCTTCACACAAACATGGTTTTTTTGGTATGGGGGTGTTCATGTCCCAGTTTTGTCCCCAAATTTTTAATGGATATGGTAAACTTTTTATCTGTTTCAGTGCTCCTTTTTCTATAAGATTCAATTTTTTTGTAAAATAATCTTAGGGATTTTGTTTTCTTTGTGACTTTGTAGTCTTATTTTGTGGAAGTGGGTCTTTGAATTCTTAGCCTTCATAAATTAGTTTGGTTCAAAGTTTTTCTTATTTGGTAATGATCATGTGTTATAGAAATTGACGAATTCTTGTATTTTTCTCTGTTTGGTTTCAAAATCTTCCATGAGTTTCCCCTTTGGTGTGGGAGGTTTTTATTTTGTGTTTTTATTTCTCGCATTGGGTAAGTCCAAAGTAATTTCATTATGTTGGTCAGGTTCTTGTTGTTGGGAGACCCCCCCCCCCCCATCGTCAAGGTTTTTTTATTAGATTTTTTTAGGTTTGACTTGTGGATTGAAAGGTCACATTGAGGTTTGTGGTTTCATTTGGATTCATTTGGGTTTAGGAATGAGTTTTATTTATCATATAACTGGGTGAATTTATGGGGCCATAAAGTGTTTGTATTGGGGATAATCTGCACACCCTGACCTTGGAATTTATTTTATTTTATTATTTTTATGACGTTATATCTTTTGTTAGAGGTTTGAGTTGAGTTATCATTTTGAAATGTTGTGTTTTTTTGTTTTTAGAGGATTTTTGGCCTGTGAACGGTTTGTACACATTGTTTAGAGGATAATTGTGAGGCCTATTGAGGCAGAAGGTGTTTTTATTTCATTTTATTCTTTATCTATTTATCTTTAATGGTTTCATAATGGATTGGCCTAAACCATTATATGTCTAGGAGAAATTGTGTGGCTCTATGGTCGGTGTTAGGGACATGGTGCACAACATTTTCATGGTTATGAGAAACCATGTGGAAAGCATACAGGGGGGGATTTGTAATTTGATGGATCTAAATCACATGATCAACAAATGGTTTCTCAAACTATGTGGCCAATCCCTGTGGGGTTCCCCTTCTCTCAAGTAGGGTGTGCACGGTTGGTGAATATTTTTTCACACCATGTGAGATTATCAGGTAATTAAAATGTGTGTAATGATAATCATTCCCCTCTAATGTTTTAACCTATATTGAGGAGTTTCCTCCTTTGTTTGACCTACGTGCACCATGGGATCTCCCAATTTTCCCTCTTTTATCCCTCATTCTTACATGGATGCATCTTTAAGGTTATAAGGTGAGTAATTCATATTTTTTAGCCATTTTTTCTCTTCTTCCTATTCTCCGCCATTGGTTCTTTGGTTTTACTTAGGTTGGTTCCTTCTTGGAAAAAACCCTAGAGGGTAGTGTTTATGTGTGGGTTGGGTTTATTGGATTTTAGGGTGTGTGGATTGCCTTTCGGGGTCAGTTCTTCCTTCTCCCAAAGTTTCACTATGTTCTTGCCTCATTGAGGTAGGTGTTTCCATCCATTTTCATTCTGACACATTCTATTTTATTTAAGTGTGTTTATAAATAATTTATAAATCTATTGTGTATACTTTTTATGTTTTCCATGGTTTATTATAGTGTTTTAATGTTGTAAAACATGGTGTAAATGGTTTTGAAAGTTTTTATTTAATTATTACAATATTTAAATGTATAAAAGGTATTTTATAAAAGTCCAATTGGTCTATAAAGATGGTTTCGGGTGTTACAGACTGATTTTATCCTTTCCTAATCATTGGAAATTCGATTTGGTTTTGAATTGGGTGTTGTATATGGGAATTGGTGACTTTTATTTTTTAACATTTATGTGTGGCTAGTTGTGTTTTGTGGTAAGGAAAATGGTGTTTATTTAAAAATGGTTTTTGGGTTCTTTTGTGGATACTTGAATATTTTCATTAGATGTTGTAACATCAATATGTGTTCAGGTTTCATATAGGTATGGGTAAAAAAATTATAGTATGCCTTGAGAATGATTCTACCCTTAATCATTGATTTTTTATGGGCTTCTCTCCCTTTTCTTCTTTCTTTTTTCCTTTCCCTCTTCCTCATCTAAAATGTTTATTTCAAGCTACTATTGTTTTAAAAATAGTTCATTGACTTCTAAATGGTGAATTGGTGCTTTATGGAAATTTAAATGTTATTTCAAATGTTTTCTCCAAGACTTGGACCATTTGTAACTTTGAGGTTTGTTTTAGTAACTAAATGGTGTAATGGACTTCTTGTAACTTTTCATATTATTGTTAGTTTTCACCATGGTTTGGAAATGTTTTTAGAAGAGGATTTGGATTTGAAATGTTAAAGGCCAAATTGGTATTTTTATAGTGGTTTTGAAAATGATTAGAAAGTTTATGTGATGTGAAAGCCCGGTTGGAACTTGTGTATGGATTAATATGAGATGCACACCTCTATATTGGATCCTCTAAGGTGAGGCTCATTTCATAGGTGGTTTTAGTGTTTGGTCTAGGAAAGAGTGATGTATGTGGGTTTTAGTTTGAGACATGTGTGTGAGGACCACTCCATTCACCTGGTATTACTATTATGGGATTCTTGGGCATCATCTAGAGGGTTGAGTGACATTTTCTTGTTGACCCCAATTATATAGGTTTGTACTCTATATATTAGATAATGAAAGGTGGGACATGCCATTGGATTGGCTAGTTTAGAGTAGCTTGTTGGTTATTTATTATGGATATGCTCTATACACTATCAGGTGAGTCCAAACTATGAACATATAGTAATTTCCTCTAGATATGTTTATGAAACCCCCATGATTATTGATTTGTATTTTTTGTTTATTTTTTCACTTGGTAAATGTATCTGCATGGTTCCTCTTATTTATATCATATCCTTTTTTTCTTTATTTATTTATCATATGGGTTTTGCTATGGTAAACAGGATTTTTGGAAATGTAAAATAGTTTTAAAAGGTGATGTATTGTGCATTGTCTTAGAGATGAAAAGCTATGTTTGGATATTTAAAATAATAAACCATGTTTTCTATATGTATTTCAAACTAGAGTTTTGGACTATTGTAGGTAATGGAAATGCATTTAATCTATGGTAATTACCTACTGATATATTTATTCTCACACCCTACTTATACCACTCGACATTGGAAAACCTAATATTTTTTACAAGTTTAGGTTTCTGGTACTAGTTTCCTTTGAAGTAGTTTGGTCTTTTGGTTGGTGGTGAAAAAGAGGTCATGTACATATCATATTAGTGTGGTTCAGTTTCAGTTTTTATTCAGTTTCTATTTTATTCATCATCTATTGTATCTATATTAGTTGGTATATTTACTAATATTCAGTCGTTGGTTATGTTGTGTGCTCTATTTGGTTATTTTATACGTTTTATTTGGAAAACAATTATTCCCCTTTGGATTATCTTTGATTCCTGGTGCTAGTTTTCATCCTGGGAGAATTGGGAACACGTATTGGGCCTTGTCTTGCGTCGAGTCAGGTGTCGGGTTGGATGGCAGCCTGAAGCGGTTCATGATAACCCTAACCTCTTTAATTAATTAACATACCCAACCATATTGAGTATATGAGTTTATAATAAAGAACCTTATATCATCATGCACTTAAAATGTTCTTTATAAAATTCATGTACTTATAGTTTTACTTGCTCTAGGTATAACCTTTCCAAATTAACAATTTTCTTATATAAATCAATGGTTTCATGTTGTTTTTTGATTTTAGGATCTATAGATACAAGAATAAATTTAGATAGATCAAAATAATCCCTATTATGTTTATAATAATCATTATTATCCTCCTAAATAGATTTTTTAAAAGGTGATTCCTTAGGAATTATTTTCTATAACACATAAAATCACTATTCCTATTTGATAACTATTTTAAAAATTCTATAATAGTCTAGGAAAATACTTCTATTTATCTTATACTTTTCAAAAAATAATCTCAAATCCATATTAGATGACGATGAAGCAACTTATATCTATAACTGATTTATTTTATCAAATAAGGGCCATATTTTAATATAATTTAATAAGGACCTTTATTAAATGTTCTCCTACTAAAATAATTGTCCCTTTAAAATCAATCAAACCATTAGTAGACCAAGATCCATATTCAGTAATAAATGGTTCCAATTTAGTATTAATATAACACCGTAGGATTTTAAAAGAAGAAAATTATATTTGATAGTGTAAATGATATGAAAAACTGAGTTTATCTTTAATTATATGCAAAAAAACATTTTATCTTGTGTTATATGTTTCCCTAATATTTTTATCTTTAAGGGCTCATTAAACACGCATCACTAAACATAAGTGACCAATGATATATCTTACCATTATAAACTAGCCATTAAATTTATGGTTATGAATATTATTAAATACTTTATGAAATATATTAACATATATCTATATATATAAATTTCTCAGTCAATATAAATTATTGACATATGTATAGTAAATAATTAATAAATTTTAAGTAAAGTGATTTTATTTTATAAAAATATGTGTTTTTTTAAAAGCTATTTTTTTATTTTCATAAATAAAATTTATAATAAATTTTTTAAAATTTTAAAAACTATATTTGATAAAATTAACTTCATTTTTGTTATCTGAATATCACAATTTAATTTACTCTGAATGGCCCCAAAGCCTTCTTTTTTATTTTATTATGGATAATCCCGATTTTAAGGGTTAAAGGGGAACTTGAACATGACTCGTAAGACAAAGGCACAAGGCCCGACATGACCTGAAATACATTACCTAAAGACCCAGAGGCATACCATGCCCAATACATGACCCGTAGGCCCAACCCAGTAGAACTGCCCCTCCCTAGCTTCTACATCATTGATTGCCTAGTTACCCACCTTACATTGATGATCGGGTAGAATTTCCCCATACAAATCTATACAGTGTCTAGTCCTAATGGCGGTTATCATACCCTCTCATTCCTCCAATCTGGTTAGCTCTGCTTCTGGTGACAGCTAGTCTTGTTGCTCTGATCCTCTTCTGGGGCCTATTCTGTGTGAACTGGGCTACACCATGGTCTATGTGGCCCGAAGACCTTTTGGCTCAAAGTCCTTTGATGGCCCAAAGTCCCTTGAGACGTGTAGGCCCAAACCGGTGGCCCAAAGGCCCAAATAGGGTGAATAGTTACCACTGCTAGATTACCGAACAGTACTTGCTACAGTAATGCAACAGTTCCTGCTATAGTACCCTAGAAATTCGCCTCCACCTAGTTTTGAACCTGGGTCTCTTGGATGCCAAGTATAATCCCTTACCACTCGGTTATGGGCTCATTGGCTCACAATTTAATTTGTTTTTAATTTTTAGATTTTTATGAAAATAATGATTTTTTTGGTAAATAGTAAAAAATACTGAATTTTATAAAAAAATATATTCTTCATAAGAAAATAATTAATTTAAAAGTCCTAATATGTTTAAACTATGTTTTAAAGTAACCTAAGTATTATTTATTTCTATTTAATCAACTTAATTATTTTTTAATCAAATTTATATTGGTTTTGAGTATAGGTTTGGTTTTGTGTTTGAGAACGAGTTTTTCTAAAAGTGGTTTTAAAATGCACGATATTTCTCCATTTTAATTAATTAAAATAATCACTAATGGGAACTTTTTAAAATGACATGTATAAATTATATATCATTAAATTTTAATTTAGTTTCCTAAAATTATTATTATTATTTATTTAGTTAATATAGAATCATCTTTTTCTAAACAAATACTCCTCTTAAAAACCCATTGTCTCGCTGCTTCTATGAGATTAGTACTAAATTAATTTTTTTCACTTATGTTAATTGGATTTGTAAAAATGTATTCCATATTTTTAACCATCATAATTTATAATTTATAATAAGGTAAAATTAATTTTTTAACAAATTTATTATTTAAATAAAGTTAAATTTAATTGCAATGATTAAGGTAGAAAATGAGTTTAACAAGGAATTAAAATTTAATCTTAAGGGGGGAAATAACCTATAAACTTGTCCAAAACAAATTTTATAGACATATTTCGAGACTTATGACATTACTATATATTTTTAGAAATTTTTAGGACACTATTCCATGAAATTGACCCATATAATAAGTCGAGTAAAGAAAAATACAAAAAGGAACCGTTTTTCCTTTTAATTTTCTATGATGCCTTAGGATAGGTAGAAACAAATATGTCCCATTATACTTATAATTTTGAAATATAAATGTTTTTTATCGTGATATTTTATCTTAAATTTTTTGATATGAACATATTACTTAAAATGCAATGAAATGCCAATGTAATAGTTATTTAGTTAATAATTAGCTAAAATAAACAATACTACAAATATTAAAAGTGAAGTCAATTGAATGAATTAATATATTAGATTAATTTTTAAGATTAATATATCATGTTAAATAGGTTGAAAATTAATATATTCAAATTCCATCTTTGTCTTGATATTTTTAAATTTAAATTAAATAAATAATATCAAAATTGACATTAATGTTGTTTTATAATAAATGATATTTTCAAAAAATCTAAAAACCATATATTCTAAAAATTTATTTTTAAAAGTTAATAAATATAAAATATGGTCCATTAATGTATCAATTCATCTTTTATAATGAACATATTTACCCCTAAATAGTAAAAACATTCTTGACATGGTTAGGGTTGAAGTAGTGTTTTTGCTTGTTACATCCTCTTCTCCTAAAATTAATTTCCATCACACATGGGTTTTTTATTTTAAATTTTGGATTTAATATTAATAATTAATTTTTATAAATTATCTAGTAATTCTCACTTAATTTATTATTAATGGTTAAATTACTTAGTTTAGAAAACTTATTACCTTAACGAAAAACCAAAATGAAAAATATAAGGAAAATTAAGAGCTAAGGAATAAAATAAACAAAAATTAATTTATTTTGTGTTTTTTAGGGGTTTATATACCAAATAATTCATTCCATATATTATTATTCTATTTTTGAGGCAAATGAGGTAAGGAAGACCTCCCGTGAGTTAATAGTTATGAGTATTTACAATAATGTCACTCCTCCTCAACTATAAAAGGGCGCACACTCCCCTCACTTATTCACAACTATAAATCAATGTGGATCATCCAAAATATTTCAAAATAACTTCATAAAATCCCTAATATCATCTTATAATCCTCACATAGGTAATAAATAAAACCAAGTAAGGCCTTTGGTTCAAACCAAATGGAGTTACCTGAAGAAGAGGTAACATTCATCAACAATCATTTTTGTTTTATTTTTTCACCAACCCCTTAAATTATTCTTATATAATGACTATATAATAACATCATTATACTGAATATACTTTGATGTTTTCAATTTAATGGTATTACCTAAAAATATACACACTTTAATCAAATTTCTTACGAAATCATTGTTCGTGTGTATGGTGGGCTACTTCCTCACGAACTAATGTTGTTCATTTTTTCATTAACACATGTCAAGGTGGGTAATAATTATAGATATAAATTTTATATATGATATTTATAACATAATTATACCTATTTAGTAATTATAACATTGATACCATTTTTACATTCCATACTGTATGGGATACGATAATGTCGCTCGTGTATACAGTGGACTGCCGCCTCATGAAGCGATGTGATGTGTTTTTCACTAACGCATTACATGGAAGGTAATAAGGGTAAAAATAATGAATATATATTATATAAATGAAATAATTACGATATTAATTACAGAATTATATTTTTGGAAATAAAATATATCATTTTCTTTATTTCCTTTTCACACACTGAAAAAGTGATAACGTCATATATGGATGTGTGGACTACCATCTCCTCGAAGCGATGCGATTCCTTTTACATCACAAGAATGATATATATAGGTATATAAAATTAAATATAAATTTATTTATGATATAATTATCATTATAAAAAGTTAAATACTACTTACCTTATCTAAATAATGATCATTGAAAATGGAAATGTTACTCATGCGTATGTATGGCCTATCGTCTCCATGATCGTAAATTTAGTTAAATTTTCATAACCATATTTTCATTATTGGTTTTAAAATAATAATTTATGTTTAATATGATAACTATTATTTTATTGTTATTCTGATTATTTTAAAAAATTATCACTTGTACCATATTCAACCTACAAAATTCATTTTGACACATAAGCTGATATGGTCATAACATCTGACATAAACTTAATTGATTAAGTAATTGTACATAACTTGTTAATATGTGAAATAAATGTAAGAATAAATTTTAAAATGTTCTCAATAAATTTAATAATTATCATAATTTTATTATTATGGAATATAAACACACACATTATGAATCAGACTCAAGGTATGGGACTTTATCTCATTTTCCTTTTATTGAGACATTTTTTGATGTTATGCCCCTATATTATTTTATAATGTATATAAATGGACCCCGTTATATGATATATCACGAATTTATCAATTATCATGATATTTAATTTTTTAAAAGTTATTATTTATTTTGGTTTATGATTCAATTGTTTCCCATGTGACAAGGGACTTTTCTTTGAAAAAAAATTTCTTTTAATGTTTTCCTTCCAAATCTTCCTTCCCCATTTCTATGTCTTTAAAATGATTTTATCAAATTATTTATATGGATGTAAAATCATTAAAAATTAAATTTTGATTATATTTTTCTTTATTTTAATGGTTTTCAAAAAAAAAATTAACGTGTTTTATATGGAATGTTTTAAAAAATGATAAAAGGAATGTTCTATTCTTAACGTACATAGAGACAATGAATTTTCCACTAATGTGGAAATTATTTGATTTATTTATTCCATTTAAATATTTCATTTTTTCATTAATTAAAACCCCTCTTTCTCTTTTTCTTGGGTATTTCAGTATTGAAAATGGGTTTTTGAAAAGAAAAATGTATTTTTATATGAATGCGTTTCCCATATGGTTTTAAAAGAGTTTTTTGAAGGTTTTTATGATGAAATTTTTTTATTCATGATATGGAACTTGAGAATTATATGAAACGCTTCATCCTAATACAACTTATATAATGGTTTGAGCCCTATTATAGCTCATGGTTGAGCTCGATGTATCTTATATGAAGGGTTGATCCCCATTATAGCACATATGTGAACCTGATAGAGCTTATATGAAGGGTTATCCCCATTATAACTCTATAATTCATTATATAATGATTATATTGGAATTTTTACATATGTTTATTAAAATTAAAATGGTTTGAGATGGTTTTATGAATTCGATGCTCTGTGTCACCTAAACAGAGTTTTAATTTCTTGTTATGGGTATAAAATTTATAATGATAAAGATTGATATAACATGGCTCACGATTATTGATTATAATGGATCTTTACTCATCCATGATTTCATATTTGATGATCTAAGTATTGATGGGTATTATTTATTTTATGATTCACTCATCCACTCTGATTATGTCATCATACCCTTATGTACTTCTTGTTCCCATTGATGACATTCAATTGTTAATTCATATATTAACCATACTGGGAATTTTAGACCTATATTATTATGTTTCTTTTTCAATGGGGTATAAATAATTATGTTGAATAAGTTATGTCAATAATGGATTTCTTATGGATGATGATGATGTATTAATTTAAAAAAAAGTTTGTGCTAAGTAGAAGAATTTCTTATTTAAATCCATGTGAAGTATTTATGTAGTAGTTTTTCTAAATTATATAAAAGTATAAACCTAATGGTACTAAAGGTTTTAATTAATCAAATTTTTCTTTTTAATGTTTTAATGTTTGGATGAATAATTTGTGCTACAATTATCAATATCAAAACTAGAAATTTATTGTTTATGAATTGAACACGGAATCTGAAAGTGTTATAGTTGGTATCAAATATCGGTTTAGATAAATTTGGATATTATTATCTTTTCATGTGAGGTTATATTAATATTTATGGATACTATCATAGGTCTATATGATTAAGGATGATCATATATTCAAATTCATAGACAACTCATTTGAAGGTATTAAGTATTAAAAAGTTGTATGTTGTTAATGAAATTTTTTGAGACATTTTCTTGGGTTTAGTTGTTTGTAAATTTTATGATCAACATAAAGTTTTATTAGGGAGAATTTATTTTTTTGGACTAAATAAAAAAGTTTACAACAAATATATTGGGTGAAAACTCGTCGTATTTGGATAGGCGGTGGGGCTCGAACCTATGACTGAATGATATTAAGGGTTTCGTTCCAACCACTAGCCTAAGTGATTTCCTGGTTAGTACCACATTTTTATAGACTAATATTATGTTTATTTTTGAAAAATATGGGCTTTTATTTGAGGAATAATGGTTAATATATGTTAGGTTAAAATATGATCAAATACTTCTACTCATTGTGTTTAGAACTTTGTTAGGAAATTTATAAACAATTAAAAAGATAGTTATTTATGGAATAATTTAGTTTGGTATTTTTTTATTACTATTTAATTATTATTGTTAGTGTATCATATGAAGTTTTATTCATTTTTGGAATTATCATACCATGTGCTAACTACTTTGGTTTTGGTTAATGTTTAGAGACAAGAGGAATAGCTTGTTATCCCTTTTATTGTTATATAGTATTCAAATTTTGATTTTAGTGATTCCTGAATTGAGAACTCATCTTAAATACAAATCATTTATAAACAAATGTGAGATTATTGTGGAATTTTATTAAAGGATGAAATTCTACTAATCAGGTAATTTTATTTCAATATTCTCTTAGCCTATATGGTAAGGGAATTCCTTAACTCTGTGAAAAGGATCTTGAAACAAAAAATTTACCCTAGAACCATCATTTTTATGAGACTAGGGTATTTTAAATTATCATAGATGTATGGTTTTTAGTACCATAACATTCCATTGATCATTCACTTGTTTTTGATCAATGACCTCAATCACTCTCTATAATTATTTACACTTTTCATCAATTTCCACCAATGTTCTTCTATTTGGAAACCTAGTTATGTGTTGCTCAATATGACCATTGATCTCCCCTTTATATATTATTAAGAGGAGGTTTTATTAAACCTTTTTATAATTTGGCTTTACAAAAATTTATTTCCAAATGTACATCCTCTGATTACCGAGATAAAATTCAAAATATAATGATGATATTTATTAAAGGGTTGGATGTAACACCATGAGATTTTAAAAGAAGAAAATTATATTTGATAATATAAAGGATACAAAAATTCAGTTTTTCTTGAATTATATGCAACACTCAGTTAACTTTCATTACACCAAACCTTTATATTTTTTATGTTTGGGGGCGCATTCAACATGCAACACCGAACTTAAACGACCCATGATATATATTACAGTTATAAACTAGCCATTAAATTGGTAGGTCTAAAAATTAGTAACTAATTTATGAAATATATAAACTTATATATATATATATCTCACTAAATATAAATTATTGATAATTTTTTAGTAAGGTGACTTTATTCTTCAAAAATATGTTTTCTTCAAAAGTATTTTTTATTCCTTTTCATGAAAAAAATATAATAATAACTATTTGGAAATTTTAAAAAATTTATTTGATAAAATTAAATTCATTTTTTTAATTAGAATAACAAAATTTACTTTCAGTGAAATTTTTGAATTTTTAGGAAAATATTGATTTTTTAGTGAACAGTAAAAATAACAGATTTTGGTAAAAAGTATTTTCTTTTCAGTAAATTAATTAATTTAAAAGTACCTATTTTTTAATATTTTTTAAATTAAATTAAAAACTATTGATTTATATTTATTCCTCATAATTAATTTTTAATAAACTTTATATTTCTTTTTAGTATAAGTTTGTTTTTGGGATTAAAATCGGGTTTTCTAAAACTTGTTATAAAATGCATGACGATTCTCCCTTTTAATTCTTAAAATAATACCTAATGGGTAATGTTTTAAATGAGAAGTATATATTATATATAATAAAATAATAATTTATTTTTATACAATTATTATTATTATTCCTTGAGTTAATATAGAATCATCTTTTAAAAAAATACTCCTCTTAAAAATATGTTGTCTCACCATGTCTACGGGATTAATATTAAATTAATTTTTTCCAATTATATGAATTTAATTTCTAAAAATGGATTCAATATTTTTATTAATCATAATTTATAATTTATAACAAGTTTATATTGATTTTTTACCAAAGTTATTTGTGAAAATAGTTAAATTTAATCAAAATGATTAAGGTAAAAAACGAGTTTACCAAGAGATTAAACGTTAACCTTAAGGGGATGTGACCTAGAAACTTGTTCAAATTCCATTTTATGGACATATTTAGACCCTTATGATCTTAGGATATATTTTTAGGAGTTTTGTTTATACAAGTTCATGAAATTACCCCATTAAATAAGTTAAGTAAAGAATAAGATAAAAAGGAACCCATTTTCCTTTAAATTTCCCATAAAGCCTTGGGATATGGAAAAAACAACATATGTTCAGCTGTACATATCATTTTGAAATACAAATGATTTTTTCATTATAATTTATCTTCAATTTTGAGAGATAAAATAATTACTTAAAATTATATAGAAATGCCAACATTGTAATTATTTAATTAATAATTAACAAAAATAAATGATGCTAAAAATATTAAAAGTGAAGTAAATTGAATGAATTATTTTATTAAATTAATTTTTTAAATTAATATATCTTTTTACAAAGGTTTTAAATTAATATATTTAAATTCCTTATTTGTATTAATATATTAAAATTTAAATTAAATAAATAATGCCAAAATTAACATTAATGTTATTTTATAATAAATGATATTTTTAAAATTACTAAAAAACTTATTTGTTTCTTAGTGATTTTGAATGTTAATAAATATAAAATATATTCCATTCATGGGCCAATTTATTTATTATAATGAACATATTAACCCCTAATTAGTAAAAACATTATTAACACGGTTAGGATTAAAGTAGTGTTTTTGCTTGTTACATGCGCTTCTAATAAAATTAATTTCAAACACACATATTATTTTTCTTTTATAATTTCTATTTAATAATTATATTAAGTGGGTATAAATTTTATTATAATTCTCACTTTAATTTAGTCTTAATGGATAAATTACTTAGGATAGAAAACTAATTAACATAACAAAACCCAGAATGGAAAAAATAAGAAAACATAGGAATTAAGGAAAAAAAATTATAATTGAATTTATTTTGTGTGTTGGAGATTTTTATCAAAACAATCATACCTACCATGAATTATTGTTACATTTTTAAGGCACATGAGGTAAGGGAGACCTCCCATAGTGAATACTTTTGAGTATTTAAAAGAATGGAACTCCTCACCTATAAAAGGGAACTCACTCCCCTCACTTCTTCAAACATCTCAAGCCATTTTTATCATCCACCCTATACCCAAATCACTTCAAAACTTACCTCATATAATCCTATAATCCATAATTTTTGTAGAAAGAAAACCAGGGAAGGCCTTTGGTTCAAACCAAAAGGAGTTACCCAAATAAGTGGTAACATTCATCAACAAGTATTTTATTTATTTATATCCCCACCACTTTAAAATCTCATTATACCCATATTATAAAATAACCACAATTTGATAAATATACTTATATTTCTTTTATGTTAAGTTTACAACCTTAAAACACACACACTTCCATCAAATGAGTTATGAAATCATTGTCTGTATGTGTAGTGTACTACAACCTCACGAACCAATGTTGTTAATTTTTTACTTACCACATATCAAGTTTGAGAATAATGATGGATATAAAATATTACTTACCTTATTTCCAATATGATCATTGAAAAATGGAAACATTACTCAAGCATATGTATGGCCTACCATCTCTATGATCGCAATGTTAGTTCATTTTTCATAACCATATTTCATGATTGGTTTTAAAAGTATAATTTATGTATAAAAATTATAATTAATTCATGATTTTTATTCTTAATATTTTTAAATAATGACTTATTTCACTATAGTCAACCTGAAAAATTCATTTTGACACATAAACTGAATATGGTAATAACATCCTACATAAAATTAGTTCATTAAGAAATTGACTCTAACTTGTTAATAAGAGAAATAAGATTAATATTAAACTTAAAAAAGTTACCAAACAAGTAAATAATTGATATAAGTTTATTATTCTTGAAAATGAATACACACATGATGAATCAGACTCAAAGTAAGGGACTTTGTCTCAATTTACTTTCATTTAGGCATATTTTGATGTTATGTACCAATATTATTTTATAAGGTGTATACATAGCCCTTTTGGTATGATATATAACTAATTTATCTATTATAATGATATTTTTATTTTTTTAATGTTATTAATTAATTTGGTTTATGATTCAAGTGTTTCCCAAGTGACAAGGGACTTTTATTTGAAAAAAATCTCTTTTAATGTTTTCCTTCCGACTCTTCCTTTTTCTAGGTCCATATCATTGAAATGATTTTATGAATGTTTTTATATTAATTTTAAAGATTTATAATGTGATTTTTTTTCATTTTACTTTATTTATATGGTTTTCAAAAAGGAATATTTTTATGTGTTTTATATGGAACGTTTTGAAAAATTACAAAAGGAATGTTCTATTCTTAATGTACATAGTGATAATTAGTTTTCCAATACAAAGGTTGTTATTTTATTTCTTAATTCCTTTGAAATATTTCATGTATTATCAAATTAAAAACCATTTTTATCTTATTTTAGTTATTTTAATATTGAAAATGTGTTTTTAAAAAGAAAAGTGTATTTTTATCTGAATGTTTTTTCCATATTGGCTTACAAGATCTTTTAAAAGGGTTTTATGATGAATCTGTTTTATTCATGAATGTCTTTTAAGGTTTGATACCCATTATATATTATAGATGAGACCAATATATCATATATGAAGGTATGATAACCATTATATATTATGAAAAACTTGTGAGCCTGATATAGCTTATACAAAGGGTTCGGCCACTTTACGGCTCATTGGTGAGCCTCGTACAGCTTATAGGATGGGTGAGCCCCATTATAGCTCTATAATTAATTGGGTAATGAATGAATGGCCCGAAGGCCTTATTTTTTATTTTATTTTGGATAATCCTCCTTTTATGGGTTGAAAGGGAACCCTTACATAACCCATAGGCCCAAGAAACAAGACCCATACATGACCCAACACATGACCTTAAATTCCCAAGACCTAAAACACTTGAAACAATCCCTTCAAAACATATGCATATTGAAAGAAACTATCTCCCCACCTCACATGGATAATTGGATATCTTTTCCCCATGCAGTGTCGGACAATTCCTGGTCCGGATGGTAGTTTGCATACCCTCTAATTCTTCCAATCCAGTTAGCTATACTCTGGTGGTATATGTTTTTTCTCTGAATCCTCTTTTGGGCTTACTCCTATGTGGTTTTCCCTTCTTTGGTCTTTTATACATCCCAAAATACATGTGTCATGAAGTCCATTGGTGGCATGAAGGCCCTACATCATGATGTACCTATGGCTCGAAGGCCAATGGTGGCCCGAAGGGGGTAATGATTATATTGGAATTTGGTCATATGGTTATTCCATTTATAATGGTTTTTAAAGTGTTTTATGAATATTATGCTCTGAGTTAGATAAAAGGATTTTTAATTTCTTGTTATGGGTTTATAATGTTTCTCATGATAGATATTTATATCACATGGATCATTATTATAGATTATTATTACTCTGTACTTTACCGTGTTTTCAAATTTAATGATCAAGGTATTGATGAGTATGAGTTCAATTATGAATTGCTCATGCTCTCTGATTATATCATCATATCCTTATGTAATTCTTATGTTCATTGATGACATTCAATTGCTAATTATTTTGTTACCCTTAATTATAATTTGAGCTCAACCCTCTCATGTTCATCTTCTCTGGGTTCTAATGAATGATGTTGAACGAATTATGTCTAGAATGGATTTTATATGGATAATGTTGACATATTAATTTGAAAAATAAAATCTTGGATAAGTGGGGGATATGATCATTTAAATTCATGTGAATTATTTATGTGGGAGTATCTCCTAATTATCAAAAAAACTCAAAACCTAAAAGTTCATTATGGTTGTAAGTGATCCAATTTTTCCTTTTCATGTTTTACGGTTTAGATAAAAAAAATTGGGTCACAATTATTTGCATCAAATATGGAAATGTAAATCTTACAAATTCATCACTGAATCTGGTAGTGTGGGTTATGGAATTTTATAATTAATCCCAATAATTATCTATTTAGGTGGTCTATTATTCTAATGAAATCATATATGATTCTCAGATGGTTGAGTGTACAAATTTTTACGAAATACATCATATGAATAAAATCAACTTCATTCCTTAAATACCCTTTTTATATGATTTCAAACTAAGTGTAACTCAAACTTCAAATCAGGATTTGGTTACCTAATTTTTAGGGTTACGAATTTCTAACATACCTTAGGCAAGATAATCTATGGGGACCCTACTTTATCTAAACCTTCTTAGTTGAGTGATCAAGTTCTTGGAATATGTTTCCTTTGGAAGGAATAGATAATTTTTATTTTCAAATGGGATTTAATGTCACCATATTATCTTATATTATTCCATTTTATATGTATGAATTCTTCTTGTAATTTTGATTATAATCTTATTCCTTCCACATAATTAATTCTTTCAAACCATATTGATGTGTAACTCTTTACACAAATCATAGCTTGTGCTACTCATCCAAATTAAAAGAAAACTATATCCACACATATCCAAATACATATCATAAATAAGGTATATGAAAACCTTTCATGTAAAAGAATTAAATTTTATGAAATAAAAAATCCCCATAAGATTAAACCTAGAGAAACAGGTATCTCACCCCCACTTTTCTAGGAAAGGAATTATCTTCTAGATCAATGAGTAGTCCAACCCAAATTCCATATACCCAATGATATATTACTCAAGAGATACATCAATACCATCATAATTATAATACCTACTATGTATAATTCATAATAAACCTTTTAATTCAATATGATAACTCATTATCAGCCAAAGTCATGGTATAGAAAAACTAAATCAATTGTCGTACCTAGCATGTAACTATTTAAATGCATGTATGATAATTTATAACGGTAGTTTAACTCTTTAAAATAAATCATACAATATTTCATAATATAAAAAACTTATAACTATGAATTATATAGTTAATAAACTAAATAAGTGAAAAACTCATATATTTAAAAATGTAATAAAATAATTATAAAAAATTCCTGAATCAATAAATTATAAAAACATTATAATTTAATCATGATTTAGACACTCCATATATAAATATAAAAACATTATATATTTTTATAATGAAAACTTATCACATTCACCTTTTTATATGAAATTTACATTATATATATGATATTATAATAAATATAACATCTTATATTTCAATTATATCTTGTAAATAATTTTAATAATCTAAATATCACACATATAATATTATCCAAACCTCAATCATTTTAGTTTATCAAAACTAATTTTAAGATGGTTTAAATAATTTATCACAGTATGGACTTTTAATTTGAATAATTTATATTAATTATTATAAAAATTTCATAATTATAAATATGTGTTCTTTTGTATTTATACTATCAATGTATTTATAAACATTTTATAAATTAACCTTGTAATTTCAATATAAAAATTTTATATCTAAATTATATGTTGTTAGGTCCCCAAGGTACCCTATGAGGGTGTTGAATAAAGTAGAGTAATTTTAAACATATGTCACATATTATTGTTTATATATCTTGTTATCACATAGGTGGGAATTGTGTTCAATTGATCCCTCAAGACGTTATCCCCCACCATCATCAAAATACCATAAGATAAAGTAGTAAAGTAAATCATGGAGTGGAAAATTAAATATTACATGGTTCACCCACATTGGATTATATCCAAGGAGAACACATTGAAATTTTTTCAATGTACCAAAATATACTACTACATTATTTTAGTGGAAAAAAAGGTTTTTAAACCCCATGCCTTAGATTGCTTCCTTATAATTGATTTTGGATGACTGAATATCTCCTAAGGATCATTTTCATTCCTCCTCCCTTCCACACTTCTCTAGAAAAAATCCCTCCATAGTTTAAGGACATGAATATGAATCCTAAATAAGAACCACTTACATGGTATAGTGTATCTTTGAAAGAATTGTTAGGAAACATCAAATTGATAGTTATTTAAAGAATATTTTTTAGTCTATATAAGACCCTAGGTCATCTCTCAAGGAGATCTTGTAGCTTATAGTGCGTATTTTTAATAAATATTACTAAAAGAGGGGGGTTATTTTGAAAACAGATTTAAGAAAATTACTTAACTTAAAGAGTTTAATATTTGATAGAATAAGGTGTTGATTTAAGAATTATGAGATAAGTAGATCACTTCAAGTTCACTGCACATTTTGGATAGTTAATTGTTATAAAAATTTCACATGGTTTTGTTGAAGTCTATGGTTGAGGGTTGTTAAGATCTTGATTCCCATCTTGCCTCTTAAAACACGGCACAAAGAACCAACCCTTGGAACAACAATCGTGTTTTCAAGGTTTGGAATTCAAGAACATATTAAAGGCTACCAAATCATATTAATATCTTTCGTATGTGTGAGATAAATAGATCCTTTTGTATCCCAATCCAAAAAACCCTAGTTTTCCTATTGAAATTTCAACCCAGTCGGTGTTGAAATTGAAAAGTGGTTCACTAAATTAAACCCAAGAAATGAATTCACAGGAGAAACATGTTTAGATAAAACATAAGTGAAATAATACACACACAAATTACACAAAACTATTATAGTATAAAGTACCATAACTCCCTCCCAATTATTTGTATCTCCCTCAAAATGATTGTCCACTGTTTAGCTCACCATCAAGAGGAGGAGAAGTCTCATGTAAAACTTCGCCTTCATCCTTGATACCCATATGAGGATAGGGGAATCCACAACTTCAGGGATGAGGAGAGGACTAATTTTGGTCTCCAAAATACCATATCATTTCCTCCTGGTATAACTTACAAATGACGAGGCCAAAGTTCCATTTTATAAGGAAAATTGAATGTTTTTTTGAACTTCCTGATTTCGAGAAACCACTTGTTTCTAGATTTTATATGGACAGACGGTCTTATCTCACTATTGAAAAAAACTAAAAAAATTATCCCAACCTCCTTAATATCTTCACAAAAAATTGTTCACCATTTATAAAATCAAATAATGAGATATTTTTAGAACCCCACTCAATACTTTTGACTTCGTTCAAATTTAGTGTTCTAGATAGATCAGTCCGGATGGGCCACAATATCACCAAATTAGCTTTGGGTTTATTCATATAAAATGTATAAAATTTAATTTAAGACCAGACCAAAAAATTACAAACCGTTTGGATGCACGTTTTAGTAGAATAATGTGGTTGATTCCACTGGTGTGCATGGATCCTGCACAGTTTGGCCCATTTTTCTTGGATATCATCATGGGCCCTCCAAATCACCTCTACATTCATTGAAATTATTAAAATAAGTATCATTTGCCTTTTTAATTGTAATAAATAAAAAATAATTGAATCAATCATGATGTTTAATTCTTTTTTACTTTTATAATTTTCAATACAAAATTATTTTAGCATCGTGATGTAAGTGTGAAAATAAAACAGTGAATCACATTGCGATCAATTTTCAATTTTTTATAGACTAGATGTTGATCTCTTAGGTAACTAAATAATAAAAAAGTTGTGAAATTATCCTCAAAAAACTTCATCTTTGATATATTACATATATACTTTCAAGCTATCTTCCTTCCAATGTAGTCCAAGAAAATATTCTTAATTTCACAATAATGATTCCTTCCTTTTTATTCTCCTTTTCTAACAGTTGAAACATTTGTCTTATTATTTTCATATAGATCTTAAATATAGTTATTGGTTTCTTATATTCTTATAACTACAATTATAACAATATATTTAATTGAATCCCTCTTTTCTATCCTTTTTTAATAGATTCATAATAAAGGCTCTTCTAAATACCCACTCTTCTCCTTTAAATCTTATTATAGAAGACATAAAATATTCATATGAGATTCTCCCTATCAATAAATTTAAATTTGAGATATCTCGTATCCAAATCATCTTTATTCTTGGACCATAAAATATTTTTCATATTTTAAATATGAAAAGCTAATAACATCACTTTCTTCTTTCCAGTATGGAATTCTTCCTCTTCCAGGAAATATCTTTTCAACATTCATGTGGAATAAAAATAATGTATTCAAATACATTAATAATATTTTAATGAAATATCCTTATTGTTTACATAAAAATACATACATCCATTGACACTACTACCTCAACAACACCCCTGTGTACTTTTTTCATTGAGGTGTGTAGTGTGGTAAACATCAGTGTCACAAAATCTACGATTTACACTAATAATTTTACTTTAAAATATGATATTTACTATAGTAAAAAATATTCCCACAAATCATTAATCCCCTTCCATTAACTACTAATTATTCATAGTGTAGACTCCTCACTTTGGATAATGAATGTTGTACAAACCATTACGAATATCATTTAAATTACTTAATGTTATTTCTTATTTAATTATGGATTAAAAATAAATCAAACTATGTTTAAATCATTTAAGACCATATCAATATTTATATTATATAATGGAATAAACCTCCAAAATATTTCTAGATAAAATCACCAATAAAATTCATAAGCTTTCCCTTGAGTTTTCATTTGGTCATTAAAATGTTATAAATACATAACCCTTACATTGAAAGGAATATACCTTACAAAAATCGGTTTTATTGTTTATACAGATTAAAAATCATCCATATGTTGACCTCTATATAAAAAATGGTCCTTTCATAAACCATGTATCATTCTTACACAAATATATAATCATCCTTAAGATGACCTTTATGATCACACCTTTTCGAAATTTTCTAGATGATGATCCTTATGAAGTCTAGATATCATTATTTCTTATTGATGTATCCTTATGAAAATTAATCTTTTAAATATAAATAAAATTTAAATATTCTATGATGTTGATACTCAACAATCCAATCATCATTGTATTCTAATACATAGACAATTTTTGGAATATACACTTCAATAATATTTATTCAGAATGAATCAAAATGGATCCAGCCTTTATGAATCTTCACATGAACTCCTCCAAATTTTTTTTACATACCCATATCCATAAATATAAGTAAAATTCCTTAATGTTAGGATCCATATACTATTAATTTCCATTTTCAACAAGCTTAATGACAATAATAATGAACTCTATTTTTCACCAATCTGCTAAGAATCACGACTTTTATTAACAAATTTCTTCTCTAACACCAACACCCATGTTAATAAATACAATCTAGCATCTATGGTAATAACTCATTAATTAGTCCATATTCTAATTGCATTTCCAATAACCCACATTCATCCATGTTCTACATGTATTGTTAAAAAATCCAACACAACCCCATAGGGTTTCAATAATCTACTCTATTGAACTTTGTTGATAATATTACACCTTTTACTCTCCCTATTTGTCAATGAAATAAAAAGGGGATAATTCTATTCTCATTTTGAGTTAAAAAAATTTACCCTTCCATTTTTCAATTCCATAGGAAGAAATGTTATCTTCTTTACTCCCCCTTTTACTTCAAAATGAAAGATGGTGTCCACATCAGCTTCTAATCCCACTATGAGGATAAGAAAAAATAATCTCCTGCTTTTTTCTCACCCATTGTGTAACAACCCAGGTATTTATAGAATATTTTTCTTATGATTATTTTTATTATTGATTTAAATATTAATTCTTAAAATAAATAATTTATTATATGGATGTTTATTTAACAAATTAATTTTAAAATTATAGAACATTAATTTGAGAAATCTAGTTTCATTTTTTAATTCATCATGTTGAAATTATCTTTGTGTGAATTTTTTATAATGTTATGAAAAAGATTAATTTTTAATGAATAGTAAAAAACACTTCATTTTATTTCAAAACTATTTTTTTCTAATTTGTTTATAAATCTAGATTTTACATTAAATTGTTTCTAAGGTATTATTAGATAAAATTTTTATCATATAATATAATATAGTTCATTGGAATCAGGTTTATATTTAAATTGGATATAAAAACTTTATGAACTTGTGAACATTTTTACTTTAAAAAACATGTTTTCTCAATCTGTCAGTAAGATAAATTCTAAATTAAATTTAACTAATTATTTTAATTTAATGTTTAAAAATTTAAATAAATGTTTTTAATTCATATGAAATTTTTGGTCTAACAGAAACAACTTAATTTTTGTTGAATAGTGACATTAGTTTTTTTACAGTGGTTAAGGGTAAATCGGGTAATTAAGGCTTGAAATAATATTATAAGTATTATAAAATTACCCTAAAATTGGTCATAATTTCCTTATACGATTATATTTTAACTAAATTAATCATTGAGTCTATTTGAGGATAAATTTGAGCCACATGGAAGATTTAAATGCATTTATAGTATTTTATTCAAAGAAAATCATATTTAATAAGTTAAATAATTTTCCTTATCATGGATATAAGTAAATATACATATTGAACAAATATAAATGATTATTCTGAACCTAATTTATTTATTTTCATAATGGTAATTTATTTTTAGTTTTTATATATGAAATAATTAAGATTAATGCATGTGTAGGTCTAATGTAGTGCTTCTGCAAGAATAAGAAAAATAAATAAAAATTTTTTATTAAAATTATAAGAGTTATCAAATGCCACAAATTTTGGATAGAGATTTTTATATAATAAAATACTAACCATTATCATGTTTTCATTCTAATTGGGGATATTTTTGACCCATAGGTATCAAATTAGTCCCTTCATATTATTTTTTAAAAAAGATAGACAACTTGTCCACTCTATAATTTTTAATTTGTATAATATTTTTATGTGGGGTTTTCCAAAAATGTTTTTCGAACAAGAATAAACTTTTTAAATCTAATAAAATTATATCTTTAATGAAATTTTATTTTTAAATTTTTTTCAATAAATAATTACCTTAATCGTTTTAATGGTTATGATGAGGTAATTATTGGATTAATGAATAAATAAATTTAACAATATTAAAAATAAGAAAATAAATATAATTTGATAATTTTTAGCTAATTAAAGAATTAACTTGATTAATATAATAATAAAAATTTATAATAAAAATTTATATTTTAATTTTAAACCTTTTTTGATTTTTTAATGTCAAAAGTATGATCACTATTTAATTTGAAAAAATAAGATTTCATGAATATAATATTTAATTACAATATTTAAAAGCAAAAAATTATTAAAAAAACAAAAACAAAACTATTTGGTCTCAAATGTGACATACGTTTCTTTTTAGACCTTTTTAAATTCTCAAACTCTATATTAAATTTATTATATTTTAATAAGTTGTGTAATTCCTATGTTACCCCACCCCTCAATTATAAATGGTGGATCCCACCTTCACAAATTATCATCACCTAAAGCCTTATTTATTAGATAAAATCTTATGAATTCCATCATCATAATCCATTTCCATATACTTTAGCTCCAATTATCAGAAAAACACCACTTCCAAGAGCCTTAAAAAGGTTCTGAATAATGAATTTTCAAGAAGTAAGGTTCATTTTTCTTTTATTTTTAATTCTTTTTCACTTATACCTTATCCCCACCTCTGATACAATGTCTCATGAGAAGTTTAGTATCAAATGTATATATTAGTTTAGTTGTTCTCATTGTATATTCATCATAAAATCTCTCATATTAGCCTTTATTTCATAAATAATGAAATCGTCGTCTGTGGTGCCTTAATTAACCGCCTATGTGGATGATGATTTTTCATTTCCCTTTTTTGGAAATCATGGAATGGTTAAATTCAAATGTAAATATTTAAAATGAACTAAATTCATATATGTTATAACTTTTGGTTTATTATTTATTTTTTTACAAGGAATAAAATTAATAAAATGACCAAGGAAACCATGAAAATAACGCACTCAAAACAACAAAAAAAAAAATTGTTAATAAATGGGTGGAAAATGTTATAAGAAGATAATGTAAGGTATTAAAACATTAGTTTAGTTAATTAATATATTAATAAAACTATAAAAACCAATATACAATAGGTTTTAACACATTTAAAGGAATTTGAACCTAATGTGAGGGACATTCCTTTTAAAACCCTTTCTAAATGTGTTTTTTATGAAATTCAAAAAGACACTTTTGTATATGGAATGAGGGGTTTCCCATGATTTCATTTTCCTTTATTAATTTGATATTAACATAATTTTTTTCATAGTTATTTATTATGAATATAATTTCATTATTATTTACACATTTTATATATTTTTAAAAGTGATTTGTTTTAATAAAAAGGGAAATTTGAAAATCTGAAAGAGTTATGCCCAAGGTTATAACTGAGTTATCAAGTGTTTAGTTCATGATATGTTCCTTGTAAATTGTTTATATTATGTTTATACCATTATAGCTCAATATATTTTAATTTAAACCCCATTATAGCTTAATATAGGTTGGCTTGATCCCATTATAGCTCATGATATAACGGGTTGATCACCATTATAGCTCAAGATATGTTGGATTGAGACCATTATAGATCAAGATATGACATGTGAACCCCATTATATCTCTCCAATTCATTGGGTACTCAGGATATAGAATTTTACTAAATGGTTATTCTATGTGTAACATTGAATATAATAGTGATATGGTAAATATGTACCAAGGCAACTTCAAGATGTTTCTATGCATGTTAATAAGTGTTTAGGTAATGGGTTTTATTTTTTTAATGTTATCACTTGACTAACAATTTCTTTATCTATATTCATTACTGATATTTTTTGAGCTCATCCTAAGTTTTTCAAATGTTTTTCATGGGTTATAAGGACAGGTAAGAGAAATGAGGATGTCAATGTGAGTGTTTTAAATATTTTTATTAAGAAAAAGAAACCATGTTTTATTTTAAAGATTTTTATTTTGTGAAAAAGATGTATAGGGATTAGAAGTGTATACTTTTTAATTTTTGAGTTTTTATGTAATATATATGGCCTAATTCTATGGAAATCTAAACCTAAAAAGATAATCAATATGAAATAATGTATGTTCTTGACTAAAATTCAAGTTTATGAAATGTGTTAAGACTGGGTCCTTATAGTTGGTGTCTAATGATCATTTAGATAACATTTGGGGTTAGGTTGATGTTAATATAATACCAAAAATAATTTTACTTTATGGTTGATTTTAAATGATATAACATTTAATTATTACCATGTTACTTTATCTAAGATATTTCTATTCGGAATCATTTTACACAGAATAAATAGGGAATCTGAAGTAGAAAGGCACCAACAGAATGATATCCTTCCAAATATGAATCTTAGAATGGTGGGAATCATAACCATGCAGTTTATAATAATAATGGATCATTTTCATTAGGGAATAAATTTTGGTGGTATCCATGCTAGTGTGGAACCTGATCTACTATGAAGAATCATGCCTTTTGGGGAGTATTTTATGAGGCAATTTCCTCCAGAATTTAGGGGAACTATAGATCTAGTGATAGCCAAAGGATGGATCAATGCTCTAGAAAATATATTTGATATCATGGGATGATCATAATTACAAAAGGTAAAATTAGACATTTATCTTTTTGAAGGTGAGTTTGATCAATTTTGGTCTCTATTTAAGAATATGAGAGAAAATATGATCTTGACAATCTCTAATGAGATGATTTTATGAGTTTTTTCTGTAAAAATATATTCCTAAAACTATTTGACACAAAATGGAGAAACATTTTCTGGAACTGTATTAGAAATGTGGTGATTCTATGGAAGCATCTGAATCCAATTTCACAATACTGGTCCGGTACATACCAAATTTTACTTGGGACTTTGATAGTAAAATTTATATATTTTACTCTGGTTTAAAATGGTTTCTACGAAGATATTTGACTTAATGAGAGTTTAAAATATATGATTAACTTATTCATTATTCTGAAAAAGTTGATATGGAGTTTTCTAAAACATATGTTCCACATGAGGAAAAGAATAAGAAGTGGTTTGGTTGGCATGTTTTAGGGAAGAATTCATCAAAGAAATATGGAGGTAAAGAAATCAATTTCTCTTCTTGTGAAAAGTGTGGTAAAAAGAATCCTAGAGAATGCCTTATAAGTTATAGGAAATGCTACAGATTTTGAATGTTTGGGTACATGTCTCATGGATTCAAGGAAAATGATCTAAAAATTAATGAGAAGTCACTGGTGAGATTATTTAACTATAAAGAATTGAGTCATTTTTTAATGTGTGTCTGAAGCTAGTCACTCAAGCAGGAAACCAGTAATATTGGAAGTAGAAACTTGTAGAAAAATCATTTGCAACCACCCCAAAAGATGTTGATCTACCAAATGATTTAGTATCAGGTACATTTATTATTTTTACATATTTTGAAAATGTGTTGTTTGATTCAGGTTCTATACATTCCTTTATTTCAGATAAATTTTTTGCTAAATTGAAAATTATACCTCAAGAAATGACGCCAGAATTTGTAGTAGAAACACCCAAAGGAAATACTATGAAAAAAATATAAGAATCTACATATCATGGTATATAGAAAGCTTTTACTAGAAAACCTTGTTGTATTTGTTTTAATAGGTTTTGATGTTATTTTGAGAAAAGACTGGCTTTATTTTTATCATACTAATATAGATTGTAGAGAAAAAGAAGTTTGTTTAGACAGAGGTTCATTTTGTGTACAAGAATGAACCCATACCATTGATAACATATAAGGAAGCTAAGAAACTATTAAAATATGGAAATGAATGTTATCTTGAAAACATCATTTAAAACAAGGGAATCGTTCAGAAAAATGATGTATTAGTGGTAAATGAGTATCTTGTGGTATTTTTTGATGATTTTCCTAGAGTTATTCATGATCAAGATTTTGAGTTTACTATTGACTTTATTCTTGATGTTAATAAAATTTATAAACCCCCTTATCAAATGGATCAAATGGAACTTTTAGTGTCAAAAAAACATCTGAATGAATTATTAGATAAAGGATTCATCTGACCCAGTACTTACCCATGGGGTGATCCAAACTTGTTTATTAGAAATAAAGATGGTTTAATGATACTTTTCATTGATTATAGAGACTTTAATAAAATCAATTTGAAGAAAAAATATTATATGTATCATATCAATTATTTGTTTGATCAAATATAGGGAGAATATTATTTTTTGAAGGTTGAAATAAGTCCGGGGTACCATCAGTTGAAAGTAAAGGAATCATACATCCCAAATACTACATTTTATACTAGATGTGGTCATTATAAATTTTTTTATGTCGATTAGTTTAACTAATGCTCCTACTGTATTCATCAATCTAATCAATATAATATTTCATGATTTCATAGATACGTTTTTGGTTGTGTTTATTTATGAAATTAGCATATATTCTAAAATTAAATAGGATCTTGAAAAACATCTAAGGGTTGTTTTTAAAACCTTAAAAGAAAATAAATTGTATGAAAATTCTTGTAGTGTGAGTTTTTGTTGTCCAAATTGTATAATAAAACCAAAATATGGCATAACTATTGATCATACTAAAACAAAAGATGGCATTACTATTTATCTTGATAAAACAAAAGTTTATAAACAATGTGCAAGACCCAGAAATATAACTACAATTCGTATTTTTCTTAGTTTGAAAGGTTATTACTGGAGTTTTGTTGAGAACTTTTCATGTTTATCATGCCCATTGACTAAGTTAACTCGAAAAGGAGTTAAATTCATATTGAAAATAGAATGTGATAATTATTTTCAAGAATTAAAAAATAATATTGCTGAATTATATAGTTCTTGCCGTACCTTCTATATGTGGTGAATTGTTCATCTGCAATGATGCGTATTTGAAGGGACATGGTTGTGTTCTGATATAGAATGATCAGGTAATTGCTCATGTTATACATTAGTTGAAACCTCATGAGTTAAATTACCCTACATATTATTTTGAATTAACTTAGGTAGTTTCTACATTAAAAAATTCGAGGCATCATTTTTAAGGATTAAAATTTGAAATATATATTAACCATAAAAGCAAGAAGTTTATATTTACTTAGAAGGAATTGAACATGAGACTGGGAAGATGGCTGGAAAGAATTAAGAATTATGATTCCATGATCCATTACTATCTTGGAATATCAAACAATGTTTTCAATGCCTTGAGCTGAAAAAATGATGCTACATTAACCATGATACATTTGTAACATGACCCCTTAGTGAATGATTTGATAAATTTTGGCCCAAAAGTTGTTGGTACAGGAAATACCTCTATTTTTTTAGGTATCAGTGCATTCATCTCTATCAAATAGAATAATTCATGCTCATAAAGAAGACTATGAGTTATATAAAAATATAGAATTATATAAAAAGGGTATGATGCCCAAGTTTAACATTGATAAGGATTCTGTTTTGAGGATTACAAATAGATTATGTGTTATTTTTGATTCTCAATTAAAGAATTATTTTTTATCTAAATCTAATAGTTCTCTATTTTTAGTTCATCATAGAAGCACTAAGATGCACAGGGATATTGAAGAGTGGTACTGGTGGGATGGAAAGGAAACAGATGTTGCATGTTTTACCATGAAATGTTTGACATGTCAACAGGTTAAAGCAGAGTGGCAGTTACCGAAGGGAATTCTTTAGTCTTTTCCAGTACCAGAGTGGAAATGGTAAAATATACCCATGGACTTTAAAGTGGGACTACCAAATATATATTGAGGTAATAATGAATTATGGGTTATTGTTGATCATTTGACTAATTCTTATCATTTTCTTTCTATTCATGATGCTCTATATTTAGATCACCTTCTCTTGAATATACCTAAAATATATTTTTAGGTTACAAGGAGTTCCTCTGTCCATTATATCATATAGTGATCCTAGGTTCACTTATAACTCTTGGAAAGACCTTTATAATTTTTTTGAGAAAAGAATTAAATTTTTGTATAGCTTTTCATCCACAATCAGAGGAGTAGTCAAAACAAAAAAATAAAATATTAGTGTGCATGCTATGAGGTTGTTCAATGGTTTACCAGGGAAGTTAGGATTATAATATTACTTTAATTGAGTTTTCTTATAATAATAGTTTTTATTCCAGTATAAATATGACGCCTTTTGAGCCATTATATGGAAAGTCGTGTTGAACTCATACATTTTGGGATGATTTCCTAGAAAGAAGGTTAATGGGATGAGAATTATAATAGAAAAAGTTAGAAAAATTTCAGATGATTCTATGACTCATGGGGATAGCTCAGAGAAGGCAGAAACGTTATGCAAATAATTGGAAGAAAGACCTTTTATTTGCGGAAGGAGATCATTTTTCCTAAAAATATCTTCCTGTAAATGTGTGTTGAATTTTGGTAAAAAGAATAGTTAATTCCATGGTTTATTGGACCTTTTGAAATCTTGGAGAAAGTTGGACCATTTTCCTATCGAGTAGGTTTACCTCTGAGTTTATTTTAGGTACACAATGTTTTTCATGTTTTTATGTTAAGAAAGTATTTCCTAAATTAATATCATGTTTTGAGCCTAGAATTAGTTCAGTTGGAAGAGAACATATCTTATGAATAGAAACTATTTCAGATTCTTGATCGTAGAGATCATGTTTTGTGGAACAGGGTAATTCACGATGTCAAGGTTTTGTGGAGAAACCACAATGTAGAAGAAGCAACATCAGAATCTAAAAATGATATGAAGGAAAAGTATCCTCATTTGTTTACAAGTAAATAATTGTGTGTAAGAAATTTCAAAAAGGGGAGGAATGTAATAACCCAGGTATTTGTAGAATATTTTTTTTATAATTATTAGAATTTTTTATTTAAATAGTAATTCATAGAATAAATAATATATAATATGGTTATTTATTTAAAACATTAATTTTAAATTTATATAATTTTAACTTTAGAAAACTGATTTCATTTTTTAATTCATCATGTTGAAATTATTTTGTATGAATTTTTTAGAATTTTCTAAAAAAATTTAATTTTTAGTGAACAGTAAAACACAATGCATTTTATTTCAAAGCTAATTTTTCATCTAATTTATTTATTAATTTAAATTATCTTTTTAATTGGTTTTATGGTGTAATTAAATCAAGTATTTATTATTTAATCTAATTTAGGTCATTTGAATCAATTTCACATTGAAATTGGATATAAAAACTTTATGAACTATTGAACGTTTTTACTTTAAAAAAACCTACTTTCTCGATCTGTCAACGAGATAAATTTTAAATTAATTTTAACTAATTATGTTAATTTAATTTTGAAAAATGGAAATACATGGTTGTAATTCATATGAAATTTTTGGTCTAATAGAAACAACTTAATTTTTGGGGAACATTAATTTTAGTTTTTTTACCACAGTTAAGGGTAAATCAGGTAATTAAAGGTAAAAATAATATTATCAGGTTTATAAAATTACCCTAACACAATTAATAATTTAATTGGATAAGTATTCATCAACCAAAGGAATCCTTGGGTCGATTTGAGGATAACTTTGTGCCACTTGGATGATTTTCATGCATTTATAGAATTTTATTCAAAGAAACGCCAATTTAACAAATTAAGTAATTTTCCTTATGTTGGATATAAGTAAATATAAATGTAGAAAAAATATAAATTATTGTTTTTAACCTAATTAATTTATTTTCATGATGGTAATTTATTTTTAAATTTTTATATAGATACAATTAAAATTAATTCATGTGCAGTGCAGATGCAGTGCTTATGCAAACTTAAGAAAAATAAATAAATATTTTTATTAAAATTATAAGAATTATTAAATGAAAAAAAATTGTTAAACTTTTTATATAATAAAATAAGTATAATTATCATGTTTTGATTCAAATTGGGGAAATTTTGGACCCCAAAAAGATCACATTAGTCCCTCTATATTATTTTATTTAAAAGAATGACAACATGTTCAAAATAAAATTTTCAATTTGTATAATATTTTTATATGAGGGTTTACATAAGCTTTTTCAAAAAGAAGTATTATTTTGAAATATAATAAAATTAAACTTTTCATGAAATTTAATTTTTAATTTTTATACAATAAATAATTACCATAATGGCTTGAACAATTATGATGTAGTAATTATTTGATTGATGAATAAATCAATTTAACAATATTAAAAATAATAAAATAAATATAATTTCATATTTTTAAGATAATTAAATAATTAAATAGATTAATATGATAAGTATAAGATATAATAATAAAATTATATACTAATTTGAAACCTTGTTTTGATGTTTTTAATGTCAAAAGTTATGAATAGTGTTTGATTTGACAAAATCATTTGTCATGAATATAATATTTAATTAAAATATAAAAAAATAAAAAAATTATTTAAAAAGATAGAAAATTATATAATTTGGTCTTCAATTTGATCTAATATTCCTTTCATCCATTTTTTATGTCTTAAACTCTGTAATAAAATTATTATATTTTAATAAGTTGTGTAATTCATGTGTTACCCCTCCCCTCAATTATAAAAGGAGGCTCCCTCCTTCAAACATTTTCGTCACCTTAAGCATTATTTCCCAGATAACCTCTAAACAATTCCATCCTCCAAATCCATTAACATATAATTGAGCTCCTAGTATCAATAGAATACCACTTCCAAGAGTCTTAAAGAGGTTCCCAATGAGGAATTTTCAAGAAGTTCTTTTTTCTTGTATTTTTAATTCTTTTTACTTATACCTTATGGCCACCTCTCATCAAATGTTTTATAACAACTCCAGTATAACATATATACTGCAGTTTTGTTTTTTTATGTTATATACATCATTAAATATCTCATCTTATGTTTTATTTCATAAATAATAAAATCGTCATATGTAGTGTATTAATTCACCGCCTACGTGGATGATGATTTTTCATTTCCCTTTTTTCCCAAATCATGGAAAGGTTAAATTTACATTTAAATGTTTAAAATGACCTAAATATATAAATTTTATCACTTATGGTTTATTATTATTTTCACACAAAAAAACCATTAATAAACCAACCTTGGAAACCATGAAAAGAACACACTTAAACAATGAAAATAAAAAAAATATTGGTAATAAATGGGTGGAAAATGTTTTAAGAAGATAATGTTAGGTATTGTAACATGATTTTAGTTATGTAATATATTAATAACACTATTGAAACCATTATACAACATTTTTTAACACATTTTAATTAATTTGAACCTAAGGTAAGATACATTCTTTTTAAAACCCTTTTTAAATGTTTTTTTATGAAATTCAAAAAGATTTTTTTTATATAGCATGAGTGGTTTTTCTTGATTTATTTTTCCATTATTACTATGATTTTTCCACTATATGTTTCCATATTTTTTTATGAATATTATTTCGTTATTATTTGAATTGTTTTTATATTTTTAAAAGTGATTCGTTTTATGAAAAAATGGTATTTTGAAAATCTGAATGTGTTTTTCTTAAGGGTTTAGATGATATATTAATTTTTTATTAATGACATGTTTCTTGGAAATAGTTTGTGTTGGATTTATCCCATTATAGCTCAAGATATGATGGGTTGATCTCCATTATAGCTTAATATATTTTAGGTTGTTCCCATTATAGCTCAAGATATGACGGTTTGATACCCATTATAGCTCAAGATATGTTGGGTTTAGCCCATTATAGCTCAAGGTATGATAGGTGATACACATTATATCTATCCAATTCATTGGGTATTTCATAGATGAAAGTTGACTGAATTTTTTTTCCATGTGTAAGGGTGAATGTAATAGTGATACGGTAAATATGTCCCAAGGGAACTGCATGATATTTCTATGCGTGTCAATAAGTTTTATGTAATGAGTTTTATTAGTTTTTATGTTATCACTTGACTAAAAATTTCTTTAATTATATACCTTACTTGTATTTTTTAACTCATACCAATTTTTTAAAATATTTTTCAAAGTTTATAAAGATGGGTAAGAGAAAGGAGGAAGTCAGGATGAATGTTATGATGACTTTTATCAAAAAAAGAAACCATGTTTTATTTTAAAGAGTTTTATTTTTTGAAAAAATGGATAGTGAGTATAAGTTTAAAATTTTTAATTTTTTAGTTTTTATGTAATAATTATGGCCTAATTATCTACAACCCTAAACCTAAAAATATAGTCAATTTGAAAGAATGTATGTTATTGACTAAAACTCAAGATTATAAAATGTTTTAAGGCTCGGTCCTTATACATTGAGTACAGGGAGACCTCCTACAGAACTTGAAATATTATGCTACTTTGTTAAAATACCTCATCCTTTGACTCCATTCACTTATTGATTCACCTTTGGCTCTTCATACTAGATTTTGTTACAAATTTCTAGTTAGAAATTCCAATTCTATGATTTCCTTTTCTCAAGTTTCTAATCAAAATTACACTTCAACTTCATTAACTCAAAGAAAATAATTGAGTGAGACTCCCAATTAGTAATAAATATATCAAGAAATCCTTAAATACTATTCATATTAGTCTTAGTTTGTGAAACAATAGTCTAATCCAACATCCTCAAAATTGTCTTTGTAACTCACTAACACCAATTATTACTATAGATTTAGTTTTTCACTTTCTTAATAAAAAATTTCATACGAACTCAACCACACTCAAATAAAAGTATTAGTACGTAATCTATGTATGAACCAAACAATTGTTCTCCATTTAAATTGATCTTTAGATATAAAAACTAATGTCAATTTTTAAAATCTATACAAATTATAGAAAAAAAATAAGAAATTGACTTATTTGTCTTCCTTCTATTCATCGAAATAATTTTTCAATATCCAAATAATGTTGAACAACCTTTGAAATTTTTTCAACAAACCACCTTCAATTTTAGCATCATATATTTCAATATTATCATAAATTTGGGTACATATTTTTTTGGGGTTAACATTTCCTAGACAATGCATTCTGGTATCCTATAAACATGAGAAACTATTATCAGTTATTAGAATATATATAAATAAATATGAAACTCAATTGTGTGGCTGCTTCCAATATCTCCATTTTTTATTGGTCTACTTTTACTAAACTCATGGACTTATGTCACTAATTTTAAACCAAATTAAATATAATACCATGGGTTTCTTCAAATATGGATTTGTTTCCTATTTTATTTAAAATTATTCTTCTCCAAAAATCTCTATATTCAGCCATTAATTTCATTCTAATATGTATATTTTAGATTTGGTTTTGAGTTAGAATCAACCTTGAAACTTTTTTTAATCCTGATATCAAATAGATCTTTTATTTAATTTGAATTTCACTAGTTTAATACATTTCAATCTTCAAAAAATTCCATTATCAACTCTCTTTAATGTAATTTTCTTTCACATTTACCCCATGGATTGTATCTCCCCATTAATTTTACATCACTTAAAAATAGATAGATAATATTTAATATGTAGGGAGAGGTGTACCTAAATTGTCCTCAATTTGAGGAATGAGGCTGGTAATGTTAGACCATATCATTGCCTTTACAATTCCCTTCCTACTTTTTGAGATTTTGGGAAATAAATTTCATCAATTCATCAATTTCATATCCATATTTATCAACCAAAATATATATCTTATTTAACTACTTACAAAATGGTATTATCTAAGTGATACCCTTTTCGAACTTCTCTTCTTGAGTATTTTCTTTGGGGATCTCAATTCTTTGATTTGTGTTATTCTATATTGTGAGAAAAATCCTAGATGGGAATTTCTCTACCATTGATTCCTTTCTATATATTTTTCTATCAATATTCTTCCTCTATTGGAGGAAACGTCCACCAATCATAATTTCTTTCCTTGGAGTTGTCTTTGTGAGCCAACTTAGGTATTATTATTTATTGATGGACATGAGATCCATATTAGAATCATCATTACTTGTCATATTCTTCTTCTCATGTTCTTTAATATTCCACATAGTTGGAGTTCCTCCTAAATTTTGTTTCTTGATATTCCTTCTTTCTTTCCAAGATGAATATTATGAGTAGACTAACTCTACAGTTTGATACACCCTTTTTTTATTTTTTTATTTTCCTCTTAAACGGTGAATCTATTTTCCATCATAATAGGCCTTTTATAGAATAAAATGTTTTATTGTATTTCATAGGAGTATAGGTCCTCCCTAGGTCATCATTTTACTTTATTACTTACTTAAAAATGAAATTCATCATCATGTAAACATTTTTAGAACTTATGGAGAATATACCCTAGTAATCATACCTTATTTAGTTTTCTATTAATTTAGAGTTTGTGATAGAAGTTATTTATATTTCAATTTTGGGACTTTTATATTCAAAACACATAGTATATATGGCCAAATATTTCATAATTTAAGAATTTTGTTGATAATTTATTCTGTGAACAATTATCGAGATATTTTTAAAGAAATTTATGATTTTATATAGATTTAGTAATTTATGTATTCTTTATCATTGATTTTTTTAAATACTTTTCCTTTCACTTATTAAATATTCCATGGGAGGGTTCTTCTTTTTTCCAATGGATTTTTTATCCTCTCCTCAAGTTCCTTGATCTTCTTATCCATCTCATTAATTTTGGCATCCTAATCATTCATTCTTGGGATAGATTCCACACCCAATAAATTCATTTCATCCATTTTATTTTATAGGTCAATTTTTTTATTTTAATTCCTTTTTATTAGAGGTTTTATTTATGATTTGTGAGGAATTGTTTCAAAACAATTACTTTGTTCATTCATGTTTGTTTCCATTTTCTTTATTTCAACTATCAAGGACACTTCCTTTATTTTTAGCCTTTCATTTTCAAAATAAAAATATTTAATAATTACATTTTATACCTCATGTAAAAATCCTCATTTATCATCCTTCCCTAGTGTGGACTATATCCCGTTTTAGTGGATGCTGAACAAAATCAATATCTACCACTTGTTCATGTTTCCATTTATTCATTATAATCACCACTTATTTTCATCTACATAAAAGAGTTTGAAATTTATAATACATGTGATTTATTTAAACCAAGGTTACATTTTGATATAAATGTGGATTCAAAATTTATTACCTTTGTTGGAGAGCTCATATTCTATGAATACTTCCTGTTTTTCTTCTTTATAACATTAGGTATAAAGAAATTTTTATTTATGTTGATCACAAGATGTACTTATTTAAATGCATATTATTTTTTAAATGAATCTTCTAGCACCGTCAAAATATCTTTGTAAAAATTTTAATGAGAAAACTTCTTCAATATTTTATTTTTAAGAACAGTCTTTATTTCCTCATTAACTAAAGCATCAATCTATATACTTATTTACTTTTTTCCATGATAACTCTATGTTTCCTCAATAGATCAATTAATTTAAGAAAAAATCATGATGGACTCTAAAATTTTATTCTGTATAATCCATGAATTCCTTCTTCCACCTTTGAAATTTATTATCATTGAAAATTTTAGCTTCCTTGTGTACTCCATTTATGTCGGAACTCCAAAAAAATATTATGAGGATGAACCCCAGACACAACCTTTATGCTATGATACCACTTGTTAGGTCCCCATATTACCCTAAGAGGGGGTTGAATCAGGGAACACCAATTTTAAACCTTTTCTTACATACTCTCATTTATAGATATTATCACCGCATAGGTAGGAATTATGATAAATAGTTCTCCTAATAATTTATCCTTTAACATCACCAAAATACTACAAGTGAATGTAGTGAAGTAACATGTAGGGGAAACAAATTTCATACCTAGTTCACTCATAATAGGGTATATCCAAGTTGTATACATCAATGATTTGTCAATGTTAAAAAAATCCATTATTTCTCTAGTTTAGTGGAAATAGGGTTTTTTTACTACACAACTAGGCTCACCACCTTACAGTAGTTTTATGTTAACTCACATCACCCAAGGATCATTACACATCCTACTCCTTTATTAACTACTCCAGGGTAGATCAATCTATAGATTAATGATATATAAGTCCATCCCCAATTATAAACACTTACATAGTTGGGTATATCTTTTGTGTTTTTAGATTAACTATTGATCTCTATAGTTTCTCCTTCACAAAAAAGCTCTGAAATTATCATCTAATAACATTATATTTGACATATTCTCTATTACTATCAAGATCTTTTTCTTATAATAATGGTATAGAATATCTTATTCACTATGTTTTAGTGATTTATTCATTCTTCTTCTCTTTACTACAAATGTAACAATATCCTAATTTTTCTCAACATATAGATATTCAAAATAGTTCTTGATTATTTATCTTCTCCGGCCTATAGGTATATTCATAGATGAAACATACTCTCTCTATCTCCCTTATATCTCTTGTTTTATATATATGTAGTAAAGGATATTCCAAAGGCTCTATATTCTCTTTTATTCTTATATAATAAATAAAATATATGTTTTTTATTCTATCTCTCCATAAATCTCATTTTTAGACCTCTTGTATTAAAATAATCATCTCTATTGGTTCATGAAATATTTACCATATTATAAATATATAAACATAAGAACTACTCTTTATTATCACCCTTTTAGAATACTTCTTCTCCTAAGAAATATCTTTCCATATTTCAAGTGGAATAAAAATAATTTTTTAAAATAAAAGCATGTATTTTAATCCTCAAATATCAATATCATGTATTTAAAAATACATTAAACCCATGACATTGATACCAACACATTACCCCCTCAATTTTTTAAATCAGGTGTGTAGAGTACTCAATTCCAAACACAAAAAATTTAGGATTTCCACTAGTCATGCGACTCTAAAATGTGAAATTGACTATATTAAAAATTATTTGTGTGTATAATAAATTCCCATTCATTCCATGCTGCTTTTCATGGTGTTCACTCCTCACTTTATGATATGAAATAAATATAAAACTAAATGAATATTATGGTAACTCATTCCTTCAATTTTATCATGAAATATGGATTAAAACGGAAGCATATAATTTTTGAATTATTTGAGAACATATCAATAATCATCTAATGTAAAATAATACACCACTAAAATATTGAAAATAATATCACTGATAAAATTTATAAACATTACATTGATTTTTCTATTGATCACTAGAAATTTGAAAAGGAATGGCCCTTAATTTGAACGGAATGACCCTTATACAGACCACTTTTTAATTTTATATAGACCATGAATCACCCATGCGATGACCTTTACACAGAAAACTATCCTTAAATAGACCATTGATTTTAATTATCAAGATACACAATCATCTTTATTATAATACTTATACTCCTAACATTGCCAAATTTTCCAACTGATGATCCTTATAAATTCTTGAGATCATTCTTACATGGAGAAGGTGCCTTAAGAAAATTAATTCTTACTATCTAGATGACCTTTATGAACTCCAAGATGTTTATTAGGTAGCTCTATAATGATCCTTAAATTCTAGTACTTAGCCAATTCCAATAATCCTCTATTTAAATATATGTATCTATAATTGATCCAAATGGATTATAACCTTCATGAATGTTCTCAAAAACTCATTCAATTGTTTCCCCATACCATTTTACACAAATAAAAGAAAAAATCCTTCATGTTGGGCTTCATGAACCATTCATTTAATTTTCTAACAAACCTAATTACTATAATAATGGACTCTATTTGTCCAAAATCCTATAAGAATCACCACTTTCTTTAATATCTTCCTTTAATAACTCCAATATCTAAGTCAAAAAATCTAATCCATCATTGATTGGAAATAACTCAATCATTTATAAAACTTCCACATGTATTGTTCACAAACCACATGTGATCATCTTCCACATGTGTTTTAATCAAATCCAATAGAACCCAATAAGGATCGAATATAATTTATGTTATATATATTCAAAAACAATTATATATATTAACATTAAATATTATGAAATATTTATTTTAAAAATATTTCATAAAATTTAAATTAACTAATTATATACATTTAAAAATTAATTAATTTTAAACATTAAATAAAATAAACAAATATCCAAAATACATTTTTCAATAATTTATAAACAATTTATAAATTATAAAATCAAAAAATAATTGAAAATTTAGAAAATATATATTTTAAATGATATCATATTTTATGATATAATATATCCTGATATATGGTTGGATTTGTTATATATCAGTTATTTACATTAGCTAATACTAAACTATTATTTCTTCCCTCTATATCAAGGTATGCCTCTTATAATATTGACTATATCGTATTGGTGATACAATGCTCTATTTTTTTAAACACCAAGATTTGAAATCACCACATATGATATGCCTAATTTCTTTCCATGATTCATGAAAATATGAAGGATCTCTAGTGATTCATCACCTTTGATACCCCAAATCAGGAGGCATGGTTGTATCAAATCTTACAATATCACGTATCGTGAGACCATCAGCATTAAAAAAGTAAAATAATTTAAAAAAAATACTATATAAAATATATACAATCATTTTCTTCATTATTAAAACTATATTTAATTAATAAAAATCCATGGTAAGGCTTTGACACAACTGTTATGTTTCTAAGGATCAATTAATAGTTAATTACGCAACCGAAATAATTATAATTCACAACTACCATGAACATTGCACCATTAAAATGAAAACCATACAAATTGTGTTAATAAAGAATGTGTAACCTAAATTAGAGATCATTTCAGATTTTTAATTAAATATATTCTTGATTAATATCACTAGGAATAGAAAAAAGACACTTCCTTTTGAGGTGTATCCATGGACTATACAAAATCACCCAAGATTGTTTGGGTAGTTTCCTTTTTCCTATATTAAATCCATGTATCTCAAGATATAATGTACAAAGGTGGAAGAGAGATTTTTGGGGGTATAGAATCAGATAGTACCTCACCTGAGAATTAAAACATAAATTATTATAGCCACGACTATTTTATAGAGGTCTCATGGATTCTCTCCAATTCCCCAAAGTATTTACTTGTATGCTATGAAATATACGTGTAAATTCGTCTAACCATTCATGAATTTGTCATATAAATGAACTCTCCCATTCATTTCATCATATGAAATGTCAATATTAATAACCCAGTCAATTCATGTGTTAACATTTAACATTTGGTTGTATGAGTGAATTTTAACATTTTTAAATGAATTATACCATATGACTCAGGGAATTACAATCCAACCAAGTCATACAATATGAATGAACCATAAGGAATTAATATGACATCTCTATATAATATAAATCGATATACCTTAATGTATAAAGTTTACCTTTTTCAACAAGTATGGTGCACTCGATGACATAACTATATCCTTTTGTATAATATATGGTATTTAGGGTATAATGCATTCAATCTAAACGTCTCATAAGATAACATTAAATAAATATCACTTCACCTGGGTTTTAAATCTAAATCTGGTTAAAGGAAACCCTATAAGAAAGATTCCAAGGATGTTTGAGCAAAATTAATTGGAAACAAGGACCATTTAAACTAACCATGTTTTTCCTAGGTTACCTACCTTAGTGAAGAAAATCTAATTCACTCAAGTACTTAATTTGAATATCACAATATCATTTCACCTAGTCCTTTCTTCTATAAAGCTAAATTTTCTTAGAAATTTACCTTTGTAGCATTACATTCATGATTAGGACATTTCCTATATTTGGGTATCCCTTACACCCATATATCCATTTGATAATGTGAATGTTTTATTATGAATAAAATCTCCCCCATGTCCTTCCTCTTTTAATTATGGATCCTATAAGGATGTTCAATCATGTATCCCTTTGATAATAGGAACCTTTATCTATAAGAACCCAACCTTAAATTCATGCATGGCTATTGAGGTAGAGATATATACTCTTATGCTACCTTTTTTGAATAATACCCATACTTTTTATTGACTCCCACTTATACTCCATCCAAGTATCCACACATGTGGTTACCTTTCATAGTGGAATTGAAACAAAATAGTTGTTATTGTTGTTGTTATTTCTTCGTCATTGGTAGTTTATTTTATGTAATTCACACATCCTCACCAAGTTCAAATAATTATGTTAGATTCTAAGTAATCTTATACCTAATTCTCATACTTAATACATTGTTAGGAATATTTTGGCATACTTTTCTAGTCATATGACCTCTAATTAAAAGTTACATTGGTTTTGGTTGAATAAAATTAAAAGAAATGATTTTTTCTTGGTTTCATGAGTTTAACAATCTTAAGATTATTCTTTATCACACAACCTTAAATGTAATTAAATATTGGTCCCCACTACATGAATTTAAATTCCAAAGTAGAAAATCATATCATATAGTTTGATATGAACAAAAATAAATATAAATATATTGTACATCATTTCTACGATTAAACTCATAAACCAAGGCCATAAATTTTTAGTGTATATGGATGTTAACTACAAAAATAATTTATTACACAATATAGCATAGAAATATCTTATAAAAATATCTCTGTAATACTTCCTTATACATTTAATTTTGTATATAATTATATGGGGGGAACGGAAAATATAAACAGGAGTGAACTAAAAATATCATAAAGGAAAAAAATTATCCAAGATTCATAAATTATTAGAGCATGTTAGAATATATAATCACAGGAGAAAAATAAAAAAACACATGAGCAATATAAAAAATATTAAAGAATGACATATACTGCTAAAGGATCAAACATGTTCCATGATAAGAAAGAAAAGATATAATATAAGAAACATGAATAATTAATAATAGAATAATTTTATAATAATAAAATGTGATGTATCATATAAATATAACATAATAGAGAAACATGTAATATTAGTGGAATGGGGAAAAAATAAAAATAAGAAAACATAATATCATGATAAAACCAAATAATTCCAATACCTTAAGATTTTAAAAAACAAAAGTGTGTCCATGATTTAAGTTATGAGAATAACCAATAATTATCATGCTTCAAGGTGCAAGAAAAACAAATTATACATATGCTTTAATATATGAAAAAGCCTAATAATATTTATTCTTTAAGTTGTGAACAAAAACAATAATACACATGCTTAAATCTCTGAGAAAACTAATTCATTTCCATGAATTAATATTTTAAAGAACCCAAACATATCCATTATTTTTTTATTTCGTTAGATATAAAAATTCATCTAATACATTGGAGGGCTATAACAGACCCCACACATATTCGAGCTATAATGGACCCCACCAATCTCAAGTCTATAATAGACCCCACTTATCAGAGAGTTATAATGGACCCCACTCATATTGAGTCTATAACATACCATAAACATCACATGAAGATCATCCACATATATATATATATATATGTTTCATCATAAACATGATAACATCTATAAATCTATCATATCTAAACTAACCTATAAAAAAGAGATGGGCTTAATAATAATTTCTTCAAATCATTCACATAATACATCCTAAGATAGACGGTGGATAGTATCATTATATAATAACCCCATAGAAACATAAGAAACATTAAAGGATAGTTAAATATATAAAAATATTTTAAAACATAATTTGGAGTGTGAATATTGAACATGACTCTATAAGAGATAGATATTTTTGAAACGAAATCATAAAAAGTGTTAATAGAAAACATTTTTAATTGTGTTTTTCAAAAGTATTTTTTTATCAAGTGATATAAATAAATTTTAAGAAATAAATTTAATATAAATCCCAAAAAAAGTACCTTTAAAGTAAATAATGCTTATGTATATGAATATGGAGCGGAAGATAACATGTACGAAAATGAAATTAAATGTCCTTTAAACTTTTAGGTAGTATTAATGAAAAACATACATTGAAGAAAGTGTTGAAATTTTTAGTTTTGAAAAGTGATAAGATAAATATGAATAATAAAAAAGATAATACATATTTTTTGTTTATAATAGAAAATAAAACATTTTTGACATGAAATAACATGGATATGGAATATAAATATCTAATGGAAAGTTTGGGAATTATTCCTTACAATGATACATTTTAAAAAGAAAAAATACATCAAATAATAATATTTTCATGTGAAAATGTAAATTAAAAAGAGAGAGAAATAAGGTAGAATATGAAATAAATAAATTTTATAACATAATAAACATATAATAATATATTCAAGTAAGAATAATTTTGACTCAATGAAATGACAGTTGAGTCAACAAAACCCTCAGGGATTTGGTGTTAAATAAAACAAAATAAGTTAAAATATTTATCTTGAAAAAATATTTTTAAATACTATTAAATAAACTATAATAATGATAACATAAGTCATATGGGTCTTAATAACACTATATAAAAGAAAAAATGATGCACCACCTAAACCATGTCTCATGATATGTAAATTGAGACAAAAAACCCATACCTTCATTAAAAAGTTCCATGAAATTACCTTAACCTCATGAATAATAAACATAACAATATTAATTAATTATTTTATAAACTTTTTAATATAAATTAACTTTTATAATATTCATTTATAATCATTCATTCCATATATATTAGTGAGTTGCTGTTTATTTTTACCAATAGATGTTAGTAATTTTGTTTGTTCCATATAACTTTTATAATTGAGATGTTTTTTATTAACAACATGTTCATCATTATAAAATTATTCAAGATAGTCAAATAATTGTTTTTAATTGATTCATATAATCCCATTTTTTTCTTTATGGAAGGCATTGGTATTGTGTAAGAAAATGGAATTCAAGAAAAACTTGTTTAAGGTTATTTGGTGATAATAATGAGTTACTTTATATTTACCATCAATTATTTTATGTTACCATTATAGAACTATATTAATAAAATATCTTTCCCTTTTTTATCATATATTAATAGTATTGAGGTCTTTATTCTCATTCATTTTGGATATTGTGGAGATAGTATCACATCGTCCGTGTAGGAGGTGAAACCAACTCATACAGGAACATGTTATTCCAATGAATGAGTAAGTGTTTGAAGTCATATAATAGTAGTATAATTTTTTCACAATAAAAATGATATTACTATAACATAATTATAGTTTAGAAGAAATTTAGGAATATTTTATTTAAAAATTTAAATGAAAATAATAAATAAGAACTTGTTACCTATAGGAAGAAATTACTCATTATCACTATGAAGTTCCTCAAAATGAAATAATTATGATTAATTATTATGAGTAGAGTATTATAAAAATTTGATATTACTATAGTAGAGGTAAAATGAAAAATTATTAGAGATAAATTCAAAAGAATGTATTAATTTTGACTAGGTGTAAGTGAAATCCTTTTATAGGTGAAAATGGGGGACATTTATCTGGAAACATAGGTTTGGTGAAAGATAAATATGGAATCACATGGGGGTTAGGTGAATTAGGTTAATAAATATTAGAGAGACATGTGGGTATTATATATAGACCTAAAAATATCATTATATAATTTTTAATAGTTGATATAATTTAATAAAATTTAATCCCTGGTAGATTACCTCTTGTTACCCTTTATTATCCAGTTTAATTATTTACCATTGTAATTATTTTTTCCCAAAAATATAAGATGATCCTTCTTAACAAATTTAAAAATTATTATTAAAATTTTGACTCAATTTAATACAATTAAAATTCCATATATGATAAAATAATTAAAATTAAAACATATTATACATAAAAAAACTGTTTTTGTAGAAAAATTATTTTATAATATTAAGTGTTCTTAATATTATTTCATATGAATTTCCAAATAAATAAGTCTTAATATATTATTTTATAAATTAAAATATTATATTGGGTTCATTTTTTTAAAATTCTCAATTAAATTTATAAAAATACATAACATTAATGAAAATAAAATTTTCTAAAATTTATTGTATTATAATGGAAACAAATATTTTCCACGGTAACTTATTTTTAGGTTAAAAATGAAAATGAAATTATTATAAAATTTGGATATAATGATTGAAAATAAGAAAATAATTTTATTAGACTCAATTTTTAGTGGTAATTAATTTCAAAATAAGTGCACATAAATCTTAAAAGCTACTTTAGAAAAAAAATCTTTTAAGTATAAATTGAATTTATATTAAAATTTTAAAAATGTAATAATGAAATTATATATATTTAGAATTTATTAAACTAATAATTTCATGATTATATTATCCTAACTTCAACTACTAATTGACATATATTTAACTTTGTAGTTACTTTTATTCATTCCCATCAATTCAACAGCTATATAACAATCGAAAAATATATCTAATAGCTATATAATATTAATGACTATATAATCCCAATATCCATATAACACCCGTATTTATATAGATTTTTATATTTTATCAAAAATCATCCACAACATTATATTATTTCTAAATAATTTTATCTTATTTATTACATGTTTCATTCTCTCAATGGTTATTATATGTGGTTTGATTTTCAATTTCAATTGAGATGATGAATATTTTAATCTTCTCATATTTGGGTATACTTGTGGTTTCATTCATTTAGTAATAGCATTGATTATTTTGTGTTTAATTATACCATGATATGTTTTATTTTATATTGAAAACATATATCTTAGTGAAATAAATCAATATGCATTTTAGTTTTATGTTGTGTATAAGAAAATTTATCATAGATAAATTTAGTGCTAAATGATTAGGATGTTATTATCTATTACCTTAAATAAAATTTCACAATCATTATCCAATTGAAAAAAATTGCGGGTAATTTTTTTTATTACATCATCATATTCCCACATAGCTTCTTCAAACATATGGTTTCACCACATAACTTAGATTTGGTTGGAATTATTTCTTCACAAAACATTATCTATTCGATCCAAAATCTCAATTAATTATTCCTAAAAAGATATTTTTTGTTCCAATTACATGAATACTAGTTTTAGTGTATGTGATGGATATGGTATGTACATAAAAAATTATGCATGGAACACATCACACACCTGTTATAGGTGAGTACTAAGAGATAGTATAAATCCCTTACATGATGAATAATATTAATGGGGTTGATTTATTTAATTCTCAGCGTTCCCTTTTTTCAAAATCTCATAACCTTCTTCTATGGAGATATATGAAGGAGTACCTTATCACCAACTTTAAACTCAATATTTCTTCTATGATTGAAAACATAACTAATTTGTTGAATTTTTTATGCTTTCATATATCGTTGAATGGTTTGGACCATCTTCATTATTTCATGGACGAGATCATGTCCTAAAACATTATCTCCCTGAATTCATCTGATTATGTTAGAATTTTTTATCACTTTCCATATAGAGCCTTATATGGTTCCATTTCATTTACAGAGTGGAAAATTTTTTTATATGAGAACTCAATCAAATAAATATGTTGGTCCCAAATCCCTTTATACTCTAATGAGTAGGATCTTATAATATATTTAAATGTATAATTCTATATTTCAGATTTTCCATCAGTTTGAGGATGATAATTTGTGTTAAATCACATCTATTTATCCATGGACTATTGAATAATTACCCAAATTTTTTATATAAACCTATGGTATTGATCTGTTTTAAATGTAAGTGGTACACCATATAATCTTAACAAATCCTTTATATTTAACATGGACATTTGATCGAGTGGAAAAACTTTTAGAATAGAAATAAAGTATACCAAAGTTCTATGTTGATCCACTACAACCAATATAGAATTGTTTCCTTTAGAAGTTTTAGGGAGCCAGTATTAAAATCCATGTTTTCCCATTTATATTTTGATATAGGTAAAGGTTGAATCATCCCCTTACATTTTTAAAATTATGTTTTTACTTACTGACAGACCAAGCATTGAGATATAAACTCTACAATCTCTCTCTTTATGTTGTCTCATAATAATTATTTCTTAAAATATCTATACATCATTATGCTTCCTGGTGAATAGAGAAAAATGAGTTATGTGAAATGTCTAGAATACCCTTCTTCAATTTTTATTTTGAATGGATGCACATCCATTTCACATTTCTTATAAATCCACCCTTAGAAAGGTTTAACACCAAAATATTTTTTACCTTCTTTTATAGAAATGTATTATCTTTCAAGGATTATTTGATCTTCACATTTATGGTTGGTTGATAAATCACTAATAAAAGGAAGGATTCCAACCATTATTTTATAATTTCCATATCTATCCTTAAAATATTCATAAGGATTGGTCCCCTATAAAACAACATCCTGGATAGGGTAGCATGATCTTCTCTAATGAGTGAATCTTCTACCATGTTTACCTTCCCAGGTTGGTTATGTATTGAGAAATCATAATATTTAATCAATTACAACCATCTCCTTTGGTGCATGTTCAAATCATTCAGTATTAATATATAATTTAAGATCTTATTATCGGTATATATATCAAACTATTTACCATAGAGATACTTCCACTAAATATTTATTGTAAAGATTGCTAATGCCAATACCGAATCATGTATCATGTATTTTTTCTCATATCCCTTCAATTAACATGGTTCATAAGTAAGTACCATTTAATTTTTCATAATGATTCATCACAATACCTTTTTCTAATCATAGATATATATTAAAAACAATTTTTTATTATAAGGTAATGTTAGTATAGGTGAAGTGAACAACTTCTTATTAAGAACCTTAAGGCTTTTCTCACATTTTTCTATATAGATAAAATTAACTCTCCTTCACATTAACTTAGGAATAGGATTTCAAAATCATGATAAAATCCTTATAAAATTTTTAAAGAATGTTTTTAATCCAATAAAACTATATATTTTGATCACATTGGTAGGTTTGGGCCATCTGTCAATCACTTCCCTCTTTGATGGATCCAAAATTATACCCTCACTTGTGATTACATAACCTAATGAATGTAAATTTTGAATAAAAAATTATGTTTTTTCAACTTTGTAAAAAATTTCTCATTTCATAATGTCTTTATCACAATAATTAAATTCTTTTTCTATTTTTATTTTCTATTTGAATATATAATAATGTCATAAATAAAGACTACCATAAATTTTTAAAGGTAATTTCTAAATAATATATTCATCACATCCATGAATATTATAGGATAATTTATAATCCTAAAAAGTGTAATATTAATTCATAGTTCCCATATCTTATGTGGAAATATTTATTAGGTATATACACTATTTTTACCCTTAATTGATGGTACCCATATCAAATATTCACATTGGATAAGTATTTATCTCCTCTAAATTGATCAAACAAATCATCAATATGAGGTATAGGATATTTTTTCTTGATCGTGATTTTGTTAATATTATGATAATAAAAGAAAAATTCATATATCTATCTTTATTCTGGATAAATAGAATAATTTCACCCCATGGTAAAGCACTTTGGTATATAAAACCCATGTCTATATTCTCTTAAAGCAGCTTCTTAAATTATTAGAATTCATTATGATCTATTTTATTATTAATATTTAATATAGACATTGATCTAGGTATGAGTTCAATCATAAAATAAACATCACATTATATGGTAAGACTAGGTAATTCATTAGGAAATACATTATTATACACCAATACAATTGGAATTTCATCAATTCTAAGTTCCTTACCAACCCATTTGAGAAAAGTATCCCTTTTTATTGGGTATCAAGAACCATTTTAAGGGGCTTTCTTAAAAATAGATTTCATTATAATCCTAACATTGATATTTGATAATAGTATGATTAGGGATATGACAAGATATTATCTTATCTCAATCATTAATATGAGCACTATGTAGAAATAGAAAATTCATGCCCAGTATCACATTGAATTATACTAAGGGAAGAAGAACAATATTTATGGATGTATTTTCCAAAAAACATAAATGATAGAATATTTATATACATTGGATGAAATTATCACACCACCAGGTGTTTTCATATATAATGTTATATCCAAATAGTTGATGGAAAAGATGAATATTTATCATGATTAAATCATAAAAGAAATATTTTTTCTTTCTTATTGATCTATTTTTTAACCATTAATTGATTGAGAAATACACTAAGTATTGTGATAATTATTGTTTAAAGGATTAAATGATGAGATTTTCCTCTAGGATCTATCCATTTTTAAAACCAAAAGGTGGTAACATGAGTTTATCAACCATATATTAAGATAATTTTGTAAATAACCATATTAAAAGTAACACCTATGATACTTATAGTTTAACTATGACACACTAAGATTAGCCTCTAAATATATCTTCTTATCATAGGTTAGTGATGGTCATTTTGAAATTAGGTTCTCTATCCAATATAGTTAACAATATATTGAAATCATTCATAATGGTTCTTAAAAAAAGTGAATCAACCAAATCATATCCCTCAGGAGTGTTAAACTACGTGTGAAGTTAGTCTGACTTGTTGTGAAATAAGTGAATACCAATTTAATACTCAAAAAACATTTTTTTTGGTTATTACCCCTATATTTAACTATTTCAGGGCTTATACCCCCATGTTTTTATCTGAATGGTGATATAATATCTAGAAAACTACAAATTCTATGATAAAATTTTGGGATGTTTTCATAAATGTAGACTTTTCCATTTTTTTGTTAAGTTTTTATGATCCAAATCCCATAAAATTATTAAAAACTTCTCTATTACCAACTAATATGACTTAAAATAAACATGCATATATTTTAAAAAAATTCTACAATTAAAATCACAAATAACAAACCCAAAGTATTTTTGTACTTGAATATTTTTTACATAAATTATTTATTACACATTGTAGTTTCAACATATCTCACAAACATTTCTATGTAATACTTCCTTATATATAAAATTCTTAATATAATTACATATGAAAAATGGTAAACAAAAAAAGGTGCTCCCAAATCCTCAATAAGGGAAATAATATAAGAGTAATAAAGGATTAGATCTGGTGAGAATACATAAGAAGGGGATAAATATAAAAAATAGAATCATATGAGCTATCCATAAATCATAAAATAATGATATTTAATATCAAAGAATCATACATGTTCTATTACATAAGAAACAAAAGATATAACAAAATAATCATTAGTAATGGAGCATAACATAGGTGTATAATATTGAAATGTGACTTATCAAGGAAATTTAGCATAAAATAAAAACATTTAATAATGTGGACTGTGAAAAAACATAATAATAAAAAAACATAACATTATAATCAAACCATTCGATGCTCATGATTTAAGATGTGAACAAACCTAATCATGTTCATTATTTATGTTTTGAGAAATCCAAATCATTCTTGTGATTCAATTTGTGAGAAAACTCTATCATGTACCCACTTTAATTTTCAAGAAAACCCAATCAATCCCACACATTAAGTTGTGACAAACCCAATAATACCATTTATTTAAGATGTGTTAAAACCTAATAGTGTCTAGAATTTATTATGTTATGATATATAAAACATAAAACAATTCATTAGAGGGATAGAACAGACCCCACCTGTCTCAATAATATAATATAACCCATCAATATCAAGGTTATATGATAGATGTGCACTAAAACAGCCACCACAACACCACGATAATAAATTTTAATGTCCTGTTTGACGGACTCATCTTTTTTTCTTTCATACGATGCATGAATTTTTTCATATTTTATTCTCCTAAATGGTTTTTATCTATTATTAATTAATTTTGAATGGATTAAACATGGTAGAAATATTCATTGAATAGATTCAATGATTAATTCCAATTGGATTCAATTTATCCCAATACATTACATATAAAAACACATTTTATTAAATGAAACACATTAAAAATGGATATATAAATAGATATAATCCATCATGTGGGGGTGTTCTGATTTCATAAAAGATATTCATATACATCTTCTCCCTAAAACATAATTTATCACCAGCTAATAAGGTGTTTGTACCCTTTCTATGTTTTGGGATCCTCAATAAATATTCTAGGATCCAAAGTTCGTTTTAACCCACTAAGTGGTAGGAACCATATTTATGATTCTCCAATGAACATGATTAAACATGATCAATATAAAAATAATATGGAAGACATAAGATTTTTTTGTTACACTACATCTATTTTCAGATGCTCTATTTTTTAATTACTTTTGTGTGTTTGATTCCTTAGAAATATGTCTATATATATTTCGGTTCATTTATATTACCTTGTATCATAAGATGATCTATTGAATACTAAAATCGATATCATATAAATATTATTCAAGGATTAAATTTTCTTAATTCATCATTTTTTGATGAACATACACCATCACCATGACATAGTGTTCCATGTTGTTATCACAGTAAATATTAAAATGTCCTATAAACTATCTCCATGTTGTAGTGAAAGGAATTGTGTTTGTTCACTGTAAATTATCTAGGTACCAAAGATGCGTCGTGTTTTGAACTACATGTGATGATGAGTGTGTTTCATATTTGTAGGGATGTACTAAAACCCTAAAAAGAAAAACCTTCACCAAACCATGATGTGATAATAAAAATAGATTTATAGAATTATTTTTATGAATAGACATATGATTTATAAATTGGTTATAAATTATTAGTGTTATGAATTTTAAAATTATATTTTACACGTATAAATTAAATATTAAATATTCATATTTTAACCTCATATTTTGGAAAATAAATAAAATGTTTATTTATTTGTTTGATTCCTTCCATTTTAATGTTTAGTAAATTTTTTATGAAATATGAATATTGTTTATATAAAATTTATGCGATAAATTTCTTTTAGCAGATAGAGACATGAATTTCATACTAGGTATATCTCCATAAAATTTAGTTTTTCATCTACCTTGACATCATTTTATAAATGATGTTAGTAGATTGAATCTTGTTGTTGGGAATAGTTTGTTCATATTAGGCTTCATAATTACTATGAATTAGATTCTATCTTTGGTAAAGTGTACCAAGGTATAGGGACATTGGGTTAGACGTACCACTAGCATGGAGGTGTATAACTTACCTAAAAAAGTGGGGGTAAGATATCTATAGCTACAGGATTAATCAACTGGAGATTTTGAATATCATATATATACCTTATGTATATGACGAATACAGATGTGTATGAATATGATTGGATTTAATATTTTGGGTGAGTAACACAAGTTTTGGGTTGTGTACTGAGGTACATATTAATGTAATGTGAAGACATTAATGTGGTGAACTAAATAGAGATTCCAAAAATGAATTATTATAAGAATGCATGCACAAGTGAATAAAACATGATAAGATAGAGATCACATGATATGAAATATTTATGAATTTAATATGCATATTATGTATATTAATTAGGTGAAACTTTTAAAATAAACCACTCAAATTCTATGTGTTAGACTATTTCCTTTCACTTTTCCATTTTTCGATCATTCAACCATGTAAGTTATACCAAATTTGGGTTGCCATGAATTATCATGCATATGTTATGTAAGAAATATGTAAAACTAGAGTGCCCTTGGGTAGGCTTTACCAAACAAATGTTCCCCTAAATTGTATTGTGTTAGGATATTCATGGAATATGTTTTGTGACACTTATCTAGGAAAACCTAAGAGTTAATATACTATAGGAATAGATTTTATTGAATCCATAGGATAGATTAGGATGAGGAGTTACCCACTCAACTATCCAAGAAACATAAATATTGTGATTTGAATGTTTCCCTCCCTAAATAACTATGTGGTGAGAGGAACTCCAAAATGGACTTGTTTGTTATTGAAATATAGATCTTGTCTTATTAAAAGGATGTGATATATAGGTTCATCAATTTAAATGGTATAACTTTAATTAATGGTTTAAGAAATAATATAAAACACGATACATACCCATTGATATGGATTTTTATAGATTATATATTATTTTATGATAATCTTATTGAAATAAATTATAGGTATAACCCATCAAACAGTTAGAGATTGGTATCTAGGATTGAGAAGTGTTTTTAAATATAAGGATTATAAGAATATGAATGTGAATGTTATATAAATTAGTTCTACAACTTATGATTCATTAGTATTAAATACTAGGTGTGTATTACACATCTATGGTAACAAACATCGACTCAGAGATAGAAGGGAATTAAGAAAGGCTGGAGTTTATCGTCATATTTGTAATATAGAAACAATTACTACACTAGAGGTTGGCACTTAATTTCTGAATTTACCAAGTGGGTTAATCTTTAAATTGCAAAAAGGTTATTATATTCCTTCCATAAAAAAGAATTTTATTTTTGTATATTTTTTGTAAAAAAGGGATTTTCATTCATTATTTGGAAAAACAGTTTTCCTATATATAATAATAATAAATTTTTTGGAATAAAGAATATAATAAATGGATTATATATTCTAGATATGTATAATATTTTCTATAACATTCATAATAACAAGGATATGGTTGAATATAATACAACACACCTTTGGAATTTTCTCTTTGGTCATATAAATCAGAAACACATACAAAATCACCCTGGAAACTATTACAGTTAAACTAAACTACATTCCATATAAAGAATTCATAACGGTGATATATAATATATGGATTTCGAATCATCACAATATCATTTTTATTAATATTTAGGGTTATAAAGAATGCATATGATTTTTGGAATCTGATAAACATGACCCCAAGTCTGATAAGTTCTTTTTTGTTTATTATCCAAAGGAGAATAAGGGATATTAATTTTATAATCCTACAAAGAAAAAGTTTTTATGACCAAATTTTCTACATTCCTTGAGAATAAATATATAAATCTAGGAATTTTGGGATGAAATTTGAACTTAGAGAAGTTCGTAACCAAAAACTATAAAATATTTCTAAGATAAAGGTTGGGTTAGTTTCACAAAGAGTTTTGAGAAAATAACACACTTAAGTTACATAAAAACATTGAAGGACTGAAAGGACTCAGGAAGAACCCAATATTAATGGATTTATCATGTAAAATGATGATTATTTGATATTAAAAAGTGATGAACCAAGTTCTTAGAAGGAATCCATCAAAAGTTTTGATTTCAAGAAATGGATAAAAGATAAGGAATCTAAAAGATATTATGTACCTTACCAAGTTTGGAACATTGTGGATACATTATATGGGGTGATACCCAAAGGTAAAATGAGGGTTTCACATAAGAAATATGATATGAATGGTAAATAATCTACCAACAAAGTTCATCTAGTGAAAAAATGTTACAAAAAAAGTTAGTTATATTAACTATATAGAAATGTTTTCTGCAATTTTGATGATTAAGTCCATTTGGATATTACTTTCCCAAATAGTTCCTTATGATTACAAGATATATAAAATGGATGTCAAAAATTTATTTTATTAATGGGAATTTATTCGACGACTTGTATATGATATAATATGGATGTTTTGAAGTTCTAAATGAGCCTACTAAGTTATAAAAGTTTTAGCAGACCATTTATGGACTGAAGAAATCTTATCACATTTGGAATATCTGATTTGATAATGAAATAAATATGTGGTTTCATAAAAAACATGATAATTTCTTTTTATACTATTGGATTAGTGGGAGCTTAGAATTTTTATGATATTGTATGTAGATGACATACTCTATTTCAAAAATTATATCCCAACACTTTACTCTATAATAATCCGGTTGGGTAAATGTTTCTCAATAAAAGACATGGGTGAAGCTACCTACATGATTGGTGTGAAGATATATAGAGGTGAGTCTAAGAGGTTTCTTAGATTGATTAAAAACATATATATTGGTATATTATTAAAGTGGTTTATCATTAAGAACCCCAATAAATGGTTTTACCAGTATTATGTGGCATAGATATTAGGAAGATTCAAAATCATTACAAATAGTTAGAGAATATGGATAGAATTTATTATGTGATTTCCATTGGATCAATCATGTATGATATATTGTGAATTTACAAAATGTCACTTATGACTTATGAATAACTAGTATGTAACAATCCAATACAGGTGAGAGTCACTGGATTATTGTAAAGAACATTCTTAAGTGCTTAATAAGAACTAAGGATGTGTTCTTATTATTTAGAGGAGAGGATGAACTATGTATAAATGGTTACATAAATACTATTTACTAATCCAACAAAGATGATATGAAATCACATTCTGGTTTCATGTTTTTCCTAAATGGTGGACTTATTAGTTCATAAAATTTCAAAAAAAAAATGCCATAGAAAACTCCACAATATATATATTGTACATCACTATATTTGATGATTAAAAGTAAACTATTTGGATTAATAACTTCTTTAATAAACCTAGATTTGTTTCTATAATTTAAGGAGAAACTGAGGATTATTATGAAAATAAGAGAGATATTTCTTAGGATGAGGAACCTTGGTCTTACAAAAGGACCAAATACATTATTTGAAAATATCATCTCATAAAAGATATCATTAAGAGGGGAGATGCAAATATTAGTTGGGTGGATAATAGGAGAATATATCATATCCATTGATGAAATCATTACCATAGTAATAAAATGTAGATTATATAAAATCACTATGTTTTCAACACCTGAGATATTAGTTGTAATGTTTTTAAATGTAACATTTTATTAGAGTAAAGGAAATATTCATATATAATTAATTCATTTGTGTTTCAATTTATATTATATGAATATTAGAATGATAATAACCCCTCAATGTAAAAATTTTAATTTTCCTTAATCAATGATCATCACAGAGTATAATGGGATGTAATGATATGTTAAGGTTGTATTGAATAGATTATTTTATTCATTATAAAGGATTTTATATGAGATAAAAATAATGGATTCATGAGGTAATAAGTATAGAATTATTACTTGGATTGACCCAAAAAATTATATCTAAGGGAATTTCATATAGATATTGATATACTGAGAAGTGTATGATTATTATAAATCCTTCTTTTATAATATTGATGAGATACCTAGAATGTTAATATTAATGCTTTAATACCTTACATACACAAGTCATAATTGAATTATCTAATCAAGGGGTGGTTGAGTATGTTTTTGATCATGTCATCATTTAGAGTACAACCAAGATGGGATTTGTCTACTTTTATGATGGCTTAAGACATCTAAAACGTTATTGTATTAGAATAATTAAATACATGGAAATTGTTATTTTAGCAACATATGATGTGTTTATTTACTTATATGAGATTAATGTGGTGTACTCATCTATAAAATTAATGACATGTGATGTATTCATCACCTTGGACATTCTTTTTTAGAGAATAAATAAAATATGAGTTATTCTATACTATATTTCTATGTTCAATGTCTAATATCCACTCAATGACATGTAAATGTGATTTTATAGGTTTACATACAATTTATATGATACATATTTTGGTGGAAATGTTCAAATTGATATATGAGTTTTTTTGATGGAGAACAAACCAGAACCCTCAGAAGCTTTAATAGCAATAATTCTTTTATAGTGATCATGATTTTCTTATATCTATGAAATAAGGATTTCATTTTTTTCCTCAATAAAATTATGATATATATTGTTTCAAATTTATGAATATGGATAATTATTATGTTTTTTTAAAATTATTTTTCTCAAAATGAAGAGAGTTTTAGGAGACCATATCCGAAAGAAGTTTTGGATTTTTTTTCCATAAATTCCATATCAGATTTTATAATAAGTGGTAGATATTTATATATTCACAAAAACAAGAACCATCATTCTATAGTGTTTCATGTGTATGTTTTTTTGATAGCCTAGCATTTTTTTAATGCATACAATGCATGAATTTTTCACATATGATTCTCCCATGTGGTTTCTATCTATTATTAATTCATTTTGAGCGGGTTAAATATGGTATGGATATTAATTAAATGGGTTCAATGAATAATTTAAATGGGAATAAATGTATTCTAATATGTTTTATATTGATGAAACATTTCATTTAAATAAAAACATAAAGGATTAAAATATAAAGTTATATAATCCATAATATTTGGATGTGTTTATTGGATAAAATATATTTGTAGCTCTCTTCCCACTAAAATGAATTTTATCGCTCATCATGAAGTTGTTATCACCCCTTCTATTTTTATCATCCTCATTATATGTTCTAAGATACAAAGGCTAGTGTAATCACCTCGTAGGAAAGGATCTTTTTTTATTTTTCTTGTGATCATTATCAAACATGAACCATCCAATAATAAAATAGAGGCAAAAAATTTGATTTATAGGTATGTTATAAATATTTTGTTATGCACTATTTTTTATTAATTTTTTACATTTAATTACTTGGAGTTAGATCTACCTATTCTTGGGTTTTCCTTTTCTTCCTCAGATTTTATAGTGATCTATTGAAACTTGAATCTATAATGGAATCCACCTATATCAGGGATATAACAAAACCCACCTATATCAGGGATATAACGAACTGCATCCATATCAGGGATATAACAACCCCCACCCATCATCTAATGATCTTATAAGCATATATATTATATAATAAACATGACTACATATATATTTCCACCTTTTCATAAATGACCCATGAAAAATAAATGGGTCACAATTCTTTTAAAGCATTATCACAAGTCATGCAAAGAAAGAAGGTGGATGGTATCATCAGATAATAACCATGTATAAATATAAGAAACATAAAAGGATATTGGAATGGAAGAAAAAATAATTTTAGAAAATAATTTGGACTGTGAAAAGTGACATGAATCTATAGAAGATAGATCTTTTAGAAATGAAATCATAAAATGGTTTATTGAAAAAAACAATATTATTTTAAAGAAAAAAATCAGTCATTTATTAAAGTCCTTTTAAAAGATGTGATATGGTGAATTTTTGAATTATCACTTTAAAACACATACTATTAATTAATCCTTGAAAGGAAATTAATTTAAATAAGTAAATGTGGAGTGTGAGACAAAATATATGAACATGAAAACAAATTCCCTTTAAACTTTTTTATAGTTTTAAAGAGAAACCCACATTAAATAAAGATTTGAAATTTTATTTTTGAAAATAGTTAAGAGAAATATTAATAATATAGAAGGTATTATGAAGTAATATTTAATAATAATAAAATTAAAAACAATTAGGCTAGAATGAACATGGACATGGAAGAGAAAGATATAATAGAAATGATGATAATTATTATTAATAGTGATATATTTTTATAAAGAAATAAATATATCAACGAATAATATTTTGCTGGAAAAATATAAAATCCAAATAGATAAAAAGAATGTACCATATAAAACAAATAGATGGTATAATATGAGAAAATTATATAAACATATTAAATTAAGAATGGTTTTGACTTAATGAAGTGGGATTTAAGTCAACAAAACCCATAGATCTTTGGAATTAAAACACGAAAAGAAATTGATGTATTGATAATGAAACAAAAATTTTAAATCCTATAAAAAATTTAATAATGATAAGATAATTCATAGGGTAATAAAGTACACCATATAAAATAAATCATGGTGTATAACCTCAATCAAGTATCAAGAAATAAAAATTGAGATAAGTAACCCTCACATTTACTTCTAATTTCTCTAAAATCCCTTTATACTTCTGTATAACAAACATACAAATATTAATAACTTATTTTATAACCTTATTAATATATACTATATTTTATACACTTTATTTATAATCTTTCAATACATATATATATTACTTTTAAATAGTTTATTTTTATCATTAGATGTTAGTAATTTTTTACATTTTGTACAAGATTTGTAATTTTGAGGTTATTTATTATATATTTACACAAATTTGATCATTCAAAAATTATTAAAGATATTTTAATAATTTTTTTAAATTATTTATGTAATTCCATTTTCACTTTTTTTAAGGCATGGATATGTTTTATGAAAATGGAATTTATGAAAAACTTGTTTCGGATAATTTGGTAATAACAATGGGTTAATTTATATTAACCAAAAGTTATTTTGTTTTCTGATATTCATAACATGATTTTCCATTTAATATCATATATTAATATTGAAAAGGAATTTATTCACATTAATGTTATAAATTGTGGAGATAGTATAGCATTATTCTGATTGGTGGTTAAATCAGCCCATAAAAGAACATGTAATACTAATGATTGAGTTAGTGTGTAAATTAATGTAACTATAGTATCAATTTAGTAAAATAATAATAATTTTAATATATTATCATTATAGTGTAGAATTTAATTTAGGACGAGTGGATATGAAAATTCAATTGAAAATATTAAAATAAGAAGTCATTATCTATTTGATGAAATTGCACCTTCACGATATTATTTCTCTCATGATGAAGGAATTAGCCTTAATTATTGTGACTACAGATATATAAATATATAATAAGACCCTTTTATAGGTAAAATATATAACAGATATTCAAATTAATATAGTGTTTTCAAGTGTCTGGAAGTGAGATCCTTTCATAGGTGAAAATGGGGGGCATTTCTTTGGAAACTTAGGTCAGGTGAAGGGTAAAGAAGGAATCGCATAGGGGTTGGGTGATTTTTGAAAAGAAATGTTGTTTATAGTTGTTATTATGAATTATACCCCTAAAATAGACTTCTTTAATGATTATGTGTCATGTTAATTTAATTAAATTTTATTCATGGTAGATTACATCTTTTTATTATTTGTTAATTTATTTAATTATTTACCATGGTAATTATTTATTTACTAAAAATATAAGATGACCCTTATTAACAAATATATAAAATTATTATTCAAAATATGGAATCAATTTAAAATAATTAAACTTCTAAATTTGATAAAAATATATTTAAAATTAAAACATGTAATATATAGAAACTTTATTTTTTAGAAAAAAGTATTTTAAAAACCATAAGTGTTCTTAATATTATTAAATTTCATTTAAAAATTTTATATATTTTAATATATTTTTTTATGAATTGAAATATTATAGTGGGTTTTTTATTTAAAATTGATCAATTTAATTTCTAAAAATACACAATATTTAGATAAATATAATTATTTGAAGATAATCATTATACTATTGTTCCTAATATCTACCTTGGTAACTTAATTTTATATTTACAAATGAAAATAAAATTATTACCAAATTATATATACTAATTAAAAATATGGAAATAATTTTATTATAATTTATTTTTATAGGTGATTAATTTCAATATAAGTGTGTATAGATCATTAAATAAATTTTAGAAAAATAATTATCTTATAAGAATAAGTTGAATTTATATATAAAACAATTTTTCTAAATGTAATAATGAAAATATATACATTTAAATATTATTAAACTATTAATTTCATTTTTATATTATCCTAAATTATTCTTTCATATTTCATATATGTCACATTCCAATTACTTCAATATATACCTCTAAATTCAATGAATGTGTTACAATGGTCATATATGTCCTATGGCTATATAAGCACAATATCCATATAAGAACAATGTCCATATAACACTTATATATATATATATTCACATATTTAATCAAAACACACCCACCTCATTCTCTCATATCTAAACATATTTATCTTATTTCTGATATTTTGAATTATTTATATAGCTATTATCATTGGTTGGATCTTCAAAGAATATTGAGATGATGAATATTTTTATCTTTTTTTATTTGTGTATAATTATGGTTTCATTTCTTTTTAAATTGAATTGATTATTATTTTTTGAATTTTATCATGATTTATTTTGTTTTATATTATAATTTTCTATCTTAATGAAATATAATACTGTGCATTTTATTCAAATATTACATCTAAGATAAGTTATCATAGGGAAATTTAGTAATAAAAGTTTAGAACATTGCATGAATATAAACTAATGATTGTGTTTTAATGTTTGGCCTAAAATTTAAATAATCCCCAATAAAGATGAGTGTCACTCCTTTTTATGTGGATTTAAATTGTGACATTAAACTATGTGGATTTTAATTTTCTTATAGAGGATACATAATAATATCTCTCTTAGTCCAATTCCAACACGATAAAACCTTCTACCTATCCCAATTGATTGATTTTAAAGTGATTAATGACACTCATTAATAAAAATAGAATTAATAAGAAATCCATAATTCAAAATTAACATGAGATATATTGAAAACCATTTAGTTATATATAAAATAATTAAATTATATATACCTTTCACCATATATAGTTGGTACAATATTCATTGAATATGTTTGATGAATATTACTCAAGGGTAGGAATTGGACTCCCCTGTCCATGGTGTATCGATGGATTGGGATACGTTTCCCTTCACATATGTGATACTTCCATTTACTCTAAGGAATGATAGTGCCTCTCCAGGTAAATAAAGAATAATAAGATAGCTACAGGTGGGAGATAGGTTTGGATTACATGCATGAGTTTCCCATAACCCATTAAATGGGTACTAAAAATTGATAAAGGGATTGATAAAACTCCCATTTTTTCTATACATTTTCTCATGTGTTATAATACATGAGTAAATGGTATTTGTCCACTATAGCATTAATTTCATTAATAGGTCTCCCATGCATTTTATCTTCATGAAACATCCATAATAATTAAATTTTAACATATGTGGAAGGCTACTTAAATGTTGACATTTAACACTCAACTACCATATGAAATATATCAATCCAATATTATTATTGATAAGGTAGTATCATTATATAATAAAGTCCATAATTTATAATATTCCCTTTCAGTATAAATCTTATATAATAAAACATCCCATGCATTATCACATATGATATAAATAACGATGCTTCATAAACTTAGAATTTATGGTATATTAATGTGGATTAATTTAAATATATATTTTCCAAATTAATTTTTTGATATTTTAATGTTTTTATTTTTAAAATAGACTTTGATTGGAAATATTTTTCATCTAGTTCATTTTGGATGCAAAATGTAATTCTTTTATGTTTTTGAATGAAAATTGGAATTTTTAGAGCTTAAGGGTTAAATGTTATCTGTTTTTATTTTCATATCTCTATGATCAATTGTGTTAGTTTTGGAAGATATTTATTCTCAATTAAATGATATTTTTATCTTTAATATTTATTTTTATATTTCATTAAAATATATCTATTAAGGTTTTAAAGTCATTGTGTATTATATTGGGAAGTCTATTTTTTCATTGTAATGTAACAGATTATCATTAGTGTTTAATCAATGTGTTGGAGGTAGAGATGTAAATGTAATTTTACTCTCTATGTAATGTTATTTGTGGATGTATAAAGGTCATTATGGTGGATTTCATAAAGGTCATTAAGGGTACCTCTGCAATTCCAAAGGGATATGTAAGGGTCACCACATTTTTTAAATATATACATAAAGGTGGTCTATAGGGATATCTAAGGGTAATACCATGTGTATTTATAGCTATTTAAAATTCAATTTGTGACCTCAACACCTACATAAAGAATTATTTAGTGATCATGAAACCCTAAATTCTTAAATCAAGTAAGAAACAAAGAGGAGATCAAAGTCAATCAGATTAAGAAGATGGATACTATGGAGGTCATCACTAATATTATAAATTAATGCAATATAATAATGAATAATCATGTGAGTAGTGAATTTTATAAAGAATTTTTTCTCAAGTAACCTTTAATAAGAGTAATGAATCGATCTTTTATAAATGAAATTCCCTTTATAATTCAATTAAATGGCCTATTATGTAATGTAGTTATAAAAAACACTTGCACTTATTTGGTTATATTATTTTATATTTAAAATACCATTATGTTTAATGAATGTTTATAATATATTCATTTAACAATGAATATATTAATAATATATATTAATGGTTATGATAATGTCCAATTTACAGAGATAAAAGAAGTGACGACATCGACCAATGGGATCATACACTATAAATCCAATTTTTCGAAGCTTCCAAGGGAGATAGAATCCAGGGTTTTTTCCCTTGACCAATACCATGCCTAGATTAAACAACTAAATTATGATAGAAAAAAATTATGGGAGAGTGTTTAGCTCAATGAGATCATGGCCCAAACCATGTTTTTTCGAACCACCCCAAGAAAATCTCATCATCGCACACCTTACCCTTAGCGCGTTCACTGTTGTAATAAAGTGATATGTATCTCAAACCTAACAACATGAATATGTATATTTTATTTTCAATAAAATAATCATTATATTTATTCCTTATTTTTTAAATTTCTAAATGATTAAGTAATGAGTTTTATATAAATTATATTTTAATACAAAAAAACCTGAATTATATTTTTGGGTAATATGAAATATTAATTACTAAATTGCTTTAAAAAAATTAATATATTATATTATATTTTAATAAAATATTATTATTAAAAATTATATACTAAATATAAATGATCATATAATTTTTCAAAGTTAAAATGAAGTTTTTATAAAGGTTGGAAAACTGTTATTGTCAAAAAGACAAGTATTTTTCAACAAATGGGGATTTTAATTTAAAAAATGAATTTATGAGTTTTAGGGAATTATTTCTATAAAATTAATATTTTTTTTAATCATAATTTCAAATTTATTCAATGAATAATTATTCATGATCATCTAATACAACAAAAGTTTTGGGTAAATTTTAAATATGGTATAAATATATGATTTTTATTTTGACGTTATAATGACTCAAAAGTGATGTAATATTTTCCATGAATGGTATACATGAACAAGTATATGTTTATAATTTAAATAATGTGTTTTTATGTTATTTTATTAATTTTATAAACCCTTTATGAATCCTCTAAAACCTATATAATCTGTTAAGGTTTTAAAGTCAATTCTTTGTAAACATGACTCACATCCACATCACCAAGGGTAACATTATAATTTTCTCAGTTTTTTATTATAAAATAATGAAAAGAAATCCCATTTAGTAGAAAACATGTGTAAAATCATGGGAATGTTTGTGGTTTGGAATAATTTATTTTATAGATTCCAAAAACCTAAGTTTGGGAAAAATAAAGAAATCCCCTCTATTTTCCTATATAAAACCACCCAATATACCATTAGTCATCACTAAAAGACCATATATTAGGAAATTACTCATACCATTTCTCTCTATATCCATTCCAAGGTTCTTAAAAGCTCTCAATAATATTCTCTCAATATTTTGGAATCACCCTATCAAGGTAAGGAATCATCTTTTTCTCTTCTTTATTCAAGCACCTCCTTCGTGTTATGCCTTTTTTTAATTTTTTTCATCTTGGTGTATATTATCACATATTCCCCATACTAAAATTATTATGTAAAAATGATTAAACACCCATTTCACTTCCATTAATCCTTACAATTATTCATTATTTACCCCCGTTATACTGCTAAAATTATTCTATGGTTTTTCCATGTCAAACTTTTATTCAAGCACACTTTTTGTCTTATACTTTTTTATTTATGAATTGATCATGTTGGATTATTTATCTTAAATATCCTTATTACCAACCTTATGATTTCCATGTGATTTGATACCCCTTTCAATCTCATTAATCCCTCTCATGATTCATTATGTACCCCATTATGATGATGAAATTATCCTGTGATTTATCATGCCAATCCTCTACATTGTGAATACCATCTCTATTTACACTCAATTGTAATAACCTAGAAAATCCTATCCTTATTTGATTTAGTAATTATATGTATTTATTAAACACTCAATAATAATGTATTAAATGTGAAGAAATATGATCCAATGTTGAATGTTATATGTGGAACACTTATGCATGTTCATGATATGAAAGTGACTGGTGTACCCAAAATTATACAGCTCCCTAATGAATTTGGTAATGTTTTAGTATCATGATACATAATTTATGGGATTAGGAATTAATATAGATCAATTAAGAGACATTTTTTACTAATTTATGAAGTCTTTTAAGTTATCCTTGACAGTTGTTTATGATGTCTTTTTTTAATGTTGTTTCCATATTCTAATCTTGCATTTATGCTATCAAGTTATATTGTACCTCATTGTTAAAGACTATTATTCTCATCCCTTTTATGTTCCATTGAAATTAAAATTGACTAATATGTCATACTTTTAACATTTTATGATTTTATATTCCCTTACTTGTCTTTATACCTGACCCCATTCTTATGTATGTACCCATGTTATCCCATGCGGTTTAAAATGGGAAATGGAATATTAAAATTATGCTAGTTAGTTTTTAAATAATTTTATTGTATCCATGTATCAATTTGATGTGATATGTAACTAATTTACCATATAAACTATTATTCTTGATCTTATAGGTTGTACTAAGTGTTATTTTATGTAATAAATCATGAAATAAAGTGCACTAAAGACAAGGGTTGTCAGAGTTGATATCAAAGGAAAATATAGTTATTTTTGGGATTATGATTAGAAAGATATTGTGAAATATTTATGAATAATAATAAAAATTGCATGATATCCCTAAAATTTAGTAATGTATATATTAAATTATTTCCAATAAAATACATCCCTTTTTGATACTACTAGTGGATGTGTATCTAGAACAGATGCACCTAGGGGTAACAACCCTGAAAAAGTCATATTGAGCTAGAATCAATTGGGAATTGGTGCATGACAATGGTACTTAATGGACTTCTATTTTGACACTCCGAGGGGATATGATTTTCTAAATTTACAAGATCATTAAGAACCATTATTAAGGAATAAATAATACCCATAATATTTTATATTAGTAAATATATCATGGATAGCATAGATTAAAGTTTAAAAATCCATAGGTTAAGGAATATGTGTTATTTATGGGTTCTCCCTTAAATTTTCATAGTCTCTCTTTTATGTGTTCAATAATTTAAAAATTATCATCCCTAATTTTCTATTCATTCTATTAAATGACTATAAATAAGATGAATTGAGACAAAAACCAGTGTGAGGTGAAATTTGATGACCACCCAAATAACATGTCCAACTCGGTCAGAGTAAGAATCACACTATTCATGACTATACTCTCTCAGTTTAAACAAATTTTGAATCAAAACATAAATCAAAAGAAATTTATAAATCCCCATAAGAAATATTAAGTTTCAATTGAGACCATTATGCAATAAAGTCCTATGACTTTCAATGGGTCTTATGATCACTTAATTAAAAAAATGAAATGGACCCATTGAAAAGATCTTCCCTATCCATCAATGTTATGATTAAGATAAGGTCATTCTAGATGTTTATAATATTGAAGTGTAAGTAGATTAATGGTGTATTTTGGTAAAAAATACAAATCCTTATGAGGATATTAATATGATAAAGGGGAAAGAATTTCAGAAAATGATTTTTGATAAATATTTTCCCCATACTCATTGAATGAAAATCGAGATGGAATTCCTTAGTCTCATTAAAATGGATGATGAATCAATCAGAATAGATGAGGAAAAATTAGAAGTCTTGCATGATATGCCGATGGCTTTATCATTACCTCCAAATATAAATTTGATTGCTTCATTTGTGGACTAAATCTGAGTCTATGAAAATCCTTTTGCATTCAATGCTTTCAAAGTTATGAATAAATTTTATGATGTTCCCTTAAATTAAAAAGGGATTTTATTTAATCTCAAGGGTCTTATGGGGATAATAAGAGGAAAGTGGAGTTTAATCATGGCAGTGTGATTGAGAAATCTAGAAATGGAAATACATTTCAACATCCCACTTTTCAAATATTTGGGAAGAAAAACCCTAGAAATTTTCTGAAGTGGGTGAGGAAGTTCTTTAGGTGTGGGAAGGAAGGACACCAATCTAAATATTTCTTATAAGAGGAACCTACCAATGTGACAGAATAAAGGATTTCTATGGTCAACCCTTAGTACATCTTCTAATGTTACAACTATAAGGAACATGGACACAATGTGAGTAAATTCAAAAATCCAATGGTTATCTATTACAACTGACGACAGTAACCCCCAAGTTATAGAGAGTAAGGGATATCTTATTCCATCAAAACTAAGAATTTGGATCCTAACAATGATGTGATTAAAGGTATGATGGTTATTCATTCAATAATAGATAATATACTTTTTTATTTTAGTTATATTCATTCATTTGTATCTTTAATGTTTACTAAAACTATTAAACCACCACCATAAAGCATATAAGTAGATCTATTGGTGAAAATAGAAGATGGGTAAATTATTTCATCCCAGGTATATAACTTATCCCTTATAAAAATTTATGGGATTAAATTCTTAAAAAACCTTATGATACCCCCTAGTGTATTTTGATTTAATTCTAGGTATGTATTGGATTTTCTATTATAGAGTCAACATAAATTCTTGAGAGATAGAAATCATCATTTGTGTTGTAAATTACCCTCAAATCCTATTCAAGTTCAAGGAGGAGGATGAATCTTCTGTGGTATAATCATATCAATAATATAAATGATTTCCCTATGAGAAATCCTATCTATCTCAAATGATTGTCTAAGGAATATATCATCCTTGAGGACATTCCCATTGTGAGGGAATATAATGATTTGTTTCTTGAATAATTGTCTAGTCTTCCTCCTAGCCAAGATGTTGAATTTTCAATCAAGATTATACCTAAAGGGTTTTCTAATATCCAATACTCTGTATATAATGTCCATTTTTGAACATCAAGTGTTGTAGAGAAAAATATAAGAGAATATTAATAAATTATATGCCCAAGTGCTTCACCATGGGCTGCATCGATCATCTTCATCAAGAATAATGATAGGTCAATGTGTATCTACATTGATTATAATCAGATAAAAAATATTAAAATAAAGAATATATATCATCTTTTGTGTATCCATGACTTATTTGATCAGATAGATAGAGCCCTGTATTTATCTAAGATAAGTCTTTGGTTGAGATATTTTCATGTAAAGGTGAAGAATGATGATATCCCCAAGACTAATTTTAAAACAATGTACGAGAACTATGTGTTCATGGTAATTTCATTTGGACTCACTAATTCACCATCAATATTTATGTATTAGATGAATAGAGTATTTATGGATTACCTCAAAAAAATTGGTAGCCTTTATTAGTGATATTCTTATCTTCTCCAAATGTAAGTAAGAACATGAGGATCATTTTAATATTGTACTAAAAACCATATAGAAAGAAAATATGTTTGAAAATTGAAATAAATTAATGTTTTGGTTATATAAAGTGACATTTATGGTTCATGTCATCCCCAATAAATAGATATTTGTTGACCCTTAAAAATTGATGCAATTGAAGGATCACTTGGAATAACATCTATGATGGATATCCATAGTTTACTTAGATTATATGGGTACTATCATTGATTTGTGAGAAACATATCAAGATTGTCAATCCCACTAACAAATATAATGTAGAATGGATTCATGTTTTTTTTAAATGATGAGTTTGAGGGATGTTTTAAAGAGATAAAGAAGAGGATAATCATTGCACCTGTTATCACATTACTCACCCATGGGGAAGGATTTTTTATCTACATAGATACATCTAAAAGTGGATTGGGTTGTGTACTAATGAAAAATGAAATAATTTACAAAATTCCTCCCTCCAACTAAATACCCATTAGAATAACTACCCAACTCATGATATAGAATTGGTTGTAGTGATATTTTTGTTAAATATTTGATGAAATTATATATATAGTGATAAGTGTGATATATATATGAACCATTAAACCCTCAAGTATATATTCAAAAAAGGATCTTAATATGTGAAAACATAGGTGTTTAGAGCAGATCAAGGATTATGATTGTTCAATACATTACCATCCTTAGAAAGAAAAAAAACATTTAAGATGCTCTGAATAGAAAGAATCCCACAAATATACCTATGGTAAGGATTGTGAGGAATCCAATATTATTGGAAATGAAAATGATTAATATAGGAATAATAAAATGATCTTCATCCTATATTTCTAAAATATTTTCTCCATAATATATTTTTGAGAAAATTAATGAGGCTTAAAAATATGATGAGTTTCTATAAAATATGGTAATGGATATTTCATAGTTAAAATTTTCTAAATACGGAGTTATAAGGTTTAGAAATTATATATGTGTCCCATATAAACCAGAACTGAGAAGGGAACATTTTTTTGGTGTTCATAGCTTATAATTCTCTATTCATATAAGAATCACTAAGATTTATAGATATTTGAATCAAAAAATATGATGGGATAACATGAAAAGGTGGATTATAGAGCTTATATATTGATGCTTGGTATGCCAAGAAGCCAAGGATGATGATATAATTCTAGGGGTTTGATGGAACCATTTCCCATACCAATATGAAAATAAGAGAAAAAACAAACATGGATTTTATCATAGGACTCCACGTGACACCTAAAGGAAATAACTTCATTCGGGTAGTACTTGGTATCCTTAAAAAGTCAGTGGATTTCATTTCTATCAAGGAAGATTTATTTCATGACTGAATTTATAAGATATATATAATAGAACTGGTAAGACTACATGGAGTTCCAATCTCGGTTGTATCTAATTGATATCCATGGATTATATCAAGGTTTTCGATAATCCTTCCACAAGTGTTGGATATAGAACATATATTTAGAACTTCTTATCACCCTCATATAGATGGTTATCGTGAAAGGACCATTAAAACACTATAAGATATGATGATATAATGTTTAATGGATTTTTAAGTATGTTGGTATCAAGTCCTTCCCCTAGTGGAGCACACATATAAAAATAGTTTTCATTCTATCATTCAAATGGATCCTTATGAGGCTCTATATGGGAAGAGGTGTTGTACCCCAACATGTTGGGATGAAATTGGAGAGAAAAAGCTGATGGGAACTGATCTTATCCAAGATATGATAGAAAAGGTTCAAACCATTCAGTGTTACATAAAATCTGCATAAATTTGGAAGATAATATATGCTTAAAATCACTAACTTGATCTAGAGTAATAGATTATAGACAATGTGTTACTTCATATATCTCCATGGAATAAATTCATATTTTTTTTGGAGGAAAGGAAATCTTAGTCCAAGATAAATCATCCCCTTTGAGATCCAAGATCTCATTAGAGTTATGGCACATCAACTAGCACTTCCACCTAACCATTCCTATGTAAATGATGTGTTCCATATATCCCTCTTAAAAATTACATACCAGAACCATTATATGTATTGAATCCATATTTTTACCATTGTAGAATTATATTTCATTGGAGGCGCAATCATAAAGATCTTAGATTGTAGAGAAACAATTCTACGAAATAAGAAAATTCACTTGGTTAAAGTGTTGTTGCGAAACCACATGCTTGAGGAAGAACCATGGGAATTAGAAGAGATTATGAAATATAATTACCATAATCTATTTTAGTATATAAAATTATAATTTCATGGGAGATATTTCTAAAGGGTCAAATAATATAATGACCCAAAACTTTTATAAATGAAATTCACTTTGTGATTAAATTAAATTTTATGTTATGTAATCTGGTTATAGAAAAAACATAAACTTAATTGGTTATATATTGTTGTATTTAAAATAAAATTAGAAATAATGAACATTGATAATATATCCATTTAATAGTGATCATATTATTGTTATATACTAAGGATCAGGATAATGTCATATTGACATAAATGAAAGAAGTGATGGCCTCAGCCAGTAGCATTTTACACTTTAGAGCCCATTTATTATAGCTTTCATGGGAGATAGCATCTATGGGATTTTCATTTGACTAATAACAAGACAATATTCATCTAATAAATCATGAGTGAAACTATTTATGTCAGAATTTTAAGCTCATTGAGATCATGACGCAAACCATGTTCGGCGAACCACCCTAAGAAAATATTATTATTTCACACCGTAATCTTAAAGTGATTTATAATATAATAAAGGGATGTGAATCTAGACCCTAATGGTATGAATATTTATATTTTTTTCATTAAAATAATAATAATGTTTATTCCTTATTTTTTTACTTAGTAAATGATTAAGTAGTGAATTTGATAAAAAAGACTTTAATACAACAAAACTTGAATTGTTTTTTGGGTAATATGAAATTTAAATTAAGAATTTACTTTTGATTTATTCATTAATTAAATTATATAATTAATAAAAATATTTTTATTAAATAGTATATATAAATTATAAATGATAATATAATTTTATGAAGTGAAGATGTAATTTTTATAACGGTTAGAAAATTATTATTGTAAAAAACAAATATTTTTCAATAAATATAGATTCTAATTTAAAAATATAATTTCTCATTTTTAGAGAATTATTTTAATAAAACAAATATTTTTTTAATCATCATGTTGAAAATATAAAATGATTAGTTTTTTATATTTTTCTGAGATAATCAAATTTTCAAGTAAAAATTAAATACAGTTAAATATACGGTGTGTATTATGACATCATAATGACACAGAAGTGTTGTAATATGTGCAAAAAAAGGTATAAACGACCAAATATATGTTTAAAATTTAATATAATTTGTTTTTTTGTTTATTTTATTTACTTTATAAACACTTTATGAATCCTCCAAAACCTATATTATATTTTATGTTTTTAAAATAAAATATTTGTAAATATGCCTCTCATCCATATAACCAGGGTAATATTTTAATATTCTCTATTTTTGAGTTATAAAATAATTAAAACCACTCCAATTTTTCTTAAAACATGGTAAAAACCGTGGGAATGTTTTTGGTTTTGATTATATAATTGTATAGATTCCAAAACCTATTTTTGAGAAATAATAAAGAACTCCCATCTCTTTTCCTATATAAACCCACCCTAGATCACATTCATATTTAATAAAAAAATAGAAATAAATTAATCTGACCATTCCTCTATAGAGACCTCTCAATGTTCCCCTAATATATTACGAAGATCCTCCTAAGATTTTGAAATCACCCTCTTAAGGTAACAAATCCTCTTATTTTCCTCTTTATTTAAGTTCCTCATATGTGTGAGACTTTTGTTTTCCATTTTTTTATATTGGTGTATGTTATAACACACACCCCTTAATAACCTTATAATTTAGAATTAATTATATTTCTCTTTTACTATAATTAATACCTCTCATGATTAATTATGTACCCATATTATACTACTGAAATTATCCTGTGATCTTTCCATTCCAAACTCCTAATCAAGAACCCTTTTTATCTTATAAATTTTTATTTCAAATTTTTTCATGTTGAATTATGTTATTACATATCTCTATTACTTTACTTATTATTTAAAAGTTATTATATACCCCTTTGTCTTTTATTAATCCATACCATGATATTTTTTCCCCCGTTATACCGTGGAAATTATCCTATGATTTTTCCATGCCAAACCTTAGGATTGTGAATACCAAGGGCATTTCCACTCAAGGGAACTCACCTAGACATAAATATTATTATTTTATTGGACAATTTCATTTATATATTCCATACTCATTAATCATGGGATTAAATGTGATGATAAATGATCTTGTATTGAACGATCTATGTTGCACACTTATGCATGTACATGATATGAAAGAAATAGGTGTGCCCGGAATTCTAAAGTGCTCCAATGCATTGGGTAATATTTTAGTCTTGTCATACATCATATATTGGATTAGGGAGTAAACCAAATCCATTATGGTACTTTTTCCATAATGTTATAATTTCTGTATAGTTATCCTTGACCTATGTTTATGATGTCATTTTATAATATTGTTAACACATTCTAATGTTTATTTTATGTTATCATGTTGTATCATGACACATTGTTAAATATTATGATTATCGCCCAGTTTATGTTCCAATTAAATTAATATTCACTAACATTTAATTATTTTTTCATGTTATGATTTTTTTATTCCCTTACTGGTCCTTATATCTCACCCATTGCTTATGTATGTCCCCAGGTTATCCAATGATGTTTTAAATGATTAATGGAATATTAGAAGCATGTTAAGGAAATTTTAAATAATGTTATTGTATCAATGTATTATTTTGATGTTCAATGTACCTAATTTCATAAAGAAACAAGTCTTTTCAGTCTTATTGGTTGTACTAAGTGTTCTTTTATATAATAAATGATGAATTAAAGTTTATTAAAGATAAGGGTTGTCATAAGAAGGCAATTAATAGTGATGGAAATCGCATGCCCAGTTTTTATCAGAGATGGGTTTTTTATTTGTATGTTTTTTATGATATTTATTTTATAAGGAATAATTATTCATTTGGAAAGTTTTAATTAAATTATTGAGAGACAAGGGGATGTTATCAAGGAACAACACTAAAGGAGGGGTGGAAATTGATTCATATATATTGGGGGTTAGATCGGAAGAGAGTGGATACTTATATTGAGAATATTCTTTTTAATATCTCCATTTGTCTTTGTTTCTTACTATTTTGGAGATTTTTTTCATTTTATAGTTTTATTTTAATTATAAACATGTATTACTAAACCCATAAGGGGATAGAATGAATAGAATTTAAATTTATTTACCTAATTTTGTTCAATATTTTTTTATAAAAGTCCATTATTCTTAATATATTATTAACTAACTTATTTATTCATCTCTCTAAGTATGAATTAAAAAATGAAGTTAGGTATGGATTATTTGGGTGGTTTAAAATAAATTTAATCTTCACTGAAATCGAAAAGTTAATGTGTGGTTTCACTCGGGGTTCAATAGTGTATTTTTTTACTCAATATACTAATTTTTTATATTTTTTATGAGGATATTTATACTCTGATATATGAACCTATGTTTAAATGTATAGGTTATCAAACTTTTAGTGCTTAAAAAGAAGTTATTAAATTGAAAAAATTTTATTACAAAGAATAAATCAATTCCTGAGTGTCTGATAGATATAAAAATACTTAAGAGATCTCATTAGAAAACTTTTATCAACAAATGATAGTTGTATGTTTCAACTTCATTCCTTTACAACCTTATGGAACATATATGTTTAATATTGATACTAGAATAGTGATATTTTATAAATTAAATTCTATCCAATCTATCTTAATTAATTAATTGTTCACCATTGTCTTATTTTTTTCAATTTCATTTTTTTCTCACTTCACTTCTTGTTTCACATTATTTCTATCATCATTTTTCTTACACCATTTTTTTTAATTAATTTTGATACACACAATATTTCCTTTCATGTGGTTTAACCCCACCTAATACTATCTAGTAGTAATTATGTTTATAAAATAGTATTTTTAATAGATTCAAACATTGTTATCCTCAATACATAGCGTCATTGTCGAGGAAGGTGGCATGTGACCAAGTAAGAAAACAAAAAAATGAATCTTCTTATTACTTTCTTGTGTGTTCTAGAATTAAACTAAATTAACTAAAAAATACATGCACACTAGGGTATCTTCTTTGACCAAACATAATTCATTCATCTCTAAAATAAACAAAAACTACAATAACATTAATAATAAAAACATTGATATGAAAAACATTTAAATTTAACGACCTATGAATTTAAATGAAAATCAAAACTTTATCCCACCCAAATTAAGAAATCGGATTTATGAGGTATCTAAACTTAGGGATTTACAAAATCAATCAATTTTAAAAAAATCAACTTTAATATGATTTCTACTAAGGATAAGAAATTATGAAATGAAAAAAAAATCATACCTCTCCTTGTTTCCCTCTTTTAATGATGAGACCAATGAAGATTATTTGGAATTTATTATATATTTTTGTGATGTAGTTTAACAGTTAACATTTCATGGGATTATTGAGGAATATCTTCAGTTGAGATTTATTCAATTATTATTAAAGATTAAGGCTATATGTTGGCTCCAAAAATTATAAGAATATATTTTTGACACTTTTGACCAAGTATTCAATTATTGTTTTATTAACCTTTATAATAGTCACTTGACTACTGATTTAAAGAAAAACGAATAAGATTTTAGGGAGATCTTTTCCCTGAAATATATGACATATTTATAGGGAATAATAGATAATTTCTCAATAAACATCCTACTCCCCAACTATTAGTGAAAATATTTTATAATAGTCTTACTCTTGATAACCATACCATAGAATATAAATCCTCAGGTGGTGATTTATTTTACTTTAAAGTCAAATAGATTAAGAAAATCTCTAATAAACTTGCTCAAAATTTTCAACATAAAATTTCTTGGAAAATCCTATCCATTGGAGTGAGTCTTAGTCTCAGGATACTAAAATTCATTATGAGAGTTAGGATAATTCTATTATAGAGTAATGTAATTAGTATGAAATGTATGCGAATATTAGGAGTTGATGTGCTAATTTTGATGTACCAATTCATTAGGGGGAAATTTCCAAATTTATATATTATAAGGATAGAAATATGGTTAAAAATTATCCTATCTAAAATGCATAAAACCCTAGTTATTGTAATCACATAAACCTATTTTATAGAGAGTATGGTATTTTAAAACTAGTTGCTTCCCTTGACTTCCCACAAAACCCAAAGCCTAATTTTCCAAAAAAAACAAAATGAAACCAATAATTATCAAGAGGAAGTAATTTGTATGTTATAGCTATTTTTATTAAATTATGACTCATAAAAAGATGAACATGATTCCCAAAAAGACTAATATAATTCAGATAAGGCTTAAAAAGATGTTAGAATGCATAATCTAGAACAATAAATTTTATAGATAGATAGATAATTAAATTCTAGGGATAAGGGTCAGCTACCCAATTTTACAGTAATAAACCCCAAAACAAATGATGGTTTTCACCACAATATTAGGTGAATAAACTCAATAGGATATTAGGGTGTACCTTAAAGAAGATGAGTTTCATAATTTAAGTGAATCTAAAAATGAAATTATAGAATACAAAAAATCTATAAAACTAGAAAACAGGGTCCTAACATAGATTAATTATGTATATTAAACTATAAAATACCAGTAGCAAAGAAAAATGAAGTGGTAATTGATCGAGTAAGGTAAGAAGAAAGTTAGTATAATAAAATTGATAAAAATAAATAGGTTTTGAATAATTATTCCCTTCTAATTCTATTTAAACAAATTGATAAGTAGAAAAATTATGAGCTAGATTATATTAAATTACTTAAAAATTTTAGATCATTTAATATGAACATAACCCATTTTGAGTCCTTAAATAAAATACAATTATATGTGAAATTTCATAATAGGTTTTTAGCTGATAAAAGAAAATTTTAAGAGATAAAAACCATCAATTTAGCTAAGGAATATAGTGTTGTCCAACAAAATAAGTTACCTGTAAAATTAAAAAACCCTAGAATAATTGTTATATAATATAGGAAAGGATAAACAAAGGAGATAAATTGATTATGTGATCTAGAAGACAGTGTTGATCTTATGTCTTTTTCCCTGTTTGATAAATTGGGTCTAAAGGAACTAAAATTGACTTATGTGTCACTTTAGTTAGCTTATAGGTCTATTTATCAACCCATAGTAGTGTGGATAACCAATTATTCAATGTAGGAAATATCATATTACCCATTTATTTATTTATTCTTAATATAAAGTGTGACAAGAGGATTCTTATCATTTTGGGAAGGCCATTCCTTATTATAGGTAGGGTTGTTATTGATGCTTCAAATGGTAAGGAGGTTCTTCATGGTGTTGATGACTAATCAGAATTAAATGTTTTTAAAGAATCCACACTATAGGTGATTTTTAAGCTAATTTATGTGGTTGAATAATTATTTAGGGTAAAAAATAAGAAGGTTACTCATGACTCTTTTGGAGAAATGATTCAAAATCAGTTGAAGAACACTTTAGAGTAAACATTGTTAAATCTAAATTGAATAAGGATCTTGAAATATTAGAGATAATTGATATAATAATTATGGAATTTATTTATAAGGATCAAGAGGTGTTCTATAATGAAGAAAAAAAATTATTAGGAATGCTTCTTAGGTTGATGTTTTGTTCTCACAATCCTTTGTTTTATAAAAAAATTGTCTTCCTTGAACCTAGTTTGAATTCAAATATTTATACCTATAATCCTGAATATTATTTGTCTCTTTGAGTAATATTTATAGCTAAAAATGATTTTTTATGGTTACATAAAATTATATAGTAATGTATTCCCCTTTGGAAGATAAAAATAAATATTTCTATCCTATTGAGGGTATCAAGAGTGAAAATCATGATAGTTTTCTAGATAAAAAAATCATGTTTGTTTCTACTGAGATGATCTATTTCAAAAATTATTTTTTTTTAGGTGAAGAAATTAATTATAGATTTTGATAATTCTTCACCTACCTCTAATAATGAAAACAATTTTGAAAGTAAAATTTTTCTTTTAGAAAGTATTGAGAAGGTTATAACAGTTTTTCACCAAAATATGAATTTTTAGATGCCTCAAATGTGGGGGAACACTTGGAGATTGTCTCCAACCAACTTGATTTTTTTATCTATTGTTCACCATTTTTGGATTTTTTTGTGAGATTCTGGGAATTGATACACTTTCTTATGATATAGATATGTTCTAAAAACATATATATATATATATATATATATATATATATATATTATGTATTGCATGAAAATTGTAATTTTCATGTAAAAAGGGGAATATCATTTGCACCACATATGTTAATATTTATCATTTGGATTGTTTGATCTTATTTTTTGTTATCATTTAATCATTTGTTTCATAAATAATGTGTAATATTTAAATGCATTCATGTATATGATGAATAAATAAGCACAGACATTAATACATGCATTATAAATACATGAATTAAGGTATTCTTTATTGAGGAGCCTCATCAAAAGATATATAAAGTTGATTTCATATGATGGAATTGTTTTTGTGACTTTTTCATGCTTGGCCAATACTCCCTAACCCATTTATCACTTTCACCATCCTCCCTTTTCACATAAGGAACTAGCATGTCATGGAGGAAGGATATATCTCATCCAAACATCAGACGATTATTCACAACCCATTGATTCACTACAGATATGGGAAGACCATGTTTGATACTTTTTGATCTTTATCAAATGAATCAAATTAAGATCATGAGTTTTAGTAGCTTCTTCGGTATAAGCTATGCAAATTATAGCAATAATTCTTCATTTTTGTTTTTCATTTTTTTCATTTATCATGCATGGGAGATCCCCAAACAAGTATTTTAAATTGCTTCAAATGATTATAATAATTTTTATTATAATATAAAAAAAATCCAGTGGTATTAGAGGGAACCAATAATTTTGATTTATGAAATCTATAATTGAAATAAAGAAGAATTGTAAAATATAGTAGTGTTTTTCAGGTTTTATGAAAATATAGAAAATTTCTTTTACCTTTATACAATTTGGATAAGTAGATTTTATCAAGGATTTAACCTTACATGAAGTGGTTTTCATAAATTTCATATCACCTTACCCTTATATAGATTAGTCTATGTAAGGGTCACTAGAATTTACCCTAACACATTAAAGGGTTACGTAAAGGTAACTGGATTTTTACCTATATTCGATGAAGTTTTCATAAATATCATACCCTTATTCACAAAACATGTGTAAGGGTAACATATTTGTAAAATTTATGTAAATGGTTTGTGTGAAGGTAGAACCCTTATGTTTTAGTGTCAGAAGGTTTTGTAATGGTAAATAAATACCTACCCTTACATGAAGCATTCATGTAAAGGTTATATCCTCTATACCCTTATAATTTCCTAGAAATTCCGTATATTTTTTTTAATTATATGGAATTATTTTAAGACCAAAAAATCTGACAGCGCATGATTCCGAGGCCCGGAGTGACCGGAATGATCCTTCAAAGTTTTGTTAAGCTTTAATTAGTGCGCGTAAGCAGTTTTCCTGAAAAAGTGGAATAAATCTTAAACTGTTACTCGAATCAGAAATCTGAGGGCACCATTGTGCTCAAGGTGGCTGGTTTACCCTAGCCGTGACTTAAGTTTAGTCAGCACGGTCCTCCTATGAGAAAACATGAAAATGGCATAACCATTAATAAAATTATTAAATAAAATTATTTTATTTTTCAAATGCTTATAACTCAAGAATGGTTACTCAGATTAAAAATATGATACCACCACTGAACTCATGAGGGTATTCTCTCTTTAGGAAGATACTAACATTGGTGGCGCAAGCCACCAGTGAAAGATAGTTTTTGGCTGAAAATAAAATAATTAAGTGACAATTATTTTATTGTAAAATCCATAACTTTTAAATGGTAACTCGGATTGGAATTATATGACTACTGTTGGGTTCATTGGGGCTTGTTTCACAAAGAAAAATCCTAACCTCGACTGGTGCAGGTCGGGGTGAGTGTTAATAATTTTCCAAACTTTTTTTTGGGTACGTTTAGTAAACACGTGAGCGGCATTTTTTTAACTTTTGAACCAATGCTCTGAATTGAAATCTGAGGACATCGTTGAACTCGCAACAGCGATATTTTCTTAAGGAGACCTTCACCTTGACCGTAGTAGGTCGAGGGTGAAAGTTAGTTTTCTAGATTTTTGTGGGAGAGTTAAAACAATAAAAAATAAAATAAAACAACTTTTATTTTATTTTTCTTTTGAAACCTTCCATTTGAATTCATGATGGTGGGGACCACCCGAACCCCCATTTAATGTGGGGGAATCCTTGGAATCCTCCCAACATAATGTTCCAACCTTAACTTAATTAAAGTTCCAACTTTAATTGAATATATAACTTAACATATTAAGATTGGCACCACACTTTTGGTGGGAGAAATCGCTGGAAAAGGAAAAGAGAGCTTGGGAGAACCTTTAGAGAAATATCCACCAATGAAGAACTTTCTCTATATCAAGAACGAGGATGACACACGATCCTGGATCGAAAACGTGTTGTGTAAGCGAAGAACGTCGGCATCCCCTTCACCGACTTCATCCTCTTCCTCACGACACCTCCAACGGACGATTGAGGTAGGGGTTTAAATTGAATTATGATTAAATGTATTTTTATGATTCTCCATATTCTTGATTCACAAAGGCGATGTCCAAATAAACATGGACATCATCCAGCACTTATACATTGTCCCTTTTTCTTTTGTTCTTCGAACTTTCTTCTTGCATTCATCAACGCCAAATAATTAAGCATGCTGGAAACAAAAAGTTTTGTTGAGTGCGGCGTATGGGCGCGGAGCCCTCGACCCAAGTATCGGGAATATGAGGTCGTCATATTTTTCGGGTTTTGAAAGAAGTTGTGGTGACCCATGGAAGAGGAGGGAATCTGGCACACTGGTTGGCCGTGTAGAGAAAGGGCGGAGTGCGTCTGTGCCGCCGGACGAGCAGGAGGTCATGGAACGTCGGCTGCGGCGGAGCAGGGTCACGGCCGGCATGCAAGTAGGCCACATGGCGAAGCGGCGGTGTGTGTCCGCACCATCGAAGCTAGAGACCATGGCTGCTTGGACACAGTGGAGGTAGAAGGGTGGTCGGCACCTAGCCGATTATGGAGGACAGTGGTGTCGTCCCGCCGCTGGGAGGAAGGCCAGCCGGGGATCCGGTCAGCCGCGACGCACCGATCAGGACCTGCACCGATGGGTCCCACATCCAAAAACCAAATGGACTGTAGGACCATTCTGGTGACCTGGGAGGCACCTCCCCTCCCAAGAGTCGGCCAGAGCATAACTTTCCCCGGCGGTCCACCCGACCGCAGGCCGCACGGCGGTCCACCCGACCACGGGCCGGACCAAGACATCCCCTTCACGAGCCGAGATGGACCACGACCTAGAGGGACAGGCCCTCCACAGCCCAACCCATCCGAGCAGGACCCAGGTCAGGCTGGGTCGACCCACACCAAGTGAGGTCAGCCCAGGTCAGGTCGGACCAGACTCGGGCCCTTCCAGACCCAGTTTCGCCTCTATGGCCATATCATTAGAACCGGGTGTCCATTTGATGAACCATCTATGGTACCAGAATCCTTGGATCGAGATGGTCATTTTTTTATACTCCACTTGAGTTTTGGATAAAGTTAGAGTATGGTCGGGTTGGGTCGAAACCGAATCCAACCGGACCCTCAAAGAAGAAAAGCTAATAACATACAGATCGGGCATCCAATTGACGCACCGCCTGTTGCGTTGGGTCCCTTATGATGTGATAGACCTTTAGGATACTTATTCAGGGAACATCTTGGTAGTTGATATATGACTGATATCTCGAGGGCATATTCTACATAACTCAAGTGCACCGGATGCGGGGAATCCAGTGGCTGACAGTGAGGCGATGGTTAGAGACATATCATGCGAAGTTCAGTGCTCAGTGATCCTATTTGGGTCAACGCATACCGATCTTGTGTGGGTATGATCCTATGTGGGTCAGCGCTCAGTGATCCTGTGTGGTTCAATGCATACTGATCATATGTGGGTCAGATCCTGTGTGGGTCAGCGCTCAGTCATCCTGTGTGGGTCAACGAATATAGATCCTGTGTGGGTCAGATCCTATGTGGGTCATTGTAGTGGTTAGTACCTATTGAATTTGGGTAGGTCGGATCCTATGGGGATCATTGTGGGGGTTAGTTACCTATTGATCCTATGATGGTCAGAATCTCTATGGCCAGAAGCAGTTCCTCTTGATAGAATATGATGATCTAGCTTCGCGACTGATCATCTGTACTTTTATACATTACTAATACCTGTGTGAGCTTAGTCTGTTAGCTTCGTGGTGTTACCTATGTGGTACTTCTACCTTTGTGGTATCATCTTTGTGGTGTTACCTGTGGGGTACTTCTATCTTCGTGGTGCTACATGTGTGGTACTTCTAGCTTCGTGGTGTTACCTATGTGGTACTTCTACCTTTGTGGTATCATCTTCATGGTGTTACCAGGGAGGTACTTCTATCTTCATGGTGTTACCCGTGTGGTGCTTCTACCTTCATGGTGTTACCTATGTGGTGTCCTTCCCTCATGTATAATATGAGTATATCTTGATAACTTAGTTATATGTATGGGTATATACCTAATTATAGTTGATTTATTACTTTGTGGTTTTTTTCTGGAACTCTCGGAGACCTACGGAGTTCTCGGGGTCCCTACTGAGTATTGTTATACTCACCACTACATGGGATTCACCCACACCTTGTTGTGTCTAGTGAAGACGACATACAACATTGGTCGAGGCTGAGGGAGCTAGGACTGGACGGTGCTTAGAGGTAGACCATTCGGCATGATGTAACGCGGAGGATATTGACAGACGTGGAGTGTTGAGGAGGCGACCTCTACCTACCCTTCAAGTAGGAACCTTGAAGGAAGAACTAGTAGTTGATTTCCTTTTTCTTCCAGTTTTATTTTACTTCTAGTAGTACATGTAATTTTATAGTTGGGCTTGTATTCTGGCCCCTTTTTACTTTTAACACTCATTTACTAAAATTGTTTACTTTGTATTTTCATCTTATTGTGTTCTAGTCTGTGTGGTTGCTTATTGTAGTGTTCTCGGACTATGTGTCTGTACATGTTAAAAACGCAATGCCTTCCCGTTTAAGGAAGACGCCTTTACAGTGCTAGTCGCCAGCCCCTGGCCTGTGGAAGGTGGGCTTGGGGTAGTCACGACACGGGCCCCGCGTGACGGGTTGTGACAAAGTGGTATCAAAGGAGTTGGGTTATACCAAAGAACTAGGACTCTGATCTTTTCTGTGTGGAAATCATGTTAAGTGTTATGAGTTTGGTTTTCAGTTTGGGGAATCCAGTGGTGGTGTGGCAACCGACATATCCATACACCAGGACCCTTAATACTGATTTCTGACTCAGCGTACGAAAACACTGATTACATGTGTTTTTGAAAATTTCTTCTTTTGAATTGTTTGGAGTCATCTCACCAGGTATAACTTAATGACTTTGGAACACCTGTTTCGTATTAGGATGTCGCTGCATAGATAGCCACTCTGATTTCCTGAGAGATTACACGATGAAATCCCACCGAGCAATGAGGCTGCGGTGCAGGGCCCTCTTATGTCATTAGAACCTTCGGGTGGTGTACCAGTAGCGCCACTACCCGTTGGGCCGCAGTTCCAACTGGTGGTACCAGTAGAGAACACATTTTGGCTTAATTCCTTACACAAGTTTCAACATCAGATTCCCCTCAGGTTTTGAGGTGATCCTGACTCACAGGCAGCTGAGGACTAGCTTGAGGAGGTGGATGAGAGTTCTCTAGAGCTTCTACAGCTTTGGTAAGACGACATGTCTATAGCTAAGTATTCATCGAGGCGTACCAAACATTCCTAGTACTCAATGAATACGGTACAATCAATGCTTTGGGGCTCGGACTTCTGATCGTGATGTGTTTAAGGAGGTATGATCTAGAACTATTCCTTTATACATTCTTACCTATGTTAGGGTGCTAGAGAGAACCTTTGTGATTGAATGTTCTCTGACTGAAAGGATACAACCAGTGAATATTAATAGTGGGAAAGTAGAAAACTGACACCATTCTCAGAGACTTGGGTGTGTAAAAATGTTTTGGGAAGAAGAAGTGTTAGGGACAGATGAATCTGCAGGGTTGGAGATGTGGAAGTAGAGCTAGGAGAGTAGCATGAGGTGGTGTGCATTTTGATATGTTACAAACCCCACCTCAATGTGGTCCCCACCAGGCTCAGGGAGCTAGAGGATAGGGGAAGGGAGTAGCTGCATGTGGTCAAGGACTGTGACCCAAGGACTCCAGGATTGATTAGAGGTACAGTTTTTGTCTACTACTAGCTGTCATATCAATAGACATAGGTACCAATCATTACTTTCTTCCACGAATCATGTCCAATACCTAGAGTTTCAAGTTAAATTGTTGACTTAACCCTCATGTCTAGAAATACCTTTGGGAGGAGACTCAATAATCATACTTATGCTGACGATGTGATCTGACCCTTAAGGTGAGAGTTTTGGTTGGAAACTCTTGGTGGCAGCGTCGATGCCTTACGATGTTAGTTTGGGTACGGACTGGGCATCCACAGTTCATACTCATATTGACTATATTAGGAAAAAAGGTTTTGGTTTACCTACAATGTTGGAATGGGATTTTCCTTGGTCAATGAAAAAGGAAACCCAGGAAGCACAGGACAAACTCAGGAAAAGGTGGGTGTAGCCGATCAAGCTTGAGTCAGCCAGCCTGATCCTCATGGTAGCATTGAATTTTGAGTTTTCAGTTCCCAATAAAGCGGAAAAGTGTGGGGGGCACTGACTGCAAGGATTTACGTTCTCAGATATTCATAGGATAGGCACCTGATGGATTTTCTGAAGGTGGGGAGCACGTCATCATCTTTATAGGATATACTATGGTACCGGTGGTTCTACAGGAGGAATTGTTGAGGGAGTTCCATATGTCCCCTCTATTGGTACATCTAGGAGTGGAAAAGATGTACCAAGACCTTTGGCGTCAGCACTGGTGGCCAAGGATGAAGAAAGAAGTGTTATAGTTTTTATCACAATGTATCACTTATCAGCAAGTGAAGACTGTATACAGATAGCAGAATCTTATGCTGATAAGAGACGAAGACCTTTGGAGTCCTAAGAGGGGGGACCAAGTTTTCTTGTGAGCCTCCCCTCGACAGGGACTATGGAGATTTGGCTGAGATGGAAAGTTATCATTGAGGTTTATCGAACCATTTCTGATACATCATAGGATTGTCAAGGTGGCATACCACTTGGCACTACCACCACGGTTGGAGTGGTAGAATGGCATCTTCCACATATCCCATCTGAGGAAATATGTGCATAACCCTTCTCAAGTCATCGACCACGGAAAAATTGACTTAGACGATAGGGCAACGTTTAAAGAGGTTCTAGTAGAGATTGAGGATCGACATGAGATATTCCTTCGTGGGTGTTTGATACCTCTGGTGAGCATTCACTAGCAGCATAGGAACCATTAGGAGAGAACATGGGAGCAGGAGGCCCAGATCCATGCTCAGTACCCCCATTTTTTTCTTTAGTATATATTGTGGATTTCGGGGACATAAAGCCCTAAGGTGGGGAGAATGTAATGTCTCAGAAATTCTGTATAATTTGTTTTAATTATATGGAATTATTTCGAGACTATGAAATCTGACGACGCACTATTCTGAGGCTCAGAGTGCCCAGAATGATCCGTTGATGTTTTGTTAAGATTTAATTAGCACGCGTAAGAAATTTTCCTGAAAAAGTGGAATACTATTTAAACGGTTCCTCAGATCAGAAATATGTCGACACCGTTGTGATCAGGATGGTGGGTTTACCCTATGAGCAGCTTAATTTTAGTCGGTGCGGGCCTCTTGTGAGAAAACCTGAAAATGGAATAATCGTAAATAAATTAAATTATTTTATTTTACAAATGCTGATAACTCGCGAATGGTAACTCAAAATAAAAATCTGAGACCACTTCTAAACTCATGAGGGTATTCTCTCTTAAGGAAGATATAACATTGGATGGCACAAGCCACCAATGAAAGATAGTCTTTGGTTGTAAATAAAATAATTTAGTGAAAATTATTTTATTGTAAAATCTATAACTTTTAAATGGTAAGTCAGATTAGAAATATGAGAGTACCATTGGGTTCATTTGGGGATATTTCACTTAGGTAGATCCTAACCTCGATCGACGCGGGTTGAGGGTGACTGTTAATAATTTTCCAAACTTTTTTTCGGGTACGTTCAGTAAACGCGTGAGCAGCATTTTGTAACTTTTGAACTGGTGCTCAGAATTGAAATCTGAGGACACCATTAAACTTGCAGTGCCGATATTTGTTTAAGGAGACCTTCACCTCAACCGCAGTTGGTCGAGGGTGAAAGTTATTTTTTTGGATTTTTGAGGGAGAGTTAAAATAATAATAATAAAATAAAACAACTTTTATTTTATTTTTCTTTTGAAACCTTCCATTTGAATTCATGATGGTGGGGACCACCCGAAACCCCATTTAATGTGGGGAAACCCTTGGAATCCTCCCAACTTAATGTTCCAAGCTTAACTTAATTAAACTGCCAACTTTTATTGAATTAATAATCTAACGTATTAAGATTAGCACCACACTTTTGGTGGGAGAAATTTTTGGTGAAGGAAAGGAGATCTTGGGAGAACCTTTGGAGAAATATCCTCTAATTAAGAACTTTCTCCAGATCAAGAACAAGAACAACACATGTGCCCGGATCGGAAACATGTTGTGAAAGTGACGAATGTCGGCGTCCCCTTCACCGACTTCATCATCTTCCTCACGACACCTCCAACGGATGATCGAGGTAGGGGTTTTTAATTGGATTAGGATTAAATAAATTTTAATGATTATTTATATTATGGATTCACAATGATGATGGCCAAAAAAACATGGCCATCATCCCACACTTATACCTTTCCCCTTTTTCTTTTTTTCTCTACGCATTCTTCATGCGTTCATCAATGCCAAATAATTAAGCATGTTGGAAACACCAAGTTTTGTTTAGCATGAAGTGTGGATGCGGATCCCTTGACCTGAGGATCATGAATATGCAGTCATCATATTTTTCTCTCTTATAACGAAGTTATAGTGACCCACGGAAGTGGAGTGCGGTCAGCACACTGGCCGACCACATGGTGATAGGGAGGCCACGCCACCGGATGAGAAAGAGGCCACGACACACTGGCCACGGTGGAGCAGGGTCGTGGCCAGGACACCGGATGGCTGTTGGCACGTGTCCACACCACTGAAGCTGGAGACTGTGACTGAATGGTCACGATGGAGGCCGAAGATCGGGCGACACCCGGCTAGCTACGGAGGACAATGACATCATCGCGCTACTGGGAGGAAGGTCGCCTGGGGATCTGTCTGGTCATGACGCACCGAGAAGGACCCACTCTGGCGGGTCCCTCTTCAAAAAACCAAATAGTCTGTTAGACCTTTCAGGTGACCTGGGAGGTGTCTACCCTCTTGGGAGTCGGTCAGGGCGGACCCCACCATGGTGGTCCTCCAGACCGCGGGCTGCACATCGGTCCACCCAACTGCGGGTCGCACCACGGTCCGCACCTAGTGGCCCGAGCTAGGTCGTCCCCTTCATGTGTCGGGCCAGACCACAACTCAGTGATCCAGGCCCGCCAAGCTACAGGTCATCCGGTCTGGACCTGGGTCAATCTGGGTTGACCCAAAGCATGTTGGGTCGGCCGAGGATGGGTCGGACTGGACCCAGGCCCATACAGACCCAGTTTCGCCTTTGTGCACATATCTTGAGAACCGGGAAACCGTTTGATGAACCGTCTATGGAACTAGAGTCCTTGGATCAAGACGGTCCTTTTGGTATAATCTACTTGAATTTTGGATAAAGTTGCAGTACGGCCGAGTTGGATTGAACCTAAATCCAACCGGGGCCTCGGAGGAGAAATGCTATTAACTTACAGACCGAGCATTCGATTGACGTGTCGTCTGTTGCTTGGGGTCCCTTACTACATAAAGGACCTTTGGGATACTTTTTCGTGGAACTTCATGGAGGTTGAGTTATGACAGATATCTCAAGGGTAGATTTTACGGAACTCGAGCACACCGGGTGTGGGGAATCTAGTGGCTAGTAGTTAGGCTAAGGTTTGAGACAGATCATGCGGAGTTCAGCACTAAGAGATCCTATGTGTGTCAGTGCATACTGATCCTATGTGGGTATGATTCTATGTGGGATAGCGCTCAATGATCCTATGTGGTTCAGCGCATACCAATCTTGTGTGGGTCTGATCTTGTGTGGGTCAGTGCTCAACGATCCTGTGTGGGTCAGCACATACCGATCTTGTGTGGGTCATTGCGAGGGTTATTTAACTATCGATCTTGTGTGGGTCATACTTCTTATGGTCATAATAAGTGCCTCTTGATAGAATATGATGATCTAGCTTCATGAATGATCATTTATACTTCTATACTTCACTAATACATGTGTGGCCTGAGTCTATTAGCTTCATGGTGTTACCTGGGTGGTACATTTACCTTTGTGGTATCGTCTTCATGGTGTTACCTGTGTAGTACTTCAATCTTCGTGGTGTTACCTGGGTGGTACTTCTAGCTTCGTGGTGTTACTTGTGTGGTACTTCAACCTTTGTGGTATCCTTTTCGTGGTGTTTCCTAGTTTTTCCTTCTATCTTCGTGGTGTTACCTGTGTTGTACTTATACCTTTGTGGTGTTACTTATGTTGTGTCATTCTCTCAAGTATGATATGAGTATATCTTGATAACTTGGGTATATGTATGGTCATATACCTAAGTAGATTTGATGTCTTCCTTTGTGGAACTCTAGGAGACCTACGGGGGTCTTGGGGTCCCTACTAAGTATTGTTATACTCACCCCTGCACGGGATTCGTCCGCACCCTGTTGTGTCTACTGTAGACGATGTACAACGTTGAACAAGGTTGAGGGAGCTAGGACTGGATAGTGCTTGGAGGTGGACCATTCAGTGTGATGCGACGCGGAGGAGACCGACGAATGTGGAGTGCTGAGGAGGCGATCTGTACCTACCCTTCAGGTAGGAACCTCGGAGGACGACCCAATAGCTGATTTAATTTTTCTTTTAGTTGTATTTTACTTCCAATTATACTTGTACTTTTACTGTTGGGATGGTATTCCGGCCCCTTTTTACTTTCAACACTCATTCACTACAGCAGTTTACATTGTGGTTGCATCTTATTGCATTATAGTCTGTGTGGTTTCTTCTTGTTGTGTTCTTAGACTGTGTGTCTGTATAGGTTAAAAAGGAAATGTATTCATGTTTAAGGAATATGCCTTTTCAGTTCTAGTCACCAGCCCCTTGCCTATGGAAGGTGGTCTTGGGGTAGTCACGGCACGAGCCCCGTGGGATGGGACATGACAACCCATATGTATAAAAAGTGATGTCATGGTAATATTCATATTACCTTTATAAAACATGTTATATTTAATCTGTATTAAGGTAATTAGTGATTTTCATTTATTAAAGGTCTTATATATGATCTATTTAAAGGTATAATTCTTTACCCTTACAAAGGAAAACCCCTATGTGTAAAGGTAAAAATAGAAGGTTTTAAAATTTGTTTTTAAATTTCTAAATTTTTTCAATGGTTTATCAAATTTTTATAAATAATTATAACATGTATTCTGGGAATATTTAATTTATAAAGGTTTTATAAATAAATATATAAATTATAAATGGTTTACAATTAATTAAATAAAATTGGTTAAATTTTTTTTCTTAAATATTAAATGTTAATATTTGAAATATATTTTAATAAATTATGTGAAAATTCTCATTGAAGAACCCAATGGATTTGTGCTTGGTTTGGGAGATCTTGAAGATCCCATGGTTCTTAGTGATTTTGGGTGGTTTTATTTATTGAAAAAATTACTGAGGAACTCATCATTTATGAAGGTGTGTGATCAGAATTGTATGGAAGTATATATCATGAAAGAAAGTTTTATGATGAAATCATGTTTTTGTGAGTAGGGACTGAGGTCAGTTGAAGTGGTTTTATTTAGATTTGAGTTCTTTCTGGATTCATTTTTCCAAATTGGTGAAGGGAAAATTTTCATAGCTGATTCACATGGTCATTTCAGATAAATAGGCAAATCGCATAGCCAATTCAACCATGTAACAGACTTCATCACAAATCCAGCTGATCAATGTATCCATTTTTTGAATTCATGTAAACATTTTCAATAACATAGATAATTTATGAGAATTATGTATCCAATTATTAACGTAGATATTTTTAGAATTCACATATCCATTTTTAGTCATGTAGATGATTTATGAGAATGACATAACTAATTATTGACATATCCATTTTGGGAATTCACGTAGCCATTTTTAGTCACATAGTCGATTTTCTAGAATGAGGTATCTGATTAGAGACATAGTTGAATGTGAACTCCCATAAGTTAATATGCTACGTATATAACTTCTGTTGATAACCACATATCTTATTTCTAAAAAACCAATAGGGAATCTCTACATAGTCGATTCATAGTCTTTGAAACATATGAATTTATTTTCTATTGGTTTTAATATTTAAATTATTCTAAGGTGATTTTATTATGATGTTTCGTAAATGGTTCTAGACGACTCCATAATAATAGGATTCAATTTATAAAGACATAATGGAGATAAAGTTATTGACTGGAGTTATAGAGATTATTGGGATATTTGGGTTATATGTTTTTCATTACAATAACTAAGGCAACTGAATCCTTTAATGATGGTTGTGGTCAACAAAAAATAGAATATTGAGAGGATTCAGAAGCTGAGGTTGGATATTCAGTGATCAACATATAATGAAACTATGTCTTAGGGATATCATATTTGTGTATGATAATATGTATGCGGTTCATTTCAAGACTACACTATGGGTAATTATTTCTTTCATATCTTTTTAGGCTCGTGGAAGTGTGTCTTTATCTTCTATTTCTAATGAAAATTCATTTATTTGGTGCTCTTATGCAATTTTGTAATAATATTTTGTACTAAAGCATGAAGCTATGATGTTGGGTGTGACTGCGGAAATGTGTAGTGGGATTCTAAATAATCTATTTTATTTCACTTGGTAATATAGTGAAAAGAATATGTGGTCAGGGGAATAATCATCCATGGAAATAAGTAGGATTCCTCATTAGATCTGAACCTTGTAAAAAAATCTGTGTTCCTTTCTCTTTAATTTTCTATATGATCATGCGAGGTTTAGTTTTTCTATTTTTAGTGGATCATACTCTAACAATTCAAATAGTTTTTTCTTATTTAAAATAATTTTTAAAACACAACCATCATTGATTCACCCCCCCCCCTACAGTGGAGGGAACTGATCCTACTAGCTTCTTAAATTAATATCATAGAAAAAGGTTCCATATATAGAATCCAATTAATTATAAATTTATCCATAGATAATATCAATTCAACTGCTAGTAGGTTTCTACTAACATTTTATGGAAATAATTTTCACGGTTATAAGAATTGAATGTTGTCATATCTTTTATCTCTAGGTCTAGAAGTTCATGATGCAGCGATAGTTGTCTTTCCACCATTCATAAACGATGGACATATAAAGTTTTTTAGAAAAATGAATACAAAAGTGTATGTAAAATCACAAAATTTCATTCTCATTTAATTATCAGAGAAATTATATGCTAAATTTATGGTTCTATAAACTACAAAAGAGATATGGGATAATATGGATAATATTTATGAAGGCAATGTGAAATTACAAAAAAAATATATAATAAATTTTGAAAAAATAACAATGATAGAGGATGGATGTGTTGATGATTTCTTCACATGGGTAAATGAAATTGTGAGTAATATTTGAGGTTATGGTGAAAAACTTGATGATGCTACAATTGGGAAGAAACTGATTGGAAATTTTCCAAATAGATTTGATCTTAAAATTTCATCTTTTTAAGATATAGAATATATTTCCTTTAATGAGATACATAATATTATCATTACTTATGGAAATTGAAAACTTCTAGTATTCCAAAAGGAAGTCATAAAATATATGGAATTTTAATCCATATGGAATATTAAAATTTTCAATGATGATAATTATTTTGACAAAAGTGATTATGAGAATGAAGATAAATATAAATTAGTTATTGTATTCATTTAAAAAAGGTTTCATAAGGGTAAACTAAAGATCTAAGGTAAATTATTTTGTAGATTTTATAAATTAAATGTCTTTGGACGCTATAAAATTAATTGTACAAAGAATAAAGTGGAAAATTTTCCCCTAAGTATCAGACTAGAGGGAAAGGGCGCAATGGGGTGTCAGGGAGTTCTTAGGTTCGACCCTCCTTGGCTTCCTACTTGTGTGTGTTTTTGTGTTTCTTTGTAGTTTTTTATTTCTCCTTTCCTGATAGTTTGTAATAAAGAAGCATATTATAAATCTGAAAATGATGAAAAGACTTAAGGAAATAAGTGGATAATTTTTAAAATAAGCTAAAATGGATGGTGGAAGTAAGAATTGACTTCAAAGGTCAAAATGAATGAATTTGACGATAAAATTAGAGGAAAATGGTCTTATATTGTGTAGTTACTTTGATTATGAAACATAAGATAAATTTAAAAAAAATTATATCTCATATTCAAAAAACTGTTGACTAATCTAGCAGTGATAAAGATGATTCAAGACCAAAAAATTATGAATAAATTATCAAAGATGAATGTCATTTATGTATTGAGAAAAACACTATACTCAAGAAATAGAATAAAATTTTGGAAAAGGAGAATATGAAACTGATTGATGAAAAAGGTGGGTAAGATGAATTTGATATATATCTTGAAAAATAAAATAAATATATCATATTAAAATCATTAAAATATGAGAAAATAATCACATATATTAAAGAAAAACTCTCTTTTAAGGATAAATAATTATTAATGACATAATAAAAATGTATTGAACCAGAGAAAAATCTAACAAAGATCAAGAAGGACTTTAAAATATCTATTGAATCCATGGGATAATTCTCCAAATATGGTAAAAGTTTTTTGGTAAATTCATCATCTAAAAAATCTATTTCTAAAACTATTGACACTGAAAATGCATGTTTAAATATTATTTCTAGTCAAATATAGACTGAGAAAACTGTAGAAAAATTTCCTACAAGAGTACCTAATTAAATAAGAAAATTAAATGAAACTTATATTTTAGATAATAGATGAAATCACATCCAATAAGTTCATCAAATGTTAAATTATAGACATAAAACTTTAAGATACCGCTTTATTTTTCATGAAAATCCATATTTCAATTTTATTATAGGTGATGCAGAATGTTTAGAAATAAATTATATATGTGTTTGTATGAAATTTATTGTATTTTGATAATATAAGAAGCCTTGGGGTATAGTTCCAATGATAATAAACAAGATCTAGAAGAAATCATATAAAAATGGAAACTAGTTATAAGTTAACAACACAAAAGTGATTTGGTTGCCTTTAACAACAATGTGTAAGGTGTGATCAAAAGGGACATAAATCATTGAAATACAGGATATGCTTACCCAATTAGACCTCTCTCAAAGATAAATAGAAAATAATTCAAGTGTGAAATGATGAAAAGTCATTATTGGAAGAAGTTACTTTTCAATCAAGAAAGAAGATAATGGAATGGATATTAGATAGGGGTATCCCTCCCACATGACTAGTGATGATGAAATTTTAATGAAATTTGAGATACATGAAGGATGTGTGGTAACATTTGGTAATGAATATTCCTTTAAATTAAAAGGTATTATCATATCTTGGACTAAAAATAATAATTTTAAATCATAGGATGTTCTTTATGTTGAATGGATAAAGTATAACGTTTTGAGTTTTAACCAAATTTTTTATAATGGTAATGAGGTTACATTCAAAATAAATACATTCATTATTAAAAGAAAAAGTGATGTAATAATTATTTCTCAAGGAAATAGAACTAATAGAAATTTATTCTTGATTGGTGATCCTTACAATATATGTTACATAATAATGAAATATGAGAACATGTTAGAATACATGGAAATATTTTCCCATGAATCCTAAGTGAAATTGTGAAATATAAAGTGGTATGATATTTAACCAAGATTAATAGAGATCAATATGAAATCTATGGAACGTTTTAGAAAGGTAATTTAACTTATATGACTCACAATAAGGTGTACATTATTTCAACAAGACCTTTACAATTAGTTTACACAATTCTTTATGGACACATGAGAAAAGATTATACCTGGGATGATATTTATTTAATTACTTTCATAGAAAACTTCACTTGTATAACTAAGGTTATTTTCATCAAGAACAAGTCTAAGGCTATTAGGATGTCCAAATTGTACTAAAAGATGGTTGAAAAGAAACTTGTTTTGTGTATAAAAGAAATAAGATATGATAAAGTGAAAGAATACATGAGTGATGAATTTGAGAATTATCTTTAAAAAACAGAATAAATAATAATTATAGAACACCCTATACACCACAATAGAATGGGGTTACATAGAGTAAGAATAGGGGAATTTTGGAAATAGGAAAAAAAATCTAGAAGAGAATGATGTTTCTAAATAATTATGGATAGAAATAGTGTGTACTATGGTGTACATTCAAAATAGATATCTCTTGATACCCAAAACAAATATTACACCCTATGATATGTGGTACCAAAATAACCCTATAGTAAAATATTTCAAGCCGTTTGATAGTCTTTTTATATTAAAATCAAAGGAATCCAGATCAGAATATTTGAACAAAATGATGATGATGGGGTCTTTATGGTCTATTTGTCTATTGGGAGTGAATAAAGATACTGGAATAAGAGATTAAATAAAATTATTGACTATTTGAATGTAAAATTGATGATAATATAGGGAAAATAAGTCAGTAAATTCAAGAAGATTTTGAGTATCTCAATGAAAATAGTGAGCAAATTTCTAAAGAAATGGATTGAAAAGTAACAGAAATCAGAGTGGAAATAGTTGGTGCTAATTAATAATGGTTTAGAGGAGATGAAGAATTTTTTTGGGTAACATAAATTATTCTTATATATTAATGAACCATATAAACACTCATAATATCATTGGTAATAAAAATACACAAGTTAGGGCCAAAAGGATGATACTATTTGAAAATTAAACATCTCTTTTATCACATGTTGAACCCAGAATAGTGGTTCAAGATATTGAGCATAATGAATGGGTAAAATAAATGAATTAAAAACTCAATCAAATTGAGAATAAATATACATGTGAACTTTTTTCCAAACCAAAAACTTAAAATTTCATTGGTACAATATGGTTTTTCTAGAAATAAAATGAATGATAAAGGTAAATTCATATAGAAAAAAGGTATACTTGTTTGAAAATTCAATTAAAAATGTAAGGATTAAACTTTAAAGTTACTTTTTCTCCAATTAACATAATTTAGATAATAAGTATGTTCTTAAAAGTATAATCTCATAATCATAAAAAAGTTTATTAAATGGTTGAAAGGTTTGCATTTCTAAATGGTGACTGTAATGAAGAAATATATATTGAAAAACTAGAAGGTTTCATTCTTAAAAATGATGGAATAATGGATTTCAGATTGGATAATAAATTTTATTGATTAAAATAGGCTCCAAGTTCTTGGAATTCTAAATGTGGTGATTATTTGAGGAAAATCGTGATTTCCAAAGGAACCATTGACAGTAACTGATACTTGAAAATGGATTTCTCAGACACACTTGTAGTGAAAGTATATTTTGAAATAATAATTTTTTTCAATAATAAATGTTTCTTATGTGAATAATTTTCTATAGATATGAAAATTAATTTTGAGATTTCTATACCGAGGGAAATGAACTATTTTTTGGCTTACATATTGAGCATAACTCATATCACATCTTTGTTTCATAGGAAAAATATGGTAGAAAACTTTTGATAAATTTTGGAATATAAGACTCAAAATAATTATATACTCCCATATCTATTTAAACAAAATAGTTAAAACTTAAATAAGCAAACAAGGTTGATCAGAAGATTTTCATAAGTATGATTGGAAGCCTGTTGTATTTCATAGTATCTAAACCATTAAATTCATATGTATTGACTCTATGTACAAGGTATCAAAGTGAACTGAGGGAGTCATGCATACTTCCAATTAAAAAAATTAATTATATAAAATACATAGTAAATTATATGTTTCTATATAGATGTTATGCAGATATTTATTTTCTTATATACAATAATGTAGATTGGATAGGTGATTGTACAGATTTTAGATCCACATCAGGTGGTGTTTTCTTTATTGGTGACGCTCGTTTCACCTTATATAGTAAGAGGAAAAATTTATTGACCTTGATTAAAACTGATTCAATGTATGTGGAAGCTACATATTAAGTTAAAATGGTATTCTAAATGAATGTTAAGCTAGCATATTTGAGGGTTGATATTCATAGATCATTGTTGATTCTGTGTGATAATTAGATTGCAATTGATATTTTCAAAAATCTATTTCAAAACTCTCATTCTAAATATATTTACATTCAATATCTTTTATTAAAGAGAAGGTGGATTTATGTGGAATCAAACTCATATATATTTTCACAAAACATCATCTTATATACATCTTTACAAAAGATATTCTACATGAAAGGTTATTATCTATATGACTAAAATTCCTTGTTTAGTATTACCCATATACATAAGCATTTGTTTCTTTGAGATCCCCCATGGTTCTTTGGATTATGATTCCAAAGGGGGAGAGAAGTTCATTAAGAAGGGGTGAAATTTTTAGTGGAATTTTATCGATCATAAAAAGTAAAATATGTCCACTAAATGTTGATAAATCACATGAGGGACTCATGATGAAGGTAGTTACCCAGTTGGGTTGTTTCAATGGTCTTTAAATTATTTTTCTTGATGTTGGTGAAGCTTGTAACCAACTGGAGTTGAATGAGTGGTATTCAATAATTCTCTCTCCTCAAATATGATAAAAAGGTTATTTTTCTTCAAGAACAATGTTTTTGTTTTAATTATGGTAATTTAGGGGTTTCTAATTGATTATAAATAAATAAAAAGGGGAATATTGAAGAACCCCATGGATTTGTGGATTTTTTTGAGAGCTTAAAGATTACATGGTTCATGGTGTGTTTGATTTTTTGTATTTTTTGACATCCTTACCTGAGTAACTCATCATGTCTGATGTTTCTTGATCAAAAATGTATTTTGATATATATCATAGAAGAAATATTCATATGCAATAAAGTGTTTTTGAGTAGGTATAGAGGTTGACTGAAGTTGTTCTATTTTAGTTTGAGTGCTTTCTAGATTTAGATAATTAAATGAGGGAAAGAAAAATTCACATAATCGATTCACAAATTCATTTTATCTATGTAGGAAAATCACAAATCCAATATATCAATATAACTAAATGCATCACTTAGACAAAATATCGACATAACCATTTTTAGAATTCACATAAGAATTTTCAGTCACACATTTGATTTATAAGAATGACGTATCTGATTGTCGACATAGCCATATTTGGAATTCATATAGCCATTTTCAGTCACATAGTCAGTTTCTGAGAATGACTTAGCCAATTATCAATGTACCCATTTTTGTAATTCACATAGTTTTTTTTAGTCACATAGTCGATTTCTGAGAATGATGTGGACTATTAGAGATAAAGTTTAATGAAAACAAATATAGGTGAATATACTATGTATCTTATTCCTATATAGAACCAAATATATGATTTCTATGAAAACAATTGAGAATCTCAAGGTAGCCTATTTAGAGTCTTATAACAAACATATTGATTTTATATAGGTTTTTATATTTAATGTGTTATGAGGTGATTTTATTATGATGTTGCATGGACTGTTCTGAATTCCTTCATAATAATAGGATTCAGTTTCTAAATCTATTATGGGTTGTTGTTTTTTGAGTGTATTTATAGAGATCATGCAAATATTATGATTACATGTTTTTTATTTTAGTAATTTAGGTGGAAGAATATTTTGATGGTGGTTGTGATCGAGAAAAAATATAAAATTGAGAGGAGTAGGAAGTTCACTAATGGCTTAAACCATCACCTCCTCATTTTAATGATCTCAAATCATGTTTAAAATTTTAATAATGAATTTCATGTTTTCTATTAGTAATTTTTTTCTTGACAAACTTTTAAAAATGGATAAGTTTGGAACTTACCCTGTGAAGAATTTGAACTAATATTAAAGGATAAGTAATCATGTGAAACCAGCCATACACTATACTCCAACTGACCACATGGAAAAATTCACTACCATGTGTCATTTGAGTAAATTTTTAATTCATGAACCTATCGTGCAGTGAATATGAACCTACCATGTGTTGAAGAACCAACCATGCATTGAGAATCAACTTACCGCATGAATAATAAACCTACCTTGAGGCACGTAAGACAAATTTATTTCAGTCTTACAGTAATCATATGTATTTTTACTTTCAGTAAATATAATAAAAACTACCTACCACATGAATTAATGTACCTATTTTTAGTGAAAAATAAGTGATTGTGGAAAGTAATGAACTTACCCTATGAAGTCATAAACCTAACACATAAAAACATAGACTAACTACATAAAGAAATGAACTGATTGTGACAAGTGGTCATGCCAACTGACCCTACCAACCAACCGTGAGCTCATGTAACTATGTTTTAAGTTAAGACATATGAAAGTGTCTAACTTATCAGTGGAGTGTTTTCAAATCTCCAACGGAATTTTTTAAAGCATTAATAGATGCATCAATACAATTAAGGATACATTTATTGATCTACAAAAACTACTTTTGGATGGAGTTCTTTTTAATAAAAATAAACACTTGTAGATAAGAAGCATAGGCATTTCACATAATGAAAAATATATTGAAACTATTATATATAGAAGATTCATTCATAACTCTTCACAACACCTTTCCTTTCTAAACCTACTATAAAACCTTATCGAGATCCTTTTAAAGACAAATTCAAGGACTCTTGGACAACTGAAGCTATTCAGATTGAGTAGCACAATATCTTCTCATATATCATCTCCTTCTCTTTATAATTATTATTTAATTTCATGATGTAATTTATATACCCTATTTATCTATTAACATATCCCCCTTCACTAAACTGGATAGTTCTTAACACACTATTTCAAATATTTTCATTTATACTCCAACATAAAACTATGGATCTGGTCGTGTGTGAATTGGAATATTTTTCTCCCATGTAAAACTATGGAAGAGGGTTTTATCCCATAATATCATAGTATAATTGTTTTTAAAACTTGATCCAGGTTGTGCGTTATTTTATTTAATAATATACTTTTGGGAAGTGGGTTATTTCCAAGAGGATGTGATTAGGTCTTAGCATAATATTGAACCCCTTGTTTAATTCTCATTGCATTATTCCCAGTTTTTTTCATTATTTTTAAATAATAAATATTTTATATGATTTAAATAATATTAACAAAACTCAACTTTGATAGTTTTCATTAACATATGTTTTAGGTAATGTGTTTGTTACAAGTACATTTGGTTTTAAAAGTTAAAAGTGTCTTATAAATCACTTTTAACTGAATTTTGATCAAACAATTGAGAATCTTTTTGAAAGAACAAATTATATGATTCTACACTTTTATTAAACTTGGATTTTTTTCTTAAATTTGGGGATTTAAATTTTAAATTTTTTAATATAAATTTTAATTAGAAACTCAATTAACCCCCACCCCCTCTTGAGTGTTCCACTCTGACCAACATTTGGTACCGAAGTCTTTCAAAATAATTTTTACTTTAACTGAGTTGTATTAAAATATCTTACATTTTTATTAGATCTAAATATATCTATTTATGGATAATTATAGAAAATAAGTAATCACCTCTAATCATCCTCCTTAAGTTAATAGAACAAACATTATCAATGAAAGATCATGATGAAAACTCATTTATAAAGCATGAGATTTTATATTTTGATTGTTATTTAAGATAAATATGAAAAACCCAAAGCTAAGAGGGTTGAAAAGAGTGATTCCATTAAGAATAATTATGATTTAAACTACAGAGAAATGAATGAAGTATATTTTTCTTTAGGTGAATATGAATTTAATATAATATTTTTTTATTCAGATACCTTTGAAAATTGGGATACTATTGCTATATCTCATAGGGGAACCTCAAATGTCAAATAAATGAAATTAAATGCATATAATATTAAATATGATACATTAAAAATTAATCTTATTGAAAAAATTTCTAGTATGTATCTTATTTTTAATGAAATCTTTCACAGTATTCATGTTTATGGAAATATAATTGTTGATAAAGATCAAGTGATGTGATTGTTAAGATATCTACAAGATAGGGGGAGATGAAATTCAATTTCAATTATAGAATCCTATGACATCAATGCACTACCAATTAAGGAACTCATTGGAAATTCCATGATGAATTAGGAGGAATTAAAAGTTAACAAATAATAAGATTAACCAAATAGAAAGTCGGTAGCATTCAATACTTCTGACTTAAAGCTAAAAGAGAATATCAAAGTTGATGGTTCAAGTGATGATGAGTCACCTTCAAACAATGATGAGTAAATATATAATCTATATAGAAGATTCAAGAAGTTTTTTAGGAAGAATAAATTTTTTAATAAATCAAATTACAATGGTAAGTAGGATAATAAGGGAAATTGGAGAAAATAATAGAAGATATACGATATCACTAATGAATTACTAATCTATGAGTGAAAAAGAAAAAGAAACATTAAATAAATTTTTCAAAAGTTTAACTAAAATAAAAATTATGAGGATAAAAATAAAAGGTATAAAAAGGCTATAAAAATCACATTGATTTTCTCTAAATATTGATCAAGTGATTCTAATTCAAGTAGAGAAGAAAAAATAAGAGAGCCAGGATGTGCTTTATGACAAACACATCTTAGGTATCAAATATTTTTCCAGTATCTCATATTCATACATATAGTATTTATAATACTAAAAATGTTGAAGAAAATATATCCATGTAGGATATATTTTAATACTAAAATATTCTATAAGAAACATTTAATGAACTTAAGGATAAATACAAAATTTAAAGAAGCATCAAGCTTTATCTGCTCACTTTAAATCTGATTGTATTGTGGAAAAGAAAAAGAATGCTCAGTTTTTAAAGGAAAATAAGGAACTTAAAATTTATAATGATAAATTAAATAATTATATATATATATATATATATATATACTAATGGTGGAAAAAATACAAATGATATTTTTGTTAGGAAAACCCCTCCAAAATATACTATTTTAATTGGTTACCAACCAGGATAGAGGAAGATATATAAGAATAAATTAATTTCTAGTTATAATTATAATAGTTATATAAATAACACTTATTAATATAGAACTAAAAATGTATTTATTTATAAAATATTAAGGTATCACTATAGGAAACCAGTTAAAAACTTTGAATTTTTAATGGTCTTCTTACTAACATTTTTTACCCAAGAAAATATGGGTACCAAAATAAATTTTTTTACTTTTTATTATAGGAAAACTACATGAATAGTACAATAAGAAAATATAGTATGTATACAGTGGTTGTTCCAATAAAATTATTGGGGAATACTCAAGCTTCAACAAGCTTATAAATGTTGGTAGTGGATATGTCACTTTTGTTGACAATACAAAAGGAAAAATGATTAGACTTGGTTAAAATGGTAATTATAGTAAAATTATAATTTAAAAAATATTATTTATGGATAGATTGAAGTATAATATACTTATCAACTTAAAATTATGTGGCAATGGATACCATGTTAAATTTTAGAGTAATTCATATAAATTTTATGATTATGGACATGTTTTAGTATTTACTTCTATGAAAAATGATAATATTTATGTTGTTGATTTAAATTCATTATTTTCTAAAAATATTTTATTTTTTATGTTCCATTCACAAAGACTCTTAGATTTTTAATATGAGACTAGTCCATTGAAACCTACACTCACTTTGGAAGATAACTAAGTAAGGGTTGTTTAAGGATATTCCTAAACTAGAATTCCTAAAAGAAAAATTCTATAACCTATATAAAAAATTGAAGTTGCATAAAATCTATTTCAAACCAAAGAATTAATTTTCAACCTCTCAATCCATAGATTCGGTTCACATGGACATCTTTGGACCTTCTATATTTTATACCCAAAATGGGAATCATTATGCTTATGTTCTAGTAAATGAATTTTCTAGAAACACTTGGGTATTCTTTCTAGATCACAAAAGTGAAACTCATTATTATATTTTTAAGTATAAAAAATATGTTGAAAATCCTAGTGGACTTAGACTTAATACCATACTAATTGATCATCGTTGTGAGTTTGAAAATAAAGATTTTGAATCTCTATGATCACAACATGGTTACAGTCACTAATTTTATAATCATAGGACCCCATATCCTAATGGTGCAGTATAAAGATGAAATATAACCCTTCTAGAAATCACTCAGACAATGCTTAATGAGTATGATTTACTTATTTATTTTTTATAAAAGTCTATAAAAACAACTTTTTATATTATAAATATAGTTCTAATTATACCTCTTTTAATGAAAACCCCAAATGAGTTATGAAATGGTAGAAAAGAAATTTAATTAATTTATATTTTTTTTTTAAATTCTTTGTACTCAATATAAAAAGATAATTTGTAAAAAATTACTTCCAAAAGTGTTGAATGAAGTTTCCTTGGATATTCAACTTTCAGTAAGAAATACAAGGTATTTGATAAAAGGACTAAGATTTTGGAAGTATTTTTACGTGTCAAATTTTAAGAGACAAATCCATATGAATCTATGACCCCTTTAGAAAATATTGAGGATGAAATTTCAAATTTATATATAATGTTAAACTCGGTGATACTTATATCAAACATACTATATAAAAATAACTCATTTTTTAGGAACAGTTTGAACCTAAACCTATAGATTAAAATAAAGTATCAAATATTTCATATCATATATCTATTAAGACTCATAGAGAACAACCCTTAGATTATTTTATAGGAGACCTAAATATAGTAACACAAATTAGATATTCTCTATAATAAATCAAGTTGAACATAACACTAGTGTAAATGGAGGCTTTCCCAACACTTTTATACCAACAGTTTGAACAAACTATTGGTATATTGTGTTTACATCAACCTTTTCCAAAGGTTTCAACAAATAGTTGGTATATTGTTTTTAGAATCAACCTTTCCTAATGGTTTGAGTAAACCATTGGGAAATATTTCATTTTTCTAATGTATACCAATGATTTTTTAAAACCGTTGGGAAAACTTCCCCCCAAATACACAACAGATCCAGCTCCCTCATCCATGAAATTGCATCCCTAATCTGAAGCTCTCCCGAAGATATCACTTTAACCTAGGCTGTGAAAATTCTTCCACCCGACAAATTTATCTTCAATCAAGAAATTTTTTAGTTCTAAACTTCAAATCAGTAAGTGATACCTTAGTTTTAATATTATGCATCTTTATTTTGTTTTCTATTTTGATTTGGCCTAAACTAGACGTTCGTACGGTCTGTGGCATGGTATGCCCAATAAGTGAACTTAGATTTGTTTTCTATTTTTGATCTACACTTCAAGTGTCATGATTGTGTGACTCACCTTTATTTTAAGTCTTCATAGCCACTTCTTCTATGTAAATTTAGTGAACCATGTGAACTAGTGGAGGTGTTGGTGATATGTATCCCCACTCAAATAAGGTAAAAGTTTTGTTTAGTCATATTATCTAAAGGTGGGTAGTGGATATAAGGATGGTCCATGTGAAGGGAATGAGGACAGTTGGGGTAGTGGTGTAGGTGGTTTTCCATTTTTTTAGTGGGGTGATATGGTAGTTTTTATAGACTTTAGTTTAGTTGAAAATTGGATTTGGATTTTTTATTTATTATTTTTTGTTAAAGGAATAATGGGAAGGTTATTGATATTGAGGATGAATTGGTTGTTGGTTGGGTGTTTGATTGTAATTTTGTTGTTGGTTGGATTGGTTATAAGTAATTTCCAAGGTATTATATTGTTATTTCCTCCCCTGAACACCCCCACCCCCACCCCCGGAACACCCCCCACCCACTGGAGAGCCCCCACCCCCTGGATAGCCCCCCCCCCACCACCCTGGAACTCCCCCCCCCCACCCCCATAACCCCCATGGACACCCCCCACCCCCTGGACATCCCCCCATGCCCTGGACACCCCCACCCCCTTGGACACCCCCCTAGACACCCCCACCCCCTGGACACCCCTCACCCCCCATGGACAACCACTATGGACTCCACCCACCCCTTGGACACCCACTTCGACACCCCCGCCCCACTGGAAAACCCCCCACCACCTGGACACCCCCCACCAGACACCCCCACCCCCTGTACACCCCACCGCACCCCTTGGACACCCCCACCCCCTAAACACTCCCACCCCCTTGGACAGCCCTCCATCCCCTAGACACCCCCAAGGATAGCCCACCCCCTAGATAGCCCCCCACCACCTAGAGTCCTCCCTGGACACCCCCACCCCCTTGGACACCCCCCTGGACACCACCCCACCCGTTGGATACCCCCACCCCACCCCCCACCCCCACCCCCGAACACCCCCACCCCCTTAGACACCCCCCCCCCACTAAACACTAGCCCACCCCTTGAACACCCCCTCCCACCCAACCCCCTTGACACCCCCACCCACCCCCCCCCCCCCGAACAGCCCCCACCCCCCTTGGACACCCCCACCCTTTTCGATAGTCCCCCCCCTGGACACCACCCCACCCCCTGGACACCCCCCACCCCCTGGACACCAGTACCCCCTTGGATAGCCCCCCCCCCCCCAGATATCCCCCCTCCCCCATGGTCACCCCCACCCCCTGAAAAGCCACCCTTGGACACCCCTCACACAATGAATACTTCAACTTTGGGTATTGGGTGTTATGAAATCTCCTAACTTATCAAAATATTTCTATTTTTTAACATCAATAACTTATTTAAAAAACTTTATTTACACATTCTACATCTTTGATGAAAATAATTCACTTTGTAATATCTTTAACAATGTTCTATCAAGTCCATGGTGTCCTCTTGTATATGATAAATTAAAAAAATTCCAAAACACATTTCAACTCAAATTTAGGAACACATAAATAAATTAGTATATCTTCACATTGTTTTAATAATAAGGTATCAACCCAATAATAGTTCGCTACCTCATCCAGGAACTCTTTCCTTTATGGATATCTAAAATGGGGATAGATTATCCCATTTGGAAAATAAATTTTGATCTCATCATTAGAAATCTCCATGTACATGGAATCATACTTATTTTTTCCATGGATCCTTCATCTTATGACATAAAACCCCTCTTAGTTCTATTTAATATTTCTTGGATCATGATCCATATGTATGATAATGATGTTTCAATCCCTGTTCAAGTTATTACTTTGTTCGTTAAATACCTGAGAATAATGGGATTCTTCTCCTTCAAAGGCTCATGGATTCAAAATCTCTCATTCCCTTTGACACAAGATGTATAGGACTCTCAAAATTCTCCCACATATTATATATGTTATCTAAATATGAACAAACTTCATGGTATTTTATTTATAATTCAAGTCAATATCATTGATTTATATTAATTTATAGTATTTTATTATAAATATAATATTTTTTCCTTTTATATTATGAATCTCATATAGAGTAGTGTGTCAGTTATGGTTTAGTATAAAGTGAACAATTCCCATTTACTTAAATATATTTTTGATTAAAAATCAATTTTATTGAATTTCTTTTGAATAAATGACTTATAATATTTTTTATAGAATTTAAAGAATATGGATGTACGAAACAGATCAGATCTCAAGATATTTTCAAAACAATTTGAAGAGATTTTTAGATTTTTCATTTCACAATGCTTCAGATAGTAGTCACATACACATCCCATGTTACAATTTTTTGTAAGACCTTGGTTGAGCCATGAATAAGTCTTCTACCACATAACCAAATATGGTTTTCATGAAAACTACTATTTGTGGTATCACAATGGGGAGAAAATGAAATCTCAAGTTGCTGATGATTAAAATGAAACGAATGGATTGGAGAATTTTTTATATGACCGGTTTCCATTTATTTTTCATAATGAAAAATATTATATTATGACCCAATAAGACTTTGATATGAGCACACATGATTCATTTGATGAAAATGATGATGTTTCCGGGGTGAAAAAATTGATTTATGTTTCCACGACTCCAGTATATTGATAGTGCGGTAAAATGAAAAAGTTTGAATTTTTATTCTGATTGTTTCATTGGAAAACTATGTATAGGATTTCTAATACTTCCATCGATTATATTCTTACCTTATTGAATAAATTACTTCTATACGATGTAGATATTCCCTCAAACCAATATATGGCATGAAAGTTAGTTGAGGAACTTGGATTTTCATGAAATAAAATTCATGCTTTCCCAAAATATTTCAATTTATTCTGGGGGGAAACTTCTAAATGAAATGATTTTATAAAATGTGTCACATCCTACAAGAAGCTAAAAGATGATGGAACATCATCCCATGTTCCACAGAAAGTAATTTTGCACAATCCACTGATCCCTATACTCTAGATTATTTTTATGTCTGATGAAATATCAATAAAAATGTGATGGAATGATATTGATAGAAAGAAGACTAATGATGAGTTGGTTCACCCTGCAGATGGATTTTCATGGTAGAGATTTGATGGTCGATATCATGATCTTGAAGTTGACATGCGTAATGTGAGGATGGGTCTTTTATGTGACAGTTTTAATCTATTTGAGCATATGCTTACTTCGCACAGAACATGGCTGGTTTTTATTCACATTTATAACCTTCCCCCATGGTTTTGTATGAAAATTCATTTCACTTTCATGATTATACTCATATCCAGCCCTTCTAATCCTTTCAATGATATAGATGTATATATTCAACCATTAATTAAAGTGTTGAAACTTATTTGGGATGTGGGTGTGCGCACATATGATGGATGTTTGAAAGACATATTTCAGATGCATGTTGCGCTTATGTGAATGATCAATTATTTTCCAAATTATGCAATTATTTCGGGATGGTGAATGAAGGGAAACCTATCATGTCCTATTTGTATGAATAATACATGATCCAGAAGACTGAAACATCGATGTAGTTTTAGTTTTATGGGACATCAACGATTCTTGTCAGTGGAACATCCATAGATAAATAATCGTCAAAGATTTGACAGTACCATAGAGACTGATCATCCACCCCCGCATATTCCTGTAACTTATGTGATTAACGAATTGAAAGGTTTCATTTTTTTATTTTTTAAGGGCCAAATTAAATATTGAAAGATAAATAATATTTCCACTGAAACCTGTTACAATTGGAAGAAGAAGAGTATCTTCTTTGATTGGCCTTATTGGTCAACCAATTTGTTACAACATTGCTTATACATAATTAATATTGAAAAAAATATATGTGAAATGTTGATTTTTATTCTTCTAAATGTTAAGGGAAAGAAAAATGATGATTTACTATCTCTGCGTGACTTGGTGGATTGGTGCATCAAACCAGAATTGAATCTTTTGAGTATCAGTGAAAATAAATGGAAAGTTCCATGTTCTTCTTATGTGATGACACCTATAGAAAGAAATAAATTTTTTGAATTACTAGAGACTATTAAAGTTCCTTATGGATATTCAAGAAACATATCTAAAAATGGAAATAGAAGAGAGTTGAAGCTAAAATCTTTGAAGACTCGTGATTATCACATCCGTCTGCATGAGTTGATTCCAATAGTAATCTGTCATCATTTGTCTAATAATGTAAGGGTGGCTATTATTATTTGTGTCATTTTTTTATAGATCTTTGTGATAATAAGTTGTCCAAGTATTTCTTGCAAAAAAATTTGGTATATGCCCCATTATTTTTTTGTGAGTTAGAGAAAATATTTCCTCCATCATTTTTCACATACATGTTGCATCTGACAGTCCATATTCTAACTAAAATACTTCTCAGATGACCTATTTATTTTCATTGGATGTATCCAACTAAAATAAATATGTACACATTAAAGTCTTATGTACAAAACATGAATCATACCAAAGGTTATATCGTGAACAGTTACTTCGATCAAGAATGTATGAATTTATGATCTATGTATTTTTCGGATCTTACAACAAGAATGAACAGACCAATGTGAAATAAAGAATAACAATATAAGAAAATTGAACCCAGTTTTCCATCACTTCCTCAAACAAGAGGAATTCTTGGATCATATACATTGATGACATTATGCCTTAAAGAGCTGGAGATAGCACATAACACAGTTTTGTTCAACTTGGATTTTTTTTATGAATAAATCTGGTAAGTAAATTAAATATGTATATCTTGTAGATATATATGTTAAAATATACCTATTTTTATCTATAGGTAACATAAAGCAATGATAAATAGAAAGCATCGTTCTTTATCTTTGATAAAGAGGGAGACTTTTCATAGAAAATATTTTTCTGCTTGGTTAAAATTGAAGGTAAAAATATTACTATTTAAAATAACTAAATCAATATTTAATTAAGTTTAATATTCATTCATATTTCAGGTATTGAGTTTGCCTGCTGACTCTGTCTATGAGGAAATAAGAGCTTTGGATTTTGGTCTTATATTGTTGTTTGTGACTGTAAATTAATTGTTATCAATGGGTACAGATTAATTATCACTTAACAAGAAAATAACATGAGAAAACAACATGATGGTGTTATGGTTACTTCTATAATAGACTATTATGCCAGTGCATCATATAGTAGACCACGATTTGAAAATCTAGATTATTATAGATTCATTGAAAAATAATAATATTGGCTTATTAATCTCATGGATGGGTAACAATGATGAAATGCTAGTGGTTTGATTCTATGATGAGGTATGGCACATTTATTGATGATTTTGGATTTCGAATAATTGATATGACTTGCACTCTTGCTACTGATGAACCATATGTATTGGAATCAATGGAGAAATAAGTTTTTTATGTCAAAGACCATCTTTGACCTGAATTTTGTGTCATTATTTATGTAATTACAATATATATTTTTTATGATGGTGATGATGGAATTGACCCCATCCCTACTTCCATTATAAATGATCCATTTATTACTTTTGATGATTCCAATGGCTCAATTTTCATAGTTGACTGCGAATCTATAGTTGGAGTGGGAAATGTATAGAATCATCCATCCATGTTCTCAATTCTTTTTGTTTAGCTCTACTTCGGTTGTAAAGTTTGTTACTATTAAAATTGATATAATATTTACTAAAAATATATTATATCTCACTTGACTGTTATGTGAATTTTCAATGTTTATTGGTTTCAGTTTTATTTGAATTGTATTTTCTAATTGGTAATTGAACTGTATTCAAACCTATGAAACCAACATTTATAACTTGGTGTACATTTAAATGATTTATTTACCATGTATAAAATTAGTATAACTCTAATACCTCCCTTTAAAATTTCACCAGAAAATGAACATGATGGTTTGTTATCTTCTACAAAACATGTATAGAAACCTGCATCATCTACCTGGGCTAAGGAAATTAAATTTTTTCTTAATTTTGAAAAGTGTTTTTCCCCTTATGAATCTAGTAGATATCTTATCCTTGTTCATATGTTTATATCATCATTTCCAAATATTTTAAGGGTTTAATCATTCATAATATATAACTTTCTGAACTTTCTAGAGGCATAATTCAGTATGCTCTCTCTCTTGGTTTTTGAGTGAAATAAAGCCTCAGAATCAATGTTCCTTGATTTTAATAGACTGGTGACAATTAAAAAATAATCATACTAATCAAAATTAAATTTCTTTATTACATCTTGTACGATGTATTGAATTCATTATGTGTACATTCAAGCTCACCTAAAACAATGGATAGTTAAATTATCCATGAATCCCCCTATTTCATCTCAAATATTTTGTTTTTTGGGTTACACATTAGTTATCCTTTTCTAATTACTTCTATATTTGTTTTCAAATGAAATAAATGAAACCAATTTAAGAGAGGTGATGGAAAAAGATGATGGAAAACAATCATCACATGGCTGAGATGGGAATTTCACCACTAGTGCATGTAGTGAGTATTTTATTTCAATTATATATATATATATTTAAATAATATATAATGTCCTGTGATTATTTTTGTTTTAAAAAATTTTGTAGGATACACCTCTTAGGTGAAAATTATTTGATGAGCATCCTAGTAGTAGTCCTAGAACTTAGGGTGTTCATATGGGGGGTGGTACAAGAGCTAGGCGATCTGGTCAGTGTACCTGATTAGACTTTTCCCCTCCCACTGACATACCATCTCTCCAATATTCTGATACTGGTGTATCATTAGGGACACGTGGTATATTTAGGACTCCCATTTTTTCACCACCCTTTACATTTGAGTCTCCTCACCCATCTTTACCATATTCGATGATGATTCCCACTCCCCATCCAGCATTAGGGCTTCCATCTGTGCCATCTTATTTTATTTATACTTCTTCTTCCTGAGTTTCTATATTCCATCTTCTTCGACTCCAGCTTCACCACAGTCTATCTCTATGGACTATACACTGGGACCCACTCCACCTCTATAGGGTGTTTGTTTCCGACACTTTTACACCAGGGGCGCGCATCCGTCTATGGAGGACGCGCAGCTGTGGCCCCGTATTCTCACTTTCCAAAGGCGGGCGGCATCCATTCCTTGTTCAGGAACGTTTTCTCCTTGATCGAAACTGGGATGATGGGATGTCAGTTCTTCCTTTCGTGGATTCCTCCTCGGAACTCGTCACCTAGTCCGGGTCTCCCTCATAGATTTAATACATTGTTCGTGAAACTCTTCCCAGTTCCATGTTTTCATGGATGCCAGTTAATTACACTTCTTCTGTCAGGACATTCATAAGGGTCCATTCAGGGCAGCAACCTTCAGTCGGGTGAGTAGTCACATCGATGCATCAGTAGTGTGTCTGAACACTGGGGAATTGGCGTGCCTATCTTTTGTCCCTTGTCATAGGGCTTCTCAAGGGCACAGAAGCCCAAGGCATCCCACATCGAGCGTGGGGAATCATATGTCATAGGCATGTATCTGACGTTTTCCTCAGCTTCCCATGTTTAACACAGGGTATGCCATAGTTTTAACATCCAGCGGAGATGGTTACGCCAAAGGCATGCCATACGAGGTTTTCCTAAGGCGTCTCATGTTTACCATGAGGTAGGATGCGAGTTTAACATCCAGCGGAGATGGATCGGCCTGATCAAAACACTAGCTATAGTGGATCAGATTGATGAATTTCCCTTGAAGGGGTGTCGATGTCAGGATCAGCTCGTGGGTGGCTTCCCGGACGCTCTGGAGGGGAGTAGAGTGGCATGATCCCACCGAGATGTGGCGGCCCGGGTAATAATCAGGTTGTATGGATTAAGTGGAGGGGGAATGAAATGGGACCATCACAAGGGAACAGTAAAGTTGGGCTTGAGCCTCTGGAAGGATTCCTACGTACCGTGCCTTGACACGGATCAAATTCCTAGTAGATCGACAGTGAATGGTGGGTGTCAGTGGAACGACGAGAAAGAAAAGAGACCTTGGTCCAGATGATGTGGGGCTTACACACTAGGCTGCCAAGGTGTTGGTGAACTGACGTGAAGGAGGTCAGCATGACCAACGGGTGATGGGCTTGAACCTCAGGGAGGATTCCTACGTACCATGCCTTGACATGGATCAAAGAGCCTGTAGTTCAGGTTGCGTTTTGTCGGAAAACCAACATGGAAGTGAACCCGGGGGGTCCACTGGTGGTGGGATTGAACCCCGTGAGGCTTCCTACGTACCATGCCTTGACATGGATCAAAGTCCACGTAGTTTAGGGGAGGTCACAACGTCTTACTGTTGGACTAGGATGCAGTTTAACGTCATGTGGGATGAATATAAACCCTGATGTGAATAAACAACGGGCAGTGGGCTTGAACCTCGTGGAGGCTTCCTACGTACCATGCCTTGGAATGGATCAAAGTCCTCGTAGTTCGAATAGATGTGCAGTTTAAAGTCATGATGGACGGGGCATACAGTTTAACATCAAGTTGGACGGGGGTGGAACTCGACATGAGGAAATGACTGAGTGGTGGGATTGATCCTTGTGGAGGCTTCCTACGTACCATGCCTTGACAAGGATCAAAGTCCCTGTAGTTCGATTAAGGTGGGGATCAGGGTCGGTGCTCACTCTAAGCTCACATGAGTCATGCTCGGTGTGAGAAACAAGAGGTTGCAGGGACCTGACGATCACGTCGCGAAGGATGAGTCCGTGGGAAACGAAGATGGGCTTATGCGTTGGGCGGCCCATGGTGCTGGGACTTACTCCAGGATGGAGGCCCGAAGTACGACAAAGCGCGGTGGGAGAGAGATTTGGGACCAAATATGGAAGGTGCCTCTTTCTCTATCGCGCCCTCCACTGGCCTTGGCAGTGGGAAAGTACGGAGGTGCATGGGTGCTACCTTCCGCAAGAGAGGTTTGGGGTCTTATACGAGGGTGGTTTCCCTTCTCCCGTGGACATAAGCTACTCCAAGAAGGAGGAAATAATCCCTTTTGAGGGTGATTCCATTCCCGTGGAGACGAGTGGCGTAAAGAATGTCTGAGCTGAGGGGGACCCCATGTGCGAGGCACGGGGTCTGATCATAGTTTAACATCATGTGTTGAGGACAAGGTTCTTGGCAGTTTAATGTCCTACAGCTCAGACGAGGTGTCTTTACTCCGCACCCCTAGGACTTACATGACCGGTACCCTCTTCTCCATGGGGGAGGGAAGGTACTGGCAAGGCCATGATAAAGGGGGTCGCGGAGCGAACCATCGAGGGGTCCACGTTAGCATGGCTATGCAAAGAAGCAATAGCTGATAGCGTGCCTATGCGAAGAAGCATTAGGTGAAGCAACGCTACGGGTGGTGTTTTCCATGGGACTTTGAAATCACATCCTGCAAACCTGGAGGGTCGCACGGAAGAGTAATTTCCAAGAAAAGGAGTATGCTTCGCGAAGTGGAGTGCCTTGGCCTTAGCATAGGGCAGGGGTATGAATAGGAGGTGCTTCGCGAAGTGGAATTGTGTTTGCAGAGCACTGCCTCACGAAACAGAGGTGCCTCGTGAAGCAAGGTGCTATGAAGCAGTGTTCTTCGCGATGTACAGCGACCCCGCCTTGGCATGTGGATCACTAGTACAGGATGGGTGTTTCGCGAAGCATAAATGCTCTGCGGCTGCCTGGGTTCCCTTGGGAATTCCCTTCCTTCGCGAATGCCCTTAGGTTTCACGAAGTGCATCCCTCTCGGAAGAGGGGCTCAAGACGAGACAAGGCGAAGGCATATTGCGAAGTAGAAGTACCTCGTAGAGCTCATGATTCCCGGGGGCGAAGGGTGCTTCACGATTCGGGAGCTGAGAAGCCGAAAGGTCGGATCGTCCACCTCTAGAATCAGGGGGAGCCTAGTATTTATAGGAAAGGGGTGCCGTGAAGCAGAGCTCACACGGCGCGAAGGGGCGGCGGGAGCTTCACGATGGGCTCGCGAACGTCAGGTCGGTCACAGAGTGTTACTGCCTCAGGATCTTCGCGGCGGGCTCGCGAACGTTAGGCCGCTCATGGAGCGTTACCGCCTCAGGAGATTTGTGGCGGGCTCACAAATGTTAGGCCGCTCACGGAGTGTTACCGCCTCGGGAGCTTTGCGGTGGGCTCACGAACGTAGGACTGCTCACGGAGCGTTACCGCCTCGGGAGCTTCACGGCGGTCGCGTTTTCGGGGGTGCGCTCCGCGACTGCGCTTCGCGGGGCAGCGCGCGGGCTTCTTTTTCTTCATCCATTTTCATCCAATATTTTGGAACCAAAATTCCCCCCCCCCCTCAGACTTGGAGCTGCGGAGGGATGAAGGGTCGAATTCTGAGGAAAAATCTCCAAAATTATCGGTGGTTCGTGAAGCGGCCCCACGAAGAGGGAGCACGGGGTGGCCAGCGGCCGCACTGTCCAGACATGCCGCGATGCTCCATGCGGGGCGGGACGTGTCGCGAAGCTCTGGGTTCATCACCTATAAATAGTGGGTTGAACTCTCTTTTTTATTCTCATGACTTTTTTCCTTTTTCTCTCTCGACTTCACGAAGCTCCGCGTCCTCCGCGTCTGCTCTCCGCGAATCGAGCTTCGCGGTGAACCACGAGTCTCCGACTCTGCGACTGCGCCCAGTGAACTTCTGTTTTTCGGCCTAGGCTAGGCTCCGCTTCTTGGTTTTGCGTCCGAGCTCTGCGAGAGATCTTCGTGAGAAACCTTCGCAACCTGACCTGAAATTTTTTTGAGTTCTGCAATCGAAAAGGCCCATGAGAAGCTGTGTTAGGGGTGCTTGCAGACGCCGCTTAGAGGGATGAGATGGCTAACTGTCTGGGCCTTGGAGAGATGGTCTGAATTCACTCAGACCATAATTCTTTGACATCCCTGCTATCAGAGAGTCATAAGAACTACCCGTAGTGCAAGAAGCTGCCTTTTTATGGCTTCGGGTTGGGGGACGATGTCTTCATCCCTGAGGCGAGTAGGGACGAATCGGCTTGCTGGTTCAGGAGCACGCCATGCCAGCGCTAGTGGTTTAGGGTGGTCGATGGTCATGCGTGGGAGGACTTCACACCCATCACCTCCGACTTTCTATACAACCATTTGAACAATATTGACAGGGAGCCACTGTAACCGGAGACGTCCCCTCCTCTGTACCGCACTATGCTGAAGGCGGCTTTGCAGGATTTGACGAAGGGGTGGTCCGATGAGTGGGACCTACGCCAGGGAAAAAACTTCACCAATGACTGGGCATGGGCCTACTGGGTAGGCACCTCATGCGAGGAGTTTGGGGCCGAGCTGAGGAGAGTGGGTTTGTATGAGGTAGCATGGGCCTCCCAATTCCACATTTACCAACCGAAACAGCTGATGTCGGAGCTACTGAGCAGATGGTCGTCTAGGACCAATACTTTTCACCTACACCATGGGGAGGTGGGCATCAGCCTGTTGGATGTCCACCAGATTTCGGGGGTTCCAATATTGGGGGCCATGTATGATGAGTTCCTCCCCATCATGAGCGTGTGGGAGGATACGGAGTAGATGCCGCGACTGGCGTCGGTGTTGATGGCACTGGTCCGTGGAGAGGACAAGGAGGCAGTGAGGGATGTCTACTTTATGAAGTGGTTCGAGTGGTTCCTAAACTTCCTGGAGAGTCGAGAGTTCCCTCCAAGGCCTCGAACTTGTCCGAAGGCAGCTCAACGGGGCAAGGAGAACTCATATTGGCGGGTCTTGGAGGACAGCCAATGGAAGACTTGGGGTTTCAGTGTCAGCACTGATCAACAGCCGATAGTCAGGCTTGAGGCATTCATCGCGGCTCTTATCTATTGTTGGATCCTACCGGTGATAGATACCAGCATTAGGGGTGCGTCCCAGCTCATTCATCATGGCGTCTATGCAGGCCATGGGGCAGCGGGTCAATCTTGGGATTCCAATGCTCGCCAAGTTGTACAGGATGCAGTTTCACATTAGCGAGGGAAAGAATCCACCAAGGATATGAAGGCACTTTCACCTTCTGTATGGGTGGATTGTGGCGCACGTCAGGGGGATTTATGATTATCCAAACCCTATCTCTCCACCGGGATCAAACTTTGTCCCTTCCATTCTGAATGCGGTCGGGAGCTTCCCATTCAAACTAACCATGCCGATGGTGCTGAATCGGGTGTGGAGGGCGGATGATTTCCTCTTCCACCTGTTTCCATTGCCGACAGGGGTACTCACGGATGACGGGTAGGGGACGGAAGAGCACCGGGCTTATCTCTTGGACTTTCGAGGTAGAGTTTTGGTGGCACGAGTGGATTGTGAGACGCTCTGTGAACCGTACACCTCGCATCGGTTTGCGAGGCAGTTCCGGTGCCTCCAGCAGCTAACCCCGCAGGTCTACTGGGAGGTGCGTCACGAGGAGCACCTGTGTGTGATGAGGAAACTATGGCTCATGTTCACATGGGAAAACGGAAAGATGAAATTTTCATTTCCTCCATCCACCACCGCTTTCGGATTAGTGAGAGAGTATGCCATCAGTTGGGAGGCCGCTTATCCGGGGGAGATACTGAGGCATCCAACCATTCAAGTTAGTGACGGCGGGCCTCCCCTATCCCAAGGTTAGGGATGGAGGGCAGCAAGGGCCTCTCGCTGTGGCGGAGTTGTCGTGGCGGTGAGGCCCACACCGGCCGAGGGTGTGGCAGCAGCAGCGGATCCGGTGATTCTGGAAGAGCAGGGCCATCCGGAGGGGCGGCTACCAAGGGGATTTCATAGGATATCCACCCAGGCTCCGGGGAAGCGGCCGTGTCATATCGACATGGCAGAGGATGTCATCTTCTCGGAGGCCTGGGACATTTGGGATGTCAACCGGCAATTCCTCAATCCACCCGAGATGTGGGCACACTTGAATTGCCTTGAGATGGAGTTACCAGGCATAGGCCCAGTCCGGGCTGGTTTCACGGCGTCTCTGGCGAAGGCGGAGCAATACTTGGATGAGCTGGAGGACTACGTTCACTACAGTGGTGTCCCACTCCCAATGACAGACCGGGTGAGGGTACTGCTGGATCGGACAGTTCCCCCATAGCTGTCAGCTACCGATCTGAGGGAGCGCTTTCCCCTGTCGGAAGAATCAGAGGACTCCTCTTGGGAGGATGAGGCTGGCGGAATGATCCCATTGGAGGAGGGTGAAGTTGGAGACCAAGACTCAGATTCTGATGATTTCGCAGAGGCTCTCGAGGTAACATTCCGAACTTCTTTCCTTATGGTCCGTTCTTAGGCCATCACAGATTTCACACCGATGATTGAACCATGCATGAGGAACTTGTATGCAAGCCTCGCTCTCGCCCCTTGGCGGGTGACGATGCAGGACCTTCAGAACCCGCGCCTATGGCTTTGTCCAGTTCTGTGTCTGGTGGGGCCAGAGCACCCGAGGTGGCTCCTCTAGGATCTCCAGTCCTTCCAACAGTATATGGAGGGCCACGCCCCGGGGTCCCGTCAGCATCGATTCAAGAGAAACACCAGGAGTTCAATCTCTATAAGTTGCTGTCACATGTAGATTGCGCCAACTAATGTTTATATCCCTCTCTGTCATACAGTTATCTGACTGGCATGGGCTGCTACGGCAAGGCTAGTCAGGATTTCTAGTGGCATCTCTCCTAGGGGCATGTCGGTGATGGTGGAGATAGTTCCCCCATCTCCCCGAGATGCAACACACACCATCATTGGCGGGACCACCAGTAGGGTCGTGCCCGAGGTTATTGAGGTGGACTCCGATGAAGAGGATCAACCGGCCAACCCAAGTCCCATCACGCCTGCTCCGGCACCAGATGTCACACCGGATTCAACGCTAGATGCAGATCCTGCCGAGGACTTCTTGCGGGCGTATCCTGCATACGAGCCTGCCAATCGCGCAGACTGGGATAAAACGGCCTCCGATGAAAAAGACAGCATCATAGTCCACCACCGATCGTGGAAGCTAATCACGCACTTCATCAAGGACACCCCCAAGCACAATGGATGAAAATAATGGATAGACTTCTCTCGCGTCTATGTGAACTGTGCGCTGGGGGAGTGGATGCCCAACGTCCTCGTGCGCTAATCCGCGATATCATGGCTGAGAAGATCTGGGATTATGATCGCGGGCTCAGTGTGGGATAGCAACGGGGGAAGGCGACAAACATCAAGAATCTCCAAGAGGCTGAAAGTGAAGTCCAACAACCGCAGGCCCGGGCAGATGAGCACTCAGCCTCTCTTAATACACAATCTGAGCTGATCTCGCGATTGAAGGCCCATCTGGAAAAGGCAGAAGAGCATATGAGGTAGGCTTCTAGAAAGAGGGCTTCCATTCAGGCTGGCATAGAGAGGGCCAGGGCCAAGGCCGACGAACTGCGCCCCACCGCTGCTGAGGAGGAGCGGGAGCTGAGTCAGCGGCAGTAATTCCTGGACGCCACAAGCCAAAGGGTGGTGGGGCTGGAACGCTCTTTTGACGGGTTCAACCCATCCATGGGGGGAGTCGACCCCCGAGTACTGTAAAAAATTACAAACCTTTTAATGGTACTTTTGCGCTTCAATTTTTTCTTCTTTTGAATGTCATAGCATGCACAATTTCCACTATTTGCATCAGTTCATTACATCCCTACAATGTTTGTGGGACATCCGGTGACAATTCCCCAAGCTCACCTGGGTCAATCCCGATGCGAGAAATAGGAGATAGTTGCCTCATCGTCCCACCCAACATGGGAGTGGAAAACAAGCTTCGGGCATCTGGGGTTTGGATAACTAGTTTGGATTTACGGAAGATGGGAGAGGCCTAACCACAGAAGGAGGTTCTCAGAACAACCGAATTACAATTTCTTTAGCGTGCTCTTATGCATGAATGGTGCAACGCCAGAAGCACTAAAATTGGTACGAACAGATAGAAATGGGAATTGTGGATCACGATACACAATATTCAGAACACTGTGGGATGGCGTGACAATAAGGGAAAAACATTAACAGTGGCAGAGAAACGATATCCTTACTGTGTTAGCCTAATATGGGTACAAAAAATGAGGGTCGACCGTTTACCATGTTCAAAACATGGGACCCTGTCACAAATTTTGTTGATCAATCCTTCGGGACGTTGGCCCCGGACAGTAGGCGGACCCTAGGTCTAGCACCCATACTGTTAGGGGGTCCTCACAAACATGACTAATCTTCCGGGACGTTGGCCCAGGATGGTAGGTGAGCCGATGCGGCATGAGACAGGGCCGTTAGAGGGTCCCCTCTAACATGAAAGGGGATGAGGGTCTGAATAATGGGCATGCAAAGCATGGAATATGGAGTGATGGTTTGTCCGAACAGAATCCAACACTCATGTAACTACACCACCGTGGTAGGAGTATGCCAGATGAGCGCATCGGTTTGATTGCGGATCCTTCCTTCTTTGGGACAGGGCCTCTCTGGAGAGGGGGTATGTTGCCTCCCAATGGGATCTTGGGGCATCCTGAACTTGTCCAGGGTAGAATCATAGTTACATGGTCCTCTACGAGGGGTCTGGAAAGGGGTCCGAAAAGGGGAAGAATAGGATTAATGATTCCTATGGGCTGGACCCTCGGCGAAATACTAGGGCGTCTCTGTGTATCCCATGAGGATGGAAATAAATCCATACATAGTTCTGAAAGTGCAGTTTAATGTCATTTGGGATGATGAGAAGCATGGCCATGTTGGTACACATCCTGCCACAAATACTAATCCCACGTGAGTCATGCTCGGTGTGGGAAACAAGAAGTAGTGGTGGGACTTTCCCGACACAGAAAGGGGGCAGGTTAGGGTGAGGGGATGCTCGGTGAATATCATTCCCTTAATACTAACACGGCCATGTGGCGCACCTAGATGCACGAATAGATAGATCTGAGCATGTTGAAATTCCACTTGAACATGAGGAAGTGGAAATGTGTGAATCATGACGTTCAAAATTTGGATCACAATGATGGTGGTGTGACGATAGAGAATAACCGTTAACCGTGGTGGAAACGTAGCACCCATATCGCGTTAGCCTAGAATGGGGACAGACAAATGAGGGTCGACTGTTGACCGTGTTCGAAACATGGAACCATGTCACAAATGTTGTCAGAGATCCGTAGAGACGTTGGCCCGAAACGATTGGAGGGCCCTTAGGTCCAGCATCCATGGAGAGCCCTTAAGCCTAGAATCCATGTCATCCGACGGTCCTTTTGGATGTGGAAGAGGATGAGGATACAAATAGAGAGCTCACGAAGCTTGGTCATGGGACGAGGGGAATGTCCCCATGAAAATCCCACACTCTGGGCTCTTTGTCAAAACACATCTGAATATGACAACGAGACGTAACAGGCCCTGGTGTCACCACAAAAATCAAGCTGTGATAGGCATTGACAAATGGCATGGCACATGACCAATACCCAACGTGATGTCCTCTACAATGAGGTCAACACAATGCAGTGTCGTTTTTCGTCGTGCGGCCAGGACGATAATGTCACATTTTAGGGTCATGTGATAGGACCAAGCATGCATTTGAACGTCATGCAGCGCAGACGTAGCAGAGACGATGCTAGGTGGGGAGTGTGTATGGTGTTGTGTGGAATAACTGACGTGAATGGGGACATAATCCCACATTATACCGTAATTAGTCCTGAGAGAAGAACCTCAGGCCGAGGGGCCCACATAGAGGTGAAAGGTAACGGGGGAGAGACTAGCTCCCAAATGAGATGGACCCGAAAACGAGACGTTCGAGCGGTCCTACGTATCCCATGAGGATGGGAATCAAGCTGAACGTAGTTCCTAGGAGATCTTAGTTTATGGTCATAGAGCTCAGACCAGGGGTGGATGACAACTTTCCAGGTAAGTGCAGACCTCAACGCTATCCCTAAGCCCACGTGAGTTAAACTCGGTGTGGGAAACAAAGGGGGAAGATCCCTATCGCAATACCCAAAACATCCATCAAGGGGAAGTTGGTGAAGAGCCCCAAAGGACACCTTTGACATGGCTTTGTTCCCCCAACGCATAGACGTACATGGAGGAATAGTACCAAGAATTTCAAAACATCACTTGGATGCGATGAGAAAGGAGAAGGACGTGAATCATGTAACCGACATTTTGGGCTTAATGGGGTTGGTGTGGCGATAGAGGATAACCATTAACCATGGCGTAAAACAGTCTCCATATCATGTTAGCCTAAGGTGGGAACAACAAATGAGCATCAACTTCTGACCATATTCGCAACGTGGGATTTTTATCGATTTGTTGTCTGAAACCCTCGGGGGTGTTGGCCCGTAACGGTAGGAGATCCCTTGGGCGTGGTATCCAGGCCGTTCTTGGGGGTCCCTCCGGGTGTGAAAGATGATAGAAGACCTGATGGAGGGATACAAAAAGCCCGAAAATTGGGTGTGTGCATGTCCGAGTAAAGTCCGACATTCCAGGTAATAAACCAGAGTACCTCTAGGCACATTGGTGAACCGCCGAAGAGGGTCGACGAAACATCTCGGGAGGAGGAGGTACATGGCTTGGTCATTACAAGACCGTCATGAATGAGGAAATAATCCCACACCACACCAAATACTCCCCTTGTAGAGAAATGGTAGGCCAAGGGGCCAAGGTGGGATGAAGATTTTCGATAGGTGGGGCTGGACCCGAAGCTTAGACATTCAGGTGATCCTACGTATCCCATAAGGATGGGAATCAATCCACACGTAGTTCTAGAAGATACCCAAGGGGTAGGATACCCTATCGAGGGCGTGTGAGGCATAACGAACAATGAGGAGATAACCCCACACCACTCCACACAATCTCGTAGGAAAGCACCTGGGCCAGGGGGCCCGAAAAGGCCACGGGGCCTGATAGTTGGGTTCTGGTTAGGAAGGCCTGGCCTACTCGCAGTTTAACGTCTTACAGTAAGGACGATGGTCGGAGAATAAGAACCCCTAGACGGAAGAAGTGTGTGGTATGGAGAAAAAACCGACGTGAATGTGGACATAATCCCTCAACACACCATACACTCCGGGTATGAACTTGGGCTAGGGCCCGAGAAGGCCAAGGGGCCTAAGGTTAGGCATCGGTCAAGAAGGCCCGACCATTTTGTAGTTTAACGTCTTACATGAGGACAGGGAAAGAGATAATTGTATCTCATCCGGGGATGTGCACGGCATGGCAATTAACCCGGCGTAAATGAGGACGCAATCCTTAACCCCGTCGTATATCCCTTATAAGAGAGTCGAGGTCGTGGGCCCAACCGCTGGCACCACCCGGAGGGAAGTTTGTCACATAGGGATGGGGCAGAACGAATCACTGCACTCGATGTTTGGGACTTCTTGGGGTGGACCCGAAGATCCAGGACACTGTTGACCATGTTCGAAACACAGCGTCCTTATGGTGACCTGATATGGGAGCAACAAATGAGTGTCGACCGTTGACCAAATTCGCATTGCGGGACTTGTATTGGCTTGTTGCTAGGAAAACCTTGGGGGCGTTGGCCCATATCGTTAGGAGATCCCTTGGGCATGGTATCCAGGCTGTTCTTGAGGGTCCCTCCAGGTGAGGACAGTGATGGAATCCCAATCATTGAGTGGGTGGAGCATAGTTGTACCCATCCACGGAAGAGGTGAACATCTCCAAGGGGGACGTGCAGCCGGGTCGAGGATTGCTCGACGTTAGTTGGGGAAAAAGTGTGCACCCTGCCATATGTATTGACCCGAGGGGAAGATTTTGGCATTTGGGCTGGGCCAACAGACGAAATGTCCGGGCTTTCCAATGTATCCCATTAGGATGGGAATCAATCCATATGTAGTTCTTGAAGTCCATGCAGTTTAACGTCGTGTGGTAAGGACATGGGAGAATAGAAGAACGGGAGTGGGCACATGGTGCGACCCTTATAATCCTTGTATAAGCGGGGATAAGAAATCCTACTCCTCATCATGAAAGGATCCTCCAAAAAAACTATACCCAGGGGGGATAGTGAAAGGGAAGAGCTCGGGGCTGGGCTCAAGACGGGATGTCCGAGCGTTCCTACATATCCCATGAGAATGGGAATCAGGCCGCATGTAGTTCTTGAAAGCGTAGTTTAATGTCGTGGTGGACGAGATGCATCTCATTTGGGGATATGTACAGTACGGTGGGTAACCCAACGTGAATGAGGACATGTTCTGCACCACACCGTACAATCCCATAAGAGAGCCTGAGTCGATGAAGGCCAAGGGGTCTAAGGCTGAGCCTCGGTCAGGGAGGCCTGAACAACTTGCAGTTTAACGTCTTACAGTAAGGACGGGGTCCAGGGGCCTGAAGAGGCCAAGGGGCCTGAGGCTGTGCCTCGGTCAGGGAGGCCTGATCGGCTTTCAGTTTAACGTCTTACAGTAAGGACAGGGGAGATCTTAGTTTAAAGTCATAGAGCTCGGACCATTTTGTAGTTTATCGTCTTGCAGGACGATGGGGTAGTTTAGGGTCGTGTGGGACTGTACAGTTTAAGTTCGTGCCAGACCAAGGATGCTTAAGAAAAGTACTGCTTGAGGAACTTGGCATTGGTGGGAGGAGTTACGCGCTCACCATCTATGGTCACCAAGGAGTATTCCCCATTGGGGTAAACCTTATGGATGATATAGGTTCCTTCCCATTTGGGCTCTAGCTTGGGAGGTTTCCTACTGGGGATCATTGGCGCTCAAAGGGCCAACACTAGGCCACCCTGTAGAAAAGAGAAAAGGTGAACCTTCTTGTTGAAGGCTCTGGCTATCTTATTCTGATGCCTTTCTAGATTGTGCAGGGCACGAAGCCTGTTCTCGTCCTGTTCTTCCAATTCAGCAAGACGGATTTCATCCACCTTATCTGGTGCCTGCTGGTCATAGACCGCAGTGTGTAATGATGACAGCTGGATCTCAATGGGTAGGATGGCCTCAACCTCATATACCAGGGAATATGGGGTCACTTGATTGGAATTGTGAGTTGTCGTCTGATAAGCCCAGAGGGAATTGGGGAGCTTGTTCGGCCAACTTTTCTTGTTCTAACCAACAATATTTTGTAGAATGTCAGAGAGGTTTTTGTTGAACACCTCGATCTGTCCATTTTCTAGTGCATGATAGTGAGAGGTATGGTTCGAACGGATATTGTACTTGGCATACAACTTTTTCAACTCGGCCGCTTGGAAGTTGGTGTCGTTATCGGTGAGGAAAGCGTAAGGGACCCCAAACTGGTGGATGATATTGGATCTCACAATGTCGAAGATGGAACGGGCCTTGACCTCTTTGAGTGGAACTACCTCCTCCCACTTGAAGAAGAAATGTGTAGCAGTTAGGATGAACCTACACTGGCGAGCTGTTGGCGGTGGATAAGGCCCCACGACATCGAGTCCCCACACCGCAAATGGCCAAGAATACTTGGTGGATTGGAGAGGATATGGTGGCCAATGCAGGAAGTTATCGTGAACTTGGCACGCATGGCATCTCTTGGAAAACTCAATACAATCATGGATTATAGAGGGACAGAATTACCCCAACCTCCAGATTTGATGGGACATCTTTGGCCCAGCTTGGTGGGCACCACAGGAACCGGCGTGAACCTCTTGCATAACCTGAGAAATCTCGACTCCTTGAATGCAACGGAGGAGAACGCCATCAAAGCTCCGCTTATAGAGGATCTTCTCAAGACTGGGACCTCTCTGGAGGGTAAATTGCAGTGCACAGCGTCGGATTCACTCGCACTGGGCCCGATCGTCGGGGAGGAAAACATTTTGGAGATACTCGACCAAAAGTGCCCTCCAGTCGGGAGTGGCCTCAACCACTGTGTCTGAAGAACATGGGACCCATGACGTAGAAGGTTCGGCGGTGAGATGACTTACCCGCAGGCCATCATTTTCGTCTGGGGTGATGGGGGAAATGACTCTTAGGTGTGCCACATGTATGATAAAATCATCTTGCTCGGGTTCTGCGAGCGACGCAGCTAAGCCAGCCAAAGTATCTGCTCGACCATTCTATGACCGAGGGACATGGGTAACCTCTAGTCGAGAAGGGAACTGGGCTATTAGATGGAGGTTGCACTCCAGCAATGGCACAAGATCCGTCTTTCTGACGACATAGTCACCATTGACCTTCTTGATGACCATCTCGGAATCTCCTTTAACATGTAGATGGGGAACATCGATCTCAAGGTCCAACTCAAGGCCGGTGATGAGAGCCAGGTACTCTACCTCGTTGTTGGTACAGCCTTCTGACAACAGGAATGAGTATGGAAGGACGGCTTGTGCTGAGGTGATGAAGACGATACCCAGACCCACTCTGTTGAGATTAGGATCGTTGAGCCTCTTGCTGGTGGGGCTTCAGGAGGCATCGTCGAAGTACATTTTCCAGCATGAGATGGAAAGATCAACTGAGAGGATCGTCTCATCTGGAAAATCCAGGTCCAGGGATTGATCTGAGGAGGGTGGATGAGTAGCTAAGAAGTCTTCCAATTCATATCCCTTTATGGCCTTCTGAGGCACGAACCTGATGTGGAACTACTGGAGGATCACCGCCCACCGCGCTAGTTGGTCGGTCAACATGGGGCGATTTAGGATGTACTTCAGTGGGTCTACCCGAGAGACCAACTGTACATCATGGTGCTGCAGGTAATTACACAACTTCTTTACGGCAAACAAGAGTGCTAGGAAACTCTTTTCAATAGGGTATTATTTGATCACCGTATCGAGAAGCATGCGGATGAGATAGTAGAGACTGTTCTCTGTACCCTCGTTATTCTTCGGGGCAAGAAGTGCATCGAGGGATCGTTCCAGGGCAGTCCCGAAAGGACCAGAGGCTTTCCGGAGATGGGTGGCATCAGAACCGGAGGTTGGAGCAGATACTGCTTGATTTCCTCAATGTTGGTCCGACACTCTCCATCCCATTCGTAGGAGGCGCCTTTCTTCTTGACTCGGGAAAAGGGATTACACTTGCTGGCCAAATTCACGATGAATAGGTGTATATATGCTAGGTGTCCTTGGAGACCTTGAAGTTCCCGAATATTGCTCAGGGGAGGCATTTGGATGATGGCCTTGATCTTCTCTGGGTCGATCTCAATGCCCCAGTATCTAACAAAAATTCCAAGAAACTTCCCAGAGGTGACCCCGAAGGCACACTTTAACAGGTTCATCTTCAGGTGGCGGGAACAGAGGAAACCGAACACTTTTTCAAGGTCTTTGAGATGGTCCTGGCACTGGTGAGATTTGACCACTAGATCATCCACATAGCATTCCACTAACGTCCTGAGAATCATCTTGAACATGCGATGCATGGCCCACTGATAAGTGGCACCTACATTTTTTAGGCCTAAGGGCATAACCTGGTTACAAGTAGTACCTTGTGGAGCCCTGAAGTCAGTGGAATCCTCATCCTCAGGGGCCATCCGGATCTGGTTGTACCCGGAATACCCATCCATGAAAGAGAGGGCTTGGAACCCATCCATGGAATCAATCAATAACTCGTTCACTAGAAGGGGAAAATCATCCTTTGGGTAGTGACGATTGAGATCGCGGAAGTCGATGCAGACTTTGATCTGCCCTTTCTTCTTACTGACTTTCACAATGTTGGAAGGCCACTTGGGGTACTGGACTTCCTTGACGAAGTTGGCTTTGATAAGCTTATCAACCTCAGCCTCAACCATGGCACCGTGAGAAGGATTCATCTTTCTGGGAGGCTTCTTAAACCCACGATGGTTTGAAGGGGGGCCCAAGCGGTGAACAGATACTTGAGAATCTAGTCCTGGCATCTCTCCATAACTCCAGGCAAACACATCACGGTGTTTTTTGAGAAAGTCTACATGCCACCACTGATCCTCGGGGGACATGGCTGCACTGATCAAAGTGGGTCTAGCATCTGACTCACTACCAAGGTTCACTTGTACCAATTCATCAATCGTGGTAGAGACGCCTTCCTCAAAGGTGGGGGGAGCATCTTCCAGGTCTTCCTCTCCACCCGTGGAGGGATTTCCCACCCGGGGAGATGCTTTTGAGCTATCAAACCCTGACAGGTAGCTAGTGCCGGCTTGGGCAGCAGTGGTCATCATATCAAGAGACCCATTCGCCACTGAGACCATAGCAATGAAGGCAGTTGATCCTATCTCATCTGTCCTTTGGCCTAAGGGACCACGCTTGATGACATCAAAGCAGTGGTGACACGTCGGCCTGAGTCGGTTGATTCCAGCACCACAGAAGAGACATGTATGACGTACCTTCATCGCCATAAGCCTAACATTCTGATATCGCACAGGGGTAGGAGGTTCCGGGATCACCTGAGCCTGGTTGGTGTAAGAGTATGAGGTGATTTTCTGTCGTCGCTTGGACATGGGAACATGCCTTCCTTTCGTACTTGAAAAAACAAAACATTGCCCCATGTCGGGGGTCGTGGCCTCCAATCGGTGGATTGGGAAGATGTAGGCATCATCCATGCTTTCCCAGGGATCACTTGTGACTGGGGCGGGTTCATCCTCACTTGATAGGATTTTCTTATCCTTGCTCTTGTAATAGTTGGCGTCCATATAGCGGGCTTCATAAGAGGCTAAAGGAGATGCATATCCTTGGAGAATGCCTACTCAACCATTGAGGGAGTATTTGAGGAATTGGTGATACGACGAAGGGACTGCTGCGTGCAGATGGAGCCATGGCCTGCTGATCAATGCGTTGTAAGCAGTGTCCTGAGAGACAACCATGAACTCGGTGCTAGAAATTAGGCCACCAAACTGGGTCTTCAGGCGGATCTTACCGACTATGGATTGCTCGGTCCTGTCGTATTCTTAGATTCTGAGGTCGGAGGGAGTTAAATCATCTTCCGACAAACCAAGCTTTCGCAGTGTCCGAGTCGGGATTAGGTTGATCCCAGAACCCATGTCAATGAGGCAGCGATGGACTTCCACACCATTAAACTGGCTAGTGACGTATAGTGGGAGAATATGCCCATGTATGGGAGGGTCTTCATCTTCATCAGAGAATGAGATAACCGCCTGGAATTCGGAATTCTCAATTGTCTCAGCGTGGAAGGCGTCTGCAGCTGTTACCTCCATCTCGAACTGAAGGGGGATCCTTAGGGCCTCGGAAAGTGCTTCGTGCATTTCAGACGATATTAGAAGATCCTCAAGGATATAAATCCTTGCTGTAATGCCGGCCAGGTGCTTCAGTACATCGTACTTTTGTTCCAGACGTGATCTTCTGCCTACAGGAGGTCGCTCTACAGTTGGAGGCATAGCGGGTCTTGCCGGTTGAACCGGCGGCTGGCTAGTACTAGGTATATCCCACTGCCTACTAGTTGAAGCCTGGAGAGTAGCTTCCATATTAGAATCGGACAATAGAGATTGGCCTGCATCCGGGCAAGACTGACCGTGATACGGACGAGGCAGCTTAGCCTGATCTAGTAACACGAATGGCGGTGGAGGTAGATATGAGGGCATTAGATGAGATTGTGCATGCTGAGCTCTGCTCTGAGCCTGCTGTCTGGTTTCAGTAGCGTGTACGTCTTGACTGAAAGCACCTGCTGACGTGCCTCGATGACCTATGTGGTTGCGGTTCTGCTGACGTTGGCGTCGGTTGGGGACGTTGGGGAGGTTTTTCTTGGCATTCCCCCTCATTGAGAGCCATATAGGGCGTTACCAGCTCCACAGTGTTAACCAAAACGTACCCCTGGATGTTGCTCGATGAGTCATCCACCGCCGAACGTACTCTGGGAGGAATCCCCATTTCAGGGGGCATAAAGTCACCAAGACTGCGGGATGATGACGATAGAGGTGGAGCGCGTTGCTTCTTCTTGCGCAGTCACTGCTTACCCTTTTGGGAAGAGATCAGTTGTGATAATGATGTGGAGGTACTGTCTACTTCCTCCGAAGGCTCCGGCTATTTTAGGAGTGACTGAATGATACCATGGGCATGGGCGACAGTTTTTCGAGCCATCCAATCATCGTATTTCTGGGACCCATGGCTGGGAACCTGCTGCCACTCGCCTTCGTTGTCGCTACTGATCTCTGACCCTACAAAGACACTCGCTACTTGTGTCGGTGATGGGCCCAACCTGACTATGTTGTTGTCAAATTGGTCTTGAATCCTGTCTTTAAACACATGGCATTGCTTGAGGGTGTGCCCCAGAATCTGATGATAGGGATAGTAGTTGGGTCGATCAATGAGATTCACCTCTGTCGGCCTTCTGCACTCACGTAAGCGCACAATCCCTTGCTCTAGAGCACTTCAGAAGTAACTAGGGACCTGATTCTCATTGAATGAGTAAGTCTTGTGCCTTATTTCCGGATAGGGGGCCCTGGGAGCCTGGCCCTGATGAGTGGCAGGAGGGGCCTGCCGAGGAGGTGGTTCCTGATTGTCTCTCCTAGGCGGTGGTGGCGCATTGCGCGGGGGAACCTGTTGGTTATGAGGCGGTTGCTGCTGGGCAGGAGCCTATGCTTGAGGCGGAAGACCTATGTGGGGTTGCAGGGCCGGTGCTACTGGCAGTAATTCCAGCTGCCTGGGGGCTTCTATTTGGGCCACTGCGGCGGGTTCGGCTCTGGCATCCCTCCTTGCTGGGATCACACGGGGCATCAAATGTGCCTGACTAGCCTGTTGTAGAGCCTCCATGAGGCACTGAGTCTTATCTGAGAAATCTCAGAACCCTCCAGGGTAGTTCTGGGTGATCAAGGAAGGAACCAGCTCCGTTTTGATGTTCCCTACACACATCGTTAGTAATTGCTCCTGATTCAGTGGCATGTCGAGGGAGTATGTAAGTCCCTTCCACCGGGCGATGAAGTCCGCGACTCGCTCGTCAGGCCTTTGTTTGCACTTGAAGTGGTCTGCGATGCTGGTCTTCCGCGTGGTGGAGCTGAACTGGTATAGGAACTGTCGGCAAAGATCCTCCTAGCCGGTCACTGATCCGATAGGGAGCTGGCTGTAACAGATGAATGCGGGGACCTCCAATGTCTGTACGAAACATCGGAGCTTGGAGGCTTCTTACTGGGCCGAGGGTCCCAGCATGGGGCCACACCTGGAAGAAAAGTGGGCTAAGTGCTGTGGCGGGTCCCCTGTCCTGTTGAAGGGTGAAAAAGTGGGGTTCCCAAAACCCGGTGGTGCGGGCATATCATCCACCCATGTGGGATATGGCTTGCCATCCTGTGGTACTACCACCTGCCGCATTTCCAATGCTTCGAGGCGGGCGATGAGTGCCGCTATAAGATCATTCGGGTGGGGGTCCCTGTCTTGATGGGGATCCCTAATCACAAGTTTGTTGCCGGGTTCTTCGACATGGTAGATGGCTTCAGCAGCCCGTGGAGCGACTCGCGTAATGGCCTGTGTGGCGGCTGGGGGGACCCAGGCTGGATTCCTCAGATTGCCCCGTCGTTCCAGAGGGTTTGGCGAGACGTATTGTGCCCTCTTGCTGTGAGTTCCGGCTTCTGCCCTGTATGCGGGAGTAGCATGATCAGGGTTGCCCGAAGGCATCTTGCTGGGGGGAAATTATCCCTGCCACTGCTGCCCCGGCATGGGATTACCGTAGTCGGGTCGCCGCTCTGCAGCGCACTCGGCCCGGAGTTCGTCAACCAGCCTCTTCTGTTCAGCAAGTTATTGGCGTAACAGGGCCTTCTCGGGATCTTTGTTCGTCTTCTATACAGAGGCGAACAGGTCGGAGTGCTTGACGGTTCTGACATGCTCCTTACCCTTACCGGAATTTCGACTGAGTACCAGCGACTCGGTGGGTACAGGGAGGCCTCGAAGGTTTCTCTACTGACGGGTAACCCTCCCTGATGGGTCCAGCAGTGGTGGTACACCCTCAGGGGGTAGGTCTCTATCGAGGAATTCAAGCTCGTCCTCCTTGTCTACTACGTCATCCATGTGGACCGCGACCCTCCTTGGGGGAATGTCCTCAATGTAGCATAACGAATCAGACTGCCATCGGACAGGACTAAAGAGGAGGGTGGCATACTATCCCCAGCCACGGACTTTCACATGGGGGGTAGCTTCCCTTATGATTCTGCGGAGTACTTTGAGACTCTGAACGCATTTCCATTGAAGGGTGCTCTAGCGGCCTGGCGACTCAGAGCGCTGGGCCATGGGGAGTGCAGCCAAATCGATCAGGCGGCATTGCTTGCTGATTTCTTTGAAGTTCTCTCGGCTCCTAGGGTACACTACCCGCTCATAACGAAGGCGGAAGTGTGTCGCCCATAGGTTTTTTCGGAATCACCCTACTTCCTCTGAGGTAAAGGATTTCAGTGTGCAAAATTTTTGTGCTTCCGTCGGCCAGAACTTCTTCGGGAAGTGATCCGCTGCGAGAATGCTCCAGAAGCTCCTGGGCTCGGACTCAGGGTCCGGCCCCGTATTTCCCCACTCGTCAACCGGAGGCAGCTGAGGGACCAGTAGTGGTACCGAGGCAGACAGTTGGGACAGTAAATTGGGCGGCGGTGAATACGGAGAACGACCTGACTGGCCACAGAATTCCGGGCCATCCTCTGAAGAGTGAGGTGACCTGATCACAATATCACAATACTATGGGTTGATAGCCACAGCCTCTAGCGCAGGAATTTTGGCCACCGGCGATGGGTCACGCCATTGCTCTACCATCGTTGGTCCCCAAAACAAATCTCTGTGATCTCAGGTAGAGGTAGAGGGTGATTTTGGTGATAATGGTGGTGATTGAGCGGTTGGGACCTGCGGAATTTCCACAATTTCTTCCTCCTGGATGTACCTGTGGAGGGAGGCTGGAATCCGGAAGACCTTGCATTCTGGGAGAATGAGGCTGACGCGCCTGGTTCCTGTCCCAGTCCTTGACGCAGAGGAGCGGGGAGAAGGTTCCATCGCTGGGTCGCATTCCGCTTCAGAATCCGAGAAACGGGCCGGTTTGATTTCCACCCGAGCCTTCCCAGGACTCTTCTTGTGGCGGCGACGACCCGCTCTCATACCCCTAGATGGCTCTTTGGGACAAGTTTGATCCTTAACATGTACTCTCAGAGCGGCGCTGGCGCCATGGCGGGGAGGACTCCCACTTGAGATAGCCAGGGTGTGAGGGGCACCAGGGAAAATGTCGAAGGGTACGTGGGGAGGGCCTCCATGGATAGCACCCATGTGGGCGGAACCTCTGTTGGAACCGGCAGGAGCACGGGGAGGACCTCCATGCTTGATGTCCGTGGAGTGAGGCTGACCTTCACTCCTCGGGTTGCCGGGGCGAGGAGGACCTTCCCCATTTGCAGAGAGGACGTAGGGAGGACCCCCACATTAGAGAAGGACCGGATGGGCGGTGCCTTCACATCGATGGTCAGGGGGAGGAGGAGGAACTCAATTCCTTGTATGGTGGGCGCGAGAGAGGCTTCCGCGCCGAGCGTCACTGCCACGGGGCAGGTCTTCATTCGGGATGTGAGGGGCACGAGGCATACCCCCATGACGAGCTTTGGAGCGGGGGAGGCCCATGCTCTGTGGAATGTTGGTATGGAGAGGACCTCCGTATGGAGTGACATTACCGCGGATTGGTTTGCGACAACCACCGCTCGGGCTTGCGACCCCGAGAGTCAACCCAGCCTGCCCATGGGGAGGCTGAGGCCTCGATCCTGGTCGGGTGAAGGAGTGACCCTGCTCAGTGTATGCAGGGACTCCATGATGCACGCCGGTGGTGTATCAGGCCACAGTAGCTATTGAAGTCGACGCACCTTGACGAGCGTCCTCAGCTCGGGCCCGGCGCTGATGTCGGGTCAGACGAGCTGGCGCAGGTGGTGAAGGGGCATAGCCTACCTGCTCTTTTAGTGAAGCTGGACGGCATCCCTGACGCGGCTGGATGGGAGCCCTTTCATGCAGCCCTTAGATTGGGACTCTAACCGGGCTGAGCCTGACATCACATGCCTCGTCAGCGTAAGGCGAGGAGTCGTCGAGGCGTTCCGGGGACAGGCTCCCGAAACGATTGAACGCTGGGGTGGGGAGTAGGGGCTCCCTGCGTGGCTTTTTGAGGGCAGCGTTAACAGTGGGGCCTAGATGCCTCCAGGTCCAGGTGGGCCATATCCCGAGTTGGGATGACCCCTTCTACCTCGTACCTGCGTACAAGGTTGTTGATCACCCTTCATTGGATGATCTCTAATGGGGAGAGGGGACGTGGGTGTCCCGTATTCACAGATGTAGAGTTCGTTGCGATGGTAGTGGATCCACATGGAGTGGTTGTCCTATTATTTCCCCCGCCCCTGCGTAGGTGAGCGGGTGGTGTTCGTGTCTCCATAGCAGCAACCTGGTTCCTTGGAAGTAGGGAGGTTAACTCATTAGCACTGTGAGGAAAACAATTTGACAACCAGTGCCCCAGCGTTATTCCGTCTTTCATGTCCGGTAAGAGGGATCCACGCCGACAATGTTACAGAATGTAATGCCCCACATTTTACTGCCCCAACATCCGGTGAGTTTCTCGCCAGGCCCTCTATTTACTTGGCGGGACCCGGCACCGGATATCTGGATCCGGTGACACGTCAATCTACTGGTGTATCAAACGCTACTAATCTCCACATTGAGGAGAAGAGTTTCACATCGGGTTCACCATTTCTATTTCTGACGCTTTTACGCCGGGGTGCGCGCATCCGTCTATGGAGGACGCGCAGCTGTGGCCCCGCATTCCCTCTTTCCAAAGGCGGGCGGCATCCGTTCCTTGTTCAGGGATGTTTGCTCCTTGATCAAAACTTTGATGATGGGATGTCGGTTCTTCCTTCCGTGGATTCCTCCTCGGAACTCATCACCTAGTCCGGGTCTCCCTCACAGATTTAATACATTTTTTGTGAAACTCTTCCTAGTGCCATGTTTTCATGGACGCTAGTTAATTACACTGCTTCGGTCAGGACATTCCAAAGGTTCCGTTCAGGGCAGCAACCTTCAGTCGGGTGAGTAGTCACATCGAGGCATCAGTAGCATGTCTGAACGCTGGGGAATTGGCGTGTTTGTCTTTTCTCCCCTGTCATATGGATTATCAAGGGTGTAGAAGCCCAAGGCATCCCTCATCGAGCACGGGGATTCATATGCCATAGGCATGTATCTGAGGTTTTCCTTAGCTTCCCATGTTTAACACAGGGTATGCCGCAGGTTTAACGTCCAGTAGATACGGTTACGCCAAAGGCCTGCCATCCGAGGTATTCCTCAGGCATCTCATGTTTATCATGAGGTAAGCCATGGGTTTAACATCCAGCGGAGACGGATCGTCCGGATCAAAACACTAGCTGGAGTGGATCAGATTGATGAATTTCCCTTGAAGGGGTGTCGATGTCGGGATCAGCTCGTGGGTGGCTTCCCAGACGCTGTGAAGGGGAGTATAGTGGCATGATCCCGCCGGGATGTGGTGGACTGGGTAAGAATCAGGGTGGATGGTGGATGGGTGGATGGATGAAGTAGAGGGGGAATGAAATGGGACCATCGCAAGGGAGACAGTAAAGTTGGGCTTGAGCCTCAGGAAGGCTTCCTACGTACCGTGCCTGGACACGGATCAAAGTCCTCAAAGTTAGAGAGTGAATGGTGGGTGTCGGTGGACCGACGTGAAAGAAAAGATACCTTGGTCTAGATGATTTGGGGCTTACACACTAGGCCGCCCAAGTGTTGGTGAACCGACGTGAAGGAGGTTAGGATGACCAACGGGTGATGGGATTGAACCTCAGGGAGGCTTCCTACTTACCATGCCTTGACATGGATCAAAGAGCCCATAGTTCCGGTTGGGTTTTTTCGGTTAACCAATGTGGAAGTGAACCCGGAGGGTCCACTGGTGGTGGGCTTGAGCCCCGTGAGGCTTCCTACGCACCATTCCTTGACATAGATCAAAGTCCACGTAGTTCAGGGGAGGTCACAACGGCTTACCGCTAGACTGGGATGAAGTTTAACGTCATTAGGGACAAGGATAAACCCTGACGTGAATAAACAATGGGCGGTGGGCTTGAACCTCATAGAGGATTCCTACATATCATGCCTTGGCATGGATCAAATTCCTCGTAGTTTGAATGGACGTGCAGTTTAACATTATATTGGACGGGGCATACAGTTTAACGTCTTGTTGGACGGGGGTGGAACTTGACATGAGGAAACGACCGAGTGGTGGGCTTGAACCTCGTGGAGGCTTCCTACGAACCATGCCTTGACATGGATAAAAGTCCCCATAGTTCGCTTAATGCGGGGGGTCAGGATCGGTGCTCACTCTAAGCTCACGTGAGTCATGCTCGGTGTGAGAAACAAGAGGCTGCAGGGACCTGACGATCACGTTGCGAAGGATGCGTCCGTGGGAAATGAAGAGGGGCTTATTCGTTGGGCGGCCCATGGTGCTGGGAATTACTCCAAGATAGAGGCCCGAAGTGTGACAAAGCATGGAGGGAGACAGATTTGGGACCAAAGATGGAAGGTGCCCCGTTTCCTATCGCGCCCTCCACTGGCCTTGGCAGTGGGAAAGTACGGAGGTGCATGGGTTTTACCTTTCGCAAGAGAGGTTTGGGGGATTATACCAGGGTGGTCTCCCTTCTCCCGTGGACATACGCTACTTCGAGAAGGAGGATATCATCCCTTGTGAGGGTGATTCCATTCTCATGGAGACGAGCGGCGTAAAGAATGTCTGAGCCAGGGGAGACCCCACGTGCGAGGCACGGGGTCTGATCACAGTTTAACATCATGTGTTGAGGACGAGGTGCTTGGCAGTTTAACATCCTACAGCTCGGACGAGGTGGGCTTACTCCGCACCCCTAGGACTTACATGACTGGTACCCTCTGCTCCTTGGGGGACGGAAGGTACTGGAAAGGACATGGTAAAGGGAGGTCATGGAGCGAACCATCGAGGGGTCCACATTAGCATGGCTATGCGAAGAAGCAATAGTCGTTAGTGTGCCTATTAGAAGAAGAATTAGGCGATGCAACGCTATGGGTGGTGTTGTCCATGGGACTTTGAAATCACATCATACAAACCTAGAGGGTCGCACGGGAAGAGGAATTTCCAAGCAAAGGAGTATGCTTCATGAAGTGGAGTGCCTTGGCCTTAGCATGGGGCAGGGGTGTGAATGGGAGGTTCTTCACGAAGTGGAATAGTGTTTGTGGAGCACTGCCTCGTGAAGCAGAGGTGCCTCGTGAAGCAAGGTGCTATGAAGCAATATGCTTCGTGATGTACAGCGACCCCGCCTTGGCATGTGGATCACTAGTACAGGATGGGTGTTTCGCGAAGCATAAACGCTCAGCGGCTGCCCGGGTTCCCTTGGGAATCCCCTTCCTTTGCGAATTCCCTTAGGCTTCGCGAAGGGAACCCCTCTCGGAAGAGGGGCTCAAGACGAGACAAGGCGAAGGAATCTCGTGAAGTAGAATTACCTCACAGAGCTCATGATTCCCAAGGGCGAAGGGTGCTTCGTGATTCGGGAGTTAAGAAGCCGAAAGTTCGGATAATCCTCTTCTGGACTTAGGGGGAGCCTAGTATTTATAGGCAAGGGGCACCGCGAAGTAGAGATCACGCAGAGCGAAGGGGCAGCGGGAGCTTCGTGGCGGGCTCGCGAATGTCAGGCCGGTCGCCGAGCGTTACTGCCTCAGAAGCTTCGCGGCGGGCTCACGAACGTCAGGCCGCTCGCTGTGCGTTACCACCTCGGGAGCTTCGCGGAGGGCTCGCGAACTTCAGGCCGCTCGTGGAGCATTACCGCCTCGGGAGCTTCGCGGCGGCCGTGTTTGCGAGGGTGCGCTCTGCGGCTGCGCTTCGTGGGGAAGCGTGGAGTCTTCTTTTTCTTCTTCCTTTTTCATCCAATATTTTGGCGGCAATAGTGTTCTTTTAGTTTCTACAGATCCAGTGTCACCCATTGATCAGACTAATGCAGGTATATTTATAAAACCCTAACAAATTTTTATACCATTTTTTATTTTCATTATAACATGTGTTGATAAAATATTTATTTTTCTTACATAAAAAATACATCTACTAATAGGAGGTGGGGGTGGGGGAATACATGCATGTGTGAGGTGTGGAACCACTACACATAGTTGATGGTGGAATACAATGAAGGTAATCAAATGATTGAAAAAATAGGGCAGTAATGTCGGAGTTTTTTGGTGATGCTTGCCGAATACTCTGAAATCATTCTTGTCCGCCCACTCTTATAGAGACAGTTGCCAAATGAAGTCAAGGATAATGCATGGGAAAATATATGGGTAAAAAATATGTTGTATTTAATGCAATATATTATTTTTTTATTTATTTTAATTAATATTTTGGTGTTAACTTCAGTTTAATTTCCCCGATGGTGAGGGTGAACGACCAACATGTTTAAAGGATTTAGGTGAGATTTGGAGAGCCTATAAGCATGATTTTTATATTGGATAGTGTTATATAGTTGGCACAGAGTTAGAGATGGTACCTTTCATGGATGATTGTCAGATAGAATAGTATCAGAAGATGATTAGTCATTGGATGACTATCTAGTTTATGTTATTAATCACATTTGAGGTATTTAAATAAAAAATTTCATGTTTTTAATTAATACTATCTTTTTTATTATTTAATTTTATTTAGGAATAATCAAAAATAAATAAAAAACATTAATTCTAAAAAATAACTCCAGACATTGGGACGTACTACAATGTCAGATCATGAGAGGAAGAAAGTATGACAATTGTTTATTATTTCTATTTATGACTTGTACTTTATATTATTTCCTCCCTAATTTATTCGATTGCTAATGTTTTCATATAATTTTAGTTATGAAATTAATTATTGGTAACCTATTTTTAATTATGGTTTCCTACATTCAATGTCATTTTAGAGGCAAACATTGAATATTGAAGGACATGTGCCTCGAGCAAAACTGATTTGCTCGAGTAGAAATAATAAAGATGTAAGTGTGGTTAATGAACCAAATCAACAGCAGATTGTATGTTTTAATTTGTTGATTTCAAATTTTAATATCTATTTTTTAACTTTATAATTTTTTTATATTTGTAACAGGCTTCTTAAGAGGCCCTCGATGCCCAAGAACCTGACAATTTTGGCCCAAATGTTCACTTACATTAGGAATTGTGAGATAAGCACCATGGAAGAGTATGCTGCTGACTTGGGAAGAGTATAGTATCGATGAGGTATTGGCCCTACTCGAGTATGAGTTGTAGTGCCACTGAGTTCCATTAGGTTAAGGAATAGGCATAATAGACTGAAAAAAGGGCCACAGAGATGGCAGAACAATCTTCTTGGTCAAACACTTCATTTATGAAACTGATGGAAGTTTTACGTCTAACACTTACACCGGAGTCTAGAAAAACTTGTCATGAATATATGTCATCGATGCGTTCTATATATGGTGAACCAGGTGGTGGTTCTAGTGGTGGTCAAGATGATGTTTTCCATGGTGATGATGATGGTGAGGAGGAGGTTGAGGCAGAAGAGGAGGCCGAGGAGGTGGTTGAGGCAGAGAAGGAGGGTGAGGAGGAGTCTGAGGGAGAGTAGGAGGGTGAGGTGGAGGGTGAGTAGGAGACCGATGTGGAATATGAGGGCAAGGAGTAGGGACTTCAAGAGGACGGGGATGACGATGGGGACGACGATGAGGACAGGGATGAGGCTGATGATAACAATGATGATAGTTATGGTGATGAGGGATAGATTGATGTGTTACATTTTTAATTAATATTAATGAAATGTAATGTTTGATGATTTTTTGTGCTCGAATATATGTGTGATTAGGTAAGTCACATTATCTTTATTTCTTAATCTATAAATAATAAAACTTTACTTGATGATTCGTTGTGACCAAATATATGTGTGACTGATTCAACCCTCCCCTAGACACCCCAAGACCCTTGGACAGCCCCCCCCCCCCCCCCTGAAGAGCCCCCCCCCCCCCCCCAAACACCCCCACCCCCATGGACACCCCCTGGACATCCCCCCACCCCCTTGGACACCCCCATATCCTAAATCCAATTTTGTATGCCATATTCTATATGTGTTATGCATAATTAAATTCTTAATGTAATGAATTTTTCATTGAATACAGTGTACATAATTCAGAATTCTGTATGTAATTCATATTTTATGTGTTATTCATTCATAATTCATAATTCATTACATAATCATTTCTATATAAATTCAATTGAGAATTAAATTCTGAATTCTGTATTTCATGGGGTAATTAGGTTCTGAACTTAATTCTGAATTCGCAGGTGCACAGGGGATTGTAGAGGGGGAGGCAGGTCGGCCTATGTAGTGGGAGGGGGCTTGTAGAGGGGGAGGTAGGCAGGCCTATGTAGTTGGAGGGGGTATGTGTAGTGGGAGAGGGTGTGCAGTGAGAGGGTGGGGTGGGGGATGTGCAGTGGGAGGGTGGGGGATATGCAATGGGAGGAGGGTGGGCTGTAGGGGGGCTGTGTAGTGGGAGGGGGTTGTGCAGTGGGAGGGGTGTGCAGTTAGAGGGTGGGGGATGTGTAGTTAGAGGGGGGATATAGGGGGGTTCATAGAGGGGGGATGTGGGGGGGGGGGGGGGGTTATTGAGAGGGTGGGGGGTTGTGTCGTGGGAGTGTGGGGCTATGAAATGTGAAGGGAGGGGTGGGGTTAGCTCTAGGGGGTGTAGAGGTGTTGAGTAGTGGGAGGGGGTGTGCAGTTAGAGGGTGGGTTGATGTGTAGTGAGAGGGGTGTGTAGTGAGAGGGTGGGGGCTATGGGTGGGGGATGTGTAGTGGGAGGGGTTTGGTTGAAGGGGGTTGAATGGGGGGGTTGTGTAGTGGGATGGGGTGTGCAGTGAGAGGGTGGGGGTTGTTGGTGGGGGTTGTGTAATGGGAGAGGGTGTGCAGTGAGAGGGTGGGGGGCTATGGGCATGGGGTGTTGTGTTGTGAGGGGGGGGGGGATTTGTAGTGGGGACTATGTATTGGGAGGGGGATGTGTAGTGGGAGGGGTTGGGGGCAATGAGAGGGTGGGTTTTGTGTAGTGGGAAGGGGCAGTGAGAGGGTGGGGGCTATGGGGGTGTTGTGGGGGGTGTTGTAGGGGGGTGTGAAGTGGGGGTGTAGGGGGGTATAACTCCAAGAATGAATCCACCCATCATGGTTCCATAAGTTCTGATGACATATTTTAAAAGTTCATACAACCTTAGTGAACTCTTAACCGACTTCAAAAAAGTTTTTACTAGTTAATTTTCCAACCGCTTGGACTAGCCATAAGGCTCTAAACCATGTGTCAATTCACCAATGATCCTACTCCCTCTCTTCTTGAAATTATTTTATTCAATTTTCAATCCCATGTATGTTCTTTATACAATGATGCATATGAATCAAAATCACACATTTAATGTGGAACCAGACATTCTTAGGTCTACTACACATCAATATTCTAGAGTCACCAAAATCATTCAATGATCAGTTTTATAGAATACCAAAACCCTTCCCACAAGAGAATATTTTTACATGTAACTAGGTAAACTCTATAAACCATATGAGTATCCTTAATTGTCACAATGAAGAACTTACATCATTATACTCTATCTTCAATATCCCATTGTCAAGGATAATGATTAAACATGATCTTCAATTCAATAAATTTCTAATTGAGGCACCATGTTTTGAATAGAGATCGATGACTCAAAATGAAATCCACTACATTGAACAATCCATTTTTGGCATATGTAACAATCTCTAGAAACATAGGCATAGGCTATAACTGCCATCCAGGTGGGTCTTGTTCCCTTAAAAAAGATTCTATTTTGAACCCCAACATATCAACCAATAGAAAATAGGGTTATCCTCACAATGTTACCCCATACCATTACATATATTATATTCTTTGAATTATACAACATTGTAATGATTAAAAATTAGGTTGTGAAAATCTGGGAGCTTCATTCCAAATACACCAATTGCTAATAGCAAGGGTGACCCTAAAATGAAATAAATAGTGTCTTAATACAACAATCACCTCTCTTTTTTCATCTATAGTATCAGAACATTCTTAGTTGTTAACTCACCACCCAACTTCCAATGGTTCAAATGAAACCACACATAACCACAACATGAAATATATAAATACAGAATGATAGATAAATATCACATAACCACAACATGAAATATATAAATATAAAATGATATATAAATGTCACATCTCATCAAATAAGATCCCTAACCATCATATAGAGGATATGGATAGAGGAGATAGATCCCATAATCATAAGAAGATAGTTCCAAGGGTGTTGGGTATTTTTAGGTGTTTTTGTTTTGGTTTCAGTGTGATTCTGCATATTGTCTCCATGTGTGTTTTTTTGAATTCTATAAATTGTATTGTGGGCATGAGTGTTTTTCTAAATTCAGTATTTTCAGGTGTTGGATAATTATCGTATATTTTCTTTCTAGTATTTTCAGGTGGTGTTGAATTATGTATATTGTAGAGAGGAGGCATGATGGGAGGAAGGATGCATTAATTTTTTAAATGGAAGAGGGGAGGCAAGAGGGCCGACTGCTAGAATTCTGGAGGTGGGTATACCAATGGTTTAAAAAAATTTGGTATAAAGATGGAAAATTCATCTATACCAATGGTTTATAGGTAAACCATTGGTAATACACTATACCAATAGTTTCTTAACCATTGGTAAAACACTATACCAATGGTTCACCAACTGTTGGTATAGATTTAAACCATTAGGTATACCAAAAGTTCTATAAAAACCATTCGTAAACCTATATACCAATGGTTTGTAAACTATTTGTATAGGTTATATATTTATATTTACCAATGGTTATAAACTGTTGGTACTTCTATATTGCAATGGTTCCTTTAAAATATAGGGAAATTGGATTTTTTTTATTTCTCTATGCCAACAGTTTCTTTGTAACTATTGGTATAAGGCTATCCCCACACCTTATCACCCAACAGTTTTCCAAACTATTGGTATAACATATACCAACGGTTTGACAGCCTATCCAAATGGTTTTAAACTGTTGGGATAGCCTTGCTTTCCAACAGTGTAAATATTTCATTTCATAGATTTAACCTATGAACATCAAAAAATAAATAAATGATTAATTCTATATAATGGCTATATAAGAATATCTAAATCGATTTGAAAGAAATAAATTCTAGGAACTAGTTGAAAGACCCAAAGACTACCTGATTATTGGCACAAAATGGGAATGTAGAAACAAGGGATATGATTCAATAACTATAATTAGAAATGAATCTATATTGGTTTTATAATAATATAGTTAAGAGGAAGGTATTAACTATGAGGAAACCTTTACAGTAGTAGCTAGACTTGAATCCATTAGAATATTACATGCCCATGCAATACATTTGGATTTTAAATTATATCAAATGGATGCTGAGAGTGAATTATTCAATGGTTATATAGTGTAGGATTTTTTTGTGGAACAACCCCATGGATTTAAAAACCCTCAATTTCCAAATCATGTATTTAAATTAAAAAATCTCTACATTTTTTAAAACAAGATCTTATAGCTTGGTATGACAGGATCAGATCATTTTTTATTTCTAACGGTTTTTCAAAACTAATAGTTGACTTTAATTTATTTATTAAAATAATTTCAAAAGTTGTTTTATTAGTAAAAATCTATATTAATGATATTATTTTTGGATCTTCAAGAAATTATATGTGTGATTAATTTTCAAAAATAATGCAGAGTGAATTTGAATTGATTTTAATGGCTGAACGTAAATTCTTTTTTGGATTTCAAATATTTCAAAACAAAGAAAGAGTTGTTTTAAATTAGAGAAATTACACTAAGGATATTTTAAAACATTTTTATATGGGTAGTAATAATTTTATTGATTCTCCCATAAGTACAAGCTATAAGATAGATCTTGATAAAACTATAAAACTAGTTGATCAAACCACTTATAAAGGAAATATTGGAAGATTACTATAATTACATACTAGCCAACCAAATATTATGTTTAGTGTGTGTATGTGTTCTCTATTTCAATCAAATACAAATGAATCATATTTTCTTATTGTGAAAATAATTTTCACATACCTCAAAAGCACAACTAACTTAGGACAATTTTATTCTAAAGGAAAATCATTTGATTTAGTTAGTTATTCATATGCAGATTTTTTTGGTTCTAAGTTAGATAAAAAATCACTTCTAGAACATGTCACTTTTTGAGAAATTCACTAGTTTTGTGTTTTAGTAAGAAATATAACTTTTTTTCATTACCCACTACAGAAGCTGAGTACATAGCTACATGCATTTTTTGTACATGAATTCTATAAATGAAACATACACTACTAGACTATGGATATCAATTTTCTCATGTCCTTGTAATTTTGATTACACAATTGTGATAAATATTTTTAAGAATCCTATATCTTATTCTAGAACAAAACATATGGATATAATTCATCATAACATATTGGTATAAGTCTTCATTTTTTACAGATGATTTTAAAAAAGGTTATATAACTCTTGAATTTATTAGTACTAAACATCATCTTAAAGATATATTTATAAATCCTTTAAAATGTTGATATAATTAACTATATCATACATGAATTGGGTAAGATAAATTATGTCTAATTATTTCAATTTATTTTTTTCCCATGTAGTTATTTAAATTCTTGTTATAATTGTTTAACTTATGTTTACTAATCTTTTTTCAAAGTAACTGTAAAGTATGGTTCACATGTCCAGTATATCAACTGTGAGTTTTGGTTCATATGGTCAGTATACCAACCATGACTAGTTGGTCATGTAGTTAGTATGCCTACCATGGAACTTAACTCAAATAGTCATTGTACGTACCATGAGTTTTTACTCACATGGTCACCACTTACCAATAGTAAATATTTTTTTCATGTGGTTAGTATACCTATCATGAGGTCACTATCAATATACCTACAATACCTTTTTTATCATGAATCCACAGTTAGTGTATCTACCATGTCTATTCTAATTCAAGTTTTTTTAAAAGATTTTTCTGTGTGATTTCACTTAAGTTTATTATTATTTTAATCCCTAAATGATTGAATTTTAAAATTAAAATAAGAATTATAATTCAAGAACATCCCAATATAAAAACCCCTCTTTCAAAATCTCACCTTCTACTAAATCCCTCTCTTGTGGGATCCCTTTCCTACTTTATCCTTCTAGTTTTTTTCCTCTCTTATAAACCAATACTTATGAGTCCGAATTGAATCGAAAATTCCAAGGATGAAGTGACCCTCTGATACTATACCTCCTATTGAATTTTCTCCTATTAAAAAATTGAAGAAAAAAATCAATATCGAACAGTATAGATAAGATGAGGTATCTTCATCTTGTCAATCATCTTTTTTCAATAAAAATATGCTTATGCACATTTTCTATAATCAATAAAATATATTTTTTGGAATATGATTTGGAATCAGGGATGGGATGATTTTTTTAAACATAATGGTAATCCGTTATAAATGAAAATTATTAAGGAGTTTTATGAGAACCTGAAAATATTCCATGGATAGAAAATAGATATCATTAAGATGATAATTAATTCTGGAGTTCTCTTTAAAAAATTTGAAAAATTTCTTGGGTGTGCTGTATAAATGAGAATTGGATGATTACCAAAGTTTATATCTTGTTTTGGGAATGGATCCCCTAGAAGACTGAATTTTTTTGAATTGAGTCAAGAATATTTGTTTTTTTCAAATGTATCCAATACATGATCTATCCAAGAAAAGGATATTTCAGCATCATAAGTCACCTGGATATATTTTTCTTATTTTTAATTAAAAATGGTTTTATGTTCAATATGTGTAGATATGGAATGAGACATGTGTTTGAGTTATGTAATCTTTCATGGAAGTTCAATTATTTAACTGACCTACTGATTATTTCATCCCTTTTGGAGTATAAATGCTTAGTTCTCATGGGGAGGATAGAATAACTTCTTTAGATGGTTTGTGTATTTATCAGAAGATTTGTAAGAAAATGAAAGTAAACTGAAACCCATGGAAAATAGAGTGTGTTGCTGACCCATAAAAACTATATGATAATTTCAATCTAGTATGTACCGTGTTAGACTAAGAGATCATATGGATCCAAATCTTGAAACTGATTAGGTTGTTCAATATTCAGATAGTGAACTAATTTTTTGGTATGAAATAATTGAAATCAAAGAGATTTAAAAAATAAGAAGAAGGCGATAATGAGGATTAGGTGGTGGATATTAGTGGGGAAGTTATGGTGGATCAGGAATATGATAGACCATTCACTCCTATCATGTATTATATACCAAATAACTCTTTCTTACCTTTACCATAACATGAGTAAGAACTTTTTCTTGAGGACCTGATTGATAAAAACGTATCTTTCAGTGGGTATAGGACTAAGGAGGCTGATTATAGAGACTCTAAAGAAGCTAAAAGTAGTTCATTTGATTATCCTAATATAGGAAGTACTCCGATTAAATATTTACTAGATGCACTTGTAAAGGGGGAAAAGTCCCATGGATCTCTTGTTTTTGGCTTGGACTATCTAGAGTCTAATGATGATGATGGAGTAGTCCATTTGGACATGGTGGACCAGCCATCCTGACTATATAGAAAGTTTTATAGGGATATCTTATTGCTACCATAGATTCTCAATAAAGGCTTGATGTATCCCATCTAATATCCTTGATTGACCAAACTCTATAAGATATATTTGACCCTACTCCTACCAATGTTGGTAAAGAAACTGAGTATGGTGTTGTTCATGATGAAGATGTTGAAGGTGTCAACCCTACTATTCATTCAAAATATGTTGAAGATCTATTTGTTAGAGCTATATCAGTGGATTATTTAGCTAAGTTGGATGGCAGGAATCGGTATTATGATGTATCTTTCTTTATTCATTATACATCATATGTTACAATGGATTATTTGAATGGATTCAAATAATATTTGATGGTTGTATTCAGGGAATAATTTATTGGTTTTAGAAACTCTTTGGAGATTACTCATGAATAATATCTTATAAGGGAGGTGATGTTAGTGATTTCTCATCTATAAACTAAGTTTCTTCTTGAAATTACATTAATTAGAAATGTTGTTGATAATTTGAAAGCAAAAATAGGTGAATTATAGACATATCTATCTGATATAGTTTTTTAGCTAGATCATATGTTTATGAATATAGTGTTTCAACTTACTCCTACTCATGTTATTTTGACTCTTTATACTCCACATATTCATATATTTCTTGATTAATAAAAGATAAGATAACTCGTTAGGGATGAGTTTATGTTTGTGTTTAATGAGTTAAAAAACTATAGAATATTTTTTTGATGGTTTCAAACATAATCTTCTAAAACCTTGGATCTAGTTATGGAATGTGTTAATAAATCTAAGAGTGATAAAGAAACAAAAATGAAATATATTGAGTATTACCTAAGCTGAATCTTTACAAATTCAAATTTAAAGGGTATGTTATAAAACCTTGACTTGGATCTCAAAATACCTCCTTTAACATAAGCTTTTTAAGTCTCATGTTGAGAAGCTCAAGGCAGTGACTCTAGTTTTGTAAGCCTTCATGGAGAACAAGGACGATTTCCTTCCGAATTTAGAGCATGGATCTAGGGTAGTGAGTGATTTTACCTATATCATGAAACCCTGCCTTTAGGCTGCTCACACTACAATGTTAGCTCCTCCAGTGATTCTTATATCCCTAACTCCTACCACTACCTCCTATTTCATTAATCATTTTTCCTTGTATCCTAGATAGAAGCTTACAAATATAAGAAATGTTTCCAACTGAATAGTCCCTGGTGATCCTACTTTCACCTCTATATCTCATAATACCTCTTCTTCCCCTGATTCTACTTATAAAGGAAATAATTCTATCCTTCTATAAGATTTAATGGATTTCGTAGATTCAAATAATAATTATAATTCCTAATGGGGATTTCTTGTAAAAAATTGTAATACCTTTTTGAAATATAAATGGAATATTCTTTTATTTCTCATTTGTGTATGTACTTTTTCATATTCTCTATTTATTTTTCCTTTTATCTACTCCAATTTTTAATAATCCCAAAATGGGGAGTAAGTGTAAGAGTAAATGTAAGAGTAAGAATAAGAAATAAATTGAATTAATTTCAAATTTCTAATCCACAGATATATTAGATAATAAATGTTCCACTTTCTTGAAAAAATACATTTGATGTATTAAATTCATTTCCTATAAAATTTCATGATTTATGATCATAAAAAAGGGGTATTGTTTTCTTATACCATCACCTCCTTATTTTAATGATCTCAAATAATATTTATAATGTTATTAGTGAGTTTCATGTTTTCTATTTATAAATGGTTTTCTGTACAAACATGCAAAATGGATAAGTCTATAACTTACCATGTGAAGAATTTAAATTGTCTTTAAAGGTCAAGTAACTATGTGGAACTTCCACACACTATACATTAAGAGAATTCTTGAACAAAGACCCTAGCATCTATTATATAATAAAATTATTTCTATTTCATGAATGTATCATGAAATGAAGATGAACCTACCATGTGTTCAAGAACATACCATGTGTTGATAATTAACTGATAGTGTGAACAATCAACCCACTATGCAATAGGTAAGAAAATTTTATTTAAGTCTTGTATTTGTCACGACCCGTCCTCGGGGCCCGTGCCGTGACTACCCCAAGCCTGCCTTCCATAGGCCAGGGGCTGGCGACTAGCACCAAGGCGTAAATCCCGGAAAAAGGGAAGGCATTGCCTTTGTAAAGTAAACAAGCACCACAGAGTAAGCAAGCAGAAAAAGTAAACACTAAGTAAAAGCTAGTACAACAGTAAGTGCAGATAAGTAAAGGGGGCCGGAAATACAAGCTCAACTGTAAAGTACAACTGAAAGGGGAAAAAAAGAAACTGAAAAGTAAAGCCACAGCGTCGAGCCATCCTCTGGAAGTCCCACCTGAAGGGTGAGTACTGATAGCCTCCACAGCTCCTCGGTCCAGCCGTCCGCTCCGAGTACACTCCGCCCAGTGGTCCACCTCCAGGTACTGTCCTGCTCCGCAGGCCTCCACCACGATCAGCGTTGTCCATCGTCTGCAACCAAAACAACATAGTGCGGGCATAGCCCGTGCAGGGGTGAGTATAAGCTACTCAGTAGGGACCCTGAGACCCCCGAGGGTCTCCGAAAATCCACAAAGGATAAACCACAAAGGAAAGATACAAATCACGAAGTAACATCCGACACGGCTTAGGAATATGCCAATACATATACCTAAGTCATCAATTCTTGCTCGGCTCCAACATCCAATCTCAAGTACAACCCAGTCCACACAGGAAAGTAGAACGTAAATCCACACAGGATAGCACAACACAATCCACAAAGGAAAGAAAAACGTAAATCCACACAGGATAGCACAACACAATCCACAAAGGAAAGAAAACAGGGTTTTCAGCTCACATAGGTATACTTCTTCGAATGACGATAGAGATGATCACTAATCCATCTAAGTCGCTGAACCCACAAAGGATCGATAGGTAATAACCCCCGCAATGACCCACAAAGGATCTGACCCACAAAGGATCGATAGGTAACTAACCCCCGCAAAGACCCACACAGGATCGGGCTCACACAGGACCTGTAGGTGCTGGCTCACACAGAACCGTTGAGCGCTGACCCACACAGGATCGGACCCACACAGGATCGGTAGCACTGACCCACAAAGGATCGCTGAGTGCTGTAGTCGTCGCAGTCCACTGAGGATCTCTGCACAGTCGTCGTCGTCACAGTAGCAGTCGCAGCCAGCTCTAGGGTTCCCGCACACAGAAATCTCGTTCAAGAGGGTCCGCTCCATGAGCCGAGAGGCTTATACATCAACTGACACATAGTCCAGAGTTGATGTATCCAAAAGTTCCGTATCGCCAACAGGAACTCAACATCGCAGACGGCGCGTCAATCGGACGCCCGGTCTGAGAGATATTGGCTTTTTCGTCCCAGGGTCCCGGTTGGTTTTTAAGGCAAAACCAACCCGACCGTACTCCACCTGCGTCCAGACCTCGGGCGGAGTATTCCAAAAGAACTGTCTCACTTAGAGTAATTCAACAAAGTCGACGGCACGTCGATCGGACGTCCGAAGCTCAAGATATGAATGTTTCTGCTCCGAAGGCCCGGTTGGTTTAGTGTACAAACCAACCCGGCTGAACCCAAAGTATCCTGAAACCTTGAGTGTGATATACCGAAACGACCGTCTCGATCCAAGGATCTCATCTCCACTGACAGCGCATCTTTCGGAGGCCCGTAGCTCCAGTTATGAGCGAAAGACCGAAAACGGTCCGAAGACGGGGGGGTCTGGGCCCGGACCGACCCGGGCCAACCCCCCCTGGGTCAGCCCGAACCAGGTCGACCCGACCCGGGTCCAGGTCGAACCCGGTTCTGTGCGGCCCGGTCCGGCCAGGGCGCGACCTGGCTGGTCGGGCCGGCCCGGCTCGGCTCGGCCGAGCGAGGGAGCCGCGGGGTGGCGATGCCCCCGCGGGAAGAAGGTGTCGCGGCCCACGTGGGGCCGCGCTGGAGTCAGCGGACGCGGCTTCGCCGCGTCTCAAGCGTGCCGAACTCGCGTGGCCACGGCTTCAGCCACGACGGCCCTGTCCGGCGGCGCGCCGGCGGCACCGCCGGTGGCTTCCGCGGGCCACCGAAGTTGCTTCGGTGGTCCGGTTTCCATCCCGTCTGCACCGAAGCTCCTCCCGGGTCCCGCTCTTCACTGCGGAAACAACAGATCATCCCTACGGCATGTTTTGTCGTTGCCCGTCAATCCGCGCATCAACGAAGAACTGCGGAGGGTTGTTGGGCCGGGTTTGTTTGGCATGCACCCTCCGCGTTAGATGATAACAGTCAGGAGAAATAATCAACACATGAAAACATAACAATAACAATTTTAATAAATTAAAATTGTTCTTATGTAACCGGGTTCTTTGTTTTAAAAGAAACAATTACGGGAATATAAATTATTTCACAAACAACCCCTACCTCGTCAAGTTGTCGCACGCGCATTTTTCACAGAATTGATCTTCGCGGAAGGAGGCGATCGTCGCGTCGCGGAAGGGCGTCGCGTCGTCGCGGAATACGGTGTCGCGTAGACGAACTCCGAGGTTCAAGAACATATAAATTTAATTAATAATAATTAAATCCATATTTTTGTTATAAACCACAAAGAAATCAAAAGGAGAAACCCGAAATCTCATACCTCAAGCAGTTGGTGATCGGAGATCGTTGCAGGGAAGAACGTCTCGGAAGAAGCGTCATCGATCTCCGAGGGAGACGGCATTCTTCGCGCTCTTCGCGTTCTTCGCGTTTTTCACGAAGGAGGATGAAGGCACAAGATTTCTGTCAAAATCCTCTCAACGAGCAATCCTCAAGATGTCGTGCGTTGGTATTATTTTATTATTACGCCAACGGATTGTAAACAGGTTAAGAAATGATTAAATTAATTCATATAATTAATCCAACTAATAAAACCGCCCAATTAATTGGAGCGTTTAATTGTTTAAGAAACGCTCCAGTTGACTTTCAATCAATAGGGGTTTTCACGGGTGCGTTACTTAGCGGAAAAGAAATGGTGGGCTCGTGCGGGACCCACCCCACAAATATCCTACTAAGAGGGTAGCATATTTTGAATTGTACCCTATCTGCTTTAACTTAGCTTAAGTAGCTTTAAGTGGCTTTTAAGTGTCTTTTAAGTGGCTTAAGTAAAATAAAAATAAAGTTGTCGCTCCACATTATTTTATTTCTTAACTTAAAGCCCAAAAATTAAAAACCACACCCGAGCAAACGAACTCTGGAAGAGGCGTTTCTAAGAAAGTACCAGCGCTACGATTCCATCGGTGCCCTCAGAATTCGATTCCGAGCACCGGTTCAAAAGTTAGAAAAACCCGCTCGTCCGTTCACTGAACGTACCCGAGCCAAACTTCGGAAAATGATTCCGGGCACACCGGGCCTCAGAATCAGGTGTCGTCAGAAACTGTGTTCATGTAAAATTCCAAAGAAGATTAAGAAAAAAAATTTGTTGAATTTTATGGGTCTTTACAACACTCCCACCTCAGGGATTTACGTCCCCGAAAAGATACATTATAAACTAGGAAAACAAAAGTGGGTACTGAGCACGCATCTGAGCCTCCCGCTCCCAAGTGCTCTCCTGGAGGTTCCCGTGCTTCCATCTGATGCGCACAAGAGGAATCAATCATCCACGTAGGACCCGCTCCTGTCGATCCTCTATCTCCACTGGGACCTCTGCAAAAGTCTCCCCATCATCCACGTCTAGCTCCCCATGGTCAATGATGTGCGTCGGGTCGTGCACGTATCTCCTCAGCTGGGATACGTGGAAGACGTCGTGCACCCGGTGCAACTGAGGTGGTAGAGCCAGGCGATAAGCCACCTCGCCAATCCTTCTGAGGACCTGGAATGGTCCGATGAAGCGTGGAGACAACTTTCCGCCTCGGCCAAATCTTCGTAATCCACGTCGAGGTGAGACATGCAAGAAGACGTGGTCACCATCCTCGAACTCTAGTGGCCTCCGCCTCCTATCAGCATAAGACTTCTACCGGCTCTGAGCTATCCTCATCCGCTCCTGGATGACCTGGACCTTCTCTGTCGTGGCCCGGACCATCTCTGGTCCCACAAGTGCTGACTCCCCAGGGTCTGTCCAGCACAATGGAGATCTGCAAGGTCTGTCGTACAACGCCTCGTATGGTGCCATCCCGATGGTGGAGTGGTAGCTATTGTTGTACGCAAACTCCACCAAGGGTAGGTGGTCCTCCCAGCTGCGACCAAAGTCGAGGACACATGCACGGAGAATTTCCCCGAGAGTCTGAATGTTCCTCTCTGTCTGACCATCCGTCTGAGGGTGAAAAGTGTTGCTCAGACGTAGTTGCGTCCCGAACGCCTCTTGCAACCCCTTCCAAAGTCGGGAAGTAAAGGGAGCATCTCGATCGGAGATGATAGATTATGGCACACCGTGAAGCCGTACAATCTTCTGAACATAGAGACGCCTCAAGCTCTCCACTGAGCCCTGCTCTCTGATGGGTAAGAAGTGAGCCGACTTGGTGAGTCGGTCAACAATCACCCAAATGGAGTCGTAAACTCTGGGAGTGCATGGAAGTCCAGTCACGAAGTCCATAGATATCCCGTCCCACTTCCACTCCGGGACCTCCAAGGGTTGTACCAAGCCTGCTGGTACCTGGTGCTCTGCCTTCACCTGCTGGCAGGTGAGGCATCGAGGAACGAACTCTGCCACAGCCTTCTTCATGCCTGGCCACCAGTGCTGTCGTCTGAGGTCCTGGTACATCTTCGCCACTCCAGGATGTACCGCCAAAGGAGAAGTGTGAAACTCCCTCAGCACCTCCTCTCGTAAAGTGACTGGTACCAAGGTACATCCTTTGAAAAGGATGTCAAGCTCTTCTCCAAAGGATAAGCCATCAGGTGCCTGTCCTGAGGATATCTGTGCACGTCGTGTCTCACAGTCAGTGTCCCCACGTTGTGCCTCTCTGATCCGCTGCAGCAGTGGAGGAGTGACTGTGTGAGACTGAAGGAAGGCTGCTCCATCTCTATCCACGAAGGATATCTGCAAAGCGGCTAGCTGCTTTGTCGCCTCCTCAAGTAGCTGAATGCCCGTCCTCCTGCTGAGAGCATCGGCTACCACATTCCCCTTCCCAGGAGTATAGACTATCTCAAAGTCATAGTCCTGGAGGAACTCGAGCCATCGCCGCTGTCTCAGGTTCAGGTACTTCTGAGAGAAGATGTACCTGAGACTCTGATGGTCAGAAAAGACTATAAAGAGCTCTCCCATTAGGTATTGTCGCCATGTCTTTAGAGAGAAGACCACTGCTGCTAACTCCAGGTCATGGGTAGCATAGTTCTGCTCAAGCGGCCTCAACTGACGTGATCCATAGGCGATCACTGCCCGCTCCTGCATCAGGACACATCCGAGTTCGGTCCCTGATGCATCACAGTAGACTACGTACCCTACTCCCTCCTCAGGCAACCTCAAGATAGGTGTGGTGGTCAATCTCTATCTCAGCTCCTGGAAGCTCTGCTGACATCTGTCTGACCACACAAAGGGTTTCCCCTTCTTCATCAAATCTGAGAGTGGTGCCTCAACTCTGGAGAAGTCTGGCACGAATCTCCGATAGTATCCAGCTAGTCCCAAGAAACTCTGCACCTCTATCACGCTCCTGGGTGGCTCCTAAGCTAGCACCGCCTCAATCTTCGCAGGATCCACTGCAACTCCCGCCTTAGAGATGACGTGTCCCAAGAAGTGGACTTCACGTATCTAGAACTGACACTTCGAGATCTTTCCATAAAGCTGGTGCTCTCGGAGTGTGTCTAGTACAACCCACAAGTGGTAGGCGTGCTCCTCCTCAGTCGTCGAGTATATCAAAATGTCGTCGATGAAGACTATGACAAATCGATCGAGGTATGGCTGAAAGATCCTGTCCATGAGGCCTATGAACACCGCTGGAGCATTGGTTACGCCGAAAGGCATAACCAAGAACTCATAGTGGCCATACCAACATCTGAAGGTCGTCTTCTACACATCCTCGTCTCAAACTCTGAGCTGATGATAGCCTGACCTGAGGTCTATCTTTGAGAACCATCGTGCTCCCTTGAGCTGATCGAAGAGGTCATCAATCCTTGGTAGCGGATACTTGTTCCTCACTATCACCTGGTTCAGGCAACGATAGTTGACACAAAGTCGCAAGCTCCCATCCACCTTCTTGGCGAACAATATCGGGGAAGCCCAGGGTGAAACACTGGGTCGGATGAAACCCCTGCCCTGCAAGTCCTCCAACTGTACCCATAGCTCTCGAAGCTCAGCGGGGGCCATCCGATATGCTGGAGTTGATATCGGGGTTGTCCCAAGGTACAGGTCGACTTGAAAGTCTACCTCTCTGTGAGGAGGTAGCCCTGGAACGTCGTCGGGAAAGACGTCCGCATACTGATCCACCACTGCAGGAAAACTAGGACTTCGCACGTCAACTGATACTAGGATGAGGCTAGCCAACTGATGAGTGATGGGCTGTCCTCTCCTCTGCGGAAATCCATCCTGTGCTGCGAAGGCTCCCTTCTCGCCGGTGAAGGTGAACCTACTCCCGTCGGTGCGTACACATCGCACATTGTGCCTAATACAGTCAATATGTGCATGGACTGTAGATAACTAATCCATGCCCAAGATGATGTCGTAAGGCCTCGACGCCGCTACAAGAAGATCCCAGCCGAAGCTCTCGCCTCCTAGAGTAAGCTCACACTACCAACACCAGTGTGTAATCGTCGAGTCTGCTCCCGTAGAAGTCTCTAGCCGTAAGGATCGAGCCAACGGCTCTGTCGGAATCTCCGAGCTCCAAACAAAGGCAGTGGCTATGAAAGAGTGACTCGCTCCTGTGTCTATAAGAACTGTAGCAAGGGTGGAATAGACTCAGATCGTACCTCGAATCATCTCGGGCGCGCCGTGGTCGTAGGCCTCTGCTGCCTGGAGCTATGCCTGTCTCTGCCCGCCAGCTCCCTGTGGTCGGGGTGGACCTCCTGGTGGTGGTGGTGGTAGAGCCTCAAAGCATCTCCCACCACCTGCTGCTCGGCCAGCTCCTATGCCTCATCCGCCTCCTCCCTGCGGACCACCATGTTCGACCCTCTGCCTATGCCTGGGTGGCCCCTAAACTGTCTGCTACTCCTCGGCACGATGGGCCGGGCAGTCACGAGCCATGTGACCCTGTCCGCCGCAAGTGTAGCACTGCCTACCTCTCAAAATATTGGCTTCGCGCTGTGTGCCCCGCACTGCTGAGCCAGTGTCCTGAGGTTGTCTGCATGAGGGTCTGGTCTGCCGGGACCCCAGAGTCATCCATCGACTGCCTGCTGCGGAAGACTCTCCTATGTGCCGCCCCGCGGTAGGTCTCGCCACTGGAGAAGTCTCGGTAAGAAATCTCTCGATCAAAAGGGCTCGCTCCAGTACTCCTACCTGGGTCGGGATGCTGGGGGAGATCAGCGATGCCCGGATCTCATGTCTCAATCCCTGCTCAAAGGTCCGGGCCCGAAAGAATGGGTCATGTACCATGTCGGTCGAGTAGCGTGAGAGATCAGTAAATCTTGCGGAGTACTGGGCGACCGTCAAGCTGCCCTGCCGCAGTTGAAGAATCTCCTGGATGCGCACCGCACGGAGGGTGGATGGGACGAACTCTGAGCGGAAGAGGCTCTCAAAGTCTGTCCAGATGAGAGATGCCTCATCGTGCTCCTGGAGCATCAAGCTTCACCATCGTCCTACTGCTGCGTGCAGTAGGCTCACAACGAGGATCACCATGAGGTCTGCTGGTGCCCTCACTAGCCGGAAAACTCGCACCACTGCCTCCAGCCAGTCCTCAGCTACCTGGGGGTCTGTCTTCCCGCGGAACCTAGGCGGTCGCTGGCACTGGAACTCATGCAGTGCACTGAGGCGACGTGCATCGTCAGCGGCTGGTGCTGGAAGCATCGGTGGCTCAGCGGGTAGAGGTACCGCCGGTGCCTCTGCTGTCAAAGGGCCCTATACCGAAGCCTCGTCACTCGACGGGCTGTCGTCATGCTCAACTCTCTGAACCCTAGCTGGCTTCCTTCGTGGGGCCATCCTGAAAAGAAATAGGTGCGCCACGGTCAGAATAGTATACCTGGTGAGCTGATACAAGTAATCACAAAGAAAACATGAAACACACATGGAATCAATGTTTTCGTGCATTAAGTCGGAAATCAGAAGTCAGGGTCCTGGTGTAGGGATACGTCGGCCACCGTACCAACACTGGACTCCCTGGACTGATAACCACACTCAATACGCTAAACACTATTACTTCACATAGTAGAAAGATCAGAGTCTGCGGTAGAACCGAACTCCTCTGATACCAATTTGTCACGACCCGTCCTCGGGGCCCGTGTCGTGACTACCCCAAGCCCGCCTTCCATAGGCCAGGGGCTAGCGACTAGCAACAAGGCGTAAATCCCGGAAAAAGGGAAGGCATTGCCTTTGTCAAGTAAACAAGCACCACAGAGTAAGAAAGCGGAAAAAGTAAACACTAAGTAAAATCTAGTACAACAGTAAGTGCGGAAAAGTAAAGGGGGCCTGAAATACAAGCCCAACTGTAAAGTACAACTGAAAGGGAAAAAACAGCAACTGAAAAGTAAAGCCGCAGCGTTGAGCCGTCCTCTGGAAGTCCCACCTGAAGGGTGAGTACTGATAGCCTCCACAGTTCCTCGGTCCAGCCGTCCGCTCCGAGTACACTCCGCCCAGTGGTCCACCTCCAGGTACCGTCCTGCTCCGCAGGCCTCCACCACGATCAGCGCTGTCTGTCATCTGCAACCAACACAACATAGTGCGGGCATAGCCCATGCAGGGTTGAGTATAAGATACTCAGTAGGGACCCTGAGACCCCCGAGGGTCTCCGAAAATCCACAAAGGATAAACCACAAAGGAAAGATACAAATCATGAAGTAACATCCGACACGTCTTAGGTATATGCCCATACATATACCTAAGTCATCAAATCTCGCTCGGCTCCAAGATCCGAGCTCAAGTACAACCCAGTCCACACAGGAAAGTAGAACGTAAATCCACACAGGATAGCACAACACAATCCACAAAGGAAAGAAAAACGTAAATCCACACAGGATAGCACAACACAATCCACAAAGGAAAGAAAACAGGGTTTTCAGCTCACACAGGTATACCTCTTCAAATGACGATAGAGATGATCACTAATCCATCTAAGTCATCGGACCCACAAAGGATCGATAGGTACTAACCCCCGCAATGACCCACAAAGGATCTGACCCACAAAGGATCGATAGGTAACTAACCCCCGCAAAGACCCACACAGGATCGGGCCCACACAGGACCTGTAGGCGCTGGCTCACACAGAACCACTGAGCGCTGACCCACACAGGATTGGTAGCACTGACCCACAAAGGATCGCTGAGTGATGTAGTCGTCGCAGTCCACTGAGGATCTCTGCACAGTCGTCGTCGTCACAGTAGCAGTCGCAGCCAGCTCTAGGGTTCCCGCACACAGCAAGCTCGTTCGGGAGGGTCCGCTCCACGAGCCGAGAGGCTGATACATCAACTGACACATAGTCCAGAGTTGATGTATCCAAAAGTTCCGTATCGCCAACAGGAACTCAACGTCGTAGACGGCGCGTCAATCGGACGCCCGGTCTGAGAGATATTGGCTTTTTCGTCACAGGGGCCCGGTTGATTTTTAAGGAAAAACCAACCCGACCGTACTCCACCTACGTCCAAACCTCGGGCGGAGTATGCCAAAAGATCCGTCTCACTTAGAGGAATTCAACAAAGTTGACGGCACGTCGATCGGACGTCCGAAGCTCAAGATATGAGTGTTTCCGCTCCGAAGGCCCGGTTGGTTTCATGTACGAACCAACCCGGCTGAACCCAAAGTATCCTGAAACCTTGAGTGCAATATACTGAAACGACTGTATCGATCCAAGGATCGCATCACCGCTGACGGAGCGTCGTTCGAAGGCCCGTAGCTCAAGTTATGAGCGAAAGACAAAAAATGGTCCGAAGACGGGGGGTCTGGGCCCGGACCGACCCGGCCCAACCCCGCCTGGGGTCGGCCCGAACCGGGTCGACCCGACCTGGGTCTGGGTCGGACCCGGTTCGGCGTGGCCCGGTCCGGCCAGGGCACGACCCGACTGGTCGGGCCGGCCCGGCTCGGCTCGGTCGAGTGAGGGAGCCACGGGGTGGCGCTGCCCCCGCGGGAAGAAGGTGTTGCGGCCCACGTGGGACCGCACTGGAGTCAGCGGACGCGGCTTCGCAGCGTTCCGTGTGTGCCGGACCCGCGCGGTCGTGGCTTCAGCCGCGACGGCCCTGTCCGGCAGCGCGCCGGGGCGCCGCCGGTGGCGTCCCCCGGCCACCAGAGTTGCTCCGGTGGTCCGATTTCCTTCCCGTCTGCGCCGAATCTCCTCCCGGGTCCCGTTCTTCACTGCGGAAACAACGGATCGTCCCTGCGGTATGTTTTGTCGTTTCCCTCCAATCCCTGCATCAACGAAGAACTGCGGGGGGTTGTCAGGTTGTGTTTGTTTGGCCCGCACCCTCCGCGTTAGATGATAACAGCCGGGAGAAATAATCAACACATGAAAACATAACAATAAAAATTTTAATAAATTAAAATTGTTTTTATGTAACCAGGTTCTTTGTTTTAAAAGAAACAATTACGAGAATATAAATTATTTCACAAACAACCCCTACCTCGTCAAGTCGTCGCACGCGCGTTCTTCACGGAATTGATCGCTGCGGAAGGAGGTGATCGTCGCGTTGCGGAAGGGTGTCGCGTCGTCGCGGAATACGGTGTCGCGTCGACGAACTCCGAGGTTCAAGAACATATAGATTTAATTAATAATAATTAAATCCATATTGTTGTTATAAACCACAAAGAAATCAAAAGAAGAAACCCAAAATCTCCTACCTCAAGCAGTTGGTGATCGGAGATCGTTGCGGGGAAGAACGTCTCGGAAGAAGCGTCGTCGATCTCCGAGGGTGATGGCGTTCTTCGCGTTCTTCGCGTTCTTCGCGTTCTTCGCGAAGGAGGATGAAGGCACAAGATTTCTGTAGAAATACTCTCAACGACCAATCCTCAAGATGTCGTGCGTTGGTCTTATTTTATTATTACGCCAACGGATTGTAAACAGGTTAAGAAACGATTAAATTAATTCATAGAATTAATTCAACGAATAAAACTGCCCAATTAATTAGAGCGTTTAATTGTTTAAGAAATGCTCAAGTTGACTTTCAATCAATAGGGGTTCTCGCGGGTGCGTTACTTAGCGGAAAAGAAACGGTGGGATCGTGCAGGCCCCACCCCACAAATATCCTACTAAGAGGGTAGGATATTTTGAATTGTACCATATCCGCTTTAACTTAGCTTAAGCAGATTTAAGTGGCTTTTAAGTGGCTTTTAAGTGGCTTTTAAGTGGCTTTTAAGTGACTTAAGTGAAATAAAAATAAAGTTGTCGCACCACTTTATTTTATTTCTTAACTTAAAGCCCAAATATTAAAAACCACACCTAAGAAAACGCAACTCTGGAAGAGGCGTTTCTAAGAAAGTATCGGCGCTGCAATTCCATCGGTGCCCTCAGAATTCGATTCCGAGCACCGGTTCAAAAGTTAGAAAAACCCGCTCATCCGTTCACTGAACGTACCCAAGACAAACTTCAGAAAATGATTCCGGGCACACCGGGCCTCGGAATTAGGTGCCGTCAGAAACTGCGTTCTTGTAAAATTCCAAATAAAATTAAGAAAAAAATTTCCTTGAATTTTACGGGTCTTTACAGTATTAACAGTATTTATAAATATTTTTAGTAACAACAAGAAAAACTACCAACTACATGAAGGAATGTACATACAATGAGTACAAAATAAATGACCATTAAAATTAATGAAGTTACCATGTGAATTTATGAACCTACCACATGAACAAATGGACTGACCACATGAATAAATGAAGTGATTGTGACAAGTTTCCATACCAACTAACCATGCCAACTGACCATGAGATCAAGTAACCATGTTTTAAGTGAAGACATCATGTTGGGTCTAACTTAGTAGTGGATTGTTTTCAAATATAAAATGGTTAGTTTTTGAAGCATCAATTGAAGCATTGGTAAATCTATGGCTCCATTGATTATTCTCCTACGGATACTTTTGGATAGAGTTATTTTTAAAACAAATAAGTACTTATATACAAGAAGGATAGGCATTCAACAGATAGAAAAATTGATAAATATATTAATGAACTTATTATATACAGAAGATTAATTTATGACTCTTCATGACACTATATTGTTGAACCTACTTTGAAACTTCTTCAAGATACTTTTAAATACAAATTTAAGGACTCTTGTAAAACTGATATAATTCAGATTGAGCAGAATCATATCTTCTCATCTTTCATATCTTTCTCTTTCTATTTATTCTCTAATTTATATATGTGTTTTGTAATACTCTTTTTATCTATAAACACAGTCTTATACCCTAAATTAGAGAGTTATTTATGCTCTATTTCAAATATTTTCATTTTTACTCTCACATATAATTGTTGAAGAGTTTAGGTGTGATCGATAATATTTGTCCCCATTTAGAACCATGGAAAATGGGTTTATCCTGGGAAATCATAGTAGAGTTGTTTGTAAAACCTGATCTAGGTTATAGATAAGTTTATTTAATAATAAAATACTTGTAAGTAGGTAATTTTAAAGTGGAGGGTATTATGTATTGGATTAAGATTGAACCCCTTGTTTAATTTATGCTGTGTGATTTATAGTTTTATTTTCTCTGTTTTTAAATAAAAAATCTTGTATCTATATTAAATATAATAACAAAACTCTACTTTGATAGTTGGATTTAAATTTAATTTTATATAAGGTTATTGTTACTAGAATATTAGTTTCACAAGTCAAAAGTGTTTTAAAATAACTTTTAACTAATTTTTTATCAAACTATAGAGAAATTTTTGAAAGAAAAATTATATGATTCTAAATTTTTAGTCAAATAGGATTTTTTATTAAATTGGGGGATTTGATTTTAAAATATTTTAGATAGAAATTTTAATTAGAAACTCAATTCACCCCCTACTTGAGTGTTCCAATTCAACCAACACTAAGGTTGGTTCTTTAACAGACAACATCTGATGAAACTTGTGTCTTTGGGAGATCATATAATGTATAAGAATATATGTGCAGCAAATTTTAAGACTATATTACAGGAAATTATTTCATTCATATTTTTTTAGGATCATGGAATTAGGTCTTTATATTCTTTAGATGAGGTAACCTGTTTATTTTAGTGATCTTATTCATTTTTGTAATCATATTTTGTAATGCAGCATGAATCTGGGATGTTAGGTGTGACTCTTGTTGTGTGTGGTGGGATGTCACATGATTGATTGTAAAATGATTTGGCTAGGGGATATGGTTAAAAGAATCTATGGTTGGGTGGAATGACTAGCCACGATAAGAAGAAGGATTCCTAATTTAATTAAAACTGTAAAAAATGTGTGTTCCTAGATCTTTCATTTTCTACATGATCATGTGAGGCTGAGTTTTTCTATTTGGAGTGGATCATACTCTAAAAAATCATAGAAGTTTTTTTAAAAAAAATAAATTATAAATATTATCATTCACTAATTTAACCCTCCCCCATCTTATTGGAGAAAATTGATCCTACCAAGCACTTTAATTCATATCAGAGCACTAAGTTCCCTCTATAGGATTCAAGAAATTATTCCTTTATCCATGTATAATATCAATTCAATTAATAGTAGGGGTGTACCAATATTATAGGTAAAAATTATCATAGTTTTAAGTTTAGATTGTTTCTATATATTTTATCTATAAGTTTATAAGTTTCTGATATAGTGACTATTAGCTTTACACTATTCAAAAATAATTTTCATATGACATTTTATGAAAGAAGGAATATGAAAGTGGATGTAAATGAAAAAAAATATATTCTTATATTGTTATTAGATAAGTATACAATAAATTTATGGGTCTAAAAACTAAAAAAGTGATCTAGGACAAGTGGGATAACAATTATTAAGGAAATTTAAAATTCAAAGATGAAAATCTACATATTTGGAGAAGAAAGTTTGGATATAGAAAAAATATATCCATTGAATGTGTTGATGATTTCTTCATTGGGGTAAATTAAATTGTGAGAAATATTTGAGGATTTAGTTAGGAAATTTATGATGCTACAATTGTGAATAAATTGAAAAGAAATTATTTGGATTGATTTGATCCCAAAATTTTGGCACTTGAAGATAGAGAATATCATTATCTTTATGAGATACATAATATTCCAATTTCTTAGGAAATACTAAAAATTTAAACATTAAAAAACAAATTTAAAGAAGAGATTAATTTTAAAGTTTTGAGCAATATGAAAATTTTCAACAATGAGGATGTTATTGACTCAAGTGATTCTAATAATGAAAAAGAATATCAAAATGTTACTACATTATTTTATAAGAGGTTTCAGAAGTTTAAATGAAAGAACAAAGGTACATTATCTGGTGGATGTTATAAATTTAATGGTCTTAGACATTATAAAATTATTTATATAAATAATAAAGGATATTATTAAAAATATAAAAATTATGAAAAGACTCGAGAAAATAAGTTGATCAAATATTATAAAAAGGGTTCAAAGAATATTGGAAGTAAGAAGAGATTTCAGATAACCAAAGTAATGAATTTTATGATAAAAGAATAGGAAAAGGGTATTATATTGTGTAGTGACTCTGATGAAGAATCCCAAGAGAAATTTAAAAATTTTATGGCTCAATTTCTAAAAATTTCTGACTCATCTAGTGGTGATGAAGATGATTTTGAACCAAATGATTATGAATATATGTTCAAAGATGAACTTGAGGAATTTATTGAGAAAAACAACAGAAAAAATAAAGATAATAAGATTTAGATAAAGGAGAATAGGAAACCAATTGATGAAAAAGGTGAGGCAGCTAAAAGAGAGACTTCTCTTGTAAAAGAAAAAAATATCAGGTTGAAAGCTTCTTAATATGAGAAAATGATCCAATATCATGAATAAAAATTCTTCTTAAAGGATAAATAATTATCAATGGAATAATAAAAATTTATTAAAGATTATAAAAAAACTAACAAAAATCATGAAGGATTAAACAACTACATTGAAGTCAATGGATAATCCTCTAATGATGCTAAAGAGCTTCTGGTAAATGGCTCATCTGAGAAATCTGTTTCTAGAATAGTTAAAACTAACAATGTAGGTCTAAATATTATTTATTTTCAAATATATACTGATAAAAATGAATAGAAACTTTCTATAAGAGTACATTATTTAATAATATTATTAAATTAAACATATACTCCAATTAAGATATGAAATCATATCCAAGTAGTTTACTAGATGTTAAATTCTGGAGAGAAAATTCAGGATAAAACTATATTTTTTCAATAAAAATCATATTTCAAGGTTATTGATTGTGTTTTAGAATTTTTATAAATAATTAATATATGTTTTTTTATAACATTTATTTATTTGGGAGAAGGAGAAAATCCTAGGGGATAAGTTCCAATTATACAAAAAACAGACTCTGGAAGAAAGCATATAGAAATGGAAACAAGTCAAAAATTGACAACACAAAATAGGTTTTATTTCCTTAATGATATATGTGTAAGTTCTAATAAAAAGGTACATATAGAAATTAAATTCATGATAATATTACCCAGTCCTTCCCCATTCAAAGATAAATGGAAAAAAATCAAGTGTTCATTGAAGAAAATTCATGCTTAGTAGATGTTTCTTTTAAATCAAGCAAGAAGAGAAAGGATTGGATAATATATAGTCATTTTTTCTACTACATGACTAGTGATGATAACATTTTAAAGAACCTTGGGAAACATTAATGAGTTTTGGTAACATTTTTTAATGAAACTTCCTTAAAAATAAAAGGTATTTGCAAAAATCATATTGAGAATGATAATTTGAAATTAGATGATCATTATTATGTTGAAGGGCTAAAATATAACTTTTTAAGTGTTATAAAAAAAATTATAATGGGTATGAGGTTAAATTTCAAATAAATACATACATAATTAAAATAAAAAGTGATATAATAACTATTTCTCAAGTAAATAGAACTACTGTAAATGTATTCTTCATTAGTGATCCTTATGATACATGTTACCTAAGCATGAAAGATAAGAACATTTTATGATGTAGAAGACCTGGTCATCTTGTCCAGAGAATCCTGGTAATGATTTTGAAACATTAATTGGTAAGATATTTACCTAATATGAAGAGAAATCAAGATGGAATCTATGGAACATGAAAAAAGGGAAATATAACTCAGAAGAATCATAAGAAGGTGTACATTACTTCTATAAAACCATCGGAATTAGTCCATGTGAATCTCTGTAGACCCATGATATAATAGTGTACCTGAGGTGATCATTATTCCATTAATTTCATAGCTGAATTCACTTGAATGACTAATTTTCTTTTCATCAAGCATAAGTATGAGGCTGTTAGGATGTAAAAATTTTATAGAAGGTGGAAAGAAAATGATCTTTGTTTATGTATCAAAAAACAATGATATAATAATGGGAAATAATAAATGAGTGTTTCATTTGAAATGTATCTTATCAAACTTGGAATTAAGAATCAATATAGTATAACCTATATACCACAAAAAAAGGTGTTTTAGAGAGTAAAATGGTGGCATTGTGGAAATGGGTAGAATAATGTTAGATAAGACTGATGTTTTAAAATACTTCTATTGAGAAGAAGTGTATATTGTGACACACATTCAGAATAAAAATTTCTTGATACCCAAAAACATGTTATACCCTATGGTATTTGGTACCAAAATAATCTAAAACTGAAATATTTCATGGTCTTTGGTCATCCTTATTATATTAAAATCAAAGGAAGTAAGCTGGTGAAGTTTAAAGAAAAGGATGATGATAGAAACTTTATAGGGTATTTATCTTCTGGTAATAGATATTGGTATTAGAATAAGAGATTATATAAAAGGTTTTAGTGTTTAGATATAAAAATTGATGAAAATATGGGAAAAATATTCAAAATAGTTAAGAAGATTTTTAGTATCTATTAGAAAACATCGATCATGTTTTTGAAGAAATATATAGAAAACTTATTGAAATCAGAATACAAGTAGATGATGATAATTTAGAATGTTCTAGTAATAATGAAGAATTTTATGTTAGTAACATAAATCATTTTATGGTACTAAAGAAAAAATTAGACACTGAAAATATCATTGGGAATCATAATTCACCAATTCAAACCAGAAGGAGGCTATGATTTGAAAATTGGATAGCTCTTGTATCAAAAACTGAACCTAGAATGGTAGTTGAAGTTTTTGAGAATGATTAATTGGTAAAATATATGAATAAATAACTAAATCAAATTAAGAATAAATTTATATGGGAACATGTTCCCAGACTAAAAACAAAATATTTTATTGGTACAAAATGGGTTTTCAGGAACAAAATTAATGAAAAAGGTGTAATCGTATAGATAAAGGCTATACTTTCTTATAAAGTCTATTCAGAAATGCAAGACATATATTTTTAAGAGACTTTATCTCTATTTTTCAATCTTGATATGGTAATAATTTTCTTTGAAGTTTCATCTTATAATATTTACAGATTTTTTCAAATGGATATAAATTCTACATTTCGAAATGGTGACCTTGATGAAGGAGTATTTATTAAACAACTACTCGATTTTATTATTGAAAATCATGAAAGAATGGTTTGTATATTGAATAAGTAATTATGTGGCTTAAAATAGGCTTCAAGGTCTTGGTATTCTAAACATGATGACTATTTGAGAAAAATGGGGTCTACCAAAGGTACTATTGATAGTAATTTAAACTTAAATAAGTATTTCTCAAACACACTAGTGGTGATATTATATATTTATGATATAATTATTTCAAATAATAATATTTTATTATGTTAGTAATTTTCTATAGAGATGAAAAAATCAGTTTGATATGTCTATGCAGGGGGAAGTGAACTATAGTTTCATCTTAAATATTGAGCAGAACTCATATCATATTTCATTTCATAAGAAAAATATGTCAAAGAACTGTTGATACAGTTTTTAATGTAAGAATCAAAAGACTTTTCTATGACCATATCTATTTTTGCAAAGTTAATAAAATATTAACAAGGAACCATGATTTATCAAATGATTTTCAAATGTATTATTGGAAACTTTTTATATCTCATAGCATCCAGACTATAGATTTCCTATGCAGTGAATCTATGTCTAAGGTACAAAAGTGAACTGAGAGAGTCACACATGCTATAAATTAAAATAATTATGATATATATATATATATATATGTCATAATGAATTATGGGTTGTTATATATATATAGTGTGGAGATAGATTTTATCACATACACTAATGAAGATTAGGCAGGTGACTGTACATATTATAGATTCACATCAGGAGGTGTATTCGTTGTTGGTGATTCTTGTGATAGAAGGTATAGTAAGAACCATAGTTCAATGACCTTGAGTATAGATAAATCAGATTATATGGTGGATACTCACTCAATTACATAGGATTTGTGGATGAAAGTTCATATAGAATATTTGAGGGCTGATATTCAAGGACTGAAAAAGATTTTTTTTTTAAATCAGAGGGATATCGATCTTTAAAAAAAATTCAGTCCAACACTCTTGATCTAAACCTATTGACATTTGATAACATTTTATCAAAGAGAAGGTGGATTCTCGTGAAATCAAACTCATATGTATTTTCAAAAAATATAGATTATATATATCATTACAAAATCTATTCCATATGAAAGTTTCATAGAATTAAGACTAAAATATCATGTTCATTATTCCATATAAACGTAAGCATTTTTTTCTTTAAGATCTCATGTGGCCCTTTGGATTATGTTATGGAAGGGGGGAGAAGTATGTGAGGAAGGGGGTGTAATTTATAGGGAGATTTTACTAATCTGACAATACTAGAGATGTCTAATCAATGATGATAAATCACATAAGGGGCTTGTGATGAAGTTTTTGAGGAAGGTATTTTCCCAGTTGAGTTGATTCAGTGGTCTTCAAATAATTATTTTGTGTGGTGGTGAATTTAGTAACCCACTGAAGTTGAAGAAGTGGTATTCAATAATTCTCTCTCCTATGAGATGATTAAATAGATTTATTGCTTCAATAACCAAGTGTTTTTTGGGGTATGTTAAGTTATGGGGTCTCTAATTTATTTTTAGAAAACAAAATTGGGATATTGATGAACCCCATGGATTTGTGTCTTGGTTTGAGAGAGCATGAAGATCTCATGGTTATTATTTAGTTTGAGTTGTTGTATTTTTGGAAAAACTTACCTGAAGAACTCATCATGTCTAACAGTTCTTGATTTAAATTTCATGTCATTATATATCATGGAAGAAAGTTCCATGATGTGAGAAAGAGTTTTTAAGTATGTTTTGAGGTTTTTTGAAGCTGATCTATTTGAGTTTGACTACTTTCAAGATTCACATAGCTGAATTGGTGAAAGGAAAATTTACATGGATGATTCACATAGACATTTAATCCATATAGGAAAATCACATAGATGATTCAATCATATAATTTAATGTGTCACATTTCCAAATTATTGAAGTATCTTTTTTTGGAATTCATGTAGTTGTTTAAGTCATGTAACTGATTTCTACAAATGATGTAGCTGATTATTGGCATAAACATTTCTTGAATTTACATAACTATTTTTAGTTACATAGATGATTTTATAGAATTACATAACTAATTATTAATGTAGTTATTTTTTAGAATTCACATATCCATTTTCTATTAATGTAGTTGTTTTCGTTTTTAGTGATGTAGTGAGATATTAACTCATGTAAGAAAATATGATACATATCTGATTCCTATTGAGAACCAAATAATTGATTTCTATGTACCTAATTTAGAATCCCCACATAGAAAATTCAGATTATTCACAATATAAATTTTTATTTATCTTTAGGTTTTTAGATTTAAAGTGTTTTGAGGTGCTTTTATTATGATGTCGTGCAAATAGTTCTGAATGCCTCTATAATAATAGAAATCGGTTTCTAAATCCATGATAAATATTAGATTATTGACAATCGTTATGGATATCATGGGGATATTATGATTACATGTTTTTAAATACAATAATTAAGTTATAGGAATATTTTGATGATGATTATGGTCAAGAAAAAATAGAAAACCGAGAATGAGTTAGAAGATGATGATGGTTTTTCAGTGATCAACATCTGATGAAACTCATGTCTTCAAGAGATCATATCTGAGAATAATAAAAAAATGTATTGTTTAGTTTAAAATTTTAAACTATTTCTTATTTTAATAATGAATATATAAGGGTAATAACATGAGATAAGAGGGTGATACTAAAATCCCCTTCAAATACTATGTATGAGATTCTTTCCAAAGAAAAACTTTTCATTACCTCAATCATTAAACTAGGTATTTTCAATCTCAATATGATCACCCCTAGATTATCTTATTTAAAAAAATCAAGGTATAAGTGACTTTGTATAATTTTGAATGTATTTTTTATCTAAGCATGAGTATCCCTGGATTTTTCTTTGGTGGATTATTCTTGGAGTTTTTATTGTGTTACACTAACTAGGAAGCCATGACAAGTAATATACAAGAGGGATAGAGTTTAGTATATCTAAATGATAGATGGGACAAAGATTTTTCTACTAAACTATTCAAGAGTTATATATGATATGATTGATTTTTTTTTCTACCGGATATATTCATGACTTATTTATGTGATAAGAGAAGTAATTCATAGTGATATATGGATCCGGACCTGCTAATAGACATGATGTGTTTTTAAAAGAGGTCGTCATTTTTATGGGATCCCATTGAATATAATTCTTTATTAAATGGTTAATAATACATTATACTCATATAATAAAATATTCTATTGTATATAATATCATAATCATTATCAAACTATATTTTTTGATCAATCCTACCAACTTAATGTAAGCTTATCTTAATACTGGTAACTTAATAAAAGTTACTAAGAAATATTACTGATTTAAGACAAGTTCTTAAGAAAACATTTATGTGTTAGAATAGTTACTTCCTCATTAACCAAGTGCTGAAATTGTTAAATAGTCTAATATAGATGATTATGGAACCATAGAGTGATTCATTTATGGTTTAAAAGGCATTAGATAAAAACCAACCAAAAGAATCATATCCTCTACTCATGTACTCAATATGATTGGGAATGTCATGATTTAAGGAATTTTAGTCTCGCATACTCAATAATATTGGATACATAGAATGATATTCAATATTATTTAATATGATAAATGCATTTATAAGACTAAAGGTTTCTTTAAAGATTTATTAGTTTTATAATTTAATTATATTATTTTGATAGATACATGATATTGACTATATGATTTAAAAGTGTTGTAAATATACAGAAGTTTAGAAAAAAGAATTGAATTTTGGAGCTTGAAGATTGAGTTCAAGTAATGGATTGAAGGATTTATTTCATTGATATCATGGACACTTTAATGTTGGATAAGCTTCTCATAAGATATGTATTTTTATCTCATTTAGATCCTTATAAGAACATGTAATCAATAGTTTTTAAAATTAAATGAGATGGGTGTTTCTAAAACATATGGTTTATTATTTGTTTAATTATATAAGTTTCTATAAGGAGATACTAAAAATGGATTTATCTAATTAGGGGAATTATCCTATTATCATCTATATAAATGTTCCAATAATCTGATTGAATTAAAATAATGTTTACCCAATATTCTCAAAGTGTTGGAATATAAATATGAACTCGGCATATGATTTATAGGTTTAAAATTATTGTATAGATATTATAATTTGGTAAAAGTTAAAATATAATGAATAAATGATAGTTTAAAAGTTCAACAATGTTTATTTAAGAATCTAATCAAGTTCATTAAATACTAGGGTTTTCAAGAAGGAAGAGTAATAATTCAATATTATTGGATTATCCATGATATACCTGAAGGAGTTTTTGAAACTCCATGTAATGTCCATTTTATTTATAGATGTTATAGAAATTGATTATACAATTTTAAAGGGTATGTGATACCAAATGTATATTTTAAATTTTTTTGTAAATATATAGAAGTTCAAATTTAATGGAATAATATGTTGATCTTGAAGTTTATATTCCTAAGATGAAGTATATAGTTACTACATTGAGGATTTTATTATAAAGGATTTTACCCAAATCAAATGAATCTAAGTAAAGGATGTGTTTCTCCATTTCATGTCTCTTATATGATAACAAAAGTTATATGATTACAAATATTTATTATGAACAAGTGTGATATGATTAATTAAATACACATGTTTTATGATTTATCAATTTTTATAATTGTATTTGTAAGAAGATGTGTATAAAAGTGTTTATCCATAATATAGATTAAGGTGTTTTATCTAGGATAAAGTGTTTATTTGTATGTTTTTTAAAATATGACATAATGTGTTCCCACCACTTATCAACAATAAATTTTAAAAAAGTTTGATTTTCAAACAAATAATTATCTAAAAAAATAGAATACAATATATGATATGGAAATAATAGTTTATTTGTCTTATATTCCCACTGAAAGGAAGTAAATTTTATTTCCTAACACAAAATGTTTGTGTTATTTCTTAAGAAATATATTCTCAAAAGAATTCATAATTTAATAAACTAGTGGGATTATGTTTGGATATAACAAAGATTGAAATTAATGAATGAAGTATGACACCAATCTTCAGTTAAAGTGATTTCCACTTAATATCAAAAAAATTTAAGGATATGTGATGGTAAAGAAAAATGTAAAGTGTTACATTTAGTTTCTATTTAGAAAGTGAATATCACTATTCCCTAAATGATTATACCAATATAATATTAAAGTTTTTGTCACTCAATATCCTAAAAGATTTTAGGATATGTGATGATGAAGAAAAAAATGTGAAGATTTTCATTTAGTTATTGTGAAAAATAAAAGAAATTATTTATTTAAGGATTATAACAGTCAAAATTAAAATTTAATTACAATTAATATTATAAAATAGTTAAGGATGTGGTGGTAAAGAGAAATGTAAATATTCGCATTAATTACTATAATGAATTTTTATCACTTCATCCTAAAATAGTTTAGTGTGTGGTATTAAATAGAAATATAAGATTTAAAGTTATTTTTAGTATTAAAGCATTTATCTATTTATCCTAAAATAGTTTAAGAGGAATGATAAAACAATAATGTAAGTAGTTACATTACTTCATGGAAAAATTTTAATGGAATAAAGTCCCAAGGATTAGGAGTATGAATAGATAAATAGTTCTAAGTATATACCCTAAGTTTTCATTGTAACATTTTATTTTTTGAAGTTAAGAATTTTGGAAAGATGAACAGTTAGGACCATTATTCCTAAAGTCATGACCCAATCCACTGGGGTTCGACCCATGACTATCTTAAGCCTGCCTCCAATAGGCGAGGTGCTAGAAAGTAGCACTGAGTAGGTATATCCCAAAAATGGGAGGAATTATCATATTGTACCTCTATACATGCACACATCTCTAAGCCCATAAAATGATGAAATTTCAAACAACCAAAACCAATGCATTCATACATCTATAATCCCACAACCATAGTACAACAGTGAAGTACTGAAAGTGGGAAAAGGCCAAATAAAATCTCAACCAACAACTGTAAAGATTACAACCTTTTCTAAGAGTGAGTACAATAATAAAATGAAAGCTCTTGGAAAACACCTAGGTCATTCTAGATCAAACTATACTTTACCTCCTCTACAACCTCCCAGGAGACCATCAAAAAGGACATCATCTGCATAATACATGACATGTGCAGGAAGATCCATTGTTGGGGTGAGTATAACAATACCTAATAAGACACCCCAAAAACACTAAACACAAATAATAAAATATATTCATCTCAATAAAATTATATAAAAATCAAGGTATAATATAAAACACCCAAATATACTCAAGAAGAACACTGTGCCACTAAGTGGTCACAACCAACTTTCAACCATGGCATTATTCTCAAAGAACCACTCGTTCAAGGAGAATCCACTCCCCAACTCATGTTATGATCAGATAAACTCATTCAAGAGTTCAAGATCATTATGCCCCACCAAATAAATCTCACTATTCTTAGAAGACCTTGATACTCAGATTGGGGGGTCACACCTGAAACCAATGGGGGACACCATGAACCCAATCTGGATGAACCCACCATGTTGGGGATCATATTCTAATAATACCACGAAACCTACTGATATGTCATACTAAATGTAGGATTAACAGCCTACACAAAGAATTAATGTTGATTCCAAAAACCCCACCTAGGGTGTAAAGATGATAGAGGATCTCACTCAAATACTATGGAGGGATGCCACAAACTCTATCTAGGATTCATCCTCTAGAGGGAATCACAATCTTGAGATGTGTATGTAATTCTTCACTATACCATCAAGGGAAAAGATTAATTAGAAAACCACTAAACCAAAACTAGTCTAAAATAAAGAGATAAAGAGCTCAAAGCTGTCTCTAAGGGAGTACACAGTGTGTAAGTAGAGCACAGGGCATGCCTTGCTCAACCCAGATCTTCCCGTGTGGTGCTTCTCCATACATCATGTAATCCTTAACATACATGACACGTGAGTGACACACATGATGTGTAGAGGTCACCCAGAACACTTCCCATATTTTCTATCTTTGCCCATGTACCACTGTTCATTCCCTTGTATCAACCCATGAACACCTAGACTTGCCCGTGTACAGCTCGACATGTCAGTGTCTGAGTACATGGTGTGTCCATTCCCAAGTACTCCTAGACATGTTCATGTAAACTCCTAGGTACACGTAGAGCCATCAAAGATGGGTTATAGTGATGTCCAAATTTACACTATAGGTAGAATCAGTCATTGTAGTATAGGTAGGGATTGAATCCATAGATACCTAACATGAAACCTAGAGATACATACATTCTATGGAGGATTGGCTATTAAGTGGACAACTATGAGGTTGATTGTAATTGGGAAAAATGAAAACTAACATACCTAATTGAATGGATTGAATTTATGAATTAAAAACCTAATTATTTCAATGGAAATAATTAAAATACATGGGTCATTCCTAGTTTGTCTTAAGGGGTTGAAGGGATGTATTTATTTTCATAGATAATATCATATCACTAATTCAAGATGTATCCATAAAATGTGATAATTACCCAACATCATTAACCAATTTAATCCCTACACAATTCCAAGGATAATCACCAATTAAATTAAAGGATCGCTATAATTATAATTTAAAGTAACTGGATCGTACTATCACTTAGAATGTTTCATTTTCAAATTTGATAAAGTCGAAAAAGATAGTAACTCATTGAATGGAAATTTTTAAAATAATGAACTTATTTAAAATATTAAATATCATGAAATAACATGTAATAACATCCAATACACCATTTATAATCCATTGGATCAACCCATAAGAGGTTTATCCCTCTATTGATGTTATTCTATCAATGAAAGTGAGAAGTATACACATGAGGACCTAATTGAAGAAGAAAAACATTGAAATAGCGAACACTCCTCCGTTGTGTAAATAATATCAAAAAATATCATGTGAATAGATTAAATTATTAAAGAAATTATATAAAAGTGATATGAATAATAATGTAAAATTTTATGAAGAATAAAATTTCTTTATGAATCAAAATTGATTCTAAAAAATTACATTAAATAAATTTAATAATCGATTTCAAAATAACAGCATAACATTACAATTTAAAGATAAAAATCCATCCCAAAATACCTTCACAAAAAGCGACATAAATAGATAATTTTTGGTCCTAGGGTAGATTACCTATCAATAAATTCCTTCCCTGTTAATTAGTATATTCAAGTGGAGGGTGAGAAAAAAATGAAATTGGACTCATTCAATGTTGACCAAAAATTAGTTCAGATTCATTCCCCTTTTTGGAAATTAAAATATGGAATTGAATATGGGATAATATTTGATGTTAATGAAATAGAAATATATTCTCATAGGTTTCTTCTAATATATTTTAAAATTTCATTCCAACTGGATCATCCATTAGGATTTTATACTCAAAATGGTGGGATGATTTTATGGTCCACAAAATCTTTCCAACATTTAATTCTTTATTTTTGACCACCTGGATCTCTAGGAAGAATTCAGAATTATCCCGAGACATAGTTTAATGAAATTATCCCTATAATATTATTTATATACATATAAAATTTTCCCTTCATTGAGTTTAAAATGTGTTCTCCACTTTTATTTGATGGGCATGAGGCCCATTATGCTTTGTCCAGAATTTTTTGCATTCATGACCAAAAATGTCCATATTCCATTTTGATTAATCCATTTATCAAAAAGTAAAAAAAAATCACTAAAATTTATCAATAATATACTAAAATATAAAATAAAAATAATGAAAATAATTTAATCCAAAATTATATGATTGTTTGTGTCCAAATTTTTAGTTTAAACATGAATTGCACACGTGATGAGAAATGAAGTTCAATTTATAAAATGCACTAAAATTGGTGTTTATGGAATTTGAAACATATGAAAATTAAAATGTAATAAATAAATATTAGCCTCTTCTACAATATAATCACACCCCTAACTTGATTTTTGAGAGTCCCGAGAAACAATTATCTCAAAAATATGAAATTGAATTCCCTTTTCAAAAATATTTAAACATTCAATGATCACAAAAAGAATTCATTCCAAATAATAATAAAACCTATAAAATCATTTAATATAAGATATTTTCACAATAATATCCCAATCCCAATCCGATTACTTTGTTTAAATTCATCACCATGTTTCTTCCAATTTCAATTAAGCATGACGATGTGTTGTGAATCACAAAAGTCATGGGGGCCATTTTCTTGTTCAAGGGTAAAATTGGAATTTATAGGTGGAAATGACATTAAAACATAATATGAGTATCCAATTTTATATTTTTTCTTATTTTTTTTAACCACAACAGGGAAGAAAAGATAATATCTGAGAAATCCAACTATAGAGTCGTGATCTCCAAGTGTTGGGTGTCACACATTTTTTCAATTACTTGCTCTAAAATAGTGATTTAAAACCTAACACTAAGTAAGAGAATTATGGAGTCACGATCCCTAGGTGAAAAATACCACACATTTTGACAAAACCATAATACCCGAATGTTTTTATGAAATATTTTATTTAAATATTTTTATTTCTTCAATAGATTTCATTACACACAGTCATAAGTTTAAATGAACAATGAGATTCCCCTAGTATAAAATTATCATTATAACCTAGCATTTAGGTTAGTGAGAATAAATATAAATAACTTATGAAAATGTATTCGGAATGATAAATATAAATCAATTATATATTTTTATTTTTTAAGTGATTTAAAATTAGTAAATAAAATTAATGAAATATATTTTTTATATATTTTATGAAATATTTTTGATATCCATCCAATATATTTTTTTATAGGGTATGAATAACTCTATTTGATGTATAAAAACCTATATTTTTCAAAAGGGTAATTTTTTAGCTTTTATTGGCGAACCCCTTTGAAATTAATATTTTTGAAAGATTAATAATTTTTAGATGAAAACATAAACATTTTATTTAGAAGCCAGATATAAAAATGTACTTTTTATGATTTTTTGATATTTTCTAATAACTTTCAAGTTTTGATAAATAGTAAAAATACAATAAATTTTAATTGAAAACAACTTTTTCATAAAAATAATTTATATGGTTAAATTATAATATTGAATGGTATTAAATAAAAATAGAATTTATTTTTATCATTCAATATAATGTATGTCATTATCATTAATTTTACATTAAAATAATATTTAGAAACACTTCAATCTTTTGAAATGTTTTAACTTTTAAAACTCATTCTCTCTTTCTAAAAATAGGATTAATTTTAAATTAATTAATAAAACTTCAATTCTTTAAATTTTAAAAAATGTATTTCATATTTGGAATCATTATGTTTAAATTATGTAAATCTCTAACAACAATTTTTAAGAATTATGAATAGTAACTTCGATAATTTTTATTAATATGGTAAAAGGGTAAATCGGGTAATTAAGAGTAAAAATAATATTATTAAATTACCCTAACACTTGTAATAATATAATTGGATGAGTTTTTTTGACTTAAATCATCTTTGGATCGAAATGGTGTTCTATGGAAGCCACTTGGATTAGATTAGGACATTTGTTTTATTTTATTTTATGAAGAGTTAAATCTGTCTTACTCAAAATTTAATAGCTATATAATTTTTAATATAAGGTTATACTTAAGATAAATTCAATTATAAATACTCCTTTGAAATCTAAATTTTTTTTATTTATCATGATAATTTATTTATATTTTTTATGAAATAAATAATTATTTTAAAGACTTATACTTTACTGGTGTAGAAACTATTTAATTGTTTTGAAATCAATAAAATGATTATTATTAATGTTATAATAACCATTAAAAACCCAAAAACTTTAAAAAAATATTATTATTAGATTATATATATACCAAAAATATCCAATGGTCTAGTTATTGACCATTTGGATCCTTATATAAGAGATTATGACACATATATTATTTTATGTAAAGTGATGATAAACTTTCCACATTCATGTTTTAATATGTACAAAATTTTTAATGATGCATTATATAGAATATATATTAAATTATAAGATTAACTATAAAATATAGAGGATTTTTCTTTTTCAAAATATTTTTTAAATTTTATTCAAAAAATAATCATATTAAATAATTACACAAAACAGTTGTATTAATTATTTTATTATGTGAAATATCAAATAAATATTATTAAAAATATTAAAATAAATATAAATTAGGATAATAAATATTTCCAGTTAATTTTATATCTAACCTTGACCTATTAGAAATATAATTAAATAATTGGTTTGAAATTCACTTTTTATATTAATATTTTTAAAAATCAATGAATTGAATAGTGTCGAAATTGACACTTTGAGTTTTTATCAAAATAATGTATTATTAAATTATTTAAAAATGATAAAACATTTTTAAAAATATATAATTATTATTATATGTTCTAAAATGTTATAATTTATTTATTTATGGTCTAATTGACATCGAATAAGTAAATATTACACCCTTTTAATATTGAAATATTTTTACCATAGTTAAAAATTAAATAAAATAACTAAGTGTTAATTAAAATTATAATATTTAAATTGATATAATAACTTGTCTAAAATTTATTTTTTGATGCGATTAAAACCTTATCTCATATCTTCTTTTAAATTGGGACATTTTGGAGGTTTTTGAATGGGGTTTGATTTTATTATAAATTAATATTTTTAGAGATCTCAAAAGTACCCCTAACCTCAATTATAAAAGGTCACCTCCTCCCTCACCACTTCACTTATAATTTCTAAACTACCATATTTACATTCTATAGGTGTTGGTATTCTTCAAATACAAACTCTAGTTCTTTAAGAGGAGATATAGAGGGAGCACGTCAAAGAAGAGGTAATCTCCTCTACTGATTCTTTCAAACTTCTTTATTCTTCTACTTACTCTTCATGAGTTGTTTCATTAAAAATTAATTACTCCAGAATCACTTATATACTTAGGTTTTATTATGATTATGAAACATCCATATTCCACCTTCCATCCATCCTACGAAAAACAAAACCACCGCAAATGTGTGCATACGACTTATCGTCTCCACATCATGGTGTAATCTATTTTTCGCAACCACCTTAATTGGATGGGTATAATGATGTAAATAATAACTATATTTCATTATTATTTCATGATATTATTTATTAAATATTATACATCACCCACTTCAATAGCATTCAACAATTAAAGGAATGATATCTTCTCTCATGCGTACGTAAGGCCTACTATCTCCACGATGTGATGGGATTCATTCTATATGATCTTTATTAAATAATGATTATATAAATGAATATAATGAATAAATATGATATATATTATAATAATATCATTCTATAAATTATATAACTTTAATCTAAGAATAGCAACAAGAACTTATTTGACAAAACATGCATAGAAAAATAAAGAATTAAACACCTGATTGATGAGTAATAATGTAAATAACAAATGGATGATAATATGATAATATATGATATCCTAAAAACGAATATGATTATTAAATAATCAAATGAGATAATTTAAATCATTATACATGAGGTTCAAATACATACAAATGAAATCAGACCTAATGAAAGGGATAATTTTCCAATCTCATTATTATCCGAGATAGTTTATATGTAAGTATTTACTGGAAGATATTTATCATCCATGACCATGTTTCATAATATTGTATTCAAAAAATATTATTTCTATTCTTATAAAACTGTTTCAGGTAAATTTTACCCATTCTTAATTTTTAATTAAATGGTGTGAAAGGAATCTTTTTTCATTTTTGATATGAGGTACTTTTTGACTTTTCTAAAAAAAGTATGAGGAGAATTTTTTTTAACTTATATGTAATTAAAATATTTTTAATTTTTCATAATTCCTCATTACCATGAATATTACTCTACAGGATTTTATGTTTATTTTCAAATAAATTCCTTTGTTTTAAAATTGTGCATTATTTTGATAAAATAAAATGTTTTTAAAGAAAGGATATTTTCCTCAAGAGTTAATTTCAAATGTTATATCAAAAATAGTTTCCATATAAGATGGAATTATTTAATAGGGTTATGTTACAAGTATAATATCCTTATTTTTAATATTACTTGATTGTGTTTGTGATGGAATTATATTTATAAAATCCCTTTTTTATATGGATTATGTTATGGTGTAATGATGTTTACAGAAACCCGTTTTATTCCTTGGGTTATGATGAATGATTTATGTTATTGTGGAACACATAAGGTTGATTTAATTATGAGATTTTTGGTTCCTATATCTCCCTATAATTCATTGGGTAAAGATTTATATCTCATGGGATAGATATGGTTGGAATGGGAAGTGACCTTGGTTCCGTAATACAGGGCCGAAAAGATGAGTGAGCTCAGTTAAGTAATGGAATTTGTTCGCTATAATTCTCTTAGAAATGGGAATTGACTAATATGAAATTATTTTATATTATTATGTGTATTCCAAAAAAATTCATGTCTTATTTCATGAATTTTGGGATTACTTTAATTGATTTTTATGAACTTTTATGATTTATCTCATAGCATGATATCAAAATATTTCATATGCAGGATAATATTTTCAAATGTTATGTTCTTATGTATTATGATTATGATATGATTGATATATTCCTTGTTTACCCTTACCTAGAATCTTATCTCATCCTTTCATTTGTTTCTTTTCCCCTAGTCATCAAGAAGGGTATTAAGTAAGATATGTCAAAAAGTGGTCTAGTTATGATGAAATAAGTGGGAGATAACGAAGATGTCTTATGAACTAGTTTTTTATGTTTCCTGGTTTCTAAAGACACTGTACCAATATGTTCATGTTGTGGATTTTTTATGTTTTTTAATGAATATTTTTTAATTTTGAAGTAATATCAATGTATGAAAAGTATGGATATTTATAGTTGGTATCATAGGAAAGGTATAGTTAAACGTTGGAAACTAGGATGATAAAACCTTAGTAATAATCCAAAGGATATGTCGAAGTATAGGTTACAATCCTAGTTTTTTAGAAATTATAATGAATAAAATTGGATAAAACCTAAAGTGTCCTAAATTGAAATTTTATTCTTGATTATGTGGTTTTCCCATTATGATTAGTGTTTCTCACACTATGCTTCTTTATTTTAGTTAGTGGTTGGAACCTGAAGTAATCGTGTAAATGTTGAATGTGATGGGAAATGAAATGATTGTCCTAATGAGAAACTAAATGTTATTTGAGTTATAATAAAAAATATTATAGTTATTCTCACACAAATTTCCAAATCTATGAATCATGCAGGACTTCAACACAACCAAAAGAGGGAACACCATTTTGTTAAGTCTTTCATGAGGTAACATCCACCTTCCTTTAGCAGGTATTCTGATCCATTAGTGGATGAACAGTGGATCAGTACCACTAAAAATATATTTTTAGTTATCCAATATTCAAAACATGATAAATTAATATTATAATTCTATAACTTGGAAGGTGAATCTAATCAATGGTGGAACCTTATCAAGAATACAAGTAAAAGAGATGAAATTGAATCCGTGGAATGGGATGGGTTCAATAACTTATTTTTCAATAAATAATTTCCTCGTATTCTTAGAACAAATATGTAGAAGGTGTTCCTTGAATTTAAAGAAAAAGATGATGAATCTATTGGTACCTACGAAACAAATTCTATAAGACTTGCAAGGTATACTTCTAGAATTATTATCCAACTTGAGAGTAAAATTGATCAATTATTTAGTGGATTAAAACCAAGTCTTAAAAAAGAATTAGCCATAAAAGAATTCAATAGATATGATGAAATAATTTGATGTGATCTCAATGTTGCTATAGATATTGGAGTAACCCATCAGTCCTATGGGTTTTATAAGAATAGAAAATTGGAATTCAAAGGAAAATATAAAGACCAATTTGAAAAGAATATGAGTTTTCCCTTATGCTCAAACTGTGGAAAGAAACATAGAGGAAATTGTCTTAAAGGAAATATCAAATGTTAAGTGTGGAAAAGAAGTTAATCAGGTAGTTTAATGCTTATGTGATGGTAAAAATATATCCAATGATTTGAATAGAGAAAAGGCTAAACATAATGAAACCACTACACTTCAATGTTATAAGTGCAAGTAAATGGGGTATTAAACCAATCAATGACCTAATCCAAGGTTTATTGATGATGATCGATGTTAGAAAACTCTTAAGGCTAAAGGAAAAGGCAAGTCACATGAGATCACTATCGGTGGTGGGGAGTATAATAATTAAGTGGTGAAAGGTACACTTACCATCCACTCTAAATTAGAAAACTTTTTATTCAATTCTAGATCCACACCCTCTTTTATTTCTAAAGAATTTTATATGGATATCTCTATATTACCTCAACAATTAGATATTGAGTTATCTGTGACAAATCCTAATGGAACAACGGTCGTATCAAATGTTCATAATTCTTCTCTGGTTGAAGATTGTGGGAAAGTGCTTCCTGAAAATCTTGTAATCCTTCCAATAGTGGAATTTGATTGTATTCATGGAATGGATTGGATTTATCTATATGGATATCATATCTATTACCAAGGAAGGTAAGTCACATTTCATATTTCATATCAATCTATGATCATCTATCGATGCAAGGATGAATATGACCTTCCGTTATAAATTTATTCCATATTATGGGTCTTGATTCCTATAAATAAAGGTTATATATCTCAAATGGTTGGGGTGAAACTCACAATTATGATTACACCCATTGTACGGTAGTTTTATGATGTCTTTCTGTAAGAATTACTGGGTCTTCCACCAAATCATGAAGTTGAGTTTCCAATAGAAATCATAACAATTTCTATGTATATTTCAAAGACACCTTATAGAATGAACCCAATTGAGTTGCAAGAAATGAAGAATAAAGTCCCATAGAATCTAGACAAGGGATTAATATTCCCTAGTGCATCACCTTGGAAAGCACATGTTCTATTTATTAAGAAGAAATATGGATCAATGAGACTCTATATTGATTATTAAGAACTTAACAAGATCACTATCAAGAAAAAATATCCTCTTCCATGTATTGATGACTTATTTGACCAACTAAAAAAATCTCAATACTTCTCTAAGATTGATCTTCATTCAGGATATCAACAATTTATGGTCAAGAAGGAGGATATAACAAAGACATCATTCTTTACAAGTTATGGACCTTATGAATTTATTGTGATAACTTTTGGTCTTACTAATTCCCATTCTATCTTCATGGATCTAATGAATAGAGTCTTTAGAGACTATCTTGATTAGTTCGTGGTTGTCTTTATAGATGATATTCTTATCTATTTTGAGAGAAATAAATAGCATGAAGATCACTTGAGAATTTTACCAAACACCCTAAGAAAGTGTAATATTTATGAAAAATTTACCAAGTGTGAATTTTGGCATCAGAAAGTTTTATTTTTGGGCCACATAATCTCAAAAAAGGGGATATCTTTGGATCCAGAAAAAATAGAACTTATTGTAAGTTGGATGAGACCAATAATGGTAACTAAGATCTTAAGTTTTCTTGATTTGGATGGATATTATCGATGTTTTGAGAAATATTTTTTATGATTATCTAATCTAATCACCATTATGACTTGGAAAGGAGTTAATTTTGTGTGGATGGAGGAATGTGAAAATAATTTCAAAGAGATAAAAATAATTTTAGCCACTGTACCTATTCTCACACTGCCTTGTAGTGGATAAAGGTTTGTAATTTATATTGATTATACAAGAATTGGATGGGTTGTGTTACCATGTGAAATGATATGTGTATAGATTATACCTCATGAAAATTGAAAATCCATGAGCAAAATTACACAACTTATGATTTGGAGTTAACTGTGGAAATCATTGAAATAATGATATGGAGGCATTATCTTTAGGTTTAAATGTGTGATATTTATACTAATCATAAAATTTTAAATTATATTTTCACACAAAAGGATCTAAATATGAATCGAATAATATGGTTAGAATTTATTAAATATTATGAATGCTCAATACATTACCACCCAAGGAAAGCGAACAAGGTGGCATATGCTTTGAGTAGAAAGGACCATGCTAGTCTATCCATGATGAGGATCACAAAAGATCCAATATTTATGGATTTGAAAAGGATGGATATTGAAATTTTAAAGGAAGGGTAGAAATATTATCTTTCTCAAATGAATATTCAACCATATATAAAAGTGAAGATTAAAGAGTCGCTGAAGGAAGATGTAGAGCTGCAAAATAAGGTGAGAATTTTTCTTAAATTCAACCGTGATTGTAATTGAATAATAAGGTTTAAGAATTGGATTTTTATTCCTCCCAAACCAAAATTAGAGAAGGAAATATTGGATGAGGCTTATAGTTCTTAATTATTTATTCATCCTAAAATCACAAAGATGTACAAGGACCAAGAAGAGTATTTCTGTTGGAATGGAATGAAAATAGATGTCACCAAATATGTCTCTTGGTGCTTGGTTTTTCATTAAGTTAAGGTTGAGAGATAGAAGTCTAAGGGGATGTTACAACCATTACCCATACTAGAATGGAAAATGGAAAACATCACTATGTACTTTTTCATTAGACGTCCAAAACCTATAAAGTTCATAATGCTCTATGTAAAGGAAGTGGTAGTATTTCATGGAGTACCACTTTTCATTATATCTGATCAGGATCTGAGGTTTACCTTGTAGTTTTGGTGAAGTCTTCTGTAGGATCTGGATACAGAGTTAAGTTTCAACACTACTTATCATCCTCAAACATATTGTCATTTTGAGAGGACAATTCAAAGTCTAGAAGACATATTGAGATCTTACTCTATGGATTTCAAAGGTGGTTAGGATCAACACCTACCTTAGGTGGAATTTTCTTACAACAATAGCCTTTACTCTAGTATTCAATTGGATCCTTATGAATCCCTCTATGTAAACAAGTGAAAAACTCCAACTTGATGGGATGATGTTGGGGAAAGAAAGGTATTAGGACCTGATCTTTTTAATAAAGTGGAAGAAAAGGTCAGATTTATTAAACAACACATAAGAGTAGCTCATATTTGAAAAATATGTTATGCTGAAAACTATTAAAAAGACCCAGTTTTTGAAGTGGGTGATAAGGTGTTTCTAAAAATATCTCCCTAGAAGGTATTAATGAGATTTGGAAATAAGGGAAATATGATCCCTAGGTATTTTTGTCCTTTTGAGATTTTGGATCGTATTTGGAAGGTAGCTTACTGATTGCTACTTCCACCAAATCTCTATCAAGTTCATGATATGTTCCATATATCTATCATTAGAATGTACATACATGATCCTTAACATGTACTAAACACAGAAGTCATACTGTTGGAGTAAGATCTTTTTTATGAAGAACAACCGATAGAGATTCTGGATTGTAGTGAAAAATTTCTACAAAACAGGATCACTCACTTAGTTAAAGTTTTATGGTGGAAACAATAATTTTAGGAATATACATGGGAACTTGAATATATGATGAGGCAGAGGTATCCTCATCTGTTTTTATCCAAGTGAGGAATTTTGAGGGTGAAATTCATTTTAAGGGGGGATGAATGTAACACCTGGATGTTTTATGAAATATTTTATTTAAATAATTTTAATTCATAGATAGATTTTATTACATGAAATCATGAGTTTAAAAAAACCACAAGATGCCCTTAGTATAAAGTGACTATTATAAACTAGCTGTTAGGTTAGTGGGAATAAATATAATTAACTTATGAAAATGTATTGTGAATGAATAATATAAATCAATTATATATTTTTTTTAAGTGATTTGCAATTATTAAATGAAATTAATGACATATATTTATTATATATTTACAAATATATTTTTTATATTCATCCAATAGATATTTTTGTCATTGGGTATGAACAAACCATATTTAATGTATAAAAAGCAATATTTTCTAAAATAGTAATTTCTGGCCTTTTAATGGCGAACCCCTTTTAAATTAAGATTTTTACTCATTAATAATTTTATATGACAGCATAAACATTTTATTTTTAAGAGGGATATACAAATTTACTTTGGATGAATTTTTTATATTTTCTGATAACTTTCAAGTTTTGATGAATAGTAAAAATACACTAAATTTTAATTTAAATACTTTTTCATAAAAATAATTTATATGGTTAAATTATAATATTTAATTGTTTAAAAGTATAAATATAATATATTTTTATCATTAAATATAAATTATTTCATTAGCATTAATTTTACATTGAATTCATATATAAAAACATTTCAATCTTTTGCAATGTTTTAACCTTTAAAACTCGTTCTCTCTTTCCAACAATGGGATTAATTTTAAATTAATTTCTACAAATTATATTTTTATAATTTTAAAAAATTTATTCCATATTTGGAATTATTATTATTAAATTATTTAAATAGATTACTTTCATTTTTGGGCATTATGAATAGTAACTTCGATAATTTTTATTAATACGGTAAAAGGGTAAATCATGTAATGAAGGGTAAAATTATTATTATGAAATCACCCTCGAAATTTTCTTAATATATTTATATGATATTTTTCGACATAAATAATCCTTGGGTTGAGATGGTGTTCTTTTGAAGCCACTTTGATGAGATTAGGACATTTATTTTATTTTATTTAAAGAAAAGTTAAATTTGTCTTACTCAACTTTTAATAACTATATGATTTTTAATATATGGTTATAAAAAATATAAATAAGATTATAAATACTCATTTGAAATAAAAAATTCTTTTATTTAACATTATAATTTTTTTTTAATTTTTAGGAAGTAAATACTTACCTTAAATACTTATACTTTAATGATGCAGAAATTATTTAAATGATTATAAATTAATAAAATAATTATTATTAAAGTTATAATAACCATTAAAATACCTAAAAACATGAAAATATCTTATTGGTCGAGTATATATCGACCATAACCATCCAATGGTTGAGTTATTGACCATTTATATCCTTATAGAAGAGATTATGACACTTATATTATTCCATGTAAAGTGATGATAATCTTTTCAAATTCATGTTTTAATAAGTATAACATTTTTAATGATAGATTATACAGCATATATATTATATTATAAGTATTTTTATTAAATATAGAGGATTTATCTTTGTTATAGTATTTTATATTTAATTTTTATTTAAAAAATAAGCATATAAAATAATTACACAAAATTGTGGTAGTAATTATTTTATTAAGGTAAATATCAAATAAATATTATTAAAAATATTAAAATAAATATAATTTGGGATAATTAATATGTATAATGAATTTTATAGATTACTTTTACCTCTTACTAATATAATAAATTAATTTTTTTGAAGTTAACTTATTATGTTAATACTTTTAAAAATCAATTAAATGAATAGTGTCAAAATTGACACTATTAATTGTTTATCAAAATAATGTTTTATTGAATTACATAAAAATAATAAAACATCTTTAAAAATATATAATAATTATTATATGGTCTAAAATTTTCTAATTTATTTACATATGGTATAATTTACATCAAATAAGTAAATATTTCACTGATTTAATATTAAAATATTTGTTACCATAGATAAAAATTTAATAAAATAACTAAGAGTTAATTAAAATGATATGGTTTATGTTGATATAAAAACTAGTGTAATTTTATTTTTTTATGATATTACAACACTATATCATATCATCTTATAAATTGGGAAATTTTAAAAGTTTTTTATGTGTTTTTATTTTATTATAAATTAATATTTTTGGAGATCTCAAAAGTGCCTCTAACCTCAATTATAAAAGGGCACATCCTCCTTCACCCATTAAATTCAATTTGAGCCTTCAAGATTGAACATAACCTACCCATTTTATTTCTCAACTTATATAGTTACATTATATAGGCTTTGTTCTTCCTAAAAGTCCAACTATAGTGCTTTAAGAGGAGATTTAAAGGGAGAACATCGAAGAAGAGTTAATCTCCTCTTCCGATTGTTTCAAACTTTTTTCTTCATCTATATTCTCATCAAGAGTTTTTTTATTATAAATTAATAACTCTAGTATCACATATATATTGAGACGTTTTTATGATTATGACACAACCACATTCCACCTTCTGTCCATCCTATAAAAAAGGAAATCACCACGCGTGCGTATATATGTTTTACCGTCTCCACATGATGGTTTAATCTATTTTTCACCACCACCTTAATTGGATGTGTATAATGGTGGAAATAATAACTATATATAATTATTATAAAATTATATTGATATTGAAATATTATACACCATCTACTTCAATCACTATTACAAATAAGGCTTTTATCAGCACTAGAAAAGTGCATTAACAGCGCTAAAAAGCATTGTTAATCGTGGAGAAGATAAATGGGGGGTCCCTTCTATCAGTGCTCAAAAAAGAACTGATAAATCGGTCTTTTATCAGTGCTAAAAAATCACTCATAAAGGACCCCTTTATCAGTGCTTTTTATTAGCGCTGATAAAAGTCAAAAAAAAAAGAATGAAAAAGAATATATAATTCAGGGGGAGATTTTAACAGTGCTTGACCCCATTTATCATCACTAGGTGGACCACTCCAGCACACTGCCCTTGCCTGTGTGTCCAAAAAATTACCCCGCACGCACCTCCTTTCTTTTACCAGAACTCAAACCCGCGACCTCCCCCTTGCGCGCTTGCACCTTTACCACTAAGCCATTTTGTTTTTTTTCAATGTAATGATATATCTATTTATTTATATATATATATATATATATATTAATATATTAATATAGATTCATGTTAATATAAATATATTTATTTATATTAATACATATATATTTATTCATATATTAATATATATTTATATTTTTGTATATATATATATATAGTTATATTTATTTGTATAATAATATAGATTAATATTAATATAAATATATTTAGTTATTTTAATACATATATATTTATTCATATATTAGTATATATATATTTATTCATATATTAATTTATATTTATATTTATTTATATATATATTTTTTGTTATAATCTTTATCCATATATTTATTTGTATAATAATATACATTTATAAGATTAGTTTTAAATACATTTATAAAATATGTTTTTTATGTGTGTTTATAAATAAATAAATACATACATACATACATATATACAACACACACAAAGACACACATAGACACACACACACACATACTTATATATTTACGAATAAATACATATATGTGTGTGTGTGTGTGTGTGTGTATTTGAAAATCCATAGAATGTTAAAAAGTCCATAACTTCTAATCCAGAAGCCTTTTTCAACTCCACCACCAGTCAAATCGAAGAAAATGAAATAATATGTGATATTATATGTGGTAAATCCCTAAAAGTCATCCGGATCAGAAGTTATACTTGTTTTAATGTTAACGAATCGAGGTATACCGACTAAAAACTCAGTTTTGGAAGGCTTTTAGGCCTTTTTTGCCTTAAAAAATGTGACAAGAGCTTTGCTGGGGTCCCTGGCACATAGATCTCATTGCAGGATTCAATTTGATATATTGTAGATCTCAAATGGACACTCGGGTCAAAATTTATGTTCGTTTGAAGTTTGAGTTACATTGTTAACTTATTTTTGATCTTTTATTCTTTTTTTGATTATTTGTGTCTTCAAATTGCTATTAAATGATTTTAAATCGATGATAATTAGAAAATTGTTTATTAATTATATTTTTTAAAATATTTTAAATTCATTTTTACTAAATTTCTTATATATTAAATGTAATGGTCTATTTATACTTATCTAAAACATATTTAAAAAATATATATTATATTTCTATCAATATAAATATACTTATATAACAATATATTATTTTTCATGAAAAATTATTTTTTTTAAACATAAAATTTATCAGCGCTAGGAAAAAGCACTGATAAAGCCCCCCTTTATCAGCGCTACTAAAGAAGCGCTGATAAAGGGGTCCCCCTTAACAGCGCTAAAAAAGGTGCTGATAAAGGGGGGCATTTATCAACGCTAACAAAATCACTGTTAAAGGGTCACTTTTAACCTCGCTTTTTTTAGCACTGTAAAAAGTTCCCCTTTATTAGCGCTTTTTTTAGTGCTGATAAAGGACCCCTTTTATCCGCACTTTTTTTAGCACTGATAAAAGGGTAGCACTTCCCTTGCCCGTTTTTTTCGTAGTGAATACCATACAATAATTAAGGGAATGATATCATTGCTCGTGCGTACATACAATCTACCATCTCCATGATGCAATGTGATTCATTCTACACAATCTTTATTAAATCGTGATTATATAAATGAATGGAATTAATAAATATAATATATATTATACTAATATAATTATTTAAATTATATAACTATAACCTAAGAATTGGAACAAAAACTTATCCGAAAAAACATGTGTAAGAAAATAAAGAAGTTAACACCCGATGGATGAGTAATAATGTTACTAACAAATAGATAATTATATGATCATATATGATATCATAAAAATTACTATGATACTGAAATAAGTCAATGGAATTATTTATATCATTATAGAGGATTTTTTGATATATACAAAGGAAATTGGACCTAATGTAAGGGATAATTTCTCAATCTCATTATTATCCAAGATTGTTTATACATAAGTATTTACTTGGGTATATTTATCATCCATGTCCATGTTTTCTAATTAATTATTTCAAAATATTATTTCTATTCTTCTATAATTTTTTAGAGTCAATTTTACCAATTGGTAAATTTTTATTAAATTGTATGAAAGTAATATTTTTTCATTTTTGATATGAGGTACTTTTTTAATTTTACAGAAAAAGTACGGAGAGAATGTTTTTTTAACATATACAGCAAGAAAAGATTTATATGTTTTCATTACATTGTATTTCCCTGAAACTTTCTGTACACGGTTTCAAGTTTATTTTTAAAAAAAATCTTTTCTTTTCTAATTTTTCATCATTTTAAGAAAAGAAAATATTTTTGAAGAAGGATATTTTCATCAAGAATTAATTTCAAGAGGTATATCAAAATTATTTTCCATATGAGATGGAATTCTTTAATAGGGTTATGTTTCATGTATAATATCCCTACAGTTCTTAAGATTTTATTGGGTTTATTATGGAATGATATTTAAAAAATCTATTTATTTTACATGGATTATATTATGTTGGAATGATATTTAAAGAAACCCATTTTATTCTTTGGGTTATGAAGAAGGATGTATGTTTTTTGTGTCACATATAAGAATTATTTAATTATAGGATGGGTGGGACCTATATCTCCAACCAATGTACTATTAAAATATTTATATATCCTGAGATAGATAGGTCTAGAATGGGAAATGGTCTTGGTTCAATAATACAGGGCTAGAACGATGAGTGAGCTCAGTTCAATAATGTATTTTTCCACTATGATGGTTTTAGCAATGAGATTTGACTAATATGAAATTATTTTATATGCTTATGTGTATGCCACAAAATTTCATATATTATTTCATGACTTTTGGGATTCCATTCATTGATTCTTATGAAATTTTATGATTTATCTCATGGCATGATATCACAATCTTTCATATGCATGATAAGATTTTCAAATGTTTTGTTCTTATGTATTATGATTATGATATGATTGATATCTCACTTGTTTACCATTACTAAGCATCTGAGCTCACCCTTTCATATGTTTCTTTTCCTCAGGTCATGAAGTAGGGTATTAAGTAATATATTTCAAAAAGGGCTCTAGTTAAGATGAAATAAGTGGAAGACAATGAAAATATCTTATGAACCAATTGTTTATGTTTCCCAGTTTCTAAAGACACTATACATAAACGGTCATATCGTGGTTTTTTATATTTTTAATAAATATTATTCAATTTTGAGGCAATATTAATGTATGTAAAGTATGTGTCATTATAAAAACATTTCTCTATGTGGTATTTCTTCAATTTTTTTGATAATAAAATTAAAATAATAGTGTCTTAAAACCCAATACTATAATGAAAGGCACCCAATAACTCAAACATACAAAAAAAATCCAATGGACGAGCATTGTATAATTTTTATTAAAAGGATAAAAATTTAAATGTTAAAAAATCACCTCGGAAATCCTCACTTTCCAAAAACTGTGATCATGAACATAAATGTACATTAAAATCATAATGATGAAATTAAAATCATTTAACATTCAGTTTAAATTTTTCACAATGTACATTACTGTATTAAAGGGTAAATAATTGAATTTGTTTTCATCGAATTGAATTTTTATCAGAAAACCTCGATTTTTTTGAAAAAACCATATTTTCACTACCCTCAACTCATAATGACAGTTCCCTTAGTGTTGAAAGAGAAGAGATGAGAGAGATTATGATTAGGAAGAAAGAGGGGATAAGTGATTCGAAATGAAATCATTGAAAAAAATCACCTAGTTTGAAGTTGATGACCCATCAAAAAGAAATTGAACACTTTTTCCTCATGTCACATATAGAATCATTGGGGTTGATTAAAGGTTGGATTTTAACTCTATAAGGAATGTGTTGTTTTTCATGTGCATTCTATTTTTTTTATTCCTTGTTTGGTTAGATATGATTTTTTATTTAAAAAACTTTCTGTATTTTGATGATTTCATAAACTAAACTATATGGATTTCTATGATTCTTATAAATTTGGACAGATAAGATATTTATCTACATTTCATTATTTTTTTAGGAAATCTGAAAATTATTTTCTATTACTCTAAAAATTCAATTAATTTTCCGCTACAGTTTTAGAAACTCTACAGTTTTTAGTTTTAAAAAATTTATGTATTTATTTTACTAAAACTTATACAGATATCTTATTTGCCTGAAACTTGATTTTTTTATATATATAACATGTTTATATTGATTTCAAAATGTATTTTGAATGGTTATTAAATTTTTATAAGTTATGCTTTTATTTTTCGGAACTTCTATTTTCCAGAATGTTGTTGGTTTTATTTTTCAATGATATTTATAACAGTAGATGTTAGATTTATTTGATTCTTAATTTTTTATAAGTCAAATAATTTTTCCTAAAAATAAGTATTTTTTACCAAATCCTGAATCTATTGTTTAGTGCCCTTAATTTTTTTTGAAGTTTACTAAAGTATGTTGTCCAACATTTTCTCAAAGCATGGTTCACAAACCCTACATTACTATTCATCATCCATATGCTATGTACTATTCATGAATAGTAAAAAGTATGGTTCATCAACCCTAAGTTACTATTTATCATCGATATGCTACAGTACTATTCATGAATAGTGGAAAGTACGGTTCATCAACCCTACATTATTGTTCATCATCCATACATTACGCATTGTTCATGAATAGTGAAAAGTATAGTTCATCAACCATATGTTACTATTCATCATGCATACGCTACGTACTATTCATGAATAGTGAAAATTATGGTTCATAAACCCTATATTACTATTCAATATCCCTATGCTATGTTACTATTCATGAATAGTGAAATGTATGGTTCATCAACCCTAGGTTACTGTTCATTTTTGAAATTACTATTCATTCTGGGCATTTTTTTTGCAAATTGATTTTCTGTATATATATGGATTATTTTCAAAGGTTTATCTACGTGATATATTCACATTAAATCTAAGGATTTTTATAAAATATATTTTAATGTTTTTGTGACATATTTAGAGATAAAAAGTATAAATTATTTCAACTTCATATTCCAATTAAGTCGGTGGTTTCAATATTATTTAAATTCAATATTTTGAATTTACTTTCTATTTTTGCTACTACTTTCTAGGAACTATTTTGACTAAATTTAAATTCATTTGAATGGATTTAAATAAGAGTTTTAGAGCTTTCAAAACTTCTATTATTACAGAGATATTTTTGTAAGACTTATTCAAATTATTTTAAATTATTTTTAGAGATTTATTCTACATGAATAAAGAGGCAACAGTGATGCATTTTTTATGGAGATATTTATAAAATCACTTGACTAAATTTATTTTGAAAATTCTAAGGAAGAAGAACTATTTTAACAACTAAATATCTCACATATATATATATATATATATCTTTCTATTTTTTAGGTTATAAAAAAAGAGAGCAAGATAAAAATTACAAGACACGAGCTAACATATTTGATACTCTGTTTTGCAAGGAGAAAAGTGTTTTGAACTTTGAATCATCTGTGAATTTGCAACATCTTGTAACACTATGTTTCATCACCTGTGCGATCTCTCAAGCGGTGAATGTTTTCTGATTCAACTTCAATTCCCTTTATGATATCAGATAATTTAATCGTCAAAAACTAGTACATGTGCTTTAATATTTTATCTTCTCATTCATCTAGTTGTGAGTCTGTAACATTATTTCCCATCTCTCACACACACTCTATTTTTCTATTTATTCTTTTAAACATAAAACCATTATTTTTTATTATTTTTCCTTGGTTCGTGACTCCCGGGCACTAAAGTCGGGATTTAACGGTTGTAACTCCATGGATCTAAAGTCAGGACTATTTAGGTTGTGACTCCTGGTGGCTAAGTTCAGGTTGTAAGGGTTGTGACTATCCATACAAAATTCAATGTGGTGGTTATCCCTCTACTAGAAAAGATTTTGGAATTCAGTTATGATTCCCCCATGTAAAACATTTTTAGTGCACATGTATCTCTCACTGAGTAGAGAAATATAAGAGTTGAAGTATGACCACTTCAATCCAAACTACTATAAAAACATCCTTGCATTATTTAATTTTCGACTTCTAATTAACTTTTATAATTATTTAAATTAATAAATTCATTGTTTAAATTTTTAATCTGGTCTATTCACCCCCCCCCCCCCACCCCTCTATACCATCTTCCATTGCCTGTTCCTGCCTAACTTGAGTTTCATTTGAGAATATTGAATTAATTAAACTATTAAATAACAAAAAAAAAAGAAACATTAGATCACATTAGAAACTATAAGGGTTTTAACTTAACAAAAAACACTAAAACACACAAAAACATAAATGCAAAAGCCAATTTTCCTCCTAGAAAGTGCTTAGTTTAATGTCTTTAGCGCGACCTGCGCCCCCCAACTTATCCAATACCAATATTTAAAATTTTAAGGAACCCATTTTTCTCTACTTTTACAAGATTTTTATTGATAATTTGTTTATAATTTATTTTAAATAAAAATATATGTGATCCAATAAGTGGGAAAATATAAGGAATATCAAAAATGGTTGATCCAATTTATTCTTTAGTCTTTCATAATAGATCAAGGATCATTCCTACAGTATTGGTTTCAAGATATGATTTAATGAAAACCAAAATTTCTTTCTTATCACCCATTAATGAATACCTAACTATGGAAGTAAGGAAAAAAATTGAGTTTGGGTGGATTGAAATTTCTTAAAGTATATTGGGAATTTGAATCAAAATTAGTTTCTTATCCAAAAATTTTAAAAATAATTTGTTCCTTATAAAAATGATTCATCCCAAAAATTTCCCAATTGAGTGTCAAGAATTGTTATGGACTCAATTTTTTTGATCTCTCCTAGTGTTTTAGTGATTGGTGGTCCTAAAAAATCATCCTTGGTTCCATATTTAGAATATTCAATCCATGAAGGAAAATTTTCCTCCTTTGAATAAAAAAAATAAATTTCCACTTGATTTAAAGACCCTTTAATAATTTATTATTCTTCCTAATATATCCCAAATCCTAAGGTTTTTTCTTTAGTAAATTTCTAAGGGGTGTTTTTGTAATAATATTCTTTAATCAATATTAAGGAAGGGATAGTTTGAGTGGGGATGGGGTTCAAAACCATTTTAATTCCTTTTAGTTCTGATCTCAATGATGAAACTTGAGAATTCGTTTTCTCTATTTGTTCACAGAATTTTTCAAGTAATTAATGGTAATTAGGATGGATATGAGTTTGGATATCATGGACTTCCCCAATAATGATCCCTTAAATCGTCATTGATAAGGATTGAAATTGATCCTTTAAACAATCATCTTCAAAGTAATTGTACATCTCATCAGGTGTGGGTTAATCATTCAAGGGTTGATCAAATAAATTACATAAGTTTAGTGATTTCAAATATTGATTCTCTATTTTATTTCAACTCAATTTTATGTTTATGAATTTTGAATATTTTTCATTGGAGTGGATATAGATTTGGATTTGATATTTTTTGGACACACAAAAACAGAATGGGGAAGAGAGAAGAGAAATAAGTGTGAGAATAAATAATTTGGGGAGAGAAAAGGATTTTGAGTGTCTAAGATAAATTACATGGGTCCCCTGAAATGATTCAAAAATTTGGTGATGCCCAAATTTACCCTACAGGTTGAAGTGATCCTTGTAGTATAGGTAGGGATCAAATCCACAAAGACCAATGAAGAAACCTAGGGACACGTATATTCTATAAAGGATTGTCTATGAAGTGGAAAAGTGTGGGGTTGATTTTAATTAGGAAAAAATAAATACTAATATACCTAATTGAATCAATTTAATTTATGAATTAAATGTCTAATTATTTTAATGGAAACAATTAAAGGACATGGCCTGATCCTACTTGAATGGATGTATTTTTTTCGTAGATAATATTATATAACTAATTCAAGATGTGTCCACAAAATGAGATAATTCCCCAAAATCATTCATCAATTTAATCCCTACACAATTGAAATTATAATCACCAATTCACATAGAGGAAAATTTTAATGAGCACTCAAAGGAACTGGATTATACTAGCACTAAAAATATTTTATTGTAAAATTTGGTGAAGATGAAGAAGATAATAAATCATTGAATGGAACTCTATAAAATAATGAATTGATTTAAAATATTAAATATCATTAAATATTATCCAATACACCCATTTATAGTCCCTTGGATCAAACCATATGAGATTTATCCCTCCATTGATTATATTTTATCAACATAAGTGGCAAGTAGACTCATGAGGGTAGAATTGAAGAAGAAAAATATTAAAATAACAGTCAATCCACTATTGTGTGAAGAATATAACAATATATTATATGAATATATTCACTCCCTGCATAAATGGTATAAATTTTATATGAAAAATAATATAAAAGGTGATTAAGAATAACATTCATTTAAGAAAAAAAATTTATTCAAACAATTTATATGAACGAAATTGGAGAAGCGATTACAAAATGGCAATGTATCATTAAAATTGAAATAAAAACATCCTTCCCCAAATCCCTTCACTATAAAAACCTAAAATATATAATTCTTGGTCTTTGATTAAACACCCAATCAATAAATTCTTTCCCTGTTAATTAGGTGAGTCAAAATGGGGGTGAAAAAAAATAAGTTGGACTCTTTCAATATTGACTAGAAAATTCATCCAGATTCATTCCCCTTTTTGGTGTTCAAATATAGAAATGAATATGGGATAATATTTTATGTTCATAGAATATAAATATATTCTTATAGGTTTCCTCAAATATATTTCAAAATTTAATTCCAATTAGATCATCCATTCAGATTTTATGCTTGAAATTGTGGTCTGATTTTATGGGTCTTGAAATCTGGCCCATATTTTAATCTTCATCTTTAACAGCCTAGATCTCCATGAAAACTTGATAATTTTATCTTTACATAGTTGAATTAAATGATCCCCATAATATTTTATATCTATAAATAAAATTTTATCTTCAATGGTCCTGAAATTGTCACTCCAATTTCATTTGATGGGCCTAAGGTACGTTATGCTTTGTCCAAAAATTTCCGCATTCATGGGAAAAAATGTCCATCTTCCATTGAGATTCATCCATTGATCCTAAAATAATAAAATACACTAAAATTTATCATTGATATCCCAGAAATATAAATATAAAATAGTAAAATAATTTAATCCATATGAAATTGATTGATTGGGTCCAAATATTCACTTTAAACATGAATTGTGCATGTGATGAAAAATGATGTTCAATTTATAAAATAAACTAAAATTGGTTTTTATGGAGTTTTAAAAAAATTAATATTAAAATATAATCAATGAATATTATTATCTTTTAGTGGATAATCATCGCATTGTGTGAGACTATGTCACATGGTGTGCGATATTTAGCTCCAACTGAAATCCTAGCACTGGATCCAAGGGGGTATCACACAGCGTGTAATCCTGAAATACATTCCATCTTTATCAGGGGTTTTCCAGATCTATCAGTATCTTCCTCTACATCATATTGTTCATCAATAGTTCTACCTACCTCACTGAAGACCATATATCCAATGTTGGTCAACCCATGTTGTCTTCTCTAGTCGGGATTTAGGTCCTCGATAAACTAGGAAAACAATATTTCAAGCCATCCATTACCATGCATCAAAACTAGAAAGAATGGGAACAAAGAATTTATCTGATCCACCTCTGATCATCAATAACTATTATCAAACCTCAATCACACCCTCGATCATGAATCGAACCCACGGAATCAATCTGTTGCACAGAATAATAGTCACGTAATGATTAAATACTAGGTATTCATCAAACCATGGGCTAAATAAATTTTACATGATGAACGTGTGAAGAAACGGGGGAGAAAATCATAATCCATGATATGTGAGGAAAAAACCTCAGCCTTTTTCATTTTTTCCTCAATCCTTTTTCATAGAAAAAAGGAAGATGAAGAGGATAAGCAAACAATGAAGAATAATCCATTAATTTAAATCTACCGATTATGCATGCATCAGTTCTGTTCATGGAATTTATCCATGTTCATACAAAATTAAAGAACTACCTAGATTTTGGATTGATCATTAATGAATAATGGTACTTTTATTCCTTCATTTATGAGATCCATAAACTTCATTTGCCTAAAGATGAAAAATATGGTCCTGATCCATCATTGTTCATGAAGAACGCTCTCCTCAAATGGTATCTAGATCTCTAGTGTTTATCAGCAAACCTTGTGACAAAATATATAATTGTGGATTTATAGTCAACTCATTTGCTGCATCAAAAACAAATAAAATTTATTTATTTAATTTTTTATTTTTATTTTTTCACTCATGATTAAATTTTCACAAACGCCTCATGCTAATAAAGGTTGTGTTGTGCCTAATGTAAAACTAGTATTCTAAACTCAATAGTGCCCTCATATTTCTGATTTGGTCCCTTATTTGAGAGTTATTCCAATTTTTTAGGAAACAATTGTGTACATGTTATTTAATATATTTATCATATTTTAAACATTTATTCAGGGCACACCAAGTCTCATAATGGAACGTCGTCTCAATTCTTAGTCTCAAAAATATTTCATATAATATCCAAAATTAAAACATGGAAAATCTGGTTCATTTCATTCTTCCAACCTTAGGTATTTTTTCACAAAAAGAGAAAAACCTACTCAAAAATATGAGGGTATTGGGATTACATATAGGTATCCCACTTCTAGCTGCTCTCATAAAGATTCTCATGCTTCCACTGAACACACACAAGGGGAATTGATTTCCCATGAAGAATCCTTTCATGCCAATCCTTGATCTCCATTAGGTACTCAAAAAATGTAGCTCCATCATCAATTTCCATCTCTCCCCATTTGATAACAAGCGATGGGTTATGAATTTATTTCCTCGATAGTGACATGTAGAAGATTTCATGTACTCAGTCCAACTATGGTGGTAGATCTATGTAGTAATCAACCTCACAAACTCTACGAAGTATCTAGAAAGAACCAATTAATATCAAAGATAACTTTCCACCCCAGCCAAATCTCTGAAATCCATGTCAAGGTGAGACCCTCAGTAACACATGGTATCCCTCCTCGAAATATATAGGTCTCTATCATTAGTCCACATAAGACTTATGATGGCTCTATATAGTCCTCATCTTCTTTGAGATGATCTTCACCTTCTTTATAGTAGCTCACACCAACTCTGAGCCCATGAGAGTTGAATTTACTAGATCAGTCTAAAAAAATGGTGACCTATAGGGTTTCCCATACAAAGCTTTTAATGGTTACATACGAATTGAATAATGGTATCTATTTTTTTACACAAACTCCACCAATGGGATATGATACTCCCAAATACATCTAAAGACCAACATGTAAGCCCATAGCATTTCCTCCCGGACCTAAATGGTCCAATCAGTATGGTCGTCATCTTGGGGGTGAATTGATGTGCTCAATAATAACTAAGTCCTAAAGGCGAACTGCAAGAATCTTTATAATCATGACATGAAGTGAATGTCACAATCTGAAATAGTCATCAAGGGAACTCCACGGAGTCATACTATCTCTTGTACATAAAGGAATCCCAATATCTCTACTGAACTCTAATCAAAAATGGTTAGGAAGTGGGCGGATTTGGTGAGTTAGTATATGATCACCCAAATGGCATTGTGTCCCCTAGATGTACATGGTAACCCCATTATAGAGTCCATAGATATCTCATCCCACTTCCACTCTGGAACCTACAGGGTTTGAGCTACACCCTCTGGAACCTGGTACTCAATTTCCACTTGCTGAAAAGTGAGGCATCGAAAGACAAACTCTAAAACATGATATTTCATTCTTGGCCACTAAAAATAACATCAGAGGTATTGGTACATATTTTTCACACTTATATGTACTGAAAAGGGGGACATATTAAACTCCCACATAACCACCTCTTTCAATTTCAAAGGTACCATCATCCATCCTATGAAAAGGATGGTGTGATCCCCACCTTCATAATATCCATCAAGAGTGCATCAAGTGGATATTTGATTGTGTAAGGTCTCATAGTTGGTATCTCAACACTTAGAATCCCTAAAAAGCTATAAAATGGTGGGGTGGAAACTATCAACTGAAGATATAAAGCACCATCTCTATCTACTCAGGACAATTGTAACATGGTTAACTTCTCTAATGCCTCAGGCAACAACTGCGAAAAATATCTCCTGTTGAGAGTGTATCCTACCAGGTTCCCCTTCCCAAGAGTATAAACAATATCAAAATAATTATCCTTGATGAAATATATATATTTCCTATGTCTCAAGTTAAGATCCTTCTGAGAAAATATATAAATGAGACTCTTGTGGTTAGAGTAGATGATAATCCTCTCACCCATCAGGTAGTGTTGCCACATATTTAGTGAGAATACTACCATTTCTAACTCAAGATCATGGTTCACATAGTTTTTCTCATGTGGTCTTAACTAATGTGAACCATAGGCAATCACTGCCTACCTCTACATCAGAACACAACCAAGTTCAGTCCCTGATGCATTGCAAAACACTACGTACTCGACACCCTCCTCTAGAAATCTCAATATGGGAGCCCTCATCAATCTCTACCTCATCTATTGAAAGTACCTCTAAAACCTTTTCATCCACACTAAAGGTTTTTTATTATTTGTAAAACCTATCATGGGTCCTTCCACTCTATAGAAATCAGGAACAAACCTCTGATAGTACCCTTCCAACCCAAGGAAACTATGCACCTCAATAACACTCTTGGGTGTCTCCCAAGTAAGAAATTCCTACACCTTTACTGGGTCCACTTCTAATCCTTCCTTCGAGATGGAATTTCCCATAATTTGGACCTCTGGGATAAAAAACTAACAATTCAAGTGATTACCATAAATTTAGTTCTCTAAAAGTGTGCCCAAGACCATCCTTAAATGTCTCATATGCTCCTCCTCAGACACAACATACATTAGGATGTCATCAATGAATGTCACCATGAATCGATCCAAGAAGGGTTGGAAGATCTGGTTCATGAGTCCCATGAACACTGTTGTGGAATTTTTCACATAAAAGGGCATCAACAAGTACTCATAGTGACCTTAGAAATATCTAAATTCCATCTTCGATATATCCACATCCCATACTTGTAGTTGGCGATAGCATGATATGAAGTCAATATTTGAGAACCATCATTCCCTATCAACTGGTATAAGAAGTCTTAAATCCACAAAAGTGGATACTTGTTCTTCATGGTCACCTGGTTCAAGCATTGGTAATCTATGCATAACCTCAAGCTATCATATTCTATCTCGGTGAACAACACTAGGTCTTCCAAAGGGGAAGTTTTGGGTCTTACAAATCTACTCTCCTATAATTCCTCTAATTGCACTCTCAACTTGTGAAGCTCTATGAGAGACATCTGATATACAAGTGAATATATTGGGTTCGTACTATGGTGTAATTAAATGATGAAGTCTAGATCTCATTAGGGATTTAAACCTTGTGAAACCTCGAGGAATATGGCCTCATACTCCAGCACCACTGTAGGATACTGGTATTCCATAGCATCCCCTGTCCTATGATTCATGCTATCTAACTGGTGATTAATTAGTTGAAAACTTTTATTCTTGATCACATCCTTCCCGGCCAAGTTTTCATTTTCACCCATAAAAGAAAACCATATTCTGTCACAATGAACACACAACATCCTCTACCTAGAAAAGTCAATTTGGACATGAACTATGGATAGTTATTCTATACCTAAGATGATATCATAAGGTCTCATCATTGCTACAAAGATATACCATACAAAACTCTTTCCTCCAAGAATTAGATTGCATTATCAACATAAGTTCACAATTGATGAGGCACCACCTGTTAGAGTCTCTTAATGAAAGGGTTGAGCCAATGGATCAATCAAAATCTCTAAGTCTCAAACCAAAGAAGTGGAAGGGAAGTAATGAATCACATCTGTGTCTATAAATATTGTATCTAAATTAGAAAATACACATATCATACCTCATATCATCCCTATATCCTTGAGGTCATAGGAATCCATAGCCTACAGCTGTCCTCATCCATGACCACCATCTCTCTGAGTCTGGCATGGAACACCAGGGTGTGGTGGTGGAAATATGTCAAACCTCTGACCACCACATGTTTCTCTATCAACCCCTCTTCCATGTATGCTAACCTGAAAACCACCATCCTATGGCCTCTGCCTCTATCTGGGTGGTTCCTTGACTATCTTTCAATCATCTGTCGGATAGGTTGTACAATCCTAAGACATATGTCCTCAGCCATCATAGAAGAAACATTGTGTATCCCTCAAATGATTCAATACATCCTAAGAGTCATGTACCACAGACCTTGTGTCCTGTGATTACCTCCTAAAGAATTTTACATTCTTGGATATTTGTGACTACCATTAGCTACCTGTTTCTAAGTTCTCGGGTCCTAAGTTCCTTCTACCAGCACCCACTATCATTGTCATCTCTTCTAGGAAGCTCTCCACCACAAAGACCCACTCAAGCACCCCAACATAGGTGGGAATGTAAAGGGATACCACTAAAGACCTGATGTTACGATGTAAGGCCTACTCAAAGGTCCACACACTGAAAAATAGATCCCAAACCATATCCATGGAGTATTGAAAGAGATCTGTATATGTTAATGGGTACTCTGCCATGGTTAAATTACCATGTTCAAGATGTAGAAGCTCATGTATAAAAACCAGTCACAACATGGATGAATAGAACTCGTACTTGAAGAGACACCCAATTTATGACCAGGATAGAGTTGTATCATCATGTGAATGAGTCATAAGATCCACAATTACATAGAAGATCTTGGAGGAAGTATCACTATAAGAACTTCCATCTGATCTGCAGGCATCCTTGCAAGTTATAAAACATGGTTGACTACCTCTAGGAAATCCTCAGACATTTGGGGGTTTGTATCATCCTGAAACCTAAGATATTTCTTCCTCCAAAAATCATCTATCACACTCAACCTAGGTGTATCCTCATCTAGTATTTCAAGCACTAGTTTCTAATCAATGGGAAGTGGTATAGCTGGTAAATCATATTGAAGTTCTATATCTGGTATAGGCCCTTCTACTGATGCCTCTTCACTTGATGGGTCATCAACATGATCACACAATATAATCTTGTCTAATTGTCTTCTAGGAGGAATCTAGGAAAAAACAAGATGTACCATGGTCAAAGAGTATATATGAGTGGCTAAGGCAAGAAGGAAATGGAAACCAAAACTCATTCTTATATGATTCGCAAACCAATGTTTTCCCTACAACCAATGTTTAAATATACCAATTTGAAAGGAAGGTGATCAGATTTCTGGTGTATGGATATGTCATCTACCACACCAACACTACAGTCCCTATCCTGAAAGCTGAACTCGAAACACTTAAAACTATTTCCTTAAACCATTATCATAGACTTTGATCTTAAGTTAGAATTTATTCCTCTGATACCACTATTTCATGACCCAATACACTGGGGTATGACCCATGACTACCCCAATCCTACCTCTAATAGGACAGGGGATGGAAACCAGCACTGAGTAGGAATATCCCAAAAATAGGATACATTATCCTAATGTACTTATACATAGGCACACATATCCAAGTCCATGTAATGATTAAATATAAAACAACAGAAACCAATTCATGCATACATTTATAATCCCACAACAATAGTGTGATAGTAAAGTAATAAAATTGGAGAAGGGGCTAAATACAAGCCCAACCAAAAATTGTAAAGAGTCCAACCTACTCCACAGGTGAGGACTATAATCAAATGAAAAATCCAAGACAACACTTCAGTATGTATAGCTCAAGCTATGCTCCACCTACTCTATGTCCTCCCAAGACATCGTCAAAAGGGTCATTATCTTCATAAGACACAACACATGTGAGCAGAGCCCATGCATGGGTGAATATAAAAAACCTAGTAGGACACCTCAAAAATACTAAACATGAAGTATAAAGTATAGTAATATAAATATAAAGATATAAAAATCAATTTATAAAATAAAAATACTTATATATACTTAGGAAGGAAATCACACCACTAGGCAGTCATAAACAATAGTTAGCCTTTGGATTCTTCTCAAAGAAACACTCCTTCTAAGATAGTCCACTCCATTACCAATTCCATCACTAGATACACTCATTCAAGAGGTCAATATCATTGGAACCCACCCAATAAAGCTCACTAGTCTCAGAATACCCTAATACGCAGATGTGAGGTTATTCCTGGAACCGTTGGGGGGACACCACAAACCCAATCTAGATCAACCCACTATGTAGGGGATCATATGACAATGATACCACAAAACCTAACATTACAGCCTTCTATATGGATAATAAATTCCCTACTCAAGGATCTCATTAATATTCCACAAACCCTGCCTAGGGTGTAAAGATAATAGAGGATCTCACTCCAGTCTCATTAAGGGATTCTATGAACTCCATATGGGATTCATTCTCTAGAGGGGATCACAATATTCATATGCGTATGTAATGTCTCACTATACCCTTGAGGTAAAGAACCATGTGGAATACTAATCAACCAAAACTCATCTAAACTGAAGAGATGAAGATCTCCAGGTTTCCTCTAAGGGGGTATACAGCGTGTAAGTAAGGAACACAACATACCTTTCTCATCCTAGATCTACTCATGCGGTGCTTCACCAAACGACATGTAAAACTCAATAGACACGTAATGTGAGTGAAACACATAGCATTTTTAGGTCTCTCGGCACCCTACCCATGTCATATGGACATGCTTGTATACCGTTATCTATGCCTATGTATCAACTCATGTACACCTGGCCATACCCGTGTACATATTACTATTTCCATGTCTGAGTGCATTGAGTGTACATTCCTGTGTACTCCTAGCCATGCCTTTGTACCCTTAGAGGTACATGTTGATCCATAATGGAGGGTTCACATGGCGTGTGATATTAAACTCCATCTCAAACCCCAGCTCCATGGCCTGGGGGTCCCACAAGGTATGTAATCAAAAAATACACTTCGTGTTTATCTAGATTTTATAGATCTATCCGGATCTTAATCCATACTTTCTTTTCTATCACAGGAGCCACCACCCTCATTGGATATCAAAGATTTGGGGCTATCCAAAGTAGTTCATCATCACTAGTTGTTATTCGGGTCCTCAATCTACTCAGAAAACAATCTGTCGAGCCATCCATCACTGTGCATCAAAAACAGGAAGAATGGGAATTGAAAATCTATTTGATCAACCTCTAATCATCCAACTTCTTCGTCACACCTTTACTTCACCCTCGATCATAAACCCCACCCATGCTATCAATCCATTGCATCAAAGAACAGTCATGCAATGATCTAATACTGGATATTCATCGAACCACGGGACAAAGAAATTGTCTACGATTAATAGGAGAAGAAACGGAGGAGAAAACTATAAGATACAAGAGGTGAGGAATTAATCTCAAACTTTTTTCATTCATCCTCAATATGTTATCATAGAAAAAATATATATGAAGAGGATAAATAAACAATGATCAATAATACATCAATTTAAATATACCAATGATTCATGTATCAATTATATTCATCTAATTTTTCTATATTCATCTATGATTAAATAATAGTATGGAAAACACAAATCAACATTCTACCTGGAGTTTGAATTGATCATTGATAAATAATGGATTTGGGTTTCCATTATTAGTGAGATCTATGAACTTCATTGGTTCAATGATCCATGATATGGTCCTGATCCATCATTATTCACCAAGAACGCCCTCCTACAAAAGTCGCTATATATCCATGGTCAGGAATCAAACCCTGGGACAAAAGCTATAAATTTGAATTTATAGACAACTCAGCCACTACATCAAAAGGAAAGAAAAATAAATAATTAATTTTATTATTTTATTTATTTGTGCCCCAAATAACTTTTTCACAAATTCCTCATGCCAATAGAGATTATGTCACACCTAAGGTAAAAATCAAGTTATAAACTCAACTTTTTCCAAGGATTTCTGATCCGGGGTCCCATTCAGTATTTATTTCACTTTTTTATAAAGACTATTTTCAAGAATTATTTAATATATTTAATGTATTTCAAGCATTTATTCCAGGAACATCAGGTCTTTGAATCACACACCATCTTAGTACCTAGTCTTGAAAATATTCCATATAATATCCAAAAATAAAACATAGAAAATCCAAGTCATTACACATAACTCTCACTATTATTCAAACTAGATTACTTTATAGATATTTCCCAATAAATAGTTTATTAGGAGGATTTTATTATATGGTCACATAGATATGTGAAAGGAACTACATATGATGTAAAGTGTTAACAAAATGAAAAAAAAAATGTAGCAAACAAAAGGCTGATATAATAGTTTATCATATATGATATGATAAACCAGTGTTTATATTGATTTTATTAAATATTCTTAAAGAATTTAAGAATATTAAAATTATTCATACTAAATTCAACATCCATTTTATTATTATTTTGTGTAGGAAATATAAATGTATATATAGACATATATTTAAGGAAGTGTAATAATAATTAACCATTCAAAGTATGACTTTGAGTTTATCCCTAACTAATGTTTTTTACAGAGTATTATAGGTTATGATAAGATTTTAAGGTTAGAATGAGTGTTATTCTTATATATAGATATAAAATATTCTCATGAGGCACAAAACAATGAATAGGATTCTTTTTGTGCACTAGATGACCTACTAAGCATACCACATGGAGCATCATAAAAATGTATTTGGTAAACTAGGGGTGCATGGATCATATTTTAGTCCCCATTACCTATTTTGGTGAGATACCTAGCATGAAAACCTTCATATATTGATTCCCTATTTACGTAAGTATATATATTGTCTTATCTAATATGGGGTGGTTAGGTATGTTGTTAACCATGTCATCGGTTGGAGCTTATCTGAGATGGTATTTTTCCTCTCGTATGACGAGTGTGACATATAGTCCCTTGATTGATATAGACAATGGAATTTTTTAGTCATGCCTGGATATTTTATATCTATATAGATAAAGTACATGTGATATTCTTGTCTATAATAATGAATTACATGTGATGTATTCACAAATTAAATCAGTCTATACTCTAAGAATCGAGAATATATTAGTTGGATTTATGGGATTGACATGTTTCTTGTCCCATGGTCACTCAATGTCTTCAAAAAAATAGAAAATTTTAGAATTTTTGTTTTCATATGGTATAGATGGTTATTTTTGGTATAGTGATACATGTGTTTGATAGAGATGACGCTAGATCCATTTATAGCTTGAGTAGTATTGACACTTTGATAAAGGCCACTCTTTTCTAATATATATGGATCCATATTTTTTATTTGTTTTCAATTCTATAAAGGCTCATGTGGTCACACTTTGAGGTTTAATGAATAGGTATTGAGTTTGACTCATAAAGCTACTTTAAAAGTGTTTTATATTTAATCCAAATGGGATTTGGATGGTTATTCACAAGGTATTTCATATGATGTGATATAAGGTGAAGTTGGTGATAGATTTATAAAATTGTTTGGAAGATATCCAAAAGTATTTTTTGATATTATTTCACAAGTTATTATATACAATAAAATATTAGTTGAAATGGCACAAAGTCTTTTAGGTTTTAGTGGAAGTGAGATATTGATGGAGATATTCCATGAAACCTTATTATGTATTGTGTGACAATTTTTCTTTTAATGTATAAATTGTAATATATTTTTCAATAGCTATGATAATAGTAATCATGTTTTACATTTGTAAAAACATGATTAACATTTTGGATCTATAATTTTATCTTTTCTAAAAATACTGATTTGATGTGTTATAAGAGCATCATATTAGAATTAATTTTTATCACTTTAATACATTGAATAATTAAAAATTTATTTTCATATTTATAATTATAAGGTTCAAATTACTAAATAAGGGAAATTTTATTTTAGGGAACAAAAAAATATGTTGGTAAAAAAAGAGTTAAAATAATGAAGTTAAAATAATATACAAGGTTAAAATTAATGAGTAAAGGCATAAAATACCAAAAAAAACACCATTAAATATGTGGTTAAGGGTTTAAAATAAATTAAAAAACTTTATAAATATTAATTATAAACCAAATTAATTGAAATTAATACCACTCAAAATTGGTTGGCCTTAATAAAAAAATAATCATTATTTAAACTCTTTAAACCACCACTCCTAAAGTATATATACCCACCCCATATTCTCATTATCCCACAAAACAATTATAATTTATCTCATAATATCTCTATAATATAGTATATTACATTTATCCCTATTTAATATTTAATAGTTTTTTTGATTTCAAGGGTCGTTTCTAAGTTAAAAATCTTAAGAGATGTAAGGGTTTCTTCAATCCTCATATTTCCTTTTTAAGTACAATACTTTTTTATAATGGATTTTTAAATTAATTTAGATATAATTTAATAATTATTATTAATTATATTATCTACCATTATATATTTTTTATGGTATTTTATTTATACTCTCTCATTATAGACTTTTCCTATGTCATTGCTTTTCCGAAAAAAGGGTTTCCTACCTCTCCTTTCCCATTACATCTACATGGACTTTTAAATTCCTTTTCAATTTAATAGGAAATGTTATTTTGAATCATTGATACAATTTCATTATTATTTTATTAATGATAAATCACTATTCCCTCTCATTAAATATCCTTCATAAACTGTTTTAATGCTAACATTCTGATAGCCATAAAATCATCCCAAATTTTGTAAAGAAACATGTATGTGGTTTTCCTAGAAATTACATCACTCTCTGGAAACTACAAGTCGATGTGGATCTAAATAATATGTACCTAGGGTTAATAACATTGAAAATGGTGGATTGGGTATTAATAGGATCATCACTTAGTGTATAAAGAATATACCATATTGTACATTTGGTATGATAATCTCAGGGAATTAACTTTAGATAATCCACATTCTCTTTATGAGCTATAATAAAGGATAGGAATACATGGTTTGAGATACAACTTTAATTGATTAATGTTCCCATATATAATATTTATTATCATCTATTATATAGGTTTATAACCCATTACAATTTTAATACCTTATAGTTTCTAAATACATACTCACCTAAATAGCTACAATAATTCTTTATGGGGGATTTTTTCTAACTCATGTTGTAACTAAAGTTCATGTTCTATTTCTATCTCAATAATTATCATGGATTTTACCTTTCTTATCTATTTTTATGTTCCTATGTATATTTGGTATGGTGGAAATAATATCTCTATATAAAATGATCAATCGCGTACTTTTTTTCCTTATCATCATCTATGCATAACTTTTCTTCCAATTCCTTTCCCATGTGGATACCCTTGTCTGCTTTTTCTGATTGAAGGGTGTTCACCTAGATACTCATCCATTGACTTACTAGGGAAATTATTAACTAAAAAATATACAATTTTTTTATGTATGGTGTAAATAGTCCACAATTCATTATCTTCATTGAAGTTTATTTACGTAGATAGATACTTAATTTTATTGGATACCCATTTTCCCATGGGTTTATGCTATGTTTATTGATGGATTTATGTATGTTCCTCTTATATAGAACACATTAATTATATAATATAAAGTTATTTCTCATATATTGATTCAATTAATTGGGTAAATAATTTATCTCTATAGATTACATGTTCATGACACATTGGAAACATGCCTTGGTAATGTTTTTTGATACCATGTTCAAAAGCCTATGTAATATGTTTTACAATACACTAGTAATGATCTACAGTGATATGTTTATGAATGTATCCTGTTTTTATTATATCTACATTTCCATGTTATGCCTCATGTAATATGATCATTATATGCCTCATGTACTTATGATCATGTTATGCCTCTGGTTCATATAATCATGTTATGACTTCTTTCCCCATGTTCATGTTCTTATATCATGCCTCTAATTTTACCCATTATGTTCATTTATTCTCTATTTATATTTTCTATCCCTTAATAAACTTTATATATTTCCTTTTTAAAAAAAATTCTATTTAACTAAGAATTCTAATGAAAGGGATATATAGTAATTACATGTATGAAGAATATTTTTGGAAGAAATGTGTATTATACTTTGTGTTTAGTTATAAATGTTCCTAGTTCCTAAAGAAACTGAAAATTTGATCTCATGAGTTTTTTAATTCATGTGATGTGTTAAAAAATATTTATGATTAGCACAAGATATAAAAGTGTGGGTATGGGGTGTCTCACTAGACATTTTTGCATGAATAATCATTAAATTCTAGAGTTTTTTATATACATATTGGTCTTCATGAGATATCACTAGGAAAAGTTGATCAAAAAATGATAGTTAGGTGTTTCAAGTTACCTAATAACATTTTTGAACCCTTATATTTAATCTAGATATAAAAATAGTAATCTTTTATAAATTTAGTTTGGTCTAGTCTCCCTTAATCCATTCATTTTCACATTTTTATAATTTTATTTTTGTCTATAATTTCATTTTTCACTCACTTAAATTTTTTTAAATTAATTCTATCACCATTTTTCTTGAACCATTTAATTTTTTTTTGTTTTTTACATGATTTGTTTTGAAAACAATATTTCTTTCCCCATGATTTTACCCCCACATTCCACTATCTAGTATTACGTATGTTTATGAATAGTATTTTTGAGAGATTTCAAAGGCATTTTCATCACATGTCTTCTTTGATCTCCCACTTACACTAAAGCCTCACAGACTTAGTTTCATTTCATGTTGTATTATACCATATAGAATAAATTTTAAATTAATTCCCATAAATCATTTTGGTTATCTTATAAAACACATTTGGAAAGTTATCATCAACTTCACCTTATATAATATCACAGGAAATCCCTTGTGAATTCTCATTCAAAACTATTTTGGGTAAAATCCAAAACACTTTCAGATCACCTCTATGATTCCAACCCAATCCCCATTTGGTTAAAAAAAACTTGATATCCCAATTACCTTTTATCATTGAAAACAAATATGAATCACTAGATCTATAAATTTAATCCAAGAGTGACCTCTATAAAATCATTAGTGCTACTCATTTTACAAATGGATATTGTGTGATATCCATCAAATACATGTATCTATATAACTATTTCCACCATATGTATATTATGAAAGCATTAATTTTCATTTGATCCCTTTTTCTAAGACATCAATTGTCATGGGACATAGAGGATGTTAATGCTATTTATCTAACTTATAAATTTTTCATTCCCAAAGTATAAACTGACTAGGTTGATGAATAAATCCCATGTTATTTATATTTATAGATAAGCACTATAATATCTCAATATTTGAGTTTATATTTTCTTTTGAAAAATAACACCATGTTTGATAGCGTGTTTCACACACAACATCGAGCTTAAACAAACCATGAAATAATATTTTTTAAATATGCTTTGTATAACCTAGTTGTTAGGTTGGTAGGTATGAATAGGAATAATAACATTATGAAAAAAATATTTATAAGGGTTATATATAATTTAAATGTGTTTATTGATTTATAATAAAATAAGTAATCAATTTTTAGTAAATTCATTTTATGTCTCAAAAAATGCAGTTTCTTCAAAATGGTTTTTATTTCACGTTGTGTGTAGATATTAAAATTAATTACTTATACCTTTAGAAATTTTATTCTCAAAAATGGAAATAATTTTTTAAATCATCAGGCCATAATATTCTTAGGGTGAATTTTTTATATTTTTCTGAAAAGATTGATTTTTTATTTAATAGTGAAAATGTTGATTTTAAAAAAAATGTCATTAATTTTTATTTAAATCAAGTAATTTAAAAGAATCATTCAATTTTTAAATTAGTTTTAATGTAAAATTAAATCAATTTTATTAATCATAATATAAATAATTACATATTAATCAATGCTATATTATATTTTGATATAAATAACATTTTATGCTTAAAATGCAATTATCTAAAAAAAATTCATTGTATTTTAGGAATTTATATTAAAATTGATTTTGGAAACCTTTAAAAATTAAATAAATAAAATGGATTACATATTTTTAATTAGGATGTTTAAATTTTTTAAATATTTTAATTTTATTTTTTCCATAATAAATAGTAACCATGGTAAAGGTTTATCACCAAGGTAATGGGTAAAATATGTTAGTTAAGGTTAAAACTATGGTATAAGGTCTCAAAATCAACCCAAAACTTGAATTTATTTAATTTCATGAGATGAATTCAATAATATCTATCCTGAATTCTAATATTTGTAATTGTAGTTCTATTTACCTTTCACAATTACATATTTTCATTATGATTAAAAGATGTTAATATTATATATAAATAGTCATTTATAAGATGAATACAATATTTTTAGGATAATAATTTATTTATTATTTTTATTGATGATATAATGACCTTAAATTCTTACTCAACGCTGATACAATTTTTTTGAAAGAAGAAGAAAAATTAAGGTAAATAATTTTATAACAATAAAGTTGATATGTTTTGGATTAAGTGTTGTATTCCATGAATTTAATATGTAATTATAAATTATAATTAATTATAAATGTTTTTATATTCAAATTACATTTTTTTCATGATGTATTTGAAGTCAAATTAATTGAATAGTCCTAAAATGATTTTAATTATATTTTATGATAAATAATATTGTATTAAATGAATTAAAACTAAAAATATATATTTAAATAGGATAAGTGGAATGGTAAATGGTTTAAAATTCTATCCATGTAACATTTTTTATCCAATTTTCACCTTATAAGTAAATTTAATACCCTTAAAGGCTAAAAATGTGTTATCATAGTTGAGGTTAAAAAGAGTTAAAGAGGGGGGTAAAGGAGAAGATAAGGTTTAAATGTAACTTAAACATTTCTAAATTTTATAGTTTAAAGTTATTTTCACCATATCATGTCTTAAATTTGAAATTATGTCCATTTGGTTCCACTTTACATGATTATTATATATATTATATTTAATTTTTTTAAGTAATTTCAAGTGTGTCATTTCCCTCACTTATAAATGGGAACCACTCCTCCCTTATTCACACACATTTAAGCCTAAAACTTGGACAATACCTACCCAAAAATCTTATAATATTTCTTTTATTCATTATTTTTCTCCCATTCTTACCCTAATACCATCCTAAGAGGGCTTAAAGTATAATCCAAATGAGGTATCTTAATTAATAGTTAATCATATTACTAGACTCATTGAAAGTTTATTTCTTCTTCTACTTCATTTAAATATATTATATTCATCATAAAATAATGAATCTAGTATCACCAATAGATTGATATGTTATTATAATTATGGTGCAACCATTCTTCATCTCCTTTTCATCTTATGGAAAATGAAAACATCACTTGTGCATATGTACGACCTACCATCTCCACGTAGTGGTGAAATTTTTTTCTCATAATTATATTACTTGGATGGTTATAAAGATGTAATTAATGAATATATATTATATAACTAACATAATTATCATTTTGTAAATATAATATATCATATACCTTCTTACCCTTCCATCCATTGGAAAATGATAGTGTTTCTCATGCATATGTGTGGACCACCACTGCCACAAAGCGATGTGATTTTTTTCTACTTCCACCATGCATAGATGATTATAAAATTTTATATAATGAATAAAAAATATATTTATGAAATTATTAAAATTTTCTATATGATGGAACCATTTCATAACTCCTTTAACCATGATTAATATACCAAAGTAATTTTTTAGAATTTGACAGAACAACATTAAGTAGTCAATGTAAGAAAGAAATATTCAATGAATAAATTAAAAATTATCATAAAATTAATTTAAAAATGAAATATATATATATAAATTTCTTAATCAGGAATTTAATAAATTTAAATTCATTATACAGGAGGATCAAAAATGTATGTCTAATAGGAGAACCAATGTAAGGGTAATTTCGTCTAATTTCCACTTCAATGAGACATGCTTGTATTATGAACCTAATATAATTTATATATTTTATATACTGCTACATTGAAATATTATATCTTAAATCCCAATATATTGATGGTATTTAAAGTTTTAATTCATTTTTACACTTTTAAATGTCTTTTATTCAAAAGTTATTAAATTCATATGGATTTATGTTACAATCTCATTTATTTTCAGTATTTTCTTTGCAAAATTTTCTATTGAGGGAAATTATATAATCCTTACATTTTAAACCAAACTTATTATCTTATACATAAGTTATTTCTTGAATTTTAAAGTATTAGTATCATTTTCCTCTCTTTATTTCTTAAAATAATTGAGAAAATGTTTTTAAGAAAATGATACTTTATTTTCTCTTTGGTCAAAGAAATGTTCTCTAATATATCTTTTGTCTTCAAAATTATTTCATATAAGTTTCTACCAATACTTAAAATGTTATTAAAAAGTCTATTTAGTATTTAATAAATTAAATTTTAATTAAATATTAATATTTATTTATTCTTTCATGTTTTGTTGGTTATATATTTTAAATGGAGAATCAGATTGATATTTTGCCTCTACAATTGAGTCCCAAATAGGGGGTTTTTCCTAAGGAATAACATTTAATCAGGCATCGGGGTTGGGGTCATGCCCCTTTTTTTCTTTTTCTTTTTATTTTTCCTTTCTTTTCTTTTTAACCTTTTCTTTTTTCCATTTTATTTTCCCCATTATCTTTTTTATTTTTATATATTCTCATGGAGCTCCCCCTTTATGGTCTTCTGATGAGAGAGACAGAGGTAGATAAGAGGGAGTGGGAGGAGGTGGTGCTACCCAAGGAGCTACAGTGGAGGTACATCAGGGTTCAGCGGGTGTATGGTATGAATTCAGTGTGAAGCTTTGATATTTTAAACCTAGAGGTAGGCCCATTTTATGTTTTTATTATAAAATCCAAATAGATAAGTTATTTTGATTTTTTAATGCCTTGTTTGGGTTCTCGAGGACCCTATGGGGGTCTATCTAAGATTAATCAAGGAGAAATTGTGGTTTCAGACCATTTTAGGGGTTTTCTATTTGTTAAAACCCATGTACATGGTGTTTGGTTAAGAAAAAAACATCATGTATTATTCCTATTTGGGGAAGATGAAATCTTTGCAAATATAGGTCATAAACTTGAGAGTACACACCATGTAGTGGGTTGGAGGTGTTATTGAGTACTTTTCTAGACACCCTATGTGGGGGTACTTTGTTGTGCATGGTACATGTCCAGTCCCCATGGGGAGTGCACTCTCTATATGCATTCATTCTTGGGTGGAGTACATGTACAGGTATACAGATAGGTAACCCATGTGAGAATACACACCATGTATATCCAATACACATCATAAACTAAGTAATATTACACATTATGTAAAGAGGATGTACACAATCAGGTACCCATGTGGGGTTACACACAATATTCTGAGAGGCACATGGAATGTAATTTGGAAAAGTACATGACAATTGGCATGAGTTACACAGCTAGGGAAGACTCGTGGGGTTACATGTCAATCAGCCAAAGTACACACCATGTACTTTTCTTACCCTTGTCTATTTTTTCAAATTTATCACCCTAGTATCAAAATTAGACTTATAAGTAGTCCATTCATAAAGTTTTTTCACATGGATCATGATAGTGGAATAATTTTGGTGCTTATATTCCATCTGGATGGTTTCTTGGATTGAGAGAGTTTGGTATAAGGATTTATTTAAGGTTTGGATATAGAATCCTCCTAGAGATTAGGTTGTGAGTTTTGTGTCCTGGGTGAGGGTTGGAAGCTCATTGCCAACCTATCTCGAGCATTCCATGGGGATCTATTTGAGGTTATTTTGATAGATTCTGGAAGATAGGATCTTATGTTATCTCTAATAAGATCTTGGTTTATATCTTCATGATGGGACTAGTTTCTCGATGTCAGAGCAGTTGTTGATTAGCTCCTGGGTTTGAGGTCCAGAGTTTTTAGATCCTTTGGGATGGTTTTATGTCATGGAATAGATTTTATTTTTGGGTTTCATCAATTTTTTTAGATGAGTCTAATAGAATCTTGAGGATACCCTTGTAGTTTGGTTTCTAATAAAGTGATTAGTGGTTTCCTTAGTCATCTTTTGATAATGAGCATGTGGAAAGGAGTTGTTTGGATACCCTCATGGGAGAGTGGTATGTATGCCTGGGTTTTTCTATAGAAAATACGAATGAGGTTTTCTTATAGCTGAAATTTCCTTAAGTTTCAGATTGTGCTGAGGGGCCCATGTAGGGTTCTACTCCTATGATAGTCATAAGGAATTTTGTGAGCACCCTAATCAGTATGCTTTACTTTTGGATTCCCATTGGGTTATTTATTGATTAAGGATCAGTTGGATACTAGTGAGGTCTGTTTGTATTGTTTTTTCATCGGGCATGATATGGGCTTTTGGATAATCTATAGAAACCCCATGTAAGGTGACCTACTCTTATTGTGGCCTTTAGGAAATTTTTTGGATCTTTGGATGAGCATTTCTGGAGAGATTGGGTGTGGAAGGGGAATTTCTAGTTAGATGTCACTATATGTTGTGGCCCTAGGGACTATGGGAGCCTCCAGTTGTGGTTAGACCTAAATAGGGTAATTGAGAGCCCATGGTTGCTACTTGTTGGATACTGAGATCTAGGGAGTTTCGACAAACCAAATTTTTTATTGGATAAGAATTGATTGGTGTTCTTAGTTTAAATATTTGTATGGTGGTTTCTAGGTTGGATCATCCCTTGTATGGTTAGCCATTGGGCATGAAGTTTGAGGTAGTTTCTACTTAGGTCTTTGGTTTGAGGAGGAGAACTTTGGGATATCATGTTGTTGACCTTGAGTTTAAATTTGGTTTTATCCAACATTGGATGGCTATTATTATATGGGATTAATTATCTAATGGATAATATGGATGAGTTATCCCCTCTAGTTAAGTGTTATGCCCTTGATAGATTTTTTATGCCATGTATGTGGTGGGATCCCAATTACTTGAGTGGGTTCCTTGGGATGGTATATCTGTCGGGGCAATGGGTAGATGGGATCCCATGGGATAGTGCATATGTTGAGACCATGTTTAGAGTATTTCCCCTAGGATAGTGTATAGTATCATTCCCTCATTTAGAGATCAATTTTTTCAATAGGACTTTTGAGACATAACGGTTTTTCAAATGTTTGGTGTGGAGATATGTCACTAGTTCAATTGTGCCATTAGATTTGTAGATTTCGATGGATATGATTTGTTATGTGGACACCTATGGTTACACCCTAGGGTACATCATTCGGGATAGTTTCATTTATACATCTTGGAGCTACTGTGTAGATCTAGAATACATGACGATTATTGTGTGGTTGGGTGATCTGTGTGCTACAAATCCTATGGTGTGGGCTAGAGCGATAGTAGATTTACCTCAGTTTTTAGGATAGAACCTATAGTTGGTTGTTTTCCATTTTGTTTTTCTCCTTTATTTTATTTAGTTTAGTTTATGAAAACTATTATTAGTTTTCGGGTAGGATGGGTATATCACATGTACATGCACTTGTTATGATAGTAGATTATAATTCCACTATTGGATGTGATCTACTGAGATTTACTTATCACCCCTGTATGTGTACCTCAGTGTCCATGTAGACTTGATTTCTTCTTTTAGGTTGGAGAATATGTTGTGTAATGGATGGGTTTGAGGCTTGATGTTTCTTGATTGAGTGGAGCTACTTGTGTGGAGTCTCATGGTTTGGATGGTGTAGTTCAAGCATCATGGAGACTAGGTGTGTGTTTTATCTTGGTATCGATAGTAGATTACGTTGTACTTAAATTTTATTTATTTATTTATTATATGTGATCATCCTATTGGGAGACCATTTATTGTATATTTTTTAATCTTTGAGTCTATATGACTATTTTCTAAATTTCAATTATTGTAACATTCTCATGTCTCAGTTTATTTATCATGCATACTCTCATGTTCATCCCATTATATGAGTTGGTTATTTACACTATCAATTCACTATTACTAGTGGGTATAGTCTCTCTACTATACTTTTTAGACCCTCATCACTAGTCAGTAGCCTCTGGATTTTAGGGAGGAATTCTTGAGGGATTGTGGAAGTTTTGATCAAGTGACATGTCAGGTTGACCTGGGATGATTCATTACAAAATGGTATCAGAGCTATTTAGTTTTGTGATTTCAGTAGTTAATAGATAGGTGGTTTATGAATTTTTTTGAACTTATGATGGATATCGGATTGGGGTGTCATGAACACTTTTACTGATAGTAATTCCAAGTTTTCATAGCATGGTATTTCTTTTATTGAATTATGTTTTCAAGGTTGTGTGATTTCACCCAGTGTGGTGCACATTGTTTTTTGGATTTATGGTTTATTTTTGATTTTGGATCTTATCCCTTAAGTAAGAGTTTAGTGTTCATGCATCATTCTGGGCATATATGATTCACATGACATATGTCTATCTCTGGTGTTTTACTATCAATAGAGGTTCAATTGTTTAAATTGTTAGAAACTTCTCATTTTTTTCCTATAAATTTACTTTGTGTTATTCTACTCAACTAAACTGAATATTTATAATTTATCCTGATGATAGGTTATTTGTATCTTCTAGGGATGGGCTAACCTATGTTAAAGATTCATTCCCTTCTTCGAGGGATGTACAGAGACCCGCATGGGTCAATAATGGGATCTGATAACTTTGTTGGTGTCTCGGTGGTGGAAAGGATTTCAAATAGATATTTGGATTATTATTGAGTTTCCCTGACCTTGTGGTTTCCTTGAAGTCTCAGTTTTTTTGTTCTTTAGGCGGGTGATGTTCTTTCTATGTGTTGTTTGTTGGGTCTTGTAGTGGGGCCCATGTTTCTGTTATCACTAATGGCTAAGTTGGTCATGGTTATTCTTCCTTCATAGGGTTTTTGATGTATGCTATCATTGGAATGTGGTTAGTAATGAGGATTCATAGTGTTTGAGAATTAGAGTACTGAGAGTGCTCCCTATCTTGTGGCATGCTTGAGAGGGCAGGTTTGTTTGGTTTCTTATCCCTTCCCATTTGGTTGTATTTTGGGTAGCGTGGTAGAAGCATGGTTAGATTCTTGTTTCTTTGGATTGACACCTGAGTAGAGGGTGTACATGTAGTTGATCATGTCATGATGGATATGCCTTATTTTAAAATAGGACCACTGAGGGTGACTTGGTTTTTTGGGACTAGCTTTTTTGAGAAGCATGGTTAGTGATTTTAGGCTCGTTATCCTAGTTTCATTAGGACTTGTCCCGTGTGAGCATTAGTCCAATTTCTTTTTTGAGATCAATTTAAGGAAATTCTTGTGGTGAGGAGTGTAACATAGGCTGTTTGAGATCATGATCCTTGTTTAAGTGATTTTTTGATTGTGGTGGTTGTAGGTTTTTCATTGTTGATTAGGTGTGAGTATTTTTCCATGTCTATCCATTGTGTTTGGTGATTTATGTAGCATATATTATGTGTTTTTTTATTTGGGAAGTACGAAAATGATAAGGATACTTCTATGGTGGGAGCATCAGATCAGTCATTGTTGAACGTACCTCATGTTTGAATAGAGTCTTAGATGTTCTAAGATCGATCATTAGACAGTCGAGATAGAATTGGTAATGCCAATTCTTGGGTGAGATAATGGATGTTATTTATCCATAAATGCTTCTTAAGGGTGATAAGCATTTATAGTGGGGAGTTTGTGATGATCTATATTGTCATGGATTGTGAAAATCAGTGGAAATTTGAAACTTTTTGTTCCTAATATAGTTTAGGGGAAATGGTAAATTCTTCTGTAATATGATCTCATATAATTTTTCCAACAACTCGGTTTTCCATGGAATTGGGTATTTACCCTTGGAAAAAAGTTCTTTGAAAATTCAAGTCACTCTAATTTTCAAAAAATAATTACAATTTAATTAAATAAATATTAATTTATTCATATGTGTTCACTTGGTTATATCTTTTAAATGGAGAATCATATTGAAATTCAATCTTAGTTGTTGATTCTATAATGGGGGGTTTTCCTATGAAAAGAATAATCTTTCGTCAAGCATCACGGTTCGGATGATGCCCCTTTTCTATTCTTTTTCTTTTTTCTTACTTTTCTTTTTTCCCTTTTCTTTTTTCTCTTATCCCTTGGATTTTCATATATACCCATGGGGATCTCCCTTTGGGGTTTCAGCTGATAAAGTTATATGGAGATAAGATGGAGAGGTAGGATGTGGCACCCCCCCCCTAATGAGCTATTGCGGAGGTAGATCGGGTCTCGCTGGGTGCGTGGCATGGTTCTAGTGTGATGATTCAATGGTTTTCACCTAAAGATAGACCCATTTTATGTTTTTTCCATAAAATATTAATAGATTAGTTTTTTTTAAGTTTCAGTGTATTTTTTGGGTTGTTGGAATCACATTGGGGTTAATCTAGGCTTAATTGGGGAGAAATAGGGGTTTTGGGTTGTTTCAATGGTTTTCTATTTGGGAAAACCCATATACGAATCATGTGGTTTAGAGAACACAAATCATGTGTTCTTCCTATTTAGGTAAAATGATGTTTTTGGAACTACACACCATGTAATTAGGAGTACACAACATATAGTTTTTTTTGGGTGTAGATGATTACTCATCTAGACACCACATGTGGGGGTAATTGGCTATGAATGGTACAATGATAGTTTCTAGAGGGAGAATAACATGTAGGCATACATTCCCAAAAGGAGTACACGGCTAGGTACATGGTCAGGTACCTCATTTGGAGATATATTTCATTTATATTAATTACACATCATGTACTCAGGTGTTTTACACATTGAGTGGGGCTGAGGTATACATGAAAGTACCCATGTGGGGTTACACACCATGTACTGAGAGTCACACATCATGTAATTTTGAAAAGTACATGATGATTGGCCTAAGGCACTTGTCAAGGGAGGAACTGTATGGTTTCATGTCCTGTACCCCAAGTACACATTGTGTACTTTTCCTCTCTTGGTCTGTTTTGCCTGTTTTTTCACCCTAGTATTAGAATTAAAATTTTGAGTAGTCTATTCTGAATTTTTTTTGCATAGATCATGATGGAAGAATATTTTTAGTGTTTAAAATTTGTATGGATGGTATTTTTTATTGAAATAATTTATTAGGATTATTTCTTTTAGGTTTTGATCTATAATTCTCCTAGGGGATGGGTTGTGAGCTATGAGGCTAGGATTCAGGTTGTGAACTCGTTGATTAGCCTTGTTTGAGCATGCTATGGAAATATTTTTGATGTTCTTTGGACATATTATTTAATATAAGATCATATAGTATCCCTAAAAAGATCATGTTTTTTCTCTACATAAAGGGACCAGTTGCTCGAGGTTAGATAATTTTAGGTTTATCTACTGGGTTTAAATACCATATTTGTTGGTGCCTTTGGGTTGGGTTCATCTCGTGGAATGACAGTTGTGGTTATGTTCCATTAGGTTGTTAAAATGAGTCTGAGGGACTCTTAAGGATTCCCTAATAGACTAGTTTCTAATTGATTGATCACTAGTTTTCATTTTCATATATTGTGAATTCCTATGTGGCATGGTATTTTTTGGATTCCCTCGTGGGTGAGTTGGTATCTATGGATGGTTTGTTTGTTTGAATGGTCATATGATGTTTTCTTATAATAGGAATTTACTTGAGGTTTGGCTTGTACTAGAGAGACTTTATAGGGTACTTCTCTTAAGTTGGTCATGAGGACTGTTTTGAATTCCTTAGATAACATGATTTTCTTTTAGATGTTAGTTGGGTACATTAGTGATCAAGGATCATTTGGAGGCCACTGAGGGATTTTTGGGTTGTTTCTACACTCGGTGTGGCCTGTTATTTTGGATGATCTAGAGGAACCCCTAGTAGGGTGACCTTCTCTTTCTATGTCCTTTGGGATATTTTTTGATATTTTGATAGGCATAGATCAATAGCTTGGGTGTAGTATGGTATTCCTTAGTTAAACGTCACTTTATGTTGCGACTGCATGGACCATGGGAGCCCCAAGTTCTAATAGGACCTAATGTGGGTTGTTTAGATACCATGGAGGTTATTTATTGGATTTTCAGATCTAGGGTACTAAGAGTGGACCCATGATTTGTTCTCTAAAAATTTATCATCACTCCTAGTTTATCTATTTGGATAGTGTGTTCGAGGTTAAATCATCTCACATTTGGTTAGTCATTGTCTATTAAATTTGAGGTAGTTTCTACTCAGGACTTTGGTTTGAGGAGGTGACCCTTGGGAAATATTGGATTGGGCATTAGACCATAGTTTTGATCTAGTTATCTACTCCATTGGTTATCTATTTTTAGATGTTCTTAAGGATCTAATGGATGATCTAGATGAGTGAACCCCTCATATTGAGTATTATTCCCAAGATATTGGTTTTATTCCTTGAATGTGGTGGTATCTTGGTTACTTGAGTGGGTTCCCTTAGATAGTGTATCTATCAGTCCATTGGTAAACATGATCCCCTAGGACAATGCATCTTTCGGACCCAAGTTTGGAGGATTTACTTGGTATATTTTATATTTTTGGGACATCATTTAAATCTAGGTTTTCTTTATATGAATTTCATGGCATAAGGATTACTTTGATGTGTGGAGTGGTGATCTATCCCTGGTTCGATCATGACATTGGAGCCCTAGAACCTAGTATATGTTCTTTGTTATTAGTATGCCTATGGTTACACCCTAGGGTCTAGCCTTTATGCTAGTTTCATTTTTATGTATTGTATCTCCAGTGTAGATCTATTGAAGGTTCTAATTTTCATGTGATTGGGTGAGTTTCATGAAGTAAATCCTAAAGTGTGGGCCATAGTGGGGGTAGATTTACCTTAGGTGTCATGCTAGAACCTATGATTGGTTGTTTTCTATTTTCCCACATTTGGTTTACGCAGTTTAGTTTATTCAATTTTTTATTAATTTTTTCAAAGATGGACATATAATGTGTGTATTAAGTTTTTATGAAAGAAGATTTTAGGTGCACCAATGGGGGTGACCTATAGATATTTATTCCTCACCCCATGTACAAGCACCTTGGTGTGCATATAGACCTGATGCTTTCGGGACATATCATAGATTACATGATGGATGGGGATGAGGCCCAGTGATTCTTGATTGAGATACAATCATGTGGAGTCTCAATATTGGGATGGCATAGTTAGAACATCATGGAGACTGGGTATGTAATTCAACTTTATGTTGGTAGTAGAGCCTGTTGTGTTTTATTTTTTGTTTTTTTTGTTTTTTATATATGGTCAGCCTAGTGGGTGACCAGCTAATAAATGTTTTTCATGATTTGATTCTAAATGAGTGTATATCGCATTTCATTTATTATAGCATGATCCTATTTAAATTTATTTATTATTTATACTCTGATGTTCATCCATGTGTATGAGTTGGTTGTTTTCATCATCATTACACTTTGGATAGAGGGTATAGTCTCCCCATTGTACCTATTAGACCTTGACCTCTAGTTAGAAACCTATGGAATTCAGGGAGATGTTATTGAAGCCTTGTGTAAATCTAGATTGGGTGATGTGTTAGGTTAACTTGGGATGGTTTATTACAAAATATTTCTTAAAAATTCTCTCATTAAGTAATTTTGACTTTTTATAAAAGTTTGAAAAGAATGTTCTCTTTTAACATAGGTGGTATGAACATATTTTCCCAAAATCATGATCATTGTTTTCTTTAAATATTTCTTTATAATTTTCCATGGTTATTTTAAAATAAAATATTTTTTTCAATATTTTAGGAATTTTTAATTAAAATGACATCAAAACGAAAGGGTAATATTTTCTTGAAAGAATGAAAATAAATTTTAAAATATATTTATAAGTTAATTCTTATATAAAGTTATAAGGAATTAATTTTTAATTAATTACATGTATTTTATTTTCTAGAGGATTATTTTCACGAAAAATACTTCATTTCAGATGAATCAATGGTCTTTTATCATCCTTTATTGATAATTTATTACACCTTATTTTCATAACATTCACTTTATTTTGATCATGTTCTTTATCATTCTTCATTAATAATTAGACATTATTTTTCTATTTCATGTACATATTTTTAATATCATGGATAAATTAAGAATAATTTCTATTACTTTGATGATGTTTCAACCATATACCAATTCTATATACAGTATCAATTGAAGGAATATTAATAAGTAAGTTATTTTATTTTCTATGGACATATTTATGTTTTAAATTATTGATTCAATATGGATAATTGTTGACTTATAAGGAATTTTTAGAACGAAATGTATTGATCATTTGAAATATAAGGAATGTATATGATGTGCAAGTGAGTTTGGTTCCCATTTATAAATAATCCTACGATGCATCAACAGATCTCATGAGGCAAAGCGGATGACCACATTAGATGGGTACTTCATTTATACCTACCTATTTATTAAGAATTATTTCCTGGTTTAAAATCCTTGATGATAAGATTCATAATAAATTGATTGAGGCCTTGATGTAAAGTTCATGAATTTATGGATTTATGAATTTCTTTTATTGAGAATTCAGTTTCAATTATCCATGTGATTGTGATGTTGATATTATCCATGGATATTCCTTGGACTAAATTTTTTGATTAAATTGAATGTGTTTTGATTATACAGTATTACATATTGATTATGTTTTGTTTACTCATCATAAATTTGACTATACATAAACCTTACAGAGCCTCTGAGATCACAATTTGTTTTTTTCCTTTCCCTAGGGTATGGAGAAGGAATATTTGAAAAGTTTTTAAAGTTAAAATATATTTTTTTTTCAAGCTACGTTTATAATTTCCAATGTAATATGAATGTAATGTATGAATCTAGTTTTCCAATACTACTAAATTGATTGATCTTGGGTGGTGTGATGCCCTGTATATTGTACTAGTGTAATAATTAAGAACCATCTCTAGATTACTGGAGTTAGGGAGTTATATGTGGTATCAAAGAAAGTTTAGCAGGACCCTTGGGAACTATATTTTAGATTAAAATTACTAACATGATCATTATAAAGATCAATTAGAGAATTTGATAATGTTTTATGGATTTTTATTCCATGGATTAATATTCATGATGAATTTAGGATAACCAAATGAGTGTCATTATTTAGGGATAGATCCTAGATCAGAAAGGGAATAAACACTCATGGTCAATGTTGGGATTATCTTGTTGATCATGCCAATATAGTGGGTGTTGAAGCTGAGCAGATCTCAGTCATATTAGGGAAACTAAATTAGGTATTGATTGATATCCTTACCCATATAGAGTTACTAAACTTGAGATAATCTAGATTGAAGTTTCTTCTGATTATTCCTATCCAACTATCTTGAGTTCTGAAAAATGATGTGAACCTATTTGAATTTCCTCATAATTATATAAAAGTGGAGTTTCATGAATGTTCAAGTGAAAAAAAATATGGAAGGAAAAAATATTCAACATGCCACATGTCAATAATGTTGGAGGAAGCACTTGGGTAAATTCTTAAAGGGAATGGTATTTTATTACAAGTGTGGATAAAAAGGTCATCTTGCCCATAATTACAAAGATAAGAAATAATCTATTAATGTCCAATACTTTAACTTTAAGGAGATAGGGAATTATGCAAACCAATTCCCCAAGAATCAAGGATGACCTTGATAATTTTTTCTATTGATGATATTTTTAAAATAAACTAAAGATTAAGAAGATAATTATTCTTTAATATTTTAGATAAAATTATTTATATGTAAAATTTAATAAGTGTGAATATTTATTTCATGAAGTTTATTTTCTAGGAAACATCATCTCCATAAATGGAATATCTAATGAAATTTCTAAGACATAAGCCAATAAAAGAATATCCATCATGGTTGAATGTAACCTTTAATGATTTGAATTTAGGTAATTTATGGTTAAATTAGAGAATATATGATTATAATGTAGCGTTGTTTATCAATTGTAGTTTGGAATGAGGGTTAAAAGAAAAAATCCAAGGATTGTTCTAATAATATTTAATTGTATGGAAAATTTAAAAAATGTTTATTATAGAAACATGTTTTGAATAGTATCAATCACTATAAAAATTAATTTTAATGAAAATATTATATTTTTGGAGATATTTTTTGGATAATTTATAGATTACCTTTAAGGTACTTATGTAATATGACATAGTGATCCTTGGTGAAGTTTACTTCAATTTATTAGACATTATATGAGAAAACTATATTTTGGAATATATGACTATGGAATATTCATATTTGATTATGTGAATATATAAGTGATCAATGTTGTTTCGTGATTAATTTTTATGATTTTTTATCTATATTGGTTATTATTTTAGCTTATTCTTACCATTTAGGTTTTAGATAGAAGAAATAAATTTTCATCTAATGGTTGATTAAAACTTGATTTTAGTTCTTCAGGTATGAAAAAATCATCACGATCATGATGATTCACATTAAAGTATTAAATTATGCTTATATAAAGAGAGGAAATCGTTTAATTAAATTTAATCATATTTTCTTTAATAATGGAAAAATAATTTCTCAAACTCAAGAAAACTTAAGATAAATCTATTAAGTCTTATGTGGATTATAGAACTCAAATAATAAGGTACATTTTCATAAACACTTTTAAAAGTATGAGTCTTATAGTGATAAATTTATAATTATTTTCTTATTCATAATCTATAAATTAAAGTTCATGAAAAAAATTATCTTATTTTATTACTATGTTATATTCAGTTTAGAAAAGATTAATTGAAATTATGGTGATTCATTTTTGTAACTAGGTGAGAATTTAATACCCCAAGATTTTAGTTTATATTTTATTTTTAAAAAATAACACCTTGTTTGATATTGTGTATCACATGCAACAGCGATCATAAACAAAGCTTGAAATAATATTATTCAAATATGGATGGTATAACCTATCCATTAGGTTGGCGAGTATCAATAAGAATAAACACATTATGAAAAATATGTATAAAGATTATATATAATTCAAATTTATTTATTTATGCACAAAAAATAATTAGTCAATTTTCAGTAAAATCATTTCATTCCTCACAAATATATTTTCTTCAAAAACGGTTTTTTATTGCATTTTGTACACAAAAATTATAAATAATTACTTACACTTTTAGAAAAATATTTTGAAAAAAAAATTATTTATTTTTTGAAATCAATATTTCATAACAGTATTAGGACGATCTTTTGAAATTGTTTAGAAATTTTGATTTTTGGGTGAATAGTAAAAAATGTCGATTTTTTAAAATATAGCTTTTATTTTATTTTAATAAATTATTTTAAAAGACCCATTATGTTATGAATTTGGTTATAAAGTAACATAAGATTCATTTTTTAAACATAATATAAATAATTTCCTACGAATCAATATTATATTTCATTTTTGTATAAGTTCATTTTTATGCTTGAAAATGCAATTTACTAAAAACTATTTTTCATTGAATTTTTTATATTTATATTTCTATTTATTTTTTAAAACTTCAAGAAATTGAATCAAGAAAAAATACTTCCATATTTATAATCAATTGTTTCAAATTTGATAAATAGTTAAATTTCATTTTTTTCATAATGAATAATAACCATGGTAAAATTTACCACCACATTAATGGGTAAAACAGGTTAATTATGGTTACAACTATGGGAGAAGGTCTCAAAATCAACCCAAAACTTGAATTTCTTTCATTATATAATAATAATTATATGATATTCATCCTAAATTCTAATATATGGAATCTTAGTTCCATTTCCCTTTGATAATGTTATTTATGTTATTTTAAGTAAAGAATAAATACAAAATGTCACTCTTTTTTTTAAATCACTAATATATTTATATTATGATAAAAATAAGTAAATATCATTTATAATTTTTTTTAATTTTAATATATTATGTTTTTTATAATAATTTAATTTTATTTTTTAGTGAAAATATAATTACCTTAAATGCTTATGCAATGTCGATACAATGCTCGTATAAGAAGTAGAAAAATTATGGTAAATGGTTTTAAAATGAATAAAATTGATATTTTTTATGAATTTTTGAATTAAATAAATTTAATAAGTAATTATAAAGTATAATTACTATTAAAATTTTTTATATTCTAATTATATTTTTGTCTTTATGTCTTTGAAGTCAAATTAAATGAATAGTATCAAAAACGAATTTAATGATATTTTATGATAAAGAATATTTTATTAAATGATTTAAAATTTTAAAAAAAGAAAATAGGGATTTAAAATGGTCTAAAATTCCATCACTGGACCATTTTTTATCCACTTTTTACCTTATAAGTGAATTTATGACCCTTATAGTCTAAAGATGTGTTACAACAATTGAGGTTAAAAATAGTTAATGAGGGGGTTAAACCAAAAGTTAAGGTTTAAAATGAAACTGAAACATGGATAAATTTTATTGGTTAAATTTATTTAGACCATAAAATGTCTTAAATTTTAAATTATGTCTATTTGGTTCTACTTAACATGATTATTATATATATTATATTTGCATCTTTTAAGTAATTCCAAGTGTGTCTTTTCCCTCACCTATAAATGGGCACCACACCTCCTCTATTATTCACACACCTTTGTGCATATAGATCATAAAAGACCTATACAAAAACTTTCATATATCCCTTCAATTATTTCTTTATCTCATGTTATTACCCTAATACCATCCTAATAAGTCTTAATGTGTAATCCAAAGGAGGTATCTTAAAGAAGAGGTAATCATCTTACTAGACTCTTTCAATGTTTATTTCTTATTTTACATCCTCTAAATATATTTTATGAAACATAAAATAATGAATCCAATATCATCACTATAATTATATGGTTTTTGGATTATTTTACAATCATTTTTCACCACCTTTTCATTCTATGAAAAATGAAAACATTGCTTTGTGTACGTACAGCTTACCGTCTCCATGTAGCTGTGTAATTTTTTACATCACCCTTTTAATTGGATGGTTATAAAGTTTTAATTAATGAATATATATTATATTTATAAATTATTATGATTCTATAAATATAATATATCATATACCTTCTTACACTTCTATCTATTGTAAAATGATAATGTCCCTCGTGTGTATGTGTTGAATACCACCTCCACGAAAAGATGTGATTTGTTTTTCTACCAACACCATCAATGTATGATTATAAAATTGTTATAATTAATAAAAGTTATATTAATTACATTATTATAATTATTTAAATTATGGGACCATTTTATATCTTCTTTTAACCATGGTCAATATAGAAAAGTAATTTTGGAGAATTTGACCGAACAACTTTAAGTGGTAAATATAAAAAAATAACTATTCAATGAATGGATTTAAAATTATTATAAATAGACCATAAAATGGAATATATATCAAAAAGTTTCTTTAGAAATTTTTATAAATTTAAATTCATTATATATGATGATTAATCATGTATGACTAAGAAAAGACACAAGGTAATGGTAATTTCATCTCATTTCCAATTTAATAAGACATTTTTATATTATGCACCTAATATAATTGATATAGTTTATATACTACCCCCTTCAAATATTATATAATTAATTCAACTTTTTCATGTTATTTAAATTTTCAATTCATATTTACTTTTTTAATGGTTTTTTATTCAAAATTTATTAAATTCATAAGGGTTTATGTTACAATCTTTGTTATTTTCAGGATTGTATATGATAAATTTTCTATTTAGGAAAATTATATAATACTTGTCCTTTAAACCCAATTATTTTCTTATACTCAGGTTATTTTTTTAATTTCAATTATTAGTAACATTTTTTTCTCTTTGTTACTTTAAATTATTTTGAAAATATTTTAAAGAAAACTTGACCTTATTTCATCATTAGTCAAAGAGATTTTTATTCCATGTACTTTCTCTTAAAAATTGTTTTCCAAATGTTTTTACCTATACATGATTTTTTTTAAACATAATTTTCAATATAAATTACATTATTTATAAATTTTTAAAATTAACCATTCTAAAAAAATTTGAACAAGTCATTGTTGAATGTTTACAAAAGTGTGAAAAGAATGTTCTCTTTTAATGTATATGGCATGAATAGATTTTCTCATCATCATTAATGTTTTTTATTTAAAGTATAATTTAAAAAAATCATTGATATTTTTAAAGAAAATATTTTTCTCAATATTTTGGTAATTTTATTTAAAATGATATCAAAAGAAAAGGGTATTATTTTCTTAAAGGAGTGAAAATAATTTTGAAAAGTGGTTTATAACTTATTTCTTATATAAAGTTATAAAGAATTTATTTGAATGGTATTTCTTATATTTTATTTTATAAAGGCTTGGTTTTACTAAAAAAACCATCATTTCTGATGAATTGGTACTATTATATCATCCTTTATAGATAATGGATTATACCTTATTTTGAGATTATTCACTTTCTTGTGATCATGTTATGTAGTAGTCTTCAGTGCTCATTGGACATTATTTTCCTCCTTTTTTAATATATTTTTAATATCATGGATGCATTTATAATCATTTATATTACTTTGATGATGTTTCAATCATGTTCCATTTTTATATATGGTATTAGTTGAAGGAAGTTTATTAAGTGAATTATTTCATTTTCTGGGGAAATATTGATGTTCTTTATTCTTGATTCAACATATATAATTGTTTAATTATAAGGCATTTTTAGAAAGGGTCCATATGATTCTAGGTGTGATTATATTAGCTGTTGACAAATATCATGATCTATACATCATGATCCAGGCATGTTTTTTAAAGATGGAAAGAATGATCTACAAAGAGACTTAACCCAAAAATATAGGATCTTTGATCACAACTATTAATTACATGAATCTTCATGCATATAGAGAAATTTAATATGGGGATTTTATGGAATAGAATTAAAAGTAACACCATGTGATATTTCAAAATATCATCAAATAAAAAAAGGAAGTAATATTTACAAATATTAGGGGTTTTGAATATCAATATCTGAAAATTAAATAATGAATATCTTGGGTATTTTTAATTACCAAAAATATTAATAATTAAAAATGAGGTATTTATATTATAGATTAACTAACAGAATGAAAATAAGTGATTTTTATTGTGTAAAATCGATATTTTTTGTATTATTTCTATATATATACACTATAAGTTGATAAATAATGAGTGTCAAAATGTTGGTTCAATGCTATTACTATGATAAGCTAATCTCTATTTCAATAAGAATAACTAATACTACATCATGGTTCTAAAACAATGAGTATATATGAAAATAGAGGATATATTTCTAGTATTATTATTTATATGCACTAAAGAGGGAATACGAAGAGAAAATAATAAAGTTTTATGCATATCTATTTATAGAGAAGACGAGAATTTCTTCTATACATGTAAATAAGGAGGAGTGGATATTTGGTTTGTTATTGTGAAGAATTGGTAAGATTGGCTATGTGCATTGTTGTTTGTACAAGATAAGAAGAAAAATGGTTAATGCATGTTGTTTTATGAGTAATAAAAAGGGAAATAAGTCCCAAATAGTGCACTAATTTCACACTATAAAAGAAAATTATAAATACCAACTGGATGTTGATGCACAATCAAGAGACTATAGTGTAATACAAGTTCATAGATACTCTCTGATTGTTTTATCTCATCGATGTATTACTATTTTCTTATGTTCTCATGGGTTTTTCCCATTCACACTAAGGATTATCCTTTCTTATTGAAGATGAACCTTGTAAATCACTATCTCCTTTATGTTTGTGTTTTGATTTGAAATAGAAGGTGAAAATAAATGATAATAGAACCATTAACCTTAATAAGTGATAGTGGTAGAAAAATTAAAGTGACCAAAAGTATAAATTATATTAAAAGGTACCAACATTGATTCATTCCCCACCCCCATCTTAGATTTGAATACTTACTCAACCAATACTTTCAATTGGTATCAAATCATGGTTCATCTCTAATTGGATTCTATTTTTTTAAAGTTGTTCTTTTTTTAATATTTGAGTATCTTACCTAAATTTAAAATTAAGTATAGATTTGTTGAAGGATTATCTATCCCTTATCAAAATTCAATTTCTACCAAGACCATGATGAATAGAATAAGTAAGGAAAAGAATAATATTGAGAAGTTATTTCTCTTGTTAAAATAATAATATGTTTCATAGTCTCTATGAAATAATTATTTGTATGACTCATCTATATTAAAATAGGTAGAATAGGTGGTTAAATCTACCATTGTGTTAATGGACAACATTTTTACCTTAAAATATTCAATTAACCATAAGGATCAAGCGGTGTGTAATAATTCTTACAAATATTATCTACAAAAGTAACCAATAACTAGTGATAGTGATCATATATCAATAAATTATCAAGAAATATTAGTTTATGTATAGAAATATATTTTTCATACTAATCCCAAATAAAATGTTTCTTTCATTTGTGATATTCTTGAACGCATGCAGTATGATATCACTCAGCTTGAAGGAGTACTATGGTAGAAAATATAGATGATTCTTTAAAGGATAAAGTTATTAATCATATAAATATATCTAAAATAGTTGGATACATTAAATAAATAAATATGGAATTTAATGAAATATACTCCATGTTTGAAAAGGAGTCTCTTAATGGAATCCATTAAAAAGATGGGTCTATAAAAGAAATTTAATAGAAACTATATGCACTTAAAACAAATCATAAAAACATAAATGATTTCAAGAATTCATGGTTAAATGTTAAATCCAAAAGGATTAAAGAGATTGAAGTTAAAGGAATAAATGAGTAAGGTGATAAAATAATAAGAGTGACTGAGGATGAGAAGTATTTTCTCAAAATTAAAAATCTTATGCTTGAGGTTACATTAGGAAATCTAAAAAAATCTATATTTGTCTTCACATATATCTAATTGAAAGTTTTATGTTTCCACACAATATTCAATACTTATCATGATCAATACTTAGTAAAAATAAAAATAAGTGGTATCATCCATTTTAAACTATATTTATCATGCTAAATATGTTTATTAAAACAAAGTATATTTAAAATTAAAACCTATAAAAAATGGTATAGGAAAAGTGATGAGAAGACTAATACGTATATGTTGTATAAAATGAGTATGAGTTTTGATTATCTAAGATGTTCCAAGTTAGTAGAAAAAAGGCTTAAAATTGTATGCTCTCTAATCTGAAAAATCTAGACAACATATGGTTCACAAAGGGAGATCAATATTTATTGGTTATTTATGGTTTTTTAACAAATCTAGGCATGATTCTTTGTATTGTTGGTATAATATATCAACTCTATAATTTCAAAGGAAGCCCATTTTATTGGTGATAAATCCTAAGAAGAGGTGTCATCCAGAGATTGTGAAACATCTTTCTAACTCAAACAGGTTTGTAAAACTTGTAGATATCTATAATTTATGAAGTGGATGTGGTCACAAGAATGGTTCGTTCTCATTTAAGCATGTATCAAAATAAAATATAGTAATAAGGACATAAAATTTAAACAATTAATGGGAGATATACTTTGTAAAGAAAATGAAGAAATTCATAGACCAAAACTCCCCCAGGAATATTCAAATGAAGAATGATTCAACCTTTTATAACAAAAAAAGTAAAATCATGTTTTTAGAAAGACTAATAAGTCTAGATAGAGTGATACATCAAAAGGTAATATCTGATTCTATTATAAAAATAGAGGAAACACAATGGAAACATGTAAACAAGAAATGGATATATGTGGTAATGAAAGAAAGTAAGAGAAAAAAGGGAAATTATTTAATAAATATTATAAATAGACTGATTTGATGAGAGTCACTCCAAAGAAGAGGCCATGTAGAGACTCCAATAAGGAATCTAATATGCCCAATGATGTTTTATTAATATTTTTAGTAGATTTAGGGAGAAAAATAAATATAAAATAATTGCAATCAAAATCCAGTTTTAAAGTGAAAGAAGATTATTCATATGAATAAACTGAATTTCATGAGAGGTTTTTAAAAAATACAACCCTTTTATTAAAGAACAACTATGTTGGAGATACAAAGAATATGGTCACAATGTTAAAGCATGTCTAATAATTATATCAACACAAGAGGCATCCTTAAGAGGAATATGTAGTGTACTAAGCATGAAGTATTATGAAAAGGGAGGTTCCCTATACAAATAAGTTGAATATGTGAAGAGTATCATATTGCCCAAAGCAAAATCAGGTTTAAATATCGGTTGCGTAAGAATGTAGACTAGAAAGAATAGAGAAACTTGGCTGAGAAAAAAAACTCAAACCTATTGTTCACATTGATCAAAATGAAATTACGCTTTATTCACTATCATATTTGTTGTAACAATGTAGGTAGTTGAAGGTGAAACATGATATTAGGTGTAGAACCTAATAAGGAATATGGGTAGTCAAAACTAGATAACTAAATAAGAAGATTCTATCTTAAATTGATCTTATATTTGGTGCATGTATTAAAGAATGTGAATATTGGTTAATATGTAGGAATTATAAAATATATAAAACCATTTAAAAGTGAATGGAGTATTTTCTTTATGGGTATACAAGTGAATAAGATCATGAATAAGCTTCCAAAATTATTCTTTCATGAATATTTTAATATTATTGAATGTTCTAGAAGATGTGTCATTAACAAGGTATTATTTTTTAATATCTCAACCTTGGTTACAAAAACAAATCTTAACATAAAGGGGAATATTTTTTTTAATCAATGTCACAGAATTTAAGTTTGATGTAGATTTTAGGGCTATTTTATAAAGATAAAACCTACCTTTTTTTACTATTTTTTTACTATTTATTGAATTGAGTATAAGAAATTCAGGTTCACATATTCCATGAGAAATTTATATCACAATTTGTATCATCAATTGTCTCAAACTGAAATTATTGGACAATACCTATTAAAGTAAAAAAGTTTCATTTTAGTTAGTATCCAATTAAATTTACAATGGATAGTTTTTTTGTCAAGGTCAAACCCTATTGCCTTTCATGTTGAGCGTGGATAAAGTAAACTTATAGTATAATAGTTGATATCACTTTTCTTAAGTATGAATTCATACCACATTCCAAAATACTTTTTATTTATTATCAATAAATTGGAGATAAAGTTAAATTAAATTTTAATGATAAATAGAGAGAGAAGGGATAAATGGAAATTGAGAGAGTACATATTTACATATCATTTGAAGGTATTTACAATAAATAAAAGGAGGATATTATTGAGCCCACATTTTTTAGGTTTTATTTGTTTTCAATAAAGGTTAAGTATTAATGAATCTTGATTTAAATATATTGAATAATAATCAGAATGAAGAAAATAATATTTTAGAAGATCAAGTGTTGAATATAAGGTTATTATTAAAGAAGAAGTCCCCATGTCTTATGTTACTTTGATTAAGTTTATAGAAATTATAAGGCACATCATGGTTGATTATTATTTTAATTGGTTTGATGTTTCTTTTCATATATTATATGATAAAAAAAATTTCTTACCTTGGATACGTTGGGAGACTCATTTATTGATGAAGGCACAATTTATCTCTATGATAAAGGTATTTATGTAGATTCATTCAAAGTTATCCAAGTATTTTGAAATATGATACATAAATATCCATTAGGTGAATTTTTTTAAAGGGATGAAGTAACATTAGAAGAAAAAGGTAGTTAAGTTCATTGAAATATTCTAAATATAATAATTAATATACTACAAGATTTTGAAATTGTATGTAATCTTTTTTCTCTTAATTTATAATGGTATTTTAAGTATTTAAAGATGCTCTATGAATTAAATGTAATGGTTATAGATATATTCTTAAATTCAATTAGGGACAAAAATTGGTGGATGAAGAGGAACTATTTACAATATATTGGAAGAGTTTTCAATTATTTAATGAAGTTTGAAGATGTTTTGAGGAGGCGCAAGATCGATTTAAATTAATTCTAGGATTTCCAGACTAAGACAACCTCATGGTCAATATACTGACTATAGCTTCATGAATTCACTTGTTTATGTGGTCGACACACTAATCATTGCTTTGTAAGGTTGATACTTTTTTCTTTCAGTTGATCCAATCACATTCACTTGGTTGTACATGAGGTTGGTCCTCATACTCATTCAGATAGGCACAGTTAATTGGTAGTCTTCATACAATCAATCCATTAATGGTAAGTTCATATATTCAGTTCCAAACATAGATAATTTTTTATGAAATCTACTAGGTTAAAATATGAGTTTATAGAATATTATTTATATATTATTAGAGAGAAAAATAATATATTCCTAGTGAAATAGTATTTATAGGTTTAAGAATCATGATCACTCAAAATGATTATGATCCTATCTACTAAGAGTCAAATCATCAAACTGGAGGAGATGCTTTGAGTAATAATTATTTTTAATGAAGAATAAGATAAACAGGAATCATTTTGGTTATTAATATATACACAAGTCTTTAGGATAATAATAAAACTTTGATCATAATCCTTTATAACATACATAAATCTTTGAGAAGGATTATAAGTATTTGAGAAAGTTATCAATAATAAGTCTTCATATCATAATCCTTTGATCCAATAATATGACTTTTCACGATGATAGGAAAAGGGAAAAAGGTGTGAGAATAATCCTTTGAGGGAAATTTATTATTTATAAGTCTTATACCAATCATATGACTTCATTATAAGTCTTTTGATATGTTCATAGGGATTAGAGAGCAATTTTTTATAAGTACCCCATGTAAGACTTCAACACTTATAAAAGTTTAAAGCACTTCTTGATGAAAGACTCAAGTATCCAAAATTGATTCATGATGGAGAAGATGAAGAATTAAATTGATGTCAGGTGTGATTATATTAAATGAAAACGGATATCATGATTTTTACATCATGATTCGGGTATGTTTCTGATAATGGAAAGAAGAATCTATAGAGATTCTTTGGCAGTAAATATAGGAGTAGTGACCAAAACTATGTATTGAATGAATATTCAGGCATAAGTAGAGTTTTAATATGTGGATTTTTTTGAAGTGAATTATAATTATCATTGTGTGATATTTCCATATATCATGAAATAAAAAAAGTGTAGGTGGTGGTTTGATTCATCAGGGTTTTAAATAAAAAGATCTGAAAACTAAAGAATGGATATCTTGGGTATTTTGAATTACTGAAAATATTGGTAATTCAATATAAGATATTTACATTATAGAGTAAATGTTGTAATGAAAATAAGTTAATGTTATTATGGAAAAATAAATGAATTTGAATTATTTATATATATATATATACATTATCGGTCGATAAAGATTGAGTGTCAAAAGAGTGGTTGAAATATATTATTAGGAGAATAAAATCTCAATGTCAAAAAGAAGAACTAATATTGTATCATGGTTTTAAGATTGTGAGTATCAAATAAAAGTGAGGTAAGAGTTTTAGTATTATTTTTCATGTACACTAAATAGGAAAAAAGAAGAGGAAATTAAAAAGGAAGAATATGAATAAGGAAATTCTATGCATATCTATTTTCATAGAAGAAGAAACATTTATTTGTGCAAGTGAAGAAGAATAATAAGGAATGGCTCTCTAGTTTTCTACTATGAGAACTAAGAAGAGTGGTTGTGTGCAGTATTGTGAATACAAGAGAAGAAAAAAAGTAGTCACTTTAATTTTTTTGTGTGAGTAATAATGAGAGAAATAAGTCCCAAGAAGCACATTTATTATACACTATATGAGAGAAGTATAAAGATCAATTAGGATGTTGATGTACTATCATGAAACTATAATATAATGAAATTTCATGGATACTCCCTAGTTGTTGTAGCTCATAGGTTTATTAGTAGTTTATCATGTGATTGTGGGTTTTTCCTATTCACACCAAGGATTAGATTTTCTTATTGAAAGGTTAACCTTATAAATCAATGTCTCTATTGTGTGTGTGTGTTTGGATTTTAAAGAGAGGGAGAGAAGATAGGATAATAGAACCATTCACCTTAATTATTGATAGAGGTAAAAGGGAAAAGGGTTAAAAAGTATAAATTGGATTAAAAGGTACCAACACTGATTCACCCCCCCCCCCCACGCACACACAATGTTGAACACATCCATAGCTGGTCCTTTCAAATATAACCATCTTATATCAAGTTATTACCTTTACATGTATGAATTATTATAATGCTTTAGTTTGGAATCATATTATTTTCATTGAATCATTGTGTTCAAACCATATTAATGTGTAACTCTTTACACAACTCACAATTATATTAATAACTCAAATTAAAAGTCAACTATATATATACACATAAAAATAAATCTTAGGTATAAAGTACATGACACCCTTTCATGTAAAGTTTTATAATTATATAAAATTAACAATCTCCAAATGAGTAAGTTTAGATCCACATATAGTCAACACTCACTTTTTTAAACAAGGCATAAGCCTTCAGTCCATTGAGAAGTCCGAACCAAAGTCCCTATAAACCAAGATACTTCACTCAATAGAGACTTAAATTCCATCATAATTCTAATATTTAATACAAATAAATCATAATTAACTTAATAATTCAAGATCATAACCCAAAACAAGCCATGGTTAAGGTAAAATAAAACTAAATCCATTATCATACCCAGCATGTAACTCCATATATACATGTAAGGGTTACCTCTAAACCCTGTTGAAAATAGGTAATTCTTTCCTTAATAAAAAGGGTGCATTTCCTCTTGCCTGTCTATAAAAATTAAGTGAAGTATAAACATTTTTTACTTTAATTATAATATATAAACAATTTTATATATTCTAAATATCACATATTATTATTATTTTAACCCTTAATCATATCTATAGTGAAAACTTGTTTTAAAATTTTTATATAATTTCTTAAATAAATTATTTAATTTGAATAATTAAAATTAATATTATGAATAATTCAAAATTTAAATAAATATATATATATGTTTTTACATTTATATTCATATTTATATTTATGACTTATTTTGTGATTTTTATTTATTTTAAAATTTTCCCTTATAATTATTAAATAAACAATTTATTTTTAAACTATAACACATTCCATATAATTTTTGTAAAAGTTATTTTAATATAAAATTTTAATAAAATGAATAATCATTTATTAAATATTTTATAAACATTTAATTAATTAGTTATAATTAATTTATAATTAATTAGTTTATAAATATATTAATAAATTAATACATATCCCTAAACACATTTTATATGATTTATAAATAATTTATAAACTATATAATTCAATTTTTAATTAAAATTTAAGGAAAAATGAAATTTCCCTTACATGTCAAACTTAATGATATGACTGGAGTAGTATCATATGATAGATAAATAAGAGAATAGAAAACCCCTTTAAATGTTATCCATTATAATTAATGATTAAAACTGCTCCTTATAAGGATAAATAGTGTAAGTTTGTCTGTGTATGAATCAACTTGTGTTGTTTCAAATAAACCAAGTGTCTGGGGTCATCATGACTTAGAATATACCCTTGAAGTATATAAATAAATGAAATGAATGGAATTTTCATGATATTAAAACGTTTGTTTCCTAGTATTAACACCTGAATAATGTGGAATGTGATATTTTTATATGATTAATCTAGTGTTACTGATACATGTGGATGTTGTAGCAAATGATAAGTCTCACATATGAATAACCCTACACTACGTTAAGTCCTTCGTCATTGGAAGTTATATTCTATGAAAATAACATATGTCATATTTGTTAAACAATTATTTTTTTAATCTTAAAAGGCGATATCATCTATTAAAAATCCTTAATATTATATACTATGATATTGTTAAAACCAAGTAATTTCAACATGTCACCAATTGAAATATTGCATTTGTAGTTGAAGTTCTTCGTTTTAAAACATGATTTTGTAAACCAAATTTCATGGAACTTCTTTGATAACATTGATAGGTTTAAAAGAGTCTAATGACAATTCTTAAACAAAATGGAAACAATAATAAACCTATAATCCAATATCACTATAGGAGATATCTAAAACCATGGATATGTATATAAAATGAAGAAATTGTGTTTATCTTTCATTATAGCATTGCTTCTAAGATCTTCATTCAATATTATTATTGATTATTACTCAATAGAAACCATCAAACTCCCATATTCATGGTGTATTTAGGGGATGAGATCAATCTCCCTTCACATGGGTGGGATTCCCCTTCACTCTACGACATGCTAGTGCCTATGAAGAGAAATAAGGGTGGGATAGAGGTTCGTCTTACATGAAAGAGTATCCTAAACACCATCAAATGGGTACAACCTCTTGATAAATGTATTAGGACAAATCCTAATCCATTGTATAAATTTGCTCATGTGTTATCATGCATGAGTAAATGGAATTCGTCTGCTCTATAATTCATTACTTGAATACATCTCTTGTATGTTTCATCTTCATGAAATGCCTATAGGGATTATAGATTTGATTATATGGAAAACTACTTGAATGTTATAATTTAACACTCAACTTCTATCTTAAATATCTCAATCGTGAATTATGATTGATAAGTTTTTATCTTGATAATGTAAATTCATTCTCTATGATATGACATTTCAGTATAGATATCACAAAATATGATATGCCTTATATCACCACATGTGATATAAATAACCATACTTCATAAACATAATATTTAGGGAATATCTCCTTCACTTATCTCATACACCTTACAACATGGTTCTAAATTCTATAGTTCCTTCCTATTATGTATTTAAATTATAATGTAGTTAGTAACTTATATTAAATCTGAGATAACACATTTCCTTAAGTAGGATTCTTTAAAAATTCATCAATGTAAATCAATAGATTTTAAAAAAATGGTACCTAGTAATGTTACCAAGAACGATTTCACAAACATGTATTAAATCTATAAGAAATTATAAAAATAGACAATAAGATCCTTTATGGGATGAGTCAACCACTCATCTTATTAGTTTTTACACACACACCCAAAAAACTAAAACCAAAATGGGTGGATTAGAGAAAAAATTGAAAATAGATAGCCTCGATCAACCTTCTAAGAAATTTATTTAAAATCCTTTTTAATAATATTAATTAAATATAATAATTTTAATAGAAAAGTTATGTAAACATACCATCATCCATGTATAAAATCATGGAACAAATCTATAGATATTGGAAAAAGAACATGAGAATAAAGGAAATAAATATGCTCCCAAACCAACATTTATATTAGTGTAATAAAACCTAAAATTTAACTATGATAATAGTGATAGGACATATATAGTTCTCTATGTGTGTATGCTGAACAAGATGAGACCTAGCTATATTTTTCTTTGTAAACCAAGTCCTCAAGTGAGTGAAAATACATATGATGGATAAACATTGTATAATGATTGATTCATGATGTGCCTTTGATAAGTTAAAAAATATAAGCATGTATATTTCATAATACAATGATATAATTAGCATCATTAACTAATTCAGTGAATTGTTTATTGATCCAAGTCATGTGAGGATGACCATCATTGATGACCTTGTTGTCATATAGATGCACCTAATAATTAATCAACCATAGAATTTTAATCTATGAATATCAATTGTGTTGCAACAACACCCTAAATATATATGCCTAACATAAATGAGACATCCTCTAACATGATGGTCATATCCCCCTTAGGTAGATAGGAAATATGCATCTTAGGCCTCCACTTCTTGACAAGTACTAGAATATGTTGGTTTTCCACAAATGTGAATTCATGTATCCATGAGCCTTGGTTATCTCATTTTTCAGCATCTTCCATTCTCCTTTAATTCATCAAGTGTGTATTAACTTTAAATCCAATATTGAACTATCTCCCCACTTTTGGAATCTCAATTCTTTTACAGTGCTACTCACTTGTAAGTAAGGGGTGTCAAGGTTATTCTGATATGTAAAATTAACTACAAACACATATATCTTTACATTTTAAGTGAGATGAATCATACTCATATCATCAAAAATGAAAATAAAAAAAATATATTAAAAATAATAATTAAAAGTAATTAAAAAAATAAAACATACAATAACTGATCTAGCTAGTGATATTCATCATCTAGAAATATACATGAAAATAAACATTTATTATTATTCATAATGTTTATATAAAATATTATTATTATTATTATTAGTTTTATTTTCAATATATTAATAGTAATAAAAAACATATAATTAAATAAATTATTTAAACAAAATGATAATAAAATAAACCATAAAATATAACTGATAATTAGATAAAACAAAATAAAAAAATAAATTTCATTAAAAAAATCATAGCTTCAATAAGTTAATAAATAAATTTGTGAAAGAATATTTCACAAGCATAAAACTATAATGTGTGGGAAATAAGGGGTGACTTTTTATAGTCCTTTAATGGGATGCATGAACCATGTTCATTCATCCACTTAAAATAAAAGATGACTTCTGTGAATTTGTTTCACACAAGGTAATATAACATAATGAAACTTTCATGAAAAGTGTTCACATTAATCATATAATAAACAGATTTTGAAGCCTAGTTGGATTGTGTGAACAAGATCCACACAATCTAATTAGGATTTATGAAACTTTTTTAAATATGATTCACAAAAAATGAAAAATATTGTTCCACCTTGCATGAACCACATTAATGTATCCCCTGACCCATTTCAATCAATATAATTTACTTTATCCTATATCATTAAATATAATAAAAAATTATAAAATCCTTTATTCATATTATTATATTAGGTATAACGGATTACAAATTTCAAATAATTCACACACCTAGGAACCCTAGTAGGTCAAACCTCATACATCCCCATAATGATTGAAAACAACCACTAAAACTTTTTTTATTAGGTATCAATTGGATCAAATACCCACATATTCATGGTCCTAAAGACCTAATTTTTTTAATGGAATTTTTTAAGTACCCTATTTTCCTCATATTTTTTGTGTCTCCCACTTGTAGTGTGCTTGTTATTTTCTCCACTTGTAAACATCGCATCCTGATGACGTTCTGAGAACACCTTTGTGACATACTATCCTACTCCACCAATTGTACTTATTATTGGATTAACTATCATAATATTTTGTTTAATATTATTATAATGGGGTAATTAGGGATAAACTTTTCAAATTGATGTAATTTGAAATTTAATTAAATAACCATGGATGAAAAATATTTAATCCCTATTTAAAGGGTCTTATCCTTGCTAATTATGCCTCAATTTTCCATTCTTGTACACTCCATAAAAATCACTATGAAAGAGAGAGAATGAAAAGGATAGGAATCCTTTTAATTAGGAGAAAATAAATGATACTCAAATCCATAAGGTTCAATGGATCAAGGTATGTATTTTATTTTAAATTTTATTTATCTATATATTTGATAAATATAGATTTTAATGATCCAAAAATAAATGAAATTAATTTACTTGTGGTAACAGAGAATGTTATGAAATCTGTGTTTTCCCATTTTTAAAATTATTATGTGTTGAATTGAATTTAGAATGAATTTTGTTCATAATTAAATAATGCTTTCAATTTCACATAATGAATTTCTATAATTTTTCTTTCAAGTTTCACATAATGAATTTGTTGTGCATCTTTTTCTAAAATCTAATGGTGATGTTCTATTTTTCTAAATTCTAAGTCGACTTTGTATTTTTTATCCAAAGTCACTCTAGAAATTTAATATATATTGTTGTGAATTTTTAAAAACTAAATCTTTTGTGGATTTTTTTTGGAAATCCCAATAATATTCCTCTCTCATCATGATTTTGGAATTTTAAATCTCTTTTTTTTTATTTACTTATTACACTGTATTTATCCTAATATGATGCCTATGTCCATTTATTATTATTATTATTATTATTATTATTATAGTTATTATATTAGTGGACCATGATTAAAAAATGGGTTATGCAGTTATGTTGTATTGTTTTCCCCCCTTAGTTTTTAATAATAATAATAAATGGATAATTAACTAATTGTCATTGTTTTTCAAACCCCACAAAAATTATTAAAAGCACATTAAGGATTTAAAATAATTCTATGATCATTAACAACGATTATTATTACAATTTTATTATTATTATTATTATTATTATTTAAAGATATGTTTTATGGTTTATGTTGATTTTGTAATTTTTTTTAGAAAAAAAATTATTTGAATGGGAAAATAATGATTATTATTATAGTTTATTAAAATTCTATTTTAGATGTTGTATTATGTTAAATTTTTTGATTAAAAATTAATATTGATTTTTATTTATTTGAAATAACAATTAGAGTTTTAAATTTGATTCCAAAATAAATTAAAGAAAGAGTAAACAAAAATTTATATTTATATTTATTTAAAAAAATATTTATTATATTTATAATTATGTTGTGTAATAATTTTTTATTTTTAGAACATCATCATATGAGATATTTTAATCACTAACGTGGTCAAATCATAAAGTTAAAATTGTTCCAAGATTATATTAAAAATATCATATATTTATTACTCATAAATTTGATATTATTATATTATTTTATGAGTAATTAAAATTCATTATTGTGAGATATTTATTAGTTTCCTAGAGTAAATTATCATATTCTTATAATTGATGAATATAATTGTTGGATATATATATATATAGGAATTATGAGATGTATTTATATATCCAAATATAATAAATAAATATGATTTATGTGTATATTATTTCTAAATAATGTTAATTTAATTAATATCAATTACGTTTTTGTATTAGTGTATCACCCAAAGTAGAACACTAATACACATTTTGTGTTAAATAATTTGTCTGAATTGATGTATTATTATTATTTCAAAGAATTATTTTTAATTTTGTATTTATTTCAGTTATATTTCCATCATCATTTCACTCATATTCATCGACTATTATGATCATTAATTGATTAAATTTCTCTGATTGGAGTAAGAAAATCCAATTTCACATTGGTGTATTGGATCTTGATTTAACACTCTGAGTGGAGAAACCTGCTACTATAATGGATGATAGTGGAGATAATTATAGATTGTATTATACAATATGGTAAATATCAAAAAATTAATTTTTATGTTCATGCAAATGAACATAGAAAGTTGCATCATGTCTAGTCTCTCTAAAAGTGAAAGTGCTAAAGGATTTGGGAAATCTATGGGAGTCTTATATTAAACTACTAATATCACGCACCAACCATTAGTTTTCTTTTATTTTATTTTATTCTTTATTTTGGTTCTTTTTATTGTGGTTTCGGTCAAATTCCTGATAGAAAACTGAGTTTTGGAGTTTTTGGCTGAGTTTTGGCCCTATGCATGGTTTGAGCATGGTTTGGGTAAAATAATGTGAGGCCTAAAAGGAACCATTCACCCTTATTTTGGTGGATTAAATCTTGTGAATGATTAGAGGAAACCATGTGGAAAGTTTTTGAAATGTCTATATCAAATGATATAGCTAAGTTACACAGTTGGTTCATGGTTTCCCAAACCTCATAACCTAATCGTTTGTGTTTCTTGGGTGTCATAAAATTTTGAAATTACAAGTTTTAATACCTATTTTTAGGCCCAATAACCCCTACTCCACTTTATCAACCTAGGAACACCAGGTGGATCCCAAAAAACCCTTCTTTCTTTCTCTCTTTCCACCATTTAAACTCCTCTAAGGTGAGTTTCTTTGGATTTTGGGTCACTTTTGTCCTCTACTTCTCCTTCTCTCTTGACTCTTAAATCTTCCATGGATTTTATCCCTCTTTGAAAAACCCTAGGGTGAGGGTTGACTAATTGTTTTTGTTTCCTTTGATGTTAGGGTGTGTGTATCACACCTTGGTCCTAGTTCTTCCTTCGTTGCATGCATGCATCGTTGAGGTAGGTGTTTCAATCCATTTCCTTTCCAACACATTCTGTTTATTTTTTATCTTTCCATTAATGCTTTTAAAATGCTATAATCTTTCTTTTGGTGTGTTAGTGTGACTATTTTTTTTGTTTCAATGTTTTAAATTTGATGAAAATGGTTTTCAAATAAATTTTCTTAGTTATACCTATATGTATATACATGAAAAGTGTTCGATAAAATGTTAATCAACCTTTATAAATGAAATTGGGCTTGATTGGTTTTTTTGTCCTATTTTGGGTATTTGTTTTATTTGGATTTTCTATGTGATTTCAGTTATGTAAATGGTTTTGAGATCTTTCTATGGTTTTGGGACTATGTGTGATTTGTTGCGATTTTTCGGAATTATAGCAGTGGTTTAATAATTTGTTTTTCTATGAATTTTATGGTTTATCATTGATAATACATTGGATGTGGTCATGTCCATATGTTAATGGGGTGAACATATGGATAGGCACACAAGTGATAATGGATTTCCATTGAAGTTTTCACATAAGACCCTGTATTTCAAAATAACATTCCCTTCCCCTTTTTTCTCTTCTTTAGACCTTCTTTCTTTAAATGTTTTTCCAAAACCCAAATGTCTTTATAAATAGTTCCATGTTTCCCAAATGTTCTCAATGTGGTTTTCAAATGTATTTCCTAAATTATATCCCATTTATAATATTTAAAATGTGGTTTGGATTCTAAATAATGTAAAGACCCATTTGGAATTTTCAAATCATGCTTTATGTTTTCAATATAGTCTTATAAAGTGTTTGGAAAGTAGACATCGATTTTAAAATGACAAGGCTCGGTTGGTATTTTTTAATGCTTTCAGAATTGTTTTTTGAAATTCATGTGATATGAAGGCCCAGTTGGAATGTTTTTTGGATTTATGGTGATGGGAACCTCTATGGTGGTCCCTCTGAGTAGAGAGACATCACATAGGTGGTGTTAGTGTTTGAGATAAGAAATCATGGTGTTTCTGGGTCATTTGTTTGATCCACATGTGTGAGGACCTCCCCATTCACCATGTACTATTATTATGGGACTCCTAGGGATCCTCTAGAGGTTTGAGTGATGGTTTCTTATCGACCCTAGTTAGATGGGTTGGTACCCCTTAGGATTTGTTGAGAGGCTAGGTTGGATGTTCCACTAGATTGGCTAGTTTAGAGTGGCTAGTTTGTTATTGAATATGGGGATACACCAAACGTCGGTAAGTGATTCCAAACTAAGTACATCTCGGGATTAACTCTAGATATGTTTAAGAACTACCCTTGATTACTATTTGTATGTTCTATTTTATTTCTCTACACCAGTTTTACCTGTGCTGCTAGCTTGTGCCCCGTTATCATACTTCCTTTGTTTTCAGCATAACCCATTTTGATCACCTTGTTGGATTCTTCTTTTGATGTTGGGTTGGTAAAAAAAAATTCCTAAAATGGAAACCTATTTGAAAATTGTAAAGTGGAATGTGTTGTTTTAAAATGGGAAGGACGTGTTGGGTTCTTTTAAATGATAAAAAATATTTTATAAATATATTTCAAACTAGTGTTTATAGGTTTTTTTAAAGTAAATTTATGGAATCTATGGTGCTTACCTACTGAATTTTTTATTCTCACACCCTATTTGTGCCACATGTAATTAGTAGACCTGAGTTATTTTGTAGGTTCATGTTTCTAGTTTAGGTTCCTATAGATCAGGATGGTTTGTGGATAGTGGTGACCTAGAGGTAACATGGATATCATGTTAATTATAGTTTGGTTTAGTTTTCTTTTGTAGGTTTTTCTTCCAAAATTTCATTGTATATAGATTTGGTTTTATATTTATTGGTGTTTAGTTATTATAGTTATTATTAAATTCTCTTTTTGGTTATTTGATCCGGTTTTTTTACTCGGAGAAATTGTTTAGAATTAATTTATCTTTGATAACTAATGTTAGTCGCCAGCCTGGGAGGATTGGGAACACCTCTTGAGTCTTTTCTTAGACCGGGTCAAGTGCCGGGTCGGATGGAAGCCTGACCTAATTCATAAAAAAATGGTATCATTGGAGCCCTTTTTTATTTTGGGTGTCTGGTAGTTTGGATATTTAGACTATTGGGACCCAATAGGTTGGTACAGGAAAAGTGTTTTGAACTCTTTTTCATACCAATCCTTGAGTTTCTTGGGTTACTTCAGGCTAAGAGTCTTTCTTATGGGTCTAGGTGTGTGTATGGGGAATGAAAATGGGGGTGAACCAGTGTTGTGATGTAGTCTCGCATGTAGTAGTGACCCATATGAATCCTAAGTATACGGCTTAAGATAATCTTAGTGGTTAGTGATTTCCTAGGAAATGAATCGCTAATCATGTCACCAGGTAATGCACAAATACTAGTTCCATATCCTAAGTGTTTAGTGTGAGCTATGTTTTGGTTTGGTTTTCATTGGTGTGAGTTGATTTTCAAAAGGAAAATGGTATTCAGAAAAATGGGTTTTCAAAAGGAAAATGTTCTTTGAATAAACGGTTTTTCAAAATGAAAATGGTTTTAAGCTATGTTTTTGTTTCGAATGTGGGATTTGGTGACATAATTGAATATTTAAGTGAGTTGGGGTTTTGTGAAAAGTGGGTTGATATTTAAAGTGTTTTTGAAATTTGAATGAAATGATGGGTTTTAAAAGAGTATTTGGGCTTGGTTTTTGTGATTTTTGGTCTTTGAATCTTATGTTTTGGCTTGTGATGTCTTTCTAGATGAGTTTTGATTTTTTTTATGTTTATTTCAACTCTTTTTATGAAGTATGCTTCCAAGAATTATCTATGAGGTTTCTAGTGGGTCTCTCCCAATTTTTGGACCTACACATACTCTGATTGGGGTAAAATAGTTGAGTTATTCTCTATAGTTACTAGTATTTCATGGTGATCATGCTCTATTGGAGGTATCGTATTGTCTTGAAAAGGTCAAATAGATCTTTGGGTCATTAGGAACTCTATATGGTGTGAGGGTGTGAGATATTTTGAGTTCCTTTGGAGGTCCATTGTTGGATTGGTGGAATATGACCATCCTTTCATTGTTGCAAGTTGGGGAATATTGGAAAGTGTTTAATAGAAATTTCATGTGATAGTTAATACCTGAAGAGGTGAAGTTGAGTAATGTGGAAGATCTCTTGAGCATATAGTAAGGTCAGTAGACAGTTAAGGCCTATATTCATCAGTTTAAAGATCTAGTTTATTTTTCCTTTGAGATAGCTTTATAGGATCAGTTAAAATTTCCTCTCTTCTTTTGGGGTCTTCATCCAGATATCAAGGAGTGGTTTATCTGGTGAAGTTCAGTTTGATAAGTTGGTTGATTATGTGTTTCTATCTGAATTGGGTCTTGGGGTGTAGTCAGTGGTAGTTGGTTCTCATGAAGGTTCCTTATCTAGAGAGAGTTTTCTTCCAGAGGAACCTATTCCTAAAAAGTCTCCTTTGATGATTTTGGTCTATCATTCTTTGGAACATTCTCTTGTGTATTTCCATTGTGTTTAGTTCTGGTTTCTAAGCAATATTATTGTAACCCTATGAATTTCTACCAATGATGTATCCATTTGGATCACTTTTAGAAGTTCTTCAAGTGGAATTTCTAGAAGGGGGGTTTTGATTAGAGGATTCCAGCTCTAGTTTGTGGCATAGTGGATGCTTCAGATAATAGGGCTCTAACCATAGGCCCCAGAGTGAAGCCTGTATGCAGTCAGGAACCATTGGGTGTAGGTTTGTTAGCCCAACTTTTGTCTCTAGTGATGAGGTGTTAATAGTTTATGTTTTCCTATTTTAATATTTGTTTTTCTTGAAAGTTCCATATCATTGTAAGTTTATTTTGGTTAAATAAGGATTAATGGTATCATTTTATTAAACTCAGAGGTGGTGTTTTGTGGATGTAAATTTGGATTAGTTTTATTTATTATGGTTTAGATTTGCTTTTGTTTGTTCTCGTTTTGGAGATTTTGATTCTTTGAGGAGATGATGAATTTCAGTTTGGTTCACTATTAATTTCAGTCTCTTCCGTGAACTTTCTCTTGTGTCGGGGGTTCCTGGTTCCAGTTGAGAGTTTACATGTTAGATCTAGTTGGTCTCTTGTGGAGGGGATAACCCTTTTTTTACTTCTCCCCATGGTTATCTTGGTTGAAGTTTTTCCTAGAATGGTTAGGTGTGACTTGTGGAGTAAATGTTCACAACACGGTTTGTTGTTTCATTTGGTCTTGTTTCATTTTGAGTTTAAGTTTAGTTACTCAAATGATTGGGTGAGTTTCTAGAGGAATAAAGTGGTTTTAGTGGGGATAATTGTTACCCCACAACCATATTTTTTTATTTTATTTTATTATTTTCTTGATTTTGTTTCTTTTAGTCGAGGTTCGAGTAAATTTCTTAACGAAAATTTTTGAGTTTTGGAGTTTTTAGGTGAGTTATGGCCCTGTGCATGGTTTTAGCTTGGTTTGGGCCAAACTGTACAAGGTCTAGTAAGAACCATGCACCCTTATTTGGGTGGAGCATGGATTTTGCACAGTTAGAGGAAACAATTAGGAAATCATGTGAAATGGTTTTGTCAAATGACATGGTTGAGTTTCACGGTTGGCGCAGGATTTCCAAAATTGTGTGGCCTAACTGTGTGAGTTTCCCAGGTGTCTTAAAATTTTTAAAATCCAAGTTTTCCCTTTTTTATCCCCAATCAATCCCTCCAACCCCTTGATCAACCTAGGAACACTATGGGTCTCTCAAAACCCCTCCTCCCTTACTCCCAATTCACCATTGAATCTCCTATAAGGTTTCTAAGGTTAGTCTCTTTGAGTTTTGGGTTAATTTTATCCTCTTATTCTCCTTCTCTCTTGATTCTTGGATCTTCCTTTTCTTGGATCCCTCTTAGTCAAACTCTAGTGTGATGATTGGATAAGTTGGGTTTTTTCCTTTGATGTTACGGTGTGTGGATCATTCCCTGAGCCTAGTTCTTCCTTCTCTGATGGTTTTGTTGCATGCATGCATCTTTGAGATAGGTGTTTCCATCCATTTAATTTCCATCACATTCCATTAATGCTTGAGCTTTTCTTTAATTCTTATAAAATTATGAAATATTTATTATGGTGTGTTAGTGTGACTTTTTTTGGTGTTTCAATGTTGAAAATTTTATGAAAATGGTTTTCAAATGGATTTTCTTAGTTATACCTATATGTATATTCATGCAAAGTGTTTGATAAAATATCAATCAGCTTTTATAAATAAGATTAGGTGTTTTTGGGTCATGTTTGGACTATTTTGGGTGTTGGTGATTTTGATTTTCATTGTGATTTGATTTATCTAAATGGTTGTGAGGTCTTGTTATGGTTTTATGCCTATGTGTGATTTGTTGCGATTTTTGGGAATGATAGTGGTGGCTTGATAATTTGGTTTTTAGGAAGTTTTATTGTTTATCCAGGAGATTACATTAGATGCGGGCATGCATATATGTTCATGGGGTGCATATATGTATAGGATTACAAGTGATAATGGATTTCTATTTAATTGTTCACCTAATACCCTAGATTTCAAAAGAACTTTCCATTCCCCTTTCTTCTCTTCTTTTTCCCTTCTTCCTTCAAATGGTTCTTCTAAACCCCTATGTCTTTATAAATAGTTCCATGATTCCCAAATGGTCTCAATGTGGTTTTAAAAAAAAATTCCTAAATTCTGGCCCATTTGGAATCTTTGAACTATGGTTTGGATTCTAAATAATGTAAAGAACTGTTTGTAATTTTCCGATCATGCTTTATGTTTTTAGCTTATTCTTGGAAAGGGTTTTGAAAGTAGACTTGGATTTTAAAATGATAAGGTTAGGTTGGTATTTTTTAATGATTTAGGATTTTTTTTTGAAACACATGTGACATGAAGGCTCGTTTGACACTTTTGTTTGACTTGATGGTGATGGGAACCTCTATGGTGGTCCCTCTGAGGAAAGGGGCATCACATAGGTGGTGTTAGTTTTTGGGATAAGAAAACTTAGTGGTTGTGGGTTATTGTTTTGAGACATTCATGTGATTAACTCCACATTCACCACATAATATTATCATGGGACTTCTATGTGTCATATAGAGGTTCTAGTGATGGATTTTTATTAACCTTGATTAGATAGGTTAGTACCCCTTGGATTTTCAAAGAGGCCAGGTGGGACATGCCACTAGATTGGCTAGTTTAGAGTGGCTAGTTGGTTACTGATTATGGAACTACACCACATGCTATCAGATGAGTCTGCACTGAGTACATCTAGGGATTTCTTATAGATATGTTTAGGAACTACCCATGCTTATTATCTATATGTTCTATTTTATTTTGTTTCACCTATTTTATATGCACTTCTAATTTTTTCCTTCTTGATCTATTTCCTTTGTTTTCAGCATAGCCTCGTTTTGATCTCATGATTGAATTATTATTTTGATTTTGGGTCGGTAATTTTTTTTCTTGAAATGAAAACATGTTTGAAAAGAGGAAAGTGGTGTGTGTTATTTTAAAATGGTAATGTTGAGTTGGTTTATTTAAATAATAAAAACATATTTTTGAAATGTATTTAAAACTAGTGTTTATGGACTGTTTTGGAAAATGAAATGTATGGACTCTATGGTGATTACCTACTAAGATGTTTATGCTCATACTCTACTTTAGAAACTCAGTGTTAGTATACCCAATCTATTTTTCATGTTCAATTTTATGGTTTAGGTTTCCAATGGAGTGGGATGGTTTGTGGATGGTGGTGACCAATAGGTCATGTAGAGATCGTGTTAGTTGTAGTTTGGTTTAGTTTTATTTTTTAGTTTTGTATTATCAGTTGTCATTATATTTGGATCTGGTTTTGTTTTTATTAATGTTCAGTTATTATAGTTCTTATTGTGTGCTCTTTTTGATTATTTTATCCTAGTTTTTTATTAGGTGAAATTCTTACCACTTGATTTATCATTATGATCAGTGCTAGTATTTATCCCATGAGGATCAGGATTTCCTCTTGGGACTTTCTTGTACCAAGTCAGGTACTGGGTTAGATGGAAGTCCATATTGGTTCTTGGAAGCTGAAAAATATCTTTCTAGTACATTAATGAGTACATTTAACACTATAAAGTTTAAATATTCTCATACAATGTGTGATCATGCCATTGAAATGAAAAATATCACAACAAGCCATAAATCTTTAGGAATGGAAGTGGATGAAAGTTTACTTGTATATTTTTTCCTAAAATTTATACCATCTGAGTATGGAACTTTCTAAATGAGATAGAACACCATTAAAGATAAATGGAATGTGCGTGAATTACATAGTATGATAGTTTAAGAGGAAACATGTTTAAAGATTCAATGAATCCTCTCCATCCATTATGTGTATCATAAAGGGGAAATAAACATAGTATAAAGAAGCATGGAAAAGGAAAGGTTCCATTGAAGGTTAATGAATCCTATAGCAAGAACTTGAAGAACAAAAATAAAGATAAATTCAATTTCTATGGGAAATTTGGACATTTCCAAATAGATTTCCTAAAATGAAAGGGTTTTTTAAATAAAGGTATGAAAAATGATTATACTTGTTATGAATCAAACTTAGCTAAAGTTTACATGGTGGATTGATTTTGGTTGTACAAATCATGTTTCTAATATGATATAGGGATTTCATTCAATCCAAATCACAAGTCTAACTGAAAACTTCATCTTCAGGGAGAATAGAGTGAAGGTTCCAGTAGAAGAAGTCAGGAATTATTATTTGATCCTTGATAGTGGATACAGTTTTTATTTATTTGAAGCCTTTTATGTTCAAGTATATCTCGGAATCTGGTTTCTTTATCAAAACTTGATTCTTCAAGATATTCTTTTAATTTTTTGAATGGATATTTTAGTTAGTTTAAGAATACATGAATGATTGGATTTGGTTTATTGTATGATGGTTTATATAAACTAAATCTTGATAATATGTATGATGAAACCCTTATGACCTTTCGTCATAATTTTTGTACTAAATATGTTTTAGTAAATGAAAAGTGTGCTTAATTATGGAATAAACGGTTAGGTCATATTCCCAAATAAAGATAAAAGAGATTGATTAAGATTCAAATAATTCCAAATTTTTATTTTAAGTAACTAAACATTTTTGTGGGTTGTATTAAAGGAAAACAAACAAAACACACAAAGAAACGTGCAACAATAATTGATCAACTCCTTGAGATCATACATACCGATATATGTGCACCTTTTGATATCAATTATTTCAGTAAAGAAAAATACTTTATCACCTTTATTGATGATTTTTTAGGTTATGGATATGTATATTTATTTCATGATAAATCAAAAGTAATAAATTCCTTGTAAATTTATTTAAATGAAGTTGATAGGAAATTAAAAAAAATTGAAAGTCATAAGGTTTGATAGGGGTTCTCAATATTATGGAAGATTTTATGAAAGTGGACAAAACCCTAGTCCATTTACAAATTTTATATAAAGTCATGGAATATGTTAACAATACACTATACCAGGTACACCACAACAAAATGGTATAGTGGAAAGGTGTAATAGAACCTTAATCGATATGGTTAGGATTGTGTTAATTAATTCTTCTTTACCCTTATCATTGAGGATGTATGATTTAAAAAATGTCATGTATTTATTAAATAGGGTTACTACTAAAGTAGTTCCAATGTCTCCTTTTGAACTTTTAACTGGTAGGAAACATAGTTTGAAACACCAATATGTATATGGTTTTCAATAATAAATAAGAGAATATAATCCCTAACAAAGAAAACTAGATGCAAGAACAATCAATGGATATTTTATTGGTCATCCACAGAAATCAAAGAGGTAGAGATTTTATTGTCCAAACTATAGTATAAGAATTTTTGAAACTGGAAATGATAGATTTACTGAGAATGGTGAATCCAGTGGGAGTGAAGTTCCACAAAATGTTGAAATTAATGAAGTTAAAATTCAAGTTCCATTTTATTATACTCCAACTTCACATATTTTTGTTCCTAAAATTATTACATCACAAAGTACTCATGTAAAACAACAATAGAATGTTTCCCAAATTCAAAATGAAGAAATGGTTAAAGAACCACAATAAATAATGTTAAGAATATCCCAAATAGAAATAAGTTTAGCTATTTCTGATGATTATGTGGTATATATATATGAAATAGATATTGATATTAGCATTGATAATGGTACAGTTTCATATTCTCAAGCAATTAATTTTTGATAATTCTGATAAATGGTTAGATAATATGAATCGTGAGTTGAATTCCATGAAAAAAAATAACGTATGGGGTTTTATAGAATTTATTGAAGGAGGAAAGAGAGTTGGATGTAAATGGGTCTTGAAAACGAAATTTGACTCTCATGGTAACCTTGAATGTTAAAATTCCATAACTTTTACTAAAGGATTCACTCATAAGGAAGGTATAGACTATAAGGAAACCTTCTAATCAATTTCTAAGAAAGATTCTTTTAGAATTATTATGGTATTGGTAGCTCAGTATGATTTATAGTTACATCAAATGGATGTTAAAATAGACTTTCTAAATGGAAATGTAGAGAAATATATATACATAGATCAACCCATGGTTTTTTCTATTAAAGAAAAGGAACAAAAGGTATGTAAATTAAATAAGTAAATATATGGACTTAAATAAGTTTCCTAAAAATGGTATATTAGGATTAATTATACCATTGTATCTTTAGGGTTTAACAAAAACATTATTAATAGATGTATATACTAGAAGATTAGTATGATTAAATTTATATTCATGATTTTATATGTTGATGACATATTTCTTGATACAAATGATATTAGTCTATTATTTGAGAGCAATAAATTCCTCTCTAATAATTTTGAAGTGATAGACATGGGAGAAACCAAGTATGTGATTAGAATATAGATATTCTATAATAGGACTCAAGGTTTATTGGGATTATCTCAAACGTCATGCATTAATAAAATTTTAGAGAGGTTTAGGATGAAAAAAAATTAGAATCACTAGCTACAATTCAAAAAGTAGATAGATTAAATCTCAATTAATGTCCCAAAAATGATTTGGAATAAAAATAGATGGAAGAAATTCCTTATACATCTATTAATAGAAGCTTGATGTATGCTCAAACATGTATAAGGCCAGATATTAGCTTTGTATTTGGTATGTTAGAAAGATACCAAATCAATCATGGACTGGATCATTAGAGAGATATAGAGAAATTTTTGTGATATTTTTAAGAAACAAAGGATCACATACTAACTTATAAAAGATCTAATGATATTAAGTTGATTGGATACTATAATTCATATTTTTTGGTTGTGTTGATAAAAGAATTTCCACTTTTGGTTATGTGTATCTTCTTGATGAAGGATAAAATCATGTAAAAGTGAAAAGAAATTGGTTATAGATACTTCGACCATGGAATATAAATTTTCAACATGCTTTGAGGCTTCAATTTAGAGCATGTGGTTGCAGAACTTTATTTAAAGACTTGAAATTTTTTATGGTATTGCCAATCCCTAGAAAATGTATTGTGACAATACCATGTTAGAATTATTTTCAAATAATGAGAGATATTTCAAAGGTTCTAAACACATGGAATTAAATTAATTTACAGTCAAGGATGATGTTTAAAAATGTAAGGTTTTAATTGAACATATTAGCAAAAAAATTATTATCAACCCTTTGATGAAAAGGTTTCCATCCAAGACATTTATTTTAATTTTTAAAGTATGGGAATTTTTGTTGAGTAGGTTTTATTGTATGTATTGATTGTTATGATTATTACAGTTGACACTTGGACTTAAAAATGTTTTGATCACATTGCATGTTTTTCAATAAGTATACAAAACTGAATTAAATAATGATAACAGGTATAGTCTTAAATAAATACATTATCGTTGGACCAATTATATATATATATATATATATATCCCATTTTAATTATGATAAGGAAATTTTCAATATTGTAGTACATGGAAGGGAGTATGTTAATAGAGAATATATAACCACCATGAATCATATGGACATTATACTTAATTATGTTAAATTTTGTATAAATGATAGAATATATATAAATGTGCATAATGACTGATTGAATATATTAAATATCATAAAGTAATATCACATTATTTAAGTGGGAGAGTGTTTGATTAACTCCTGTAATCTTATGTTTAATATTATTATAATGGGATAATGAGGGATAAACTTGTAAAATTGATGGGATTTGACATTTAATTAAATAACCACCCATGAAAACTACTTTATCCCTATTTAAAGAGACTTTTCCTTTCCAATTATTTCTCAATTTTCCATTCCAAAATGATCCATCAAAATTGTTTTGTAAGAGAGAGTAGGAAAATGATATAAATCCTTTTAAGTGGGAGAAAATCATGGAGACTCAAATCTAAAAGGTTCAATGGATCAAGGTATGTCTTTTATTTTGAATTTTATTTATCTAGATATGTGATAAATACATATTTTAAAGATCCAAAAATAAATAAAATTAATTTACACTTGTATAACATCGTCACACTCAAGTTCCCTATTCCTCACCATTTGGGTATTATTTTGACCTCACATTTCCCTTGTGGCTTTGTTCTCCACTAATACCACTATCTGACCCACCACCTATAGTGAATTTTGTTCTCCATGATGTTCATCTTCATCCCACTATTGAGTGGGAATCCATACACCCAGTCAATGCTAACCGCATTAATTTCATGTGGGAAAGGAAAATCCACCCCCACCCCCCAATTTAATTGGGGAGAACTATGGATAGTTGGGGTCAAATCACTATTCACTCTTCCTGAAAACTGTTTTTAAAAAATTACTATTATTTTTCTTATCTTTTATATATATATATATATATATATATTAGGTAATAGTATATTATGTATATTATGGTTTTAGAGATTATAAGAAAATGAAACAACACACACCCCTAGGCCCGCAAGGACTGATGACACCCCCTTCCAATGGTTGGCCCACTCAATAGATGGACCATTACAATTTTATTTCCTAAAGTCCCTATGGCTTGAAGGCCATTACATGGCTCGGAGGTCGTATCATCCTGAACCAAAGTCCCCCTACCTATGTCATGCATTGTGCTAACGTGTACCTAGGTCTACACCCTAGAAATTAATTAAAAATATAATTAATAATTGATAGTATAAATAATATTAATATTAATAATAATTTAGTTATAAATATAATTATCAAATAATTAAATAATTACTATATAATAATGTAGTTAATGTGATTATAAATTATTGACAACATATTTAATAATTAACATAACTAGCTACTACTAGTCTACACGCGTCCCGAAGGGCCCGTGTAGGGTGTGAGACAAGTCTCAGTATGATACCACCCAGAGGTGTGTACCTAATATTAGTGTTTTAGGCAAACATACTTATACAAGAAAAACAGTAAACAGTGCAACGCCCAAAAGTAAACAAAGACTTCACTGGTGCTCAGCAGCCACCAGGAAGTGTCACCTACTTCAGCCAATGCTAAAAAGTCTGATCTGCAGCCCGGCACCTCGTGCCACCTGACACCATGTGTCTCAAGTACCGACGTCCCGATGGCACACCCAACCATCGTAACCCAGCTCGAAATCTCAACCTTCCCAGGGCACAACATTCGGTGGAACAACGATACCTATCCTCAAAATATAACCGGAGGGACAGTGATTTCTACCCTCAAATCACTGCGAGCTTCTACCCCCAACCTTACCGCCTCAAAGCTGTCTCCCGAATGCTCCTCACCTTCCGCGTGGCTTCCTATGGCAAGCACCCCCAAACCAAATACACCTAACTGCTTCTATCGGGGCCTCTACCCAGCGAGTGGCCATACCACCTCATCTCAGAGTCTATATGTGTGCACACTACTCAAAAGTACCTGGTGAGCGGTAATCACCTTAGTATGTCCCAAGCCACAACACCTCTGACACCTCGTGTCCCTGCGAACCTATCACTCAAGTCTGATGGTCTATCCATCCAAGTAACCCGGGCCAAAGCCGAACCTGACAGTCCAACTGCCTCAACCGACGTCCATGACACCCAATCACGTGGTAGCAACCACCCAAAGTATCCCGAGCCAAATCCCCAACCTATGAACCTCATCACTCAACAACATATCCAGGCCATGCCCAACACATCAAGTAGTTCAACATAGGAAATATCACACATTTCATATTCATACTTGGAAGCATCACTTTAAATAGGCGATTACTAAATAGTCAAATTGCACTAACCTGTGTTATCCCATACTAGCACCTAACTCATTCACGATTTAACAATTAAACTAAACATTTTAACTCGAGACATTAAATAAGCAGTATAACAGAGCAGTTTAAACAATGGTCCAATTCACATGCATTTCGGCACCCCCGGCCGAATTTCCCCAAACGAGCAACGACCTCTAACCCGGTCTCGCTGAATCGCAACAGGGTTAGGGAATACCCAGAGGCATTCCACAATGCAGATAATAAAATAAAAACAAATAAACAGGGTCTTGATCAATACCCAACATCGCGCCCAAAGGTCGCAACCCCAAATTTTCTACTAAAACACGAAAGAAGGTATGCACCACCCACCTCGTACTCGTACGATGACACTCCCTTGATTTCAGCCTCTAAATCGGACTACAACGTGGCAGATATGCATTTCTGTCAAATACAGAAATTCCGTTAGGATGAAATCTATGGAGAAATAGGTGAAGAAACAAGGACAAAGAAGGGTGCGCGGGTTTAGCCTTTCCGATGCGGTCCTGCTGCCACTGACGGATCGAAGAACGGAGTTCGTACGGAGATTCTGGAAGGGTTTTTGTTTTTCAGGAGTTCTCGGATGGACAGTTCGTCCAAAGGGAAAGAAGAAGAGAAAACTGGGAATGAGACGCGACGGAATCCCAATCTCTCAAATAAAAATAAAAGTACACGGCGTTTATATCCAAAGTACACTCCGTGTATATGTGTTTCTGTACTCTGAATTAAGATGATTCCAGCACAGGGCCTGGACCTTGTACACAGTCAACACACGGCCAGGGTCTCGGCCGCTACACGGGGAAAGGGTACACGGCGTGTCAAGGAAGGCTACATGCCGTGTAGATGGAAATTTACACCTGGGCACCACACGACATGTACCTAGCCTCGCATGGGTAAGGGATCCACGGCGTGTCTATAAATACACACCGTGTAGTAGGAACTTTTTACACGGTCTTCACACGGCATGTACTCAGTGAGCACACGTGTAACGACCTGAAATTTTGAATAAATCTTGTTTCCTAATTTTGTGTGTTGTTTTATTTTATTTTATTTTTATACTCAACAAAAATGTTTCATTTGATAACATGAGTATAATTAAAATGAGATCGTTGGGTTTTGACTGTTATATGACCATTGGTCAATATGACCGTTGTAAACTAAACGTTTGGATTATTTTCTCTAAATACAAGTAATATTTGTTAATTAATATAGAAAGAAGATTCGATGGCCTCACCCAGTAGTCTTCGACCGATCGAAGCCCATCTAATAGAACTTGGGAAGCAGGTAGCACCACTGGGCTTTGCTCTGGACCAAACCCAAGCTGAACTTCATCGTGTGAAGCTAGAACGGGATCTCCTTCGCGAGAAGTTCAAACAGATAGAAATTACTACTCGTGCGATGTTGGCTGAGCCTCCCTCGGATTCTCTCACCTTATCACACCTCACACTTAGGTCCTATGATGGTGTGATAAGGGGCTATGTAAGGAGACCGTAACTGCCTTGTGTAATCCTTTATTTTAAATAAAAAATTTCATTTCTTTTTATGATGAAGTTTATGAATTTTCAAATGACCGGATAAATATAGTATGCATATTTTTGATGAACTTTAGAAAAAGGATATTTTAAAAATGGTTATGTAAACCTTAAATAATTAAAAATGTGTAATGATTTTCAAAAAATGGTCTTCTACAATTATGTTCAGCACGAAATTTCGAGTCTAATAAGATCAACTTGATTTTTGATGAATAGTAAATTATGAATAGTGATTTTACGCTTAGGATTAGTAATGTGACCAAATGGATTAGTAATCTCACTTAAAGAAAGTATTAAAATAAGTTAGGAACTTTGATTAAGTAATGTGATTCAATAAAATGGTTAAATAACAGTTTCATAAATTATTATTCAAGTATTAGTTTTTTCAGATGAATAGTGTTTATTTAAATAAAAATTCAACTAAAAATATTTAGAAAATTATTTTTATAAAATGGACTACATTTTTGAACTTAGAGCATCGATATTATGTTAAGGTAATTTTTGGGGATTTTTCTGAAAAAAATGAATTTTCGATGAATAGTGTTTTTTAATTAAAAATTTAATTAAAAATATTTAGAAAATTATTTTTATAAAATGGATTTAATTTTTGAAATCAGAGCATTGATATTTGGTTAAGGTGAAATTTTGGGATTATTCTGAGAAAGTTGAATTTTCGATGAATAGTTAAAATAGAGTTTTTAAGTTATGGGTGTTTAATGACATCATTAAATGATGTATTAAGTATGTAATCAATATGGTTGACTGATGAATAGTAAGATAAGGTATGAGGTGTCCCAAGTGGCCAATACCATGGGAAAATACCATGGGCAAGCCCATTGTTTTTCCAAAACCACTAATGAGGTGTCCCTTGGCCATTAATTCCTTGTCCCCTCACTTTCCCTATAAATACCAAGTCATCCTCTCATCCATTCGACTCCCCACTCTCCCCCAATGAAGTTCTGGTCTCATTACCTCCCAAGGAGTCCTCCCATGGTGCCCCCAAGCCCTCAAGGTCCCAACCTTTGAGTTTTAAGAGTTATGTTTTAAGGTAAGGGATTCGATCTCTCTCTTTCTTTTCAAGAAATATCTTTTATGTAATTTCTTTTATGCTCCATGTTCTTATGTTAAAGGGTGTTCTTTTATACTCCTCTTACTTCCCTTTTCATGTTCATATAATGATAGATCCCCTCTTACTCTCATTATTTAGTTTTATGATGTTTTATGTGGCGCCGTTAGGCTGCCGAAATTTTTGTAACGGATTCTTTCTCCCTTCTCATTTTTCAAGATCTATTATCATGTAAAGTATTTCAAGTTCCTTTTTGTTATGTTGGGGTATGATCTCTAAATTTATCATACTGATCTTTTATGATCATATGATGAGAGACCCCATTTGATCTCTTCAATTCAGTATTTTGAAGTTTTAAGTTGCGTCGTTAGGCTGCCGAATTTTTAAGTGGTTCTTCACCCTTCTCGTTTTGAAGTTCTACTTTCATGTCAATTCTTTAAAATTACTTTTTGTTATATTGGGATATGATCTCTATATTTATCATACTGGACTCTTATGTTCATATGATGAGATACCCTATTTGATCTCATCAATTCATTTTTTTTGAAGTTTAAGTGACGTCGTTAGGCTGCCGAATTTTTAAGGGATTCTTTCACCCTTCTCCTTTTCAAAGTTCTAATTCCATGTCAAGTCTTGAAAGTTACTTTTTATTATGTTGGGGTATGATATCTATATCTATCATACTGATCATTTATGTTCATATGATGAGAGACCCTATTTTATCTCATCAATTCATTTTTTTGGAAGTTTTAAGTGGTGCCGTTAGGCTGCCGAATTTCTAAGGGGTTCTTTCACCCTTCTCGTTTTCAAGATCTACTTTCATGTCAAGACTTTCAAGTTCCTTTTTATTATGTTGGGGTATGATATCTATATATATCATACTGGTCATTTATGTTCATATGATGAGAGACCCTATTTGATCTCGTCAATCTATTTTTGGATGTTTTAAGTGACGCCGTTAGGCTACCGAATTCTCAGAAGAGAAATCTTATTTTTGTCTTCCTTTCAAGTTTTTCGTTTCATATGGTATGTCTTTCAAATTTCATTACCATGTTCTTAAATACTATATATTATGTTCCCCTACTGTTTTATGTATCATTTTTGAGTGGGTGACCCATGTCCCCTCTCTTTTCATTGTTTTCTAAAACCATGTATCGTAGACGTTATGCTGCATAGTTTTCGTCTCAAAATGCCTCCCTCTTTATCTCAAAATTATTTTATGTTATTAAGTGAATAATAAAAGCTCTTATTTATACAGGGGTATTCACATATATATCAAAATGTTCTATTTTAAATTCTGGGATTTACATACATGAAACCCGCTTTCCCTTTCCGTGGGTTTAAAGTGACATAAAGATCATGTCGTTAATGTAGTTTTTAAAACGTTATGATTATGAAATGAAACCCATTTATTTTATGCTATATGGGTTATTTATGAAATGTTTGATGATGATATATGTGGCTCACATGATAATAAAGGCAAATTTAAGGGTGCACCCTGATAGCGCTCCAATTCATTGGGTAAAGACTTAATCTCTAGAGATGACCATTTTAACGACGCCTTGGTGAATAACCTTGGTAATTTTTAACAACACCTTGGGGATGGACCTTGGTGAAACGAAACGATTTTCAATATTAAATGTTGCAGCCACATCTTCAAGTTATAAAAAATGTTATTTTTATTATGATATTCCACATGATTCTTTCTCATTCCTTAAAGTTCTTTTTCATGACATAGTTGATGTATCTCAAGTTCACATGTTAAATGTTTCTCTGGTTTCCCTTACTGGGACTTCTGCTCACCCTTTCTTTTGATGTATGTCCCCAGGTTATGAGATGCAGTAATGAACCTAGGATGAACATGATGAGAAGCCTTTCAAGTGTTTAAGAATAATGTTTTATGTTTTCATGTTTTAAGTTTCTGGTTTCCAAGTTATAAAAAATGTTATTTTTATTGGCTAAGTATTCAAGCCCCTAATTGTACTTTGTTTTCGTAGTTAATGGAGGGAAATGGAAGAACATGTCCCAACAACCAATGTGATAGGAAATGAGACAATTTCCGTATTAATATGACAGAGATGATTAGGGGATTAAAAGATGATTATTATTTTCGAAGAAGTTCAATATTTTGGGGACCCTATATGATCGAGGTAAATAGATTACTACAGTATTTTCATTGAGGAGTAAGTTTGACTTATATTTTGAAGAATTGATGAATTTAAGGTGGACTTATAGTAATTTAGGTTACTTATGGGAATGATTAACCTATCTTGGCTAAAATATTTTTAGGGTAGCTACTTTTGTTATAAGATGTTAGGAGTGGTTGATGTTGTTTGGAGATGAACAATGAAGTTTATTTTGGAAGACTATGTTATCAAATCCCTCTTGTATTTGGGTTTCAATCTTAGTTTGGTTTATTTTGAGGAATTTTAAGGATCATTATTTATGGAATGGTCTATGATGAACTTTTGGTAGTACCATGGATCTTTGAAGATTTAAAAGTAGTTTCCCTTCCTATGGGATTCTTTCTTTTTTTGAAGAGTTGTTGTATCTTACCCTTTCTGTTTTCGGGATAATGTTTAAAGGTAGAAGAAATTGATAGTTAATATTTTGTGGATTAAGTGACTCTCAAGAAGATGATTCTTGTGTTTTGATGAGACCAATTGTTTTTGAATGCTCATCGTTTGGAGAAAAGATTAGTTTTGGGGAGAAACTTATTAAAGGATGAAACTCTACATGAAGGTAGGTATATTTTCTTATGTTTTTGTTCTATGTAGTAAATAAATTCCTCAAAACTATGAAAAGGAACGTAAAACAAAAACGTTGTTGGTTTACGTTTCCTACTAGGTAATCAAAGACCGTTTACACACATCGTAAGTTTGGGATTTTCTTATGGTTAATTTTCTCCTAATCATGTTTTCTGTCACTCTCCCTTAGAACGTGACCCTTGGTTTTTTCCTCCATGTCCATGTTTTCCTACATGGGATCCTAGTATGGGTTAACTCGGGTGTCCTTTGTACTTCCCTTTCTTTCTTTTAAAGTAATAGTTTTACTGACTCCTTTTCCGATGTGGGGCTTTCAATAAAATTTCAAAACCCAATTTTAAAAATTGAGAGGATGCAATTTCTTAAGGGGGGAAGATTGTAACGACCTGAAATTTTGAATAAATCTTGTTTCCTAATTTTGTGTGTTGTTTTATTTTATTTTATTTTTATACTCAACAAAAATGTTTCATTTGATAACATGAGTATAATTAAAATGAGATCGTTGGGTTTTGACTATTATATGACCATTGGTCAATATGACCGTTGTAAACTAAACGTTTTGATTATTTTCTCTAAATACAAGTAATCTTGGTTAATTAATATAGAAAGAAGATTCGATGGCCTCACCCAGTAGTCTTGGACCGATCGAAGCCCATCTAATAGAACTTGGGAAGGAGGTAGCACCACTGGGCTTTGCTCTGGACCAAACCCAAGATGAACTTCATCGTGTGAAGCTAGAATGGGATCTCCTTCGCGAGAAGTTCAAACTGATAGAAATTACTACTCGTGCGATGTTGGTCGATCCTCCCTCAGATTCTCTCACCTTAGCACACCTCACACTTAGGTCCTATGCTGGTGTGATAAGGGGCTATGTAAGGAGACTGTAACTGCCTTGTGTAATCCTTTTTTTTTAAATAAAAATTTTGATTTCTTTTTATGATGAAGTTTATGAATTTTCAAATGACCGGATAAATATAGTATGCATATTTTTGATGAACTTTAGAAAAAGGATATTTTAAAAATGGTTATGTAAACCTTAAATAATTAAAAATGTGTAATGATTTTCAAAAAATGGTCTTCTGCAATTATGTTCAGCACGAAATTTCGAGTCTAATAAGATCAACTTGATTTTTGATGAATAGTAAATTATGAATAGTGATTTTATGCTTAGGATTAGTAATGTGACCAAATGGATTAGTAATCTCACTTAAAGAAAGTATTAAAATAAGTTAGGAACTTTGATTAAGTAATGTGATTCAATAAAATGGTTAAATAACGGTTTCATAAATTATTATTCAAATATTAGTTTTTTTAGATGAATAGTGTTTTTTTAATTAAAATTTCAATTCAAAATATTTAGAAAATTATTTTTATAAAATGGACTTCATTTTTGAACTTAGAGCATCGATATTATGTTAAGGTAATTTTTGGGGATTTTTCTGAAAAAAAATGAATTTTCGATGAATAGTGTTTTTTAATTAAAAATTTAATTTAAAATATTTAGAAAATTATTTTTATAAAATGTATTTCATTTTTGAAATCAGAGCATTGATATTTGGTTAAGGTGAAATTTTGGGATTATTCTGAGAAAGTTGAATTTTCGATGAATAGTGAAAATATAGTTTTTAAGTTACGGGTGTTTAATGACATCATTAAATGATGTATTAAGTATGTAATCAATATGGTCGACTTATGAATAGTAAGATAGGGTATGAGGTGTCCCAAGTGGCCAATACCATGGGCAAATACCATGGTCAAGCCCATGGTTTTCCCAAAACCACTAATGAGGTGTCCCTTGGCCATTAATGCCTTGTCCCCTCACTTTCCCTATAAATACCAAGCCATCCTCTCATCCATTCGACTCCCCACTCTCCCCCAACGAAGTTCTGGTCTCATTACCTCCCAAGGAGTCCTCCCATAGTTCCCCCAAGCCCTCAAGGTCCCAACCTTTGAGTTTTAAGAGTTATGTTTTAAGGTAAGGGATTCGATCTCTCTCTTTCTTTTCAAGAAATCTCTTTTATGTAATTTCTTTTATGCTCCATGTTCTTATGTTAAAGGGTGTTCTTTTATACTCCTCTTACTTCCCTTTTCATGTTCATATAATGATATATCCCCTCTTACTCTCATTATTTCGTTTTATGAAGTTTTAAGTGGCGTCGTTAGGCTGCCGAAATTTTTGTAACGGATTCTTTCTCCCTTCTCATTTTTCAAGATCTATTATCATGTAAAGTATTTCAAGTTCCTTTTTGTTATGTTGGGGTATGATCTCTAAATTTATCATACTGATCTTTTCTAATCATATGATGAGAGACCCCATTTGATCTCTTCAATTCAGTATTTTGAAGTTTTAAGTGGCGTCGTTAGGCTGCCGAATTTTTATGTGGTTCTTCACCCTTCTCGTTTTGAAGTTCTACTTTCATGTCAATTATTTCAAATTACTTTTTGTTATGTTGGGGTATGATCTATATATCTATCATACTGGACTCTTATGTTCATATGATGAGAGACCCTATTTGATCTCATCAATTCATTTTTTGTTGAAGTTTAAGTGACGTCGTTAGGCTGCCGAATTTTTAAGGGATTCTTTCACCCTTCTCCTTTTCAAAGTTCTAATTCCATGTCAAGTCTTGAAAGTTCCTTTTTATTATGTTGGGGTATGATATCTATATATATCATACTTATCTTTTATGTTCATATGATGAGATACCCTATTTGATCTCATCAATTCATTTTTTTGGAAGTTTTAAGTGGCGTCGTTAGGCTGCCGAATTTCTAAGGGGTTCTTTCACCCTTCTCATTTTCAATATCTACTTTCATGTCAAGACTTTAAAATTACTTTTTATTATGTTGGGGTATGATATCTATATATATCATAATGATCATTTATGTTCATATGATGAGATACACTATTTGATCTCGTCAATCCATTTTTGGATGTTTTAAGTGACGCTGTTAGGCTACTGAATTCTCATAAGAGAAATCTTATTTTTGGCTTCCTTTCAAGTTTTTCGTTTCATATGGTATGTCTTTAAAATTTCATTAACATGTTATTAAATACTATATATTATGTTCCCCTACTGTTTTATGTATCATTTTTGAGTGGGTGACCCATGTCCCCTCTCTTTTCAATGTTTTCTAAAACCATTTATCGTAGACGTTATGCTGCATAGTTTTCGTCTCAAAATGCCTCCCTCTTTATCTCAAAATTATTTTATGTTATTAAGTGAATAATCAAAGCTCTTATTTCTAAAGGGGTATTCACATATATATCAAAATTTTCTATTTTAAATTCTGGGATTTACATACATGAAACCCGTTTTCCCTTTCTGTGTGTTTAAAGTGACATAAAGATCATGTCTTTAAAGCAGTTTTTAAAACGTTATGATTATGAAATGAAACCCATTTATTTTATGCTATATGGGTTATTTATGAAATGTTTGATGATGATATATGTGGCTCACATGATAATAAAGGAAAATTTAAGGGTACGCCCTGATAGTGCTCCAATTCATTGGGTAAAGACTTAATCTCTAGAGATGACCATTTTAATGACGCCTTGGTGAATAACCTTGGTAATTTTTAACGACACCTTGGGGATGGACCTTGGTGAAACGAAACGATTGTCAATATTAAATGTTGCAGCCACATCTTCAAGTTATAAAAAATTTTATTTTTATTATGATATTCCACATGATTGTTTCTCATGCCTTAAAGTTATTTTTCATGACATAGTTGATGTATCTCAAGTTCACATGTTAAATGTTTCTCTGGTTTCCCTTACTGGGCCTTCTGCTCACCCTTTCTTTTGATGTATGTCCCCAGGTTATGAGATGCAGTAATGAACCTAGGATGAACATGAGGAGAATCCTTTCAAGTGTTTAAGAAGAATGTTTTATGTTTTCATGTTTTAAGTTTCTGGTTTCCAAGACACTAAACCTTAAAGATCCTCGATTTTGTAAAATGTAATGAAAGTTTATGTGATAAAAAGGCGGGATGTTATAACACGGCCGGTCACTCGGGTAACTCATACATGGCGTGTACTTAAAGTACACGGCGTGTAGTCTGGAAATTTCCAGAAACTGCCCAGATTTTCCAGACTTATCAAAAACCGGTCAAAAGTTTAAACAGGGCCTAGTTTTGACCTGTTTCTTAAAACTCGGGTTCTTACAAACTCCCCACCTTAACATAGCTCATCCCCGAGCTACCAAATGAAACCAGGATATGGCACCGAACATGACCATCCCGGTTAAACAACCCAGACTACCCTGGTCTCAAAGTTCTGGATAAATTCCTAAAAATGGCTCCCCACCTTAGGAATTTCCTACTCAGTCTCAACTGGAACAAAGATCAAGCAAACAAATAAACAAACAAGGCCCAAAAACCTATTTCCTGGACCCATGGTCCTCCTGTGATGCATCATCACCCCAACACCTCCTCGGTGCTCACGTGTCGCTTCCGACACCCAACGTAACTCTCACCGCATCGGCGTCCGCCTCCCTAAGGTCCTGCATCTAACAGATGCTCAATTCAAACCTGGTGTCATGCACCTCATGTAACCCGCATCCACGATGCCCTGATGCCCACAGAACCTCAAGTAACCTACATCCTTGATGCTCCTAATTCCACGCATCTCAAATATATAAATAAAACATAAAATGCATCTAATATGATGCCAATCCCACAAACTGGCATCTAGTAAGTCCACAAGTATCTTGTGCATCCTGTGCACTCAACCAGACATGCCTCAAGAGGCCATGCCAAAAGAAAGTAAAGAAACTCACAGCCACACTTGTGGTGTACCTGCCACCGTCGTCAGCTCTCCAGCCTGCTCAATCCCTGGCATCTCCATAGCGTGCACCTAGCCTGAAGCCCGACTGCCTGATGCCTGACCTCCCTGCGGTGCTGCTCCAGTCACCGGCCACTGGCCCCTTAGCTGAGTCCCACTATCCCAGTCACGTCCTCTGCGTGCAGATGAACCTCGACTACCCTCTCCTTGTACCGAACCTGAACCAGCTCCTGACGCCACAGTCTGTCCTGGTCCCTACCTGCCGACTGTCTGAGAAGGCTGCCTGCAAAACCTCTCCAGATGCCTGACCTGTCCACAGGCCCAGCACTCCTTCGGGGGGCCTATCGCACTGAGCTCGAACATGTCCCGGTTGTCCGCACTGAAAGAAAACTACCGCTGAACTTCCACGAGGTGGTCTAGCTGAGTCTTTGGCCTGCCCGCCCTGCTGGAACTCATCTCTCCCTCGCTTCCTTCTATCTAAACCGTCACCTGGGGTTGTCACCCTGCCAAAAAGATATTTCTCTCTCTCGTTTCCCTCAGCTATGAGCACTTGATTCACCTCCTCGGAGAAAGAACCCAGCCTGAAGATGTTCACCTGGACCCGAATGGTGTGTCGTAAGCCATCCTCGAAGCGCCTCACCCTAGCTGAATCATCGCTCACCATACCAGGTGCAAAGCAAGAAAACTCGGTGAAAGTAGCTACATAGTCCATGACTGGCATATCTACCTACAGAAGAATCAAGAACTCCCAAGCTCTCTCTTCCCTCAGCACCTCCAGATAAAAGTGCTTGAAGAACCTGTCCTCGAAGTCCTTCCACGCCAGTCCCTCGTGCCTACGAGCCTGTACCTGCACATCCCACCAACGTTTCACTGGTCCTCTCAGCATGTATGTTTCCAGTTTGACCCTCCGCCCTGGAGGTGTCTCGAGCTGCTTGAAGATCATGTGCATACTCTCTATCCAGTTCTCTGCCGCATGTGGACCACCCTCACCCTGAAAAAGCGACGGGTGTTTTGATTGGAACTCCCATGTCAGATACGCTATAGAAGGCTATGTACCCTGCACGCCTCTATCAATCCCCTTCAAGACGCGTACTAGGCTAGCTCAGAGCTGCTCGTCAAGCCATGGTCCGAACGCTACCAAACCCGGCTGCTACCCTGCCTACACTAGATCTTGAACCTGATCCTGTCCATGAGCATGTACCTGCGACTCATGCTTTTCCTGCACCGGATTCTGAACCTGATCATGCGGTACCATATCCTCTCCTACCTGTCGCTCCATCGTGTCTTGAAGAAGTAACCCGCTGAATACCATAAATGGTCAGAAAACCCACATAAATCTATATAACAATATATTCCATACATATAAGGAAATCAGTAAAAGGAAGTGCATAAGAACTACCCTTACTCCCCCTCACTACAACCCATGCCCCATGGCATCCCAACCTCATGGCCTCCTTACCTGCCCTCAACAGAGCCAAGTATCATTAGTACCTCGAGCCATGCCCGTCCTGACAACCAATGTTGCCTCAATCCCGATGACCGAGTCGCCTAATCCTAACAGTTACACTGCCTCAACCATAGTACTTGTCTTCTCTCATAAGATCCAGACCCAAATATCCTGCAACATGCAAGTCTACAAAAAATAAAAATCATGGCATAAACATTTCCATAAACAATAAATTCTATCAGGAGTTTTACCTATCCACATTTCAGAGCATACATAGCATGGAAATAGATTTTATTCACATGGTATTATCACTTCACAAAGAATACGTGCAGTTATGAAATTGAAATACCCTAAAATGTGTCTATAAAAAGCCAAGAAAGCAACCCTTGCCCTACTAGCCAAGTTTTACATATCATAATCAATAACATCGCACAACAAGTGAGCCACTAAGGTGGAAATCATATCAAATGTAATCTGAGCAAAAAGCAAACAGCAATTCCCACCCCCGACAACTCAATCGATCCCTCGTACATGGGGCTGCAGGCACCCAAGCACAAGTTCAAAAATCCAGTTCCAACAACAACCTACCTCTAGTATACCATATCCCAAATAGTAAAACCAGCAGAAAATAAAAAGAGAAGTCTCAAACTCATTAGTTGCCAGCAAAGCAACGCTACTAAATCCTTGTCATGAAGACTCCCTCAGATACCACTTTGTAACGACCCCGGACCCGGCCAGCCACCCGAACAGTGTCGAACGGGTCGGGTGTTACAACCTTAGGTGCACCTCCCCTGAATGCCAAAGGCTGCCGACTAGCAGCGAGGGTCTGAATAGGTATAGTGGGGAGGCTATAACCTCTCGTAGGAATTAAAGGTGTTGGTCCAAGTAATAAACTAAAATATACAGCAGAAATAAATGACTCAACAGACTCGAACCAGACCCGCAGAGCAGAAGCACATTCAACAACAATAAACAACATAAGCAATATAGAAACAACAGCAGCTGAGAGTAAAAAAAACATCATGCCAGAAATCAACTGTAATAACTGTTAAAACAACCAAGCATGCATCCAAGCAATTCATACAAATCAATACATATATAATTGTGCCAATGGCTAACCAGTAGCAGCTACAATATAAAGTAACATGCTGATGCAAGAAAAATAATACTGAACAAGTAACTCCAGTATAGCATGACCTCAAGGTCCATGCCAGTCTCCAAGTCAACAGCACTAAAGTCCATCTCCTAAGGCTGACCCTCTACCTGCACGCAATTTCATAAAGTCTACACGCATCCCAAAGGGCCCGTGTAGGGTGTGAGACAAGTCTCAGTAGGATACCACCCAGAGGTGCGTACCTAATATTAGTGTTTTAGGAAGACATGTTTATACAATAAAAATAGTAAACAGTGCAACTCCCAAAAGTAAACAAAGACTTCACTGGTGTTCAGCAGCCACCAGGAAGTGTCACCTGCTTCGGCCAACACCGGGAAGTCTGATCTGCAGCCCGGCACCTTGTGCCACCTGACACCATGTGTCTCAAGTACCGACGTCCTGATGGAACGCCCAACCGTTGTAACCTAGCTTGAAATCTCAACCTTCCCAGGGCACAACATCTGGAGGAACAGCGATACCTGTCCTCAAAAGATAACTGGAGGGACAACGATGTCTTCCCTCAAATCACGGCGAGCTTCTGCCCCCAACTTGACCGCCTCAAAGCTGTCTCCCGAAGGCTCCTCACCTTCCGTGTGGCTTCCTATGGCAAGAACCCCCAAACCAAATACACCTAACCGCTTCTATCGGGGCCTATACTCATCGAGTGGTCGTACCACCTCATCTTAGAGTCTATCTATGTGAAAACTACTCAAAAGTACCCGGTGAGCGGTAATCACCTTAGTATCTACCAAGCCAGAACACTTCTAACACCTTGTGTCCCTGCGAACCTGTCGCTCAAGTCTGATGGTATCGACATCCAAGTAACCCGGGCCAAAGCCCAACCTGACAGTCCAACTGCCTCAACCGACGTCCATGATGCCCAATCCCATGGTAGCAACCACCCAAAGTATCCCAAGCCAAATCCCCAACCTATGAACCTCATCACTCAACAACATATCCGAGCCACACCCAACACATCAAGTAGTTCGACACAGGCAATATAACACATTTCATATTCATACTTGGAAGCATCACTTTAAAAATACAATTACTAAATAGTCAAATTGCACTAACTTGTGCTATCACATACCAGCACCTAACTCATTCATGATTTAACAATTAAATTAAACAGTTTAAGTCAAGACATTCAATAAGCAGTATAACACAGCAGTTTAAACAATGGTCCAATTCACACGCATTTCGTCACCCCGGCCGAATTGACCCAAATGAGCAACGACCTCTAACCCGGTCTCGGTCAATCACAACAAGGTTAGGGAATACCCAGAGGCATTCAACAATGCCGATAATAAAATAAAAAGAAATAAACAGGGTCTCCCTCAACACCCGACATCGGAACCAAAGGTCGCAACCCCAAATTTTCTACGAAAACATGAAATAAGGTATGCACCACCCACCTCGTACTCGTATGATGACACTCCTTTGATTTTAGCCTCTGAATCGGACTGAATCGCGGTAGATCTGCGTTTCCCTAAAATCTATAAATTTCATTTGGATGGAATCTACGGAGAAACAGTTGAGGAAACAAGGAAGAAGAAGCATTCATGGGGTTAGCCTTTCCGATGCGGTCCCGCTGCCACTGACGGATCGAAGAACGGAGGTCGTATGGAGATTCTGGAAGGGTTTGAGTTTTTCAGGAGTTCTCGGACGGACAGTTCGTCCAAAGGGAAAGAAGAAGAGAAACCTGGGAATGAGACGCGACGGCGTCTCGGTCTCTCAAATAAAAATAAAAGTACACGGCGTGTATTTCCAAAGTACACGTCGTGTATATGTGTTTCCGTACTCCGACTTAAGTGGAGTCCAGTACACGGCCTAGACCATGTACATGATCAACACACGGCCAGGGTCTCGGCCGCTACACGGGGCAAGGGTACACGGTGTGTCAAAAAAGGCTACACGCTGTGTAGATGGAAATTTACACCTGGGCACCACACGACATGTACCAGGCCTCACACGGGTAAGGGATACACGGCGTGTCTATAAATACACGCTGTGTAGTATGAAAGTTCTACACGGTCTTCACACGGCATGTACTCGGCGAGCACACGGCCGGTCACTCAGGTAACTCATACACTGTGTGTACTTAAAGTACACGGCGTGTAGCCTGGAAATTTCTAGAAACTGCCCAGATTTTTCAGACTTCTCAAAAACGAGTCAAAAGTTTAAACAGGGCCGGGTTTTGACCTATTTCTAAAAACTCGGGTTCTTACAAATGGGGATACATAGATTGTTTTAAAACTCATCCTATGAATGAGGAATCATATTGTGACATCCCCCCCAACTACCTCGACCATGGGGGTGGACCTGATCCTAGGATCGATAGCTCATGTTATGATAATCCCTGTGACCTCTATAGCCACATGGGTGACATCCTCATCTCCAATTATTTACATCTTTATAACGGGCCACTTCATCCTGAGCATGTCCATTTATAATATTATAAATGATGGGGTTGAAAATCCCTAATGTTGAGTTAGTTTCATCTTGTACTGGCTCTTTAACACCCTACTCATCTTCCTCTAAAAAACTTTCTTGATCATAAGATCGTCAAGAAATTCAATCAATCCAAAAAGATTGTATGTGGACACCTGAGCATTATTTCTTACAAATATAATCATTTTAGAAGTCCCTAAACTTTGAGGAGTATATTTTGTGATCCCCTTAGATGAACCACCTAATGTGTTTTTATTTTCGATTGTAAATACAAGAGGACCCTTATTTTCAATACCCAAAACATTTTTAGATGAGATGTTTCCCTCAGACATACATAATTTCTGCTTAGAATCTCTTTAGGGAGCTTCCAATGTTGGAGATTAAAATATGGAATGCTTGGAGAGAGATTCATCCTTCTATTTACTCTCAACAATTGTAGTATCAAACAAAGGAACTGAAATATCATTCATGAAAAAAAAGGTACCCAATTTTTTGTTAGAGTCAATGGTTATCACCTTTCTACTCACAGCCTATTGTATTCCGTCAATAAGATTGATAGGAAGATCCAAGTCCACCTCAATTTGAAATTCATGCCTTACATATTTGAACTAGACTAGAACCAAGGTGGTATAAACCTCTTGATATGAGACAAGAAAATTAAGAGCATTCTTGGACTTGTGATGTTAAGTAGAATAAGCTTCCAGTTTTATTTTACCATTAAGATTCCTTGAAGAAATCAACTTCTACTCTTTCCAAAATTGATGATCAATATCCATTTGAATATAAATTTCATTATTGGTATTACCATCATCCTTAGGATCTCTATTCTTATCCATCTCTAAATTATTTATTAGAAAATACCTAAAAATAACCACCCACATGGGAATAAGGCCTTTCATCATTTCCTTCCTGTTTTTTTCCATTCCCTATATTAGCTTCACACGCTTCAATAATAGAATTTTTATTTTCAAAGAAATATGATGATCCTAATTATCCACACCTAGAGTATCAAGATACTATTTCTTACTATAAAACTTTTACTTTTCATTTTTATTGAAAATACACTCATCAAACCCTTTTAAATAGAAAAAAGAACAATTGGAATCCCTAAAACAATCATTTGGTAAATGCCCAATAGATTAGAACCTAGCATAAAAGAGAGGAATATTCTAATAATTCATATAAAGATATAAATTATCCTCAGTATTTTTCAAAAAAAATATCAATCAAGGTAGAAAAAATGATCAATATCAATAATAATTCAAGAAAAGAAACCAAAATTATTTTACTCAAAGGCCTAATCCATTTTAATGGGAACGCCGATTGTAGAAGAAAAATAAAAAATAATGTGTATGTGATATAAAATATAATTAATACCAAAGATCCTAATTCAAATTTTCACCCTGGAGTTCCTAAGCTTAAATAGATTAAATTGAAAATCCCAATCTAGAATCACAAGTATGCCAGGTTTGAGATTGATAGAACCAAATCCCCATGTCTGATATTTTAAATCATCAAATGAAAACAAGATATGATATAACCCATTACCAATGGGAATACACCTCTAATATGAGAAACTCCAACTAGATGATAAGAAACATTTTAGTTCATTAATATTTAATGGATTTTCACAAACTGGTAATACCAACCGTTTAATGATCGAATTCTTGAAAAGTTATAACTAATCCTGAATATTATTTTGATTCATGAAAATATAAGTTTTATAACCCTTTCTAACAAATTTTTTTAAGGAGAAATCAAAGAATCAAAATTTTAATCATTAACTTCCTTATCAATTTCCAAACAATTTATGTGAGGTTATGGAATGTAATGATCTATGTTTTGAACCAGATGAAAACCCAGAGGAAACTTAATCTTTTTCATTTACTGGATGGGTCGATTTTAAAACCGAGATTTGAAATTAAGTTATGTTGATTATAACACTACTAGGTGTTGTTTTTGGACTTGGTTAAAGTTATAAGGAGTTTATTTGAGGTCTCGATGAGTTTCAAGAGCATCAGTTTTAAAAATAATGGTTTTGAAAGGCCATAGAGGGCACATGGTTTGTCTAAAACTGTGCGGCCCTCTATAGGAAACCATGCGGCCTTGTTCAAAGGGGGTAGTGGAGGTGCATATGGTTTGCACATGGTTTTCCAAACCGTACGTATATCCTGCAAGCTTAGTGTCATTGTTTATTTTCTAATCACTTTTCATCGCATGGTTGGTGCACGATTTCCAAACCGTGTGTCCATCCCGTGCAGAGTTCCCCAGGTGCCCAGTAGAGGGCACACAGTTTGCTAAACCGTGAAGGCTGAACCATGTGACGAGACCCTATTTTAAAAATAGAATTAAATTAATTGAAATTAAAATAAAAATAACACTCATCTTCTCCCCCTCTCACTCACGTTACATCCCCTAGGGAGGTTCCCCATTTATGCACATATGTCACACCACTAGGCTCCCCTCTCCTTCTTTAATTCAACCCATATTTTCACCGGTTCTTCATCTGATACTTCAAGGTATGGTCCTCTCTTTCATCTACTATCCATTTATTGGATGATTTTTGGGTCTTCTATCAACCGATGAGTTTCAACCACACCCTAGGTCAAATGGGTAATCCAATTTTTTTGTTTTCTTTTGGTTCTAGGTTGTACGAAGGGTCTCTCAGGACCCCTTCATTCATGTTCCGGAAACCTCCTCCAAAGGCTAGGTGGTTTTACCTATTTATGTTCGCTTCTTCCATCCTAAGTGATTTTTTTTCCACTTCTTGGTCTCACACTTTCTAAATTAGGTTCTTTAATTGTTTTAAGGTTTGTTGTGTGTTGGGCCCTACCGTGTGATTTCGAGTTTCCAGGTCTAAGGTGACTTGCCTACATATGCATAGGTAAGTATGTATGTGTGTGTGTGTAGGTTCCCTCGTTATGTTTATATTCATCCATGGAATTTAATATATATGTATGTTTCAAGGTGTGCCTATGTGTGTGTATATATATATATATATATGAAAATTTCTATGTAGTTGAGTGGAGACGAGTATATTCATATAATCATATGTGTAAGGATCCCCTTGCACATGTTTATGGTCATGAAGATGTGTGAATAAGGGATAGGTGTCCTTATATGTATTTAAAGGTGCATATTCTCAGTGGGGATATCAGTAGCTTTGAGTTAGAAAGTGTTAAGAGCGGAAGTGTTCGGCTTAGTTCCTCCCTGAGGTAGGGTCCCTTTCCTATGCCCTTTAATTTTTATTAATGAATTAATTAATTGATTATCACACCATCCTTGGTCTTTAGTTAATGTAGTATGTTTAGATTAAATACTTCCTTTTATAAATTTAATGAAATGTTAAAGGTGATAAATAATTTTTTGATAATAAGTGTCATGATTTTATAATAAAACCCCTTCAACGGAGGTACGCTGTCTTTAAGCTAAGAAGTAGTGATAAACATTTATGCTTGCCTAATTTACTATCTTGGTGCCTCTTTTATACCTTGTATATGAATTATCCATGTCCAGTAAAATTGAAAAAGTTGACTTTTATAGGAAGTCCCACATGTGATAGATTTACTTTCCTTGAAGTAATTTAAATGGACTTGATTAAGATGGATTAAGTGAGATAGTGACATCCTTTAATTGAAATAATCATGCCTTAAATCAATTTTCCATTCTTAGGAAAATTGATTGTGAATACCTTGAGTATTATGGATTTTACCAAATGGAAGTTGTTTTAAATATATTTATTCAATTGATAAAGCAAGATGGTTGTTTCCCTTATAATGAAATGGACCAAATGGTTCTTGGATGAAGTGGTACATGGGGGTGGTGAGACCATTCCCCTTTATTCTTGTCTTTAGAAATTTAATGATTTATATAGAATGGAACTTCATAAAAGGAACACATTAGATGTTTTTTCTTTATGTGTTGTGAAATATAATTGGCCATTCCTTGGTCTTTTGAAAGGCTTGATGAAGTGACATAAGAAGTAATGCCTTATACTTAACTTATAAATTAGGGACATGCTTGTATTATATAATGAACTATATAAATGTTAATGGGTGGGATGAATTCTTACCCCATGGTAGTTATATATTTTAAAATGATGGTAAGGTAGGTATTATGATAACGGATACTCAACACTCCTTTATATTAGTGTTGGGCTTACTACCCTGAGTAGAGCTTATCAACTCGTAGACTGGTTATTGGATTCCTACATATTACATCCCTGTCCACTCCAGCATATATATATATATATATATATTAGGCTTACTACCCCATGATTAAATCTTATTAGCTCTTAGATTGTTTGTTCGATGCATGTGTGTTGCGTCCCAGTCCTTCAAGTACATGAATACCAAGAGACAGTGAGGGGTCTTTGTATTGGGTTTGGGTAGACCATGAGAGCTCCTCTAGAATTAGATGATGGTGGTATGTCCTAATACACCCCAACATATATCTATATATTTATATATATATATAACTATAGTATATATATATAAATTTGACATGATCAGACTCTCAGCTGGCAACGAGCTGAAGCTGGTATAGCTATCAGGTGTCCCTTAGGAACCTGGATCGATGTTTACTTATTTGCGCAATTTTTTTTATTAAATTATTCTATACCTACACACTACATAATTTATATTACATTAGATTGGGATTTAAATTGTGAGTGTCAGCCTACTAATATTTTATCTCACACCCTACTTAGGTACCCTTGGTACCCGATTTGACCTTACATTTATAGGAACTAGGTTGATTGTTGTATTGCTTGTATTAGGGAGTTAGAAGAAAAGTACCAAGCAATAGCTTTGGATTCTATTAGAGATCAATTTTTAGGATTTTCTTTATATTCCTTAATTTTTTATTGTGTTGAGAAGCATGTTGTTCCTTTTATTGCTTTCATTTTTTATCATTACTATGTCATGCATTCTTATATTGTATAAACTAGCATTGGACACTTTTTTTCAATTATTTCAAATCAGTCTTCCACTGCTTTTTCATTTATGTATTGTTGATTCCATTTTTGATTTTCATTTAATTTTTTATACCTATATGCATCTCTGATCAAAGGTTATGGTCTCCACAAAATCATCTCTTTAGACACTCACTAGTAGTCAGTAGCCTTTGGTATATGGGGATATGCTCTTGAGGCCATTTCACCCACCAGTTCGACCACCAGTTCGATGGTAAGTTGGGTCACGATGTTACAAAGTAGTATTAGAGGTCAATTTTTCCTTTTTTCTTACTATTTTGGGTTTGTATATAGGATATTATGAATGTTTCAGTGCTTGGCTAATAGTCGTGCTTAGGACTGAGCACCCCACGTATGGGAAATGACCAAGTGCCCAGGTCTGGGATTGTTGTTCATTTTTTCGTTGTTACATTTGATATTATTTTACATAAAGTGATTGGAGTACTTTCTATTACTTATTATTTATGGACTTTATGGAATCTTACCCTTTTCCTGCTATAGAAAAGAAGCTACATTTCATGCATCATATAGACACATAGGAAATTCATATACCATTCATAGTGTTATTCCATGTAGTTGCATTGTAGTTTTTCTGTGGACTTGATTATGTTTTTTTATTGATATTCCATGCTTCTATGTTATTGTATGATACTAGGTTTCTACTTACTATAACATGCTATGTTTTTTTAATATGTAATTGGTGGCATGGGATGAAAATATATGGGTACATAGCGAATAAATGAGAACCAGTTTTCAATTTTAAGGTATATGGGTGCCTTATAACCATAAAATGGTAACCCAAATATTCAAACCATCTTAAGAATAAAGTAAATAAATTTTAATGATTTAAATAAAATTTAAAGGTTACTAAAGTTTAAATGCGAGGGTAAATTAGTTTTGAATAAAGGGATCCAAATTCCAAACTATAAAGTGTATGTTCATTTAACATATTGGTAGGTGGTCACCCATATCACTGGACCATTGAATGTAATCATGTTAAATTTTTAATTTAGTTTGGTTTTGATTAATGGGATCTAATTTTAAATCCATGAAGTGTATTGGCACTTCATGAATTGGGAAATGGCAGTACATATTAAATGTGATGGAATGATGATTTTTGAAATGATCATAAAATTAAAATATATTTAATTTTGATCTAAAATAAGTCAAGAAACTGCTATTGGGTTGCTTTTTAGAGAACCTAGGTTGGCTCAGCAGGACCTTTGTAGTTATATTTATCTATTAAAAATGAATTTTGATGCTAAATTTCCAATTTATGATGGGATGTCTAAAGATATTTAATGTTTAAAAAGGGAGTTTTATGAAACTTTTTTATTTTTCTTTGATAATTTGTTTTAAGAATCAAGTTCCTCATGATTTCGTTTTAAAATGGGTGTTTGATGATTATTTTAAATCTTTTACAGGTTTAAAGATTAAATGTGAATAAATATAAATGAATTAGAAATGGAACCTATAGTGGTGTCCTCTGTTTATACCCTAGAGTAAGGTTAGTTTAAGTTTCTCCTTGATTTTCCTTAGAATGAAACCATATGTGTTTTCCATAGTCTTTCTCCTGTTTATAAGTGGATTAAATGTTAGGCTCTCCAGCCTGTGAATTTTTTTTTGGTGTGACCAAATGCTTAGGTTGACGATTGTTCTTTGTAAGGGTCTAGTTATGGTAGGTAGCACCATTATAACTTAAAATCCTTTCTTATACCATTATTTTTTTCCTCTTGGTATTGTTCAAATTTTTTTGTCCCTTTTAAGACTTTTGGATTAAAATGACACCCTTGTTCGGATGAGTGATCATTTTTTCTTTGTAACGACCCAAACATTTAGGAATAAAATTCCCATTATTTTGATTTAATGTATTATGGATATATAAAAAATGTTAAATACTTTTATTATATCTAATTAGATTTAAAATTATCATTAATTATCTTTTCCATTGATAATATATTCATTGAAGAGTGATCACATTACTCATATAAATATAGGGTTCAAACAAATACTTTTGGAATAAAAAAAGGATGTTATGGCTTCATCCAGCAGGATTATACCCTATGAATCCCATTTCTCAGAGCTTCTGAGGGAGATAGAATTTAGGATTTTTTCCCTAGACCAAGCCCAAGTAGAGATCCAACAACTTAAGAATGATTAAAATCATTTACGGGATAAGTTCAAGATCATCGAGATCATGGCCCAAACCATGTTCACCGAACAGCCCAATGAAAGCCCCACCATCGCACACCATACTTTTAGGGAATATGCTAGTTTAATAAAGAGATATGTATCAATACCCTAGAAATAATATTATGTACATTATTTTCTACTGAATAATGAATATATTTTCATCCTATTATTGTAAATGATTTTTAAAGCACAAATAGTATTTTTGGTTAAAATTCAAATTCAATTAAGAAATATATTTTGATGAATTAGTGTATTTTTGAAATAAATAATATTATAATAAAATATTATTTTTAAATTAGTTTTATTAAATATAAATGTTTATGTAATTTTGTAATTTTTATTAGGGTTTAAAAACATGTATTGTCAAAAAAACCCATCAATTTTCAATAAATGTCTATTTTTATTTTAAAAGTGAAAATTTTCATATTTAAAGAATTATTTAGATAAAATGAAAATTATTTTTTGGAATCAGGATGTCAAAATTCTCTAATCCTAAATTTTTCATAATTTTCTAAGATAGTCTAATTTTTTGGTAAATATTAAATACTTTATAAATATACAGTGTGTTTTATGTCATCATAATGACATAATAATGATGTAATAAATAATATAAAATGTATATTCATAAAAATATACTTTTTTCTTCAAAACAATTTGATTTTATGTTTATTTTATTTATTTTATAAGCTAGAGTGAATCCACCAAGACATATAATATATTTTATGATTTTAAAATTATTTCTTGGAAAGTGTGACTCACCTCCACATAAGAAATGGTAATATTTTATTATATTTGGACCTAGGACTCATAAAATAATATATATCACTCTCCTTTTCCAAAAACCTTGGGTAAAAATCGTGGGATGGTTTGTGGGTTTGAATATTTTATTATGTAGTGTCCAAAACCAAAATAATAAAGAAATCCCCCTCCTTTCCTATATAAACCCACCCAATATGCCATTAATCTTTACTCAAACTCCTTTAATCTCATCCACCATCTATCCTATACTCCCTATAGTCCTCCCAGGTCTCCACAAATCTCCCAAGAAGCCTCTCCTAATCCTATGGAGTTTCACATCCAAGTAAGGGATTGCTCTCCAAAACATTGAATTCAAGTACCTTCTTTGAGATTAGTTCTTTTAATTTCAATTGATTGTATTTCCATTGATTTTTAATAATTATATTACTATCCAATTTATTTTATTTGTATTAGGGATCATTTATTCTCCCTTATTTGGACCCTAACCAAGGTTGTTACTATGCCGGAATTCTATAAGGGATTATCTCTCCCCTCTTTTAATCAAGCAATTCATTTATGTTATGCCTTTTTAATTCTCATTTTATTATGTTGGGATACATTCTTACCTATACCAGATATTTTACACTTGTATTATAAATTATTAGATTCCCTTTAACTCTCACTTAACCCTCCTAAGAAATTTTATGTACACTCGTTACCATGCTGAAATTTTATAAGAGTTGTTTTCCTTTCTCCTCTTTCTTCAAGGTTATTTATTATGTTAAGCCTTATATTTAAAATTAATTATGTTGGTGAATGTACTTACATGTCCCCCTTACTATAAATTTCATGTATAAATGATGATATAACCCTTTCTCTCTAATTATCCCATTTTGTGAATGTCTATATGAAGCCATTTTGCTGCCAGGATTTACCATGCCAAAATAATTGTGTAGTGAATACCTTAACCATTTCTCTACCAAGGGTATTTACCTATATGAACATAAACCTATTTATTGGGGACCTATATGTATTTATTCCACATTTCTAGATCCTGGAATAAAATTATTATGTTTAATGAATACATGTTATATGATATATGTGGAACACTTAATAATGAGATTGAAATGTTTATAAAGGGTGCACCGTGATAACGCTCCAATGAATTGGGTAATGCTTAGTATCCTGATAATTCATGTTGGGGTATGGTTTTAACTTATTTATTTATGGTACTTTTTCCACCATGAATTCTTGGTAGTTTAGCTTTGACTTATGTTTATGATGAAGTGTTTTAATTTTTTTCCACATTTCTCATGTTATGATTATCATGATATATCATGCCTTATTATTCATGTTCCTTTTATGTTCCATTGATATGCCTATTGTCTAACATGTATTATATTTCTCATGTTATTCATTTCTCACTAATGGTATAGAAATATTTAATAGACTTGATGAATAGAGTATTTAGATATTACCTCCAAAAAATTATAGTAGTCTTCATAGATGATATTATAATATACTCTAAAACCAAGGAGGAACATCAAGAGCATCTAATCACTATGCTAGAGACCTTGAAAAAGGATAATCTCTATGAAAATTATATAAAGTATGAGTTCTAGTTGAAGGAAGTCTCATTAGTGGTTCATATCATCACAAGCAATGGTATATCTATGGATCCTTCCAAGAAAAAAGAAGTCACCTATGACATATATCCATAGCTTACTTAGGTTAGATGGATATTATTGCTTATTTGTGATAAATTCCTCACAATTTTCAAACTCTCTTACCAAGATAACTTTAAAGGCTATCAAATTTTCCTGGAATGATGAATGTGAAGAAAGCTTCATGGAATTAAAAAGGAGGATTTTCACTGCCCTTGTGATCGCAATACCCACAAGTGGGGAAATTTTCATAATCTTTAGTGATGATTCAAAGAAGGGATTGGGATGTGTGTTGATAAAAAATGAAAAATTCATTACCTATATCTAAATTCAATTGAAAATTCATTAGAAAAACTATCCCAAAAATGATCTGTAGTTAGCAGTTTTGATCTTTGCATTGAAAATCTGTCAGTATTGTCTATTTGGGGAGAAGTGTGAAATATATACGAATCACAAAATTCTCAAATATATATTCACAAATAAATATCTAAATATGAACCAATGAAGATGGATAGAGATCATCAAGGATTACGACTACTCAATCCACTACCATCCTGGGAAAGAAAACAAGGTGGCGGATTCTCCAAGTAGAAATGACCTAACAATTCTATCATTGATTATAATTGAGAAGGGTTCAATCTTATTATATTTGAAGATGATTGACATGGGATTCGTAAAGAAAGGAACATCATCAATACTTTCCCAAATGATTGTTCAACCATATCTTTTAGAAAGGTTAAATAATGATAAAAAAATATGATGTAGGGATTATAAATATAGTGAAAACCATCAAAAAAGGGAAATCCTCAGGGATCAATGTTAATGAAGAAGGAATTATGATATTTTGGTCAAGACTATGTGTTCCATAAAATCATGATTTAAATAAATAACTTTTGGATGATGTGCATAGTTTGACTTTCTCAATTCACCTAGGAAACACACAGATGTATAGAGATCTCTGAGACCACTATTATTGGGATCATATGATGAAGGAGATCACTGAATATACATCAAAGTGCCTAGTATGTCAAAAAGTTAAGGATGAATGGAAAAAGTTTAAGGGGATGATGCAACCATTACCCATACCAACATGGAAATGGGAAAAATCACTATGGACATTATCACCGGACTTCCTAAGAAACCTAAAGGGAATAATTTTATCTGGGTTTTTATGGATTGTCCTACAAAGACTTCACACTTCATTACAATTCGAGAGAATTTCTCACTAGATCAACTGGAATGGATATACATTAGAGAAGTGGTAAGGTTTCATGGAGTACCACTATCGATTGTGTCTGATCAAGATCCAAGAGTCACCTCTAAGTTTTGGAAAAGTCTTCAGGATGCTCTAAACACTGGGATGAACTCCAGTTCAGCTTATCACCCTCAAACTGATTTCCAATCTGAGCAGACTATCCAAACACTTGAGGACATGTTGAGATCTTTCTCAATGGACTTCAAAAGTGGATGGGACCAACATCTCCCTTTGTTGTAGTTCTCTTACAACAATAGTTTCCATTCAAGAATCCAAATGCCCCCTTATAAAGCCCTTTATAGGAAGAGGTGAAGAACACCAACATATTATGATCAATTTGGGGAATGAAAACATCTTGGTCATGGAATGGTTAAAGAAATGGTGTAGAAGGTTAAGACTATACAATATCACATCAAAGCTAATTAGAGTCAACAAAATAGATATTCCGACAATCATCGATGAGACCTAGAGTTTGATGTTAGAGACATGGTATTCCTATACGTATCTCCTTGGAATAGAGTGATGAGATTTAGGAATAAGGGAAAGATTATTCTACGGTACATCGACCCCTTTGAGATTCTTGATTGCATCAGAGTAGTGTCATATCGACTAGAACTCCCACAGAACATGTACAAAGTAAAATATGTGTTCCATATGTTCCTTTAAGAATGTAAATATCAGACCCATCACATGTACTCAATCCATAGGTGGTATGATTGTAGAATGAACTTTCCTATGAGGAGTAGCTGGTGAAGATCTTAGATCATAGATAAAAATTTCAGGGAAATAAGACAATTCCCCCCATCAAAGTGTTATGGTGAAACCACAAGTTTGAAGAATCTACATGGGAACCAAAGGAAGTGATGAAGAAGAGTTAACCTCATCTATTTTAGTGTGGGAAAAGTAAATTTCAAGGGAGAAATTTCTTAAGGGTGTAAGGTTTTAACGAACTGAAAATTTATGAATAAAATTCCCTTTCTTTTGATTTTGTGTCTTGTTGATATAGAAAACATGTGAAATATTTTTATTATATCAAATTGGATTTTAAATAAACGTTAAGTATCCTTACCATTAATAATATATCCATTGAATAGTTATCACATTACTAGTATAAATATAGGGTTTCAACAAATTCTTTTGGTACAGATAAAGGATGTGATGGCCTCATCTAGTAGGATTGAACCCTATAAAGACCATTTATCAGAGCCTTCGAGGGAGATAGCAATTTTGGGATTTTCCCAAGACCAATCCCAATTAGAGACACAACAACTTAAGCATGATCGAAACTATTTATGGGATAATTTCAATCTCATCGAGTTCATGACCCAAATGATGTTCACTGAATAACCCCACGAAAGCCCCACCATTGCACAACTTAGTCTTAAGAAATATTCTAGAGTAATAAAGAGATATCTATCAATACTATATAAATAATATTCGGTACAATATTTTCTAAAGAATAATTAATATATTTGCATCCACTTATTGTAAATGGTTTTTAAAGCACAGATAGTATTTTTTGTTAATATTCAAATTCAATTAATAAATTTATTTTTATGAATTAGTGGATTTTAGAAATAAATTATATTTTAATAAAATATTTTAATTAAATTAATTTTATTAAATATTAATGATCATCTAATTTTTTAATTTTTATTACGGTTTGAAAACTCGTATTGTCAAAAAACCAATCAATTTTCAATAAATGTCTTTTTTTCAAAAGTGAAAATTCATGTATTTATAAAATAATTTAGATAAAATGAATATTATTTTTGGAATCAGAATGTTTAAATTATCCAATAGTGAAATTTTCATAATTTTCTATGAAATTTTAATTTTTAGGTAAAAACTAAATATTGTATAAATATACGGTGTGTTTTATGACATCATAATGGAACAATAATGATGTAATAAATACTATAAAAGGTATATTAGGAAAAATTTATGTTTCTCCTTCAAAATAATGTGATTTTATGTTTATTTTATTTATTTTATAAAGCAAGAGTGAATCCTCCAAGACTTATAATATATTTTAAGATTTTAAAATCATTTCTTTGAAATTGTGACTCAAATCCACAAAAGAAAGGGAAATATTATATTATATTTGGACCTTGGACTCATAAAATAAATTATACCAATCCCATTTTCCAGAAACCATGGTTAAAATCATGGGATTGTTTTTGGTTTTTAATATTTTATTATGTAGTGTCCAAAAACAAAATAATAAAGAAATCTCCCTCCTTTCCTATATAAACTCACCCAAGATCTCATTCTTCTTCACTCAAAATCATTTAATATCCTCCAACCTCTGGTCTATACTCCCTAGATTCCTATTAGGTCTCCCTCAAGCTCCTATGAAGTCTCTCCTAATCCTTTGGAGTCAAAAGTAAGGGGTTTCTCTCCTCACCTTTTAATTCAAGCACCTTCTTTGAGATTAGTTATTTTAATTTCAATTAATTGTATTTAAATTCATTTTTAATCATTACCTTACTATCCAATTGATGTTATTTGTATGATGGATCATTTATCCCCCATCATTGTGACCCCAACCTAGGTCATTACTATGTCGGAATTCCATGATGAAATTTATCTCTCCTCTTTTAATCAAGCACTTCATTTATGTTATGCCTTTTAAATTCCCATTTTCTTATGTTGGGATATATTATTACCTATCCCACATATTTTACACTTGTATTATAAATCCTAAGAGATTTTTTACTCTCATTTAACCCTCCTAATAACCTTTACGTACACCTGTTACCATGCTGAAATTTTGTAAGATTTCCTTTTCTTTCTCCTCTTTATTCAAGATTATTTATTATGTTATGAATTATATTTCCCGTTAAATATATTGATTAATATACTTACATGTCCCCATTACTATAAATTTCATGTATAAATTAAGAGATACCCCTTTCTATCTCATTAACCCATTTTATGAATGTCTATAAGATGCCATTATACTGCCACAATTTACCATGCCAAAATAATTGTGTAGTTAATACCTTAATCATTTCTCTACCAAGCGTATTCACATTTATATACATAAAAATATTGATTAGGGAATTAAATTTATTTATTACACATTTCTATATCATGTAATGAAATTATTATGTTGAATGAATCCATGTTATATGATCTATGTGGCACACTTAAGCAAGAGAATGAAATGTTTATGATGGGTGTCCCTGATATCGCTCCAATGCATTGGGTAATGTTTAGAATCATGATACACCATGTTGGGATAGGGGTTTACCAGATTTATTTATGGGACTTTTTTCCACCATGATGTCTTGGAGGTTTATCTTTGACTTATGTTTATGATGCATTTTTTTAATTTGTTCACACATTTCCCATGTAATGATTATCATGTTGTATCATGACTTATTATTCATGTTACTTTTATGTTCCATTGATATACCTATTTTCTAACATATATTGTATTCCTCATGTTATTACTTGTTTATTCCCTTACTTGGATTTATATCTCACCCATTTCTTATGTATGTCCTCAGGTTATCCCATGCAGTGTTAAGTATGAAGGAATGTTATAGTCGTGTAAAAGAATTTTTTAATAAAAATGTTGTTTTTCATTTTTTAAGTTGTTATGTAATGTACCTAATTTCCCAAATACACTATACCTATCGATATTATGAGTTTTATTAAGTTAAATTTTATGTAATAAATCATTTTTAAATATGAAATGAAGAGAATGGTTGTTATATTCATGGCCTTGGTTATGAGGATGAGCATCGGGTAGTACTCATTTTCAACTTTGTTAGACATGCCTTTGGAATGGTCGATAGATCTTTTGGTCATTTGAAAATTTATTTTCCTTATTTATGGATGATCCAACATATCATTCTCCAATTTAATGGTCATATAGGGCAATATGACGTTAGGTTAAATCTCTTGTGTTATTGTATACGGTATCGGGTCATCTCCTAGTAGAGTTACCTGAGTGTTAAAGAATCTGTTTGTCCCAATGATCATGATAAAGTTTCAAGAGACTTGGGTTATTTTACACACTGATCATTTTGGTTTTATTTTTAGCTGAGTATTGATCTTATTTATATTCTTTGACATTGTGATTATGGATCAGAGGAGCATCACATGTTCGTTTGTGTAGTTTTGATCTTGCACGCTTATGAGCAGCTAGTTTACTATACTTTTGAAACTAGGAAACTCCTAAGGTAGGGAGTGTCATGTTGAACATGGTAAATGTTTCCTTACTTGTATAAGGAGTACAAACTAATAGTACAATTGGGAAATGGTTTGTTTATGATTGAATTCCTTTGATGCTTTCATGTGTCGTTTTATGTCGGTGCTTTCTCAGCAACATGAATTTGATTTAGTTTACTTCGTATGAATCCTATGGAAAACATTGTTGGTATTGGAGGAATTTAGTGGTTTTTCTTAAACAATCATGTAATGCATATGGTGGAAAAAGGCATTGTGAACGGTTCAAAATGATGGTACATCAGCAAGCGAAGCCGAGCTTCTTCCTTGAAGTCGACCAGTTGTGGTTCGACTATTCTTATTTCCAGTAATTGGGGGTGATTGACTAGAAACCATTTAAAATCCTCTTAGTGTAATCTTATTAAGATATGAACATTTACCCTATCCTTACATCTTCCTTAAGGAACTAAGAGAGCATCAGTCTTACCCTGTGCTAAATATTTAAAAAAATGTTGAGCTTGTTGGGTGGTTCTCTTTCAGTGTTGCATACTAGGTGTGTGGTTTCCTTCACAGTTTGGTCAAAAACTTCATTGGAGGTTAGGTTTAGGCTTCGTTGAATGTGTATGTTCTAAACTCAAATTGCCTTAGAGGAATCTATTGGGGTCCTACTTGTAATTTTCTGGCTGTCTAAGCCAAGAGTTTTGAGAAATGGTTAGCTAGATTTTCTCGAATCATGGTTTTTCTTATTTAATGAAGTGGTCAATGGAGGGTCTTTCTCTGGCATGTTGTCAGGTGGATGCAAGTGCGGGTTTATGTCAGATGAGGTTTTTCATGGAAATTTATCTAGAATTGGCTTTGAGGTCAAGGTATTATTGGTTGTTTTGTGAGTTCAAATCACACTAGGAGAATCAGTATAATTCTTAGAGGTGTTCTTGTAAGGAAATTACAATGGTGTGTTGAACTATGGTTTAAAATTGGATACCTAATGTTAAATACTAAGGTAGGAAGTACCTTTTCCCATATTCTTAATGAGATGTTGATGGGTTCGTTTCTTTGGGTAAACGGGTTCAGGTAAGGGTCTTCTTAGTGTTTCAATTGGAAAACTGGTGCTAGTTTGAGTTTTAAATGGCTTAAGTTCTTGTTCATAAATGAATTCTTGAAGGTGAATTGGGTGTTTGGAAACACAATGTGACAATTTGAATGAAGCTTCATAACCCTTATAGTTATGGTGATGCTTAAATTGTTTTCAAATGATTCTCAGGGATAAGAATTTCTAAGGTGATAAGGTTGTAACAATCCATGTTTTGAACTGGATGAAAACTCGAGGAAACTTGAACTTTTTCGATTACTGGATGGAGTGATTTTTAAACCAATCATCAGAATTAAGTTTCAATAATTATAACACTTATAAGTGTTCTTTTTGGACTTGGGTAAAGGCTCTAGGAGTTTCCTGGAGGTCTCGGTGAGTTTCGGGAGCGCCAAACCCAGAAAATCATGGGTTTAAAAGGCTACAAAGGGTGCATGGTTTGTCTGAAACCATGCATACCACTGTAGGAAATTGTGAGACCTTGTTCAAAGTGGGTTGTGGCGGTGCACATGGGCTATCCATGGTTTTTAAAACCATGAGCCTAGCCCACACACTTAGTGGTATTGGACAGTATCTAATCATTGTTCCCCACATGGTTGGTTCATGGTTTCTATACCGTGTGGCCACCCCATGTAGAGTGTCCTAGGTGCCCAGTATAGGGAGAATGATTAGGGCATAGTTTTCTAAATTTTGTGGTCCAAACCATGCATTGAGAACCTTTTTAAAAAATATAATTAAATTAAATGAAATTAAAATAAAATTCAAATTAAACATAACACCCATCCTCTCCCCCTCTCACTCATGTGACACTCCCTATGGGGATTCCCCTTTGAGTCACATGTGAAACACCGCCCAGCCCCTGTATCCTTACCAATTCAACCTAGATTTCCATCAGTTCTTTTCCTGATCCTTCAAGGTATGGTCCTCTCTTCTTTCTCATCTCCATTTCTTGGCTGATTGTTGGGTCTTCTATTGACCGATTAGGTTTGACCAGACCCTACATCAAATGGGTAATTTTATTTTTGGTTTTCTTTTAGTTCGAGGTTGTGTGAAGGGTCTCTTGGGACCCCTTCGTTTGTGTTCCGAAAACCACTACCGAAGCAGATTTAGTTAGGCTTGTTTCGGTTTCATACCACCATCTCAAGTGAGGTTTTCTTCCCACTGTATGGTAGGGTGCATATGCTCAATGGGGGTAGTAGTAGCTTTGATCTCAAAAACATCAAGAGATGATGTGTTCGTATCAGTTCCTCTCTAAGGTAGGTTCTATTTCCTATGTCCTTTAATTTTTATTAATTCATTAATTAATTGATTATCACACCATCATTGATTTTTAGTTAATGCATTATTTTTAGATTAAATACTTACTTTGATAAAGTTAATGAAATGTTAAAGGTGATAAATAATTTTTTGATATGAAATTTCATAATTTTATAATAAAACCCCTCCAATAGAGGTTCACTATCTTCAAGCTAAAAAGTAGGGATTGACTTTCATTCTTACCCCTTTTATTGTCTTTATGCCTCTTTTATTCCTTGTATATTAATTCTCCATGTTAATACAAACTGAATGAGTTGACTTGTATAGGAAGTCACACATGTGATAGATTTCCTTTCCTTGAAGTAATCTAATTTGAATTGATTAGGATAGCTTAAGTAAGATAGTGACATACTTTAATTGAAATGACCATGCCTTAAATAAATTCTCCATTTTCAGGAAAATTGAGTGTGAATACCTTGAGTAGGAAGGATTGTACTAAATGGAAGGTGTTTTATATATATTTATTCAATGGATAAATCATAATAGTCATTCCCCTTCTAATAAAATAGACCAAATGGCTCTCAAATGAAGTGGTACTTGGGGATAGTGAGACCATTCCCCTTTATCCATGTCTTTAGAAATGGATTGGTTTAGATAGAATGGAACTTAATTAAAGGAACGCATGGGAGGTTTTTCCTCATGTGTCACATTATATACTTGGTCATGCCTTTGTCTTTTTGAAAGGCTTGATGAATTGACATAAGAGGTAATGCCTTATGATTAACTTATAAATTGTAGACATTATTATATTATATAATAAAATATATAAATTTTTATGGGTGGTAATAATTCTTACCCCATGACAGTTATATATTTATAAATGATGGTAAGGGAGGTCTGATGAGAATGACAACTCAACGCTCCTTTACATCAGTATCGGGCTTACTACCACGAGAGTAGAGTTTATCGGCTTGTAGAATGGTTTTTGGATGCCTACGTGTTACTTCCTCATATACTCTATCATATATATATATATATATCTGGATTACTACCCCATGATTATATATTATTACCTCATAGACTAATTTTTGGATGCTTATGTGTTATGTATCAGTCCTACCAACACATGCATACCAAGAGACAGTAAGGGATCTTGGTATTAGGTTAGGAGTAGACCATGAGAGATCCCCTAGAATTGTATGGTGGTGGTATGTCCCGATCCACCCAAAAATATATATATATACTATATATATATAAAGTCGACATGATCAGACTCTCAGCCGGGAATGATCCGAAGCTAGTATAGTCATCAGGTGTCCCTTAGGAACCTAAATGGGTGTTTACTTATTTATGTAGTTTTGTTTATTAAATTTTTCTATACCTGGATACTATATAATTTATATTACATTAGATTTGTCTTAACACCATGGATTCTGGACTACTGATATTTTATCTCACGCCCTGCCTGGGTACCCTTAGTACCTGAGTAAAACTTATATTTTTAGGACCTAGGTTGACTAATGTGTTTCTTATACTGAGGAATTAATAGAAAAGAACTATGTTAGAGTTTGGGATGCTCATGGAGATTTACCATGGGTATTTTTTGTCTTTTCATTACTTTTGTATCATATTTAAAATAATGTTCTAATGTTTACTACTTTCTGTTTTGTATCATTATTATTTCATGCATTCTTCTATTATATAAACTGGCATTGGACACCTTTTGTTCAGTTATATCAAATCAGTCTTCTGTTGCTTTTTCATTTATTATTATTACTTCTGATTTTGATTGTTATTTACTCTGTTATGTCATTTTTCGTATATGATAAGAGGGTATAGTTTCCCCTCAATCACCTCTTGAGACCCTCGCTGCTAGTCGGCAGTATCTAGCATATAGGGAGATGTTCTTGAGTTCATGTGACCCACCTATTCAGCTACCGGTTCAATGGTAAGCTAGGTCGGGATGTTAAATGGCACATATTGAACCTTACTCAAGGAATCAACCAAGTAAGCAATGTCCTTGAAGCTGCCTCTAGAAAAAAAAATTGAAAGTAATGGCTTGTGGAACCACCATGAAACTCCAGGAACCCTGGTCACCATCGTGTTTACCATGTGAGAGATCAATAACCCCCACCATCTCCCAAATTGATTCTCGATTTATAGTTAATATGATATAATTATTAATATAATATAGTATAATTAATATTTAATATAACAAAATATAATTAATAGTAAGTATAATAAAATTATTAATATAATTAATATCTAATATAATTAATAGTTAATATAATATAATAAATAAATAATATAATATAATATAATTAATAGTTAATATAATCAATTATTAATTATATAATATTTGTTTTGAAACTATTCGATTGAAGGTTGAAGTGAAATAAAGAGTATAATGATGTCGAATGTTCTAGATGATGATGGTGAAGTAAAACATATCAATCATAATATAACAAAAGAAATGATAAATAACACAAGTATATGGATAGTCAAAATCTCATATAAAATTCCATTAACATGTCACTGTATTTATAGAGTACAAAAGGATTAATCCAATGGTCAAGGTTAATTAGTATTAATTAGATCCAATAGTGGGAATACAAAAAAATCGATATGAAGGGTCTTTTTAGGTAATGAATATACCTCATTAATTATGATTTTTTTAAATCCACAAAATAAATGAGAATTTATAACACATACCCTTGGATTTCATAATCCCATGGAATCTAATATAAATATTCACTTAAAAAACCCTATGGTAAAAACAAGTGAATCCAAATTAATATGATTCCACGCTATGCTACCACATTAAAAAACTTATCAGAAAATCCAGTGGGAAAAAACTGATGAAGGGAAAAATAGTACATCATTCCCAAATCCCCCTAATAAAATCACAATAGAATTTTCAGACTTTTCATTCGAATTTTATAAATCAATTTCTCAAATTTTGAAGTTGGCAATTCCTTTATGAACAAATCTTTGAGATTATCACAAGACCTTATTTTCTAAACATTAATCTTAGAATTCTTTTGAAGGTCATGAGTGAAAGAGAATTTTGGTGAGATATTCTTTGTTTTGTCACATTTAATATACCCACCTTTCGATTGTGATATGAAAGAAATATTTTATACATATAATATGGTGGGAATATTATTATTCATATCTAATCCATGGTTACTTATAATATGATTAATCACTGATCTCATCCAAACACATTCTTGACCTTTTCATGAATAGAAATCAACTTAGCATGATTGAAAAAAGTCACAGTAATGGTTTATTTTGTATAATTCCAATAAATAGAAGTTCCACTATATGTAAATAGATGTCTAGTTTGAGATCTTTCTTTATATGGATCAAATAAGTATCTGGCATTAGCATAACCAACCAACTTTGGTTTTGAAGATTTGGAATAAATTGACCCCCGATCTTTTGACCCTTAAAGGTATCTTAATACATGTTTGATACCATTCCAATGTCAACGAGTAGAAGAAGAACTATACCTTTCAAATAAATTTACAAAAAATTATATATATGGTCTTGTATTATGTTGGTCGGAGTGGATACTCTAGAGGGGGGGTAAATTGAGTTCCAATTAAAATTTCTGCTAAAAACTTTATGGTTAAGAAAACCCCCCAATTTAAAAATAGCCTAGTTAATTAAGGCAGTAGAAATGTAAATGTTAAATTGGTAAACAAGTTTCTCAAAGGGTGATTAATCCTTAGATGAATCAATGTAGAACACCAATTCAACTTTTGAAACAAGTTTACTGGATTAAACAAATACACACACCAACCAAAACTAACTATCAAAGTTTAAACAAAAACAGTTTTATGCTCTTGCAAATATAAGAAGTGGATAAAATCAAAACAGAGTATATGAGGATTTTCACAACAATGTAAACAAGAGGTTCAGTCTCAAGACGAGACCTAGTCCTCTCTACTTGGTGATCACCTGCCAATAAGTAGTTTATATTAAAACTTGATACATAACCTGTAACGGGATTTACAATAGTTTTCACAAACTGTCCTGGGAACACACCCTCTACCATTTTTCTTCGTGGAAAAGAAAAAAAATACAAACCACACATGGTATCTTCCATAGTTATACATGGGAAACACATATAAGGTGAAGTTTGATGTGAGGATAGTTAGTATCCTCCAGTTCAAGCACAGGAGACAGTGTGTGATATAAACAGACACACACACTTCTCAAAGATAAAAAAGAAAGAAACATAATAGATCAGTTATGATGAGAGAGAGTTTAGAAGGCTCTATGTGTTTTCAATTCAGCTCTTGACTCCTTGGAATGAGAAATGTTGAAGTTCGAGTCAATCTCTGTAAGTTGTTTCCAAAACAGATTGTCACAACTCCCGGATCTAGATTTCAGTGTTCTGCTTCTGATGCCGATCAAGAGTTGATGAAGCACAGAAGGCAGGAATGATTTTATCCTGGAATGATCTTTGTGAAGCATGTGGGTCTTTTTGTGTTAATGCTGGATGGTTCGGATTTTTGATCTGGCGAGTAAGCTCTATCACACTTCTCATGCAGCCCTTTCTTTGTGTCTGTGTATATGTTTTTTGATCTCTCTTTTTTCATTTTATATTTGAGGTCCGACAATAGGAATGAGGAGATCACGTGAAATATTTCTTGTACCTCATATTGTCCAATGAATTGTCTCCTGAAATGTTTACAATCAGAATTAATTAATGTTAGAGGCATTTAATTTATCAAATATGACTGTTAGAATAATATTGACAAATTGAAAAAGTATGGAAGAATAAGCATCAGTAGACAGGTAATGGTAGCCTTCATATCGGTAGGATTCAACAGTAGGTTCACATCGAAAATTTCCAACTGTAACTTTGTATCGGTAGCCTTGTACCAGTAACCTTGTAGTTGTGACCTTGTAGCGGTAACCATATAATAGTGACCATGCAATGGTAACCTTTTAATTGTGACCTTGTAGCGGTAACCTTTTAATGGTAATCATGTAGTTGTAACCCTGTAATGGTAACTATGTAACAGTAACCATGTAGTTATAACCTTGTAACGATAACCATGTAATGGTAACCATGTAGTTGTAACCTTATAACGGTGACCTCTATACTTAGATAAATTTTGCACTGTAAGCTTAACCAATCAAGCAGTGAGATTGAGAGTATATAAATATTACTCTATAGGAATAGAAAACATTAATGAAACATAATTAGTATAGAATGAATACATGGTTCTCACATAAATGAAAACAATATTTGGGATTATCAAAATATGATTTGGGATTATCAAATTTGGGATTATCCAAACATGATTCGGGGTTATCAAAATAGTTGAGTCTAATAATCTTCTCCTTTTTGATAATCACAAATTATGTCATTGAAGCATTAGATTTAAGAGTTTTGAATCGAGGTTAAATACATCTGTTGAATATTTTCTCCCCTGTGAATGACTTCTCTCCTTTAATATTTCCTCCCCCTTTGTGATTAACAAAAAGTTTAGATAAGAAAAATGGAGAAAAAATAGTGTTTATATTGATGAAATGGTAGTTCAAAAGGAAAAAAGAATACATCAATCCCTATCAAGTAATACATTCCACACTCAATCCACATCAGATATTCCCATAAGAGCTTTTTCCTTGGTAACTGAGGATACAGGTTCTTAAGGTGGAGGGATAGGCTGAGGGGTGGTAGTTAGTAGTGTATGAGGAGCAGCCACTGAGGCATCACCAGACCTATAATGAGTAGATCTCTGAGGAATCGAGGGGGTAAAGCTTCTGATGGCCTAGGAAGGAGTCATCAGAGAAGCAGTACTGGTGGAACCTGAAGCAGCTAAAGAAGCAGTCAGAGCATGAGGAACTATGATGGGAGTGAAGTCTGCATGGAGGAAAGTCAAGAGAAGATTCATGAAGTCCATAATGATGCTTCCACCTCTATTCATAGCAGAAATAAAATCATCCTTATTATCCATGAATTTTTCTAAAGCAGGAGTCAATTACCTGAGTCTTCTAACTGTATCCTTAAAGTCCTAAGTGACAGGTGGGATTTAAAAGTTTTCCAACAACAACTTGAAGTGGAAATCCATCTAATGATTAGTGTAAAACCGTTTTTAGTATAAGTCAACTTGATCCTTGATGGCCTTCTGATCCTGAGCATATTCCCCTAGATAGTTTTCCACAAGCTTATGAATTTCCCTGGTAATGGAAATGACTTGAGAGTCTAAGGAACTGCCACCAGAGAATTTTTCCACTTCTTCTCTAATAATGGTCCTGAAAACTTCAATATCAACTGGAGGAGAAGCTGAAGTGGAAGAAGATGTAGCTAGAGGAGATATAGATAAATCCAATGTCTCCTTGAAAGATTTGGTGAAGCTAGTGATTAGTCTTTTGACATCATCATCTTTCCCTTTCACATGTGTTTCCATATATTTCTTAAAATCTTCAAACACTTTGACCATTTGTTGAAATATACTTTTGACATATGCAAGGTCTATATCCACCTGATTCCTTGAAGCCTTATAAGCATCTAATTTGGAAATAGACTGTTTCACTGAATCCATAGACTCTGCCAACTCTTTGATTTGACTTTGGAATTACCTTACTTCCTAGAGCAGAGTAGATTGAATACTAGAGTGAATTTTGTCTAATTCAGCTGCTAAGTGCTCATGAGATAGAGAAAAATATTTTTCCACCTCTGAGGACCTATCCCTAGACACTTTTTTCATGTCGTATTTCAGGGATTCAAGATTTTCCTTTCTGACATAGTCTTCATGGAAAGAGGTTTCTGGAGGGACAAAAGTGAGGTTTGGAACTAAGGGTCTTCTATTGGGCCTCTCATCTTCTGAGTCATAATATTCTAGACCCAACACCATAAATCTACGGTCCTCATACCAACCTTCAATCTCATGAAAAATAGAAATTGAGCCTATAGCAACAGATTCCTCCCCCTCAATGGGAGCAATCTCCTGATCGGCTATATTCATTTCCTCTAGACCACCTTGATCAACTACAACATTAGGAAGGTTCACTTCCACTTCCACCTCTGAATCCTCAACTATCTCCAAAACAGGTCTAGCATCAACTGAATCAGCAGCTTATTCTTCTCCACTTTTTACCCTTTCTGTATGTCCTATTAGAGGACTAAGACTTAGACATTCCTCTTCATTTTTAGCAGCAGCTATCTCAAGGTCAGCATGACTTGATTGAGAGTCATCATCCTCATCTGAGGTGTCTCTAACTTCTCTTAAGACAATTTCAGCCCCTTCTTCTTCACTGGTTTCCTTATCACTGTCCTTTAGGAAAGCTTCCCTTCTAGGAAATCTCTTTGATGGGCTAGGAACACCAAACGATATAGTAGTCCCACGAGGATTGGAGGGAAGGTAAGAGCCACTCCTTTCATCTATATGAGAGTCCTCTCTTCCCTGCACAGCAGCAAATTTCTCTTCTTCTACATATAAATAAGCAGGCTCTACTTCATCGGGCTTAAGACCAGGGTCTCTCTTATTCTTAGGCCTAGTAGGATGAGTCACAGGATTAAATTATTCATACACCTTAGCCTCATCATTCACCCATCTCCTCAGCCATGGATTCCAGTTAATCTTCATCATCTTGAAAATCACTTTAGTGATGCAATGGTTATCTTGTACAACAACAATTTACTCATTATCTCCAGCAAATACTTTAACTTTCAACATAATAGATATCAACTTGGCATGTAATAGGGCATTGGATTTGGAACTATCATTGGTCATGTCTTCAAGTTGAATTCTCAATAGCCTACACAGGTTAATCTTATGTCCATGCTTCAGCAAATACAGTATGAATATGTCCTGATACTTGAAAACTGTGAATTACCCTCTCTTGGGACTTATCACATGATGAACAAATTTGAAAAGTAGCTTATCCTCTCCAGCCATTTCAGCAGCAATGAATTTCCTAGGAATTCCATTCCCTATCAATTCAGCTAAATCTTCTTCGTAGAAAAAGAACTCACTAGTGGGAGGCACCACTTTTGAGTAATAGTCAAAAATTCTTTCAGGAGGAATCCTTAAACAATCAGCCCACTCAGCATAGGAGAAACTTACATTTACTCTATTTACTCTAGAAGTCATCCAGTTCTCATTCTCAGACTGTTCAAACTTCAGATACACATAAAGCTCCTTCACCAACATCAGGTAATAGGGTCTATTGTTGTTTGCAAAACATTCAACCCAGCCCTGAGCTTCCAGTGCCTTAAGCACTAACGACCGGCTTAACAGCAGCCACTCTGAACTTAATTCCTTCTCAGATACAATCTCCCTCTTGGATAAATGCGGTTTCAACACCTTTTCCACTTTCTGGCCACCACTACTCAACTCAGGTCTATGTCTCTTAGGATCATGCACGTCTACTTTATCAGTAACCAACGGCTTTTTGATTCTTTCCATCTATCTTGAGCGGTTTGAGGTTTTAGTAGAGGTTTAGGTTCTGATATTTGAGGGCATGAGGTTCAGGAGAGGGTCTAAAGTGGATCGAAATGTGATTTGAGTTTTAATTTTATCATTTAGGGATCGAAAAAATAAAACAGATAAAATAAATAAATAATAGCAGAAAAATGTTTCAGATTCCAGTTGAGAGCGCACAAAATGCAAGTCCCGGACTTCAAATGTCTATCGTTAATGAGGTATCTATAAGGTCTAACGGTGAGGTCCTATCATTAAGGCTCTAATAGTGAGGTTCAACGGTGAGTTTTAAGGGTGAGGTTTAATGGTGAGGTTCTAACAGTGAGGTTTAACGGTGAGGTTCTAACAGTGAAGTTTTAACAGTGAGGTTTAACGGTGACAGTTTATCATACCTAACTCATGTTTGATGTAATTTAACCTCTCAGAATTTGAAGTCTTCATGAATATATCATCCAATTGGTATTCAGTACCAATGAATTCAAGAGTGATATCACCTTTTTGAAAATGATCTCTCAAGAAGTGATGTCTTACATCAATATGCTTTGTCCTAGCATGAGATATTGGATTCTTGGAAATGTTAATAGCACGTGTGTTGTCGTAGTTTATAGAGACATGTTTGAATTGATATCCATAGTCTATTAAAGTGTGTTCCATCCACATAATTTGAGCACAACAACTGCCAGCAGCTATATATTCAGCCTCTCCAGTAGATAATGCAACATAATTATGTTTCTTACTAAACCATGATACTAGTGACTCGCCTAAAATGTGACATGTTCCAGAGGTGCTCTTTATGTCTAATTTGCAACCAGAAAAGTCAGCATCCGAATAACTTATTAAATCAAATGGATGTCCTCTTGGATAAAATAGTCCTAAATTTATAGTATACTTGAGATATTTAAAAATCCTTTTAACAACATTTAAGTGACTCTTTGGGATTGTCTTGAAATTGAGCACACATGCATACACTGAACATAATATCAGGTCTACAAGCAGTAAGATAAAGTAGACTCCCAATCATACATATGTAGCTGGTTTGATCCACTGGTTCTCCAGTTTGGTAACACCCCAAGATTTCATAGTGTGTTATTTCTTCAAAATAATTCAATAACTTGCACTACACGCAACACCGAGTTCAAGCGCACCATGACTTACCAAACAAGCCATTCAAAAGAGGTTATGAATAGTATTAACTAAATTTTAAACTTTATATAATCCTTATAATTTTAGAATCTATATTATGAGTTTCTTAGACATAATGTAAGAACAAATTCATTTTTAGTATTGCACTTTTACCAACTTTTAATAGTGAACCCTTTTTAAATACAATATTTTAAACTTTTTGACTAAATGGGGACATCAAAAATTTAAAATGAAACATCCCAAGCTTCCACGGTACGCTTTCCTTTAAATGATATAGTAGTGTGTGTTGTACGCAACTTCGAGTTCTAACACACACCACAACCAATCAAACTAGCCGTTATGAATAGTAATACCTACTTTTTGAAATTAAATATATTTTATATTTTAAAATGGACTTCATTTTTGGATTTGGAGTATCGAATTTATCCTAAGGTGATATTTTGGTACTTTTCGGATAACTTTCATATTTTGATGAATAGTGAAAATTACTAAATTTTAATTAAAACCAACTTTTTTAATCAAAATAATTAATAGTGATAAATTATGAATTTGAGTGGTTTAAAGTATAATTAGAATATATTTTTACCATTTTATCCAATGGTGTTCATTAGAATTAATTTCACTTTGAAATTGGACCTAAACAATTGTCAATCTTTTGATATATATTGTTTCTTAAAAACACGCTATTTGTTGTGACAGCGGGAATTAATTATAAAATTAATTAATGCAACTTATATGTTTGGAATTTTGTAAAATAGACATCTTTTTTTAATTCGGAATATCAATTATATCTTAGGGTGAAATTTTGGCATTGTTCTGAAAAACTTCAATTTTTGATGAATAGTGAAACTACTAAGTGGTAGTTAAAAAACTGAATTTTTTATAAAACTTAATTTTACCGCTTCTGTGATTGGAATTTCAAAAATCCGAGAGACACGATTAATATCAAGAAGTAAAATTTGGTTCAATGAGATGAAAATAATTTTTGGTGAATAGTAACTTTTTACTTTTATTTACCACGGTTAAAAGTAAATAGGGTAATTAAGGGTCAAAATTATATTAATATTACCCTAACACATGTCCTAATTCTATTTTACAAGTGTATCTCGACCAAAAACAACCTTAGTAATAAAATATTATCATTTAGGTCCACTTGGATTAGATTAGGACATTTATTATTATTTAATTCAAAGAAGAGTCAAAAAAGTTAAAATCAAAGTTTATTTACTAAACCATTTTTAATATAGGGTTATACATAAGATAAATTCGATTTTAAATATTAATTAGAAACCTAATAAGATTTCCTACATAATAAAATTTTATTTATAATTTTTAGACATTAAATAATTTAATTTATTTATGACACAATGATGATGCAGTAATTACCATAATAGTGAAAATTTAAAATAATTGATATTTTAAATACCCAAATAAATATAATTTGAGACATTTAATGAATTACACTAATTTTCTAGAATAATATGGCATATTAGGATGGATTTAATTGACTTTTTTCGAATTAATCATTCTGTTATGAGTTTCACAAAAATCAACTATTGAATAGTGTCAAAATTGACATAAAAGAGTTTTTAAAACAAATATTATATTATTAATTGATATTAAATTCCTAAAAATCTAAGGTTCGAACAAGAGACTTATATCATGATAGGTGTATCATTAATGGACCACTTGGGGGTCTCTTGGATGTATATAGTAAGTTTATTAACTATATAATATAAAAATACAAAGTGACATGGTAAATGTCAAACTAATTAACTAAGAGTTAAAACTAAAAGATAAGGTTAATATAGTAACCCAAACCTGTCTAAATTCTATTGGTTGAATGTTTTTCGACCTATTACCACCTTTACCTTTGAATAATCAACTTTGGAGCCATTAGAAGCCGAATATGAATTTATTATAAATTAATATTTCTAGCTTTTCCAAAGGTACCCCTCACCCCTCTTATAAAAGGGCACTCCTCCTTCTCATTTCTTCACACCTTAAAAGCCTTTTGGTTCGGCCAAACTCTGCCCAAATACTCTCCCAACATCCCGCACTACAACCTAGAGGCCTTAGTTGGATCAGAAAGCCAACATAGGGAGACATTTTGATCAAATCAAAAACAAGAACCCGAAGAAGAGGTAATGATTTCACCACCCTTTTCCAAGTTCCTTTCTTCTTCCACTTCTTCTTCCTTTGTTGTTACCATTCTAAAATAATAACTCCAGTATCATATATATACTATGATGTTATTATAAATATGGTACAACCATATTCAGTATTCTATCCACCCTTTGAATAACATGTCACCATACGTGCGTACGTACGGCTTACCGTCTCCACGTCGTGGTGTAATTGTTATTCAATATATTATTATTTGGATGGGTATAATAATGATATTTAACTCATGTAAATAATAAATATAACATGTTAATGATTCTTTATATATGATATAACAACCATTTATATATTATTTTAATATCAAAAGAATGATATTGTCGCTCGTGCGTACGTACGGACTACCGTCTCCACGAATGCGATGAGATTCATTCTCCATCGTATCCATTCAAGTATAATTCTCATTATATGATTAATAATAGTATCTAAGGACTTGATATCATTATGGATATGAATAATATATAACCTATCCATTACAAACATGGCTTACATAACAAAACATATAAAAGAAAACGAGTAAGTTAACACCCGAAACAACGATAATACTAAGATATTATTAACAAATCAATGTTAAAAGATCATATATGATATCATATTAATGTATATGATTCTTGAATAATTTAATAACAATTATTTCACCATTATACAGGAGTTTAACCTACCCCAACCAAGGAAAAGTACAAGGTAAGGGTTATTTCACAATCTCTTCATTATCCGAGGTTGTTTATACGTAATAATCTACTGGGATCTCTTTATCATCTACATCAATGTTTCTTAAAAATGTATTTCAAAACATTTTTACTATTTACAAGAATATGGTTTAAAGTCATTTATACCCTTGTTTGAATTTTTATAAGAGGTTTATAAAGGAATCTTTCCGTCGTTTTCCAAACAAGGTGCTTTTTAACCTTTTTGACAAAATTAAGGTAAGAATGTTTTTTTTAACTTATACGGCGGGTGCGGCTATTTTCCACCGTTATAAAATTGTCGAAGCTTCCCTTACAATCTTATAAGAATATTTTCAAAGAAAATGTTTTATTTTATAAATATATATGACTCTTAAATGATTTCAAAAATAGAAATAGAAATTTCTCAAAAAAGAGTTTTGATTTCATCTATGTCAACATCCTTTGATGGATTTTACGCTTATTTGAATTTAATTTATTATGATACAAAACTTCTATATTGTATTCAAGCACTAGTGCAGAAAACGTTTTTTACGTCACCATTTTTTACGTCGGTTATATAAAACCGACGTCATAATATGTAAAACGAGGTTTTTTACGTCGGTTATTTCTTAACCGACGTAAAAACCTGTGTTCGGTACACCTTTAACGTCGGTTATTTTTATAACCGACGTTATTAATCGCGCGGCTTCGTTTTTTACGTCGGTTATTTTTATAACCGACGTAAAAAACGCGGTTTTCGAAGGCCTTTTTACGTCGGTTATTGAATAACCGACGTCACAAACGCGGTTTTTGAATGCTTTTTTACGTCGGTTATAAAATAACCGACGTAAAAAAAGAATCTGCAGATGTTTTTGACGTCGGTTATTCCATAACCGACGTAAAAAAACACGGATTTTGAGCCCTTTATAACGTCGGTTATAAAATAACCGACGTAAAAAATGAATCGGAGGAAGTTTTTTACGTCGGTTATTGAAATAACCGACGTTATAAATGTTTTTAAAACAATTATCACGTCGGTTATTGAATAACCGACGTGATAACTCATTTAAAAATTTACCCAGACCTGTGGATTGTCATTCGCGAGTTTACCTTCGACAGTCGTGACTCGTCTCTCTCGCGCGTAAACCCGAATCGGCTCGTCCATTTCGTTGGTTTAGATTCGTTTTGCGGTCATCGTTTCTCATATTTAATCTCCTCGGATCAATCATCTAAACTCGCAGCACTTAGGTAATCCTCCCACTCGTTCGTTTTTTTTTTCGCGGATAGTATATATATATGTGTTGTGATTTTTTTGTTGAAACTAGCTAAGATTCTTCGATTGCGAACCCTTTTAACTCGTTTTGGCACCATAATCTTATTTATCATCCCTAGATCTATTTGTTCGACTTGCAATATTGAGTAATTTTATGATTTCACTAATTTTTCATCGTTTTCTATAAATCCCCGAGAGGGTTGGGGCGTGTCCATTTGGATGGGTTGCCCTTTTACAGTTGTTACTACTTTATTCACACACAACCATGGCATAGGTGCATGGATTTGGGGTCGGGGGGTGTCCAGGGGGGTTTACAAGGGGGTGGGTGGGTGTGGGGGGCTGTCCAAGGGTGTGGGTGGGTGTTGGGGGGTGTCCAGGGGGGTGTCCAAGGGGGTAGGGGGTGGGGGTGGTGTTTAGGAGGGGTGGGGGCTGTCCAGAGGGTTGGGGGGTGTCCAGGGGGGTGTCCAAGCAGGTCGGGGGTGGGGGTTGTGTCCAGGAGGGGTGGGTGTGCTTTCTAGAGGGGTCGGGGGCTGTCCAGAGGGGTCGGGGGGTGTCCAGGGTGGTGTCCAAGGGGATGGGTGGGTGTGGGGGCTGTCCAAGGGGGTGGCGGCCTGTCCAGAGGGGTCGGTGGGGTGTCCAGGGGGGTGTCCAAGGGGGTGGATGGGTGTGGGGGGCTGTCCAAGTGGGTGGCGGCCTCTTCAGAGGGTATTTGGGGTTGTCCGGGTGGGTGGGGGGATGTCCAGAGGGTTGGGGGATGTCCAGGGGGTGTCCAAGGGGGTGGGGGTGGTGTCCAGGAGGGGCGGGGGGATGTCCAGAGGGGTCGGGGGGTGTCCAGGGGGGTTTACAAGGGGGTGGGTGGGTGTGGGGGGCTGTCCAAGGGTGTGGGTGGGTGTTGGGGGGTGTCCAAGGGGGTGTCCAAGGGGGTAGGGGGTGGGTGGTGGTGTTTAGGAGGGGTGGGGGGGCTGTCCAGAGGGTTGGGGGGTGTCCATGGGGGGTGTCCAAGCAGGTCGGGGGTGGGAGGTTGTGTCCAGGAGGGGTGGGGGTGCTTTCTAGAGGGGTCGGGGGCTGTCTAGAGGGGTCGGGGGGTGTCCAGGGTGGTGTCCAAGGGGATGGGTGGGTGTGGGGGGCTGTCCAAGGGGGTGGCGGCCTGTCCAGAGGGGTCGGTGGGGTGTCCAGGGGGGTGTCCAAGGGGGTGGATGGGTGTGGGGGGCTGTCCAAGGGGGTGGATGGGTGTGGGGGGCTGTCCAAGTGGGTGGCGGCCTCTCCAGAGGGTATTTGGGGTTGTCCGGGTGGGTGGGGGGCTGCCCAGAGGGTTGAGGGATGTCCAGGGGGGTGTCCAAGGGGGTAGGGGGTGGGGGGTGGTGTCCAGGAGGGGTGGGGGGCTATCCAGAGGGGTCGGGGGCTGTCCAGAGGGTTGGGGGGTGTCCAGGGGGGTGTCCAAGCAGGTCGGGGGTGGGGGGTTGTGTCCAGGAGGGGTGGGGGTGCTTTCTAGAGGGGTCGGGGGCTGTCCAGAGGGGTCGGGGGGTGTCCAGGGTGGTGTCCAAGGGGATGGGTGGGTGTGGGGGGCTGTCCAAGGGGGTGGCGGCCTATCCAGAGGGGTCGGTGGGGTGTCCAGGGGGGTGTCCAAGGGGGTGGATGGGTGTGGGGGGCTGTCCAAGTGGGTGGCGGCCTCTCCAGAGGGTATTTGGGGTTGTCCGGGTGGGTGGGGGGGCTGCCCAGAGGGTTGGGGGATGTCCAGGGGGGTGTCCAAGGGGGTAGGGGGTGGGGGTGGTGTCCAAGAGGGATGGGGGGCTGTCCAGAGGGGTCGGGGGTGTCTAGGGGGGTTTACAAGGGGGTGGGTGGGTGTGGGGGGTTGTCCAAGGGTGTGGGTGGGCGTTGGGGGTGTCCAGGGGGTGTCCAAGGGGGTAGGGGGTGGGGGTGGTGTTTAGGAGGGGTGGGGGGCTGTCCAGAGGGTTGGGGGGTGTCCAGGGGTGTGTCCAAGCAGGTCGGGGGTGGGGGGTTGTGTCCAGGAGGGGTTGGGGGCTGTCCAGAGGGGTCGGGGGGTGTCCAGGGGGGTTTACAAGGGGGTGGGTGGGTGTGGGGGGCTGTCCAAGGGTGTGGGTGGGCGTTGGGGGTGTCCAGGGGGGTGTCCAAGGGGGTAGGGGGTGGGGTGGTGTAGTAGATCAATCAGATATGCAGTGGGCTGTTGTTTTATAAGGGAAAAACCAATATGTTGGTGAGGATGAATTTGATGAAGATGCTGATTTATGTGAGATCCCTACTTCCATGGAAAGATTAACAGAACATAATGATGAGTATGTTGAATACATGGTTTGTGCCATAAGGAACGATCACGACGAAGGAATTTGGGAAAACAATCCAACTGTACATTCCTAAAATTACAGGTAACACAAGTTTATTTCTTGTTTACATTTAGTTTTTTCATAAAATGTTAGACACTGTAAATTTTTTACTAATTAAAACATGTATCAAACCAAAACGATAAAACAATAAAAACCGTAAAGAGGAGAAGTCCTGGGCGCACCGGCTGGCCGGTGGTGGACCACCGGTTGGCCGGTGGTCCAGAACAAAGCTCTGTCTGGTCCACCGGCCGGCCGGTGCTGAGCCAGCGGCCGGCCGGTGGTCCAGACAGAGAGCCTTTCTCTCTGTCTGGACCACCGGCCGGCCGCTGGATCACCACCGGCCGGCCGGTGGACCAGACAGAGAGCCTTCCTCTCTGTCTGGATCACCAGCGGCCGGCCGGTGTTGAGCCAGCGGCCGGCCGGTGGTTCAGACAGAGAGGAAGGCTCTCTGTCTGGTCCACCGGCTGGCCGCTGGATCACCACCGGCCGGCCGGTGGACCAGACAGAGAGCCTTCCTCTCTGTCTGGATCACCGGCGGCTGGCCGGTGCTGAGCCAGCGGTCGGCCGGTGGTCCAGACAGAGAGGAAGGCTCTCTGTCTGGTCCACCGGCCGGCCGGTGGTGATCCAGCGGCCGGCCGGTGGTCCAGACAGAGGAAGGCTGTATGGTCCACCGGTCGGCCGGTGGTGAGCCAGCGGCCGGCCGGTGGCACCAGGCAGTGGGCAAGTCTACTGCCTGGGTCCTCCGGCCGGCCGGTGTGCTCACACCGGCTGACCGGTGGACTCAGTGAGTCCACTTTTCAGCTTTCTTGGGCCAACTCCTTGGAAACCTTTTGCCTGTGTTTACCATGTTTATCATTGTTTAACATGCTTACCATATTACCAATGTTTACTATTATGTAATTTAGTACACTTTTCTATTTGTGAACTAATGTCTGTTTTTTTGATTTGAAGGAAAATGACAGATCAAACAGTTGATCAGCCACATGATTCTGGAGATGAGCATATTGGTCATACATCTGGGGAGGAACATTCACATGCTCCTATTACGAAAAAGAGTTCAAAGGTTGGTAAGCGTGGGTGCACACGTTTACCAAAATTATCACTTGCCCGTACGAAGGAGGAGAGGATAGTCGTGGAGTTTGATGATGATGATCTTCCTAGAGGTCCAAATGCTAAAGATTTTAAGGGTTTTGTAGCAACTCAGACTAAGAGCAAAGTAAGCATTCTCTATGATGATTGGAGAAGTGTGGATAAGGCGATAATTTCTCAGCTATGGGAGACCATTTTGGTAAGATCTTTTGCTATTGTTTGACTGTTCTTTAAATGTTTCTAGTATATATAATATTTTTAACCTCTTTTTTATCAGATGACATTTGATATTCCTGACACTGGAGGAGTCAGGAAGAAATGCTTATCGTTGGCTGCTAGGAGATGGAGGGATTTCAAATCAACCCTCTCATCTGATTTCATTTATGGTCATAGGAGTCGTGAGAATCCATGTCGTATATATCCTTTTATAGATGAAGACACATGGAGACACTTTTTTGAAAGTAGAAGAAAAGAATCATTTTTGGTAAGGGCAATGTAAACTTTTATAAGCTTTCTTATATAAATGATCTTATTATTGTTTTGTTAATGATTACTTATTCTTAATTTACAGCAAACAAGGAAATCTCATCAAGAGATCCAATCTAAAAATGTATACCCTCATAGTTTATCTCGGGGAGGGTATGCATTATTGGAAGAACAAATGATGGCAGAAAAATTTCAACAACTAAGAGCTGAGTCTTCAAGCTCTGGAGAGGTGGCCCCTCCATCCCCTCCATCTAGACATGAGAAATGGAAAAGAGCTCGGAAGGGAAAAAAAGGACAATATCTTTCGGAAGAATCGAGACTCGTAGTTGAGAGGATTGTAAGATATCTATTTTATTTATTTAAGTTTACTATTTTCGTCATATATTTCCAATCATTATAGAAATGTTCAATTAATTATTACAGGACTCTCTTGAGGAGCAGAGTTCACAGGGGACATTTACACCATCTGGGAGGGAAGATATTTTATCTGTGGCATTGGGAAAGCCCGAACATCCTGGCCGTGTAAGAGGATATCCGGCAGGTGTATCGGTAAGAAAAGTGTTGCCACGTTCCTCAACTTCTAACGTTGAGGGAGTTTATAAAAAAAAAATAGAATCCTTGGAGGCTGAAGTCCATAATATTAATGCGACAATGGAGGACAAGATTAGAGCATCGGTGCAGTTAATGTTTGCAGACTTGCAAAGACAATTTCAGGGTGCAGCTCCCACTCCACCTCTCCCAGTAGCTCCCACTCCCCCACCTCAGCCTGTGGACCCCATTTTTGATCCTCCTCCTCCGCCGCAGCTACCTACTTATTGTGAGTTGTATGTTGATGATCCTCAACATCATATAGTTGCATATGGGATGGTATATTGTATAGGAGATACAGTTCATCATCAACAGTTAGAGGTAGAGAATCAGAGGGTCACTGTACAGGATATTATAGATAGATCAGCTCAGATACCATTACCTACAGATGAGGTGACGACAGTTGGACATAGTATCAGCCATTTTTTACTTTGGCCATCCAGACTTCTTCGACTCATTACCATAGAGGTATGGATGTTATATCTTTTATTTTATACTTTTATTAATGTTTTATCATTTGAAAACTAATATATTTTTCAATTTATTTTTACAGGAATACTTCAAAGGTAAAGAAATACTGTATAGACAACAACAAAGACAGAGAGCTATGACATCAGATGAAGATACTAGCAGTCTTGACAAATTGTCAAGATATTCAAATTTGTTGGCGGATCATTATGACTTTACAATGGAAGCTCATGTCTGTGGACGTGAACTATGTGTGGGGATTATGAAAACTGATATCATGGAGTTTGTCACTGGAGATAAGTTGGGCATCAACGTGGTGCAAATTTTTATCATGTAAGTCTTAACACCTTTTCCTTGCGTTATATTTATTAAAAATGTATACTTATGTCTGCTTTGTATTAGGTATCTGTATAAAATTTGTGAGAGGAATGAGCTGACAGATGTATATGGATTCGTGGACCCACAATTGATTTCCCCTGAAGCATGTGCATTGGATGAGGAACAAAGAATGCTTTATATTGCTGATAGATTTGAAAAGAATGTAATCACACAGTGTTGGATGATGCCTTTTTGTGAGAGGTATGAAACACATCCCTCTCAAAGAGTTAATTATCTTTTAACATAAAAACCCACTAATGTTAAATTTCCTTTTATCAGGGATCATTGGATGTTAGGGGTTTTTTGCCCTAGGGAGAAAACACTTTATTGGATATGCTCTCTCCATGATGATGTGTGAGAAAGTTTTAAGAATATATTGGAAATGTAAGTTTCAATTTCACAATAGTTTTATATATTATAATGAATTTTAAATTTACCCCATTCGTATTATTTTCTAACAGGGCATGGGTCCACTTTCGAAAAAGCGCAAAGAAAAGGAATTTCAAGATCAAATATGTACATGCGAAGGTAAATATCCATTTATAATTTGTACATTTTGATTTATTACATAAAAATAATATATTGAATTTACACTCATTCAAACAGAAATGTCATGAGCAACAAGGCATCATCGAATGCGGATATTACATGTTAAGATTTATGTATGAAATAATAACAACTGGGACAGTTCTGAGTTTTGACCTGGTAAGATTTCCTCTTTCTCATAATATTTCAATTTGATTTATTCATTATACACGTTGACTACTATCCTTTTCCTTTGTAGCTTTTTGATGACCCTCAACCCTTTACTGCTGAAGATATCAAACACTTACAAGTGGAGTGGTCAAATTATTTTACAGGTTTGATTGACTTTTAGTTGTTTGTAATGTAAAATGTAATTTTGAATATTGTCAATGTAATTGTGTATTTCGTAGTCGTTTAGGTTGGATTTAGTTTTTTTTTGAAGTTGACAGTGTAAGTTTTGAATGTTATATAAGTGAATGTTTAATTTTTCTCTACTTCTTGTTTTGGTCTACTGTTGATGGTTTTTCTGGTCTGGATTTAGGTATGGGGGGAGAGGTTCCAAGGGGGTGGGTGGGTGTTTGGGGGGTGTCCAAGGGATATGGGAGGGGTGTCCAAGGTGTGTTTGGGGCTGTCCTAGGGGTCGGGGGGGTGTAAATGAGGGTGGGGGGTGTCCAAGGGGTGGGGGTGTCCAAGGGATATGGGAGGGGTGTCCAAGGTGTGTTTGGGGCTGTCCAAGGAGTCGGTTGGGTGTAAATGAGGGTGGGGGGGGGCTGTCCAAGGGGTGGGGGGTGTCCAAGTGGTGGGGGGTGTCCAAGGGATATAGGAGGGGTGTCCAAGGGGTGTTTGGGGCTGTCCAAGGGGATATGGGAGTGGTGTCCAAGGGGTGTGGGGGTTTCCAAGGGGTCGGGGGGGTGTCCAGGGGGTGGGGGGCTGTCCAAGGGGTGGGGGGTGTCCAAGGGGTGGGGGTGTCCAAGGGATATGGGAGGGGTGTCCAAGGGGTGTTTGGGGCTGTCCTAGTGTTCGGAGGGTGTAAATGAGGGTGGGGGGGCTGTCGAAGGGGTGGGGGTGTCCAAGGGGTGGGGGGTGTCCAAGGGATATGGGAGTGGTGTCCAAGGTGTCTGGGAGTTCTGTCCAAGGGGCCGGTTGGGTGTAAATGAGGGTGGGGGGGCTGTCCAAGGGGTGGGGGGTGTCCAAGGGGTGGGGGTGTCCAAGGGATATGGGAGTGGTGTCCAAGGTGTCTGGGAGTTCTGTCCAAGGGGCCGGTTGGGTGTAAATGAGGGTGGGGGGGCTGTCCAAGGGGTGGGGGGGTGTCCAAGGGGTGGGGGGTGTCCAAGGGATATGGGAGTGGTGTCCAAGGTGTCTGGGAGTTCTGTCCAAGGGGCCGGTTGGGTGTAAATGAGGGTGGGGGGCTGTCCAAGGGGTGGGGGGTGTCCAAGGGGTGTGGGGGTGTCCAAGGGATATGGGAGGGGTGTCCAAGGGGTGTTTGGGGCTGTCCAAGGGCTCGGGGGGGTGTCCAGGGGTCGGGGGGTGTCCAAGGGGTCTGGGAGGGCTGTCAAGGTGTGGGGGGGTGTCCAATGGGTGTTTGAGGCTGTACTAGGGGTCTTGGGGGTGTAAATGAGGGTGGGGGGGCTGTCCAAGGGGTGGGGGTGTCCAAGGGGTGGAGGGTGTCCAAGGGATATGGGAGGGGTGTCCAATGGGTGTTTGAGGCTGTACTAGGGGTCGTGGGGGTGTAAATGAGGGTGGGGGGGCTGTCCAAGGGGTGGGGGGTGTCCAAGGGTTGTGGTGGGGCTCCAATGTGGTGGGGGAGGGCTGGCCAGGTTGTTAGGTGGGTATAGATGAGGGTGGGGTTCAGTTGGGGCTTGTGGGAGGGCTGGCATGGTTATTTTTGTTTGGTTTCTGGTTGCTTTTTGGTGAGAGCAGTGCAATTATTTAAAAAAAAAAATTCTTTCACGTCGGTTATTTTATAACCGACGTGGTAAATAAATCGGTAGGGGTTTATCACGTCGGGTTTTTCTCGAACCGACGTGATAAACCGTTCCCGGGGCTTTTATCACGTCGGTTTTTAATATAACAGATGTGCTAAAAGGCCTGGGAATCGATTTACCACGTCGGTTATTGGATAACCGACGTGCTAAAACGTTTCCCAGGACTTTTTATCACGTCGGTTTCTTAAATAACCGACGTGATAATAGGCCAGGGGAAGGGTTTATCACGTCGGTTATGACATAACCGACGTGATAAACGATATCCCAGGCGTTTTATCACGTCGGTTTAGGGAATAACCGACGTGATAAAGCCCCCCTGCGCATATTTATCACGTCGGTTATTATATGAACCGACGTGATAACCACCGTGATGTTAGGGATATTACGTCGGGTTTTAAATAACCGACGTAAAAAACGTTATTTATAACGTCGTTCGTATTAACGTCGCCTAAAAACCGACGTAAATAATAAAAAATAACCGACGTAAAAAATGTTTTCTGCACTAGTGAAGGTTTTGTGATATGTTTGACTGTGTATGTGATATTTTTATACCATTCATAGTTTATGGTGAAAGTATTGACATTTCGTATGCTAGTTTTAATACGAATGTTTATGTTATGTTTAAACCTTTTCATATGGGAATGCATTGGACTTAATATGTGACGGGTGGAGCCCGCTATAGCTCCTCGATGCATCAGTAGGTCTCATGAGACAAACTAGTGTCTTGGCACAAGGTCTTGGCAAAATCTTATTTGTAGTCTTGGCACGAGGACTTGGCTATGTGGTTATGATAGTCTAGCATTATGCATTCCATCATTATGAAAGTGGTTATTGATATTGCATGTGATTATTCGATTAGTAGAATATCCATGTGAATAAGTAAATGGAATTATTTCATTTTATTTTTGCCATACTATGTTGAAGTTCAAGTTTAAAAGGCTTTTTTTAGTTATACATTGCCTTAAATGTTTATGCTTATTTATAAATGTTTCCGCTTATTGCTTAACCTTACGGAGCATTTGAGCTCACCCCTTTCAATGTTTTATTTTTCCCAAGATTCCAAGAAGTATATTGTGATTGATAAGAAGGGTTAAGACAGGGGAATAATGGCATTCATAAAGGATTATTTATGTTGTTTTGTATGTTATGAAGTGTAATGTAACATTCATGTATGTAATCTATTTTCCAAGACTGCTAAACTAATCGGTCTTTCGAGACTTGATTCCTTGTAATCATGCCAATGTATTAAAATAATGCACCGACTCTGGGTTACTAGGTTCGGGGCGTTACAGTTGGTATCAGAGGAAGTTTAGTACAAACCTTGGAAACTAGATTTAGGTAAACTCTGATTAGAGCACATAGACCTAAGATGGACCTTGAGGATTAGTATAGAAGAACTTCCTAGAATTTTGGTATTGTAGAGATTTTGTGAGTTTTCCAAGCAATACATCCCTGTCTGGATACGAGCAGGTAGAGCCGGCTCTGGCACAGATTTACCTAGGGGTAAAACCCGAAAACACCGCTTTGAGCTAGACTCGAATGGGAGCTGGTGCACGACAACGGGCCTTGCTGCACTCTTGGTTACGACACTCCCGGGGGATATGCTTAGGATAATTCTCATTTTCTTTACAAACCATTATTAAGGGTTTATGAGTATATACTTCCTCAAAGGAGACATTTTTATGATTATGGATTATATCCATAAACTATTTAATTTATGTTATGTGTTTTACAAGTTTGGGATTAGGTATTGTTATTCATAAACTAATCTAGTGTATGCCATTGTTTAGAAATGGCGCCCAGTAGAAGGAATGATAACTCCAGCAATGCACATAATCCAAAGAGAAAGAAGGATCATATCATTCATGGTCTTAAGCCAGAATTTTTAAGAGAAATAGTCTCCCATGTATTATCATCATATGAAGAAATAATATCATGTGTTGATAAGATAAGTAAAGATTTTACTGAGTCCTATGGCTTTTAAGGGAAGCAAGAGAAGAAAAGGATGGAAGAGAAAAAGATGGATAAAGGGAAGAGGGAAAAGAAGAATTTTCCCATATGTGATAACTGTGGGAAGAAACACCCTGGAACTTGTCTGAAAGGAATGGGAGTTTGTTATAAGTGTGGAGGAAAAGGGCACAAAGTACGTGACTGTAAGGGTAAGAAAATGGTTTCAAATGTACAATGCTTCATTTGCAAGGAGTTTGGACACTACGCGAACCTATGTCCCAGTCATCAAACCATGCCGCAAATGATGCTATTGGATAATAATCAAGTTATGATACTACCACATATGAAGAGGAATGATTAGAGTTCTTATGTTGATTATGTCAATTGAGTGTTGTATCAACAATGTACTTGTTATAATAATTATGGAGTATATAAGGATTGTACTACAGTACTATTTCATTAAGGACTTGAGATTGTGTGGAACAAAGAAAAGTGACTCAATAGCAGGATAAATTTTTGGAAAATATACGGTTGAGAGAATGATAAACCATAATATAGTTCTGATACCGAGGTAGTGATTTTGGAATAATACATGATTTGTTTGGATAAATTATATTGGATATTCTTGACTACCTTGAAATTGATTAATGATTTGTATATTCCATCATTGTTGGGGTTTAAAACATTTTTGGATTGATGAAGTATATCCAGCATTCTATATGGAATAAGAGAGCATGAATATAATCAATAAAGAATATGGTAATTCAGGATGTTTCAGTGTATTAAAATAATACATGATGAAGGTATTCATATGCTATTACGGGGTAAAAACGATCTACATTATGTTTACCTTCCTTATAAATTTTGGACTGTGAGTTTGGACAGATGTATTTTGGATAGTTCTAGTTTGGATTATTTTGGATTGCCATAAAAGGACAACCCGGAGGTCGAGCGGCAACCCGTCACGTCCGGCAAGGCCATGAGACTTGAACCTGCAACCGAAGGGCGACAAGGGTGTATCACCTACCACTGGCCCACAAGATGTCCTGGATTAAATAATGTAGTTTTTTTTAAGATCTGGTAGATGAATTATAAATTCATTTATTTTGGAACCCTGTATGAATAGTATAAATAGAATTTTTTTTACGTTCTATTATCTTTTAGAGTGAAAGATGAGTTTGTGGTAGAAATTTATTAATGGATAAAACTCTAATTATAAAGTAAGTATATCTCCTTATGATCTTAGCCAATCTCATAAATAAATTCCTCAACATTAAGAAAAGGAACTTAGAACAAAAATGTTTTCCTAGATGGTGCCTTAAATCATCACTAATTTATGGCTTTGGGATTGTTGGCCTTTTCATAGCCATGTTCTCTACCACTCTCCATCAAATAATTGATGGTTAGATTTCTCTTCCATATCCATATTTTCCTATATGGAACCCTAGTATGTGTTATTTTCGGTAATCTTCATACTTTCTACTCTTTATTTTAAATAGAGGCCTCATTAATTCATTTTTTGATGTGGGATTTCAACTAAGATATTTTGAAACGTCAAAAATATGTTATCCTAATACCTTATGTTTTGTTGAATCGATGGTATTTTAAATCATCATAGATTGATGAATTTAAGGACCTCAATTTTAAACTTGTTTGTGATTGATGACCTCAATCACTACCTATAAATATTTACGTTTTTCCTCCAATTATATGTCTCTAATTTCCACCAATGTTCTCCTAATCAAGATCATAATTTGGTGGGGACCCTTTCATTTCTCTTTTCCTCATTTTAAGGCTAAATTTTAGTAACCCAATTTTCGATGTGTGTTTTCCCACAAAGATATTTTTTATTTTCAACCTTTTATTTTCGAAGAACAATTTCAAATTGCGAGGACGCAATTTATTGAAGGAGGGGAGAATGTAACACCCCAAGATTTCATAGTGTGTTATTTCTTCAAAATAATTCAATAACTTGAACTACACGCAACACCGAGTTCAAGCGCATCATGACATACCAAACAAGCCGTTCAAAAGAGGTTATGAATAGTATTAACTAAATTTTAAACTTTATATAATCCTTATAATTTTAGAATCCATATTATGAGTTTCTTAGACATAATGTAAGAACAAATTCATTTTCAGTATTGTACTTTTACCAACTTTAAATAGTGAACCCTTTTTAAATACAATATTTTAAACTTTTTCACTAAATGGGGAAATCAAAAATTTAAAATGAAACATCCCAAGCTTCCACGGTACGCTTTCCTTTGAATGATACAGTAGCGTGTGTTGTACGCAACTTCGAGTTCTAACACACACCACAACCAATCAAAATAGCTGTTATGAATAGTAATACCTACTTTTTGAAATTATATATATTTTATATTTCAAAATGGACTTCATTTTTGGATTCGGAGTATCGAATTTATCCTAAGGTGAAATTTTGGTACTTTTCGGATAACTTTCATATTTTGATGAATAGCGAAAATTACTAAATTTTAATTAAAAACAACTTTTTTAATCAAAATAATTAATAGTGATAAATTATGAATTTGAGTGGTTTTAAAGTATAATTAGAATATATTTTTACCATTTTATCCAATGGTGTTCATTAGAATTAATTTCACTATGAAATTGGACCTAAACAATTGTCAATATTTTGATATATATTGTTTCTTAAAAACACGCTATTTGTTGTGACAGTGAGAATTAATTATAAAATTAATTAATTCAACTTATATGTTTGTAATTTTGTAAAATAGACATCATTTTTGAATTCGGAATATCAATTATAGCTTAGGGTGAAATTTTGGCATTGTTATGAAAAACTTCAATTTTTGATGAATAGTGAAACTACTAAGTGGTAGTTAAAAAACTGAATTTTTCATAAAACTTAATTTTACCGCTTCTGTGATCGGAATTTCGAAAATCCGAGAGACACGATTAATATCAAGAAGTAAAATGTGGTTCAATGAGATGAAAATAATTTTTGGTGAATAGTAACTTTTTACTTTTATTTACCACGGTTAAAAGTAAATAGGGTAATTAAGGGTAAAAATTATATTAATATTACCCTAACACATGTCCTAATTCTATTGGACAAGTGTATCTCAACCAAAAACAGCGTTAGGAATAAAATATTATCATTTAGGTCCACTTGGATTAGATTAGACATTTATTATTATTTAATTCAAAGAAGAGTTAAAAAAGTTAAAATCAAAGTTTATTTACTAAACCATTTTTAATATAGGTTTATACATAAGATAAATTCCATTTTAAATATTCATTAAAAAGATAATAAGATTTCCTACATAATGAAATTTTATTTATAATTTTTAGACATTAAATAATTTAATTTATTTATGAAACAATGATGATGCAGTAATTAACATAATAGTGAAAATTTAAAATAATTGATATTTTAAATACCCAAATAAATATAATTTGAGACTTTTAATGAATTAAACTAATTTTATAGGATAATATGGCATATTAGGATGGAGTTAATTGACTTTGTTCGAAGTAATCATTCTGTTATGAGTTTCACAAAAATGAACTATTGAATAGTGTTAAAATTGACATAAAAGATTTTTTTAAAACAAATATTATATTATTAATTGATATTAAATTCCTAAAAATCTAAGGTTCGGCCAATAGACTTATATCATGATAGGTGTATCATTAATGGACCACTTGGGGGTCTCTTGGATGTATATAGTAAGTTTATTAACTATATAATATAAAAATACAAAGTGACATGGTAAATGTCAAACTAATTAACTAAGAGTTAAAACTAAAAGATAAGGTTAATATAGTAATCCAAACCTGTCTAAATTCTATTGGTTCAATGGTTTTCGACCTATTCCCACATTTACCTTTGAATAATCAACTTTTGAGCCATTATAAAACGAATATGAATTTATTATAAATTAATATTTCTAGCTTTTCGAAAGGTACCCCTCACCCCTCTTATAAAAGGGCACTCCTCCTTCTCATTTCTTCACACCTTAAAAGCCTTTTGGTTCGGCAAAAATCTGCCCAAATACTCTCCCAACATCCCTCACTACAACCTAGAGGCCTTATTTTGATCAGAAATCCAACCTAAGGAGCCCTTTTGATCAAATCAAAAGGAAGAACCCGAAGAAGAGGTAATGATTTCACCACCCTTTTCCAAGTTCCTTTCTTCTTCCACTTCTTCTTCCTTTGTTGTTACCATTATAAAATAATAACTCCAGTATCATATATATACTGTGATGTTATTATAAATATGGTACAACCATATTCAGTATTCTATCCACCCTTTGAATAACATGTCACCATACGTGCGTACGTACGGTTTACCGTCTCCACGTCGTGGTGTAATTGTTATTCAATATATTATTATTTGGATGGGTATAATAATGATATGTAACTCATGTAAATAATAAATATAACATGTTAATGATTCTGTATATATGATATAACAACCATTTATATATTATTTTAATATCAAAAGAATGATATTGTCGCTCGTGCGTACGTACGGACTACCGTCTCCACGAACGCGATGAGATTCATTCTCCATCGTATCCATTCAAGTATAATTCTCATTATATGATTAATAACAGTATCTAAGGACTTGATATCATTCTGGATATGAATAATATATAACCTATCCATTACAAACATGGCTTACCTAACAAAACATATAAAAGAAAACGAGTAAGTTAACACCCAAAACAACGATAATACTAAGATATTATTAACAAATCAATGTTAAAAGATCATATATGATATCATATTAATGTATATGATTCTTGTATAATTTAATAACAATTATTTCACCATTATACAGGAGGTTAACCTACCCCAACCAAGTAAAAGTACAAGGTAAGGGTTATTTCACAATCTCTTCATTATCCGAGGTTGTTTATACGTAATAATCTACTGGGATCTCTTTATCATCCACATCCATGTTTCTTAAAAATGTATTTCAAAACATTTTTACTATTTACAAGAATATGGGTTAAAGTCATTTACACCCTTGTTTGACTTTTTATAAGAGCTTTATAAAGGAATCTTTCCGTCGTTTTCCAAACAAGGTGCTTTTTAACCTTTTCGACAAAATTAAGGTAAGAATGTTTTTTTAACTTATACGGCGGGTGCGGCTATTTTCCACCATTATAAAATCGTCGAAGCTTCCCTTACAAGCTTATAATAATATTTTCAAAGAAAATGTTTTATTTTATAAATATATATGACTCTTAAATGATTTCAAAAATAGAAAGATAAATTTCTCAAAAAAGAGTTTTGATTTCATCTATGTCAATATCCTTTGATGGATTTTACGCTTATTTGAAGTTGATTTATTATGATACAAAACTTCTATATTGTATTCAAGGTTTTGTGATATGTTTGACTGTGGATGTGCTATTTTTATACCATTCATAGTTTATGGTGAAAGTATTGACATTTCGTATGCTAGTTTTAATATGAATGTTTATGTTATGTTTAAACCTTTTCATATGGGAATGCATTGGACTTAATATGTGATGGGTGGAGCCCGCTATAGCTCCTCGATGCATCGGTAGGTCTCATGAGACAAACTAGTGTCTTGGCACAAGGCCTTGGCAAAATCTTATTTGTAGTCTTGGCATGAGGCATTGGCTATGTGGTTATGATAGTATGCATTCCATCATTATGAAAGTGGTTATTGATATTGCATGTGATTATTCTATTAGTAGAATATCCATGTGAATAAGTAAATGGCATTATATCATTTTATTTTTTCCATACTATGTTGAAGTTCAAGTTTAAAAGGCTTTTTTTAGTTATACATTTCCTTAAATGTTTATGCATATTTATAAATGTTTCCGCTGTATTGCTTACCCTTACAGAGAGTTTGAGCTCACCCCTTTCAATGTTTTATTTTTCCTAGGATTTCAAGAAGTATATTGTGATTGATAAGAAGGGTTAAGACAAGGGAATAATGGCATTCATAAAGGATTATTTATGTTGTTTTTTATGTTATGAAGTGTAATGTAACATTCATGTATATAATCTATTTTCCAAGACTGCTAAACTAATTGGTCTTTTGAGACTTTATTCCTTGTAATCATGCCAATGTATTAAAATAATGCACCGACTCTGGGTTACTAGGGTCGGGCCATTACAAGTTTCATCAGTATCCAATTTGAAAATGGTACTCATAGGTGTATCACAACCTTTACTACTATCCAAAAAAAAATGTTTTAAAAGATCCTTAGTATATTTATTTTGATTTAAAATAATACCATCTTTGTTTTGAAAATTTTGAAATCCAAGGAAAAAGTTTTAGTTCCCCTATTAAACTCATTTCAAATTCACCGTGCATCATTGTTGAAAAATCATTACATAAGGAATGTTTAAAAGATCTAAAAATTATATCATCTGCATAAATATTTACTATTAAAACATCTTTGGAAATCCAATTTAATCAATAGAGTGGGATCTGCTATCACTTTTGTAAAAAATTTTGAAATAAGAAAAGAACTAAATTTATCATACCAAGCTCTTAGAGCTTGTTTTAGACCATATAAGGCTCTAGACAGTTTAAAAACATGATTTGGAAAATGGGGATTTGTAAATCCAGGGGGTTGTTCAAAAAGTACATATTCAATTATATATCCATTTATAAATGCACTTTTGACATCCATTTGATAAAGTTTGAAATTTATATGAGCTGCATAAGCAAGTAGTATCCTAATGGATTCTTTTCTAGATACAGGAGCAAAGGCTTTCGTGTAGTCTATCCCTTCTTCTTGACAGTATCCTTGTGCAACTTGTCTATCCTTGTTTCTAACTATATTTCTAGACTCATCAACTTTGTTCCTATAAACCCATTTAGTGCCTATTGTCAAAGTGTCCTTAGGTCTGTCCACTAATTCCCAAAATTTGTTTCTTTCAAACTGATTTAATTCTTCTTACATTGCCATCACCCAAAATTCATCATTAATAGCATCATTAATATTTTTGGTTTCAAGCTATGAAATAAAAGCTTGATGTTAAACCTGGTTTCTCAGAGAAGCTCTAGTTTGTGTCCCTCGATTTAAACCACATACTACAACATCTAAATGATGATTCTTGAGAGTTATAATACCTCTAGAAAGAGTTGAACTAGACTCCTCATGGTTATTTATTGGTTCGGACTCAACAGGTGCAGATTCTGGAAGATTCCCAGAACTGGTTACTTTAATAGGGGATTCACTATCATTATCATTAAAGTCTATAATTGAAATTTCTTCCTCAAGATGTTTAATAGAGTTTTTGGGTTCATGTGGATCAGTCTCATCAAATTTTACATGAACTGACTCTTCCACACATTTGGTTTTCTTATTGAATACTCTATAGGATTTACTTGAGATTGAGTAACCTAGGAAGATTCCTTCATCACTTTTTGAAGTAAATTTGTCAAGATTGTACTTAGTGTTAAGGATAAAGACTTTGGGACCAAAAACTCTAAAGTAGTTAACCTTAGGCTTCCTATTATTCCAAAGTTCATAAGGGGTCTTCTTAAGAATTGGTCTAACCAAGACTCTATTGATAAAGTAACAAGCTGTATTAAAAGCTTTAGCCCAAAAGTAAATTGGCAAAACATATTCATTGAGCATTGTCCTAGAAATATATTGAAGTGTCCTATTTCATATTTCTATGACTCCATTATATTGAGGTGCTCTAGGGGAGGATAATTTGGGACTATATCCATTGTGTAAGAAAAAAGATCCAAACTCTTGATTTTCAAACTCACGGCCATGATCACTTCTCAAGGTCTTGATTCTAGGTCCACTAAGAGTTTCTACAGACTTGGAGTATTTGATAAAGTAAGAACAAGCTTCACTTTTGTGAGTAAGAAAGTATACCCAAGTGTACCTAGAAAAATAATCTACAAGAACATAAACATAGTGCTTCCCATTTAGACTTGAAACTCTTGATGGTCCAAACAAATTTATGTGAACCAACTCAAGTGGTTGAGAAGTAGAAACTTCCTTCTTTGGTTTGAAAGAAAATTTGTATTTTTTTCCCTTTTGACAAGGATTACACACTTTGTCAAGAGGGGATTCCAATTTAGGTAAGTCTCTAACTAAACCTTTCCTAATCATTTTTCTAAGTGAGTGCACATTGAAGTGTCGTAGTCTTTTGTGCCACAACTAGGATTCCTTATGAAATGCATTTAAACAAGAAACGTTTTGCTTAACTAAAGAATCCATATCAACATAATATACATTCTCATTTCTGAGAGTAGTAAATATTTAATAATTTTTAGAATTAAAAACATTTCATGCATCATTTTCAAATTTAACATTAAAACCATCATCACACAACTGAGAAATACTTAGCAGATTGTATTTTAAACTATCAACAAAAAGTACTTTTGAAATTAATATAGTATTAGGGTTACCAATCTGGCCTAGGACGATGATTTTCCCTTTAGCATTATCACCAAAAGTTAAATATCCACCATCAAATTTAATTAGGCTCCTAAATCATGATTAGTCTCCTCTTATATGTCTTGAACATCAATTGTCCAAGTACCATAGAGCTTTATAGGAACTCTTTAGGAAACATCCCTGAAAAACAGATTAAGCATGGGGTAACTTTGGTACACATGTTTTCTTGGGTCCAGAGTGGTTAGAAAGTAAAACTTTGAGAACCCATATTTTCTTCACTGATTTTCTATAATTATCATATATACTTCGAGACATAAACACTTTGTTTGGTCCTTTAGAGAATTGTTTTTCAAGAAATGGCCCAGAACTTGAACTAGCTATGAATTGTCTAGATTTTGGAACAAATTTAGTTTTAATAAACCTTCTCTGTCCTGGTTGATATCCTAGACCAGTTGTATATTTTGGAGCATTCTGTTTTCCTAGCAACTGAGTCAAGGTATCTCTACCAGCAGTAAACTTCTCAATATCTCTCTTTAATTTTTCATTGTATAATTTGATTTCAGTATTTTCTTTTAACATTTGAGTACTTTTTTTCTCAATGTCTAGGTTAGATTTATAATTTTCATTTAGAGCATGTTGTCTTTTCAATAGTTTATATTTATCCTTGAGTTCATTAAAGGTATCCTCAAGAATTCCACAGTATTTAAATAGTTTATCCTTAGTCATATTTTTATCATTGTTTGATTCACCTTCATTCCCAGAATAACAATCATTAGGCATAGGGGAACTGGGTGTTACCTCAGATGTTTCTGTCATGAAACATAAGTTGGCATGATTGTTCTGTTCATTATCAGAAGCATCAGATCCCATAGATCTATCTTCTGAAGCACTCCAAGTAGATTTCATAGCTGTTTTATAACCTTTGCCCTTATCTTCATATTTCCTTCTAAATTTCAGCTTGGGGCATTCTACCTTCACATGACCTTTTCATTTTCACTCACAACAGATTATTTCATTTGGATTGTCATTCCATTTTCTATCTTTCTTCTATTGTCCTTTACTATCAAACTTTCCCTTGTAGTTTGACTTCCTGAAGAATTTCTTTTTTCAGTAGAATTTTTTGAATCTTCTTGCAAGATGATCCATCTCCTCATCACTATATGAGTCTTCACTTGTGTAAGTGTCTACAGGAGCTTTAACTTTTTCTTTATCCTTGTTATTTGAGGTAGTAGTCTTAAATGCTACAGATTTCTTCCTTGGTTCTTCATCTACTTCTTGATTCACCCTAAGTTCTTCTTTATACATAATAAGCTTTCTAATTAGTTACTCCACTAGTATTTTGCCTTTGTCACAAGATTCTTGGATATAAATAGAAGTCCCTCTCCATCTATCAGGTAGGCATCAAAGCAGTCTCATAATCTAGTTCTTTTTGTCCACTAGTTTCCCAAGTGGACTCATATTATTCCCTATCTCATTGAACCTGAGATACATGTCAGAAATGAGTTCATCATGCTTCATTTTAAAGTTATCATATTTAATAGTGTATGTATTCAGTCTCGTTTCTTTAACATTGGTTACTCCTTCATGAGAAATAGCTAAAGTATCTCAAATTTCATATGCAGTTTTATAAGAAGATATTCTACTGAATTCTTCATCACCTAAAGAACAGTACAAAGCATTCATTTCATTACAGTTATTGTTATATGTAGCTTCTGTCAACTAAGACCATGTGTCCCTAGTAGTAGAAGGTAATGTATGTTGTTCCTCAATTGTGTCCCAGATTTCAGGTCCCATGCTTTCTAGATACATTTTCATTTTTAATTTCCACTAAGCATAGTTATTAACATTAAATAAAGGTGGTATGTTAGTAGCAGCACCCTAAACTCTATTTTCCATAGTTACTTAGAATTTTAAAGAACTAAAAATTTAGATATGATAGAAATTTTAAGATCTTTAGGGTTCAACTAAAATCACAGTTGAAAAGAATTTGCAGACTGGATAAAAATTCCTTTGATACCAAATATTGGTCAGAGTGAATACTCAAGAGGGGGGTGAATTGAGTTCTAATTAAAATTTCTGTTAAAAATTTTATGGTTAAGAAAAACCACCAATTTAAAAATGGCCCGGTTAATTAAGGTAGTAGAAATGTAAATGTTCAATTGGTCAACAGGTTTCTCAAAGGGTGATTAATCCTCAGATGAATCGGTGTAGAACACCAATTCAACTTTTGAAACAAGTATACTGAATTAAACAAATACACACACTAACCAAAACTAACTATCAAAGTGTAAGAAAAAAGAGTTTTATGTTTTAGAAAATATAAGCAGCAGATAAAATCAAAATAGAGTATATGAGGATTTGCACAACAATGTAAACAAGAGGTTCAGTCTCAAGCTGAGACCTAATCCTCTCCACTTGGTGATCAGTTTCCACCAAGCAGTATGTATTAAAACTTGATACATAGCCTGTATCGGGCTTTACAACAATTTTAAAAAACTATCCAGGGAACAAACCCTCTACCACTGTTCTTCATGGGAAAGACAAACAATACAGACCACACATGGTCTCTTCTATAGTTTTACGTGGGAAACACAGATAAGGTGAAATTTTAAGTGAGGATAGTTAGTATCCTCCAGTTTAATAATGGGAGATAGTGTGTGATACAAACATACACACAAAAATCTCAAAGATGAAAAAGAAAGAAATACAATAGAGAAGTTATGATGAGAGAGAGTTTATAAGGCTCTATGTGTTTGCAGTTCAGCTCTTGACTCCTTGGAATGAGAAATGTTGAAGTTTGAGTCAATCTATGGAAGGTGTTTCCAAAACAAAGTGTCGTAACTCCAGGTTATATCTTTCAGTGTTCTGGTTCTGATGTTGATCAAGAGTTGATGAAGCACAGAAGTCAGGAATTATTTTATCCCAGAATGATCTTTGTGAAGCTTGTGGGTCTTTTTGTGTTAATGCTGGATGGTTCGGCTTTTTGATCTGGCGAGTAAGCTCTATCACACTTCTCATGCAACCCTTTCTTCGTGTCCATGTATATGTTTTTTTATCTCTCTTTTGGGGTATTTTCCTTTTATATTTGAGGCCCAACAATAGGAATGAGTAGATCACGTGCAATCATTCTCATACCTCGTACTTTCCCATGAATTGTCTCCTGAAATGTTTATAGTCAGCATTAATTAATGTCAGAGGGATTTAATTTATCAAATATGACCATTAGAATAATATTTAGAAATTGACAAAGTATGTAAGAATAAGAGGCAGTATATTGGTAATGGTATCCTTCATGTCGATGGGCTTCAACAGTAGGTGCACATCAGCAATTTCCAATTGTAACTTTGTATCGGTAGCCTTGTACTGGTAACCTTGTAGTTGTGACCTTGTAGAGGTAACCATATAACGGTGACCATGAAATGGTAACGTTTTAACTGTGACAATGTATTGGAAACCTTGTAACGGTAATCTTGTATCCATAACCTTGTAACGGTAACCATGTAGTTGTAACCTTGTAATGGTAACCATGTAATTTTAACCATGTAGATGTAAACTGGTAACGGTGACCTCTTTACTTAGATAAATTATGCACTGTAAGCTTAACCAATCAAGCAGTGAGATTGAGAGTATATGAATATTACTCTATAGGAATAGGAAACATTAATGAAACATAATTAGTATAGAATGAATACATGGTTCTCACTTAAATGAAAACAAGATTTGGGATTATCAAAATATGATTTGGGATTATCAAATTTGGGATTATCAAAACATGATTTGGGATTATCAAAACAGGTGATTCCAACATATTATTTTCAAAGTATATAAGTGCTCCAATATCACTCAGATATGGTACTTAAAGACCTTTGATTTATTCATTATCCTCTTGTGGTTTAAAAGGATCATTATCTCAATCAAGAGATCATACAACTATTGTTGTACTTAATGGATGCGATTAATTAATATTAAATATTTATAGGATTTTAGTAGTATATCATGATTAATGAACAAAAATTCCATCCTTAAGATGCTTAATTTCTAAACCAAGGTAGAAATTTTTCTTTCCAAAGTCTTTCATTTCAAATTATTTCTTTAAATATTCAATTTCATTTGAAAGTTCATTATTAGTACTAAATATATTTAAATCGTCAATGTATAATGAAATGATCACAATTTTATATCCAATATTATTAATGAAAACACATAGAAAAATTGGATCATTGTTATAAACTTCCTTCATCAAATATTTACTCAATCTGTTGTACCACATACACCATGACTTATTTAATCTGTATAATTATTTATTTAGATTAACTAAATAAAGTTCTTGAGATCCATGATATTTTTCAAGCAATTTGAATCCTTTTAATATTTTCATGAAAACTTCATTATCAATATCACCATAAATATATGAATTCAAAACATCCATCAGGAATATTTGAATTTTCTCATGTACAACAAATGTCCTGATATACTTAAAGGTTATTACATCCATTACAGGAGAGTATGTTTCATCATAATCAATCATGTGTTTTTGTGAGAAGCCTTGAGAAACTAGTCATGGTTTATATCTCACAACTTAATTATTTTTATTTCTTTTTCTCAGAAATACCCATTTGTGTTCAATAGGCTTGATCCCTTTATAGGTTTTCATGATCGACACAAAAACCTCACATTTAGAAGGTGAGTCTAGCATAGATTAGATTGAGACTATCCATTGATCCTAATATGGCCTTTCACAGCATTCATAAACTATTTTAGGTTCTTGATCCTCATCCATAATTTCAAGGGATATATTGTATGAATTTTTTTTATTAAAAATAGTCTCCACTCATTTCCAATATCTTCCAATGTTGATGAAATTTATTGAAATTTCTTCTTGATCATGTTCATGTACTTCTGGTACATTTACATTCTCTTTAGGTTCATTCATATCTTTAACCAACATAGGTTGTTTACCATTTCTTTAATGGGTATTTTTATCTTTTGAAACAAGTGGTCCCCCACGCATCAGGCATAGATTGGAAGCATTTTTAGTAATACCATCATATTTTCCTTTTGATACATCTATCCTTACTGGTACATTCGTAGTACGTATATATAATTTTTTAACCCTTTTTAAATCATTGAATCCATCAAAAAATTGATTTTCTAAAATTTTCAAATTAATGATATTTTTTACTTCAAGTTCACACATATTTTTATGAGGATCAAGATGAAACAATGAATTCTCTTTCCATGATATTTCTTTTGAATTCGATTTATTTTACTCTTTGAGTGTTGGAAATAATTTTTCATCAAAATGACAATCAAAAAATATTGATTTGAATACATATCCTATCATTATATCAAGATATTTAATTATCTAGGGAGATTCAAAACTAACATATATCTCTAATATCCTTTGGGTTCCCATTTTTGTTTGTTGCGAGGGTTCTACATGCACATATACAGCACAACCAAATATCCTTAAGTGTGAAATTTTGGTTTCATGGCCATAAGATAATTGAAATGGGAAATAATTATGATAGCTTGATGGAATTATTTTAATTAGTATTAATACATGAAAAATTGAGTGCCCCCATGCCAAAATGGGCAATATAGTTTTGATAAGTAAATGTCTAGTGATAAGTTTTAATCACTTTATAAATGACTCAACTAGACCATTTTGGGTATGAACATAAGCTACGTGATGTTTAACACTTATTCCCAATGACATGAAATAATTATTGAGAGAATGTGATGAATATTCACCATCATTATCAACCCTAATATGATTTATTAAATGATCATGGAATTGAACCCTTAACCTTATTATTTGGACAAGTAATTTCACAAATGACTAGTTGCGATTGGACAATAAACCCACAAGGGACCATCTAGTTGATGCAAAAATCATGTTTAGAAAGTATTTGAATGGTCCACATGGTGGGTGAATTTTTCAACATATATCACCATGAATATGGTTCAGGAATATCATGGATACAACCCTGATCTTTGATGGTGATGGACTTATAATTAATTTCCCTGAGAACAAATATCACATGAAAAATCCTGGGGTGTAAGAAACCTTTTATCAACTAATGGATGACCATGTGTACATTTAATTATTTTCATCATCATTATTGATACAAGATGACCCAAATGGTCATTCCACACAATAAATGTATCATGGTTGGTAAAATTCAGGTTTACCATGTTTGATTCGATTATAAAAATATTGAAAATGTACAATCTAGACAGAAGTCTTAAAATCTTCTCTTGAATCAATTTGTGCTTATTATTAATTATTGTTATATACATGTATTCAAAACCTCCTTCATCCATAGTCTCAATGATATATCCATTATTAAGAATATATTTAAACTTAGAAAATTGCATTGATACTTAAGAGAAAAAAATAATTATTTATCATAATCTGTGTACCACCAGGTAGGAATGTTCTTTCTCTTTTGGAGCCTTTGATTAATTGTGCACTACGATGCCACTGGGTGTGTAATGGAAGCCCCGAAAAATGATATTTTAAAATTTTTCCACTGATGATTGACATAATATCATCATCATTTGTAAAAATTTTCCCTATTACCATCTAAGGATCACACATAATTAATTTTAAGCACAAAATAAAAAACATAAAATACCTGGTTAGATTTGAAGCTACACTCGACGGTTGTTCATATTCTGTGATATCTACTTGAAGAATCTGAATCTGAATTTCTCTAGATTATCCACACATTCTTTAAGAAATTGTGAGATCACCGATCATCAAATTTTGGGTGTTAACGCAGAGAGCCAACAACACATTTGACACTCCAATGATCATTATATCACCTTTCTTATGATGCACGAGAGAGAGATCAATCTGTTCACCTAGATCCAGAGCTTCTCTATCTGAAAGTATGTAAGATAGTAAGATAGAGTGACTCTCAACATTTTATAGTGAATGGTATTTGGAAAGAGCCTCTCCCCCTCTATTTATAGTGTGTTATACAATTATCTCAAATTGCCTCCTCAACCTGCAAATAATTAACACAATATATAAATGGTATTATGACTACTATATTGATCCATAAATACCATTTATATTATTATCACTTCCTTGTAATATAATACATATATTATGTGATAACTATTGATCCATTAACTTGACTTATCATTCCCACAAATATTAAATGAACCATGAATATTTTAAATGAATATTCTTTTAAATAATATTTTCCATGTATTTACTTTAAAAAAATTAAATAAATTTAATAAATAAATTCAATGCCAATTATTCTTAACTTGAATAATATCAATTTATTTATTACTTTGGTGATCTTATATCCTTGAAAAAAAACCCAGACCCCAGTGGTGAGTCCACCATGTCCTATATACATATTCAACTGAAAAGGGTAGATTCTTGAATACACTATTGTGTGTTACCCTCTAGACCCTTATCTCGATAGTAGTGAATACTATTAATAGACCAAGAGTGGGATCTAGAAACTCATCATATGCCCTAAAAAGATAAGGATATTCATATCAATGACAACCAACCGATGAACACACATTTTGTAATATAATCTATTTATATTTAGATATATCATAAAGCAAGATGCACACCAGTGTCATCATCCTTTTCTAGATTTATTATTTATTGATCTAATTGGAAGGATTTCCCCTCAAATATCATGGCCATGGATTTGTAAATGTACTACTAACCTGATTAACCAATCCTGGTATGTATTACTTTCTTAATCTAGAATTAATAAATCATTTCTTGACCATTCAACCAATAGAATACCACTAATGACGCACCCATCACAAGATACCTCTCCATGATTTCATTATCATGGTTTTTTCATTGCATCAAAGTATGTGATCAAATGTCACACATTGGTAATGATCACAAGTCTGGTGACGATTACACATGTCCATATATATGAACATCCAATGACGCACAAAACATATGTTTTTCCTATTGGAGGGTATGTCCTTAGGATCTCACTACTAAAGATCCAAAAGTGAAAACTTCATGAGAAGAAATAGAAATGCTTATGAGAACCCAACATCTGATAGTCAGACATATACTATTTTCAATCTGTAAGATGTATCTATACCATATGAAGTTTTTTTAAGATTAATTTCATAGTATCTCTAGGTTCTCATTATAGCATGGGATCTACTATAACATTTTGATATGAAAATTAATCTATGGTAATTACCATTAAATAGTAGACGAAGAAATTTCTACAATATAATGGTAAGAATACATCATGTATATATAACTATATACATGATATGGTAATCGAAAAGTATTGTATAGTTGGTTCTAGAGCACCCACTATTAAAACACTCTCACTTGCACTAGATCCAACTTTCTAACCAACTTTGTTATCTCTCACATGATTACAATCATGTTTTTGCTAAGACACGGATTTAGTTTCTAGGTCTACCACATTTCAGCTATGTGAAAATTCTGCTATATGTGACCTCACCTCCTTGAGTAAAAATTCTCAAGAGATGGTATCCCTGAGTATATCCCTTTTGTCCACTATCATAACTTGACATCTTGGATAGTAAAAATATCATAATTTACATTATGATAATACTTTACTTACTAGGTGTGATTCCAAGAACTAGAACAAATCATTGCATTTAACTACTTCTTAGCTTCCTTAGAAACTACAACATACTCGGTATTTGTAGGTATGGCTACCAATAGCTTATATGATCTTGTCTCACTTTTCACCTTATCATAACTATGATATTAGATCACATTGATCTATGGAAGACTAGTTTGTGTCCCCTTAAAGACTAATATCCATTTCTTATCCACTTACCAAGTACTTATCCTTTTACTTTACCAAGTGCAATTAGATAGTTCTGACTTCTTCCCTTGTAGTTCTTCTGGATATAACTGATATTTTACTACTATAAAGTATATCTTATTAATATCAATTTCTTGTATATATCATGGAATATGTGATTTATACATCACATAATCATACAGATTTCAAATCACCATGTTAATATTTTATTATGTCTTGGACATGTCAACTTAGAGAGATATATTCCATGTGACACTGGAAAAAATTATAAATAAAATTGTTCCAACTTGTATTTTCTTAATACCATGTAACTATATGTATGCTTGACTGGGTCCAAGAAACCATTATATATACCTCATTAGATCTTGTTCCCTATAATTTAGGTTTCTACTTTAATTAAATCACTAGAGAATAGATTCCTTCATTATGGAATTTATTAACTTGAAAACCAATAGTTGTCTTCCATATATTTTTTAACATATTTTACTTCGAAAATAATAACGCTCCTACTAACCTCTAGTAGAAACATGTAAATGATTCATTCCAAATAAATATTCTATGATAATGTTTCTTACTTAAATCCTAAATTGGATTTCATTATCTTGCAACCTTTTTTAGAATTATGTGACATGACCATCCCTTTATGGTTGTGTCGTATAGACACCTTCCACGATTGGTGTTCATTACATCCAATGCTAAATAAAATTATTGTATATATTAGCTAGGATAAATAAAATTCTAATAGATTTAGGAATAATTACTTGGTATAACCAATCAATACTTATTAGTACCATGCTTGTACCATTCATGTATTAAATACCCACCACATTATTCAAAATTATAAACCCCTTTGCACTTCAATAGATGGAATCCATTATTGAATTTTAATTGGTATTTCAAATCTTAACTAATTACTATATACTGATTACTTGTAGGAATCATTATTCATAGTGAATAATATATCACCTTTTGTGGTGAATACAAAACTATCACTATAGTTTTAACCTTCCTTTGCAGTATGTGTCTCTAGAACATTCTTGTTCCACATGCACTTGTGGAACTAGTTCTTATGCCAACTATATGTTCATATCTAACATTGACTAAACCCAAGTAAATATGGATCCTACTATCTCAAGTAAAGATGTGAAAACTTTTATAGAAATTTAGTCTATCACTTTACTACCACTTTTCTATCTTCGTGATTTATGTAATATCCTAAGAAACCATTATGATAATTACATATATGCCTAATTTGTTTAGCTTGATTCAAGTTTGTTTATATCCTGAAAAAATATTTGCATCTAAACACATCTTATGAAATAATGTATTTAGAAAATATTATAAATCATATTATATCCATTTTTCATTATAGTTAGCATATGGTTATAGGATATCGCTTTTATTTGCGAATTGCATCATGAATTATAAGGGAAGTTTCTGCAAGTTACAACATTAATACTCCTTACATTAAAACTCTGATGCATAAAGTGTTTGTTTAGGAATTACTCCATGCTAAATTTTTTTGATCAATGTCAACATATAAGAATTCATCATCAATCCTACTCATTAATATCAATGTCATGATATATATAAGGAAATGTGAGTTTATTAATGTAAGAACCCAGGTTTTGGGACTCTGAGACTTTGAAAATTTTCTTAATATCATTCCAGAGCAGGGTGTTCAGACGGCGTGCAATTCTGAGGTCCGGTGTGCCCAGAATTAATTATATAAAAATGTTAAGTGTTTTTATATTACTCACATGTGGTTAACTAAAGAAAATGTGATATCTCTTAGACGATTGATTGGATCGGAAATCTGAGACCACGGTTGGGTCTGGAATGCGGTGTTTACCCTAGGCGTGACATAAAATGAGTCGGTGTAGGATGTTCTAACCTGTCACTCGTTGGCGGTGTGTTAAATGGATAATTAAACTTTCAAATTATTAATTTAATAGATCAAACCAGAATAACTAAAAAACGGTTGCTTGGATGGGAAAACCGATGGCACCGTTGAGTTCAGAGCATGTTTTTTACCCTAGGCGGGGTGTAAAAGTTGCGGGTGCGGGCCTGCTGTGAGAAATGTCACCCAGGGGAAAATGGTCATTTCAAAATGACCACTTAGTTATTTTTATCACTGGAATTATTTTTGAATAACTTTCAAATGAAGTCTTGGAATTGAAATCTGATACTTCCATTGAGTTTGAAATGGGGTGTTTTGCCTAGGCGTGATATAAAATAGGTGGGCGTGGAGGTTTCAGAATCCCTGCCTGTTGGGAGAGTTTTAGTGAATTTTTATAAATTCACCAAGTGTTGAGGGAAGACCCATTTCTTCCTCCCTCTCTCTCTCTATCTCCCTCTCTCTCTCTATCTCTATCTTTCTTCGTTGTTCTTCGGTGTTCTTTGTTGTTCTTCGCCGGATTGAGGAGCGGACTCCGGCAGATCGAAGCAGGATCGAGCGGACGCATCACCAACGACGAACGGATCCAACGAGGTAGGATTCTTGTTATATTTCGCGCCCTCGTCGATTTCTTAATTTCTTCATCTTTTTAGCTTCTGAATTTTATAGTTTTTAGAATTTGGGGCGTTGGCCAAATGAACACGGCCAACGCCCGAGCCCCGTTTTGTTTATCGTTCTTGGGCATTCTATCCAAAATTTTCGGACGCGCCAAATCATGTCGGATCAATGATCGGGGGCAGGCGCTGCGAAGGTTGCGTCCAAAGGATCTCAAACCCATGATCGGTTTTGAATTTGGGTCACCGGAGTAGTGGCGGCGGCCGTCAGAAGTGTCAGCTCTGGAAAGGGCGGTGGCCGGAGCTCGGGGTGGCGTAGCGGAGGTTCGGGCGTCAGACAGCAGACGCGGCCGGAAGCGCGGCACTCAGGTAAGGAGTGGTTCGGGGCTTCAGCGCATTGCAGCAGGGGAAATGTCGGGAATTAGAGGTGGCGGCGTTGGGTGTCGTCGGGGCGTGGTCAAGCAGAGGATCCGACTTCAGCCGGTGCAGCGAGCTCAAGCAAGGCGGCGGCTGGGCGTGTGGCTTAGTGGGAAGGTGAGGCCGGAGGGGCGTTCGGCGGGTCCAGGTGGCTGGGGTGCTGGCGTCAGGCTGAGCCGGAGGAGAGTCGGCGTGGGGCCTCAGCGAAGCAGTGACGAGTAGGGGAGGCCGCGACATAGGCAGCCAGTCACGGTCAGCGGAGGAGCACCCCGAAGTCGCGCCTCAAGGGTGAGGAGGAAGCAGGGACCTGCGGTTCGTGGGTCCTTCTAGGCGACACGTCCAAGACAGGGCAAAAGGTCGGTCTTCTTTAGTGAACCGGACCCGAGGTGGGTCCGGAGGTTTGAGGCGGGCTGCGGCCAGTGGGCCGTGGTGGGTTGGACCGGACCTGTGGTTGGGTCGCGGGTCGGTGGTCTGGACCGGCCCATTTTGGGCCCCCTTGCATTCAAGGGGCCGTATCTCCTAAACAGCGCGTCCGTTTGACGCACCGTCTGTGGTTGTGGAATAGTGTCGGTGAGGATCTCTTTTTAAAGTGGGTTTTGGGGTTTTGGGGTACCGTTCCCGAAGACGGGTGACCCAAAGAGGTTTGATTTAATAATAATAAATTATTATTAAAGTTTCGACGGACGTGGCTCGTGAGCTGGACGTCCGTTTGATGCGCCGTTGAAGGCGTGATGGCCCCGAAGCTGAGACGATCCTTCCAAGGTTTGTTTGGAACCTTTGCGGGTTGGTTTCATTGCTCGGCCGCACGAAACGCAATGTGATTAATTAATTAATTGATTAATTTTTGCGTTGGACTTAACTCCTGCTTGGGATGTCCGACTGACGCACCGTCAGTAGCAGCGTGACCCAGTCCTCGTACGGAATTTTTGAGATTCTATTCAAAGTGCTCGAGTTGGAGACAAGGTGCGGTCCCCACAGGGCCTAGTTTGCACATTTTACGGTGAAACTCCACTTTTTCACCTAACACCCGTTTGGGGTGTTTGAGTACTCATTTCTGAGTGTTGTTCTGAGGGGATTGAAACGGCGCAATCCGCCCACCTAAATTCAGGCTCGAAGTGTGGGCCCCATGGGGCCCTGTTTGTGTATAACGCGAGAAATTGCAGCTTCTGCATCTGGAGTCTGTTTTAGGCACCGTCAGTGGTGTTGTGACCCTGGCATCAAGGTGAAATTGACCAGGGTGGTTTCGGGTGTTGAAACTAGAGTTGAGGTGTGTCCCCACGAGCCGTCTCTTGTGCTGTGTGCATCGTACTGCGCCTTTTTCTTCTGACGACCATTTGAGGCGTATGAGTAGTCGTTTTAGTGTGTTTTTCCGAGAGCATCGCGATGGCGTGGTTCGCCCGACCTCTTCCGGGACCGAGGTGTGGGCCCCATGAGATGTCGTATGGGTATAAAGCGGTGTTGAATAACTTTTCCACTGAGAGCCATTTCCAACAAGTAAGTAGTCTATCTCGCGTGTTTTTCCGTGATATTTGCAATGGTGTGATCTATTTGGGCGTGAAGAGCCTCCTTCGAGATCTTATTAAACGTGGAAATATGAAAGGGTGTTGAACGGAGATCCCTTTTGATGCACTCTGAACCAACGTACGATGGCATTGTTAGTGACACCCAGTGATGTCAGTTGCAGTGCTGAGTTATCGGACTTATTCCAGGTATACCCTCCAGCAGAGCTAGGCAGTGGGTCGCCTATTGAATTATCCTGGGTCTACCCTCTAGCAGGTCTGGGCAGTGGGTCGTCTGTCGACTTATTAGGGTCTGCCCTCCAATTGGGCTGGGTAGTGGGTCGCATGTTGACTTATTAGGGTCTACCTTTCAGCAGGGCTGGGTAGTGTGTCTCATGTCTACTTATTAGGGTCTAACCTCTATAAGGTATGGGAAGTGGGTCACATATCGACCTATTCCAATTCTACCCTCCAGCAGGGCTGGGCAGTGGGTCACCTGTCGACTTCTTAGGGTCTACCCTCCAGCAAGGCTGGGTAGTGGGTCGCCTGCCGATTTATTCCAGGTCTACCCTCCAGCAGGTCTAGGCAGTGGGTCTCCTATCAACTTATTATGGTATACCCTCCAGTGAGGCTGGGAAGTGGTTCACCCAATGTGTTATCAAGTTTTACCCTCCAGTTGGGCTAGGCAGTAGGTCACCCGTTGGTATTTCAGACTCGGTCCTTATCTATGAGGTTAGTCGGTGACTTTTTCTCCATGACTACCGGAGCAGTATCCTTGGTTGTATGGATCGGCGATGTGACATCTTTGACGTGACCTTAGGACATATTAGAACGAGGGGTGCTTTTCCCACCGAGACGCGTCCTTGGTTCATGGCCTAAAAGCCGTGCGGGCGAGTTAGTGCGGTCCAAAACAGATAGTATCGAGGTGTGATGATTGTGCCCATTTGACTTGTACCTCCTAGGTTGACGTGTAGGATGTTTGGGTTCAGTGTTGGATGTCCTTTGAACTATTGGTGACTCTTCTTGGGCTGAGCTTGGAGATATAGATCCCCTTACACACTCATTCGGGTTTCTCGTTGAGCATATATATACACACCCTACTGTTGTTCCCACTCCTTGGGTTCAGTTACTCTCTTTCTAGGAGGGGCGAAGACGCGCGGGGTATACCACGTGCTTTCCGTGTCTAGCTCCTCTTGGTTGGACGAGTCTACTCTCCTGCTATAGGCAGCGAAGACTCAACAAGAAGTTCTTCTTCTCACCGTCTCTAGATCCTTGCGTCTGGATGAGTCTGCTTCCTTTCTCTTGTTGGGTTGAGCTGCACTCTCTCTCTTTTTCGCTCTTACACTGTTCTATGCTCTGTCTACTTCTCACCATTTTAGTACCTCCCTTTTTTCTCCCTCAAGCTTTCAGGGCATCCTACTGAGTATTTTTATACTCACCCCTGTTGGGGCTTTGCCCACACTGGGTGTGCCCTTGCAGATGACAGACAGGTCGGTCGAGACTATGGAGGAGCGTAGAGGACACAAGAGCTTTGGTTGTATTCAGTGGTCGTAGTAGGACTTTCTGGGTGTGAGAATCACTGGTGGTTTACCTTTTTTTTACCTGTTGTCGGGTTGTGGAACCTTTCTAGTTGGGCGCGTGTTTTTCCCCTTTTACTCTTCAGTTTACTTGTCAGTACTTTTCAACACTTTTTGTACTAGTTAGAGGTCGATGCATGTATGTTGGTTCTCCTTTTTGTAGCAGCGTTGTATCTTTCTTTCTTTTCTTTTCACTTTTGCATTGAGTTGGTTGCATGTGTGTGTATAGTTTCTTAGGCAAAGGCCTCCCCTATCTTGTTGTGCCTTCGGTGCTAGTCACCAACCCCTGGCCTATGGAGGCGGGCTTGGGGTAGTTGTGACTCGAGCCCAGTACGGGTCGAGTCGTGACAAGGAATTACTCCAGGCTACATTATGTTGATCGATGATTACGTGGTCAAGATATTCTTCGACATTATTTCCCAAAGCAACTTATATTTTCTGACCATGCATATACCATTATTTAATAACTTAAAGGAATATAATGAAGTATGTTTACCACTAGATTACCCTTGGAATAGTTTATTCTCACTTGTTGAACTAATTATAAAAGATTTGTGGCTTACCTTTATTTCTAAAGGTTCATTTGTCCCAAACAATGAATATACATCAATAATAACTAAGGTGTTTATCTCAGATGATTCTAAATACCATACTGGGTATATCCTGGATGTTTACTTTAGTTTTTCTTGACAATGATTTATCTTTCCACAACTATGTAAATAAGTCTTACATTTATATTCATCATGTATTGATTACGATTCATGTAATACTGAACTATTGGTTGAGTAATAAATAACACAAAAAATATTCATTCCTAAACCTAAAATAAAGTCTCATAGTGTCACAGGACACATTAGATTAATTTTTTGGTTATACTCAGCAATTATTTTACAAGAATCCTTTACTTGGAAATATAGAAGTCGTGTACTTCCCACCACTGACCTAGGAACCACCATTTATCAGTTTCTTATAGAATACCCCTTACTTCTAGTAATGTTTCTATACTTACTTGGTAACTGTATTTAAAAACATATATGTGATTAGAATATTATATTTAATACCCAACAAGTAAAAAATTAAACATTTTCTTATATGATGGATATTCACTGAAGAAGAAGTGAGTTCTTTCTTATTCAATTCAGTTCATTTTATTTAACTTCCCTAGAATTTATTTCATGTTATATGATGCAAATAACCTCTTGTTAATATCTAACTTCATTCCATTGAAGGATATTTCAAATCTACCTTTTGTGTATCACTTTCCATGGGCTTTTTCACCTTTTCTTTCAATTTTTTCTACATAATAATTAAAGATGAATATTTCATTAATATTATTATTTACTTTGTGAATTTTAACTTTATAGGTAATAAAGATTTTACTCAATAATGTTTGTTTTGTAACCTAAAATGAGACTTGAGTAAATGGGTGTAAATGATATGAGAAATGGATCCATTGAAAGATCATGATTCATATTTCAATTTAAAAATTTCTAGTGTAATCATCACCTTATTCATATCTTGCTTCACTTTCTCCTCGCAAAATTCTCGGAGATGAGACTACATGTTATATCACCCATGTCCCGATGTAGTGACCACAACTATAATTAGATGTTGATGATATCATTATGAAATAACCATCATATTCTACATACATGAGTGTCCTATAATAATTTTTACACCCTCAATTCATGAGATTCTAAACAAGTATTGGGGACACTAGCATCATGAATTTTCCATGTTTTGGTATTGTGAAAGTGTCTCTGCTACACTTGGAAACTCATTCTAGTGTGGAAATTTACTTTTTCCATTATTATGGTTGTATTTATTATTGTATAACTTACCATTTTATACAAAAATAAAATTCTAGCAGATCAGTACTTTTTATCTTGATTACCGATTTTGACATATTGATTAATTAATTAATTAAACCATTAAATGTATCCTATTATTTTATCAAATTCTAAGAACCCTCTATACTAGAATTGGAATACTCTATATCTAGATTATTATAATTGAAAAGACCCTTGAACCTCCCCTTATAGTCTACAAGTTATATCTACGCCACTACTCTGAGTGCTTAATGTAGACATTTGATTGGACAACTGCATTAACTTGTGGTTCTTTGACCTGTTGAGTGAAGTTTAAGCTTCTAAAATCATAACTTGATTTACTAAATGATTTCCTATAAAAGTATATAAAGTTAGATATGAATAATTCTTACTACCAGTTTAATTAATTCAACCCACCACTCTCTTAAAAACTCCCCGGTAATAAGAGGAACCCTCAGCTATGGCTGACTGAGCACCCCAAACACCCGGATTTGTCCGAATTCGAATAATGGAAGGCAGTTATAACTTAATATTTAATTCAGGGTTTTATTATTTTTAAGTGAAAAAATTATATAATTTTTTGTCTGATTTGAACGTACTATGTGATCACACTCACAACTGACCATGCAATAAAAAGAAAATATCCATCACGCCACATGTTCATTTTACTTGTGCATGCTTGTTTATTATTCTATGTTATCATGCGTAAACTACACATTCACAAAATAATAAACCATGAAAAAATAAAATGATGATGTGATCAGGATCTGATACTAATGGTTGATCCATTAAGTGAATAACGGATCAACCTAGACCCTTTGGGTAATACCTTGAGTCACGTTGTTTGCGACTTGAGTTGTAGGGAATTCCCATCCAATGAGTCAAAATTCTATCTGGTGTATCACCATAACTCAACGTAAATTACGCCACTGCTTGCATTTGTAATTATACAACAAAACTCGCATGCATGCAAGGAGGTCTCAGGAGTACAAAATACAACTGAGAATTAGAGACACATTCCCTTATACATATAACTACGCTTAGAAGAATCTCATATCACCATATATTAAACTAATTATTGAAAATAACTATTGAAATAATTAAATAAATAAATTAAACATACATTGAACATACAATTTCAGACTATGGATCATTATCAATCTATACACATTAAACTCATGTGTTTAAAATAAATGCAAAAATAAAAATTAAACTTGCATTAAAATATTTTTCGAGGGAAATTTCATTGAATTAAAAATTCCCCCATATTTTTAATTCAATATTTAGGTAATTTGGTCTCATTAATTAATTTCATTTTAAAAAAATTAATTAATTAATTAATTAATTAATTAATTAATTAATTTAACATCTAAATTAAATTAATTTTTCCTGTAATATTAAAATTAATTTTTTAAATTAAAAATTAACATTTAATAAATTTAATTTAAAATCAAAATTAAATTAATTAATTTTTGATTATTTAAAATTAATCGGGGCCCCAAAACCTGGGCAAGGCCTCTACGGGTCAGCTCAAAACCACGCAATCTAGTCCGGGTTGTGCAAACCAGGTGTAGAGTTTTTTTAGGCCTGACTGGTCCGCCCAGACTCATACTAGGTTGGGCATAACTGCCAGTGACATTGTAGAAAAGATCAGAACATGCAGAACCCAAAGAGGGCATGGTTTACCTCTCTAGGGGTTCTCCCAGTGTGGTTCGGTCGAACTATGGATTATGGGAGGATGGTCAATGGTGAGTAGTCTAGCGAGAAGAGGGAGGATCCAAGACTGATTCAACGGTGGCAGTTCGAGATCTGGATTCACAAAGGGGGAAGGTTCGCAGTCTGGCTAGGTATCAGAGATGCACTAGAGGCCTCATACTGGGAAAAGTGGTGGGTGGATGAGGTCTCAGGCTTGTTGTGAGTGGATGACCACTGTGAGGGTGTGGGATGATGGATGGTTCTAAGGTGGATTTGAACTGAGTTCGGTGTCGGGTTCTTCTAATGAAGATCGAGGTTATTTGATCTGGACTTAGGATACGCCATGGAGGGAGGCTAGATCTATTGCTACGTTGGTGAGTGGAGGGGGGGAACCACCAAATATGACCAGCAGAGCTCAGTCGGCATCCTGCGGTGAGACCTGTGGTGGTTGGCGTCCTGGTGTAGTAACAGGAGCTGGCTCCCAGATGGGAAGGCGGTGCGAGGGAGGGTGCCCAGCGGCCGTCCTTGGTCGATCAAGGAGGATTCAAATCCTTCTAGTCTACATGCCCAGTAATAGATGGTTCACCAAAGAGGGGGAGTAGGGTGTGCTAGTGAATCCATCTAGCAACCTTGGCAGGTGGGGTAGCCAGGGAAGGTGACGGTCTAAGAAGGGGGTTAACCAATGACCTGCCACCCTTTTTTCTGGGTTTTTTTTATAAATGGGTTTTCTGAAGAAAAAAAATTATTCAAAATGGATAGGGTTACATGTATTTTTTTTAAAATGGGTTTGGAGATGCGTAAACCATGTTCATGCATCAAAGACGCACTGAAAGATACGTGAACCCCATTCACGCATCCTATAGAAAATTTTATTTTCTTTTACAATTTTTTTTAAAAAAATATTTTTAATTTTATGTTTTTTTTGTTTTGTTTATATATATATATATAAACAAAAAAAATTATCAGAATTTATCTACTATTTAATATCCAACAGTACTGCCATTACAGCAGTCTAGATTCTGATAGAAACTCTCACCCAGATCTCCCTTTTATAAGAGAGTAAGCCCAGAAAATCATTCTGCATTTCTGATGTGGGATTCAGGTTCTCCCTTTCCTACGCAGAATATTCTGCATTTTCGATGTGGGATTCTATTTCAAGTACGTGTCTTTGAAATACTATAAACTAAAAACTATAAGACCGATATAAATGAAGCTTAAAACATAGATTAAACATATAATAAAGAGTTGAAAATAAAAATAATTTCATAAAAAGGGTTGATGAATAATAATTTATAAGCTTTCAAAACCACCAACTTGAAACATAAAAATGTTTCAAGTACGTGTCTTTAAAAGACTATAAAATAAAAACTATAAGACCAATATGAATGAAACTTAAAATATGCATTAAACATATAAGAAATAGTTGAAAATAAAAATAATTTCGTAAAAAATATTGATGAAAAATAATTTATAAGCTCTCAAATCCACCAACTTAAAGCTTAAAAACATTTAAATTATGTGGCTTTGAAAGACTGTAAAATAAAAACTATAAGTCCAATATAAATGAAATTTAAAACATGAATTAAAAAAATAAAAAATAGTTAATAATTAATTAGTTAATTAGTAATATAATTATTAATTATTTAATTATTATTTAATCAGTAATTTCAATATTAATTATGTAATAATTAATTAGTAATATAATTATTAATTGTATAATAATTAATTAGTAATATAATAATTAATTATATAATAATTAATTATTAATATAATTATTAATTATATAATATTTAAGTTTTTAATTAGTAATATATTTATTAACTAAATAATAATTAATTAGTTAATTAGTAATATAATTATTAATTATTTAATTAGTAATATAATTATTAATTATATAATAAATCATTGGTTAATTAGTAAATTAGTAATATAATAAATAATTATTCATTATTCATTATAATTATTAGTTATTAATTAATAATACCTGAAAGGTTCAGCCATGGATTCGGGAACCCAAATCCATGACTCCAAAATTTATTAAAAAAGAGTAGAAAAACAAGAGAGAAAAGGGGGAAATGTTTACCGTGAAACCACCAAACAAAAGAAAAATACATAGAAAACACACCAACATCATTTCTTATGTTGACCCCGACCTCGAGACCTGCCCCGAGAAGCATGATGACGACCTCTTCTCCATTGCATGGTCTTTAAAGGTGATTCCATAGCTGAGCTCTCCTCTACCTGAACTGGATCCTACAAGGCTAGACCACCCACACCTGCAGCACCCTGGTCCGCCTGGACAGCCCCAACAGCCAGGGCCACCTCATCCTACACAGCCACAATCTGGGTCGCCACCACCTGCACAGCTGTATCCTGGGTCACCACCGCCTACACAGCAGGAGGCTCCACCTGAATTTCGTCCTGCAATGCAGAACCATCATCTCCACCAGCCTCCTGTGTCTCAGTACCTTGGTCTGCCTGGACAGCCCCAAAAGCCAGGCCCACCTCATCCTGCACAGCCACAGTCCGGGTCGCAACCACCTGTATAGTTGCATCCTGGGTCACCACCACCTACACAGCAATAGGGTCCACCTAAATTTGGTCCTATAATGCAGAACCATCATCTGTGCTAGCCTCCTGTGTCTCATAACCACCATGAGCAACCGCAGGTCCAAGAGAGATTGAATTCACACCCTCCACCCCTAGAGACAAATACTTTGAGGATTCTGAAACTATTTTAGCATGAGGTTTAGTCAACATGGGGGATGTCTGGCGGTTACGACAACATGCACTCTCAAGTCCTTCAAGGATAAGCAAATCAAAATCATGATTTCTAATGGAATCTAACATAGCGAAAAAATTTATTCCAGCTTGATCATGCCCTAAAAAATTCACATGTCCAGGGGTATTCCTTGAAGTAAAATCATCCCTAGGGAAATCTGCCTAAGTCTCAATTAGAGGGGTAGGCTGCTTGGAATCTTGACCAACCCCAATGCAAATAGAAGCATCACCACACACAAAATCCTGTTGTAAAGCATCACCATATCTAGAATCAGGGGTAACCCCTTCCAAACCTCCCTCCAAGGAGACATGCAACTGACATAGCTGATGAACAGACCCATGCTCAGTCATATCACACTATATCAGATGCTCTACATAAGCACCCGCCTTTTCCACAAGTCCCACATCACTCCGAATAGAGGAGGGCCTCGGATTTTTGGGGAACACCATTTGAAACCCATCAGCATCAATCACCTTCCCTTTCCCCTTACATCGACCAGAAGCCACTGCAACCTGATTCATCTCAAGGTTGACTTCTTCTTGGATAGTCGCCTCATAATCAGATTTAATTGCCTCATCTTCATCAGCCAAATCAGCCCATGCTCCCTTTACACCACTTGAGCCCCCAACTAACTTGGGGACTAGAAGTCCATCATCATTGACCGCATTAGTAGTTGCCTCATTCAAAGTGGGAGCATCAACCATGATGCCATTTTTAAGAACCTCATCAAAGGAGGATCCTCTGACATCATTTCCATCCTTCTTCTTGAACACCTTCCCATTCCCTATAGGGACATTCCCACATTTCCTTTTACACTAATCAGAGGAGTGCCCTAAAGATTTACAAAGAGAGCATTGAATATTCCTTTGACATTGGTAAAAAGAATGGCCAATTCAATGACAGGAATCACAAAAGGTATGAAACCACTCATACTGGATAGATAATTCTAGTTTAAAATCACCAGTGACTAGAAAAATAGTGTTAACTAATTCATTATCCAAATCAACCTCAACCAACACACGAGTGAAATGACCATATCTGGATCGCTCAGTTTCCTTATCAACCTTGATTGGAGCCCCTACAGTAGAATCAACTTCCCATAGAACCGTTGGATGCCAAAAAAACCAACCAAGGACCCTAATTCTAATCCATGTTTGTGTGGACGAACTCCTAATTGCGAAGGGATTTGAAAGATGATCCCATTATTGCAATACAATGAACCCAAGTTTTAGAGGAATATGTCCCAAACCCCAGGCAAAATTCTACAAATCCTTCAAAGGAAACACAATGTGAAACATACCTTTCCCAATCAAAATCAAGCATCATTCACTAAATTCCCCAATAATGAATCAATCATTCCCGCAACATCTCAAGCGTCAAGGGGGTATCCCTCCTCGAACCCGAGATCCTCACAAGAAGAGAAAAGCGGCATTCTGCAAGGTGGTCTTCAAGAATTTTAGGGCTTCCCTCCACAAAAGCGATGGACCCATTTTTGGTGATACACTTCCACAATGATTCCAAATCACGATTAAGATTAGGAAAAAACCTAGTCCGAGAGGCTAGGAATTTCTAATTAACTATTAATTTATTATATAATTAATAATTATATTACTAATTAACTAATTAATTAATATATAATTAATAATTAATAATTAAAAATAGAAAATTATAAATAATAATTATAATTAATAATTATATTACTAATTAACTAATTAATTATTATATAATTTATAATTACTAATTATAATTAGTAATTATATTAATAATTATAATTAAAAAATTTATTACTTATTTACTAATTAATTAGTATATAATTAATAATTAATAAATATAAATAATCATTATAATTAATAATTATATTACTAATTAATTATTGTATAATTAATACTTATATTACTAATTAACTAATTAATTATTATGTAATTTTATTACTAATTAACTAATTAATTATTTTATATTATTAATTAATAATTATAATTAATAATTATATTACTAATTAACTAATTAATTTTTATGTAATTAATAATTACTAATTACAATAAATAATCATATTACTAATTATAATTAATAATGATATTACTACTTAACTAATTAATTATTATATAATTAATAATTATATTACTAATTAACTATTTAATTATAATATAATTAATCATTAATAATTATAATGAATAATTATAATTACTAATTATACTACTAATTACTAATTTTTTTATTTTATAATTAATAATTATATTACAAATTAACTAATTAATTATTATGTAATAAATAATTAATAAATATAATTAATAAATATATTACTAATTAACTAATTAATTATTATATAATAAATAATTAATAATTATAATTAATAATTATATTACTAATTACCAAATTAATTATCATATAATTAATAATTAATAATTAATAATTATATTACTAATTAACTAAGTAATTATCAATTAATAATTATATTACTAATTAACTAATTAATTATTATATAATTATATTACTAATTAACTCATTAATTATTGTATAATTGTAATTAATAATTAGCAATTATATTAATTATTAACTAATTAATAATTATATTACTAATTAACTAATTAATTATTAACTATTTCTTATATGTTTAATCCATGTTTTAATTTTTATTTATATTGGTTTTATAGTTTGTATTTTATAGGCTTTCAAAGCCATGTAAACATTTTTATGTTTCAATTTGGTGGTTTTGGAACCTTATAAATTATTTTTCATCAACATTTGTTAGGAAATTATTTTTATTTTCAAATATTTTTTATATGTTTAATCTTTAATTTAAGTTTCATTCATAATAGTCTTATAGTTTTTATTTTATAGACTTTCAAAGACAAGTACTTGAAATATTTTTATGTTTCAAGTTGGTAGTTTTAAAAGCTTATAAATTATTTTTCATCAACATTTTTTATGATTTTTTTTATTTTCAACTATTTATTGTATGTTTAATACATATTGTAAGTTTCATTTATATTGGTCTTATAGTTTTTATTTTATATTAATTCAAAGCCACGTACTTGAAATATTTTTAAGTTTCAAGTTGGTGGTTTTAAAAGATTATAAATTATTATTCATAAACATTTTTTATGGAATTATTTTTATTTTCAACTATTTCTTATATGATTAATTCATGTTTTAAGTTTCATTTATATTGGTCTTATAGTTTGTATTTTATAGTCTTTCAAAGTCATGTACTTGAAACAGAATCCCACATCGGAAATGCAGAATGTTCTGCGCAGGGAAGGGAGAACCTGAATCCCACATCGAAAATGCAGAATGATTTACAGGGCAATCCCTCTTATAAAAAAGAGCTCTGGGTGAGGGTTTCTATCAAAACCTAGACTGTTGTAGTGGCAGTACTGCTGGATATTAAATAGAAGATAAATTCTGTTAAAAAATTTTGTTATATATATATATACACACATATATAAAAAAACAAAAAAAAATTAAAAAAATTAAAAATACAAAAAAAATTAAAAAATTAAATATTTTTGTTGGATGTGTGAACGGGGTTCACACATCCTTCATAAAGTTTATAAAGGATGTGTGAACCTCATTCATGCTTCCTAGTAAGGTCAGATGCGTGAACAGGGTCCATGCATCTTTTATCATGTCTGTAAAGGATGTGTGAACCCCGTTCATGCATCTCTCCACACCGAATATGCGTGAACAGGGTTCAGGCATCTCCGAACCCATTTTTAAAAATAGTTTAAACCCTATCCCTTTTCTATAATTTTTTTTCAAAAACCAATTTAAATAAAAAAAATCCATTTTTCTTCTTTTTTCGGCTAGTTGAGCTGACAGCCAGCATCCCTCTTTTCTTTTTTTTTTACTTTTTTTTTTCAAAAGTCCACCCACTCGATTTTTTTGATTCTTATGCCTAATTATTAGGATTTTACAGCAAAAAAAGGTTTTTAAATAAAAACATTTCCACTGACCCGCGTAATTATGGGTCACCATCCATAAAATACTCCATCCATTACATTCCGACTGGATCATGGTAAGAATTTTGGGGCTTCCAGAAAAACATATTACCTTAAATCTAGGATTAAAAACATGTAAATATGTTTTTCGATTAAATACCTACAAAAAATATTTCAATCCGAATTCAAAATTTTTGATGGCCATCCGATGTAGGATTTAAATATCGCATGTGGTAGAGGGACAGGATCGACACCCTTTGTGAAATTTAATGAAAATTTAATTTTCTATGGATTAAATTCATCACACATTGCTCTAATACCAATTAAAGGTACCAGTTGTGTGGTGGAAACCCCAAAAAATGGGATTTCAAAAAAAGTCATCTGGCGATAGATATAAGCTCATCATCATAAGTGAAACTCTACCCGATTACCATTTGAGGATCTCATGTGAGGAATTTTAATCACAAATTTAAAACCATAAAAATACCCAGTTGGATCTGAAGTTGGCTTCATATCTGCTTACCCTCAGTGATCGCCGCTTGATGAATCTGAAGTTGGAATCCTCTAGATCTCCCACACATGCTTCAAGAAACTGTAGGATCACTGATTTTCGAATTTCGGGTGCTAGCATAGAGATCTGATGATGCTTTAGATGCTCCAATGATCACTATATCATCTTTATTTCAATGAATGAGAGAGATCTCAATCTAATCACCTGGATCCAAATCCTATCTCTCTATAAAGTTAGTGAGAGAAGAAGAGAGAGAGTATCACCATTTTTTAGTGAATTTTATTTAGTGAGAGCCTCTCCTCCCATATTTATAGGCTATTATACAATTACTGAAAATTACCTCCCTGACCCTCAAATAATTAACACACTATATAAATGATATTATGACTACCATACTGAGCCATAAATATAATTTATATTATTATAACTTCCTTATAATATAATAAATATATTATGTGATAAATCTTGATTCATTAACTAAACTCGTCATTCTCGAAAATATTAAATGAACCTTGAATATTTTAAACTAATATTCATTTAAAAAATATTTTCCATGTATTTTCATTAAAACTTGTAAATAAGTTAATAAATAAATTCAATTCCGATTATTATTAACTTGAATAATATGAATTTATTTATTACTTTTATGATAGTATATCCTTAGACAAAATCCAGTCCCCAGTGGTGGGGCCTATCATTCCATATATATCTATTCCACTGAATAGGTCAAATTCTTGAATATGGTATTGTGTGTGACCCTCTAGGCCCTTATCTTGATACTGGTGAATACTATTCATAGACCAAGAAAGGGATATAGTAACCCATCATAGCCCTTAAATAGGTAAGGATAGTCATGGAAATGATAACCAACCTAAAAACATGCACTTTGTAATATAATCTCTTTATCTTTAGACATCTCATAAAATAGTATGCACAACCATGACATCGTTCTTTTCTTACAATATTATTTATTGATCTAACTATAAGAATCTACCCTCATCTACCATATCTGTGGATTTATGATTTTACTACCATCCTGATCAACTAGGCACGCGATATATTACTTCTTTAACCTTGAAATGATAAATCCTTTCTTTATTATTCAAACAATGGAATACAATCAATGACGCACCCAACACAAGCTACCTCGCCATGATTTTATTATTATAGTTTTCTCTTTGAATCAAAGTATGTGATCAAATGGAACACATTGTCAATGATCTCAATTTAGGAGATCATTACACATGTTCTTAGATATGAACATCCAATGACACCCAAAATATGTGGTGTTCCTATTGGCGGGTTTTTCCTCATGACATCACTACTAGAGATCACCAAGTGAAAAATTCAAGAGAAGAAGTATCAATGCCTATGATCCCCTAGTACCTAATATTCATACATCTACAATGTCTAGTCAGTAATATGTATCTATACTATAAGACCTTTTTTTAAGATTAATGTCATAGTATCTCAATGTTCTCATTATAGCATGGGATCTGCTATAACATTTTGATATGATAATTAATCTATGAAAACTACCATTAAATAGTGGATGTAGAAATGTCTGCACTATAATGGTAAGAATATATCATGTATATATAATAGTATACACAATATGATAATTGAAAAGTACTATATAGTTGGGTCTAGGGAACCCACTATTACAACAAACTACCAGATAATGTATATACATGAGAACTCCCCATTTTAATAGTGACAAAATATCTCTCATGTTTATGAATTGTGTGTGTCATTGTGCTATTACTAAGCTAAATATCTTCATCATTGAAATTATTCCCAATGGATCAATTTATATCATCCATTTATATTAAAGAAAATAAAACTTACAAATAAGGAATAAAATAAATGAAACAAAATGAAACATGCGATATTTAAAAATATTACATGTAACATCCTATTATAGTTTTTTGGTACATATAAACCAATATTTTGAGAATTATTTGGTTGGGTTTTGTTTATGGAGTTTTAGGTGAAATTTTAGAAAATTTTAAGGGATTTTGAGTTGTGCACGGTTGGTGCATGGTTTTCCCAAACTGTGTGCCCTACTAGTGAAATCATGAAAACCCAGATAGTGATGATTTTCATAGTTAGATCATATTTTAAAAAATCATGCGCCTATTAAAGATAAACCATGAAATCCTACATAAGGGGTACATATTTAGGGTGTAGGGTTTGTCTAACTATGTGTCCTTTCCTAAGAAACCATGCACACGACTTTTAATTAATCTGAAAATTGTTAAAAAATACCCAAACCCCCATTTAGACTCCTACTCAAGCCTAACTCAACCTAGATAAATTTAAATGGTTGTGAGGGCTCTAAAGTACTAATTTTGGCTCCATAAAACCCCTTCTAGGGTGGATCGAAGCTAGGTAGTCTTTGTTCGGTCCTTTCCTGGTAAGTTTCCTCTTCTCGTTCTCTATCTCCCACTCTCTCTTCTCTTTTCCCTAGGTTTTGATAGATCTATGTGTTTTTTAAGGATCTATGCCCCGTTGTTTTAGATCTTGAATATGGGTTTTATTCCTAGATATTCATTGTTTATGTTCTCTATTGTAGTTTCCCATTTCAGGCTATGTGATTCGTGATCCTGGATCTATAATTGGTGGTTCCGTTTCTGATGGCCAATTTATTTAACCCTAAATTGCATGATTTAAATTAAAATTATTTATTTGAAATTAATTAATTTAAATTGGATTGTTAAAAACCCAATTCCATTGAATTGGGTATTTTAATAGGATTTGGCATAAAATTTGGAAAACCCCCCATTTCAATTAATTGGGGTATGATTTGTATTTGATGGAAAATTGTGGAATTTAAATTATAAAATTGAATTATGGAATTGATTTTTGAAATTGATTTCAAATTTTTATTTGATGAAAATGGATTTTTTTTATACAAACCCATTTGTTTTATCCTTGAAAAAGGCATTATTTGATTAAAAAATCATTTTGGTTTTTAAAAGAAAATTGGCATATTGAAATGGAAAAATGGGTTGAATTGTATTTGGAACAGTTTTTAAATATATTTCTCATTATTTATTGTTGTTTGATCACATTCAATCCTAGATAGTTAGTGAGTTATTAAGGATAAACATGCTAGGATGATAATTCCCTAGTAACGGATCGACATTTTATAACTCTAACATAAACTTATTAGTAGATATTATATTCGTTATGATGTTGGTTAGTCCTCTTTGATAAGTTTCAAAGGGACATGTGTATACATTTCTATTTTCATTATATAAGTGTATGAGGATCCCATAACCTGGAAATATTGAACCTCTTGGATGATGGACATGTTTCACCCTTGTGATTATTTTGATATATATTCCATTGTTGTAAACTATTTTACACATGCCTTATAAATTTATATAAACTCTTTTATATAAAATTTTTATTAAGAAATTTTTTTAAAGTATTTCCATCAATAGAAATGTAAAGCATGCTTTTTTTTAAATATGATTTTGAACTGCCTTGCTTATTTATATAAAATTGGAAGCTTTATTTGGTTAATTACTTACAAAAACTTATTATGGAATACTTAGTGAGATCCTACTTGGATTTTATCTCACACCCTACCTATGCCTCTGGGTTTTTGTAGATTATCTTCTTCCAGGTTTGATAAAGGGTAAAGTTCCACTTGGAGGTGGTTCTTGTTGTTGATCCTTAGGATTAGAGAGTTGTGTAACATGGGAATTGGGTTTTTATCCTATTTTTTTATTATACTTTGGGTTGTTTATACCTATTTGAATTCTGGTAAAGTTCTCCCTGTGGAGTTTTTTTGGTATGCATACTTACTTGTATCTCTTGATTTCATTGTGTTCGTGGAAAATTCATCCTCACTTTCATATTGTTTGATGTTAGGTTCTTATCACCAACCAGTATGGATTGGGATAAACCTTTGGGATATTTCAGGTCGGGCCTAGTTATCAGGGTACCAAGTTATCTAGGATAGTTCATGAAAAAGTGGTATGAAATTTGTAAGTTAAAAGCATCATGCCTTGATGTTGGTGTGCAGTTATGTAATCTTTTCAAAAATTTGGTGGTATTTTAGACTGAGTGTCTTGCCAGTTCTCACCACAGTGAGCCTTAAGTCACCAGGTGTGGTTAGATAAAGTTTTCCTAGGTATTAGTTCTATTATTATCCCTATTTTTTATTTGGATAGGATGAAATCAAAATCTTATATATCTATATGTTGGGATTGATTTTCCATGTTGCTCTATTTGAGTGTTAATCTGATGTCTTTAATGTTTTCTGCTAATGTCGTGTAATATCATGCATTTGAGAATATGGGCTAATCAAATTTAGGAGGAATCATAAAATGAACCATAGTGAGAAAATCCTTGTGTGGACCCAGGTCTGGTTTAGGTGATTATTCATACTATCCATGCTATGGGACAAGCACCACCACCAGTTCCCATTCATGCTCCAGTTGTGTAACATCGGTGGGATGTTTTCCAGAATCATGCTCAGGATTTCCTTTTCCATAAGACACCAATGTTCAAAGGCTCCAATGATCCTCAAGATTTTGAGGATCGGTTTATTAGGATTGAGAGTTTTTTTAGGTTATTGGATACACCAGATGAGATCAAGATGAAATTTTCGACCTTTATGCTAGAAGGACCAATCAAGATATGGAGGGACATAATGGTTTTGGAGAAGAAGCACAAGGGATTAGAGTGGAAATAATTCAAAGTAATTTTCACTGACATGTTATATCTAGAGTTGATGGTGTTTTCTAAGTCTATTGAGTTTTTCAAACTCGGTCATGCTGATAGAACCATGATATAATATGAAAATGGTTTTGCTGATCTTTTTTATTTTTCTCTTATGAATGTATCTAATGAGAAGATAAATACTCGACTACTTAATATGGGAATTTTATCTGAAATTCTAAATCATTTTTTCTTGATAAATCCTCCCTCTTATTTTTATGTACTAGATAAAGAATTTATGGTCAAAATGGACCTCACTGGAAATTAAGGGTTGATAAGATTTCATTTTTCTCCCAGTGGAAATTATTTGAGTTCCCGTAAAGGGAAGAGGAAGTGTGATGATTCTCGTTTTTAGAACTCTTGTAGTTCCTGGAAAAGGAACTTTAATTTTCTACCATTTTAGAAATATAGGGCACTCAAAGAGGTTTTTCACTATGGCACCCAAGGTATGTGGTTCCTAAAAATCTAAGGTCACTTGATGAAGTTATGCCATATCTATTCCACTCCATGTAGTGGCACGAGATCATCAACACCTACTAAAATTGTGGTGAAATCATATGATTCAAGGAAAAAGGGGTTCCATCCACAGGCATCTAGAATGAAGAGTCTTCATGCAGTGGATGACACTATAGGAGAATCAAATATTGGTTCAATGATCATGAGAGGTACTACCACTATAGCTTTGTCATTAGCGAATAGTTTATTTGATACTGATTCATCTCATTCTTTTATCTCAACTCGTATTGTTAATATTTTTAATCTTCCTATGGATATTTTATCTTATGTGATGGATATTACTACACCTCTTTGAATAAAGAGGGAGAATGGTCTCTGTAGGTCTACTTGTTTTTTCTCATTATCAGATATTGAGATTTATTTAGATTTTCAAGTTCTTGACATGAAACCTCTGGACATCATATTTTGAATTAATTTGATCATTTACAATAAATCCTAGATTTATTATTATCTTTGGCAGGTCCCCTTTACCACACCCAATGGGCTTTACAGTATCTTTTAAAGAGAATGGTATTAAAGGTTGAGTAGATCCAAACCCTATTATTTAGAGTTGGGGAAAGTGATGTTAGTGTTTTTTTAACTAGAGTTAGAATCTTTGAGTAGTGATATCCCTCTAGTTGTCATCGATTTTCTCGATGTTTTTCTTTTTTACTTCTCTAGTTTTCCATCGGTAAGGGAGGTAGGTTTTTCTATCAATTTAGTTGTTGGTAATCAGAATATATATATTCTTTCTTACCACATGGAACCAATTAAAATGAAAGAGATAAAGACTCAGTCGGATGATCTTTTGGAGAAAGGATTTATATGTCTGGGTGTGTCACCTTGGGTGGTGTTGATTCTCTTTGCTAAGAAATCGGATGGTTTACTGCGCCTTTTTGTTTATTAGAAAAAACTCAATCGAGTTACTATAAAGAACAAGTATACATTTACATGGATTAATGATATATTTGATCAATTGAAAGGTGAAAAGTGTTTCTCAAAGATTTATCTTAGATCTAGTTATCATTAGATAAGAATAAAAGAATATGACATTCAGAAAGCTACCAATTGGAGAAGGTACGACCATTATGAGTACCTTGTCATGCCATTTGGATTAACCAATACTCTTGTAGTTTTTATGGATTTAATGAAAAGGATCTTCCATGAGTATCTTGATAATTTTTTTGGTTGTCTTTTTCATGACATCCTTGTTTACTCTAAGTTAGAGGAGGATCATGTACACCATTTGAGAGAATTTCTGGAATTATTGATAAATCACTAACTTTATGTCAAGCTATTGAAATGTGATTTCTGGATTCGAGAATTGAATTTATTGGGACACATGGTGTCAGAACATGGTATTTCAGTTGATCCAAAAAAGGTGAAAGATTTTATGACATGGGAACAACCAAGAAATATTTTCAATATTTGAGGCTTTTTGGGATTAGTTGGGTATTATAGCTGGTTAATTAATGAATTGTCTAAGTTGGATTCTCTAATGACAACTCTTACTCAGAATAGAGAAAATATTTATTGGGATAAAAAAATATCAGAGTTATTTTTTTGAGATGAAATGTCTTTTGACTACTATGTCGGCGTTGAGTCTTCCAGAGGCTGGTCAGGGCTATGTGGTCTTCTATGATGCATCAGGTTTAGGTTTGGGATATATTAATATATAGGGTAATCATTTCATTGCTTATTGATCTCATCATCTTATGAAATATGAGAAAAATTATCCAACCCATGATCTTGAACTTGCAGTTGTGATGCAAGAACTTAAGAGTTGGTGGCATTACCTTTTGAGAGAAAGGTTTCCTATGTATTCCGAACACAAGATATTGAGTTATATATTCTCTCAAAAATATTTTAATCTACACTAGAGGAATTGGGTGGAATATCTATAATCTTTTGAATTTAACATCACCTATACCCTGGGGAAATGGAATGTCTTAGTAGATGATTTGAGTAGGAAACATTCAACCCAAGATGTGAAAGAATCATCTAAAGAGTGGAAATTGATGGATATTTTTTCATAATTTCATATTAGAGTTAGGGAATTTGAGGATGATGTTTCCTTGACTAGTGTTCAGTTGACATTCCCTCTTCTCTAGTTGATTCTTCAATAGCAACAACTTGATGATGAGTTTTGTGGAATTAGAGACTCTCTTTATGTTGGGGAGGTAATTATTGAGTGGTCATTCTCCCCATAGGGAATTCTATGTTTTTGGAATCTCTTTGTTGTGTCGTTAGAGGTGAGGAAAGTTGTGATGAGGGATTACTATAATTTCTAGTGGTCAATGCACCTAGTAACACAAAGGTGTTCTATGACATGTGGCAACAATTATAGTGGTCAGGTATGAGAAGAGGCATTTATTAATTTGTCTCTCATTATTATATAGTCCAACAGGTCAAGGTCGAGCACCAGAGACATTCAGGTTTACTTCAGCCATTTTTAGTGTTGGATTCGAAGTGGGATGAGATCTCTATGGACTGTGTGGTTAGAATGCCACATACCCAGAAAAAGAAGAATGTGATATGGCTTATGATTGATAGGATGACTAAATTGGCTCACTTTATACCCATTCATTATACAAAAAAAATTAAATATTTGGGTAATCTCTATGTGAAATATATCATTCCTTTTCACAGATTTCCATCTAATGTAGTCTTTGATATGGATCGTCAGTTCACTTATCTCTTTTGGAGATACCTTCATGAAGAACTAGGATCTCAGAACCGTTTGAGTATTATATACCATCTGCAGTCGGATGGCTAGATAGAAAGATCTATAAATATTATTTATGATATTCTATGTGATTGTATTCTTGAATTTAATGGGATTGGGATGGCCATATGGGGCTGGTAGAGTTTTCTTACAAAAATAGTTACCAGTATGCGATTAGAATAGCTCCTTTTGAGGCCTTGTATGGCCAGCCTTATAAATCTCTATTGTGTTAGTCAGAGATTGATGAAATTTCCTTGTTGGAATGAGCTTGGTTCAAGAGATAACAAAAATTATTCGATTTATTTTTCATATAATGTTGGTGGCATAGGGCCAGTATAAATAATATGCCAATCTTCATCACATACTGTTGGAGTTCTCACTTGGTGACCAGGTGTTCTTGAAATTTTCACCCCATTTGGGTCATCAATGACTTGGGAGGAAAGGGAAGTTTGATCCTCATTTCATGGGTCATTTTTAGGTTTTTGATTTGGTGGGAAAAGTTTCTAACCATTTATAACTTCCATCGTAGCTGATATTGATACATAATGTGTTTCGTGTATCTGATTTATGGAAGTGTCATTTTGATCCATCTCACATTATAAGATGGATTGATCATGAGGTTGAACCTAATTTATCTATGACTAATAACCCAATTAGGATAGTTTATTCTGAAAATAAGGTACTTCAAGGGAGGATAATGCCTTTGGTTCAAGTGTTATGGCATCACGGTTCTAATTCTCATGAGACATGGGAGGGGAGGCACTAATGAGAGAGCAATGGCCTCATATTTTTTACATAGAAGCTTCTTAATAGTCTTTCTTGGGATATAATGTTTATATGGTGGGGAGGTTGTAACATCCTATTACTATTTTTAGGTGCTCCTAAACCACTCTTTTGAACATCCTTCAGTTGGGTTTTTTTAGGGGTGTTTCGGGAGAAATTTTGGAAAATTTGAAGTTCTTCTGGGTTGTGCATGGTTGGTGCATGGTTTACCCAAACTGTGCTCCCTACTAGTGAAAATCATGCAAACCCAAATAGTGAGGGTTTTCATGGTTGACATACGGTTTGAAGAACCATGCGCCCACCAAGGATAAACCGTGTAACCCAACAGTAGGGGGTTCATGGTTAGGACACATGATTTGTCTAACCATGTGGTTCTACTTAGGAAACCATGCATTCGGATTTTAATTAATCCTAAAATTGTTAAAAAATACCTAAACCCCCCATTTATACCCCCACTCAGGCCTAACTCAACCAAGATCCATTTTTATGGTTGTGAGGGCTCTTAATGACCAATTTTGTCTCTTCTAAACACCTTCCAAGGTGGATCGAAGCTAGGATATCTTCATTTAGTCCTTTCCTTGTAAGTTTTATCTTCATATTCTCTATTTACCGCTCTCTATTCTCTCCTACATAGGGTTTGATATATCTTCATGTTATTGTAGGATCTAATCCCAATTAATTCAGATCTTGAATTTTGGTTTGATTATCATATCTTCATCACCGACATTCTCTGTTGGATTTTCCCATTTAGAACATTCTGATTCGTGATCCCGTGATCTACGATAGGTGGTTCCATTTATGATGGTTAATTTATTTAACCCTAAATTACCTGATTTAAATTAAAATGATTGATTTTAATTTAATTTATTTCAATTGTTTTTTTTAACCCTATTCTAGTGAATTGGAAATTTGAATTGGATTTGGCATAAAATTGGGAAAACCCCCCAATTCCATTGAATTGGGGTGTGATTTTTATTTGATGGAAAATTGTGAAATTTAAATTGTGGAATTTAAATTTTGGAATTTATATTTGGAATTTATTTTTGAAATTGATTTCGAATTTTTTATTTTATGAAAATAGATTAAATTGTTTTGATAGGAACCCATTGGTTTTATCCTGAAAAAATGCATGATATGATTAAAAATCCATTTTGGTTTTTAAAGGAAATTGGAATATTGAAATGGAAAAATGGGTAGAATTGTATTTTGAATAGTATTAAAATAAATTTCCCATTATTGATAACTATTTTAGGACATTAAAGCCTAGGTAGTTAGTGATTTATTAGGGAAAACATGCTAGGATGGGAATTCCCTAACAATAGATTGATTCTTTACAACTCTAACATAATATTTTTGGAAGATCTTATCCTTGGTAGGATATTGGTTAGTCCTATTTGACCTCTGTCAATAGGACATGTGTACACATTTCTATTTCATTATATAAGTGTGTGAAGATACCATAACCTGGAACTATCCTACCTATTACTAGATGAAAATGATGCTCCCTTGTGATTATTTTGATATATATTCCATTGTTGTAAACTATTTTACACATACCTTATGAATTTATATAAAATGTTTTATATAAAATGTTTATTAAGCCATTTGTTTAATTTTTTCCATAAATTGAAATGTAAATCATGTTTTTTTTAAATATTCTTTTGAACTTCCATTCATGTTTATTTGAAATTATAAGTTTTCTACTGTTAATTAATTATGGAATGTTATTATGCAATCTTTGGTGAGACCCTACTGAGCTCTTATCTCAAACCCTACCAGTTCCTTTAGGTGTTTGTAGATTATCTTCTTCCATGTTCGAGCAAGGGTAAAGCGTCACTTGGAGCTGGTTCTTATTATTGATCCTTGGTATTGGAGAGTTGTTTCCATTGGGACTTGTGTTGTTATTATGTTTTCTAGTACTTTTTTTGTTGTACTTTGGGTTGTGTATACCTATTTGACTTTTGTTATAGTTCTCTCTTTAGAGTTTTTTGGTATGCATACTGACTTGTATCTATTGATTCAGTTCTGTTTGTGGAAAATGCATTCCCACGTTCATATTTTTTAATGTTAAGTGCTTGTTTCCAACCCATGGGGATCAGGAATGCTCTTTGGGCTATGTCATGACCGACTTGGTTATTAGGGTACTAGGGTATCCTAACTGGTTTTTGAGATTATAAAAACCAAAAACAAAATTTCATTTCCACCAAGAGCATACAAAAACCAAAAATCAAAGTTCAATTCCATCATGAGTATTCATGCTTGATCTATACTCTCATCGAATTCAATGTGTAAAAAATAATTAGAAATATCATAGTTTGTAAGATCATTATCATATTTCAAATCCTGGTCATCAAAATTATCTTCAATATTCTTTTCCTTCCCTTTGATAGATTTTTGATAAAGAAAAAAAATCTTTGATGTATGAAACTTACATGACCAATTTCCCTTAATGCCACATCAAAAATAATTACTTTCATCGTTATTTAATTTCTTCATTTTTAGTTGTTCATTATTGGACCACTTCAGGTGGTTACCTTTCCTATTATCATTTGGTGTATGAACACCTTACGAAAATGAAATCCGTCAACCTCGATTACGTCAATTTTTCCCATGACATTGATTAAAATCAGTCACATTCTCTTCAGGTAATGGAGCTACACCAGTAGTTCAGGATTCATGATTTCTCATCAAGAGTTCATTATTTTTTCCAGAAATAAGAAGTTAAGAGAGTAATTCAGGGTATTTTTTAAAACCTTTCTCTTGATATTGTTTTTGTAGAATGAAATTCAAGGCATGGAAAGTAGAATATGTTTTTTGCAACATATCAGTAGCAGTGATTATTTCTCTATATAATTTTAGTTATAATGTTATTTTAAATATAGTTAGGTTTTATTCACTTACTGATTTATAATCATGGAATCATAAATGACTCCACTCAAACCTTTATATTGGTATTATTACAAGTCTAAGTTCATCTTGTTGCTCCTTGATATTATACCATAGCACAAAAGGATACTTCATCATAAGGTACTCATTCTTCAAATCCTCATGGAGTTGATGGTATTGGAATATTAGGGCTCGTGCATGGTCTTGAGTGGAAGTGTGATTTTCCAACTTTAATTGATTCGCCAAGGCTATTTTGCATCAAGGTTCATCTCCGCATCTGGAATCCATGACAAGTAATTATTTCAAGAAATTTAAAGTGGGAAAAATTCATGCTTCACAATATTCTCCATGGAAAATTTATCTTACCAGTTTGACTAACCATTTTAATTTTCAGAATAGTCATGTTGTGAAACTGTTTGATTGAAGATAAAGAGAAACAAAGAGTATAATGAAGTAGAATGTTATAGATGAAGATAGTGAAGTAAAACATATCAATTCCAATATAAAAAACAGAGAATAATACAAGTATATAGAAAATCAAAATCTCACCTAAAATTCCCACTACTACAAAACTAGCCTTTAATAGGGCTAGAAATTGCCTTTATCAGTGCTAGAAAAGCGTTGAGTATAAGAGAAAGGTTAAAATCCCTAGTATTTTATCAGCATTAAGAAATTGCCGATAAAGGGTTACATTATCAGTCCTAAAAAAGTTCTGATAAATGGGACCTTTATTAGCTCTTTTAAAAGTGATGATAAAGGAACCATTTATTAGCACTTTAATTTAGCTTCGCTAAAGGAACCATTTATCAGTGCTTATAAAATCACTGATAAGGGGTATTTTATCAGCACTTTTATGAGCACTGATAAAATAGACTTTTATCAATTCTTATAGAAGTGTTGATAAAGGGCCATACTATAGTGTTTTGTAACAGCACACTACATCACCACTATAGTGTAATATAACAACACGATGTGACACTAGAAGCACATGAGATATCAACAAAAAAAATTCCAAATATAGAATTTAAATGAAATGAAATTTACAACAAAAACACAAGAAAAAAACATTATATTATATACATTTTAAACATTGGTTCATACAATTAAATAAATAAAAATTATTGTATACATTAAAAAACATCAGTGTTCCTTTTAATCCAGACCCAAATCATACTATTGCAAAACAAACCACCCCTGATCGAGAAAAATAATGCATCTGTATAAAAAAATAATTCTTATGTTAGTACTAATATAAAGAAATAAATTAACAAAAAGTGTTACCAAAATTGATGTCAATTTTAAATAAAAAGGCACACTTGGAGTCATATCGGTCACACCATGCATCAGATTGAGGTTCAGAAAATTCCTACACATCAAAAACGACTTATGTATCATTTTCCTAAATTATTTAAATAGTTTGAATGCATTTTCTTGGTTTTGAGTAGGACATTTGTCTTTTTACTAAAATTTATGTCAATTTTAAATAAAAACAGGCACATGGAGTCATATCGGTCACATAGTGCATCATATTGAGGTGTGGGTGATTCATGAATGTCTCAAATCAATTATGAATCATTATTATAAAGTATTAAAATAATAATAATTTGTTTTTTCAGTTTTAATTAGGTTAGTTTGTTTTTTTACTAAAATAGATATCAATTTTAAATAAAGACACACTTAGAGTCATGCTAGTCACACCATTCATCGGATTGAGGTGTGGTTAGCTCCTACATATTCTCAATCACTTATGGATTGTTATCCTAAATTATCAAAACAATCTAAATTTTTTTCTCAATTTTGATTAAGTCACTTGTCATTTTTACTAAAATATCATTTTAAACTTGAAACATGAACTTTGACTCATAAGGATCACATAATGCATTGGTTTTATATGAGTCTAATTTCTACACATCATAAATTATTTATGAATCGATGCCCTAAATTATCAAGAAAATATGAGTTTGTTTTCTCGATTTTCAGTTAGATGAACTTTTTAAAGTCAAATGTCAATTTTAAACTCATAACAGACACATTGTTTCATTTGTCTTTTTTACAAAAATTAATGTCAATTTAAAATATAAATAAGTACTTTGAGTTATAACGGTCACGTTGTGTGTCTGATTGAGTTTCATTTGATTCTTACATGCCCCAAAGTCTCAAAAAATCCTAACTATCAATGTTACCATGATTTTCATCAACTTTCTTTGTCGAAATTCCAACACTACATGAGAATCTTCAAAAAAACCACATAAACTCAAAAAAAAAAGAATCCACCTATATAATAAAGAAATTATTATGTGAGTAATACTAAAAATAAAAAAACATAAATATGAAACAATGCATTAATTTTATGGAAAATGACTTTACCGTGAAAAAATAATGATTACCTTTGTAATTGAAAATATTTGATGTCATTTCTCTTCCTTTAAAGGCAATGGAAGTAACATAAAAGAAAGTGATAAATGAACCACTACATAGGTGAAATGGTTTTAAGGTAGAAGAAGTATAGATGTTGGACAGAGAACCCCAACTCAAACAAAAGAATCCACCTGTATAAGAAAATGATTATTATGTGACTAATACTAAAAATAAATAAATCAATTGTAAATATGAAACAATACATTAATTCTAAGGATAATGGTTTTACTGTGAAAACATCAAGATTACCTCTATAACTGAGCAGAGGTAGCATTGTTGATCTTCCTAAAAGGTAGTGTAGGTAACTTGAAAGAAAGTGATAAATGCACCACTATAGGGGTGGAAAGGTTTTAAGGGATAAGAAGCATGAAATTTGGATAGATCACCCCAACTCGAACAAAATAATCCACCTGTATAAGAATACATTTATTATGTGAGTAATACTAAAAATAAATAAAATAAATATAAATATGAAACAATACATTAATTATAAGGAAAATGATTTTATTGTAAAAAAATCAAGATTACCTATGTAATTGAGTCAAGGTATCATCGTCTCTCTTCCTGTAAAGGTAGTGAAGGTAACTTGAAATAAAGTGATAAATGCACCATGATTGCACTATGATTCACTGTTTCATTTTCACTATTATACAACTGTGCTAAACTAGTTTTTTATTGAAAATTATAAAAATAATAACAAATTTCACCTCATGTTTGATTCCATTATTTTGTGTTTATCACTGTTAAAAAGGAAAATGTTACTTGTTTTGATATTTTCATTGATGGTGTAGGTGATTTTGAGGTCCCATTATGAATTCCAAGAAAAATGGGCCAAGCTGCACAAGATCCAAGCACACCAGTTTACTAAACCGCATACTTAAACTTAACTATGCATAAAAATGGGTCGAAATATTTTTTGATGGTCCAAACTTCATTGGGAGACATTTCATATGAAGTAACCCAAGCCTCATTCAGCCATATGGTGGCCCAATAGACCTGATTTGTCCATCGCATTGAATCTGAATGAAGTCAAAAGTGGTGTGTTATGATCTGTCCATATCTCGGGATATAGTTGTCCAAATGGTGCAAAAATTTATATCAATATATTCAAGATTTTTGGAAACATTTTTCAATTTTTTTACAAAGATATATTCTAATTTCAAGTGGTCTAAAACCATGGGATAATTGGTTTTACACAATTTGTGTGCCCAAAACCACCTTCCACTTTGGCTATAAAATGGAAGCTTGGGCCCCTCATTTCAAGTTAGACCAGGATGAAAAGATCTAGTATTTTGGAGACCCAAATGAGTCCTCTCCTAATATAAAAAGTTATGGATTCCCCTATCCTCATAGGGGGATCAAGGATGAAGGCGAAGTTCCACCCGATCCTTCTCCTAATCTCGATGGTGAGCTAAATGGTGGATGATCATTTTGAGGGAGATGCACATACTTGGGAGGGAGTTCCGGTACTTGATACTCTATTGGTTTTGTGTAATTTGTTTGTGGATTATTTCACTTATGTTTTATATAAACATGTTTCTCCTCTGAATTCATTTCTTGGGTTTAATTAAGTGAACCACTTTTCATTTCAATATTGATTGGGTTGAAATTTCAAGTGGAAAACTTGGGTTGTTCCGATTGGGAAACACAAGGATCCTATTTCTCTTACACATACAAAAGATATTAGTATTATTTGGTTTCCTTTAATCTGTTCTTGAATTCCAAACCTTGAAAACATGATTGTTGTGTCAAGGGTTGGTAAACTGTGAAATGTTTTAATAGGAAAGAGGGAAATCAAGATCTTAACAACCCTCAAACAAAGAATAAAACAAAACCATATGAAATTTTAAGAAAAATGAACTATAATAGATGTTTAGTGAACTTGAATTTATATCATTCTCTCATAATTCTTAAATAACCACCTTATTCTATAAACTATTAAACACTTTAAGTTAAGTTATATTCTTAAATATTTTTTTCAAAATCTCCCCCCTCTTTTAGTAATATTTATTAAAAGGTACACACTATAAGCTACCAAAGCTCCTTGAGATACAACATAGGGTCTTCCCTAGATTACAAAATATTATTTAAATAATTATAAATTTGTCATGTCATGACAATGTGTTCACACCATTGTAGGGGTGAAAATTGTTTACAGGATAAGAAGCATGAATGTTGGACAGAGCACCCTAACTCGAACAAAAGAATCCACTTGTATAAGAAAACATTTATTATATGAGTAATACTAAAAATAAATAAATTAAACATAAATATGAAATAATATATTAATTTTATGGACAATGATTTTACTGTGAAAACATCAATATTACCTGTGTAATTGAGCATATACATCATTTTCGCTCTTCTTGCAAAAGCAGTGAAGGTAACTTGAAAGAAAGTGATAAATGCACCACTGTAGGGGTGAAAAGGTTTTAAGGGATAAGAAGCATGAAAGTTTGATATATCACCCCAACTCAAAGAAAATAATGAACCTATATAAGAAAACAATTATTATGTGAGTAATACTAAAATAAAATAAATTAAACTTAAATATGAAACAATACATTAATTCTATGGACAATGATTTTACTATGAAAACATCAACATTACCTATGTGATTTAGTAGAGATAGTTTCATTCCTCTTATTGAAAATGCAAGAAACATGGATAGAAATATTCTAAAATAAATGAAATATGTAAGTAATAATGAAAATTAAATCAAAATTTCATTATATTATTTTTTAGTAAAATAGAGAAAGTATATCGCAAAATTACCTTTACAATTTTACAAAGGTTTTCCTTAATTATAGTTTTCTCTTCCATCATGTGTAGAATATATTGTATTCATGAGTAGTCAAACATTTAATTTAGATTATGTTAATGCATTAAAAAACATATAATATTATGAGGAAAAACATAATATATTAAAAAACACTTTTACCTTCTCATTGAACCCTCTTTATTTTTTTTAAAGGTTTCAAGGATTTTTTTCCTCTATCAAGAATTCAAATCCCCTATTTTTGGTCTTCTCTAATGTATAATTCATTTTCTACATTGGGTATGACATGAACTTATTGTGATGTCCCAATGAATGGGTCATCCTCAATTGAATTTTCATCTGACTCAACATTTGTTTTAGTCTACAGCAGGACAATCGAACAATTATTGTTTGTTAGATCATAGACATAAAATACTTTCACTACTTGTGATTCCATTATTAATGGCTCATATTTTTCCCTTCCACACTAAAATTCAACTTCACAAATCCCATTTCATCAAATTTCAATCCATTGATATTGTCAACACATTTACAATGGAAAAGAGGTACTTGAAATGTTGTATAATAAAACTCGTATATCTATTTGATAATGCCAGAATATGACATATTTTCATAAATTGGATTTTTATCCTTGGAACCAGATATGTGAATCACTTCATCCACAATCATAACACCGCTTTTTTGCATCATACTAAATTCATCATGTTCTTTTTCATAGAATGTATAATTATTGATTACAAAACCAATGTAAGATATAACATTTTAATTCGTTCCTATGGATATCCATTGAAGTCGTTCAGAAATTGAATTTATATTTTCATATAGCTCCTTATAAATTTAATCTCTAAACCATCCTATAAACTATTGATTATGTATATTTTATATCCATCCTTTATCCCTTGATGGATTCAAATCTCTATGAATTTCTTTGTGGGATTCAATGTATGGATCAACATATTCACTATTATGTAATATGTAAATATTTTCTTGATCCCACTCTATCAAGGTAATTGTAACAAAATCTCTTCTTGAAATCCCTTCACCCATAAGGTGTGAGTTATGACAAGAATTTGGGAGACTGATGTTTTCAACATTTGATAGGTAATCGGTACATAATTCAAAATCGTCTTCAACAATATATCATTATACAACATAACCTTATGTCCAACTTCAATTCTTGACATACCCTTTCAAAATAATCATATATTGTTCAATGGGGAACATCTACCTCTAATGGACAGGACAACACAGTTGAACCTCTCTAACTAAGTAAACCATCAAGGGGACCATTATATAAAAGAATTATGGTTGGAAGAACATCTCTAATTCATATAATATGACTGAAATATTCTTATTCATGATGGAAAACTTTTCTAGGTCTACAACTTTACTACAAATGGCTTTCAAAAAGAAGTCAAGTTTGGTTAATGTATGTCATACATTTTGAGGCAGAATGTAATGGAAAGAAAAAGTAATTAAATATTGCATCAAAACATGAAATTAATGTGATTTTAGTCCTTGTAACTTCAAATTATTCATAGAAATGGCATTCTTGATATTTGATCAATACCCCTATGAAACTTTTACACTAGTAAGGAAAAGGAAAAATTAATTTTTTCTTATCTGAATAGAGTGTAAGCTGTTGGAGGAAGAAAATTCTAACATTTACCCTTCACTGGTTCCAACTCTTCCATTATCCCCATTTCAATCAAGTCCAACCAATCCTTGATTCCATATTTCATTTTCTTTCAGAAACATTTAGTAACATTCTAATAACACTATCAAATAAATTTTTTCTACATGAATGAAATCAATAAAATTTCAAACATAAAAACAATTCCAACATAGTAATTCAAAGAAAATTGATCACTTATTCCAACCTGATTTTTTAAGGTTTTTTGAAAATGGTTTACTAAAAATAGTTTCAATCTATTTTACTTTTTTATAAAATTGATTTCCTATTATTCTAGATGGTATTGTACCTTTTTCGATATTCCCATAGAATGTTGTCGTCCAGTTTTTTCCCATGTTTAGTCCAACATTTATAGATTTGATATATTATATGACAAATCAAATGTTATTCAAACTCTTATGGACTAATTTGTCTTGAATAAAAACAACGTAGACATGGACAAAGGATTTTATAAGGGTCGTTTTCATGCTCTCTTGCAAACATGATGAACTCTTTAACTCCATATTCATATTCATTTTCCAAACGATTATAATGGATCCATTTTCGGTTCATATTCATACTATTGGGTTCATAAATGATTAATTTTATTCAACATATAAAAAAATACACATAATATATTCATTATCAAAAGTGAAATTTAGAGACAATTATAATAAGGGAAACTCAACATTTTAATGTTTCAAATAATTTCGGTATGCTGAAGAAAATGGGTAATTGAATTTAAGAAAATAATTAATTCACATAGAATCTTTCTTAAATCCCCTAAAAAATGAAAATATAATAAAGGAAATTAAGGATAAATAAGAAACTCAAATATAGTAAAAAAGAATAATAAACTCTCATTCAATTGACTAGAATATATAAAACTGTATTGGAACAAGTGATGTAGAAACCTAAGTAATTATTACATTTAAAATTAATGGTATATCAATATTTGAAAACATATCAAAAATCTTAGGATTTCATATCACCACACTGACCCATCCAAAGGAAATTCAAGGTATTCTAACGGGATATAAATTAGAATTTACTAATGGATTACATGAATAGGAAGTTTACATAAAAAAACAGATAGTTTTCTCAATCATTAATATGAGAACAATGTTTTTAAATTGACAAAGGTGATGTATGAATTTAAACAAGAACTAATAGCTTAGTATTGAAGTTTAGATGAATTATTAAATAAAGTTTAATTTAAAAAATGAGGAATTGATCATAATCATTACATAAAATATAATTTTATTGATAGATTGAAAGTGTTTATCAATGTGGATAATAAAATATTTAGTGGTCCAAGTGATGAATGATGATAATAATTTTCTACATTAATAATTACCAATGTTTAAATTTTGATGATTAGTGATTTGACAATTTCCTTAGTCTATAGGTGACTCGTGGAATTCATGGGATATTAATTTCCCAATCCATGTATGTGAGGGAAGTTTTTTATAGATTTCAAAAGGAAGATTGAAAACCCATGTTTACACCCATTGAAAATTGAATAAAATTTTCAAAATTTGTGGATGGAATGTCAATCTATACCATGGAGTGTGAGAGATTCATTATACAAAAACATTATTTATAGTAAAAAGGTTTGAAATACTATTTTTCTACATGTCATATAGCTAGCTATCAAAGTGATTACATGGAAATACACTTGTTATTAGTTAAATAAATACTCAAAAGGGGGATAAACTCTTGAAAATATACATTTACAAGCAAGAAATTATAATGTCTTGTAGTGGTATATAGGTCTCAAAAAAAAGTTGTATAACTAGAAAGGGGTAATATCAAAAGGATATTTCTTTGTAAATTATTGAGAGAGGGGGATTTGGATGATGATAAAAATTTATAATGTAGTTGGAAAATAGTACATAGCATCAAGATATAATATTTCATATATTATTATTAAAAGGATTTATAAAAAATGTTGGATTAATCTAAAGAGGGAAAAAATAAAATATATTTTTTAAAAAAGTGTAGAGACATAAGATGTTGGATTATTGAGAAAAGTTACAACACATTTAAAAATAGATATAATTTCCAAAACAAACCCAAGACAACTATATATAAAACACCCAAGCTAGTCCATGATATTTTCCAATGGACATTATCAATCCCCCTCAGGCAGGTAACAAGAACCAGGGCATGAAAAATAACACAGTGGAAATGATTTGGCCCAAAAAATAAATAAAACTAGTAAAAATAAAATTTAAATAACAACTTCAATGAAGAATCCATACATTGGATTACCACACCAACCTAGATAAGTAGAAAAAAGAAGATATGAATCAATATAGTATAAAATAAATCCATAAACCTACCTTCAACTCCCTCATACACAAAAACCCCAGTTTCAATTTCTAAAATTTCACATGTATGGAATACCATTGATAAAATAAAGAATGAAAATTTTGTTTGATAGCTTTGGGAGATCAATTTAGGGAATTTAAATAAAATAAAACAACCAATTAAACTTCATGTGACTCCATATGTCACCATCAAGTCCATAAAAAATAAACTCTCCATAAGCGATCAAGAGTTGAATCAAAATTGGAAAATGAGAAAATAGGAAGTCATAACTCATTAGTATACAATCACCAAACCACAAATAAAAAAATTATCAAAGAAAAAATTAAAAACGAAACCAAAAAAACACAAAGAAAATCGGAAGGCTTACCTTGCTAGATTGTAGAAAATTAGAAACCCTCTACAGAAACTCTAACTTCAATCGAACCCCAGATGTCAGATGAGATGTTCTAGAGGCATTAAAGTGGTGTTATTTGAGGTTTGATTCACTGAGGATCACCAACAGTGGGTGGATTCCACCGAAATCTTCTCATATCGTGATGGGTTCACATATGGTTAGGGTTTTTTAATTAGATCGGGACACTTTTATCAGCGCTTACAAATAAGCACTGATAAAGAGTTATTTTATCAATGATTATTATTTAAGAACTAATAAAATGAATCCTTATTAGTGCTAAAAAATCACTGACAAAATCAATATTTATCAGTGCTAGAATTATAGCACTGATAAATGTTAATTTTATCAGTGCTCTTTTTAGCGCTGATAAAGATGCTTTTATCATCACTTATTACTTCAGCACTAATAAAGGATTTATAATTATAATTATAAATAAAAAAATTATAAATATTTATATATAATTAATAAATATAAATATAGTAAATATATTCTTTTTTAAATATATTTATTATAATTTTTTATTATTTATTAATAATTATAGAAATATTTTTAAAAAATAATATTTACATCATTATATATATTTATATAATTATAAAAAAATATATTTAATAAACATATATAAATATAGTAAATATATTCAATATTTAAGTAAATTTATTATATATTTAATAATTATTTAAATATATATAATTATTTATTTATAATCATATAAATACTTTTAAAAAATATTTATTTATTTATAATTATAAATATATAATTGTATAAATATAGTAAATGTACATTTATAAGTATATTTATTTATAAATATATTTTTACAAATATATTTTTAACATTATTAAGGAATATTTATTTTTAAGTGCATGTATTTTTGTTAAAAATGAATAAAATTGAATAAATTAAGAATAAGTACACTTTAAAAATATTTAAAAAATGGATAACTTTTATGTGGTTTCATTGTATTTAAAAATTCATTAATTACATATTTGTTGAATCAATATAACATAGATTTGATCTATATATGTTAAATTGAAAATTCAAATGAAATTTAATTATATGTTGAGTATTATGTGCCCCCATGGGTGTAGCCTAGTTGTTACATCTTTGAGGGGTTTCGTGGAAGGTCTTAGGATCGAGTATCCCCGAGTAATTATAGGTGCAATGGTTTCTTTGTTTCTTTATAATCCCCCCCCCCTGAACTGTTATAATATGTTGATTACTATGCAATTAGTCAATATTTTTAATTCATATTATTTTTTAATTATAAACCATTATTCAATAAATATATGACTACTTAATGTAAAGTGCATAAACATTTTGTACATGTAAATCATATTTATATACATTAATATATATCTATATATTTAATATATACAATTTAATAACATTAATTATCATAATTATCTAATTAATAAAATGTTTAATATTTAATAATGTATAATCAATTTATTCATTTTTGTCAATAATTATTAAATTAATAAAATTTGTAATACTTTTTTTTAATAAACTCATTTTTTATTTATTATTTATTTTATTATTTTATTTTATTTATTCAGACCTTTATTAGCACTAGAAAAGTGTTGATGAATGAAATATTTATCAGCGCAACAAATAAAGCACTGATAAAGGGTACCCTTTATCAGTGCTAAAAATAAAGAGCTGATAAAGGATACCCTTTATTAGGGCTACAAAAAAACACTGATAAAAGGTAAAATTTATCATTGTTTTCCTTAGTGCTTATAAATATTCCATTTATCAGTGTTTTTTCTAGTGGTAATAAATACTAATGTTATTAAACGCCAGTTTTGTAGTAGTGTCAATTAACATGTCACAGAATTTATAGAGTATAAAAGGCTTGATCAAATAGTAAAAATTAATTCCTATGAATCAGATCCAATGGTGGCAATAGAAATGGTTTTGAACTTATGAAGGGTGTTTTTGGGTGATGAATAGACCTCATTAGTTATGAATTTATGACATACACATAGTAAATAAGAATTTATAATAATAGTTTGTATAATGTTGTGGTATGAAAAGAGATCCAATGGTGATTCACAAGGTGTTTAGGGTTTATAAGTAGGGTGATGTTTCCATTGGATGATGTCTTTAAAACCAATAGGATTCTTGTTGGGGTTGTCTCAAAGATCCTTTGATCTGGATGGCATGGATAAATATCCACAAGAGGTGTCAATTTGAAGCAAGTCAGAGGGTAATACTATTGAACCCCTAAACCATCAATTGTTCACGTCAATGAAAGATGTGGGTTCCATCCATATTCTTAAAAAAATATTTTTTTTCTATGTCTTCATGAGGAAAGATACAATATCAGAGTAGCTATAGATTTGTGTGCACTCTATTGTTGTGTGTATTGTGCTCTTGAAAGAGGAGAAGCCCTAAAAATTGAATGCCCTTGTTAATTGGTTAACTATCATTTGGGATTTCTATGGGTGAAAGTTTATTCTAGTAGGGTCAGGATCCTTCCATATTATATTTATGAATTCTGAGTTAAATAAATAGTTGTATATTTGAAAACACTCTATTTTTTCATGCATTATGCACCAAAAATGGGAGAATATCTGAAAATTTGATGCCTTGGTTGATTGGTTAACAATCGTTTGGGGTTTCTCTATGAGAAAGTGTATTCTAATAGGGTTAGGATTCTTCCATATTCTATTTTTTAATGAAGATATGAGGAAAATTTCTCGGGAATTTAGACCATTGTCTTTGAAACTAGGCGACTTTCAAATTCAGGAATGGAATTTTAGATTTAATCCTTTTTGAATTTAGGATTACTTGTGTGTAAGTTTGGGTCAAAATATTTGGTTTGAATTAGATCCTTTAGAATATGAGGATATTATTTAATATTGCATTTGTGATAGGGGTTCCCATTAAGATAGAAAATTAGATAGAAAAGGACAAGTTTTATTATTATTCTAGAGTGCTAGTAGAAGTTGATTTGAATTCAGTTTTGACTAATGAAGTTGTTATGTTCACTAAAAATGATGAATTGAATATGAGAATTGTATTTGAAAATATCAATCTATTTTTTTTACTAAAAGGATATTGGACACTCTAAAGATAATTTCAGGAACGATATCATTCATACAAATTGTTTCTTAGTTGGTCATGATGTGGCTTCATGTAAGAGGATGGAGACTAAGGATGTTTTAGTTGTCATAGAAATCGATGAGGTTAATTATGGGGCTGATCAGGATATTTATAATACAGAGTCTTTAATTATAGTTTCTTCTAATATACAAGGGAAAATGATAATATTGAATAACATATTTCATATAGTAAGGATATAGATCATATGTGTCTTGATGTAGCTTCAAATGAACTTATTGTTTCTTCAAAGTAAATAGGGGGTCAGATGTTTTATGTAGGTTCATAGAAGAAGGAATCTTAGATGGTTCAGCTCGATATTGTTTTTCCTAAAAGGAATGACCTAGCCTACCTGGAAATAAATGAGTAAAATCTTTCTACTTTAAAACTGACATGGGCTCTTGTAAAAATCATTCATTTAAAATTTAACTTGAAATGGGAAAGAAGAATATGTGGGATGAAGAGGGTTTCCAAAAGGTTCTCCCTAGTAAATCAAGATCATATGAGTTTGATCTAGTTTCCTCTTCAACCACTCAAGATTTCACCTCTTTGGATTCAGATTGGCAGTTAGTAGTTTCCAGGGTGGGTGTTGGTGGGTCTAAATATCATGGGTGGGATAAGGTACACATGTAAGCTAGTCTTCAGTTAGGTGATCAACCTCATATATTAGAGCCCTACTTGTCACACCCTGACCGAGTTTGACATGAAACTTGCACACGAGTTATAAAATTGTGCTACAACATACAATTTGACTTTGTAGGCGGTCGGTGTTGGGTGGCACAGTTCGAGCGCAGCTTGCTCAACCAAGCACTTGACGGAACATGAGCTTTGTGGTTTCCCGACATCTGAAATAAGTATATAAATTAATTAAAGGATAAGTGAAATGAAATGATGTAAAATAAAAATTAAATAAAATAGAGTTTTAGAAGAAAAAAATGTTTAATCATAAAATAATAATAATATTATTGTTTTAATAATATTATTATTATTGTTTTTGGTTGTTATTATTATAATTATTAAGATTATTATTATCATTATTAATATTATTATTATTTTAATTGTATTATTATTAGTAAAAAATATAGGTGGAGAACCCTAACCTACCACAAAAGCCCCCCATTGGCCTCATGCGTGTCACCCTGGTGCACAATCGGCCTTTAGCACCACCCTCCTCTTATCTATCTTCCCCATTCCCCTACCTTCCCCCCATCTTTGTGCAACCATCCTCCCACACCAGAGGCTCCCCTTCCAAATGGACCTCCTCTATGGTGCGGCCTCATCTGATGGTTCCCCTCCATGCTGACACGACCCCATCCGGCGACACCCCCTCTTCGATGTGAAACACCCCCCACCCTTGTTCGGGCTCCTCTTTGGCATGAAACACCTCCAGCAACTGCCCCTCCCCACGGAGGCGCGCCCGACCTCCCCTCTTTCTCCACCGGTAGGTATTAATCTATTTTTGTGATTCTTCTTTGGGGTTTTCATTTTTTGACAAATCCTAATAGATTGGGTCTATTTTTGGTTTGTTTTTCTTGGATGTTAGGGGTTTCAAATGGTTCTTCGGGGTGTACACTTCCTCCTCTAAAGGTTTCATCGCAATCACGCACCTTTGAGGTAGATGAATGTGTATTTTTCCTCTTCCAAAGCAATCTTTTGGTTCTTGTGTTTCTTTAAATATTATTTTTACTTAATTTTCTACTTAATGATATAGATAATTAGTTCACTATGATGTTTATGGATTATTAAAACAAGTTAAAAATAGTTTTTAAAGTGTTTCTTGTTTATGTTTCTGCATTTTAATGCCCAATTTTGTTTTAATCACTTAGTGAATTTATTATGGTGTTTACTTGAGAGTATAATTTGTTAAAAAGATATTTGGAAGTGAATATTCAATTATGTCTATGTGTGCATGTGTCAAATGTTTTTGTTTAAATGTCATTTGGGTATTAAATAGTGAAATTAGATATTTTATGTGGTGAGAAACATATTTCGAAAGTGTTTTGACATGAGTATATGGGGAAAGAGGATTTTCTAAATGATATGGTTATGTTTTCATGTGTGCTTCATTAGGTTACTTCTTGGAATTGTTTTTAGGATTATGAAAAGTGTGTGAAATGTGTTTTAAAAGGCACTTGATATGCAAATGAATTGATAGTGGGTTTTTACTGTAACACCCCGAGATTTTATGAAAAATATTCTTTTTAATTTCATTAATGTCTTGTGTTGTACGCTACACCAAAATAAGCTTTCACAACACGCATCCTTGACTTTCCTTCCATTACACGCAATCGCGACCTTCCACGATAGCGTGTGTTGTACGCAACACCAAGTTTCACTAAACAAGGATATGCTATTAAAATATTATTATAACTAGCCGTTATGAATAGTAATAACCACCTTTTAAAATTTTACGAATTTTATCTCTCAAAATGGACTTCATTTTTGGATTCGGAGTATCAAATTTAGCCTAAGGTGAAATTTTGGTACTTTTCAGATAACTTTCATATTCTGATGAATAGTGAAAATTACTAAATTGTAATTAAAAACAAATTTTTTAATCGAAATAATTAATAGTGATAAATTATTAATTTGAGTGGTTTTAAAGTATATTTAGAATATATTTTTACAATTTAATACAATGTTAGTCATTGGATGTAATTTCACATTTAAACTAGACATAAACAAGTGTCAATCTTTTGATAGATATTGTTTCTTAAAAACACGCTCTTTGTTTTAACAGCGGGATTTAATTATAAAATTAATTAATGAAACTTCTATGATATGAATTTGGTAAAATAGACTTCATTTTTGAATTCGGAATATGAAATATAGCTTAGGATGAAATTTTGGCATTGTTCTGAAAAACATCAATTTTTGATGAATAGTGAAACTACTAAGTGGTAGTTAAAAAACTGAATTTTTCATAAAACTTAATTTTACCGCTTCTGTGAATGGAATTTCAAAAATCCGAGAGACACAGTTGATGTCAGTAAGTAAAATGTGGTTCAATGAGATGAAAATAATTTTTGGTGAATAGTAACTTTTTACTTTTATTTACCACGGTTAAAAGTAAATAGGGTAATTAAGGGTAAAAATGATATTATTATTACCCTAACACATGTCCTAATTCTATTGGACAAGTGTAATTCGACCAAAAACAAGCTTAGGAATAAAATATGACCATTTAGGCCCACTTGGATTAGATTAGGACATTTATTATTATTTAATTCAAAGAAGAGTTAAAAGAGTTAAAATCAAAGTATATTTACTAAAACATTTTTAATATAGGGTTGTACATAAGATAAATTCGATTGTAAATATTCATTAGAAAGATAAAAATATTTCCTACATGATGGTATTTTATTTGTAATTTTTAGACATCAAATAATTTAATTTATTTATGACACAAAGATGATGAAGTAATTATCTTATTAATGAAATATTGACATAATTGATATTATAAATACCAAAATAAATGTAATTTGAGACTTTTTATGAATTCAAATAATTTTCTAGGTTACTATGATATATTATTGTTGATTTAATCAACTTGGTTCGAACATATAATTCTGTTATGACTTTCACAAAAATCATATATCAAATAGTGTCAAAATTGACACAAAATAGTTTTTAAATCAAATATTATATTATTAATTGTTATTTTATTCCTAAAAATCTAAGGTTCGGCCAAATGACTTATATAAGGATATATGTATTAATAATAAACAATTTGGGGTTCTTTTGGCATGTTATAGTAAGTGTATTAACCATATAGTGAAAGAAAACAAAAAGACACGGTAAAAGTTAAATTATTTAACTTAGAGTTAAATCTAATTGATAAGGTTAAAATAATACCCTAAACTTGTCTAAATCCTATTGGTTGATAGGATTTCGACCCATACCCACTTTAGCTCCTAAATAAGACCCTTTGGAACCATTATAAGCCGATTTTTACTTTAATATAAAAAAATATTTTGAAGTATTCCTAAGGTGCCCCTCTCCTCCCTTATAAAAGGACACCTCCTCCCCCTCCTCCTCACACCAATTTGAGCACTCAATCTCGGCCAACCCCTGCCAAAATCTCTTCTCCACTTCCCTAGAAACATCCTAGAGGTTCTGGTCTTCCTCAAAGACCAATTTTAGTGCTCTAAGAGGAGGTCTCAAAGAGGCGCTTCAAAGAAGAGGTAATTACCGTTACCAATTCTTTCATCTTTATTTCTTCTTCCACTTCTTCTTCTTAGGTTGTTTCATTATGAAGTAATAACATCAGTATCACTCATATACTGATATGTTATTATAAGTATGAAACAACCCTATTTCACCATCTATCCATCCTACGGAAAAAGAAATCACCGCGCGTGCGTACGTACGGAATACCGTCTCCACGCCGTGGTGTATTCTATTTTCCACCACCACCTTACATGGATGGGTATAATGGTGTAAAGAATAACTATACATAGTTATTACAACATCATATTGATTCTGATATATTTTATAATCCACTCCAATTCAATTCAATATTTATGGAAATGATATCATCGCTCGTGCGTACGTACGGACTACCGTCTCCACGACGCGATGAGATTCATTCTCCATGTTAACCATTTAAGAATGATTATAAAGTATATATAATGAAATATATGACATTATAAAGCTACTGGATTTATGTATATATATATATGTCATCTAATTACTTCCATTCAAGACAATAAGGAAAGGAAAACAATGTTCATGCGTACGTACGGACTACCGTCTCCATGAACGGTGTTTTTCATTTCATTTATCTATCTATTATATATATATATACTGAATATATATGATATATAAATCATATTTTATATTCTGGAAGTAAGTAAATCATGATATAAGTAATAATAATGTCAAGAACAACAAGTCAAAACACCTACGATAAATGAAACGATTTTACCCAAAACGCTTCTTTAACATGGAATTTACAAAAGAACGGGTAATATAATGTCATAAGTGAACCATATATGATATCATAACAATGAATATGATTCTATAATAAGTCAATGACATTATTTAAATCATTATACAGGAGGTTCGGACACATACGAAGCAAATCGGACCTAAGGTAAGGGAAATATCACAATCTCATTTTTATCCGAGATTGTTTTTACTTTGGTATTTACTGGGGTGTATTTTATCATCCACATCCATGTTACCTCAATATGTAAAATTATTTTACCCTTCGATGAGTTTTTTTTGTAAAAAATATGAAATGAATCTTTTGTCATTTTTCGTATGAGGTACTTTTTGACTTTTCCGACAAAAGTACGAAGAATGTTTTTTTTAACTTATACGGCCTGAATGGATTTTTAAAACATTATTTCAAAGAAGCTTCCTTTATAAGTTTTCAAGTTTATTTTTAATCAACTTCTTTTAGTTTAAATTTGTATGATATGTTGATAAAGGAAAAATGTTTTTGAAGAAGAAAGGATATTTTCCTCAAGAATGGAGTTCAAGTGTTTTATCAAAATTATTTTCCATCTAAGATAATAAAGGGTTCTATTTTTCTCCCTATTATTACATTGATTTGATTATGTTGTGATGGAATTATTTTTATGAATTCCTTTATCTTATATGAATTGTTTTATGATGTCATGATGTTTAAGATTCCCATTTGTATTACATGGGTTATGCAATGATGTTTGATTTATGATTTTGTGGCACACATAAGAATGGTATCATTATGAGATGGGTGGGACCTATATCTCCCTCCAATGCATTGGGTAAAGATTTTATATCTCATGAGATAGACAGGGCTGGAACGCTAGGTTATACTGGTTCAGTGAAACAGGACTGAAACGAGGGTTACTCGATTCAGAAAGGGACTTTGTCCACTAAGATAGTCTTGGCAATGAGTCTCGACTAACAAGAAATGATTCTCTATGATTATGTGTGTATGCCACAAAGTTTCATGTTTTAAGTTATGATTATTGTGATTACATTTCACTGCCATGATTTATCCCATGTTATGAAATTATGCTCTCTTTTGCAGGTTAAAATTTCCAAAATGTTATGTTCTTATGAATACGATGTGATTGATATTTCTTTTGTTTACCCTTACTGATCATTTGAGCTCACCCTTTTATGTTTTCTTTTCCCCAGGATATAAAGAAAGGTTTTAGGTAAAAAAAAGGAAGATCTTTATAGGAGATGTTGAAGATCTTTCACCACGATTAGAAGATTACGTTCCGAGTTTCCAAAGACACTAAACTATTACGATCCTTATGTGTGTGTTTTTTTGTTATGTACTAAGTATTCCGCAAAAGTAATGTAATGTCCATGTACGTCAAGATTCGGGTCTATACAGTTGGTATTAGAGGAAAGGTTTAGTCAACCTTTGGAAACTAGGATGCAAAAACGTTAGTGAGATCCCTAGAGATATTTCTACGGTATGTCTAGGGATGTCCCTAAGCTTAAGTATACGTATAGGTTATAGTACTAGAATTACGCTAACGATCATAGAATTAAACCTAAGATGTTAGATATTGAAGTTACTCCCCCTTTATTATGTTGATTTCCCTAGCATGATTTTTTCCTCTCACAATATTCTTTTTGTGTTTTAGTTAATGAAGGGAACCCGAAGGAATTCGGTTAACATTGAATCTAATGGAAAAATTGGTGACTATGAGCAACAAAATTGTGTAATTCCTAGAGAGAAAGATATTGTGATTATGCCGAATCAGTCATCGCGATATATGATTAACAAGGTGAAATTTAGTGGTATGCCTAATTCATCAAAGAAGAGGAAGATAAACTATTATTCATGTTCTCATGTTGAGGAGCATAAAGAAAGGAAGATTGAGATTTCTAAAGAAGGGAAGAAGAACCTTGAGGAATACCTCAAATGGAGGGACCGATGTTATCTGTGTGGAGAAAAGGGTCATAGAGTGACAGACTGTTATGGAGTTCAATGTCTTATTTGTGGAGAACATGGGTATTACCCAACTCAATGCCCGGACCTAAAAAGGTACTTCTAAATCAAGGAAGGTCTTATTCCAGGACAATCATTGAAGTGGATGGACTGAAGTGTTTATGTATTGGTATTCAATAATAATGTTGTTGAGGTACTTTTATGGTGTATTGAAATATTTATGTATTGGTCTATTGTGGTTTTCAATAATTTTAAGGTACCGGTAACTATGAAAAGTGATTCAAATATTTTGGAAAGTAGATGATATGCGCATAATTAAGGGATAAGGAGAAAATGAAATGTTTGACAGTATTCATGAGCTCATGATTGATATAAGGACTAAGTGATATCATGGTTTGAGTATATAGAATTTTGAGGATTTTAGTATGTGGAAAGTGTTAACTTTAAACTGCATTCATGTTTTTACTAAGGTATTCAAGAGAGTACATGATTAAGGCCTTTGAATGTTTGGAATGTGACCAACAAGACATATCTTATGATATGTGGGGATCAACGATGGTGTTAAATCTCTGGTAATCGTTTTCACTATGTTATGAGAGTGGACTGCAGTATTATGGATAAGCCTAAAGATTGAAATGGATTATGTGGGACATAAGTGAGTATTGTTTAAGGATAGAAGTTTTTTTTTCGATATTATTGAGGGGATATTATAGTAATATAGTTTTTGAAAAAGGACAACCTGCAGGACGGGCGACAGCCCATCGCGTCAGACAAGGCTGTGGGAATCGAACCCACAACCGAAGTGCGACTGGCCTTTATCGCCTACCACTGGCCTACAGGAAGTCCCTGTTTATTAGAAACTAGTTTTATTATATTAAGAAGTATGATATATGAAGTATAAAGTCCATTTTAGGAACCATATATGATTAATCTCACTATGGATCGACTTATGTATATAATTTTTGCTAACCTTTTGTTTGAGACAGATGGAATGACCCGTCATTCTATCACATGATCTGCTAACACATCACGAATAACAAATTCAACTTCATTTATTTAAAATATGAAGTGGAAATTGTTAAATGCACGAACAACAGTGAGATTGTACCAAAATAAAGTAAGTATTTATTCTAATTCAAATTCTTCAACTTTAGGGAAATGATCTTGAAAACCAAAAATGTTGTCCTAGTGATCTTATATCTGATTAATCAGATGGTACCTTAGATCGTCACAAATTTATGGATGTGTGATTACTGGATTTTCCATAGCAATGTTCTCTACCACTCTCCATCAGAACATGATGGTTATATTTCTCTTCCATATCCATATTTTCACCTATGTGGAAACCCAGTGATTAGTTTATTTGGGTAATCGTTACATTTCATACTTTAGTTTTTAAAGCCAGGTTTTGGTATTCCTTTTTACGATGTGGGTTTCTATTAAAGAAACTTTCAAGTAGTAAACCATTTATAACCCCGACGAATTTCGAGGGCGAAATTCATTTTAAGGGGGGTAGAATGTAACACCCCGAGATTTTATGAAAAAAATTCTTTTTAATTTCATTAATGTCTTGTGTTGTACGCTACACCAAAAGAAGCTTTCACAACACGCATCCTTGACTTTCCTTCCATTACACGCAATCGCGACCTTCCACGATAGCGTGTGTTGTACGCAACACCAAGTTTCACTAAACAACGATATGCTATTAAAATATTATTATAACTAGCCGTTATGAATAGTAATAACCACCTTTTAAAATTTTACGAATTTTATCTCTCAAAATGGACTTCATTTTTGGATTCGGAGTATCAAATTTAGCCTAAGGTGAAATTTTGGTACTTTTCGGATAACTTTCATATTCTGATGAATAGTGAAAATTACTAAATTGTAATTAAAAACAACTTTTTTAATCGAAATAATTAATAGTGATAAATTATTAATTTGAGTGGTTTTAAAGTATATTTAGAATATATTTTTACAATTTAATACAATGTTAGTCATTGGATGTAATTTCACATTTAAACTAGACATAAACAAGTGTCAATCTTTTGATAGATATTGTTTCTTAAAAACACGCTCTTTGTTTTAACAGCGGGATTTAATTATAAAATTAATTAATGAAACTTCTATGATATGAATTTGGTAAAATAGACTTCATTTTTGAATTCGGAATATGAAATATATCTTAGGGTGAAATTTTGGCATTGTTCTGAAAAACATCAATTTTTGATGAATAGTGAAACTACTAAGTGGTAGTTAAAAAACTGAATTTTTCATAAAACTTAATTTTACCGCTTCTGTGAATGGAATTTCAAAAATCCGAGAGACACGGTTGATGTCAGTAAGTAAAATGTGGTTCAATGAGATGAAAATAATTTTTGGTGAATAGTAACTTTTTACTTTTATTTACCACGGTTAAAAGTAAATAGGGTAATTAAGGGTAAAAATGATATTATTATTACCCTAACACATGTCCTAATTCTATTGGACAAGTGTAATTCGACCAAAAACAAGCTTAGGAATAAAATATGACCATTTAGGCCCACTTGGATTAGATTAGGACATTTATTATTATTTAATTCAAAGAAGAGTTAAAAGAGTTAAAATCAAAGTATATTTACTAAAACATTTTTAATATAGGGTTGTACAAAAGATAAATTCGATTGTAAATATTCATTAGAAAGTTAAACTATTTCCTACATGATGGTATTTTATTTGTAATTTTTAGACATCAAATAATTTAATTTATTTATGACACAAAGATGATGAAGTAATTATCTTATTAATGAAATATTGACATAATTGATATTATAAATACCAAAATAAATGTAATTTGAGACTTTTTATGAATTAAACTAATTTTCTAGGTTACTATGATATATTAGTGTTGATTTAATCAACTTGGTTCGAACATATAATTCTGTTATGACTTTCACAAAAATCATATATCAAATAGTGTCAAAATTGACACAAAATAGTTTTTAAATCAAATATTATATTATTAATTGTTATTTTATTCCTAAAAATCTAAGGTTCGGCCAAATGACTTATATAAGGATATATGTATTAATAATAAACAATTTGGGGTTCGTTTGGCATGTTATAGTAAGTGTATTAACCATATAGTGAAAGAAAACAAAAAGACACGGTAAAAGTTAAATTATTTAACTTAGAGTTAAATCTAATTGATAAGGTTAAAATAATACCCTAAACTTGTCTAAATCCTATTGGTTGATAGGATTTCGACCCATCCCCACTTTATCTCCGAAATAAGACCCTTTGGAACCATTATAAACCGATTTTGACTTTAATATAAAATAATATTTTGAATTATTCCTAAGGTGCCCCTCTCCTCCCTTATAAAAGGACACCTCCTCCCCCTCCTTCTCACACCAATTTGAGCACTCAAGCTCGGCCAACCCCTGCCAAAATCTCTTCTCCACTTCCCTAGAAACATCCTAGAGGTTCTGGTCTTCCTCAAAGACCAATTTTAGTGCCCTAAGAGGAGGTCTCAAAGAGGCGCTTCAAAGAAGAGGTAATTACCGTTACCAATTCTTTCATCTTTATTTCTTCTTCCACTTCTTCTTCTTAGGTTGTTTAATTATGAAGTAATAAAATCAGTATCACTCATATACTGATATGTTATTATAAGTATGAAACAACCCTATTTCACCATCTATCCATCCTACAGAAAAAGAAATCACCGCGCGTGCGTACGTACGGAATACCGTCTCCACGCCGTGGTGTAATCTATTTTCCACCACCACCTTACATGGATGGGTATAATGGTGTAAAGAATAACTATACATAGTTATTACAACATCATATTTATTCTGATATATTGTATAATCCACTCCAATTCAATTCAATATTTATGGAAATGATATCATCGCTCGTGCGTACGTACGGACTACCGTCTCCACGACGCGATGAGATTCATTCTCCATGTTAACCATTTAAGAATGATTATAAAGTATATATAATGAAATATATGACATTATAAAGCTACTGGATTTATGTATATATATATATATGTCATCTAATTACTTCCATTCAAGACAATAAGGAAAGGAAAACAACGTTCATGCATACGTACGGACTACCGTCTCCATGAACGGTGTTTTTCATTTCATTTATCTATCTATTATATATATATATACTGAATATATATGATATATAAATCATATTTTATATTCTGTAAGTAAGTAAATCATGATATAAGTAATAATAATGTCAAGAACAACAAGTCAAAACACCTACGATAAATGAAACGATTTTACCCAAAACGCTTCTTTAACATGGAATTTACAAAAGAACGGGTAATATAATGTCATAAGTGAACCATATATGATATCATAACAATGAATATGATTCTGTAATAAGTCAATGACATTATTTAAATCATTATACAGGAGGTTCGGACACATACGAAGCAAATCGGACCTAAGGTAAGGGAAATATCACAATCTCATTTTTATTCGAGATTGTTTTTACTTTGGTATTTACTGGGGTGTATTTTATCATCCACATCCATGTTACCTCAATATGTAAAATTATTTTACCCTTCGATGAGTTTTTTTTGTAAAAAATATGAAATGAATCTTTTGTCGTTTTTCGTATGAGGTACTTTTTGACTTTTCCGACAAAAGTACGAAGAATGTTTTTTTTAACTTATACGGCCTGAATGGATTTTTAAAACATTATTTCAAAGAAGCTTCCTTTATAAGTTTTCAAGTTTATTTTTAATCAACTTTTTTTAGTTTAAATTTGTATGATATGTTGAGAAAGGAAAAATGTTTTTGAAGAAGAAAGGATATTTTCCTCAAGAATGGAGTTCAAGTGTTTTATCAAAATTATTTTCCATCTAAGATAATAAAGGGTTCTATTTTTCTCCCTATTATTACATTGATTTGATTATGTTGTGATGGAATTATTTTTATGAATTCCTTTATCGTATATGAATTGTTTTATGATGTCATGATGTTTAAGATTCCCATTTGTATTACATGGGTTATGCAATGATGTTTGATTTATGATTTTTTGGCACACATAAGAATGGTATCATTATGAGATGGGTGGGACCTATATCTCCCTCCAATGCATTGGGTAAAGATTTTATATCTCATGAGATAGACAGGGCTGGAACGGTAGGTTATACCGGTTCAGTGAAACAGGACTGAAACGAGGGTTACTCGATTCAGAAAGGGACTTTGTCCACTAAGATAGTCTTGGCAATGAGTCTTGACTAACAAGAAATGATTCTCTATGATTATGTGTGTATGCCACAAAGTTTCATGTTTTAAGTTATGATTATTGTGATTACATTTCACTGCCATGATTTATCCCATGTTATGAAATTATGCTCTCTTTTGCAGGTTAAAATTTCCAAAATGTTATGTTCTTATGAATACGATGTGATTGATATTTCTTTTTTTTACCCTTACTGAGCATTTGAGCTCACCCTTTTATGTTTTCTTTTCCCCAGGATATAAAGAAAGGTTTTAGGTAAAAAAAAGGAAGATCTTTATAGGATATGTTGAAGATCTTTCACCACGATTAGAAGATTACGTTCTGGGTTTCCAAAGACACTAAACTATTACGATCCTTATGTGTGTGTTTTTTTGTTATGTACTAAGTATTCCGCAAAAGTAATGTAATGTCCATGTACGTCAAGATTCGGGTCTCTACATTTACAAAGGGGTTTCATGAATTGATTAGTTAATGGTAAATTCATTTGAAAAAATAGTTTTTGTGTGCCTCTTGGAATGTTTGGTGTGTCAATAGATGTTGACACACCCATGGGTGCACTAGGAGCACACATGGGGGTGTCATCAAAGGAAGGTGATGCTTTAAATTGGTGTTTTCTTGAAAAATTGTTTTCCTAAATGGTTCATGTTTTCCAAATGATGTTGGTTCCTCTAGGTTAATTAATTAGAGCTTGGGTGGATCCTTGGTGGTGCGCACACACACATACATAGGTTTGTATGTGTATATCTGTATATATATATATATCTTCCTTGCACATATTCCCTCATGGCACGGGAAATATGTTCAATGGATTAAGGGTATATATATAAATGTATGTATGTATGTATGTATGTTTGTTTGTATGTATGTTTGTTTGTATGTATGTATGAGAATGTATGTGTGTGCTAGTGTGGGAATTTTTTATCGGAAGCTTCAAGAGCCGAAGTGTCTCGGTTTGGTCTGCTTCCTTCTTTGAGGTAGGATTTCTATGCATTAACCATTAAATTTAAGAATCATTTATTTCTTTCATTTCACACCTAGTATTAATATTAATTATTAATATAGTACTTTTAGTAAAATTGGTTGTCTTGAATTGGAGTGGTTTATTTCTTATAATGTGTTATAAAAGGTTTGATTGTGTTTTCACATCAATTTCATGATGAAATGCCCCTTTATCCTTTTTGAAAGTGTTTTTGATTTGAAATGCTGGTTTGGGTTTATTAAAAGGGTTTCAAAGTGTATTTTTGGTTTTCAAAGTGGTGTGTGTGTGGTTCCTTAAGAAATGGTTTGGCATAAAAAAATTATGTGAGGCCCAGTTGGAAAATTTTTAAAAATAGTTATCTCAAGAAAACTCTCCTTGGATGTGGTCCCCTTGCTTTGGTTGAGTTTTATGTTATGGGAGGTCCGTCAAGTAGGACTTTCATGTGATCAAATAGTTGAAAGGTGAGGGTCGTATTCCTTGGGGTGACTCTGGGGTGACTTTTTGTGTGTGTTGACTGTGTGTGAGGAATGTAATTGTGACTGGATACTTGTTTGACATTTTTGGATCACCCCCCTTTTAGTTTGAACATGGTAACCTAGCATAGCAAGTGAATTTTAAGTGAATGATTGGTGCACTAGTTTAGACCACACAAAGGCTAGTGACCCTTAGTACGGACTTTGATCTGCTAGGGGATTGGACCCCTAGGTTAGGCCAGGTAGGGAAACACCAAGTGTTTGGGTGTTATGATGTCATAGAGAGCAGGCATACCTTCAGGAAGAGTCACATGTATAGTAAGTTCTAGACTGTTCATGAGATCCTAGGTTTTCCCTTATACATCATCACTTAGTTATCTGCGGCGAATGATCGAGGTGCTTTGTTTGGTTGGTTACTCTTGCTTGTTATTTTCCATTTCCCTTGTGTGATCATTGTTTTTGCCTTTATTTATGATCTATCTCTTTGTTAAAGGGCATAAAAATGAACTTCAAAATTTTGTGAAAAAAAGTTTTTAAAATTTTTTACACTTCTATATCCCTCTTTCATTAAAAAGGTTAAAGCTTCATCCTTGGAAAAGAACTTGGTTTAAAATAATATGGGTAACGGATCATGATTTGCTTTTAAAGAAGAAAATGTGTCAAAACCTAGTTCTATACATTGTATTTTAAACAAGAAATTGATGGATCTTTTATTTAAAGGAAATTAATATGGGAATATATTGTTTGGGCATGCCTACTAAGTTTTAATACTCATGCCTATAGTTTTATCTTTGTTTTAGATTTGGGTGTTGCGCCTTACTTGGATTCAGTCTCCATAGCGCAGCATTGGATTAAGGTTGGTGGTGACTCATAGGGTCACATGAAGATATGTACAACTTTGTTTTCTCTCCACTCCTAGTTTTCATTTTCACTATTCATGTTTTATTTATTTATTTTTCTTTAATTTATGAGACAAATAATTCCCACTTGTTTATTTTTGATGCCCAACATAATTTTCTAGCCCGTGGGGTTCGGGAACGCCCCTCGGGCCATGTCGTAGGCTGGCTCAGGTGACCGGTTCAGGGCCGACCTAGGTTGGTTCCTGAAAAAATGGTATCAGAGGAGGCCGTTGTTATTTGGTATTTCTGGTAGATGGTGATTAATATTTTCAGGGCTCATGAGGTAGGTTTTGGGTCGGTGCCTGATCACTACTGCTTGTGACAAGACCTGAGTTACCAGGGGTAGTTCAGGTTTTCAGTATTTTGTCTTCGTTTTGGATTGAGCGATGACAATAGAGGTGACTCGGTGTCATGTTGTGATCCCACACAGAGTAGTGACCCATGTGGAGCCTAGGTACCTGGTTCAAGGTCCTCTGGTGTTATGTCTTACTTGGAGCATGGCTCACTACCATGTCATCAGGTTGGGCATAAGCACCAGTTCATTATTTTGGTTGTTCATTGTTGTGTGTGCTTTTTCTTGATTTTGGTTCGTGTTATAGTGTTTTTAGAAATGAAGTTATATTTAAATTGAAAGGTCTCTTTCACTAATGTTTTAAAAAAAATGGTAAAAAGGGGATTTATTTCAAATTGTTTTGAAATTGGTAAAGTGGGTTTTTAAAAAGGAATTGTTTCGGTTTGGAAAATTTGGATTATGTTTGGATTTGGTAATGGAACAGAAAGTGAAACCCTTGGTATTCCTTAGGATCATCTGCATATGTGTGGGTAGACATGTGAAGTGCATTTTGACACATATTTATGGGTGATTTGAGTGGAAAATGGATAAAGACTCATGTGACGGTTCATAGGATGCCATGGGTGGGGTTTTGGAAGTTAAGGTTTGGCTTGATTTTTCTAAAATGGACTTGAATAAAAAAGTGATTTTTGGACTTGGTTCTTGAAAAATGGTTTTTGGTATTTTGAAAATTGGATTTTTCCTGTGTTTGTATATGATTGATTTATGAGTCTGTTACCCTTGGTTTGGGGTGTTACTTTTGGTTGTGTTTAAGCTTGTTCAGGATTCCAGGATGATTGTATCGGCTCAGGGTTTTTCTTTTGATTGAGTTTTGGCTTGATGCTTGTTTTAATTTTTTTCATGTTATTCTAAATATGCCACCAAAAAATTTCCTCAGAAGTTGTTAATGACTCATGCCCAATTTTGGTTTCTATCGAGTGGTTGGGTACTCCTGAGTTTCTTAGAGTTTTTATTGTTTTGGGTTTAGTGGAGGGTCCAGCCTTGGACCAGTGGAGGTGGATGTCTCATCACACTTGGAGTTAGAATGATGTGGGAGGTTTTGAAGTCCGTCTTTATCCAATGGATCATACTCGAGGAGGTTAAGGAAAAAATTGGTGAGATACTTCTATAGTTAACAAGGACAGTGGTTGGTGAAGGCCTGTGTTGGTCACTTTGAGGACTTGGAATTCAGAGTGTGAGTGCTTGGAAAATCTGGTGCATGTCATCATTCATGAGGGTTCCCCATTTTTTGAGTGGGTTGTATGAGAGGAACCTATCTCTAAAGAATCCATTTTTTGGTATTGACTTATAGTTCGTCAGACTACTTTCTGATGTGCCATCGGTATGGCCGGTTCGGGCATTCCAATCCACCTTGTCACATCCCTCTGAAGCCTTGCTGTCGTTGTGGCCATTCAGGTCACCAGGAAAAATTTTGTAAGAAGAACTGTTAGAGGAAGGAGTTCAGATCGAGGGATTCTAGTGTCTAACTGTGAGGCATAAGATTCTTTATTCATCAGATCCCTAGCCTCATGTCTTTAGGTTAAGCTTGCGCACAATCAGGGTGTCAGAGGCATGTGAGACCTTTGCTTGGTTCTTTATCTTTTGTCTTGGAATAGAGACGTTTAGGGTTTCCTTGTTCTTGTTTTCCTCCTTTTTTAAGTTCATCTTTTACAGTAAAAGTGTGATGGTCTTATTCTTTCATGATCATTATAGTCACGTTCTTCTGAATGTTGCCTCTAGAATCATTTGCCTTTCTTAAAAGTTTATTTGGACATTGTGTAGGTTAATATTGGTTTTATTAGTAATCATTTGGAGATGTGAGTGTTGGGGGTTTTTGGCTTGGTTTGAGAGTTCCAAGTTTCAGTGGAGGTGTTGTCTTACTAGTACTAAGGGAATTGGATGTGTTGGGAGTTTTATATCAGTGCGGGGAATTATTAGTTCTGGCAGTTTTCTTATAGGGAGTTCCTTGTTTTGGTGCCCCGATATGTCGGGTGGCCATGTAGTGGTTTTCTGTTTAAATCTCAATGGTCTTGTTCAACTCATGTGGAGAAGTCGGTAAGTTCAGGTTGGGAGTTCCCAAGCCAGCCCCTCCTCAGGGTGGTGTGTGTGGGTTTTAAAGTTTCTGTGTTGGTCGAGTTCTTGTGGTGGGGAGAACACTCTGGTGTTCTCCCCTCATTTTATGTCATGGTTTCTTCAAGATCAATCAGGTGTGACTTGGGGAGTGAATCGTCAACCTGAGGTTCTTGATTTTCCTTTTGGCTCTATTCGGGCACAAAATCAAGAATTGGATATGTTTTGACTTGGTGAATTTCTATGGGAAATAGTGTCTATGGTGGGGAGAATTTTCACACCCCGATCGGCTTTGATGTGCGATTGGTGTGCGAGTTATAAAATTGTGAGACAACACGCAATTTGACATTGTAGGCAGTCAGTGTTGGGTGGCATGGTTCGAGCGTAGCTCGCTCAACCATGCACTTGACGGCACATGAGTCGTGTGGTTTCCTGACATCCAAAATAAGTAAATAAATAAATTAAAGGATAAGTGAAATGAAATGAAGTAAAATAAAAATTAAATAAAATAGAGTCTTAGAAAAAAAATGTTAAATCATAAAATAATAATATTATTATTATTTTAATAATAGTATTATTATTATTTTGGTTGTTATTGTTATTATTATTATTATCATTATAATTATTATTATTGTAATTGTATTATTATTAGTAAAAACAATATAGGGGGAGAACCCTAACCCACCGCAACAGCCCCCCCCCCTCCCACTGGCCTCATGCACATTGCCTTGGTGTGCGACCGGCCTCCAGCACCTCCCTCCTCCTTTCTATCTTCCCCATGCCCCTTCCTTTCCCCCCTTCTTTGTGCAACCCTCCTCCCAAGCCGGTGGCTCTCCTTCTGGATGGACCTCCTCTCCGGTGCGGCCTCGTCCGATGGCGCCCCTCCATGATGACGTATCCCCATCTGGTGACACCCCCTCTTCGACATGCAGAACCCCCCCCCCCCCCGTCTAGACAACTCTTCGGTGTGCAACACCTCCAACAACCTCCCCTCCTCGTAGTAGCGCGTCTAACCTCCCCTCTTTCCCCTCCAGTAGGTATTAATCTGTTTTTGCGATTCTTCTTTGGGGTTTTCATTTTTGGAATAATCCTAATGGATTGGGTCTATGTTAGGTTTGTTTTTCTTGGATTATAGGTGTTGTGAATGGTCCTTCGGGGTGTACTCTTCCTCCTTCAAAGGTTTCGTCATAATCACACACCTTTGAGGTAGATGAATGTTTATTTTTCCTCTTCTGAAGCAATATTTTGGTGCTTTTGTTGCTTTAAATATTATTTTTACTTGATTTTCTGCTTAATGATATAGATAATTAGTCCATTATGATGTTTATGGATTATTATAACATGTTAAAAATAGTTTTTGAAGGGTTTCCTGTTTATTTTTATGCATGTTAATGCCCAATTTTGTTTTAATCACTTAGTGAATTTGTTATGGTGTTTTCTTGAGAGTATAATTTGTTAAAAAAAATATTTCGAAGTGAATATTCAATTATGTCTATGTGTGCATGTGTAAAATGTTTTTGGTTAAATGTCATTTGGGTATTAAATAGTGAAATTAGATATTTTATGTGGTGCAAAATATATTTAGAAAGTGTTTTGACATGATTATATGGTGAAAGAGGCATTTCTAAATGATATGGTTATGTTTTCATGTGTGCTTCATTAGGGCCCTTCTTGGAATTGTTTTTAGGATTATGCAAAGTTTGTGAGAAATGTGTTTTCAAAGGAACTTGAGATGTGAATGCATTGATAGTGGGTTTTTACAAAGGGGTTTTATGAATTGATTAATTAATGGTAAATTCATTTGAAAAATGGTTTTTGTGTGTTTCTTGGAATGTTTGGTGTGTCACTAGATGTTGAAACATCCATGGGTGCACTGGGTGCACACATGGGGGTGTCATCAAAGGAAGGCGATGATTTAAATTGGTGTTTTCTTGAAAACTTTTTTTCTTAAATGGTTCATGTTTTCTGAATGATTTTGGTTCCTATAGGTTAATTAATTAGAGCTTGGGTGGCTCCTTAGTGGTGCAAACTGTAAGAACGTAGTTCTTATTCTTGAGGTACGGGTTTCTTCTTTTCCCTTTTCCTAAAGTGTTTTTAAGAAAATAATTAAAATGGGGAAAAACCAAAATTTTGTGGGTACACACCATGTACTTTTCCACACGCTGTTTACTTTGCTCTTGTGGGATGAGTACACAGGGCGTGTAGGCATGTCGACGATGAAGGGTGTCAAAACTGACTACACGTCGTGTACTAGGTATCTACACGTCGTGTAATCATTAGGAATGTGAATAGTAAGGAGGCATAGGCAGCTTCCAGCTGAGCGACAGTACACACCATGTATTCCAAAATACACGTCGTGTACTCATGTCGGCAAGTGAATAGTTCAGCGGTGAAAAGTAGCTGCCAGAGGAACAGTTAAATAATGAAATTACACACCATGTACATGAGAGTACACGCCATGTAGTTTGTTTTTTTTCACTTAAAATAGGCATTAGCCTCTTTTTTGGACAGAGGAATCTTAGAACATCGTAGGATATCGGGAGGAGAGGCCAGAGCTTTGAGGAGTTCCTGATCGCACACCGAGAATCAGATTCTTCCGTCATCGATCTCCTTTGAACCGCACGGGTAAGATCTTCTCTCTCCTAGAGCCTTTATTACCAATTATTTCCTAAGGGAAAGTTATTTGAGGTTGAATTAGTGAACTTCTATCCCAGGTCTATGTCATTATTGGATGATTCTGGAGGCGTTGTTCACGTATACCGATCAGTGACGATCGAGGTAGGTGGTATGGTGTTTATTTCCAATTGTTGAGTTGAATTTGTATACCATTGTGCTACACTCCCATGGTTGGGGTGTCATATGGCGGAGGACTTCGCTGAAAAAAAATATCTAGAATTGTATAGATAATCTAATGATAAGTTTAAACTGCTGTCTGGGATCACTTCCTGGATCCAGGACCACCCTGGGGGTGCGTTTCTCTGTTTAGCCGTTTTTTCAGGTTACCCAAGGGTATGCCATGATTATATTTTGTAATGAATTTTCTTGAGAGAAAATTTTTATAAATTGCTTGTTTTTTCTTTGGGCTCGGCCCGGTTCCTTGTGCTCGAGGGCAGTGGTTGTTTAGCCTGAGGGAAAGTGTTTCATTTATCCTGAGGGCAATGTTTCATAAGCCTAAGGAAAGTTGTTTTTGTGCCTGAGGTTATTATCTCGTACGCTTGAGGGAAATATTAGTTATGCCTGAGGGAAATCATCAGAGGGCGTGATTATGATTAGCTTGAGGTCATGATTCTGATTAGCCTGAGATTGTGGTTCTGTTAGCCTAAGGGCAAGATTCTGATTACCTGAGGGTAAGGTTTGGCATGTCTGAGGACACTGTTTATTTCATATATTCACTTTGGTGATTTTCGATGTTATACCTTCCAAGACAAAGCACAAGCTTGTAGGTGATAATTAATAATTAAAACAGAAATGAAACTGGTAGTGATAGTTACTTTTGAGTACTTACTAGCTTACTGCATTTACTTTTGCACACTGTTGTTGCATATTTTCACTGACAGTTGGGCACAGGCCTTTGGTGGGGGCCTACTGGGATTTATTTCTCACACCCTGTTTGGGTCATGTCTTCATCCCAAACAGACTATATTTCTGTAGGTGTCGATAGGGGCAAGGGTCCCAATACAGGTACATAATTTTAGTAGAGGATTAGGAGAGCATAGGACCAAGCTTAGGCTTGTGATGCTGTTGTGTTATGTTTACTCTGCTTTTTTTTGTTTGGTTGTAACTTGTACTTTGAGTTATATTTTATTATAATGCAGTGTATCCTATTTTGGTTGCTTTCATAGATTAGTGACATGCTGCATCTTTATATATATAACTGCCGGTTCTCTTTTACTTCAGTTGTACATTCAGTTGTTTATTGTTTACTACTTCCGCTATTGTATATTATTTATCTTTTCCGCTGCACTACACTTTGAAAAATGAGGGCATAGTTTCCCCACTATCAGACTTGGTCTCTCACTGCTTGTCGGCAGCCTCTGGCATTTGGGTAAATGCACTTGAGTTCATATGACCAACCGGGTTTGGGGAACCCGTTGAGTGGCACCTGGATCCGGGACATTAAAAAGTGGTATCAGAGTAGTTCTTTTCTTTGACTTAATATTTGGAGCCTATAGTCAGGGATAGGATGTAAATAGTGGTTGGTAATAATTTGTGCCTGGAATTATCTAACCCATGTACAGGGAAAAGCAAGTCTACCTCATTTATTTCAATTTTTCTGATTTTTCAAATTTGACAATTGACTTGATTTTCACTATTGGGTGACACACTTGTGATTGTGATATTTATATTTTATACATGGGTTCTATTTAGTTGAAACCTGATGATATGAGGGTATTCCATCTCATGCATCATTTAGGAACATGCTAGAAATCGCATGCCATGAATAGTTTTCATGCCATGTAGGTGCATTAGAATTTGCATGTTTTTGTGATAGTTTTTGTGCTAGAAAAGCATGATGTAGTGATAGATGCTTTGATAAATGCCTTCTAGTTGATAGGGAATTGTTATGTGAGGTATTGTAGAATGAAGGCCAAACTTTGGTTCTTGAGGAGTATGGGCCCTCAATGACCAGAACTTGGTCGATCATCGACATTTTTATTTTGTTAGAACATGTATAATATGCCAAGATTTGATTCGCAGTAAGTATGGGCTCTCACGGATCGTAATTTGGAACTTAGGTGTTTGTTCCAACATTTTTATGGGTTCCAGAGTAGTTTCTGAGGCTTACTGTCCGGAAAACCCTAGATACATGTCGTGTACTTATATGGACACACGCCGTGTGTTCTTATGTTCGGGAAGAAATTAAAACTTTTTAAGTACACGTCGTGTACCCTAAGAACAAGTCGTGTAGTATTTTACCGCGTCATAGGTCATGTGGTAAGAGACATGGGATAGAGAAGTTTTGGGGGGGACACACCATGTACCAGTTGTTAATATCGTGTAGTGTTGACCCGGTGTCTGCCCGTGTAACTAACAACATGGATGGAGGAAACCTTAAGACATAGACACCGTGTCCACCTTGAACACGTCATGTAGTCTGACCCAGGTACCATGCCGTGTCACTAACAACATGGGTTGGTGTTATCTTCCAAGTACACGTCGTGTGCTTGTGGGACACACCGTTTAGTTTTGTTTTAGGAGATCAGTGTGGCTAAGCTATGTAGAAGGACTCGGGCAGGGAAGAAGGATTCAAGTACACACCGTGTATTCAGAAGACACGCTATGTATTTGGGGTGTTACACGGCCAGTTTAAGATGGAGTACACGCCCATGTGGGTTTCTTGTGAGAACACAATGTGTAGTATTTATACATTCCATTTAGTCAAGTTTTGTAAATATTGAATGCTTTCCTTCTCTTGTTCCCTTCTTGGTCTCCTAGTTTTTAGTCTTGGATAAATTTTGATCTAAGGTGTGCTTTGACCTTGTAGAATCATGCCATCGAGATGACCACTGGTTGTTCTACAAGAGATCAGTGACGATTATACTCCTGAGATGGTAGCCCATGGGCTACCAGTGGATACCCCAGCAGTTCTAGATGCAGCGCTAACCGTTATACCAGAAACAGGCATGGAGGCGTAGTTCCGTGAAGGCTTCATGCGGTTCATGAAGACCTTCCAGGGAGCACCATAGGCCACAACATCTATTGCAGAGATGATTTGTTTCTTCCAGCAGCAGTATCCGTCTACTTTTTCAGGGGATGGCAGACCATAGGCTGCAAAGTCATGGTTGAGTTCTATTCAAACTATTTTCGAGCATCTAGAGACACCTCCTGCTGGAGGTTCAAGCTCGCTACATACATGCTATGTGATTCTACCAAGAGGTGGTGGGATGTTACCACCCAGATTGAGCATCACCAAGACATGGCGTGGGAAGATTTCTAGGCAATTTTTTATGACTTCTTCATCCTGGAGACGCTGAGGGTAGATCGAGCTCGAGAGTTCATGAATCTGCAGCAGGACGCCATGTCAGTTATGGATTATTATTCTTGCTTCACCGAGCTTCAGCTTTTTCACCCGTTCTGGTGGGTGATGAGGCGTTGAGTGCTAGATACTTTGAGGATGGCCTTTTATATGACATCCGACTGCTGGTAAACATTTTCAGGTTTCCTACCGTGCATGCTATTGTGAACCAAGAACTGTTTATAGAGTAGAACTTGTGGGAAGCTAGTGGTGTGGGCCAGGGCAGTTCAACACTATTTTCTGGTAATATTTCTACCGGTAAGAGGAAGATACATATGGATTTATCTCACGGTGGCAGTACTAGCCAGATGATTTCCTCAGGTGGTCAGGTTATTTTCTACTAGTGTGGTAGAGAGGGGCACAAGAAACCTCAGTGTCCCTGAGACCCAAGGGAGTGCCAAACTTACGGAAAGATGGGTCATCTGTAGCGCTTTTGTAGGGTGTTTCTACCAGTGGCTAGTGAGAGGGGTTCTGTGCAGACTTCGCATACGAGAGCAGGACCAGTAGCTTCTTACCAGTCGGGAAACTGGAATACTTCATGGCATGCAGGCCGAGATGGTGGTCGTGGCCATGGTAGCCAGACACCAGGATCTCAGAGGTAGCAGGGCGGGTCAGCTTAGGGAAGTCAGGCTATGTCGTAGGGCCATGGCACTGGGCAGGCATATGCAGTGTAACAGACCCAAAAGGAGTAGGATCCTGGACCTTCTACAGTCAGAGGTACTATTCTAGTAGCTTCTGTGTTATCTTTAGTACTTTTCGATACTGGTGTTATGCATAGTTTTATATCTATGGCCATTGTGGAGAGCCTTGGGCTCTGTGTTTATTCTTCCTTTGATATCATGACGCTGGAAACACCGTTGGGAGTGAGGATAGCATGTGTGCATCAGTTCAAGGAGTGTCCCCTTGACGTTGGTGGGTGTCACTTTCTATGGGACATCTATTTCTTAGATATGACAGCTTATGATGTCATTCTCGGGATGGACTGGTTGGTACCCTTCGAGCCTTTGTGGATTGCTATTGTTGCAGGGTGAGTTTCACATCACCAGAGGGCGGAGAGTTTCTATACAAGGGTGAGTGGGATGTCCAGGCGATTCAAGCTAGACCTGGTCATTGTGGGTGTGGTGGAGTCACAACCCAAATTGCGAGTTTATATCTGGATGATCAGGAGACTTGTCAGAAGGATTTCCCTCCATTAGTTGATCGTTTCAAGGATGTCTTCCCAGACGACTTTTCAGGTCTTCCTCCAGAGCGAGAGGTGGATTTATCTATTGAGCTTGTTCCAGGAGCGGCACCGTTGTCCATTCCTCCTTATAGGATGGCCACACCTTAGTTACAGGAGCTCAAAAGGCAGTTAGAGGAGTTTCAGTCAAAGGGTTTCATCCGACCCAGTACTTCTCCATGGGGTTCACCGGTCCTCTTTGTGAAAAAGGCAGACAGTACCCTCAGACTCTGTGTGGATTATCAGAATTTGAACCAGTTGACGGTCAAGAACCGATATCCTTTGCCAAGGATTGATGAACTTTTGATCAACTTCAGGGAGAATGAGTGTTCTCGAAGATTTACTTGAGATCTGAATATCATCAGTTACGCATTAGACCATCGGATATACCGCTTATAGCTTTTTGGAGAAGATATGGTCTATACGAGTACTTGGTTATTCCATTCGGACTCACGAACATGCCAGAAGTTTTCATGGCCCTGATGAATCTTGTGTTCCACCCTTATCTGGATTCTTTTGTGGTAGTCTTCATGGATGATATCTTGGTGTACTCTCACACTCGACATGACCTTGCCACCCATCTTGAGATCGTACTGAGTACACTAAGAGAGCATCGACTATATGCTAAGCTCTCAAAGTGCCACTTTTGGATGGACCAGATTCACTTCCTGGGTAATATCATCTCAGAGACAGGAGTTTCGGTAGACCCAGAGAAAGTGAGAGCAGTAGTTTCCTGGGAGCATCCTAAGAATGTGTTTGAGATAATGAGTTTCTTGAGGCAGGCTGGTTACTAAAGGTGTTTTATATGGGACTTATCCCGCTTAGCAGTGTCGTTGATGGGTTTGACTAAGAAGGGTGTGAAGTTAAATTGGTTAGAATCTTACGAGATAGCCTTTCAGGAGCTGAAGGGAAGGTTGACATCAGCAACAGTCCTGATACTTCCAGAGCAGGGGAAGATCAATACAGTTTACTATGATGCATCAGGGATTGGGTTGGGAGCAGTGTTGATGCAGGGCGATCGAGTTGTTGCATACGGGTCTCGGCAGTTGAGGCCACATGAGAGGAATTACCTGACACATGATCTTGAGTTGGCTGCAGTTGTACATGCATTACGCTGTTGAGGACATTATCTCTTGGGAGAAAATTTTGTGGTGTTCACGGTCCACAAAATTCTCAAATACATCTTTACACAGCATGACTTGAACCTGAGACAATGAAGGTGGGTTGAATACCTTCATTCCTTTGACTTCGAGCTTGCCTATACACCTGGTAAGGGTAATTTAGTTACTGATGCACTGAGCAGGAAGACTTAGATACAGGAAATTCATGAGGCCAGTGGTGAGTGGCAGCTTATGGATTTCTTCTCTGAGATGCATTTGGAGGTTCACGATAGTCAGAGGAAAACCTATATTTCTTCCTTAGCTGTGAATTCTACCCTCCTGGATAGAGTGAGGATGAGACAACTATCTGATTCAGAAGGCCTAGTCCTATGGGAGTCAGTGGAAAGTGAGGACCCTCCTCCTGGATGGATGATAGGCGATGATTAAGTACTGAGTTTCCATGGACGAGTGTGGGTTCCATGGGATATACGTGGGGAGCTGATGCGGGAGTTTCATGATTCAGCTTGGGTAGTGCATCCTGGAGTTACCAAAATGTACCGTGACTTAAGATATCAGTATTGGTGGCTGGGAATGAAATGGGAGGTAGCTGGTTTTTTTATGAGATGTTTCACCTGTGAGCAGTTGAAGGTGGAGCATCAGAGGCCAGCTGGACTGTTACAGCAATCATCCATTCCAGAATGGAAATAAGATGATGTCGCGATGGATTTCGTGACCGGGATGCTGAAGTCACCTCAAGGAAATGATTTCTTGTGGGTTGTTATGGACAGGCTCACAAAGGTAGCTCACTTTTTTCCGATTAAGGAGACCTTTGGTGTGGACGAGCTCGGGAAGTTGTATATCCGAGAGGTAGTACATCTTCATCGGGTCTCTCGTTCTATTGTTTTAGATAGGGACGCTCGATTTATGTCTCATTTCTAGAAGGGTTTTCATAGGGAAATGGGTACACATGTGCTTCTGAGCACAGATTACCACCCTTAGACCGATGGCCAGTTAGAGCGTACGATACAGGTGCTTGAGGACATGCTACGTGCATGCGTCCTAGACTTTGGGGGATCTTGGGAGAAGCATATACCCCTGGTCAAGTTTTCCTATAATAATAGTTTTCAGGAAAATATTGAGATGGCACCTTATGAGGCTTTATATGGTAGGATAAGCCGATCACCTTTGTGCTAGATGGAGGCAGGTGAGGCAGCTTTACTGGGACCACGTCTCATGCAGGAAACTTCTAAGTAGTCCAGTTGATTCAGAAGTAGATGGCTACTGCACAGTCTTGTCAGAAATCTTATTTTGATCGCCATAGACAATGCCATGACCCATCCCCTGGGGCCCAAATCATGACTACCCCAAGCCCACCTTCCATAGGCCAGGGGATGGGGACTAGCACCAAAGGCGTAAATCCCTAAACTGGGAAGGCATTGCCTTTATAACAGTAAACAAACACAACAGAGTATGCAACTGGAAGTGAAACACTAATTAAAACTGTATACAAACGAGTGTGCTGAAAGTAAAGGGTATGAAAATACAAGCAAAATAGTAAAGTACAATACAACTGAAATGCTAGTACAACTGAAGAAAAGAAGTAAAGCAGCTACTAGGTTGTCCTCTGGGATTCCTACCTGAAGGGTAGGTAAAGATGGCCTCCTCATCACTCCACATCCATCCGTCCTCTTTGTGTACATCTCGCCGAGTGGTCCACCTCCGGGTACAGTCCAGTCCTGCTACTCTCTGCCCCGATCAGCGTTGTCCATCGTCTGCAACCAACACAATGAGGTGCGGGCATAGCCTGTGTAGGGGTGAGTACAACAATACTCAGTAAGGACCCCGAGACCCTCAAGGTCTCACAATATCCAACAAGGAAAAACCACAATGTATGAAATCAACAGATAACCCCAATTAGGTATATTCCCATACATAAACCTAAGTTATCAAGTAATCCATCTCAATCATGAGGAAAGCACAAAGTTATTGACTCAGCTCAAACCAGGATTTTATTCTAGGGGGTAGTATCAAGTAACAACCCTAGTCACTCTATCAGAACCTTAGTTGATGGTGTAATCCTCCTCTATCGAGTACAGTGGGTCTGTCACGTCACACAGAGGTTCTTCCCACCTTCCTAGACTATTGTGGTACTACTCCTGTCGAGTACCGTGGGTTTGTTGCGTCACATAGAGGTTCTCCCCACTGTGGGTCTTTCGCGTTCACACATAGGTGCTCCCCCTCATAGCCTGCTGAGGTACTCCTCCTATCGAGTACAGTGGGTTTATCACGTCACACAGAGGCACTCCCCAATGTGGTCATGTTGCGTCACACAGAGTCTCTTCCCACTGGGCTAGTCGAAACACTCCGAGTCGAAAGGTCAGCAGTCGTAAGGTCTTATCTAGCTACTAGGTCTCTTCACTCTGCTCGCTCGTCTCTGAGAGGATCCGCTCCACGAGCTACTGATCGATACTCAAACTATCACAAAGTCCCACGTAGATGTATCTCAAAGTTCCACCATGTCATAGGGGTCTCAATGCAATAGACGGTGCATCAATCGGACACCAAGTCTGTGAGTTATTGGCATTTCTGTTCCAGGGGCCCAGTTGGATTTAGGTTCAATCCAACATGACTGTACCCCAACTGCATCCAAACCTCAAGTGGGGTATGCCAAAAGAACCATCATGCTCCATGATTTCTGTCGATGTAGGCGGTTCATCAAATGGAAGCCTGGTGCCAAAGCTATGGAGGTTTTTTCAGGGGTGCATGGTTGGTGCACGGTCTGGACAAATTGTGTGGCCAAGTTGTGTGAAGTCCCTGGGTGGGACAGTGGCTAATGCACGGTTGGCGCACCATTTCCCAAACCGTGTGTCCAAGCCATGCAAGGTCCCCAGGTGGGACAGTGGTTACCACGTGGTTGGTGCACGGTTTCCCAAACTGTGTGGTCAAGCCGTGCGACCACTTAAAAATTAGTGTTTTAAGTCCTGGGCCACTCAGGATTTCCCATATTTCCCCCATTATTCCTCCCACTCAAGGCTCACATGGGATTTCTAGTTTTTCAGAGGTTGGGGGAGCTCCTTTTCTCATTTTGGAGGCAAAACAAAGGGGGTTCTTGGTGGATCGGAGATGGATCTCCATTCATCACCACGGAAAAAAGCTGCCTACTTCCATCGCGTAGAACACATCATTCAAGAAGAGCGGTAGAGGGGTCGGGCCATGTTTGTTTGGGCCGCACCCACCGTGTTAGTGCAGTATAAAGTGGATCAACAAATGAAGATAAGGAAGATAATTAAAAACATCATTTCTCACAACCCTCATCAGCAATATATTCCCAACCCGCAATGAAAAACATCTGCGGATCAACTTGATAATACGTTTGTCTGTTTTCTTTGTTTTAGAAGGTAAGAATCAAGGGATTAATATCATACTTAAATAAAATCCCTACATCATATGATGATGATCGTTGACGAAGTCGTAGAAAGGTGGCATCGATTCGTCAATGTCAGAAGAGGAAGAGGATATCTGTCATTGGCGGATGAGCGTTCAGAGGTGATGAAGTTGAGGACAACATTCTTCATGGTCGACTCCTTCTCTTTTGGCACGGTTGAAGATCAATGTAGGTGTTCGTCGTTCTTCGGTGGAGATCTCTTCTCCTCCTCAATTCTCCTTTCCAAGATCTCCCAAAAAGACCAATGCCCAACAAATCAATAAATTAAGACATCCTATTAATTTGTTGGCATGGAATTAAAAGGGGGTTTAATTAATTGAGTAAATAAATTCAATTAATTAATTGAGAGGGTTGGCGTAATTAATTGGTGGGGGAATTTCAAGGGTTACACCACTTAATTGGGGGTTTCAAGGGGTTACAACCCTCGGGTGGTCCCCACCAAAATATCCCCCCAAGGGAGGTTATGTGCTGGTGGACCCCACCACCATAACCTCCCATGGGAGGTTTGGGTGTGGTGGCCCCCACCTCCAACCTCCCCTTGTAGATTTTAACCACCAAAATAAAAATAAGCTACAATTATTTTTATTTAACTTTATTATTAAAAACTCCAAAAACTAACTTCCATTCTCATTAGAACGCAACTGCGATGAAGGTCTCACTAAGCAATCAGTGACGCTGCGAGTTCAACGGTGCCCTTGGATTCCAATTCCGAGAACCGGTTCAAAATTTATAAAATTCCGCTCGTACATTTACTAAATGTACCCAAAAAAAACTTTAGAAATTGATTCCGGGCACACTGGGCCTCAGAATCAAGCGCCGTAAATTTTCGCGAACTCGTAAAAATCTTATGTATTTAAGGAAAAAATTCCCATGGAATTTATAGGTCTTTACATTCTATCCACCTCAGAGCTTTACATCCCCATAATATATAACTCACACTAAGTAAACAAAAGGTAATACTGAGCACGCATCTGAGCCTCCCGCTCCCATGTGCTCTCCTGGAGGTTCTCGTGCTACCAAAGAACGTGCACCAGAGGTATCGACCATCCACGTAGGACCCACTCCTATCGATCCTCAATATCAACTGGAACCTCCGTGAAATTCACCCCGTCATCAATGTCCATCTCTCTATGGTTGATGATGTGGGAAGGGTCATGTACGTATCTCCTCAGCTGAGATACATGGAAGACGTCATGCACCTGGTGCAACTGAGGTAGAAGAGCTAGGCGGTAAGCCACCTTGCCTACTCTGATGAGGACCTAGAAAGGTCCGATGAATCGCGGATATAACTTGTCCCCTTGGCCAAATCTTCATAGACCCCATCGAGGTGAGACCCGTAGAAAGACGTGGTCACCATACTCGAACTCCAGAGTTCTTCGTCTCCTATTAGCATATGACTTTTGTCTGCTCTATGCAGTCTTTATCTGCTCCTGGATGATATGCACCTTCTCTGTGGTAGCACGTACCATCTCTGATCCCACTAGTGCTAACTCCCCTGGGTCTATCCAGCATAGTGGCAATCTACAAGGTTGACCATACAAGGACTCAAAGGGTGTCATACCGATGGTGGAGTGATAGTTGTTGTTGTAGGAAAACTCCACCAAAGGTAAGTGGTCCTCCCAACTGCGACTGAAGTCGAGGACACATGCGCGGAGCATGTCCTCTATGGTCTAGATGGTTTACTCATTCTGACCATCTGTCTGAGGATGGAAGGCGGTGCTTAGACTTAGTTGCATCCCAAAAGCCTCCTACAACCCCTTCCATAGCCAGGAAGTAAACCGTGTGTCACGGTCGGATACAACAGAAGTAGGTACTCCATTCAAACGCACAATCTCCTATACATAGAGGCGTCCCAAGCTCCCTACTGAACCCTACTCTCTGATCGATAAGAAGTGGGCCGACTTGGTGAGTCAGTCGACGATCACCCATATCGAATCGTGACTCCTGGATGTACGTGGAAGACCCGTCACAACGTCCATGGATATCCCATCTCACTTCCACTCTGGGACCTCTAAGGGCTGAACCAAGCCTGCTGGTTCCTGGTGCTCCGCCTTCACTTGCTGACAAGTGAGGAATTGTAGAGACCCATACTTGACGTACATAGAAATTACATTAATTTTTTGGGATACTTAATACATTACAAAAACAGACACCCAAATACCTTATTAGTTTAGTGTCTTTGGAAACTTGGAACATAATCTTCTAATCATGGTGAAAGATCTTCAACATCTCCCATAAATATTTTCCCCTTTGTTTTTCTTACCTAAAACCTTTATTTATATCTTGGGGAAAAGAAAACATAAAAAGTGTGAGGCTCAAATGCTCAGTAAGGGTAAACATGGAGAACATAAAACAATCCCTAAACATTTGAATGTAAGAACATGAACATAAAACATCAAAATCATGAGTAATGACATAAATCTTGGCAGTGCATAAGGCATAGATCAAAAAGGAACATTAACCATGATAAAATAGCATGGGAATAAAACATGTAATTGTAGAAACCATTAATCACATGTTATGATTTACATAGTATCCAAGGCATTGCTGCCAAGACCATCATAGTGGACAAAGTCCCTTACTGAATCAAGTTCACTCCTCATTCTAGTCATGTATCACTGAACCAGATTAACTTGCCGTTCCAGCCATGTATATATCATGAGATATAAATCTTTACCCAATGAATTGGAGGGAGATATAGGTCCCACCCATCTCATAATTAAATCATTCTTACGTGTTCCACAACATAAACATAAATCATTCATCATAACCCAAAGAATAAAATGGGTTTCATAAGCATCATCCCATCATAACATAATCCATATAAAACAAATGGATATCATTTCATCATAAGAAAAGTGAAACCATTTAAATCATAGAGACATTATACTTGAAACATACACATATGAAATAATGTCATCTTAGATGGAAAATGGTTTTGATAAAACACTTGAAATGAATTCTTGAGAAAAATATCCTTTCTTCTTCAAAATCATTTTCTTTTCACAAAATGTCATGCAATTTTAAAAGAAAAAGATTTTGTATAAAATATTCATGAAATATTATAGAGTAATATTCATGAAAATAAGGCGTTATAAAACCTTAAAAAACTATTCATGCCGTATAAGTTAAAAAAACATTCTCCACGTACTTTTAATGTAAAAGTCAAAGAGTACCATGTATGGTAAACAAAAGAAAGATTCCTTCCATAAAACAAAGTAAAAGTCAAAGAGGAGTAAACATGACTTTAAAAATACATGAAATAATATTAAACACTTTATGAAAAACATTTTTATGTACATGGATGAAAAAAATATAACCCCAATAAATACTTACATATGAGCAATCTCAGATAAAAATGAGATTGAAAAATTATCCCTTACCTTAGGTCCAATTTCTTCCGTACGTGTCTGAAACTCCAGTATAGTGGGTTTAAACATATTATTAACTTGTAATAGAACCATAATAATATTTATTATATCATATATGATTCACTTATGACTTTATATTACCCGTTCTTTTATCAATTCCATGTTAAAGCATCATTTTGGGTAAAATCGTTTCATTTATCGTACGTGTTTGGACTTGTTGTTCTTGATATTATTATTACCTATATCATGATTTACTTACTTAAAGAATGTAAAAAATGATTTATATATCATATATATTCAATATATATATATATAATAGATAGATAAATTAAATGAAACACACCATTCATGGAGACGGTAGGTTGTACGTACGCATGAACGTTGTTTTCCTTTCTTTATTGACTTAAATAGAAGTAAGTAGATGAAATATATATATATATATAAATATAGTAGCATTATTATGTCATATATATCATTATTATTCATTATATATATACTTTATAATCATTCTTGAATGGTTAATTTGGAGAATGAATCTCATCGCGTCGTGGAGACAGTAATCCGTACGTACGCACGAGTGATGATATCGTTCCCATAATTATTGAATAGAATTGTAGTGGATGATATAATATATCATAATCTGTATGATGTTATAATAACCATATATAGTTATTATTTACACCATTATACCCATCCAAGTAAGGTGGTGGTGGAAAAAAAGATTACACCACGGCGTGGAGACGGTATTCCTTACGTATGCACGAGCGGTGTTTTCATTTTCCGTAGGATGGATAGAAGGTGAAATGGGGTTGTTTCATATTTATAATAAAATATCAGTATATTAGTTATACTTATGTCATTACTTTATAATGAAACAACTAAATAAGAGGAAGTATAATAATAAATAAACTTGAAAGAATCGGTAGAAGAGATTTCCTCTTCTTCGACGCGCCTCCTATTAAACTCTTCTTAGGGCACTAAAGTTGGTCTTTGAAGAAGACCAGGACCTATAGTAGGTTTCTATAGAAGTGGATAAGTGAAATGGGCAGGGTTTTGCTGAGCTTGAAGGCTCAAATTTGTGTGAAGAGGAGAGGGAGGAGGTGCCCTTTTATAAGAGGGGTGAGGGGCACCTTAGGAAAAACTTAAATTATTATTTTATAATAAATTCATATTCGGTTTATAATGGCTCCAAAGTGACTTATTTAGAGGATAGGGTGGGGATGGGTACAAATCCTCTCAAAAAATAGGTTTTAGATAAGTTTAGGTTACCATTTTAACCTTATAATTTAGATTTAACTCTAAGTTAAATAATTTAACTTTTACCGTGTCTTCTTGTATTCTTACACTATATGGTTAATAAACTTAATATAAACTACCAATCGAATAACAATTGGTTCATTAATATAATATATATTATTAGATAAGTATTTTGGACGAAACTTAGATTTTTAGGACCATTATATCAATTAATAATATAATATTTGTTTTAAAAACTCTTTTATGACAATTTTGAAACTATTTGGTATTTTGTTTTCTCTAAATTCATAACAGCATTATTACTTCAAAGAAAATTCATCTAACCAACCATAATATGTTATCTTAACCTAGAAAATTAGTTTAATGCATAAAAAGTCTCAAATTACATTTATTTGGGTATTTATAATATCAATTATGTTAATATTTCATTAATATGGTAATTACTACATCATCATTTTGTCATAAATAAATTAAATTATTTAATGTCTAAAAAATATAAATAAAATACCATTATGTAGGAAATCTATTTATATTTATAATGAGTATTTATAGTCTAATTTATCTTATGTGTAACCGTATATTAAAAATGTTTTAATTATTAAACTTTTATTTTAACTCTTTTAACTCTTCTTTAAATAAAATAATAATAAGTGTCCTAATCTAGTACAAGTGGACCAAAGAGGTTCATATTTTATTCCTAAGGTTTTTATACTCTAATTATACTTATCCAATAGAATTAGGACATTTTTTAGGGTAATAATAATATAATCTTTACCCTTAATTACCCTATTTACTTTTAACTGTGGTAAATAAAAGTAAAAAGTTACTATTCACAAAAAAATTATTTTTATCTTATTGAACCATATTTTACTCCTTGATATTAAACATGTCTCTAGGATTTTCGAAATTCAACTCATAGAAGCGGTAAAATTAAGATTTATGTAAATTTGAAAATGCTCCTAGGAGGTGGGTAAAAGACCGTAAAAAGTTCAATAAAATTTTTATATATCTAAAATTATTATAAAATGACTCCAACGAATTACATTGAACTTATATAATTATTATGTATCTATTTTGACCTAAAATAAATTTAAATAAAATAAATGATTATTTAAATAAAAAGTCGGTTTAAACCAATAACTCGGTGTTTTCACTATTCATCAAAAATTGAAAGTTTTCAGAAAAATACAAAAAACTCATCGTAGGATAATTTCGATATTCCGAAACCAAAAATGAAGTCCATTTTGAAAGATAAAATTTATAAAATTTCATAAGGTGGGTATTACTATTCATAACGGCTAGTTTATATAATATTTTAATAACATATCGTTGTTTAGTGAAACTCGGTATTGCGTACAACACAAGCTATCGAGGAAGGTTGCTCTTGCATGTAATGCAAGCCAAGAATAGTGTTGTGTATACTAAAAGATAATACGGTGTTACGTATAGCGCAAGATAATCTTGGTGTAGCGTACAACAAAATACATCAAAGAAATTAAAAAGAATAATTCTCATAAAATCTCAGGGTGTTACAGGCATCATGAGACAAACTCCACTACCTCCTTCCTCATACCTGGCCACTAGTGTTGTTGTTGAAGATCCAAGTACATCTTCTCCACTCCTGGATTCACCGCTAGAGGGGATGTGTGGAACTCCCTCAACACTTCCTCCTGAAGTGCCAATGGTACCAAGGTACGTCCTCTGAAGTGGATGATGTGCTCCCCACCTTCAGAAAATCCATCAGGTGCTTGTCCTGTGGATATATGAGCACATCGTGTCTCACAGTCAGTATCTCCATGCTACGCCTCCCTAACTCACTGAATAAGTGGAGGAGTGACTCTAAGAGACTATAGATAGGCTGCTCCATCCCTATCCATAAAGGATATCTGTAAGGCAGCCAACTACTCTGTCACCTCTCCAGTAGCTGTATACCAGATCTCCTGCTAAGAGCATCCACAACAACGTTCCCATTCCTAGGAGTATAGACTATCTCAAATTCATAGTCCTAGAGGAACTCAAGACATCTCCGTTATCTCAGGTTCAGGTCCTTCTGGGAGAAGATATACCTAAGACTCTTGTGATCAGAGTACACGGTAAAATGTTTGACCATCAGATAGTTCTGCCACATCTTCAAGGCTAAGACCACTGCTGCTAAATCCAGATCATGGGTAGCGTAGTTCTGCTCATGCTGCCTCAGCTTCCAAGAACCATATGTGATCACAGCTCGCTATTTCATCAGGACACACTCGAGTTCGGTCCCTGATGTGTCGCAGTAGACTACGTACCCTATGCCTTCCTCTAGAAGCCTCAAGATGGGGGAACTAGTCAGCCTCTACCTCATCTCCTGAAAGCTCTGCTGGCATCTCTCCGACAACACGAAGGTTTTCCCCTTCTTCTTCAAGGCTGGTAGTGATGCTACAACTCTGGAGAATTCTGGAATGAATCTCTGGTAGTATCCATCCAAGCCCAGGAAACTATGTACCTCTGTCACACTCCTGGGTGGATCCCAAGAAAGTACTTCCTCAATCTTTTATGGATCCACTACAACTCCAACCTCTGATATGACATGTCCCAAGAAGTGAACCTCTCAAATCCAAAACTGGTACTTTGAGAGCTTACCATAAAACCGGTGCTCTCAGAGTGTGTCCAGAACTACCCGCAAATGGTAGGCATGCTCCTCCTCAGTAGTCGAGTAGATCAAAATGTCGTCGATGAAAACTATGACAAAGAGATTGAGGTATGGCTGGAAGATCCTATTCATGAGACTCATGAACACTGCTAGATCATTGGTTATGCCGAAGGGCATAACCAAGAACTCTTAGTGTTAGTAATGACACCTGAAGGTCGTATTCTACACATCCTCATATCGAACTCTAAGCTGGTGATATCCTGATCTGAGGTCTATATTTGAGAACCACTGAGCTCCCTTTAGTTGATCAAAGAGGTCTTCAATCCTCGGGGGTGGGTACTTGTTCTTCACAGTCACCTTTTTTAGGCGACGGTAGTCGACACAGAGCCTCAAGCTCCCATCTGCCTTCTTGGGGAATAGAATCGAGGTTGCCTAGGGAGAAACACTGGTTTGGATGAATCCCTTCCCCTGTAAGTCCTCCAGCTATACCCACAGCTCATGAAGCTCTTCAGGAGCCATCCAATATGCTGGAGTAGATATTGGTGTTGTCCTGGGGTACATGTCAATGTAGAATTCCACCTCTCTATGAGGAGGTAATCCTGGAACATCGCCAAGGAAAACATCCGCGTACTAGTCCACCACTATAGGATAAATCATACTCTCCACATCAACTGATCCAAGGGTAAGGCAAGCCAACTGGTGGGTGATCGGCTACACCCTCCTCCGAGTAAGTCTGTCATGTGCTGCAAAGGTTCCCTTATCTCCGGTGAAGGTAAACTTGGTCCCATCTGTGTGGACACACCGCACTTTTCACCTAATACAGTAAATCTGAGCATGGACTATAGATAACTAGTCCATACCCAAGATGAAGTCATAAGGCCTAGACGCCGCTATGAGGAGATCCCAGCCGAATCCCTCACCTCCTAGAGTAATCTCACACTGCCGGCACCAGTGCGTAATCACCGAGTCTTCTCCCATAGGAGTCTCTTGCTGTAAGGATCGAGCCAACGGCTCCTTCAGAATCTCCGATATCCGAAAGAGGGCAGTGGATATGAAAGAGTGACTAGAACCTATGTCTATAAGAACTGAAGCTAAGGTGTAGTAGACACAGATCGTACCTTGAATAATATCCAGAGCACTATGGTCGTATGCCTCAGCTTCCTAAAGCTGAGCTCTCCCCTGTACACCTGCTCCCTATAGTCGGGGTGGACCTCCTAGTGGTGGTGGTGGAAATACCTCGAAACGTCATCCACCGCTAGCTGCTCGACCAGCTCCTCTACCACGTCTGCCTGCGCCCTGCAGACCGCCTCGATCAAACCTCTACCTCTACCTGGGAGGTCCCTCAACTATCTTCTGATCATCTGAACGGTGGGTCGGATAGTCTCGAGCCATGTGACCCTGCCCGCTGCATGAGTAACACTGCCTGCTCCCTGGCAGGTAAGTCACTACCTCTGGTACCCCGAACGACTGATCCTGAGTGATACGGTCGCCCACCCATGGGTCTGGTCCTCTGGGACCTATCCATCGTCTGTCTACTACCAACTGCAGAAGAATCCACTGCATGTCGACCAGTGGTGGGTCTTGCTACTGGTGACTGCTCAACAAGGAAACTCTTCACTAGGAGGGCTCTCTCTAACACCCCCGCCTGCATCAAGAAGCTGAGGGAGATCATCGATGCCCTGATCTCTCGCCTGAGCCCCTGCTCGAAGGTCTGGGCCCTGAAAAATGGGTCTCATACCATATATGTGATGTAGTGAGAGAGGTCGGTGAACCTCATTGAGTACTATGCTACTGTCATGTTTCCCTGCTGCAGATGAAGTAGCTCTTGTATCTGCACCACTCGAAGGGTGGCTGGGACAAAATCCGCCCGGAATAGGCTCTCGAAGTCTGCCCAAAGAAGTGTCACCTCGTCATGAACCTGGAGCATCAGGCTACACCATCTTCTTGCTGCTGCCAGAAGGAGGCGGGCAGTAAGGATCACCATGACATCTATTGGTGTCCCTACCAGCCTGAAGGCTCTCACCACAGCCTCCAGCCAATCCTTAGCTGCCTGTGGGTCCATCTCTCCTCAGAACCTGGGTGGCCTCTAGCACTGGAACTCATGCAACATGCTCAAGCGGTGTGCATCGTTTGCTACTAGGGCTGGTGGCATCAGTGGCCCAACGGAAAGTGGTACCACTGGTGCCTCCGCTAGAAAGGGGCCCTGCACAGAGGCCTCGTCGCTCGGTGGGCTGTCAGTACGTACGACTCTCGGGGCTCCACGGGGAGGCATCCTAAAAAAATAGATGCAACATAGTCAAAATATTATACCTGGTGAGCTGACCTGGTTGAGTTGACTTAGAGAAAACTTTTGAAATGCACATGTAATCAGTGTTTTCATGCACGGATTCAGAAATCAGTAGTCAGGGTCCAGGTGTATAGATATGTTGGCCACCCGCACCAACACTAGACTCCCTAAACTGAAAACCACACTTATTACACTTAACACTATTACTTCATAGAAAATCAAGATCAGAGTTCTAAGTTCAATGATAGAACAGACTCCTTTGATACCAATTTTTCATGACCCATCCCCCAGGGCCCGTATCGTGACTACCCCAAGCCCACCTTCCATAGGCCAGGGGATGACTACTAGAACCAAAGGCGTAAATCCCTAAACTGGGAAGGCATTGCCTTTATAACAGTAAAAAAACACAACAGAGTACGTAACTGGAAGTAAAACACTAAGTAAAACTATATACAAAAGAGTGTGTTGAAAGTAAAGGGGATGGAAATACAATCCCAATAGTAAATTACAATACAACTTAAATACTAGTACAACTAAAGAAAATAAGTAAAGTAGATATTGGGTCATCCTTTGGGATTCCTACCTAAAGGGTAGGTAAATATGGCCTCCTCAGCACTCCACATCTATCCGCCCGCTCCATGTACGTCTCACCGAGTGGTCCACCTCCAGGTACCGTCCAGTCATGCTACTCTCTTCCCTGATTAGCACGGTCCTTTGTCTGTAACCAACACAACGAGGTGCGTGCATAGCCTGTGCAGGGGTGAGTATAACGATACTCAGTAGGGACCCCATGACCCTAATGTCTCATAATATCCAACAAGGATAAAAAGCAAAGTATGAAATCAACAGATAACCCCACTTAGGTATATGCCCATACATAAACCTAAGTTATCAAGTAATCCATCTCAATAGTGAGGAAAGCACAAAGTTACTGACTCAGCTCAAACCATGATTTTATTCTAGAGGGTAGTATCAAGTAACAACCCCAGTCACTCTATGAGAACCTCAGCAGATGGTGTACTCCTCCTCTATTGAGTACAGTGGGCCTACCGCATCACATAGAGGTGCTTCCCACCTTCCTAGACTGTTGTGGTACTCCTCCTGTCGAGTATCTTGGGTCTATTGCGTCACACAGAGTCGCTCCCCACTGTGGGTCTGTCGTGCTCACATAAAGGCACTCCCCCTCGTAGCCTGCTGAGGTACTCCTCCTGTTGAGTACCATGGGTCTGCCACGTCACATAGAGGCTCTCCCCACTGTGGGTCTGCCACGTCACACAGAGGTTCTTCCCACTAGGCTAGTCAAAACACTTCAAGTTGAAAGGTCAGCAGTCGTCAGGTCTCAGCCAGCTACTAGGTCTCCACACTCTGCTCGCTAGTCTCTGGGAGGATCCACTCCACAAGCTATCGGTCGATATTCAGACTGTCACGAAGTCCCTTGTAGAAGTATCTCAAAAGTTAGTCTCGTCATAGGGGTCTCAACGCAATAGACGACGCATCAATCAGACGCTCGGTCTATGAGTTATTGGCATTTCCGTTCCAGGGGCCCGGTTGTATTTAGGTTCAATACAACCCGACCATACCCCAAATTTGTCCAAACCTCAAGTGGGGTATTCCAAAATAACCGTCTCGCTCCATGATTTCCGTCACCACAGGCGGTTCGTCAAACGGAATCCTGGTGCCAAAGTTATAGAGGTTTGTGCAGGGGCGCATGGTTGGTGCATGGTCTAGACAAACCGTGCGGCCAAGCCGTGCGAAGTCTCTGGGTGGGACAGTGGCTACCGCATAGTTGGCGCAAGTTTTACCAAACCGTGCATCCAAGCCGTATGAGGTCCTCGGGTGGGACAGTGGCTACCGCACAGTTGGCGCACGGTTTCCCAAACCGTGTGGCCAATCCATGCGACCACTTAAAATTTAGGGTTTTAAGTCCCGGGCCACTCGATATTTCCTATATTTCCCCCATTCTTCCTCCCACTTGAGTCTCATGCAGGATTTCCGGTTTTTCAGCGGTTGGGGGAGCTCCTTTGCTCGTTTTTGAGGCAAAACGAAGGGGGTTCTTGGTGAATCAGATATGGATCTCCATTCATCACCGTGGGAAAAAGTCGTCTTCTTCCTTCACGTAGAACACATCATTCAAGAAGAGTGGAAGAGGGGTCAGGCCATGTTTATTTGGACTACACCCACCTTGTTAGTGTGGTAGAAATTGGATCAACAAATGAAGATAAGGAAGGTAATTAAAAACATCATTTCCCACAACCCTTGTCAACAATATATTCCCAACCCGTAAGGAAAAACATCCATGAATCAACTTGATAATAAGTCTGTTTGTGTTCTTTATTTTAGAAGGTAAGAATCATGGGATTAATATCATACTTAAATAAAATCCCAACATCGTATGATGATGATCGTTGAAGAAGTCACGAAAAGGCGGCATCGATTTGTCTATGTTGGAAGAGGAAGAGGATAACCGTCGTTGGCGGATGAGCGTTTGGAGGTGACTAAGTCAAGGATGGCGTTCTTTGCGGTCGACTCCTTCTCTTTTGGCACAGTTGAAGATCTATGTAGGTGTTCATCGTTCTTCGGTGGAGAGATCTTCTCCTCCTCAATTCTCTTTTCCAAGCTCTCCCAAAAAGACCAACACCCAACAAATCAATAGATTAAGACATCCTATTAATTTGTTGGCATGGAATTAAAAAAGGGGGGTTTAATTAATTGAGTGAATAAATTCAATTAATTAATTGAGAGGGTTGGTGTAATTAATTTGTGGGGGAAGTTCAAGGGTTACACCACTTAATTGTGGGTTCCAAGGGGTTACAACCCACGGGTGGTCCCCACCAATATATCCTCCCAAGGGAGGTTATGTGTTGGTGGGCCCCACCACCATAACCTTCCATGGGAGGTTCGGGTGTGGTGGCCCCCACCTCCAACCTCCCCTTGGATATTTTAACTTCCAAAATAAAAATAATCTACACTTATTTTTATTTAACTTTATTCTTAAAAACTCCAAAAACTAACTTCCATTCTTATTAGAACGCAACTGCGGTGAAGGTCTCACTAAGTAATCACTGATGCTGTGAGTTCAACAGTGCCCTTGGATTCCAATTCTGAGCACCGGTTCAAAATTTATGAAATCTCGCTCGTATGTTTACTGAACGTACCCGAATAAAACTTCAGAAATTGATTTCAGGCACATCAGGCCTCATAATCAAGCACCATAAATTTTCGTGAACTCGTGAAAATCCCATGTATTTAAGAAAAAACATTTCCACAGAATTTTCGGATCTTTACAGATGACCCTTAGAGTTCGTGGTTGGGGGATCAGGTTTTCTTGTGTGTTTCACCGAGGTTGGGACATAGGCAGATCAGGAGACAGGGTAAACTTTCACTGAGGTATGTGGGTCCGTTTGAGATTCTAGAGAGAGTCAGATCAGTTGCCTATCGGTTGAAGTTACCATAGAGGTACTGGGACATACACGGCATCTTCCATGTATCTCAACTACGCCGCTATCATTCAGAATCCTCTAACATTTTTCAGCCCGATGAGGTTGAGCTTCAAGTCGATGCATCCTTTTAGGAGCATCTAATTCGTATTGTTGATCGGAGCAATAAGGTTCTCTGAGACCGGTCAATTCCTCTCGTTCTGGTGCTATGGTAGCATGGTCGAGTGTAGGACGAAACATGGGAGTGGGAGACTGACGTACGTGCTCATTGGCCAGAGTTTTTCACAACTGTATCTTCGCCACCCTTAGAAGGGAAATTCGAGGATGAATTTCTTTAAGGGGGGAAGTTTGTAAGAACTCGGTTCTTATTCTTGAGGTACGGGTTTCTTATTTTCCCTTTTCCTTAAGTGTTTTTAAGAAAATAAGGAAAATGGGGGAAAATCCCAAATTTTGTGGGTACACGCCGTGTACTTTGGCCGTGTGGGATGAGTACATAGGGTGTGTAGGCCTGTCGGTGATGAAGGGTGTAAAAACCAACTACACGTCGTGTACTAGGTATTTACACGTCGTGTAATCGGTAGGCATGTGAACAGTAAGGCAGCTGCTAGCTAAGCAATAGTACATGCCGTGTATTCCGAAATACACGTCGTGTACTCATGTCGGCAAGTGAACAGTTCGGTAGTGAAAAGTAGCCACCAGAGAAACAGTTAAATCATGAAAGTACACACCGTGTAATTGAGAGTACACGCCGTGTAGTTTGTTTTTTTTTGCTTAAAATTTGAAGTATCCTCCTCTTTGGATAGAGGAAGCTTAGAATTCTAGAGGACCTCGGGAGGAGAGTCTGGAGCTTGGAGGAGTTCCCGATCGCATGTCGGGAATCGGATTCTTCCGTAGTCAATCTCCTTTGAACCGCACGGGTAATATATTCCTTATCTTAGAGCCTTTCTTACCAATTATTTCCTGAGGGAAAGTTATTTGAGGTTTAATGAGTGAATGTTTATCCTAGATATACATCTTTCTTGGATGATTCGGGAGGTTTCGTTCATGTATACCGATTAGAGACGATCGAGGTAGGTAGTCTGGGGTTTATTTTCAATTGTTGAGTTGAATTTGTGTACCATTGTGATTCGCGCCCATGGTTGGGGTGTCGTATGGATGAGTACTTTGCTAGAAAAAATATCTAGAATTGTATATACAATCTAATGATAAGTTTAAACTGTTGTTTGGGATCACTGCCCAGATCCAGGACCACCCTGGGGGTGCGTTCCTCTATTTAGCCGTTTGACCAGGATACCTGAGGGTATGCCATGATTATATTCTGTAATGAATTTTCTTGATAGAAAATTTGTTTAAATTTATTTTTTATGCTTTGGGATCGGCCTGGTTTCTTTCACCTAAGGGAAGTGGTTGTTTAGCCTAAGGTAAAGTGTTACATTTATCCTAAGGGCAATGTTTCATATGCCTGACGGCAGTCGTTTCCATGCCTGAGGGCATTATCTCGTACCCCTGAGGGAAATATTTGTTATTACTGAGGGCAATCGCCTAAGGGAGTGATTCTGACTAGCCTAAGGGTTTGATTCTGATTAGCCTAAGGGCGTTGTTCTATTAGCCTGAGGGCAATATTCTGATTACCTGAGGGTAAGGTTTGGCATGTTTGAGGACATTGTTTATTTCGTATATTCACTGTGGTGATTTTTGATGTTGTACCTTTCGAGCCGAAGTACAATCTTGGAGGTGATAATTAATAATTAAAATTATGATGAAACTGGTATTGATAGTTACTTTTGAGTACTTACTAGTTTACTGCATTTACTTTTGCACACTGTTGTTGCATATTTTCACTGACAGTTGGGCACGGGCCTTTGGTGGGTGCCTACTGGGATTTATTTCTCACACTCTGTTTGGGTCATGTCTTCAGCCCAAACACACTATATTGTTGCAGGTGTCGACTAGGGAAAGGGTCCATATACAAGTACATGATTGGAGTAGAGGATTAGGAGAGCATGGGAACGAGCTTAGGCGTGCGATGCTGATGTGTTCTGTTTACTCTACTTTGTTTTGTTCGGTTGTACCTTGTAATTTGAGTTGTATTGTATTTTATTGCAGTGTATCCTATTCTGTATACTTTCATAGATTAGTGACATGGTGCATCTTTATATATATGACTGCTGGTTCTCTTTTACTTCAGTTGTCCATTCAGTTGTATATTGTTTACTACTTCCGCTGTTGTATGTTATTTATCTTTTCCGCTGCACTACATTTTGAAAAATGAGGGCATAGTTTCCCCACTATCAGAACTGGGCCCTCGCTGCTAGTCGGTAGCCTCTGGCGTTCGGGGAAATGCGCTTGAGGTCATGTGACCAACCGGGTTCGGGGCACCCGTTGAGTGGCACCTGGATCTGGGACGTTACACTTACACACACAGACATAGGTATGTATGTGTATATGTGTGTCTATATATATATATATATATATATCTTCCTTGCACATATTCCCCCATGGCATGGGGAATATTTCAATGGATTAAGGGTATATATATATGTATGAGAATTTATGTATGTGCTAGTGTGGGAATTTTTTGTCGGAATCTTAAAGAGTTGAAGTGTCTCAGCTTGGTCGTCTTCCTTCTTTGAGGTAGGATATGTATGCATTAACCTTTAAATTTAAGAATAATTTATTTCTTTCATTTCTCACCTTGTTTTAATAATAATTATTGATATATAATTGTTAGTAAAATTTTCTATCATGGATTGGAGTGGTTTATTTCTTGTAATGTGTTATAAATGGTTTGATTGTGTTTTCACATCAATTGCCTGACGAAATTCCCCTTTCACCTTTGTGAATGTGTTTTTAATTTGAAATGCTGGTTTGGGTTTATTAAAAGGGTTTTGAAGTGTATTTTCGGTTTTCAAAGTGGTGTGTGTGTGGTTCCTTAAGAAATGGTTTGGCATGCGAAATTTATGTGAGGCCCAGTTGAAAATTTTTTAAAACTAGTTATCTTAATAAAACTCTCCTTGGATGTGTTCCCCTTGATTTGGTTGAGTTATATGTTATGGGAGGTCAGCTAGGTAGGACTTTCATGTGATCAAATGGTTTAAAGGTGAGGGACGTATTCCTTAGGGTGACTCGGGGGTGACTTTGTTGTGTGTGTTGACTGTGTGTGAGGAATGTACTTGTGACTGAATACTTGTTTGACATTGTTGGATCACCCCTCTTTTAGTCTGAACATGGTAACCTAGCTTAGCGAGTGAATTTCCATTGAATGATTGTTGCACTAGTTTAGACCATACACTCGCTAGTGGCCCTTAGTACGGACTTTTCTCTGCTAGGGGATTGGGCCCCTCGGTTTGGCTAGGTTGGGAAACACTGAGCATTTGGGTGTTATGATGTCATTGAGAGTAGGCATGCATTAGAGATGAGTCACATGTATAGTACATTCGAGACTATTCACAATCTCCTAGGTTTTCCCATATACATCAGCACTTAGTTATCTATGGAGGATGATTGAGGTGCTTTGTTTGGTTGGTTACTCTTGCTTGTTATTTTCCATTTCCCTTGTGTGGTCATTGATTTTGCCTTCGTGTATGATGTGTATCTTTGTTAAAGAGGATAAAATTGAAATTCAAAATGATAAGCGGCCATTCCCCCTCATTTTTATGATTCAATGAAAGTTATTTATGATAATTTTGGTAAAGTTTTAAATGATTAATGTGCAGATTAGGGGATTAAAAATGATAATATCTAATGATGCTTCTGCTAATTAGTTTGACCCACAAGTTGAGTATATATATGAAAAAATAAAACCTGGATTTTTGGCTATAAATACTACCTCACATTCTTGAAATTTATATCCTCTAACATCAATGACAATATCTAATTCAAACTAGAGTTGAAATTTGGGATTTATCATGGAAATATAATATCTGATCCATCTCCATAGACATCACTGATAAGTCATCAGATGATGACCATGAACCTCAGAAAAAAGTCAAGATGTAGAGAAGAGGTTGATATCTGTATGGTAGAGGAAAACTTAAGCAAATGGGTTATAGAGGAAAAAACAAAAAATGAATGATTGTTTACAATTTCTACCTCAGTGTACTTTTTGTACTTTTATTTCCCTGATGAGGGTAGTTTTTGCCATTTTTTACCCCATATTCTTCCCTAATATTTTTCCTTTCTTCTAATAAATGGGTTATAACTTTTAGGTTCTAACCTTGGATTATTTTAATTATACTAGAAACCAATTATATTATATTAATGATTAATTTTATTAATTATTAATTATAGTATATTAACTATTAACTATTAATTATTATATTAGATTAATTATATTATATAATTAATCATTAACTATAAATTATATTATATTAATTACTATCTATTAATTATTTATTTATATTATATTTATTATTAAGTATATTAAATAACTAATTATATTATATTACTTAATTATGTTATATTAATTTTTAATTATTAAATATAATAATTCTATTAATGATTAACTATTAATTAACTATTAATTATCAACTATTAATAATTATAGTATATTATATTGATTATTAGATATATTAATTATTAATTATTAATTAAATTAATGATTCATTATTACATTAATAATTATATTATATTAACTATTAATTATATTATAGCAACTATAAATTATTAATTTTTATATTATTTGAACTATTGATTAATTATTATATTTTATTAATTATATTATTAATTATTATCTATCTATTAATTAATTATATCAATTATTAAATATATTGAATAATTAATTATATTTCATTAATTAATTATATTTATTAATTTATCACTTTCAAAAAGGGCTTTATGGCTCATGTAGAGGCCAGTTCGGGTGGTGTCTCTAATATATTAGAAATGTGCAAGTTCTCATTTATTGCTCGGATCATTTTTCCAAAGGGTGTAAATACTTATCGACTTGAAGATTTGGTAAGTCGAGTTTCCTTGACCTAGGGATTTTTTGATTGGAGGTGCATCTCTATTGGTCATGGATTGTTCCATTATTTGTTCACTTCAGAGGATTTGTGGAAGAAATATTGGGGATTTAGGTAATTATACTTGAAGTCGGACTCTTTTCACATTCAAGAATGGTCTTTAGATTTTGATCGTTTCACTGTTAGGAATACCATTTCATAGGAGTGGATCTTATTTATGGTTTTTCTTGGATTATCATACATTTGAAGATCCAATATGATATTTTTTATAATAATTGGAGTTCTAATTTATATAGAAAAAATTGAATCATTTCAGCGTGGTAATTTTTTCAGGGTCATAATGGAAGTTGATCTCAGTTAAAAATTGATTGAAAAAGTTATTATGTCCATGTACAATGATAAAATTAATATGAAGATAAAAAATGAGAAATACTTTTTTTGTAAGGCTTGTAATTTGATCAGGTTCTCTAAGAAAAAATGTTTTAAATCCTTGAAATGTGAAGCTTACTCCATGAGAGGGAATCTGGAGGAGTGTAAGAGGAAGTGTGGGAACGTTTTTCAAGATCCTTTTGTGGGTTTTTATGGGTAAGTTCCATTTATGGTTTCATTGAGTGGGTAGATTCATGGTGACTCATCTTCTGTGGATCTGGGTCTGAGCAAATTTGTAACTATGTAGGTATAAGGCAATGTTTGTGGGGTTGGTCCTTCTATAGGGGAAGTACGAGGCTAGTATATCCATATGGAGGAATCTAAAAGGAATAGGAATGGGTTGGTTATTCAAGATTGTCCTATCATATCTTTAATAGGTCCTAAGAAGGATTAGAATAATGTCGATTGTGGTTAGTAGGTGGAGGCATCTATTGGGTACTAGGTTCGGGGGAAATATTCTTAGGGTATTTCCTTTGGGCCCATGAAACCTAGACAAATGAAAATATACATAAGTGTGTTGGAAGAAAAAACTAATGGTTCTTGGGGTAGTGTCATGGATGAGGGCTTGGACTCTTCCTCTAAGCCTATAGGAAAATATTCTTACAATATAAATCACATTATTGATGGTCAATATAGTTTTAAACTATATGTGCATGAGTATATTGATAATAAATTGTGGAAAGAGTAAACTATGGTTTCTTCAAAGCCTCACAAAGGTAAGAAAAAATTATATGTAGATTCCCCTACTAGAATTAAGGATAATAAAGGTTCTATCTCTGTAAAAACTAATCAGGGGTTGGAATTAGAAGGGAATAGGCTAATTAAAAATGGAAAAGATCGAATTCAAGTAGGTATTTTATAGAAGAGAATTATCAATGTTTTAGGATTGGTTGTTAAGAATACTTATAGTCAAAAAAGGTAACCCTCTAAGCCTAATTTTGACTATTTGATGATGTAAGGAAGGGAGATTACATCTTCTCTATCTCAGTCTTGGGCATCCATAACCAGAAAAGATTTTGAGGTGATCCCTTTGGAGAAACCTAATGTTTTTAATGTTCCTATGATGGGATCATCATCATCACCTTTGAATATGACTCTAGTAACTCGGAGCTAGTGGTTACCTTATTACATTAGTACAAAATACAAGAGACCACACCTCATGGGATCGAATAGTTTAGAAGTATTTAGAGACTAGATAAATTATTCTCACATTAAATTTGAGAACATGAAATAAAACATAAAATTCCATTGAGAATTTTATTATTTATTTTAGTATATACTTGAAATCATTCGAAGTTAATTTTTTTCGACCTTGGGGAAATTAAAACATAATAAAGGGTGAGTGCATATGCTCAATAATGGAAAGCATACAACAGAATCTATCATATAATTAATAAAACATGAATAATATAGTAGAGATATAAAATAAGAAAATAAATCATATAACTAATATCATGGAATGGAAATATATTCATGGATGACATAGAAATATAAATAATCACATGGATAAGATATAATTGGTTTCATAATGATAGAATGAATAATTTAAGACATCATAATCTTATCATTAAGACTTCATTCCAATAAATCATACTTAAAGAGGTAGGGAATATGGAAAATACCAAAAATATTTTGCCTCGTGAGACCTATTGATACATCAAGAGGCAATCTATTATCATCCCCCACCTATCCATTACTATGTCCAATGCGTTTTTCATATGAAAAGGGTGAATAAAAAATATAATAGATAATCAAAAAATATATATATTTGAAAACTAACATAAGGAACATCAATATTTTACCCATTTAATAAATAAAACAACGTGATCATATACCTTATAGAGAAATATGGTGGATGATATTATTAAATTATATCCTAGTTAAAGAAAAATAATATTTAAAGTATGCTAACATGGATGAAAAACACCTTTATAAATACATTAGAAAATCACTTTGAAAACAAGAATAATTGTCATATTCTTTTAAAAATATTTTAAAACTAAAAATTCCCATAACAATGCTAATAATATTTTATTTGAAAAACTATGGAAATTTATAGATAAATATTGATAATGAATAACGACTATGATGGTGAGAAAAGGTATTCATATGGAAAATATTGAAAAAACACCCTTTTCCCACTTTATTAAAATGTAAAAAATGACTTGTGCAGAAAATGAAAAGAAGATTCCTTTAAAGTGTTTGTAAATAAATCCAAATATAGTATAAAAATAACTTTATGAATCATTTAAAAGTGGACAATAACTTCTATAAAATAATTTTAAGAACATTGAAATGGAGGAGAAATAATCTCGATCAAAAGAAGATAAATAAGGTTGTCTTTTCTTAAAAAAACTTATTTAGGTATTTTTGAATACCAAAGAGTGGGAATAATATATAAATATTGTATAATTCCTCCAACATAAACATAAACATAAATAATCCCAAATAATAATGGGATTGTGAAATAAACTATTACCTAGGACTTCCGCTTGTTCAGGAATGATATAATATCCTGTAAAATAAATTTATACTTATTATAGATCTATATCAGAACCATATTTTTATTAAACATTATAGAGAGTATTTATTTATAATTTATTATTACCTATTTATTAATACTTTTTTTGTTAAAATCAATATTTGAGTGTTATTAGTTTTGTTTTACGTACATGTTTAGGTTTGATGGTTTCAATCATTTCACCTTGGTCATGGTTTCATCATCTCCAAAGTATTAAACATGATTTAATTATCATATTTATACATTTATTATACTTTATAACTATCTATTAAAATATTCATAAAAAATGAAATACATTGTTTCATGAAGATTGGAGTTCGGTATTTTTCTAATAGATGAAAAGAAAATAAATTGAATGAACATTTACTTTTATAAAATCATAATCATAATATAAATATAATATTTCTTTGTTAAAATCATCCTTATAACCATCCATGTGGGGTGGAAATGAAAAAAAAAATCACATTGCTTCGTGGAGGTGGTAATCCTCACAGGAGCGACATTGTCATTTTTCAATGGATGGAAGGTTAAGGAGGTATATGATATATTATATTTTTAGAATCATAATTATGTCATAAATATTATATATATTCATTAATTATATTTTTATAACCAATCATGTAAAGTAGTGAGGAAAAAATAATTACATCGCTATGTGGAAATGGCAGTATGTACGTACACACAAGCGATGTTTTCATTTTCCATAGAATGGAAATGAGATAGAAAATGGTTGTTACATTAATATAACAACATATAAATATAGTAAAGATATTTAAGTAATTATTAAATGATGGTTATAGAATATGTAGATAATTTTTATGAATAGTGGAACTTAAAAAATATCAGTAAGAATGTGTACATCTTCCTTGGAAAACCTCTTTTGGATTACACATTAAGCCCTCTAGGATTAGTAATTTGGCGAGGCCAAGACCTCTAGGTGAATAATAGAGTTGGAAAGGGATTTGGATAGAAATTTTTCAAGCTAATGTGATTAATAATTTTGAATAAGAGGGAATTTTATGTTCTATTTTATAAGGTAGGTGGGTGTAAAACTTCTAAATACTTGAAATTTTGCTATACAGTATATGTCTTACCCAAGTCAAGTGGCTAAAAATTTTCATAGTTTCAAAAATATGATGGGTAGTGTCAAAATTCAATTAACCAATCAAATTTAAGTGTGATAATTTAAATATTATCTTTTATATTAACACCCCTCCCTTTAACCTCATTTTATAATATTTAATTTCAAAAATTGGCAAAAGTTTCTTTTAATATAAGTTTGTAAAATGCAATAATTTTTTTTAAAATATGTTTTTTTAGTTTAAAAATTAGTTTACACCAATATCAAGTATAATTTTTATTTTAATAGAAATAATTAGATTAGATTACATTAAATGATACTTATTTGAATTTAAAATTAAACCAAAACCTATAGTTTCCTTAAAATTTCTTGATTAAAAAAATGAACCAAAAATAGTTTTTATTTGAATAAAAACATTACTTAGATTTCCAAAATGTCAAACATATATTTCTAAGTTCAATATTATATTTTTAAATTTATTATACTAATTCATAAATATATATTTGGTCTAGAAAATTTTTCATAAACTTTTAATTCATTCTTATATAATGATAATGTCATAAAAGGGACATTATTTGTAAAATCGGTATTTTTCACTATTCACCCAAAATCAACTATTTCTGAAAAGTCCTAAAAAAATTAACCCTAAGATAAATTTGACATTATTAGTTTAAAAAATTATATCCATTTTATAAAATTAATATTTTAAAATTTATAAATTTTATATTTAAATATAACTATAAACTATTTCTATTATAATAATAGGATGTGCATTGGGAAATTATCCAAAGTTGTAGTGTTTACCTGCTATATGATGATTTTAGGTATTCATCCCCCTATAAATAATTTTAATCCTAAAAATTGTGATATATGTTAGTTCTTAAATAAATGTGGTAATCCTTTATCATAGCTTCTTTAGGCTCCCATGTTACCTCCTCTAGTTTGGGATTTCTGTAAACAAATTTCACCAACTGAGTTATCTGGTTCCACATCACATTCTCTCTGGTGTAAAGAATTTGGATAGGCACTTCATTATAAGATAATTAAATTTACAACTCTATTCCCTCAAAGGTTATTATATACATTATATTCGACATTTATTTTCTTAATAATGAAACATGGAAGACGTCGTGTAATTTAGAGAGGTTGGGTGGGAGAGCCAATCGGTAAGCCACAACTCTAGTTGCCTCTAAAATTTCCAAAGGCCCAATGTACCTAGCACTTAAATTCCTCATTTTATTGAATCATATAACTCCCTACCATAGATACACCTTTAATAATACATGATACCCTACTTGAAATTTCAATTCCTTACTCTAATTATAAACATAGATTTTTTATCTCCTTTGAGTTGCATAGATATGATTTTGAATAGATTGTACTTTCATAGTGGTCTCCTTGACATGTTCTTGTCCTGTTATATTCATTTCCCCAAATTCTTCCCAACAAGTTGGAGTATGGAATTGAAGGTTCTAGACATAGTGGAATCTCCTTTTGTGGATGATATATGAAAATTTATTTTAACATAGAGTGTCTCAAAACACCAATAGAGTATTTTTTTCATGTGAAATTTATAATTAGTTTATTTAATATTAGAATAAGTGGTTAACTCATCTTAGGAACTTTCTCTGAAGAATATGTTTTTAATCATTCGAAAATTATTTTTCATATTTCTTTCATTCCTCTTGGAGGACCCAAGTGTAGAATCCCTCTAACAGTGTTCCACACATGCTCCTTTTATCTCTGAACAATCACTAATAGAACGCTAGATGCTAGCACAGTGGATCAATTGTCACTTTTTGTTCACCTCGATCACTCTTCCTTTGGGCTAGAATAATTTCTTCCTTTTCTTGAGAATATTTTAGGAATAGGAGTTGAGATAGAAATTTTTGTATGCACAATTATTCTCATTTATCGATTAACCCTACACAATAGATATAACCATATATTTATAAATTTTGGGGTTAGATTAAAATGTTATTTAATTTCATACCATCCCTTAAATAATATTTTAATCTTTAACAAACCTCATGACATTTAATAATAATAATATTATTATTATCATTTTATAGTGTGCACTAACTTTTGTAATGGTAAATATTATTTTACCAGATTATAAATTAATATTTATTATCAAACACTATCTTGCTCCACTAAAACTCTTCAATATTTATTAAATACTCGAATAAATATTTTATTCATAAATAAATATTTTATTCTTAAATAAATATTTTATTCACAATACAGTGAATAAACATTTATTAAAATATTCAATAAATAAAATAAATATTTTATTCACAATCTATTGAATAAATATTAATTATATATTCATGCAATAAAATAAAGTATTTATTAATAAATAAATAATTATTTATTACCTTGTTAATATTATCGACAATAAAACTTGAATAAAATTATTCTTTAATCTTGAGAATAATATTTATTCCATTAAATAAATTCAAATATAATTTAATCAAGATAAAAAAACATTTAGTGTGTGGACCTCTAAGATTCTTTCTCGTTAGCATTAGGAAGGTTTGCCTAAATTCTAAGATTACTATCTAGAAATGGGTCGAGACACCCAAGAGAAATAACTTAATGTTGCAATGAAGACAAACAAATATGAACCCTCACTATGTAATATAGTACTTTTGTATCAATATCTAATCAATTGGGATACACATCTATGCCATCAACCTATATTCTTGATATGTATTTCTTTGAATATCTGAAATAAACATCATTACACCCTGGCCATGGAATTTAAATGACAGTTATATTTCAATCAAAGGTATGAGATATAAACTTTCATAAATATGGATGGGATAAATCCTTTCTTGATTTATCTATTAATAACTTATCATTAATGATGAACCCAATGTACCCTACTTTTTATTAACATATGGTGTGATGGCTTTTGTAAGTAAATCTAAGTACATGAGTCCTAACATGCATGAATGATAATCATAAAGTTTAAAGACCATTACACGTGCTCATAGATAGGAATTATGATAACAACAAAACATATGGAATTACTACTAGTGGGTATACTCTCATAATCTAATATATTAGTGATTACCAATTTTTAACATCATGAGAATAAGCCTCATCTGTTTATGAGTACTCACACCTGACAGTCTATGTACTATATGACCTATCATAGTAAATTATCCAATTGTAGAACTATATTTAACAAATATCGTCATACCATCTCAAGGTTATGATTATATTGGGAACTAATATAACCTTATCAATGTGATAGATACTCTATTACATTATCAAATCATTGTTATACAAAAGAAAAATTAATATGTGATATGAAATTTATATTACTATTCACTTCTTTGATTATTCATGTAATCCAAAGTACAAATTAGTTGGTTCTAGGGAACCAACTCCAAAAACATCTCACTTAAACTAGATCCAACTACTAACGATAGGTTAGACCTCACATTTGAAACATTATTCTGCTGAGTATGGCTATAGTTTTTAGGATTACCACATTTTTGTGGCTAGTGTTATTAAGCCACATGTTAGTGCTACGAATATATTTTCTACAACAATACTTTATTGAGAAAATCCCTTAAGTAGTTATATAACTGAGTATCCATCTCTTGTTCCAATGTCAGAATCCGGAAATCCTAACTAAATTCATAGTTAAATATTATCATAAAATGATAAATCTATTTCTTTTGTAACAACTTAAAATCAGAATAGGACGTTACTAAACTACTTATTAATCTGCATCAGTAGTAGTAGCATATTTTGATATTGTAGATATAGAAACTAATAGAGGTATTAAGGTTTTATTTCATATTAATATAGCTTAATCAGTTATACTAGATCAAATTTAACTAAATAAAGATAATTGTTCAATTCCCTTAATTATTAGTGTTCCCACTTCTCTAAAACCCAATAACTTATCCAGTTCTACTTTTCCAAGTACTATTAGATAATTCTAATTGCAAGTCCATGCAGTTATATTGGATTTGTTTAATATTCACCTATTATTCTTTATGCATCAGTAATATCAAATGTCAGTACATATCATGGAACAAGATATGGATTACTAGCACTTAATCTTGTGAAATCATTTTAATCTATATAAACTCTTCCTATACCCATGCATATTATACTAGATGGATTATATTCCAACAATAATTCAGTATTGAATTTTTTCAAATTTTATTTTTCAATACTATGTTAATATATTTTCTATGAATATATTTCGAAAACTTATAGATCTATTTTTTAGATCTTGTTACCTAGAACGTGGTTTCCACTTTCTGTTAAACTTAGATAAATTTTATTCCCCAGTCTTAACAATATGGTAATACGTTACATTTTTTTCCATATGTTATAAACATATATATCTTGAAAACTCACACTAAATAGTTTGAGACACATGTCACTCATTCATTTCCAAATACATATTATATGATCACTATGCATGATTTATTCATAAATGAATCTTATTGGAATTTATTGATGTTACTGGATCATTTAATTATTCCAAGTAGACATATATCATAGGGTCTCTATTTGGTCATGTCATAGAGATATATTCCATAAGGATTCTTCTAAATGAGGTATCCTTAAATATGAATAGCCCAATATGTTGTTCATATAAATATTCTTTGACAAGTAAAATTCAAAAAGTATTTTAGTCATAATGAGAGGTGTTTATGTTTTTTCATATACTAAACTTTCAATAATATTTTTTGCTATATTGGTACCAACTTATACCATCCATGTCCAGTTTATCTTGAATACTCACCAGCAGTATCAAGTCTTAGAAACATTCAAAATACAGAATCCCCAATTTTTGTTACATGGAATCCATCGCTTGAATTTATACATACATTCTAACCATATAATATTACCATTTACTACTTATTTGTAGGAATATTTATTATAAAAGAATAATATATATATCACCCACCATGGTGAACATAAACCACCTTTTGGGTTATGAATTCCTATACATTATGTGTCTATAGAACTACTCCTCCCACTAAGCTCAATGGAGTCCAATATTCCTATTTCAAATCATGTTCATCTAAAGCCTTAACTCATAGAAGTTAAGTATTATCCCAATATATTTAAAGATATAGTATTCCTTTATTGAATTGTAGTTGATCTTTATTATACATTCGTATCCTCAGAGGATATATAATCATTAACTCAGATGTGCCTTAGTGTTTTGAAGTCCGTTTGTTGATAATGGTAGATTTTAACAAATAATTTTCAATAAATAATTGTGGAGGTGTTCTAATTTATTCTTATAATATCTTGTTTGTTATGATATTCATTAGACAATATAGTTGGTATATGGTTAGTTTTTTCACTTCTATTTACAAAATATGACTTGAAAGTAATGATGAAAGGTTTGCAATATATATAAGACTCATCATTGATCTTACTTTAACTACCATAATTTCATTAATGTATATAATAAAATGTGAGTTAGGGATAAACTCTACTCCATATATATGATCAATGATTACTTGGATAATATATTCTCTAATAAGAAATCTTAGATATTCATAGATCTTTACCAAGTTCACTCATTTACTTCACTCAGCATTTCTAAAATTTATTAAAGTAATATCATGAAGTAACCTTTATTTTAGAATGGTTCATGTGGCCATGTTGAAAGAACTCTAAAATCTGTATGATATACATTTATTTAAAAAGGTCTCTTTATCTAAAGCATGATAATTGGTTTACTTGTATATCCAATATCATAGCTCAATTGAGACTAAACACTTTTATGGGTATGAATAGGTTAACTAATTTCAGTTTTATTTGATAAAGATTTATCTTTCCATAATCATATATTAGTATTATATTTTTATATTCATAATTAACTGTAATGGATATATGTGATTCAAGAGTTACTGAACAGCTAGTTTAGTATTAAAGTACCATAAAAAAATTTATTCTAAAAAAATAATGTCTCATTATGTCTATTGATGTAATCAGATAAATTTTTTGGTAACACTTATTACAAACTTGAATCAATCCAATCTGGTAATGAGAAATTGTGAGATCCCCTTTCCTGATATAGGAATCACCCTTTCTCGTCTTCTTTTGAATTCACTCTAAAATTTCTACTATTTCTCACTTCCTATATTTAAATACGTGTATGTTGTAAGAATATTTTATTTAATACACAAGTTAAGAATAGAAACTTTATGAATATACTTAAAGTGGATACAACTGCTTACTTCTTCAATTCATTACAATTTCTTTTCCAATGTTCATTCTTTCTAGATAAGAAGAAAATAGCCACATATTTATTCTTCTTCCTTTGAATATTTTGTCTCTTTGAAGGACTTTATAAATAATCTTTTAGATTTAGATTATCTATGCTATTTTCATCATTTTCTTTCAATATTTTCATGAAAGTGGGTGGAGAAACCAGTTTCGTCCAATCCTTACCCACTTGGTGAAGTATAGGCCAAAAATTCATGAGTTATTTATCCATTTATTTTATCTAGGATTGTAAAAATATGGATAACCTTGATGGTGAGGATAATATGATAATATTACTAGATAATTTATTATCTAAGTTGAAGCCCAATTTTTCTAAATGATCAATATACCCCATCATTTTCATAGCACGATCAGTAGCTAGATTTCTTTAATCCAGTTTACATTGATATAGTGCATTGAAAATATTATTTATTTCTATCATTTCCTTCTATTTATCAAGAGAATTGAGATTAGATATTATAATTTAAGAATCTATGTCTTTATGTTATATCATAAACTCTCTGGACATAGTTGATAATATAATACAATGGACATAGGAAGCATCCTTAGTATATTTATAGTAGGCATCCTTTTCACCTTCGCTCACCTACTGGGGTGGTAGAATGGAAATAGGGGATTCCAAAACATCATAAAAACTTTATGATAATAATTCATTACATAAATTATTATAACATATTTATAAATTTTTATTTTTGTGTACATACCCTGGGTTAAGGAATGATCACACTGTATTCACGGTTTTTCTTGACATTTTCTACAATAATTAAAATAGATGATTGGTACTTTACTTGATTACTAATTATGTGAGACATAATAAATTTAATTTTGTTAAGTCTCCCAATATTTTATCAAGTCCCAATAGCACTCACCATTGAACTCATAATGTCTAGTTTCTTAGATATTCTAGTAGTAAAGATCTATATGCCCCTTCTCATAACCCCAAAAGGGTTGGTCAAGGTACTTAAATGTATTTAGGTAGGTAGATCTTTGTTAACTATAGAATTTCAGATAATTGACCTATTGAGTGAATTACCCAATCCTAAAATCCTAACTATGATTTCTTTAACACTTTCCTCCAAGTTACACCAAGTCTAGAAAGGGATACTCCTCTTAATCTAAACGGTTGAGTCAACCCAAAACTTTCTTAATAACTCCCCTTATAAAAGTAAGTGTCCCAAAAAGGGTTGTTCAAACACTTAGTTTTATTGGTTTCATTCCTAATGAAGTAATGAAATTCCAAGTTTGACTTAATATATATTTGAGGTGTTTTATTTATTATACATAAATTTTATCTTATTTTATCTTCTAAATGTCTTATTTTTTTGGAAAATATGAGGGTAAATCCTCCTTTATTGAACATAAAAAAATCACTTTTTTGTAATGGTATAAGAGTAATCCCATTACATAATAAAGGTATAACATCTTTAGAAAACGATAACCGAAGCTCCTAAGATGATCCCAAGTGACCAATTGGAAGCAGATATCAAGATAAGCTATAGAAAAGTCTCATTTCCCCCTTGTGATAAAATGATTAAGTATATTTTACTTAATTTATTAACCATGTTTGATAAAATATTTACACATAGTCCATTTATATATATTCCATATTTTCACATTCATTCATTTATTTATATGATTACGGTCTTGCATCCATAAAATAAATAATGCATAAGATGGAAATAAACAAATAAATAACCTGGTCATGAGCTTATCTAACGGTTGATTTATTGAGCAGAAAATAAACCAACCAATGAACTAGGAGAAAAACTCCCTTTGAAAATCTTAACATGAGTTGTAGCATTCCATCTATCCACCAGTATAATGCATAGGTTGGTAACATCTTGATTCCATCTTGAACCACCTCTACATGACTTGGGATACTTCATTAATTGCATTTATTTATATCTCACATTAAAGTGATGGGAATAAAATTATTGGTTAAGGGGATTACATAAATAACCTTAGATATATAGGTCCTACATAAGAATGAAGGAAGGGATGACTCACATTCCATCATATTTAATTTAATAATTAATAATTTCAAACCCATGAAATAAATTAAATTAAATAAATACAACACATACATAGGACTTGATCAAGATCATGAATGGTCATAAACATGTAATGAATATGAAAAATTAAAACTATTTAACATTAATTTCTTATTCATTATTTATTATTAAGATAAATGCACTTGCATTAATTAATTAATTCTCTTTCAAATTAATGACCATCTGAATTCTTTTGGAGATACCCATCATTATGAAATTCATGGAAAATAAAAAAATGAATAATTATTGATTAATTATAATAAATTAATGGGGAATTTTATAATTCTCTAAAACCTTTATTAAACTATAAAACACAATAGGTTCTAATCAATAAAATAAGGTTTTGATACAGAAATTAGTAATTTAATGTAATTTAATTCTATCTTTTATTGGAAGACTACATAGTATGTAATTATGATCTATATGTCATGTATCTCCATTATTGTGTACCCAGGTTACATGTCTTGGGATTCGACATGTTTCTTGGCTGACCACACATCATGTATAATCTAATTATAAGCCATGTAACACTCTTATTGTGCATCCACTGGACCTTCCAAAATACTCAACATGTTCTTTGGATGTGGAACCACGTGATATATATGTCATCTACACATTGTGTGTTCCATATGTCATGTGACCTCTTGACCCATAGAATAGATCAACTTGTATTTCAGTTGCAGGAAACAATGAAACACATGATATGTACAAGCCATCTACACACAGTTTATATCATTATTACTCTAGGTTGTCAGTCCAACATGGTTTTAACCTTGTTTATGACCATATGGGATGCACAAATTTCACCAATAAACCATGTAGATAGTATGATGTGCACTCCATCTACACACTGTGTAATCCAATAAGCCAAGTGTCAGGTTGGCCGGTCTACACATAGTGTGCAATAAATGCACCACGTGTAGTTATTGGTTGTCATGTCAAGTATCCCATGGAAGGTCCAGCTATTGTGAACTTGGGTACACAATGTGTACTATAACTACATGTCATGTAACCTAGTATTATCAGTCAGAAATATTAGCACTATCTGATGGCATCTTTGGTTATTCTTCATATATTATTAGACGATAAGAAAAATGAAATCATGAATGATGAGAATTAAAATAATGATAACATGTAATTTAAAATCATATTAAAGAACAAATAATATAAAAATGAAATATCTAACCTCTAATGTGTATATATATCAACAATCAAATAAATAATTATAAATTTGAAATATGACCCTCTCTAATACCACTTGAAGGTTCTAGTAATAGAGGAATAACCTTTGGTGGGTGATATATGAAAATTTCTTTTAATATCGAGTTTCTTGAAACCCTAATAAAGGATATTTTCATGTTAAATTTCTAATTAATTTATTTAATATTTGAAGAAGTGGTTACCTCATTTTAGAAACTTTATATGAAGAAGATATTATTAAACATCTGAAAACCCTTTTCTAGATTACCTTTGTTGTGCTTGGAGGATCCAAGTGTATAATCCCTCTAGCAGTGATCCACACATGCTCCTTTGATCTCTGAACAACCATTGATGAAACTTTGGGTGCGAGAATAGTGGATCAATCATCTTTTGTTGTTCACCTTGATCACTCGTCCTTCGGGCTAGAATTATTTCTTCTCATTCTTGAGAAGATGAGATAAAGAGGAGTTGGGAGAGGAATTTGTTGTGCGTAATGATTCTCAATTCTCGATTAACCCTACACAATAAACCTAACCATATATTTATAGAGCTAGGGTTTAGGTTAAAATATTATTTAATTTTGTACATGCCCTTAAACAATGTTGTAATCATTAACTGACCTCATGCCATATAATAATATTATTATTCTTATTTTCATTTTATGTCACATGAAAAACTGTGAAATTGTAAATATTATTTTACCAGTTTGAAAATTAATATTCACTTCCAGATGCGATATTGGTCAACTCAAACTCCTCAGTATTTATTGAATACCCAGATAAATATTGTATTCATAAATAAATATTTTATTCATAATCTAGCTAAAAAATTATTAAAATATTCAATAAATAAAATAAATATTTAATTCACAATCACGTGAATAAATATTTATTACATATTCACGTAATCTAAAAAATTATTTATTAATAAAAAAATATTTATTACCTTGTGAATATTAATGATAAATAAAACATGAATAAAATTATTCCTTTTTCTTGAGAATAATATTCATTCTGTTAATTAAATTAGAATAAAATTTAATTAAGATCAATGGAAGCACTCAGTGGGTGACCCTTTAGGATTCGTTCTCATTATCGTTAAGCAGTTTTGTCTAAAGTCCAAGATTAATGTCTAGTAATGGGTCAAGGCACCCAAAATAAGGAACTTAATATCATATTGATGAAAACTAAATATGAACACTCACTGTGTAATATAATCCCTTTGTATTTATTTCTCATCAAGCAGGTTGAACATTTGTGTCATCAACTTATTTGCTTAATATGTCTTAATATTTGAAACAAACACTGTTACCTCATGGACATGGAATTTATGTTATAGATATATTTCAAGAAAAGGATCAAGATATCAACTTCCATAAATATGGAAGGGAAAAATTCTTTCTCGACTTATCTATTGATAACATGTAATTTGTGAGGCACCCAACATACCCAACTTCCCATAAAAATATGGCAATATGGTTTTTGTCTGTAAATATAAGTGTGTGATCCATAAAATGAATTAATGATAATATTAAGTTCTAAAGACAATTACAAATTATTATAGATAGGAATATCTAATTTCATCAAAACATGCGAAATTTCTATTCGTGGGTCTGTTCTCGTAATCTCACATCCTAGAGATTCCCAAGTGTGAACGTCATGAGAAAAAAGACTCATCTGCTTATGAGTACTCATGCCTATTAGTATATGTACTATGTTCCCTATCATATAATTTTATCTCACTATATAACTATATTTAAGAGATATCATCATGCCATCTCAAGGTTCTCATCATAGCAGGGAACTTCTATAACCTTATCAATACTATAGATACTCTAGTACATTATCGAATTAATCTTATGTAGAAGAAAAATAAATATATGATAATAAATTTATATTAATATCCACTTCTTTGAATATTCATGTAATCCAAAGTACAAATTAGTTGGTTCTAGGGAACCAACTCCAACGGACATCTCTTCTCGTATAATGATTCATACAGTGTCATCGGGATGCTTGAATGAAATCTATTATTGTATGCAACTTCCACCGTAGGTAGATACTAATCTCATGTACCTTGAATGTCTAGTGTGAAAGATCATTCACTATGAAAAAATAAGTGTTTAGTGATGTTTTTTTTTTGTGTTTAGCAGCGGATTAAACTAACATTAAATGTTTTTGCGGTGATTTTCTGAAATTTCACTAAGATGTGGTGTTGGGAAACATTTCATTGTGCTTTTTAAAAAGCATTTTGGAACCCGTTAGCAGCGGTTTAAACAGACTCTAGACACTTAACATGTTTTTAATTTTTTTAAAACAATATTATTTATTATTTATCATTTATTCACTTATTATTTTATTACAAATTAAACATATATATGTGTGGGATGGGATTTGAAACTTTTACTTATTGGTTATTCTACAAAGAAGTTACCACACCAACATGTTATTCATATAACTAATAAATAGACTTTAATAAACTTATATATATATATATAAGTATATTTCCTAGTTGGGGAATGTGTGGTGCACTCTGGGCTTGGTCGGGGGCCCACTAGGAGACAAGTGTTACTCTAAACACATATTGGTGGATAGTATCATAGGTGAGTGGTACTTAGCTACAGGCCTCCACATTCAAAAGGAACTTGTTTTAAACCTTGATGGGTGTAGGTTCTGTTCCAGTACTACACATATGATAATGCAAGTAGTGACACAAATAATGATGCAGGAAGGCAATGACACAGACATGATGCATGCCCCAGGCAGGTGGTGACACAGATATGATGTAGGCCTGGTAATGTAGGAAGAATGATGCAGGAATGACGCAACACTAAACTTTTAGGCCAGATAATGGGCCTTTGGGCCATTTAATGAGCTTCATGCCCAGTAAGACTTCAGGCCAATCAATGGAATAAAGTGGCTAGTTGGATAGGTTATTCCTAATGGGGGTTATGACATATCCTTCCATCTTGTGGATGTGTATGTTTGTTAGTATTGTACACACAGTAATCTAGTTAAAATAATATATATATATAAACATGCAAACATATATTTATTTTTCATTTTTTATTTTTTATTTTTTATTTTTTATTTTCATTTTCTATTTTTTATTTTTTATTTTTTATTTTTTATTTTTTATTTTTTATTTTTATTTTTATTTTTATTTTTATTTTTTATTTTTTAATTTTTATTTATTATTATTATTATTATTTTCATCATCATCATCATCATTATTTATACGTACAAAGATATATTATATAATAAATATCTAATAAATAATAAATAAATAAATAATACATAAATGATAAATAAATGATAAATAACTGATAAATGATAAATAAATAACAAATAAATAAGAAAATAATAGATAATAAATAATTAAATAATAAATAATAAATAGAAAATAAAAATGAATAAATTAATAATAAATAGCCGTTGGGGTGGTGCCCAAGTGGTAAACACCTTGTGATCCTACATGAAAGTCCCAAGTTCAAATATGGGCAGGGTTGAATTTTCAGGGTACTGTAACATCACTATAGCATTGTAGCATTGTGTGTATTATAGAAGCATCACTGTAGCAATAATATTATTCATCCAATTTGGGCTTTCGAGCCACTCAGCCTCTAGGTCATCTATGGTAAGGCCTTCGTTCCATTAATGGGGGGCAGGGACTTTATGATAGAGTAATACCAGACTGGTGGAGAGCAGAAGTTGCAATGGCAGGACCTGATGATCAGTTGGATATGGAGGTTCATTCATGAAAGGACTAGAACGCAACAGTTCAGGACCCCATGTGTCACGAACCAAGCTGGGATGCCAACTAACCTGACACTCGACCCGGTCCATGACATGACTCGAAGGGCATTCCCGATCCCCACAGGCTGGCAACTAGTGTCGAGCATCATATATTAATAGAGTGGGAATGATTTCAATCCAATAACTAGGATCAAATAAATAAACTAATCAAAATGAAAATGCAACAACAACCCATAGCTGAACATAAATAAATCAAGAGTTGATCCAGATACAATATGCAACTAAACAGACTAAAGACTAAAACAAGAAAAATGAAACTGAGAACAAACTAAAACTGGACCAAGCTACCACTATCTCCATGTGACATCTTGGTCACCACCAACCATAAGACCAAACCTGCTCCAACCACGAGCACCTGAACCAGGATACCTGAACAAAACCTGAACCTGCAAAATAGCTCGGGTCTACCGACACCGAGTGGTATAGGTAGGGTGTGATCTAACAGCTTAGTAGGCAATCACCACAGATTCGGAGTGTTTCCTTTCCCAAAATATTCTATTAACACCAGTTTGAAATAAAATTATGAAAATAGATTTTTCACATTTTATTAAACAACCACAACTTTACTGTTTCAAAGGCCAACACACTCCACCATCCATTTTTCAAGAAAACTATCATTTTATAACAAAAATCCAACCCAAAAAATACTAGTAACAATTTTTAATAGAACAAATTTAAATGGAAAACAATTTTAAAGAATTCCACTTTAAATAAAAAACACTTACATTTAAAATTAACAACTCAACCTATTGTATGCTGATGGGAGGTTCCATATAATCATTGATCACTAGTCACGGGAATGACCCTAGGCACTAGCTAGCTGTGGGCCCTAGGTACCTCCTATCTCGGTGTAAGAGTAACCATATCAATATATGTTCTCTTGCATGAGCCACTAGTAGGGAACATACCCATAACCTAATAGTCCCCATCATCATCATCATCATTGTTTTGTTAGCATTTTCATCATCAAACTTGCTATGTGAACAAGGGCTAAACCCCACAGGATCACTAGCATACTAGTACAAGTCCACCCACATATATACTCGGGCTTCCCTTTTTGTGCTCAATCAAATTTCACACATCACATGTTACCACATACACCATATATCAACCAAACCGGGCATCTAATTTCATAAGCCACTGCTTTCACATCACAAACCCATTCTTGATAACATATTCACACCAAAACATTTACAAATCACTTCTAAAACCATGAGGAACGCCACTTCCCCAAGAAAATTCTAAGCAAGACTTTCCACATTTTAGGAAAACATGAAACTCTAATAACATTCCAAATGATTCATTATGCTTACACACCCCAATATATTTATCAAAAAATTTACAAACCATTTCTAAAACCATCTTCAAATGTGCAATTCCAAATGACCCCTCAAGCCAAACATTTTCCAAAACACACACACCAAAATCCAAATGGGCATACCCCCCATGTGATTCCATTTTAAACCACATTTAGGAAACCAATATTTCAAGCAACACCCAAAAACCATTTTCCACAAAACCTACTATTTTCTTTAAAACCACATCAAACTATCCACATTATTTAAAGAACATAAAACAATCCCATTGTAACCATAAAACCCTTTTTACAACATTTTAACACATTTAACAAGATAAATCATTACCAAACCATACACACCAAATCAAGACCAAAAAAATAAAAAACCATACCACTATAATCAAGGATAAACATTTCATAAAATCCCTCAATTTAACTTTAAAGAGAAATGACATTTTAAACAATAGCCCTAGGTGCAACAAACCTAGGTATTTCATAAAAATACTTTTTAAAACCTATTTTTAGTAAATTATTCCAACACAAAATCATCATTAGCATCAATCCATAGCTATATTAGAGGTGTTAAGGACATTTAAAAATTAAATGAAAACACACAAGTGCTCATGGAGTATTCTAGAAAGGAAAAAGTTGGAAACGCCTACCTCAACCATGTGCGGATGTGATGAAATGGAGGAGAGATATAAGACCCATGGGCCATTATCACACTACAGATCCAAAGAAAAACGAACCAAAAATAAACCCTAGACATTAGGGTTTGTCCATGGAAGAAAAACCCCAAACAAAACCCTAGAACAAAGAGGGAAAGAGGAGGTGATAAGATTTGATGAAGGAAACATGAAGAATCACGAACATTTCTTGATAAATCTCTACAAAATCGCCCCCAAATCGAAGCATTAAGAAGGGTATGATCCCTCTGGTAAATATCCAACACATGGGGATTCATTTGAGAGGTGGAATAACCCAACTAGGTTTCCACATCAAAAGTTATTAAGCCCATAAGTAGTTGCACTGTTTTGTTGCACGGTTTGTCAAACCGTGCATAAACCGTGCGAGGGCTACTGGAAAACTCCTACAAATTCGCATGGTTAGGTTTCATAGTTTGGGTAAGCTGTTCTCAAACCATAAAAACCCAAAAAAAATTCTAAAACCCCCAAATTACACCCCAAACACTATGGAAGTTCACCCAATGATCCCTGAATGTTTTAAACACAAATTAGTGACACTGTGGGTGTCAAAAACTCCCCAACATGAAACTTTACCTTAATTCAAACAATAATAACTAATAATAGGTATAAAATGAAATCCAAAACCACAAAAACACATGGAATTTTGTTGGGAACTCAACCCGAACCTCAACCAAAAGATCCAACATCAAGGAAAGAATAAAATAAAGGAGTATCTGTGGTCAGGGTGTGACAATTCTCCCCACCACAGACACTTTCTGTCCCCAAAAATTCACACAGCCAAAAGATAACAAAAACTTTAATCCATGCCTAATCAAAACCAAAAGAAACATGAAACCCAACATAACTATTCACTCCCCAATTCACACCCAGCCGATCAAGAAGAAACCACAAAACATGAATAAGGATGAGGGGAGAAAATGAGAGATTTCTCCCCACCACAAGAACTCAACTAATACGAACAACTTTTAAACCCCAAACAACACCCTCACTATAAACGGGAACAAGATATTTCAAAATTTAAAATATATGGACATCCCACGTGGTTTGGACACATGTTTTACCAAAACGTATGTCAACCGTGCGAGAGCTACTTGAAGAAAGGGGCACCCCACATGGCTTGGTCGTACGATTTCAAAACCGTGCACCAACTGTTCCAACACCTATTCCCAAAAAAGACACAAATATCCAGGGTTATGAGACCCACCATATGGTCATGAGATAGTCATATAGTTGGTTATGTCCACTTGGCTGGGGCTTCACAGTTTTGAGTATCCATGCAGTAACCACGCTTCACCTGAAAAATATATCCTAAAACTCCAAAAACCAAAAACCTCGACCGGGGTCAAACCTGAACTTACATATACAAGTTGGAAACTACCACCACTGGAACATGGAACCTCTCAAACAAACTAAACCCACAATAAACCAATTCTACAAAACTAAAGCATCTCCAAACGTGCACTGAAAAAAGTTAAAACTGAAACTGGCCTATGCAAAGACAAGACACACTAAAAAGAGAATGAAAAATTTTCAAGGTCCACATTCAGATAGAATCAACTGTTTGGGTTACAAGAGTTCTAGTTCATCGCACCATTACCACAAAAGGTTAACTTACAAAATCAGGGCAATAAGAATAAGGAGATGTCAAAATTTTCCATCCTAACACAGAAAATAAATCTAGGTTGGGCTTCACACCCCCTATCACTCCTGACTGTGCATGAGCTTCACCCCGAGATCTATGGTTGGGGCTCTGATGCCTGAAGCGTCTCCTACCTCACATTCAAGAAACACATCCTCCTATCAATACTTCATTTTTAGATAGTGACTCCTAAAAAACTTCTCCAAATGACACAAATGGACATAATGGTGGAATGTTTTTAGAGGAATATGACAATAAGGCATTGAGTGACCAAACTAGATGCACTAGAAACATACAAGAAAACGGTCTGATGAACTGGAATCTGGAGCAGGCAAAGGATATTTTTTCAAAAACCAGTTCCTCTAGCACACTCTACTCTCCAGATGGGGAACCTTCACGAGAACCAACAACCATTGGATACACCCCCAAAACCAGCTCATCCATGAATGCCTCATCCACCAACCTCTTGAAATAGGTTTCACCGGATGACATCACTTCCTCCGTAATTTTAGGATGAAGACCCCAGACAAAAAGAGGGGCCTTAATATGATCCTCTGATGCTACTTCCAAAGAGAATGGAACTAGCTATCTAAAATTTTCAACATAAGACTTTACTGATCGCTAGCCCTGCCAAACATCCTACAGATCTTCCACCTTCCTCTTCTTCACCTCCTCCAGTATGAACCGTTGGATGAAAGAGGCCTTAAAAACCTCCATGACATCTCACCTTCCATCGATGATGGGGAAACCAACCCCAACTAGTCCAAGGCTAGACCCTCAAAAAACCTTTGAACTGCACAAACTCTAATAGCATCGGAAGTTCCTAATGACTTAAATACATGCTCGACTTCCTCAAGACACTCCACATCCTCAAGAAAACCTTGATCACCACAGAAATTAGGAAGAAAACTTGTGAAAAAAAAAGGAAATGGACATGACTCATTAGGAACATTGGGGACCATTATGGGTGGCATTTTCTGAATAACACGAAAAGCGCATACCAAATACAACATCAAACTGAGGCACAAAAAAAGAAGAACACCTCAAACCAAAACCAATTGGCTCAAAAGAAAAGTTAAAACAAACACCTCTATAATATCCTTTTTCAAAAACCATAATTTTCTATTTAAAACTCAAAACTGCCTTTTTCCATGGCTAATTCCCAAGTAAAAAATAACCCATTTTTCAAGAAAGAAAAAAAACAAATTTCTGAAATCATTTTCTCATTCAAATCCACTTTAATAAAACCATGAAAAGCCTTTGATTCCAAAACCCAACCCATGGCATCCCGTGAACCGTTACATGTGCATATGTCCATTCCTGTCCCTACGTGCCAACACACACTTCTCACACATACCCACACACATGTCAACGTCCCTAAGAAACACTAAGGGCCACATTCCATTAACATTCTCAAACCCAAAACACCCTCATTATTTGAAAACCCACTTTACCAATTTAAACCCATTTCATGGAAAACACTTCCATTTTTAAATCCATTTTTGTTTCAAAATCCACTTTCATTTTCAACATACACTTACACCAACTAAAACCAAAATGAAACCCAACCAAAAATGCACCACTAGAATGAGGGAATAGTGCCTATGCCTAGCCCAACAACATGGTGGTGAGCCATGCCCCGAGTAATTCATAACACTAGGAGGGCCTTGAACCGAGCACTGGGACTTCACATGGGTCACCACCCCATGTAAGGCCACAACATAACCCGACTCACCTCCATTGTCATCCCTCAACTCCAAAACAACACAAGACACAAGTATCAATATCAGACTACCCCTGGTGACTCAAGGTTCAGAACGAGCAAGATTTAATGACGCCCTCCCTGCAACTACCTCCTGAGTCCTGACAACCCTAGTCTCCATCTACTAGAAAACCCAAATAACAAGGGCCTCCTTTGATACCATATTGTCAAGAACCAAGCCATGATTCTATCTGACCCGACACCCAACCTGGTCTGTGACATGACCTAAAGGGGATTCATGATCCCCACAGGTTGGCAACTAGTGTCGGACATCATATATAAATCAAGTGGGAATTATTTTATCCCAATAACCAAGATCAAATAAATAAACTAATCAAAATGAGAACGTAACAATAACCCATAGCTGAACATAAATAAATAAACAGTTGATCGAGATACAATATGAAACTAAACAAACTAAAGACTAAAACAAGAAAAATGAAACTGAGAACAAACTAAAACTGGACCAATGTCACGAACAATGTCACAACACATGCCACCAGCCATTTTTCAAGAAAACTATCATTTTATAACAAAACACCCAACCCAAAAAATTCTAGTAACAATTTTCAATAGAACAACTTTAAATGAAAAACAATTTCAAAGAATGACACTTTAAAGACAAAACACATACATTTAAAATTACCAACCCAACCTACTGTATGTCGACATGAGGTTCCATATAATCATTGATCACTAGTCATGGGAACGACCCTAAGAACTAGCTAGTTGTGGTCCCTAGGTACCTCGTATCTCGATGTAAGAGTAACCATATCAATATATGTTCTCATGCATGGGACACTAGTAGGGAACATACCCATAACCTAGTGGTCCCCAACATCATCAGCATCATCATAGTTTAGTTAGCGTTGTAATCGTCAAACTTGCTACGTAAAATAGGGTCCAAACCCCACAGGATCACTAGAATACTAGTACAAGTCCACCAACCTAGATACTCGGGCTTCCCTTTTGGTGCTCAATAAAATTTCACACATCACATGTTTCCACATACATATTATATCAACCAAATATATCATTTAATTTCATAAGCCACCACTTACACATCACAAACCCATTCTTGATAACATATTCACACCAAAACATTTACAAATCACTTCTAAAACCATGAGGAACACCACTTCCCCAAAAAATTTCTAAACAAGCCTTTCCACAATTTAGGAAAACATGAAACTCTAACAACATTACAAATGGGAATTTATTATTAAAAACCCAAATATATTTATAAAAACATTTACAAACCATTTCTAAAACCATCTTAAAATGTGCAATTCCAAACAACCCCTTAAGCTAAACATTTTCCAAAACACACACACCAAAAGCCAAATGGACATACCCCCCATGTGATTCCATTTTAAACCAAATTTAGGAAACCAATATTTCAAGGAACACCCAAAAACCATTTTCCACAAAACCCACTATTTTCTTTAAAACTACATCCAACTATCCAAATTATTTAAAGAACATAAAATAATCCCATTGTCACCATAAAACCCTTTTTACAACATTTTAACACATTTAACAAGATAAATCATTACAAAACCATGCACACCAAATCACGACCACAAACAATAAAAATCCATCCCACCATAATCAAGGCTAAATATTTCATAAAAACCCCCAATTTAACTTTAAATAATAATGACATTTTAAAAAATAACCCTAGGTGCAAAAAACCTAGGTATTTTACAAAAATACTTTTGAAAACATATTTTTAATAAATTCTATCAACACGAAATCATCATTCACATAAATACATAGGTATATTATAGGTTTAAAAGACATTTAAAAATTAAATAAAAACAAACAAGTTCTCATGGGGTGTTTCGAAAAGGAAAAAGTTGGAAACACCTACCTCAACCATGTGCAGATGCAATGAAATTTAAAGGGAGGAGAGATCTAAGACCCACAAACCATTCACACACCCTAGATCCAAATAAAAACAAACCAAACATAAACCCTAGACATTAGGGTTCATCCATGGAAGAAAAACCCCAAAAAAACCCTAGAACAAAGACGGAAAGAGAAGGATAGAATATTTGATGAAGGAAACATGAATAATAATGAAACTTTCTTGATAAATATCCCCAAAATAGACCAAAATATAAGAAATAAGAAGGGGAGTAGACCTTTGGTCGATAGCCAACACCTGGGGATTCATTTGAGAGGTGGAATCACCCAAAACAGGTTTCCATGTCAAAAGTTATTAAGCCCGTAAGTAGCTGCACGGTTTTGCTGCACAATTTGTCAAGTCGTGCGCAAACCGTGCGAGGGATATTGGAAAACTTTTGAAACTTAGCATGGTTAGGTTACACGGTTTGGGTAGGTCGTTCTCAAACTATGCGACCCCAAAAATTGGCCTAAATCCACAAAATTACACCCCAAACACTAGGGAAGTTCACCCAATGATCCCTGAATGTTTTAAACACAAAGTAGTGACACTGTGGGTGTCAAAAACTCCCCAACATGAAACTTTATCTTAATCCCAACAAGAATAACTAATAATAGGTATAAAAGGAAACCCAAAATCACAAAAACACAAGGACTTTTGTTGGGAACTCAACCCGAACCTCAACCAAAAGATCCAACATCGAGGAAAGAATTAAATAAAGGAGTATTTGTGGTCGGGGTGTGACACCATGTAGGGGAGGTAACAATGGCTAACCACAAACATGATGTTAGGACTACAAGTATGAGTAATGAATGTAAAAGATAAGAAAGGGGTTGTTTTAGTATGGGGTCTTGGACATTTAACCTATAGTTCATATATTAGGACTTTATATCGCTAAGTCTATGGGTTATGTATGGCCTTGTGCCTCTAGGCTTTTGAATCATGTAAGGATTCCTTCCCAACCCATTTAAAAAGGAGATTATCCAAAAATCAAAGGCCGTCGGGCCATTAAATGAATATAAATAATAAATAAATATATAATATATTATAAATATCTAATAAATATATAATGAATATAAAATAAACGATAAATAAATAATAGATAATAAATCAAAAATAACAAATTAATAATTAATAATTTATAAATAAATAATAGAAAATGAATAAATAAATTATAATTAAATAATCAATAAGAAAATAAAACTAATAATATATAACAAACAAATTAATAATAAATAATAAATAATAAATAATTGATAATAAATAAATGATATATAATATAGAATATATAAATAACAAATAATAAATAACAAATAAATAATAAATATATAAATAATAAATAAATAATAAATAAATGATAAATAAATGACAATTAAATAATATTAATTAATTAATTAATTAAAATTAATAAATAAATAAATAATACTAAATAAATTTATAGTAAATAAATAATAAATATTCATTAATTAATAATTAAAAAATATTAAATACTAAATAATATGTAATTATTTAATTATTTAATAAAAAATAATTAAGGAATAAATAAATTATAAATTATAAATATATAATAAATATATAAAAAATATACAATAAATAAATTATAAATAAAATATATATAATAAATAAATATTTAACAAATAATAAAATAAATTATAAATAAATAATAATTAATAAATAAGTAAATAATTACAGGTTGATAATTAAAATCAATTTAGTTTTCAAATAATTATGAACTAATAATTATAAATAATTAATAATTAACAATTAACACTTATTAATTAATTAAAATTATAAATAATAAGTAATAAATGATTATAAATAATAAATAATTGTTATTAAAAAATAATAATTAATTATTTAACATTGATTATTTATTATCTTTAATTTAGCTACAATTTTTTAAAAACGCCACTAAAATTTAAATAAATTGATTAAAAAACAAATTTTGTGATAATTTTTAAAAAATGATGCTAAATTTAAATAAATAATTTTAGAAAAAATTAAAATAGCAACTAAATACTTTTTTTCTTATACTGTTAGCATATCTTCTAGTGCTTGAATAGTCCTTTTAGGCTATCCAACTGTTTGGGGATGATAAGCGCTGCTCAAATACACCTCAATATTGAGATCCTTTTGAAGACTCTTGTAGATTTTTAAGTGAATTGGGGGTCATTATCAGATACAATTGATAGTTCTATTCATGTGTCTTCAATTGCCATTATGCATAAGAAACCACTCTCTCATTCTGTATGAGGACACAACCTAATCCTTTTTTTGATGTGTCACTATATAATACAAACCCTTCCTTTCTCAATGATAAATTCAATACCAGTACATTAACCAATCTCCACTTTGACTCTTCAAAACATTATTCACATTCCCATGACTATGTGAATTTATCCCATTTACATTTCAACATGCTTAATGGGTTAGACAATCAGAAAAATTTCAGACAAATCACTGATAGTGACCTGCTAAACTAAGAAAACTACATATCTTAGTTATACTTTTAGGCATGGGCCAATATTTGACAACCCTCGTCTTTGATGGATTTACAAATATTCTATCCTTAGATACAATATAGCCAAGAAAAGAAACTTCTTGGATCCAAAATTCACACTTATTGAATTTCATGCATAATTTATTTCATGTGACAGTCTCGGGAATTAATCATAAATGATTCTCATTCTCTTTATGTATTTTAGAGTATATCAGGATATCATCAATTCATACCACCATGAAGTTATCAAGATAATCATTGATTACTCTATTCATTAGATCTATAAAATTAGAAAGTCCATTAGTTGATTAAAAGGGTATTACCATAATATCATCATGTTCATACCACATATGAAATGTAATATTTAGTATAAAAACCTTCTTTACCCTTAATTGATAGTTACCAAAGAAAATATTGATCTTTGAATATTATTGATCTCCTTTAAGTTTATCAAATAAATCATCAATTCTTGAAAAATGATACTTAATCTTTATAGTAATGATATTGGTCTCCCTATAGTCATTGCATAAACTCAAATACATGTCCTTCTTTTTCATAAATATGATAGGGGTTCTCCTAGGTGAAACACTAGGTCATATAAATCCCTAATCACTTAACCCCTATAGTTGTTTCTTTAACTCTACCAATTTCAAAAGTTCTATATTATAGGGATTCTTGGATATAGGTTTTTCATCAGGGGTGATTTCAATAGAAAACTCAACTTCACACTCAGGTGGATATATCAGTAAGTCTTCTAGAAATACATCAATGTATTCCTTTACAATAGTGTGATCTTATTGACAGTGATGATGCTATGGGGATTCACCACTATAGGCCACCTGAACTCACTAGTTTATCTCATTTTTAGAATAAATAGTGATTTTTTAGTGAGTATTATTTTACAAAATTCACATCCTCTATTCCTAGAATGTATTCCCATCCATAGATAGGGTTTAATCCACCTCTTCTCCAATTATTTCATTAAGGTGAGCTACTGTAGTTGCATCCATAAAAGATTTAGATAATGAATTTTCCCCTTAAAAATACGGTATTTTATACCCCCTTTATAAATTGTAATCTACTTATCTCATAAATACATTATTTCATTATACTTTAAAATACAATTCACACATAGGATTATTTCAAAGTCATACATAGCTAGGATAGTCAAGTTCTCAACTAGGAAATATCTATGTATCTAAATAGATATTGCTTGATATATCATTATTGTGATAAGATTCCCACTAAGTATTTTGATTAAAAATTATATCCTCTGAGTGTTAGAGGATGATTTTGTAACACCCCAAGATTTTATGGAATATTTGTTTTGAATAAATTTATTTCTTAGATATCTTGCATTACAGGAAATTATAAGTATAAAAAACCGCGATATACTATTAGAATATTATTATTATATGTTATCACATAGACATTGGATTGGAGGGTATGAATAGTACTAAACAAATTATGAAAATGTATTCTTTTTACATTTATAAAATTAATTCATTTATTATCAATTAATTAGAAATGAAAATAAAAATCATTTGAAAATAAAGGAGATGTTTTTATAAAAATATGTTTTATGGGAACAATGTATTTTTATCCTAATAAATTAAATTTATCACTATTGTTGAATGATTTTAATTAAATTTATATATAATATATTCAATAAAAAATTTTAAATATTCATTTAATAGGAATCAGATAAAAATAAATCTGGTTGTATGCTTAAAAACTGTATTTTTCTGAAAAGCGGTTTTTATCATGTTTTGCACACTTACATTAAAATTAATTTCTACCACTTATAGGTATTGAATTTTATAAAATGAATTACATAATTAGAATAATGGGGTTCAAATTTTTTAAATAGGTCTCTTTTAATTTTGGTCAATATGAATAGTAACCATGGTATAATTTATCACCTCGGTAAAGGGTAAATAGGCTTAATCTAGGTTTAAAATAAGTGATAAGGCCATAATTTTTTCATCATAATTATTATTGGATGAATTAAATTTGAAAATTATCACCTCATTATTGAAATTTATTTGTTTAATGGACACTTTTTCATGAAAATGACATTTACAATATTTAAAAAAATAACATTAAAAAGTTTCACTCTCTTAGTTTTAAATATCATTTATGTATTAACATAGGGAAAAAACTAGTTATGAAATAATCTTGAAATTTATTTTGAGATTACAAAAATTATTTTCATGATATAAATTTATTTCTAGTTTTTATTAAATATATAATAACCTTAAATGATTATGCAACACTGATGTAGTATTTCTCCAATTAATAAAAAAATATAATAAATGATTTTAAAAATATTAAAAGTAATATAATTTTTGTGATTTAATGTCTTACATGAATTTTTTAGATTAATATGTCATATTAGTGTTATTTTAAAGAATTATATTCAAATTAAAACTTTGAATTTATGTCTTTTAAGTCAAATTAAATGAATAGTGTCAAAATTGACATAAATTATATTTTATTAAATTACCTAAAAACCATAAAATTATTAAAATGTAACATAAGGGGGTAATATATGGTCTAAAAGTTCATCCCATTTCCATTTATAGTCCATTTTTAACTATTTTTATTGATAGTGACTTTATTATAATTTAATCTTTTAAGAAATTCCAAGTGTGTCCTCTCCCTCCCTTATAAAAGGACACCCTTTCTTTATATTTTTTACATTGCATTGATTCATATAGATCAACCATAGCCTACAAAATTTTCTTATAAATATCTCTATCCATGTTTTTTATGTGCTTATCTACCCAAAAAAATCAACCCTAAGTTCCTTAATAATGGATTTAAAGGAGCTCTCTCAAAAGAGAGGTTATTGTCTTACTCAACCTCTTTCAATTTTTCACTTCTTATACTTCCTCTAAATATATGTTAATTACCATAAAATAATAACTTAAGTATTATAAATATTCCTAAATTTAATTTTTATTATGAAACTACCATTATCCACCCTCTTTACATCAAATGGGAAGTGAAAATATCGATCATGCGTACATACGGCTTGTCGTCTCCACGCAGCGGTATAATTCATTTTTCAATGCCATATTTCATGGATGGTTATTATTTTGTGTTTAAAGTTTATATATTATATTTATTACATAATTATTCCTCTATAATTATAATATAATATCTACCTTATTACCTTCAAAATCGATGGAAAATGATAATGTCGCTTCTGTGTACGTGTGGAATACCACATCCATGAAGCGATGTGATTCGTTTTTCATTTATATTTTACTTAGATTATAATTATTATGGATATAATTAATATATATGATTTATATGATATAATAATTATTCCATAAATTTATATTATTATTTACCTTTCTTTCATTTCGTCCTTCAAAAAATGAAAGCAACGTTCATTTGTATGAACGGTCTACTGACTCCATGAACGGTGTAATTCATTTTCTATATCTAACATTATAGATAAATCCACATATATATATATAATGAATATATATTATATAATAATTATTTATGTGATTATTTTATATAATTATAATAAATTGATATTTATTATATAGGAGGTTAGAATACTTTCGAAGAATGTGTAACTCAAGGTAAGGGATTTTGTCTCACTTTTATTTTTGTGGGACACATGTCATAGTCACCACTCAATTATTTTGTGTGGTGTATATATTTCACATTAATGTATTTTATGATTCAAATTATGTAATCTATGTGTATTTACATATCCATCTATGTTTCTTTCTTTCATGGGTATTTCAATTCAAAAGTCACTACAGTGGTAAGGGTTTTTATGTTACAATCTCATTGTTTATCAAGATTGATTGTGATTAAGTTTTTTATGATGAACTATTATGATATACCTCTTAATAAACTTATAAATTTTTATTATAATCAGGTTATATCTTTAAAATACATGCTTTCCTTTCATTTTACTCACCTTTAGTGCTTAAGAGACCAAAATTATGTTTTTAAGGAAAATATGCTTTATTTATCTCTTTAGTTGAATACCATTTTTCTTCTATATAAATGTTTTATAAAAATTATTTAAAGAAGGTTTTTAATATTCTAATATTATTTTTTAAATTCATTTTTACTAATTTTTTACTTTTTAGAAAATATTTCAAAATTGATCTTCTTTCCATTTTCCGAATGAGGTACATTATGATTTTTTTTACAAAAGTGTAAAAGAAATGTTTTATTTTAACTTATATGGAATGAATAGAATTTATTGTCATCATGAAAATTCAATTATTTGAATATTTATTTAAAAAATTCCATAGTTATTTTAAAATAAATATTTTTATATAATATTTTAGAAATTTTTTGATTTTAAAGAAGTGATTTCAAAATAGAAGGGTTGTTTTCTTCAAGAAATGTTCCAAGTGATATTTCAAAATAATTTTCCAACTAATATGATATCATTTTACTTTACTTAAGACTTAATGGGGTTATGATCCAATTATATAATTCTTATTCCTTCTCTAGATGGTTTGTGTTTGTTATCAAATTTTTTTAAAAAAACTCGTTCCTTTTTCAACGGGTTATGTTATGATGAAATATTTATGAAACCCATTTCTTTTCATGGTTTCTAATATGATGATTTTTTAAGATATTTTAGTGCACATATATTCTCATTATGCAATGTGTGGGACCTATATCACCCTATAATTCATTGGGAAATTATTAATGTTCTATGAGATTAATCGGTACATGGGAGGTTATCCCAAGCCCAAAAGAGAGTACACGAGAGGTTATCCCAAGGACGAAGAAGGTACATGGGTATTTAAACTATAATTTCTAAGATTTCATGTGTATTATTTTTAAATTTTATATGGATTATTTTCAAGAACTGGCACTGAGATGATGTGTGATTCCAAGCCCTAGTGTTCCCATAATAAATGTTTAAAACATATTAAATATATTAAATATCACGCATATGCAGTTTTCCTGAAAAAGTGGAATAACTTCTAAATATGTGCCTGTATTAGAAATTGGAGGTCACTACTGAGTTAGGAATGTGAGGTTTACCCTGTGAGTGACTTAACATTGGTCGGTGTGTTTCCTTTGTGGAAAATTCATCACAGGCGCTGGAATGAATAAAATTATTTAATAAAATTAGTTTATTTCATTTGCGTTGATTCGACGACTAAAAATATTTAAATAGATTTTTATAGAGAATTTATAGGGTTATCTTCATAACCCTAGAAACATTAGAGAGTTATTAGATAGATCTTCAAGGATTATCTCTCAAGAAAATGATGATGGATTGTGGATCGACGATCAATTCACCTTGGATTCGACAGATCTTGCCAATGACGATGGCGATAGATCTTTCTTCATCAATGATCAAACCGAATCGAGGTAGGGCATGTGCTTTGATTTGGATTTCTTCCCCATTCTAAATTTCTACAGAAAACTCAAATTAATCGATTAACGGATTGATTTGAAGATCAATCACCTTGAGGGATGGGTTTATTTGTAGGGTTTTCATGGGATTTTTATTATAGTTCTTGATTTCTTCATTTTTCATTATAATGGTGATGGATCAAGATTAACATGAACATATATCAAGGTTCATTCCTCTATTTTATTTTTGTGATTTTCTCCCCCAATTAATCATTCATCATGGGAATTCTTCATTTGGCCCATGACTCAACACATCCCGATCAATCGATAATTGCACATCTATTTCTTGTTACAAAAATCCG